>JARHVA010000489.1:192500-1642500 GCA_037957365.1 Torreya grandis | reverse complement strand
ATGATTTTATTTATTAAATGGTTAAATATGATAGTAATTATTTGAATGTATATTTTTATTTTGTGCCTTTAGCTATTCTAACAAAGTCTATTATGTATGCTCTATTTTCTTTCTATTCTACTAATGAATATGCTTAAAGCAATTTGTTGTAGGTAGCTATTTTACAATATACTTTCTAGATATATCCATTGTATCTACCCTAGAATCTGTAATACATTTATGATATTATGAGTCTATAAATAGGATCCCATATATGTTAGTTTTATTTTCACTATAGTCATAAGGAACCAAAGGAGATATATTGGTCTTTGTTATTGCCAAAAAAACTTTCTTTTCTGCTCTACCCTACTTTCTCTTTTGCACTTTTTAAACATGAATCACTTTAGATTAATGCTCACTGTAAATATCCACTTGTCCATTTAAATTTTGGGTATATATTGGAAAAATAAAAAAATCAATTTTACATCATAATGATACAAATAAATTTTAGATAGATTATGTCACTATTGAGTTCCTGTTGTCCCTATAACAGGGCCTATTTATAAACTAAAAGTGGTAGCCACATAATCATTCTAGTAGGAATGAATTAAGTCCTAATGTATTTCAGTACCTACATTATAAAATTGGAGCTTCATCATCATCCACATCAATAAGATTCTAGACTAGCACCTTAGGATCAAGATATCCCCTTGTCAGGTTTTTTAATGAATGTCATGTTTTAATTCCCCTCACTATATTGTAAAATATTCCCTTATTTGAATAGGGAATATTCTTTAGTTTTTAGGACATGAGGGACTTTGTCCACCAATAAATTTCATGTATTTGGTTCTCTTGCAACCAATGTAACCATCTTAGGCATGAAAAGGGCCTATATATAGGGGTTTCCCCCCTCAATTGTACTCAGAACATAAATTTTATGAAATTAATGCAAATAGAGAGAAGAATTTCTATAACTTGTTCACTATTTCATTACTTTCATATTTTATTGTTTCTCAAGCTTTGATAATGAGAAATAATTTCATTTTTCTAATGGTTAAGTCTGATAGTAGTGTATTTAATGCATCCTATTAGTTTGTACTTCTTGTTATGTCAACAAATTTTGTCTATGTATGCTTTATTTCCTTCTACCCTGCAAATAAATGTGTTTAAAAGTAATTTATTGTAGGTAGCTATTTTAAGCATAATTTTTAGATACATGCATTATATTTACCCTAGAATCCTCACTGCATTTATGATATTTTGAGTCTAGCACTAGGATCTCATGAATGTTAGCTTTATTTGCACTATTATCAGGAAGAACTAAAGGAAATCTATTAGTCCTTTGTTGTTTCAAGGCAAACCTTATTTTCTACTCTACCCTGCTTCTCTTTTTAAATTTTTTTAACATGAATCAATGTATATTAATGCTCACTATAAAACTCACTTATTTTTTTAGAGTTTGGGAAGTAAATTAACAAATTACAAAGAAATTTACATCATAACAATGAAGAAATTTTAGATAGATCATATTAATACTAAGTTCTTACTGGCCCTACAATAGGGTTTGCTTGCAGACTAAAGGTTGTAGTGACACAATCATTCCATTAAAAATGAATTAATTTATATTTAAAGGAATCACTATCTCCTCCTCACATTCAAAGGATTCATTATCTCTCACATGTATAGAGAAGGAAATAAAGGGACTGATAATATGGTGAGCAGAGGAGTCAAGGGTAATTCACATGAACATTGGATGAGTGAAGTGGATCTCCCAAAAGGGGTCACTCTTATTATACAAAATGAAAAACCCCTCTCACGCATGTGATATGACTAATTTATAATTCTCAAAATCCATGCCATGAGGGATAAATCCCGATGCTAGGTATTATTTAAGGATTTACTAATTTTAGATTCTCCTCCTCACATGCAAATGATTCACTATTTCCCACATGTACAGGGAAGGAAATAATGGGTCTGATCACATAGTAAACAAATGGATTAGGGGTGATTTGCATAAACATTGGATGAGTGACATAGATCTCCCAAAAGGTCATGCATGTGATATGACTCATTTGAGATTCTCAAAATCCATGACACAAGGGACTAGAGTGGGGTCCCATGTTGGGGGATAGCTAATTATTTTTAAAGGGGTACTATTTAGAAATTATAGGAGTCTTTTTATTTATTATCAGTCTTATGATTTTTTAAATTTTATGAAATAAATGTTGCAGAGGGAAATTAGGAGCATTTAAATACAAAAAATTTATTTGAAAAATAAAAATAAAAAATTGAGTGGATTCAAATGATAGCTGGTAACCAAAAAAAGGAACAATCATACAAATATTTAGCCCTGAACTACTTCCCACCTCTCAAAAACTTCTCCCTAAATAGTAGTTACTCCTATTTTTTAAGTGAAGATATTTTATACACATTTTTTTTAATATATAATGATGCATGGGACCCCTCTACCCAAATAATATAGAAGCATGAGGGAATAATTCACCACCCCAAATAATAATGTTAGGTGTTATTTAATCATTCATTCATTAAATTTTATGATGTGACATGAGGGAAAGTTTTCCACCCCAAATAATAATAAATTGGAATAGGCCAAAAAATGACTTTTCAACTCAATCTAAAATAGAAAAAGTTCACAATATCTCAAATAGAGCCAACAAATGAATGATGTGAAGAGATATAGATAGGCTGGAAACACTGAAACTCTCTCACATCACGACACTGATTTAATATGATTATTTACTTAAAATTAATAAAAAATATCTAATTTGCTCTCACATTCACCATTTGGGTCCCTATTAAATACACATAAGCACTAAACAATCCTAATATCTATCATTTCATTATCTTGGTAATTTTATAACAAAAATCTAGGTCTATCCGAATCTGCATGATTTCATAACTTAAAGTGGTAAAAAATGAATAAAATGGCCATGTCAAGCCAAATAAATCACATATTTCAAATACAATAAAATAATATATTAAATAGATTAAATACCTGATAAGGACTTGCATAAATGATAGTAAAAAATGGGGTTAATGCTTCCACCACTAATGCCACAATTAACCTAACAGTCCATAAAAGATTTTTTTTTACCTTCTAAATAGAGAGAAAAATATTGAAAGAGAAAAAGATAAACTTAACCCTAATTTTGAAGTGCACAGGAATTTTAATTTTTATAATAATTTAAAATATTATATAAAAATTTGAAACATATAAAATTATTTTGAAAAAATATTTGTATAATTAAACATATTAAACATTTAAACATATATTATTTAATAAAAATATTTAAAGATTTAAACATAAATAAAAATAAATAATAAACTCAAATAGTTTTTGAATATAAAAATATTTACAAATTTTTATCATTTATTATAATTATTCTTATTAAAAAACTTTATTTATATTTTTAAATTAAATTACATGATTAAATTATCTAATAAGGATTTGACTCTTTAATTTTTATCCCCCTAGAATACCTTTGAGATAATTTAATTCACCAATTCAAATACCTGTGAGAGCGAGTCACCTTTATTGAATTTACAAACTAATATTTGGAAATGAATTTGACTCCAAAATGATAATTAAAATAAGTGACAAAAAATTGTATCTAGTAACTCAAAGGCCTCTTGGGAAAGGATTTTGTGGGGTTATCTTAATTATAGTTATGTGAGGCCATAAATATTCTATACCATACCGATATATAGACATTAAATTTTCATTTATGACAACAAGGTGTGATATTTCAATGTAGATTCAGGGTTAAACATTTTGGCTAACAAATAAGTACTTCAACTTCAAAGCCGAATATTGGGGTCAAAAATACGTGGCCAAATCACATCCATGTAAAATCAATTAAATTTAAATAGGAAATTAAGCCAAGCAACTTTACTCTTGAAAAACATATTTCAATACAAGAATCATAAAAACTTCATTTATCAAGATTATAGAAATTATATTAGATGAAACACAAGATTTAATTATATCTCTTGGGAAGGTTTTCAAGGGTATTTTGATAATTAACTAGAACATCCCAAGATGATCAATTCCATTTTCAGCTACCTTAGAACACTTACTATATATATATATTATCGAAATGTAAATTTTTATAATTTAGGAAATTTCATTTCCATAAATTAGCAATAGACTCATTTGAGAAGATTTTCAAGGGAATTTTGATGATTAAATGGTAATCCCAAGATGATCAATTCCATTTTCAGCTACAGACTCATTTGGAAAGCATTTTTAAGGCCTTCTAATGACTGATTGGTCCATTCTATGATGACCAAGATCATTTCCAGATATCAAAAGAACACTTTCTATTTATATATTATGTCTATAAATAGATCTCCATATATAATTATATAGACTTTCCTTTTATAGATGTCTTTAGATATAGATTTGTATTTGAGATAAAATCTTATAAATCAAGGTAAAGGAACCAAGGCGGGCCTTTTTCACAATCCTCATTACAAATGATTAAAGCATTAGAGGAAAAAAATTATCTCATCGAGAAGAACACCTTAAAGGCATCCAAATTATGTGCTTAATTCAAAATATGTCTTGCATAACCCCTTGCATTAGAGGTATCATTTCATCCCTTTCCACCACACTTGATGGTACTAAAATTCCTACTAATGAACAACAACTAGGTGACCTTGAGCATGACTTAGAAATAAAACTCCTTGCATTAAATAAGCTAAGGTTTGGGGCCACTACATTAGTCTCATCCAATACATGAAAATTTAAGATTAAAACATCTTACAAAGTTAATTTGAATGAATAAAAATATGATACTAATCAAATAGTGAACATGGCAGTGTCACAATGAGCTATATTACAAAATACACCATGCAAACAAATCACTAGATTCACAAAGCCTCTAGTACTTCTTATTACGAAGCTAGTTGAGTGTTAACTCATATCTCTCCCTACACCTGTAGAGGTTGATATGAGTAAACCTCTTCCACAAGGATATTATGATTAGAATGCATATTATGATTTCCACCAGGGCCATAAGCATTCTACTAATAAATAATGTTTCTTGAGATATAAGCTTCAGGACTTATACGAGTCCCAACAAATTACATTTGATGGGTCTCCCACCATGGGTTTTGGATCACATTTAGGGGATCATAAGATTTAGAAAATATTCAAAAATATGGAACAAGATATATAATAAAAATTATATAAGTTCTAATATGAAAATAGAAGTAAAATTATTATCATGGAACTTTGGAACCGATGGTATGATTTAGAAATAGTAGGCTCTTTCATAATATATGGAGTTTCATCCACATTTTTTGAAGATGTAACATAAGAAAATTGTCAAATAGGGATTTGAATATTTAATTTTTAGCCCCCTTGGAATACCTTTGAGATAATTTAATTCACCAATTCAAATACTTGTGAGGGTGAGTTCCCTTTCTTAAATTTATAGACTAATATTTGGTGATGAATTCAACCCCAAAATAATAATTAAAATAAGTGACAAAAAATCATACCTAGTAAATCAAATGTCTCTTGGGAAAGGATTTTGTGTGTTTATTTAAATTATGGCTATGTGAGGGCATAAACAGTCTACACCATACTAATCCATAAATATTAATTTTTTATTTATAACAAGGTGTGATATCTCAATGCAGAGTCAAGATTTAACATTTCAACCAACAAATAAGTACTTCAACTTTGAAGCCCAATAATGGGGTCAAAAATACATGGTCAAATCACATCCATGTAAAATCAATTAAATTTATATAATAAAATAATCCAAGCAACTTTACTTCTCTTGAAAAAAATATTCCAATACAATAATCACAAAAACTTCATTTATCAAGATTATAGAGATTATAGATGAAACAAAAGATTTAATTATATCTCTTGGGAAGATTTTCAAGGGATTTTTCATAATTAATTGGCACATCCTAAGATGATTAATGCCATTTTCAACTACCTCAGAATATTTACTATATAAAATCTTTTTTTATAGATAAATTTTTATTTATAGATTGTATCTAAATGTAGATTTGTATAATTTGGAAACTTTCATTCCAATAAAATAGTAACAGACTCCTTGTAATAAATTACACTTGATGGATCTCCTACCATGGGTTTTAGATCACATCTAGGGGATCATCAGAATTAGAAAATGTTTGATAATCCATTACAAGACCATACAATAAAAATTATAGAAGTTCAAATATGGAAATAAAAATAAAATTATCATCATGGAACTTTGGAATCAATGGTAATGATTTAAAAGTAATAGGCTTTTGCATAATAAGTGGAGTTTCATACACTTTTTTTGAAGATGTAACATTATTAATAATATCCTTAGGAAAAACAATTAGTGGTGGTATAATAGTAGGCATACACATTGGAATATATGGTGTCTTTCAAACATATATGTCCACTTCAAATTTTTATCATATTTTAAAACCCAAAATTCCTCTTGGTCACTTATAATTTTTTTAACAACATTATAACAAAAGTAATTTTTCCATTGCAATCACCAAGACAAAACCTAATCACCCACAATTGATATCCTTATCCAGTGAATACAAACACCCCCTGATTGAAACTAAGGGAGTTATATTTTTGACATAGAGACTATCTCTTCACATGAATAATGCAAGCCATCATAGACTAATGCATTGCATGGTGATTCAGATCCCAGTAGTTTTGCACCCATAATTACTTTAGATGAACTTATTTTGATTTTGTCATGAATTTGGAGTAATTAGTAAGTTTAACTATTGATTTACACTCTTTCACTTCACATAACCCCTCTTACCAACACACACACATATAATATTAGTTATTATATAAATATTGACATATAATATATATCATTATATTTTTATATATTAAATTGATTAGTTATATATTAATATTATATAATTTTTAAAATATATTTTAATAATAATAAATATTATTATATTATATAATATATATGTTAATATAGTTTATAAATCAATATTATATATTATATATTTAAGTGTAATATATTTTAATACATCTATATATTGTTAATAGTAGATACATACTATTAAATTTTTAACAAAATTAAATGAATTTTTATGACTTTAACATATTATATAATACCACGTAACATGAAAATGGGATGAGTTTCTAATTCATTTAAAATTCATGTGCAAGAGAGGGTAAAAAAAAGTGCTCATAGATATGGATGTAAAACTCTGTGATGCTTCAATATGTGCTCACCCAATTACCATGTGTACAATAGATGAGGTAGATTACTTTGAAGACTAAATATATCAAACATTAATGTTTGTAGGAATTACATTAGAATTTGAAATCATGTATTATGAAGTTGAAATCATGTATCACAAAGCATTAAATTTGGAGTTGTAGATGACACTTGGCATGAGATAGTGGGTAGTAAAGCAGATGAAATTGGTTATCATTATTAATTTGATTTAATTCAATAGTTTTCAAGTAATATAAGTGATTAATGTTGAATATGCAATTCAAAATTGGTTATAAATATTCTACAAACTGTTAGCTTATATACAAATTATACAAATCAATCTTTGTTCTACTTCATAAAATGACAATCAAATTTCAATTAACCATGACGTATTTGGAGCTGCAATTTGAGATATTCATATGCAATTTTTATATTGAACTGATTAAAATTAATCTAAAATTTATTTAGCACCAATGAATCTCTATTCTAGTTATTAACAATGAGTTTGTTTCTCCACTAAAATCCTTTAGTTCATTTGGAAACAGGAATTTAGAAGTTTTCCAGTTTATGACTAGAATGGTTGCTTACTAACTTCAATTTTGAAGTCTGACTATGAGATGTGTTTTTTGGTAGATATTTTTGTAAATTAAATTAAGATACCGTAAAGTGAGCTAGAAAATGGTTTGTCAATTTTTGTAGACAATATTGATTCTTTTTTGACTGTATACCGTGACCTTGTTGGTAGTTTTTTGTAATGCATAATAAGATGCATGTATTCATGCACCTACAATTAGATGTAGTTTTTTTATTCTTATAGATGTTAGAAATTATTTATTTCATATTTTCAATTTATTATTTCAATATGAGATGAACAACCAATTTCAATATTAGGCAAATCTATTCTTTCTTTATTGTTCGCTCTTTTCTGAGCATAAATAATATATTATTTTATTTTCTTAAGCAACTTAGTTTCATCCAAGAATTATTGAAAGTGTATATCTCTAGCTATGGATTGTAAATATGTTTTTTTTCATTTAACTAAGAATCACAATATCAAAAACTATCATATGGTTCTGTAGCATTGACTAAAATGTAGAATAAAATGTGGGAATTGAAGATGAAGATAAAAAATCATTAAACCTTTTAAACCTCCTATAATTTCCTTAGAATCCCCATGTAATCGGGAGGCTTTGCTCACATATATAATACAAAAAATATAGATTGACGAATTAATTAGCCCAATTGAGGGATCCTCATTTAGCCAAACCTTGCCATACTTCTTTGAAAAATACATTAGAGTCATTATTATAGGTGAATTTGATTAAATGGTAACATGTCAAATTGATAGATGGGAATATTATAGAGAGAGTTGTAATTCCTACTATGATAACAAATTTTTAGCAGTTGGTTTGAGGGATAAAAAATAAAAAAATTGCTCATTATTCATTAATCCAAAAACCAATGTGCCACTTCTAATGTAATTCAAACATTTCCCAATCCACTACTGCCACCATAAATTGATGAGAAGGAATTTTTAGGACTAATGGTGGATGTTTTTTGATGTCCTACCTTCTAACAAAAATGAGCTTCCTTCATATTTTTTGAGGAAAAATTATTACAAGTTTAATATCCCAAATAAAATTCCTTATTAATTTTATTATTAAGAGTTTTAGGACCAATAAAAAGGATTTTAACATGATAGGTTGGGTGCATATCATGTCCCTAATCAATCTGTGAGTGTCTCTATCAAATAACCACTTTATCCTAAGATAATCCCCTCTATAGTGAAAGATGTTATAGAGATTGAAAGTTTACATGCACTTAAGACACTTACTAACACCCTCATGCAACACACAAACCAATTTTTCCATACTGATGCTTATGAGAGTGGACATAGATATGGTCAAAGTAACACTGCTATTGACACATTAATACAAATATTGTGGTGTTTTATGCACTAGAACTTTAGATTGGGAGAAAGATAAATTGTAAATCGATTATGGTGGTGTTTCTAATTAGATAGATGATATGGTTTTGACTGATGATTTTTTGAAACATACATTTAGTTTGGAAATCTTGCCTACACCTTTGCAAGTATATTTTAAATTTGACATGTAATTTTTTTTATTGGATTTGATAAAATATAAATTGTGTTTAAAAGATAATAATTATTTTACATATAAATTACAATAATATATATGTAATTTTTTAGGTTGTAATAGGAGACAATACCATCTTTTTCCTATTTAGATTATGAACCGTCTTGTAGCTCATATATTTCTACAAGTACTTGGTTGATGTTTATATATACATAAGTAATTTTTAATGTTATAAGTTATCATTTATGTAGATTCATGTAATTTTATATATATTCTCAACTAATTATGATATTTTGTTTGTTTCATTATAGATCTCATTTGAAACTCCTCCATCTATACAGGTAGGATTACATAGGTGTTGCTAATGTGATTTCATTGGTGAAACAACTTACTGAGATGTGACAACTTGTAAATTATGTTTAAGTGTAACTATGGATTTGTTTTAACAAATTCCCTGACATAAGAACCCTCATGTTCACATTTTATATTCCTTAAAGAATTATATACATACATACATTTGACCTTGTTGTAATTATTTTTTACATATTATTATTTGAATTTCATTATTTTATTGAAAATCTACACATTGATATAATCCTAGCCTCAAATTATTTAATCATAGGGCACATACCATCAAACTAAGTCGATCACATCCTTCAATATTTCTAATCTCACTATGTCACTAATCATATAGAATATGGTTGGATTTTAGTTGATTATGGATAATTTTTATTGGTCACATATGTCCACCATATCTTCTTGTGGTAGTATTGAGTAGCTATAGTAAGATTTTCACTATAAAACTAATGGCTTCCTGTCATAATTTTAAATAACTAGTGATGTTGTACTTCATATACATAAAGGTGTGTTAATTTCTTATATTCACATTTATGGAGAGACATGAAAATTGGATGAATGCACCATGGAGTGACACTATAATAATTAAATTATGGGATTTATTAGTTCATTGTGTTATAATATGTATATGGATGAGGTTTACAAAAAAAAATTATTAGTCAATGCTACACAATCATTTGGCAATTGTTGCTATTTTGAGTCTTAATCAAATGAAACAACTCATATTTATAGGACATAGTTAGAGATCTACATTTTTAGGAATTACTGGATGAAACCTAAATAACTACCACTATCAATGGTTTATGGTTTTTTAATTCAATATCAAGGGCACATGAAGTTGTCAAAATTCTATTAAGTATGAAATGTGTTTGTAAACATTTGATTGTAGTTTAAGTGGTATATATAAACAAATCTTAACATACATACCAAGTCATTAAAATTGATTTAGAGATGGAATTGTATACAAAAATTGGCATGGTTTATTTTGGTAAATACCAGAGGCATTTTTGTTATTCATATGGTTAGAGGATAGAACCTTATCTAGATTCAAAGAGATTTAGACTTGTAGAAAATGGTCAAAATATTTTGTAATGGAATTATGTCAGTATTTAAATATTTTTATGAGTATGGGTATACTTCTTCTATTTATGACCACTTGAATACGAATAAATAATTTATTAAAATAACATTCCATTCAAAAATGTTTCATTTTATGAGGAGGCAAAAACTAACCACTCTAGAAAAACATTTAAACATAAATTATTTAGTAAAAATATTTAAATATTTAAACATGATAAAAATAAATAATAAACATAGTTTTTAAATATATAAATAATTACAAATTTTTATTGTTTACTATAATTATTCTTATTAAATAAGTTTATTTATATTTTTTAATTTACATGATTAAATTGTCTAATAGGGATTTGACTCCTTAATTTTCAGCTCCCCTATAATACCTTTGAGATAAAATTCATCAAGTCAAATACCTGTGATATCAAGACACCTTTCTTGAATTTACACTTGTGACTCCAATTAATTTAAACACTTATAACACAATAGACATCTGACATGGTTAGATATCAAATATGATAGAAACTATTATGAAGGATGTTCCTCTTTCAAGTCCATTAATGACATCAAATATTGAGCATACATCAAGTGGGAATACATATTCATCCCCTTTGATGTCAAATTTAACGAATACTTTGAATCAAGGTGGAAATTTTTCACAATCCTCATTACAAATGATTAAAACATTGGATGAATTTTTTTTCTCATTTAGAAGAACACCTAAAAGACATCCAAATATGGGCTTGATTCACAATATGTATTTCATAACTCTTTTGCATTAGAGGTATCATTTCAACCCTTTCCACCACACTTTGTGGCTCTAAAATTTCATACTTATGAAAAAATTGAAGGGTGATCTTGAACATGACCAAGAAATGAAACTCCTTGCATTAAAAAAGATAAAGTATGGGGAAACTACATTGACCTCATCTAATATAAAATTTAAGATCAAGCCATGTTACAAAGTTAATATGAATGAACCAAAATGTGATACCAATCAAACAATGAACATGCCAATGCCAAATCAAGCTATATTATAGAATGTACCACACAAAAAAAATAATAGATTCACAATATGTCCACAATATCTTCTTGTGGTAGTATTGAGAAACTATAATAAGATTTTCAATGCTCAACTAATGGCTTCCTATCATAATTTTAAATAAGTAGTGATGTTGTACTTCATATACATAAAGGTGTGTTAATTTATTGTATTTGCATTTATGGAGAGGTATTGAAATTGGATGGATGCACCATGGAGTGACACTATGATAATTATATTATGTGATGTATTATTTCATTATACTATAATATGCATATGGATGAGGTTTACTAAAAAAATTAATTAGCCAATGCTACATAACCATTTGGTAATTGTTGCTATTTTGATTCTTAGTCAAATGAAACAACTCATATTTATAGGTCATAGTTAGAGATCTACAATTTCAATAATTATTGGATGAAACCTAGATAACTACCACTGTCAATGGTTTGTGGTTGTTTAATTCAATATCAAGGGCACATAAAGTAGTCAAAATTATATTAAGTATGCAATATGTTTATAAACATTTGATTGTAATTCAAGTGGAATATATAAACAACTATGAACATGCATGCCAAGTCATTAAAATTGATTTAGAGGTGGAATTATACACAAAAATTGACATGGTTCATTTTGGTAAATTCTAGAGGGATTCTTGTTATTCCTATGGTTGAAGGATAGAACCTTATCTAGATTTAGAGAGATTTAGACTTATAGAAAATAGTCAAAATATTTGCAATAGAATTGTGACAATGTTTAAATCTTTTTATTAGTATGAATTTAATTCTATTTATCACCACTTGAATACAAATAAGGAATTTAGTAAAATAACATTCCATTCAAAAATATTTCATTTTATGAGGAGACAAAAACTAACTACTCTAGAAAAAAATTTAGACATAAATTATTTAGTAAAAATATTTAAAGATTTAAACATTATAAATAAATAATAAATAATAAATAATAAATAATAAATACAATTATTAAATATAAAAACAATTAAATTTTTTTATCATCTATAATAATAATTATTTAATAAGTTTATTTATACTTTTTAATTTACATGATTAAATTGTCTAATAAGAATTTGACTCAATTTTTATCCCCCTAGAATAATTTTGAGATAAAATTCATCAACTAAAATACCTGTGATAGTGAGTCAACTTTCTTGAATTTATACTTGTGACTCTATCAATTAATTTAAACACTTATACCACAATAGATATCTGACATGGTTAGATATCAAATACGATAGAGACCATTATGAAGGACGTTCCTCTTTCAAGTCCATTAATCACATCAAATATTGAGCATACATCAAGTGGGAATACATATTCATCCCCCTTGATGTTAACTTCAATGAATAATTTGAACCAAGGTGGGGTTTTTTCACAATCCTCATTACAAATGATTAAAGCATTAGAGGAAAAATATTTATCATTGATAATAACACCTAAAAGGCATCCAAATATGGGCTTGATTCACAATATGTATTTCATAACCCTCTTGCATTAGAGGTATAGTTTCAACCCTTGCCACCACACTTTGTGGTACTAAAATTTCATACTTATGAGAAACATGAAGGGTAATCCTGAACATGACCAAGAAATGAATCTCCTTTCCTTAAAAAAGATAAAATATGGGGCCTCTACATTGACCTCACCCAATACAAAATTTAAGATCAAGCCATGTTACAAAGTTAATATGAATGAACCAAAATGTGATATCAATCAAATAATGAACATGGTAGTGTCACATCAAATTGTATTATAGAATACATTGTGGAAAAAAATTACTAGATTCATAGAGCCTCTAGTGATTCTTATTAAGAAACTGGATGAATTTTAACTCATATCTCTCCCTACGCATATAGAGGTTGATATGAGTAAACCTCTTCCATGGGGATATGATGAGAATGCATATTTTGATTTCCATGAGGGCCATATGCATTTTACTAACAGATGATTTCCTTAAGATATAAGCTTTAGGACTTATATGAGTCCCAAAAAATTACACTTGATGGATCTCCTACCATGGATTTTGGATGGCATCTAGGGGATTATAATAATTTGAAAATATTCAATAATCTGCTATAAGACCATACAATGAAAATTATAGAAGTTCAAATATAGAAATATAAATAAAATTATCATCTTGAAACTTTGGAACTGATGGTATTTAGAAATAGGTTATTGCATAGTATTAAGTGGAGTTTCATCCACATGTTTTGAAGATCTAACATTAATAGTATCTTTAGGAGAAACAAATGGTGGTGGTATACTTGAGAATGCATCATCACTAGGCATAGCAGGCATACATAGAATAAATGGTGTCTTTGGAACATATATGTCCACTTCAATTTGTTATCCAAATTTTCAATATGAAATTCCCCTTCGTTGATTTATTTTTAGTGTCTTTGTAATAAAATAATTTTATCCATTGAAATAACCAAGACAAAATATGAGCAGCCACAATTGAGCTCCTTATCTAATGAATATAGATGCACCTTGATCAAAACCAAGAGAGTTGTATTTTTGAAGTAGAGATTACATGTTAAGAGGCTATCTATTTACATGAAGAATGTAAGCCATCATAGACTAAAATATTGCATGGTGATTCAGATCCTGAATGATCTGCACCTACAATTACCTTAGATGAACTTATTTTGAACTTATTTTGACATTGTCAAGGTTTGGAATTACTAGGTTTAAATGTCAATTTACACTCTTTCACTTTACATAACCCCTCTTACAAATACATATATTCATACATTATATGTAATGATGTGTGTGTAATATGTGTATGTGTGTGTGTGTGTGTGTGTGTGTGTGTGTGTGTATATATATATATATATAATCATAATATTTTTATATATTAAACTAAGTAATATTATATATAAATTATATATTTTAATATTTTTATTATTATATTATATAATATATATGTTAATATAGTTTATAAATTAAATTAATAATAATTATATATTATATATTTCAATATAATATACTTAAATTTATATTATATAATATATAATATTTTAATATTATATTACATTATATAATATATATTTTTACTATATATTTTAAATAAATATTATATATTTTTTTAATATAATAAATATAAATATCATTTTAATATATTAAATATATTACTTGCCTTCAATTCAATTTGACTACTCTTGAGGTGTATTTACCTTCAAAAATAGTTGAGATTCCCTAACAAATTTGAAATTAAAATTTACTTTATAAAATGGGGTTTGTATAATTTCAACACATTTTTAAAAGGAGTAAAAACCACTGAACATGTCTAACCAGATATATTCCTATTCCTACACATTCCTAGTTTCTTTTAGCATACACTATAGAGTGATGATACATCAGAATGGAGTAGGTTGTAGAGTGTTCGAAGCATTGACCATATTTGTTACTATTATTTTTTCAAATCCTTATTTTTAGGTATTTAATCTTAACAGTGTTTAATATATATTTTTACTCTATCTAAAATGTGTGATTTATTTGTGTTGACTTGGCTTTTTAATTCATTATTTAGCACTTTATCTTATGAAATTGTTAAGATTCAAATAGTCTACTTGGATTATTGTTATGAAATGGTTGAAATAATTAAATGGTGGAGATTAAGGTCATTTAGTGCTTCCTGCCATTGATTATTATTATTTCCCTTGTGTGGAAAACCAATAAGGACCCAAATGATGAATGTTTGGGTGATTCAAGTTGACATTTTTAATAACTATAATCAAATAATTTTAGTAACTAATATATTTAATACTTTCAAATTTGAAAAATTATAGATAATCACCCAAGCCAACCAAAAGGACCAACTTATAACCTAACAAGGGATCATTGATGTCTAAATGCTTTCTACACTTGGAATATGGTGAGATTAAGGACCAAATAATTTAAACATAGTAATTATAGTGTTGATTAGTAATTAAATAGATATGTTTAATGCGTAATATTAAATTAGATATGGTGAGATTTTCTTGACATCATTTACATGTTCGTAGAAATTAATACTTTACAATAATTAATATAGTTTATGTTCCCATTGGATGTCAAAATCATATTTGAATAACCTCATTGATGGAAAAAATTTCAAGTAGTCACATCATAAGAAACAAATCCTCGTTTAACTACTCTCTATGCATGCTAAATTAATGTGAGATTGATATGGTGCTATTTGGGCAATTAATCTTGTGCTAAGGTGTCAATGTCAAATATCAAGTTCATGTTAAATTAATATGATAAAGATTAAAATGGTGACATTTGAAAGATTCATATTGTGCCAAGGTGTCAACGATGGTATGCTTTAGAATTTAATAAATGGTTCATTTTTGACTAGAATGTCATCATTCAGGAGTGATAATGTTACCTATATTTTTACATATAAAATAGATTGTATATTGTTTGACATGTTTTGACAATAGTTTTATTATCAATTGTAAAGGCTAAAACATCAAATAAAATAATAATCAACTTTGAATTAAATCTAGATTATTGAGGGATCGCTATCAAAATACATGTGAAGATCACCCTACCATAATGGTAGGGTTCTTTTGGCTGCAATGAACCTCCACTCCACATGATTAATGGTGAGTTTATTCTTTTGAGGGATTGTATTTTATATTCAATAATTACTCTTTTAGAAAGTATACTTTTTCACATATGAAAGAGTCTTAATTTTAAGGAAATTGTGATAACAGTCATGAAATTATTATGGAGCTAGAGATTATGTTATTGTAAAATTGGATGCTACAAATTTTTATGATGAAAATCAGATTTTAAAACCCAACATAGAAAATTTGAAGCCCAACATAGAAAATTTGAAGCCTAACATAGATAATTTGAAGCATGAACATTGCAAATTTTGCTATTATGAGTCTTGTGAATAGATGTAGCTGCATAATTTTACTATTGTAAAATCTAATTATAAAAAAATTGATAATGAAAATTAGGTTTGAATCCCAACATGGAAAATTTGAATCCCGACATGAAAAATAGAAATTATTCTATTATGAGTCTTTTGAATAGCTATAGTTGTACAAGTTTATGCATTGTAAACAAGTCACATAATAGTATTTTAGATGAATTTAATATGTGAAAACTCTATGTTTTATTATTATAACTCTACCCTCCCCTATTTCATCTCTTATTTCATGTTTATTTATTGCATTTTTAGCACTGTTGTTTGGTCTAGACTATCCCCGTAGTCTCAATATATTATTTTACTTAGTCTTGTTGGTTGCTACCTACCTCGGCCTACATATTCTATTTCTTTTACATAAAGAGAAATCAAAATTTGGAGTTAGTTGACCTTCCAAAATGAAAAGGGGTCATAGGAGTCAAGTGGGTGTATAAGATAAAAACCACTCCAAAGGCAAGAAAGAGAGGCATAAATCAAGACTAGTGGTGAAGGGATACAAATAAATGCATGTAAATGATTACCATGTGATGTTTACACCTGTAACAAGGTTAGAAATGGTGAAGATAATCATATCCATTGATTCTCAAAAAAAAATTATAATTGAGGATGTATAATAAAACACCAACATAAAATTTATAATAAATGGTCTATAAGAGTATAAATAAAACTTTAAAATGTGTATGGTGAATTTTTAAGACAAAAAATCATGAACATAAACTCATAATGGCCTTCATGTATTTAGAAAGCTATTTTAGGTATGCCTTATTCACAGTTTGAATATTATGATACTTAGAGTGAAGATCTAATTTGGTAAAATAAATAGGGCCATGCAATTCATTTATAAAACCATCAGTTAATGTATTATAAATATTATCTTTGATGGTGTAGTTTTTGAGTTCTCTATATTCTAGGAACATCCTCCAAGTGTCATCATTCTTATGAACCATGACCAATAAGGAGGAATATTTATTTTGGCTATGTCTGCTAATTCTTTCCTCTAACCCATCCTAAAAATATTTTTAATTTCACTCTCATAAGCATAGGGATACCTATATGGTCTGATTTTAGGTGGTGTAATACCTAGAATTACTCTAATGGCATAATCATGTGCTCTTCTTGATGGATGTCCTTTTGGTATGGTACCAAAAATAGTATAATGGTCGTCTAACACCAATTTTAATTCAATATGAGTAGACTCCTTGTTTGATTTAAATTCTATGGAAAATAGTCACACAATAATTAATTTGCACCTTTTTTGATCATGCTCATTATCTGGTGAAAATTAACCAATTTAATAGATTTAGCCAATAAGCCATGTAGTTAAAATGTCCTTCCTTCTAAATGAATGAACATGAATAATTACTCAAAATTCATCTCAATTGTGCATAAAGTGGTGAGCCATTAAAATCTAAAAAAATGTTAGCGCTATACATGATAATAGAAAATATAAAATACTATAATAGGTAGTCTCCCATAATAAGCTTTATAATATGGCATTTACCAGAACAATTGACTTTACTCCCACATTTAATTAGGATTTGAAATTCTAGATTTGGGTAAATTACATAGTTAAATTAAGTATCCAACTTACTATTGATGAATTTGTGTGTACTTCTAGAGTAAATAAATATAGTCAACTTATATTTCTTAAGGAAACCCACCACCTTAATATTTGGAGGAGTACTAATACCTAAAAGTGCAGGACATGAAATAGAAGGTTGAAAATATTTAGATTCATCCTCAGGTCCTTCCAGACCTGTAACTGATGTATCATCATCATAATTGGTGAATTAAATGTAAAAAAAATTCTTTTCAACAAATCTATATCCTTTATTCCATATTATATCATAGCCAAAACATAACCCTTTTTCACACTTCTCTTCAATTCATTGAGGGGGCAATATTGTAGGCTAAAGAAATGATGCAGTTGGGAAATTGAGTTGATAGAAATTAATGAAAGGTATTTTTTTGATCATATATTTTTCATCTACCATGCATACCATTTGTATGGATCTAGATACTAAATACTAAACATGAGAACCACCATTTGAATTATATCTTTGAGGCCACTCAAGATGAGGTCAATAAAGTTTACCTTTTGTGATGTCATTCACATGTAAAGAAAGATTTGGAATTGATGAATATAATCCTTCACATTACCTATTTGATAGAATTGGTCTAGATAACTAACTTATTTTTCTAAGACATTATTCCAATAGTGGAGTTTCATCTCCTTATAAAATACAAACTAGGTAACTTGAAGGCCTTTATTTTTATTTTGAGCACACAACCATATATACCAAATTAAATACTCAGGTTATAGATACATAGAGGCCATAACCACATTTTTTTTACATGAAGTTTGATTTAAATCAAATAAATTTTGGTTTTATTGAGCCAAGTGAGTGTATCCTTACCATAAAACTTGTGCAAGTCCATTTTTAGCCACAAATGCTTCAGACCAAGGTTGGAGGTCTAATTGCTTGAATGGGGAGAAATAAACTTAATGTATATTTAACTTGTATTTGGAAATTTAGGTTTTAATTTCATATAGGCTTTGAAATCCTATTAATTTTTTTAGCTTGTCATTAAGCATAGTTTTCAGCTAGTGATTACTCTAAAATTAATGTTTAAGAGGACTAAGTCACTATTAACTAAGGATTCATGACTTCCCTTATTACATTATCTTGGTTATAAAATAATGTTCTTGATAAGGTATTGTGTAAATCATCACTGAGATGCATAGTCAATCCATATGCAAAATAATAACATAACTTTCTCAATTATGTCTCACTAATCATTGACAGTGCTTATCTTGTTGTCAAGTTTGTGGATTGATGTTTTTTATGAGTCTTGTGAATAGTTGTAGCTATACAAGTTTATGAATTGTAAACAAGTTGTAATAGTATTTTAGGTGAATTTAATTTATGAAAATTCTATGTTTTATTGTCATAACTTTTCCCTCCCCTATTTCATATCTTATTGCATGTTTATTTAGTGTATTTCTAACATTGTTGTTTGGTCTAGACTATACCTATAGTCTCAATCTTTTGTTTTGCTTAGTGTTGTTGGTTGCTACCCACTTGGGCTTGCACATTCTATTTTTTTCCATAGAGATAAATAAGACTTGGGAGTTAGTTGACCTTCCAAAAGGAAAAGAGGTTATAGGAGTCAAGTGGATGTATAAGACAAAAAGCAATCTCAAAGACAAGATAGAGAGGCATAAAGCAATACTAGTGGTGAAAGGATACAAGACAAGGACTAGACATGTTAAAAATGTGATGTTTTCACCCTTAGAAAGGGTAAAAATAGTGAGGACAATGATATCCATTGCTGCTCAACACAAATGGAAGGTGCATCAAATGGATTTCAAGTTAGCCTTCTTGAATGGAGTGCTATACACAAATGGAAGGTTACTATTTAGAATAATATTTATTTGGTCTATATAATATGTATCCTGTAATCTTTGTCAATCAATTTTAGGTCTATAGTGGGTTCTTTTTGAAGTTTGATGGTGAAATCTAAAATTTCATCATGTTTAGTCAAGAGAGGTCTTATAGTTTCATTGATTTCTATTGCCTTATCTATTATTTGATTACCTAATGCTGCCAAGTCCACAATATCTTGTCCAAAGGTTACTCCTCAAGCTAGAGCATATTTACAAAATTCTAAATGAAATTATGCAGTTGTGCTTTGAAATCATCCTTACTGATGATGGTACCATCTTTATTTATAAGGTGTGTGATTTCAATCTCATTGAGTAGAGTTATAACTTTGTCACCTTGTTGAGTAAGAGACTGGCCCAAGGATGTCATATCATCAATCCATTGATTTAAGGATTTCCTCCTTCTAATGATGTAGGATTGAGTAATGCTCAAATATTCTAAGGGTACCAGGTTTAGTTCTTCAAATTTATTCAACCTAATAAACTTAAACAAGTTGATCACTTTGCTGTCATAATTCCCATAGTTATTTTATGCCTTAAGAATTTTGTTATAAGCCTCATATCTATTTACTTTATATTGAGCTAAAGTATTTAGAGTATCAAACATGGCCTAAACTACCCATTCCACTTTGGTGATAGTTTATTCTAGTAAGGTGTCTTTATTTTGTTTTTCTAACTTAGTTGTCCTTTACTACATCCCTTTTACCAATTTGGTGGCCACATCACCATCAAAAATTTACTCTAATAAATTATCCAATCACCACCCTTGCTTTGTCCACATGTATTATTGTCATAGGATTGAATTTTTAGTCAAGTGAATTGGATTTATATCCCCCAAAATAAGTCCTACTTCATCATTTTATGAATAATTGTATGCCACCTAGGTGCTGCTTTTGACATGTACTTAACACTTGGTACCCTCTCAGGGATTTTACCCTTTTATTATAAATATCAAACCACTAGGGTGGATCAAGAGACACTTTTCCAAGTGTCATATTACAATTGGATCATTCATCTTTAATTATTACATGAATCAACCCTTTTCATCCTTAGACTGATGTGGCCTTAAAATTTTTGCTGGTTTTCTAAGTGGCAAGATCTTATTAGCTTGTATGGTCACGTGGATTTGTTATATGAAATTATTAATGAACCCAAATGCTATGAAACTTTAAAAAGTGCCATGTTTAATTTGATCACATATTCATTGGGTTTTATGGATTTATTTAATCATATTATTGACATGAGATATGGGTCCATGTGTCCTTAGCCCATTGCTCCAAAATGCCACATGGTTTCCATGTCACATCTAACTACCTAAGATTAAGTGATTTAATATCAAGTGTCATCTTGTCATCTAATCTCTATATTATGAAATTGAAATATTGAATCTTAATTATGGGGTGAGACTGAGTACCAAGTGGAATGATTTGATAGGATCACATTATCATGAGACTTATAAACTAACAAAAGCCTCAAAAGGCCATGATTGGATGCCATAAGGTGTGTTTTGATTGAGTCATGGGTTCATAAACTTTGTAACTTCATCATAAGATATAATGATGTGATTGGGTGACAAGTGTTAAAAATCCCTTTGGGTTGAATCATCACTCAATTTTTCAAAGGAAAAAAGATATGTGATAAAGTCTGGGACTTATGTGATTGAGTCACCAATGCTTGTAACATTTCCACATGTAATTTGAATTTGAGCTGGCATCAGGGTTCCTAACAAATAAAAAGGTGTTATGGATATATCGAATCCCTTGTAATGACATTTTAAATCAATATGTAAGGTATTACAAGGCTACCTCAAGGTATCTCATAGGAGATACCTTGAAATAAAATTCCAATCGTGTGCATGTTCAAGGTATCTCCTAGGAGATACCTCAAAGGAAAAATTCCAATCGTGTGCATGTTCAAGGTATCTCCTAGGATACCTTGAAATAAAATTCCAATTATGTACATGTTCAAGGTATTTATGAGGAGACCCATTGAAAGTAATATAAGTCATTTCAAGGAAATTCCCTAGGAGATACCTTGAAATCAAATTCTAATTGTGTGCATGTTTAAGGTATCTACTAGGAGAACCCTTGAAGTAACTATAAGAACCTTGAAGGTATCTCCTACAAGATACATTGAAGGGCATTGCAGTACCTTCAAGGGTACCTTAAAGGTATCTCTTAAGATATACCTTTCAAAAATGCATAAGGGTACCCTTGAAGGTATTACAAGGCCCTTCAAGATATCTCCTAAGAAATAACTTGAAAGACAATTAAAATAATGTGCATTTTTAAGGTATCTACTATGAGACCCATTGAAGGTACTACAAACCCTTTCAAGTTATCTCCTAAGAGATACCTTGAAGGGCCTTGTAGTACTCTCAACGGTACCCTAATACATATTTTAAAGGTATCTCCTAGGGGATACCTTATACCTTTCAAATATGCATTAGGTTAAACTCGAAGGTACTACAAAGCCGTTCAAGGTATCTCCTTATAGGTACCTTAAAATAAAATTTAAATTGTGTGCATGTTCAAGGAATATTAGTAGAATTTTTTATAATTTCTCCAGAATGAGCTAATTACATTGATATTTTGCACAAAATAAAGTGGAAAAGAATCATAATAGCATGAGTGAATCTATATAATCTTAAATTTTATACATAGTAGAAAATATAAATATAAACTAACATGATGTTAACAATTATGAAACATAAACAACATAATACAAGATATAACAAGCTAAAACAAAATAGAGTAAACACTATGCACTAAGCATACACAAAATAATCTTAAGAAAACCATAACCGAGCTAGTCTATTAATCTCTATCACACATCAAAACTATATTCCATTATATCAGAGCAATATATATAGATTTTTACATGGCTTGTCTCTTCACATTCCGACTTTTTAGGATACAAAAAGAAAGACTCTTGGCATTATTATATCTATCACTTAGGTAACAAGGCCAAAGACATATAAAAGATCATATAGATGACAAAATGATACCCTGCACACATGTGTACATCAATTATACATTTGTGATTTTATGAGGCCTTGCTCCACATCTAATACTTTCTTGGACTTAAATTATTGTTTCATCCCATGACAAACTCTAAACTTCTAATATCAATTAAAGCTATAAAAGATTAACCTTTCACAAAAGTGGCATTAATCTCTCTAGGTGACATTTACCTAGTTTAAACCCTTTACATACTACTTAGACACCATTTTGTAGTTTTCAACTAAGTAGCATACTTGCCTACCACCCTTTCTAGTTTTCCATAGACTAGCTTAACTAGGTGGCTATATTAGTCTAGGGGTTTTCAACCAACTAGACCCTACTCCTAATGATTATGAATATATTAAAAAATAAAATTATTTTATTAAACTACAAAACTTTAATTACACATTTAATTAATATGGAGGTGTTTTTGAAGTTTGGCCAGGTAACTTGTGTAGGTTGTGGTCTACTCAAACTGTGCCATTTGTATCCAATTTTATCTTCTACAAAATTTCTTATGGAGCTCCTATGATGGAATGAACTTAGTTTCATTCTATGATATGTGAAATAACTATGGTTCAAGCTATGAGAGTTTATGTATTGAATGTTTTCTAATTATCAATTACTTCTCGCATACATGGTAATAAAAACATGCAATGTGAATCTGAATGACCATCAAATTTTTCACATCTTCTTCTTTTATGATGATAAATAAGGATCTAAAATTTGAAAAATTAAGCCAGATATATAACACAATATCATCCAACCTATCTCTAATGATTTTGGAATGAATAGCCTCAAATCTGTTGCACATTGTCTTATTCTATCATAATTGAAGATTCTTCATCATGATATCCCTAACATCTAACAGTTATTGAAATATGATCGTACATGTTTCTCTAGTAGTTATTTGATCACTCATTACATATTTAGCTTTATCCATCATTAAAAACTTTGGTTTTACATAAGCCAAGGATTTTTTAGTATGATTCCTCCAATCAAGCATTCCTTTGGCTATTTACTTATCTTGATGCACAATAGTATCCAGGACCTATACATATTCTTCGAGTAGTTCATAAATGCTTTCCATTTTAGTGTAGATACCCTGCCTTTGGGTTTTAATTTTTATGTAATCACCCAATCCTTTGTTAGCTGAGTTAGCAACATAGTGAACTATTTATGCTCAAACATTACTTGATCACCAAGGAATTGCATAACTAAAGCAGGACAAGTATAATTGATGATCTACCTAGCCTTAGTCAATTTGATTTTGTGCTTCCACCTTATCCTTGAGCAATAAAAAAAAATGTTATAAGTCTGAATCATTTTGCACAATGAATTATTGAAATGTAACTACTCATTAAATTCTCTTGGATAATGAAATTTATGAAACATACAAAGATGTCTCCATGGAAGTGGAATCAAGCATAGTGGATGGTTTGGCTCTGACTATGGTAGGAGCTGACATAAATTGAACCAATGGAAGTAAGAAAGTGGTACAACGAGATGATGTGGTAGGGACATCCCATAATCATTAGGTAGAGGGATGAGACTTTGATAGTGAAGTCTCCTCTAATGCACTTAATTGGGTTTTATCCTTGTGGGGTGCTACATTTTCTACTTTTGCCTTTTCCTTAGCTTCTTTTTCTTTTGTAGTCTATGCTTAAGCTTCAACATGAACTTTGGCTGTGACCTTAATGTGAATTCAAGTTACCTCCTCGAATTTGGATTTGGCCACAATTTTGGCTTTGGTATCTACCTTACCCTTAACTTTGGATTTAACCTTTGATTTAGCTTTAGCATCATCCTTAGCTTTTTTATTGGTAGATTGTGCCTCTGCCTTGCACTTGGATTCATTCTACTTATGATGCTATTCTTTGGCACATTTATCTCACACCTCTTGTTCTATTTAATTTGTCTCTGTGTACCTTATGGTTATTGATCCTTATGTTCTACCTCTTATTTTTCCCTTCTTTTAGCCTCCACTTCTTTAGATTTTTCCTGTTGAGCCTCTACTTCCTCAACTTATCTTTATGAAACCTCCACTTCTTTTTATCTCTTCCTTTTGACTTTTACTTCTTCAAATTTATTTCTTTCGACCTGAGCTTCTTTGGCCTTCTTTTTATTGACCTCAGCTTCCTTAGACTTATTTTTATTTTTCTTCCTCCTCAGCGCATTATTTGTCTTGTTCCTATTGTGCATGTTGGGATTTCTACACATCTTCTTATTCTGTGGCCTCTTTCTTCTTCTTTTCCTTCTATGTTTTTCTCTATTTCCTCTCTTATTTCTTTATAGCCTCATCCTCAGGACCTAGGGTATCCTACACAACATTCATTTCTTCTATTGGATTTAACATAGTGGTATTTAGATGTCCCTCCATTATATATACATCATCTATTTTTATATCATATTGGGAGTGATCTAAATATTTGGATTCCATAACCACACCTCTGCACATGATTTTTTTTTAGACTTGGATAGAGGGACAAGTGTATCCTTGTGTCTCCTCATTCCCCTAGACTTCACTTGATGGTCACTACTTATTATGGATGTCTTTTTGAAAGATACCATACATTCTTGTATGGTGGTTAAAGACCTGGTCTAGTGGTGTGTACATTATTTGTGAAATAGTGGTCATAATGGGCTCCCTTGTTTTGGTAGATCTACACTCTAAGTAAATGATGAACCAACAACTGGATCTTATAGACACCTAAAACTGGCCATAAATGGCCTTTGATCAAAATTTAGACCAAATCCTACTAACCATTGTAAATTAGGCCTAAGAATCATTGAATGTCCTAAATTTGATTGCACATCATTCACCAAAGTTTTGAATCATGTTGAGACATCCCTAATTAGGGTATTCTATCATATGAAACAATAACATCTCATGGATCCATCCCTAATCATATTACGACATCACAATAGTCAATTTGGCCTATAAACCTATTAAGTGGGGCATATGAACAAATATCAAATCTTGAAAGAGCTAAATGGTTAATCATAATTAATTCATAAACTAAACCAAATTACATGCTTAGTTGAATTATCCATTTGAAATTAATGAATAACTAAAAAAGGAAATTTAAAAATTCAAATATCCTACCCTTTCATCATTGCCTTTGTGAGTTGTCAAGCTCTTTGGAAATATCCTAAAATATCTCATTTTTGGAAGCCATGCCTATTAATTGAAAATCATAATTACTTAACAACTATTAATTCTATTGGGGTTGTATTTGATTCACTTAGGTTAGGTTTGAAACCATTCAAAGCCTTAACTCAACCCTAACTCACCTTGGGTGAGAGTTAAATCTTTAGGCTATAAATATAATGCCATGTCTCCTTATTTTTAAGATCTCATAAGCCAAATTTATAATGCAAATTTGGAGAGAGACATAAGTTATTTTATTTCAAGCAATGTTATAATGCCAGAATCATGAGCCAAGCTACATCAAACCATATAAAGCCAATGGTGCCAAGGAGAGAATGAGCCAATAAGCTTCATTTCCCAAAGACTCTTTGATGCACAAGCTGAGCAAACCACTCAACAAAACATTTGGACCTCCCAAGGAAGGTAAAGGATTTATTATCTTTTACATTTTAGTTGTGCTTTCATTTGCCTTTTGTTACTAATCTCTCCCTATATTCTAAGATTTGGGTGTATGTGTTAGTGTGTTTTTATTTGATTTTTCTTACTTGAACTAACATATTACTAACCTCCATTCTTGGATTTCTATGATCACAAATGGAACACCCAGCGGGACCTTATGGAGTATCCCATACATTCAAGGAGACTAATATATAGCTTTTAGTTTTGATAAAAAATGCTTAAGAATATTTAAAATTCAAGTTTTACCTTTATTTTTCATGTATTCTTTTTTTTAGTGACACAAAGTTTACACAAAGATCGACATAGATTCTTATAGAATCCATGTCGATCCTACCAAAACTAATGTTGATGAATTGATATTAACCATTGTGTATAGATTAGGGAATGGTATAAATGTGTTGGAAAAGTTGTTTTTGAGCTTTCTAGATTTTATTTTGCTCCTAAAAACTTGAATATTGTTTGACTGACTGTTTTCTTGTAGGACTTAGTCTTATTTGTTGGTTTTAGGCTCATCTGTTAATCATATTTTTTGAGAATGTATTAAATTTTCCTTTGTTTTTTTAGGGAATAAATAATTGATATCAATCCTTGACCGATTGAAATAAATTTATATAGAACAACATTAATCCTTACATAGATCAACATTGATCTCTGTGCCAAGAAAATAAAGAAACCTAAGAGCAAAGTTTTGAAAGGTTATTTCCTCATTAACATTTGTGATTCAAAGTATTAAAAAACCATCTAAATTTTTTAGGACCTAATCTAGAAAAGGGCAAAAATTTAGAAGTGTTAAGTCTTGAACATTTTTTTTGGTGCTTAAAAGGAATCTAGTTGTTTTGTGCAATTTTTGCAAGTTTTTCAACTAAGGCCAAGGGGTCAAATTTTATAAACATTTCACATTGGTGAACTAAAATAAAAACCCACACTTAGATTACATACTCCTAATAATTTTTTTAATTTATGCTTATTATTTCAAAGTTATTTATTTTTTCAAAATGATTGACACATGTATGCTCTCCCCTGTCCCCTTTAGGAAACTTGAGTGACCAAAAAGTTCTCTTTATTTGCATTTATGACTTATTTGAAAGCATGAAAAGAAAATAATTAAATATTTACTTTAATATATATGGTTTAGGTGATCTAAATGCAACCTTAAATTCTTTTCACTTGTCTTTTATTTTTATGCAATTTAGCTTGTGAGCAAGAGTTCATAGTCTCCTCATAGGTTCTATAGGGAAGCATTGACCCATGAATTCATCTCTTGACATAATTTCAACCCTACTCCATGGTGGGGTATAAAACTTAAGGTTTAATTACTAGGATGATTTATTGAGAGGTTAAGCAAACTTTGTTAGTAATATACTACCTCAAACTGTAGGGGAAATTTGAACATTGCACTACACTAAGCAAATGATAGATGTAGTGGTTATGAAAAGGACAAGACATTTTAAAAATAAGATGGTTAATGAAGATCCAAATGATGTGATCATACCTTATGTTATCCACACTTGGGACCATCTATAAATTCATGAAAATTTAGTTTTAGAATAACCCCACTTGCTATAGACATACTGTTGATGCAAGGCGAGTACCCCGAAGTTCCATGCTACCATACAATATCTTGAGAGAAGAGGGTGTGTAAAAACCCTACTGGTTAATTCAATTTTTTTTTTGGATTAACACTTAAAATCCTCTCAAGAGAATTTATATAGATGGAATTTGCTAATACTATGCAACCTTGTCAGTTTTAGGATCTAGGACATTGCAATTAAGTGTTGATGTCATTTTATCCTTTATTGCATGGTTTTTGGAGTATAATCTATTTTTTTATACCAAATAAACATGAGAGTTGTCTTGTAGATAACTCCATTTTCTAAGGAGGTGTTAAAATATCGATTTGACACCATACCTTTACCTTAGTCTTTTGATAAATATTTGTGTGTGTGTTGCTTGATTAAAAAGGGTAACATTACACTGCCCAATCCATTTCAAGTTTTGTGCCTTGTATTCTTTAAAATAAATCATATATTATATCTTTAGATAATGATAGCATAATTCTTCTCAAATCATTTCATAGACTTATTTTCCTTGCATCTAAGATTTTAATTTTGAAAACTATCCATGTGTGCCTTTTGGATCTAAACCTAGTACAATTATGTCATTCACCTTTATCTAGCTTGTTATTCATTCAAAGAAGTCTAGTTTCCTAATTTGATTTTTTAATTAACCTTGACAAGTTCAAATCCAAACATTGATTGATTTTTGTTTATGCCTTGTTTAATTTGGGCCTAGACATCAATCTTTCTCTTTTGGGTTGTGTAACTTAGGTTAATTCTTTACCCACTTTAAAAACTATTGTTTGTGTCTAGATTTGGGAAAAATAGCCTATATTTTTTATGCCTTTTGTTTCATGACTTATACCAATTGACCAATTTCATGTCTAAAGTCAAATGCCTATTCTATGCCAAAGTGTTTTAGATTTTTTAGATTAACTCATACCCCTTTTTTTTAAATTCTATATTTTATGCTTGTTTTGCCAAAAGTCCTAGCACATGCCTATTTTTAGCCTAGATTTTAACATTGCATTTAGACAAAAGACTTAAAAACTTTTATTTTTTTAGATTAGAGTTGTTTGGAACACTTTAAACGCAGAGTTTGGAATTTCAATTTTAATTCATCCACTTGACCTTTTGTGTGAGACATTTAATGTTAGGAATTAGACATTAGGTTATTTTATACCAAGTTTTAATATAGAAATTATTATAGATATATTTGAATCCTTTAACCACATTAGATCAAGTTTGAAACATGTGTCTTTTTATACATTATTTTTTAGAGTTTATAGAACTCTTATCCTTTGTTATGAAGCATTCTTCATTGAGTTGAATATATCTCACTATACTCATAGTGGTGTCATGTATAATCCAAGATATGTTAATGTGTTCATGCAAGATGAATTTATTCACGAAACCTATGATGCTGTAGTTTGTGAGATGGATCCTTATCCACCTTACAACACTTAAACAAGGGAATAGAGCCAAGATCCTTTATCTCACTATTTGGTTAACACACCTTCATACTCAGAGCAAGAGCAAGAATAAACAACATAATACTTAGTTATCATACCATCAATTGTAGAACAAGTTCAATAACAATCATACTACATTATGATGTCATCAGCCTATGACCCTTATTTGTCTAATCATCATTTGATTTCAAACAAGGAGAAAATTTTAATTCAAAATACAAAGGTAGGGGCTAAAATTTTAGTAGACTTCCCCCACAAAAAGTTACCAAGTCTGGTTAGAGTGCCTTATAACATACATTATAATCAAAACATTGAACATGCCTCTTCTAGTAATCATCAAGCTTTAGTGCTGATACCATATCAGGATCTGTGTATGATTGTCACAAGAAAAGGTATCATAAAGGACCACTTTATATAGATGTAGACATCATATCAGACCGAATTAAACTTAATATATAACTTTAATAAAATGACCATGTCAAATCTCCACTTATCAAGCTATCTCCTTCAACATGATTCTTAATCAAATTGATAGGCCAAAAAAATTAGGGTATAGATCCATTCACACAAATCAATTCAATTGGAGACATGTTTAATGACCCAACTATTGAAGAAGTGTCTTCTACTTCTATGTAGGTAAATGAGTTCAAACATAGTGGATAACACATAAGTGTCATCCAATCTAGGCCAAAATGGTGTAACTGCACAAATAATTAGTCCACAATAAAATGTGCCTTTAGTTAACACTATTAGTGGTTTGAAAATAGGGGTAAGAACTTCTACCTCCCAACCACAACAAAATACCTCTATTCCTAAACTGGGTTCTTCTTAAGGCATGCAACCATAAGGAATATGAAGCTAAGTAACAACCAGTGCCTTGCCTCCAAAAAATGTGATGAGTATTACTCCACCACAATAGGTGATGACTAAAATTACACCATAATAAGCTCAGTCCAATATACCATCACAATAGAGGCAAAACATCCTACCACCTCAATAGGGGGAAACCAATGTTCCACCTTACCAGGTAGTGATAAACATACCTCTTTAGTCACAAAGCAACATACTATTATAATCACAAGCAATGTATAATCAATAGCATATGACTATTGGTCAGCAAAAAATTCTAAACACTCTACAAGCATCTACTCCATAACAAGGGTTCACAAAACTATGAAGTTATATTATTCCACAAGTGTCAGTTAGGCAACAATTACCTTTTTTCCCCAAAATTCCATAATCTCAATGACAAGGCCTTGGTTCACAAGTTCCCCTTAATCATCTAGGTTTGACTAGTAAAAAAAAAGTCCCTAATCAACCTTAGTAGGCACAATACTTCACCTAGAGCTATATCCTTCCATCTCAACCATAATTCCCCCAAAACTAGGCCTACATATAAAACCAAACCAAAATATCACACTATAACACGTGTAATTTCAATAATAATATCTTAATATGCATATGCATATTCTTGGTCAATTTCCTAACCAAACCAATATCCCACAAAAAACCATACCTCCACTATACCCTGATCAAACTAATCCACTCTTGACCACCAAGCCTCCACCTCAAGCTAATGTTCACTCTAGTTTCCTGACATAAGATCTATAAAAAATGAAGGATGCACCATCCAAGCCAAGAAATAGACCCATAAGTTCAATTTGGATGATGTGTGTTCCTACCCATTCAATATAGAGTATCTATAAATACCATTTACTCTAGGGTACGAACCACCAAAGTTTGCAAAATATAAGGGTAAAGGAAACCCAAAGGCCCATTAAAAAAAATTGTTTGTTGCTTTCCAAATAGTGGCCTAAAATAACATATACCTCCTACTATTTTTTTAAGGAGTTTAGTAGGACAAGCTTTGGAATGGTTTCTAAAATTGCCAAAAAACCTAGTTTATGATTTTGATGACTTTTTAGACAAGTTTGTGTAACACTTCTCCTAAAATCTCAAGTATGATATTTCATTGGTAGATTTGATGCAAAACAAATAGAAGGTTGATGAATTTTTTGTGAGATGGAGATAACTTTCTAGTTGATTCACCCATAGTCTACTAGATAAGCAACTAGTTGTTGTGTTTACGAAAAATTTGCATAGTGAGATATCTTATCATCTGGAGCTATAGTGTGCACAGAATTTTAAGGAAATCATTGAAAAATATTTGTCTATAAAAAGATCCCTTATTAACAAAGGGATTATCAATATAACCTCATCAAATCATAATAAAAACCTAAACACTAGTCAAAACCAAAACCAAGTCCAAGCATAAGTGTTATAAGTAGCACATGCTAATAATTATGAAAAATCCAAGCCATTTAACTACACGAATAATGTTTTTGGGAATGGAGTAACCAATTTACAACATGTCCAAATGATGAAAACACCATCTTCTCAATCCACACCATGTATGAAAATTAATCCTAACCAATAACCTCTTCAATAAGTGCAACTTTTATAGCAACCTAGACCAATAACATCATCTTTAGTGAACATGGATAACTAAGTGAAGCCATGTTTTAAAAACTAGTTGTTGCTAATCTAATTAGTTGGCCTATTCTAAAGCACTATCTAGAAGGCATTTCATATCCAGATTAGTATAGACAAAATGAACTTTGTGAGTACCATCGAGTTAATGGACATAATATATGTCATTATATGCAAATTAAAAATCTTATTCAGAATATGTTAGAAAATGGGGAGATAACATTAGATAATGGAGATTTTACATCCAATTAGAACCTTGGTATTTATCAAAACCCTTTCCACAACATAAATAATAACATAGGCTAGAACAATAGTAACAACATTATCAATAGCCAAGATAACAATAATATCAGTAATAAAACCAACAACAATGTCATCCGAATAGATGGAACCAAGGCTAAAATGATGTCAACAACCAACAAACTTACCATGTAATTGAGCATGACCATAACAAGGTTGTAGGAAATATTGTAGGAGGTCACATTTCTACCATCTCCATTAATCCAAGACCAAGTATTAATCAAACAAAACTATTTCTAATCAATCCAAACTAATTAACCCATACCAGTGATCTTTCCTTGATTTGGGACTTCATACAAGCATATCAATAAGTAGGGGTTACTAATTTTGGACCTTATACCAATAACTTGCCATTGACCCATGACCACATAAAGTGTACCAGTAACTGAAACTTATCCTATCTGGTCCCCTCCACCATCATTTTATATCAATAATGGTATTATATCTAATATTGAGTGTGCAGTCATAACTTGGTGGTTAAATATTACCATACGGGGCCCATAACCATTTGCCACTTCACCTATCCAACCCACCATTTTGGCTAGGAACAAGCCATATGCCAATGTGAAAGAAAAGACATTTGATATTGTGGATTAATTACAGAATATGACCACCTAAATTTACATCTTGGATTTGTTGCATACATCTACAATCCATAATAACATATTAACAAAGTTCCTTAGACAATCATAGGTTACCAATGACATAAACCTAGACAAGTTCCAAGATTTGGTTAGACATCTAACCATAGGCCAACAATTAACCTTCGACCAAAGTGATATGTCATCCCTTGGCCCTCGGCATAATAATACATTATACATCAAAGTTATCATAATGTGGCTAAAAGTAAAACATGTCCTCATAGACAATGGATTAGGCCTCAATATTGTGTCTCTAAATCTCATCAAGCTTATCAAGTATGCAAAAATCGATCTACAACTAAAAATGATCACCATCAAGGCCTATGATAATGAAGATCAAGAATCATAGGGCACCATTAGCTTGACAATTATTATTGGGATGTTGACCCATGATACCTAGACCTTGATTTGTCATACAATTTACTTCTAGGTAGACCTTGGATACATGAGATTCATGTAATCCCTTCAACATTACACCAGTATATCAAGTTCTCTCACTCAAGCATGGAGGTTACTATCCATAGATATTTACAGCCTTATGAACATTGTAAGCATTTAGAGGCTAAGTATGAAAGATATAACTACCATTTTGGTTTGAATTTAGTTCCCAAGAAGTACAAAGGGGAAGAAATACTTTTTGATTCACAAGAGGCCAATTGCATTGACCCAAATACCCTTGATTCAATTTCCCATATGTCACCTCTTGAAACATCTAATTATTATACCATCTTGGATAATGACCTAGGGGAATATTTGACCCATGATACATTCCACATTGCCAATCTTCCATTGAACCCCAAGTCCTATGGAATACCTAAATCCAAACTACCTTTCATGGAATGGAAGCGAAAGAGAAAGGCCAAATTGCATAGTCCAACACCTATCATTTTCACATAGGCCACTGGCCAAGAACAAGACCTTTTTATAGATGATGAATCATGGTTATACAATGAAAAACTAGCTAATTGTTATAGAAATTCCAAATACTCTATACCTAATAGGATCATGGATAATCATGCCTATCAAGGAGGAGGTCTCAGACCAAACTAACAAGGAACACTTGAGCCAAATTTTGATACTAAATACAAAAGAACACATACTCTCAAATTTAAATTTCCTAGGGTCACTCCACATATCTTATTCATGTTCTAACACTGATGACTAGTGATAATGATTTTGATAGTAAAGTAGAGTCCAATCATAGCACTAACAAAGACCTAGCCAATACCAATTTGTTTGACACTCATTCCATTTGTACCCTTATAATAGTGATTCATAATAATCCACTTCCTCTTTATCACCCTCAATATATGGACTAGGACCAACAAGAATCCACAATGCCTATAGATGAGTTTGAGAATGATGAGGCTTTTTGTGATTTTCTAGGCCTAAAGGATAATGTTTTATTGAGAGACCACAAACAATGGTTCTCAATCAATATGGATCCTATAGACTATTTTGGAGAGTGGGTGAACACCCTTAGCCATAAAAAATTTGAATAAAACATTGAGGTCCCAATGTAAAAACATCTTTGAGGCATTTTTTGACTAGGGTAAAAGTAAAGAGAAAGGCCAATCTAGTGGTGAAAACCTATTTCAGGCACCATTAGATGGGGGTTTTCAACGTTCCTCCAACATAGCTCAAGAAAACACCAATGATGAACTTGACTATTGGTCTAAGTTCAATTTTTAATAACATTAGGCTTTTGATTGAATCATCCAAGAGTTTCCAATAGTGTTTGTCACATGGCCATCCCCACCATTGGGAGATTCTGATTATTTATACCTTAGAGAACTTGAAGATCTAGTCCAAATAGAGGACTCTACTATTGCAAGATAATTTAAATATTTCCCAACCATTCTGGAAGATGGTTCCACTCCTTTTGTGGAGGACATTATAGAAGTTAACATTGAGGCTCCAAATGACCCAAAATGGATCAAATTGGGCACATCTCTCACTGAGGAAGAATGTGACATCTTTACAACCCTTTTGAGGGAATTTTTTGATATATTCACTTGGGCATATTTAGAAATTTTAGGTTTGGATCATGCCTTGGTTATACACCACCTTATGGTATATCCTGATGCTAAACCCATAAAATAAAAGTTTTTCAAGATGAATCCTCACATTGTTATATTATTAAAGAAAGAGTTGTAAAAAATCTTAAAAGAGAGATGTTTTCAACCAATAGACTACTCAAATTAGATTTTAAATGTTGTGTCAGTTAACAAGAATACAAAAGGAATCAAAATTTGTACTAATTTTAGAGACATAGAAAAGGCCTACCCCAAGGATGAATTTTCTCTGCCAAACATTGACATGATAGTTGATTCCATGGTTGGGTACAAAATGATTTCACCAATGGATGAATTTTTAGGATATAACTAGATCTAGATTGCACCATAAGACCAACATAAAATAATGTTCACCACTTCATGGGGAATATTCTATTATTAGGTTATGCCATTTGGTCTCAAAAATAATAGGGCCACATACCAACGAGACATGGCCATCATATTTAATGATATGATGCATGACACTATTGAAGACTATATCGATGGCATACTAGGAAAAGCAAAGACCATGGCCAATCATCCAACAACACTATGAAGGATATTTGAGAGATTGCATGAATAAGAGGTTAGACTCAATCCTAAGAAGTGTTTTTTTGGATTCACTTTAGGTAAATTATTTAGATTAATTATGTCTCATCAAGGCATTGAATTTGATCTATCCAAAGCAAAAACCATTACTGAGATACCAACACCAACCAATTTGAAGAAACTACATAGTTTGTAAGGCAAGATTTAGTCTATCAGATGCTTCATTTCTCAAGTGGACAATAAATTCCATCCATTTACACACTTTCTAAAGAAGGGTGTCACATTTCATTAGGATGATGAATATTTTTCAGTGTTTAAAGGACTATCTTGCTAATCTACCTATTTTATTACCACCAATGCTCAGAAAGTTATTCTTACGTTATCTATCTACCATAGACAATGTCCTAGGGGCACTTTTATCTCAACATTATGATAATGAAAAAGAACATATTGTGTACTAACTAAGCCAGACACTGGTTACATATGAGCACAATTATATGCCCATTGAAAAAGTATGTTTAACTATGATCTTCGTATCTCAAAAATTATGACATTACATGTTAAACATCAAGGCCATGTTTATTTCAAGAGTATATCTAATCAATTATCTACTATTTAAAATATATTTATAAGGTTGCATGACCAAATGGATCATGACTTTGAGAAAATTTGAGATAGAATACGTTAACTAGAAATCTATATAATGACAAGTACTTGCAGATAAGCATTTTAAAACACCCCTTGTAGATATAAAACCTCTAACATTCCAATTCCCAAATGAATCCATTTTGACCATCATTGAAACACCTCTTAAGGAACAACACTAGAATATGTATTTTGATGGATCATTCACAACACATGGTTTAGGGGTAGGCCTTTTGTTTATTACACCATAGTGGGACCTAATCCCTAAATCATTCTAGATCAGTTTTCCTTGCACTAAAAACATGAAAAAATATGAATAACTCATTTTAGGACTTTATCAAGTAGTACAATTGAATATTCAACATCTTGAGGTTTATGGTGATTCTTAGTTAATCATCAATTGAGTTACAAACCATTTTCAAACCAAGGATGATAAGCTAGTTCCATACAAGGCCATGGTAGCCACTCTCAAACAATAGATTGCTAATGTATAATTTGAACATATACCCAGGACTAGTAATAGAATAGAATATGCCATGGCCACCATTGGCTCTTTGATCTATCATCTAGACAAGGCAAAATAATATCAATTACTCGTTGAAAATCTTCTAATGTCAACTCATGTACCTTCAACTATCACAATGATATATGATATTGTTGGTCCCAACTCTATATGGTATTCAAACCTTTTTGCCTATCTTCATTACCACATTATGCCACCAAATCTACCCCACAAAAAATCCAAGGCCTTTATCGACCATGTATCATGATATACCTTACTTGGACCAACCCTTTACTGCCATAACTTTAATGGAACTATGATTCATTATTTAACTTTGGTAGAATCAACATTAGCATTATGGGAAGTCCATGAAAGATTATGTGGAGCCCACACAAACAGTTCCATCATATCAAAAATTTCCTACATACTAAGTATTATTGGCAAAAAAAGGATGTAGATGTAGTTGTGTACATCAAAAAGTGTAATAAATGTCAATGACATGTTGATCTGATTCATGCCCCCACCAAGACTCTAAAACCAATACTTACACTCTAGTCATTTGTTACATGAGGCCTTGATCTCATTAGGAAGATAAACCCCACCTTATTTGATTGCCACAAACACATCCTTACCACTACTAAATATTTCACTAAGTGGGTTTAAGATGTAGACACCTAAATCTGGCCACCAATAACCTCCAACTGAGATTTTGATCAATTTCCACCTAAAACACACAATTTGGCCTTAAAACACTAAAACATGCTAAATGATGTGAAATTGACATATTCAAGTGCCAATTTTGGCCAAGGTATCATTAAATGGGGCAATGCAATTTATGGACTAGCTAACTTTGATCTGGGCATTTTGAGTCAAAATGTCAATTTTACATCTAGATGATCTAGATTGCTCTTTCCTATTAAATATAGTGCGCAAGATGCATGCCTTTTTTATTCACTATTGGTAACATCCTAAATGGGATAATGGATCCAATGCATCTGACATCAACTTTCAATTTCACCCCAGTCAAATTTTGGACCAATAACAAGGCATTTGGATCAATTTGAGTAATTTGTGTACAAATTGAGTAATCATACTTAAGATACAATTAAACCAAATTAGATCCTAATTAAAAATTATATGAAAACTTGTTGGATACTTATTTTTCAAAATGAATATTAAATATATACATCATCAAGTGACCTCATTCCTTAAGAAGACATCCCTAGGCCATAAATGCCACAAATATCAAGATTCATGCCTCCCATGCCTCATCAATGCCTATTAATTGATCCTCTATCCAAAATATTAATGAGCCTATGTATCAATTTTAATTTCACAATTGGATTAATCCTTAGCCACACATCTCAATCCTAAGATGGATGGTTTAGTTTGATTCTAGCCATTTTCCAAAATCTATAAATAGAGAGGCCATGAACATCATTTCTAAGCTATTTTGGTGCAAAGTTATTATGATCAAATATCTTCAAAAGTCTTGATAATATAAAGTTATGATGCATAAATGATTCCAAAATATATTGCAATTAGTGTTACCATGCCAAATTGATTCCAAGCCAGGCCAAGCCAAATCCACAAGGTGCCAAGAAGAAGAGGAGATAGCCAAGCCTCCTTTGATGAAGACTACATGAGCACAAGCTGAGAAAGCCACTAAAATAAGAATTTTAGAGCATCCAAGGAAGGTAAAAGAGGGGTTATTTTACATTTTAGTTATGTTTTTTATTCATATTTGTTAACTGAGCTCTCCCTAGTGTCTAGGCCTAGAGATGTTATGCTAGTTAGTGTGTTTCTTTCATTTTGAAAATAACACGATACTAACCATCCTATCTTGAGTTAAATTATTAGATCACATAATGGCATGCTCAGTGGGACCAAATGCATCCTACACATGAAGAAGACCATTTTATAACTTTAAAATATTCATTTAGATCATTAAAACTCTTGAAATTTGATTTTCTAACTTTGTTTTGCCATTTTTCTTTGTCACAGGTTTTACACAGTAACCATCATCGATTATTAAAACTATCATTAGCTGGCATAGTCATCATTAGTCATTGTTGGTATAACCATTGCCAGTTAGTATAACCATCATTAGTTAGTAAGTGTAACCATCATTGGTTAGTGTAGCCGATGACGGTCACTATGTTTTTTAACATAAACCTGAGAGCTCATTTTTCTAAGTTAGTTGTTTCATCTTCAAAAGTGCTTCTAATCTAAATGTCTTGCTAACATTTTTTTTGTAGGTTTTACTTGAAAAATCATAAAAGCATGATTAAATTGATCATTTTAAACTTCTTTTGGGGTGTTTTAAAATGAATCAAACTTTTCATTTTGGTGCTTAAAGGAAAATCATTTAGGGTGCTATTGCTTAAATATTGTAGTTAGCTTTAAAAGTTACAAATTAAGACCAAGGGGTCAAATGAACACCACCAAATATTTCATTTGGGCTTAAAATTGAACACACTTGTCATCTTTGTCTTCAATAGTTGTTTGATCTAATTTTGTTTATCAAAGAGAGGGGTGTTGCATGTATGTTATTCCATTTGTCCCCTTTAGGAAAACCTTGGAATCAAAAGCACCATTCATAATACAAATTTATTAGTCTAAGGCATAGAAAAAATGTCATCTAAAGCACTCCCCAAAAACTCATCAAAGTTTATGTGACCTTGAAAATGACCCTAAAGTCTTTCTATTAGTCTTTTATTTCATGCAAACTTGGCTTACAAGGAGGATGCCATTACCTCCCATGAGTTCTTTAGGGAAACTTTGACCCAAGGTTTTATCTTCTAGCATGGACTTCACATATTCCTTTAGAGTTTCACATGGGACATACATATCTACATTTGGACATCGCACTACACTGAGCGAACAGTAGGATGTAGTGGTTGTAAAAAGGACTAGACCTTTTTAGAACTAGCTAATGCCATAGTCACCTAATTTCCATGATTGTCTTTTGCATCATTTAATGTGAAATTCATTATGTAATTGATTCTCCAAGAAAAATTTGAAAATTTGCTAGTTTAATCAACCCTACATTTCCATACCCTTGTTAGGATTTAGATGATTATACTTAGTGTATTTTGGTCATTTTTACTTGGTATGTTTTGAGACTAAAACTTGTTTTCTTATTCATAAGCCATGTTAAAAACAATTTGTCTATACATCACTCTTTTGTCTAAAGAGGCATTATGCTAGCCATTTTACACCACACTTGTGCCTTGAATTTTTTTTAAAATTATTTGTGTGTGTGTCATTTGAGTTGAGAAGGGTAATGTTATGCTGCTCAAATCATGTCAAATCATTTTGCCTTTGAATATTTGAAACATAACATTGATCACATTATTTGAGCATGCTTACATTGTTAGGCTACTCAATTTGTTTCAAGACTTGTTTCCCCTTGTATCAAAAACTATTTATTCCACACCATCTCACATCCAATGTTTGGACCTTGTTTATGTGTCGTCATGTTGTTTAGCTTGTTTGGTCAAAACCTAGTTTTCAACATTGAGTTTTCAATTAACCTTTTCAAGTTTGGATTAAAACATTGATTGATATTTAGGCTTCAATTGATGGTGCTGATACATAGATATTTATCTTTTGGGTTGCATAACTTTAGTTAATCGATTACCCAAATTTGAAAAATATTGATGGTTTGTTTGTTTAATGCCTATCCTCATCATTGTTTGTGCCTTTATTTGGGAAAACACAAATTTTCTAAAAAATCCTTTTGCCTCATGCCTTATGCCAACTGATCATGTTTAATTTGGATTCCATGTGCTGGGTTTATGTCAAAGTTATTTCCAAACTTGTTAGATTAAATCAAATCACATGAAACTTTTGTTTCTAGTCTAGATTTTGATGCTATTTGGCTAAAAGTCCTAGCATATGCCTATTTTTTTGAGCCTAGCTTTTGACTCTGTGTTTGGACAAAATACCTAGTAACTCAACTTTTCCCTTTCCTAGTTTAGACCTTGTTTGGAACACTTTGACCTAGACCTTTGACATGCCAATTTTTATTCAGACACTTGACCTTTTGTGAATATGACATTTGACATTAGATATTTGATGTTAGACTATTTTATTCCAAGTCTTATTACCAACCATTTTGGAGATACAGCTCCACCTTCAGACCACATTAGTTACAACTTCTCCCTTTCCACCAAGTTAGACTAAGTTAGAACCATTTATACTTTGGATATAGTTTTTTTGGAGTTTGTATAACTCTAAACCTTTTTGTTTTTAGAGATTTCATCATTTCTATAGATATGTCTAGCTACATCTATGTTGGAGTCACATATAATCCAACTTATGATAGAATGGCCACACAAAATGACTTTTATGGATTTATTCAAGACCCCAACAATGATAATATGGTTTGTGAGATAGATTTATATCCACCTCATATAATCTTTCATGGGAACAAAGTCAAAAATCAAATCATGATCCAACTCAAGACCTAGATTGGTATGAAGAGGTTTGTGAGGAGGACTTTGAAGACCCAACTACAGATAATGTTGTTTGGGACATGGATCCATACCCTCTTTACAGTAATTAGTATGTGGAACATAGTCAAGAACTAACTTATGATCCAAATCATAACTGGGATGATATAGTTTATGAGGAAGACTTGGATGATTTAGATTATTCAAGTAATTAAGATCCACCACATCGTACCATTTCTATTCTAGGACCACAATGTCACACAATTCCCATACCAAGACCTCATCCTTTAGTTTGTGCAATAAATCAAGTTTCATAATGCCAAAGCATTTCTATACTAGGACCTCATCCTTTAGCTTGTGTAAGTAATCAAGCTCCACAACACCCTTTCATCATTTCAAGACCTAGTCTTTTGACTTATGCAAAAAATAAAGCTCCACACCACCCTATCATTAAAATTTTAGGAATTCATCCTTTAGCTCATGCGATCAGTCATGCTCCCCAATGCCCTACCATTATCCAATTTCAGGCCATTCCTCATCTAGTACCAATCCCATCCAAACCTCAACTGATCCAATCCTTCAAAGACCAAGCTATGTTTAAAACTAGTATTTTCCAACTCATTGGAAACCAAAGCCAAAAAACCAACCAATATAAGATGTTTTTGATGAATCAAACACTTATAATAAGTTAACTTGTAATGAATCACATATTGATCCTATACTAGTTATCGAGGAGTCTCACACTGGAGAGCGAGTCTTTGTTGAGTCACTTCTTAATAATTATAACTACCTTTAGGAAAATCGTTTCCTTGACCATATGAATATTTTTTAAGAGCCTCTTATTAATAATCTAGTCTCTAAGGAGTTGTCTCTTAACCTTTTCCCCATCTTATAGGAGTCCCACTCTGACAAACTAGTCTTTGTGGAGCCCATTATGTCATCACAGGTCATTACTTGTCTAAAACCAAGCATTCAACAAGACATCATTATACTAGAGTACCCATAAAATGAAGAATTAGAGTTAGAGTTAGGTTCTATTCTTGAACTAACATTGTCCATTAGAATCTAAATCAATATCAATTTCAACATCAGATTCAGAGACCCTTGATTTAAAATCAAATTCAGAAGAAGAATATGTCCATGGCTATTGCAATATTGGTTACACATGCCTCACAGATCAATTTGAATACATTTGTGATCCTTATATTATTTTTGAGGATGAGTGATTTAGCTTTAACACAAGTTATCCTAGTATCTTATACGAGGATTGTGTATCCTCTCCCCGTTCCATTATCGTTCCATAGGCCATTACTATTAGTCAAAATAGCTATATAATTGACATTCCATCTCCCACAAGTATTGATTGGGATCGAAAGAATCACACTTTGTTGAACTACATGCATGGTGACATAGCAGTTGAAGAAGATCAAGGAGGCTATGACCATAATCATGCAAAATAAGAACATTCTCTTAGTCAAACCTTTTTGAAGGTGCTAGGGGACAATCAAATTTAGAACTTAGCATCTTCTAGTGAAACTTTTTTGAATGCGCTAGAAGATAATCAAAGTCACAAATCAACATTCCTTAGTGAAACCTTCTCGAAGGTACTACGGGAAAATCAAGACAACTTCATTGGTGAAAACCTCATTGAGGCACCAATAGCTGAGCACAAATTTTTTTCACTTCTTGATGAAGACAAAATCAAAGATCAAATCAAAATATCTTCCTATCTATAGCTTAATCATGTGGTAGCTACTCTCAGGATAAAATAACAAAAAAAATTGATGGTCCTATTGAGAGAACAAGTCTTCAACCTCACCACAAACAAAATTTTGTCAAATCTGGCATCAACAACATTACATGTGACTAAACATCCTGATATTCATTTGTTTTCCAACCATTCCACATTCCATTATCATCTACCATTCTATTTCACAATCAAACCTATCATCCATTATTTGTCCCTATTTACCATCCATGGTTGTACTTTCCTTTGTAGAGGCTACAAAAATACCTTTTCTTGATGTTTGAAAGAATCAGAATCGACAACCAATGAAGATCACAAAAGCATTTTTGATAACCAAATCTATAACCAATTTTTGATAGAGAAACTATTTATAATAGGTGTGGGATAGTAATTAACATGATCAAGTATTCTACTTATATCATTTGTTTATTAGGACGTGCATCTCACCATTAGTAGGAACAATAGAATCAAAAACCACACCTAGGCTAGAAACATGTACCATACCATTTCACATTGCCATGCCATTTCCATTGTTACATATCCTTTTGCCATTACCGCATATTCTTTCTATTCACCCTATCACCTGGGGGAAAACCCTCTTACCATTTTATACACCATATCATTCCATTCCTATCTAGACCAAAGTCTATTTTTTATTCATCCTACCCAATCCTATTTTGATCTTGGCTCTTTTGGTTCTTCCCACACTTTTTAGAAGAGGATTCCAATTAAGGTTCAACAATAATTCAAGTCCATGCTTAAATGATAGTCTATAAAAGTAGTGTGATAATTGATCTAGCAAGATATCTTTCATCTTATCAACCTTGTTTATGTGAGCCTGATTATAACTACCTATGGGCAAATCAATGTTTCACCAGTCTTGCTACTAATTATAACTGCATATGGGAAAATTAGTATCATTAACCTATGCCATTATATCCTAGTTATAAATACCTATGGGCAAACTAAGGGCAACACATATTTATCATGCATTGTCGCAGCACCTTGCCATTACTATTTTCATTTGACTGGCCATTTTCTAGGTTTGAGAACTTATTGGGACCTAGTTTATTTTTCCCTACCTTTTATGTGGATATAATTACTATAACTTGAGGTCATTTAGGATTATGTGGGTCATGATCAATTCATGTTGAGGTCACCTCAGTCCTCCTTTCCATAAACTCTTTCTATTTTGTGAGAAACCTAAGCCAAATGCTCTTGTCATTTTGTGAGCAAGTATCTTGTCATTCTTGATCGAGTTAAGATACCTCAAAATTTCAAAAACATGCATAATATTTCAAAATCCAAAAATATTTGTCTTGTCTAATCCTAGTAAGTTATCCTTGATCTACCTTACTGGGGCACTGTTATTGTTAGGATGCTTTCTTTTGATTTTGTTTTCAAGTTTTCTATTTGTTTGTTTATTTCAGGTTTTTGTTTCTATTTGTTTGTTTGTTTATTCACTTGCTTGTTTGTTTGGTTTCAACAATGTTACCTCGAATTAGTATATATGCATTCGTGGGTGATTTCTCAAGCACATTATTCTTGAGTATATCCATATTCATATGTTAATTTTATCATCATGGTTTTTATCATTAGTGTATTATTTTTGAGTGTTTATTGGATTGGGAGTCAGTCCTTATGCATATTTTAAGATAGTCTTCATGGTGTTTTATCATGAAGCCTACCATCACATGATTCAACGAAAAATAGATTCAGGAAGGTCTATAATCAATGGAGCCACAAAAATTTCTCCTTAGTACCTTGGAAAATCATTCCATCCCACCCTTGATCAAATCAACGCATTGACTATTCTAGTTGTATCATTGCTAATCAGGAGAAGCATTTCCTCATTAATAGGTACAACTAAATCCTTCTAATGATAAATATTATTTTTCTATCTATCTCTTTCATCACTTTGCACCCACTCATATTTAATCTATATTCTAGATTATATCCTTGAGTTATGCTTTCTAATCAACCCTAATTGGAGCACAATCATCTTTAGTCAATCTATGTCTTTTTAATGATTATAACTGCCTATGAAAAAATCATTATTTTGACTTTTATTCTTGATTAGAACTACCTTTGGACGAATCAATATCTTTTATACATCAATGCATGCAAGAATTTTCTAATTTGGATTAATCTTAACCATGGGTTAATTCTACCTTTCTTCTTGTTTCTTTTCGAGGGATCGTCCATCAACAAATGTGATGACCAATCCCTCAAGGGGGTAACATCCTAGGCTTCCCAAACACCATTTGGAGCTTTGTTCTTAAACTATCATCTTATTTTTGGCATACAACCCATATCTAATTCTTTGAGAAGACATTGCTTTGCCTATGGTTTGAAACATCTTCCCAAATAGGGGTAAATTGTAGACACCTAAATTTGGCCACTGATAGCCTCCAACCAAGATTTTGACCAATTTCCACCTAAAATGCATAATTTGGCCTAAAAATACTAAATGATGTGAAATTGACATATTCAAGTGCCAATTTTGGCCAGGGTATCATTAAATAGGGAAATGTAATTTATGGGCTAGCTAACTTTGATCATATCATTTTGAGTCAAAATACCAATTTTGCACTTAGGTTCTCTGGATTGCTCTTTCCTATAAAATCTCTTTCATAAGATTCACACCTTTGTTATTTTATATTGGTAACATCCTAAATGGGATAATGGATCCAACGAATCTAACATCGCATTTCAATTCCAACTCAATCAAATTTTGGTCCAATAATAAAGCATTCTTATCAATTTGAGTAATTTGTGCATAAAGTGCTTAATCATGCTTAAAGGAAATTTGACCATTCTAGTTGTATCATTTGAGTCTAATTCATATTCAACCATCCTCTCTTGAGTCAAATTCCTAGATCACAGAAGTTATACCCCTCACTTACATGATTGGAAAGAAAATTTGCAAATTCATATTCAATCATCTCAACTACCATTATGGTATCCCATCTGACATTACATTTGATAATGGTAGATCATTAAAGAACAAGGATGTCAAATCACTATGTGTAGAGTGCAAAATTACTTAACATTTTTCCATAGCATATTACCCACAAGGTAACGGCCAAGGAGAAGCATCTAACAAAACCACTATCCACATCCTTAAAAATATTATCAATGATACTGATCATGAATAGCATCTTAAAATATTCTATTCCCTCTGGGCATACCAAACAAATTAGTGCACTCCAATAGGAGCCACTCCATACTCACTAGTTTATGGAACTAAGGCCATTCTTCCCATTGAATTTGAGTTACCTTCTTTGCACATCTCTTTGAAGCATGTTCTAGATAATGACAAATATTGATTATCTCACTTGCAAGAGCTAGAGTTATTTGATGAGATATGCATGGCCATAGTCAATAACCTTAAAATAAAACAAAATCATCTCTATGGCCACTATAACTTGTGGGTCATCCATAGATAATTCAAACTTGGTGATCTTATACTTAAAGAAAACCAATAGAATACCACAACTGAGAAGAAACACAAGGGCAAGTTTAAAACCAATTAAATCGGTCCTTTCATAGTTGTTGTAAACTATGGTGTTGGAGCATATAGACTCACTACATCAGACAGGGATGAACTTGTTGAGCCGATGACCATTATACACCTCAAGCGTTACTTCATTTGATAGACATGGTGTATTGTCTATGAAGCACATTTTTGTTGTACCATAATATCGACATTCTTCTTTATACTATACCATTTTATTTTATACTATGTATTATTCTACCATGTATCATTCTACCATGTCTTTCCTATCAACTGAGTTATTTTCACCCTTCTTACCTTGTCCCTTTGACCATGGTTCTATTCCATTGGTTCCATGGTCATTTTTAGCATGAAGATTCAGATCAAGTTTCATCAATTGATTCACTATTGTAGATAGAGGCCATATTTTGGAGTAGTATGATTGTGGTTTGGCAGTTACATCCTTCATTTCTTGTTTTGTTCTATACCAAGTATTCCTGATTATAACTACCTTTGGAAAAATCAATATATCATAATTATGCTATTAATTATAACCGTATATGGGCAAATTAGTATCATTGACCTAGGTTGTTATTTCCTAATTATAACCACCTATAGGAAAATTAAGAATAACACTTGTTTATCATGCCTTGAAGTACCACCTTGCCATGCCTATGTCACACTGTACCATTTGCCTATTTCACCTATTTTGTTTGAATTAGCTACTACAATAGTTAGATTCTTTTGCTATAATGTATAACTAAAATGAATTGAGGTCCCATTCTAGGACTATGTAGGTAGTGCTCGATTCACATTGAGGTTAGATTAGTCATGCCTGAACCATGTTGTTGTTGTTTTACAAGCAATTTTAAGTTTGCATGCTCTTACAATTTTATGAGATTAGGATTTTTAGTATATTTTAATCTTCCATAGAGTTAAGATGCTCTAAAAATCCCAAAATATTTGAAATAGAATTTGAAAATACAAAAAACTAAGATCAACATTGAATATTTCTTTGCCTTACAAACTCTGGGAATCCTCACTAAGTCACAAAAAACCATTTGTCATTTAGTTTATTCATCCTTATTGGCATCACATCCCATGCTCTCACCATTTTATGAGACCATTCACATATTACTCTATCACATCAATTGTGTTTTATTCTCATCATTTTCTTCTATCCCATATCTTGGGAGAAATATATTTACCTTGAAGTTTATGTTGGATCTTATGTCGATGAAACTATGTAGATAGTGTCCACTTGCCTAAGTACATCTGGATTCAACTCAGCCACCCCCTTATTTTTCTTCTATTCCCATATTTTGTTTGTTTTTTGTCTTCTATCACCTAGGGGTAATGATCATCACCTTGTTTGTGTCGTATAGTTTGTACTAACATTATGAATAATCATTATTTATTATTTATTTCATTTTCTTCTCTTTCATTTTTTTTGTTCTTTCATTTCTTGATGTTTATCTTTATGTTTGTTTGTTTGCCTATTTTTTTTCTTTCTTATTATGCCTTGATTTAATCTATGTGCATCCATTTGGTGATTCCTTGTGCATTATTCTTGAATCCCTCCATATTCTTTCATCACCATTGTCATCATGGTTTTTATCATTGGTGCATTGTTTTTGATTGTGTATTGGATCGCATGTTAGTCCTTATGCATATTTCAACCAAGTCATCATGGTGTTTTATCATGATGCCTACCATCACATGCTAAAACAAAAATCAACTTGGAAAGTCTACATATCAGTGAGCCTATGATACTCCTTGGCACTTGAAAAATACCCAATCTAATCCAAATCATGTCCCACATATAAAGTAATTAAAATCATGATTTTTTTTAACCCTTGATATTTAGGATGAGCATATCCAAACTAGAAGGTTTCCCAAATTCACCTTTCTCCTTTATACTGGTTTACTCTTGCTCTGTGACTGCGGATTCAATTTGTAAGCCCCATTCTCATATTTTCCATAATCGAGGTACAATGATTATTATCGCCTATGGGAAAATCATTGTAGAAAATCTAACTTGTGATGCTAATTATTCTAAACACCTATGGGTAAATCATTCTGTTTCCATCTATTTGAAGGTTAATGATTAGAACTACCTTTGGGCAAATCATTATCTTTCTTTTACCCAACTAGAATATGTTTTCATTGTGATAATGCTTATAACCACCTTTGGGAAAACCATTATCTCTATCCATCCAATTTGGGAATGTTTTTATCATGATAATGATTATAACCACCATTAGAAAAATCATTCTCTTGTTACCCTATTTTTTTTTAATGATTATAGTTTCCTTTAGGAAAATCATTACCTTTTTGTCCCACCTATGCTAATGATTATAACCACCTATGGGAAAATCATCTTGTTTGTCTTCCCAACGAGGGTAGTTACAAATTCCAATAATTATAAATACTTATGGGAAAATCCGTATTTTCCACCCCATTTCATCTTTTAGGTCCCATTGATTCCTCTCTTTGAGGGACCGATTGCCAACCCCTTTTGTTGACTGCTCCCTTGAGGGAGCACCTATAGTTCATCCATTATTGTTGAAGTCATAGGAATACATGGAATTTTAATTATTTGAGAAGATATTATTGTACCTATATCTTGTAACACCTTCCCAAATAGAGGCAAATTTTAGACACCTAAAATTGGCCACAGCTGGCCTTCAACTAGACTTACCAATTCCCACCAACCATTGTAAATTAAGCCTAAAAATCATTGAGCATCTCAAATTTTATTGTGCATAATTCATCAAAGCTCATAATCACATTGATACATCCCTAATTAGGGTATTCTATCATATATAATAATAAACTCTCATGGATTCATCCCAAATCATATTGCAACATCATAATAGTCATTTTAGTTTATAAACCAATTAAGTGGGGCACATGAATAAATATCAAATATTGATATAGATAAATGGATAAACAAAATTAATTAACAAGCTAAACCAAATTACATGCCTAGTTGAATTATCCATTTGAAATTAATGAATAACTAAAAAAGGAATTTCAAAAATTCAAATATCCTAGCCTTTCATCATTGCCTTTGTGAGTTGTCAAGCTCTTTGGATATATCCAAAAATATCTCATTTTGGAAGCTATGCCTATTCATTAAAAATAATGATTTCTTGATAACTATTAACTCTACTAGGGTTATATTTGACTCGACTAAGTTAGAATTATACTCATTTTGAGCCTTAACTCAACCTTAACTCACCTTGGGTGAGAGTTAAATATTTAGGCTATAAATATAATTTCATGTCCCCTCATTTTTAAGCTATCATAAGCCAAATTTATAATGAAAATTTAGAGAGAGACATAAGCTATTTTGTTACAAGCAATGTTATAATGCCAAAATCTTGAGCCAAGCTACATCAAGCCATATCAAAGCCAATGGTGCCAAACATAGAAGGAGCCAACAAGATTCATTTTCCAAAGACTCTTTGATGCACAAGCCAAGCAAGCCACTCAAAAAAACATTTGGAATTCCCAAAGAAGGTAAAGGATTTTTTGTCTTTTAAGTTTTAGTTGTGCTTTCATTTGACTTTTGTTACTAAGCTCTCCCTATGTTCTAGGTTTGGAGTTTAAGTGTTATTGTGTTTTTATTTGAGTTTTCTTACTTAAACTAACATATTAATAACCTTCCTTCTTGGATTCCTATGATCATAGATCTATTTGTAAAATATTTACCTCAAGTTTGCATCAAGCTTCTTCTTGACCTATATTATCCATAATAATAGAGGGAGGGGGTTATGTAATGTCAACCCAAAGGTTTCTTCTTACCTTATTCCGCACTTAGCAAGTGCGCACTACGTTCCAAAAAAATAATTACTTCTCCTCCTCCTTATCGTAGATATCTTGGCCAATGTCTTTGATCATGCATTAAATAAATTCTTATTTATCAACCCGTAACTTTGCAAGATTGCACTCACAAGCTATCCTTGGCACACGTGGGTTATCCAACCAAGGCTTGGTTTGCCTTGATCTTTTTATAGCTGGTGGTGGTGAGGATTTCTGTGCAAGTCCCTTCTATTTTCCTTTTTCTTGTTATGGGGGAGCTATGAACTACTGTGGTGAGGCATGTGGTTGTGAAACTAGCTTTAGTTGTGTTTGTTCTTGACCAAGTTTTTTTGCACCAAGAGGGATGGTTTGAATAGGTTGTACTAACCTCATGACTAGGGCTCTCTACCTCCATAATTTAGATTATGCTTTAACCATTATGATAAAAAAGGGAATTAGAGTCATAGTTGGTGTGCCCAACTCATGTACCTCAATTTTAATACCATTATACAACTTAGTTATTGATGCATGTTGCCCCAAATATTGCATGCCATCTTGAGGAATTCAAGGGTATGACCTGATCAAAACTAGAGCCTCAAGCCACCATGTATTAAACTACCCCAATTTCTCATAATATTGACCTATCTTAGTATAAGTAATGCTTGAAAAGGTAGTAGTAGACCAGAAGTCCATAGGAACATTAAATCGGTCTAGTGGGGACTTGCATTAGGTGAAGCATAACAACAAAAACATAAAATGATATTGGTAAATTTTTGATCTACGTGAAAGTACCTTATCGATATTAGTGAAAAGATTAGATGAGAGAAACACAAGCCAATTGAAGTTCTCATTCAGGTGTACCATGTGATACACATTATCAATTAATCCTTTTGTTACCTACTTGTCCTACTTTATTGTCTACCAAAACCCCTTTGTTATACACTCTACCAGAATGTGCACTACAACATCCTCAATGGAGTCAATTGGGGTTCTTCTACCTTCCCTAGTGGGAAAATGATCCTAAAAAACTGAATGAATTGGTTTTGTGGTGGACTTGTATGGCAATAAGGATTTTCCATGATTCAAGAGGCCTATGGCTATCACCATGGTCTGTGCATTAATCTAGATGGTAATATCTTAGGATAAATGAATATCCACCTAGTTGTATTTAATTAACAAGGTATGCATGACCTCATCTAGTTAACCAAATTTAGGTAACTTGATTAACCTCTCTGCATCATAACCTTGAAGCAAATGTTGAATTGAAAGAGCTCTTGCTTGTGCACCTAGTTGTGTTGATGGGGCGAAGAAAGTAACTTTGATAATTTCCATAAAGTCGAAGGGATCCAAATCAATGTATTTAGTTTGTCAAAGATGTATGTCAATCCTAATTTCCTCTTTATACACATATGTGAGTAGGATCAACAATTTGCTTCTATCCATGACTATACCTATAATCTAATTTTGATGATTACATAGTTGTCACCACGTAGAAGCCATGAGTCTGACAGAAAGAATTTTGGTCCATTTTGGCCATTGTGTAGAATCTAACCAAAGGTGATGGAATTGTTGCTTATCACTCTAGGTTCAATGTTTCCCTTTTTTATACTATCAATTTGATATACCAAACCTTTCTTTATATGTGTCCTTCATTTATAACCATCACTACATGAAAGAAGCTCACCCTTTCTTTATACTTGGTGGTATGTGAAAGAAGAATAAACATTCATGAAAGAGAATGATACATGGTACTTAAACAACACTAAAAGGGGTTCACATAGTAATTATCACATAATTTACAAGGGCATAACTTTCCTATATACTTGAAATTTTCACCTATTAGAATTTATACATTTTAACTAAATCAAAAAGGTAAAATAAAAGGATGGTTCAATGAATGTTTAACCTTATTTATACCTAATATTTTATAGGGACAATGCCTAGACATCATTATTACATATATGTTAGGATATGCATGCATTAAATCAAGCATGAAAACTTCACTTATAAATGTGAGTCAAAGGCATGACTTTGACTAAATATTGTGATTGTGCATAAATGCACTATTTTATTTTTCAATGTATTTGCTTACAAAAATTAAATATTACAATTCTTTGAAAATGAATTATTAAAATATAAAAAAAATTCTAAATCTATTTTACAAAATAAAATTCTTCCCCATTTAAATTTTTTGGGGCTCTTTTGGATTTTTTTTATGAGTTTTGCCTCTAAATTTAGTTAGATATAACTCATTTTAGAAAAAGTGATAAATTTGGGGGTTTAGATAAAAAAATTTCTTTAAAAATATATTTTGGGAGGATTTGAACCTCTAATCTCCTCTATATAAAAAAAAACTCCTTGCCAACCCACTTAAGCATTCTTTCAAGTTGAAAAATGACAAACCTTATATTTAAATGATTTAAAAAAACTACAAACCATACCTTTAGAATGGGCTTAGAAGAATATTTAAAATAAATGGTATCTTCATTAAATTGTAGGAGGGGTAGAGTATAATCAAAGAAGAGCAGAAAATCCTAGAACAAAGCATATACAATCAATATTCAATTTTATGTGCAACTGTAGTTGTTGTGTACTATGTACAAACATATATAATTTTATGTGTAGTTGTAGCTACTATATACTATATGTATGTATGTATATGTATATGTGTATATATATTTTTTTGCATATATTTGGTTTTCTAATAGTTGTAGTTGTTTCTTTTCTATTACTCTGAATTTTCTAGGTTGTTATGTTTTAGTTGTGTTTTGTTTGTGTGAATTAATTTCTCTATTTTCTAGCATTGGCATTCTAGCTGTAGCTCTTGTTGTTAATTTAATTCCTTCATCCAATATCAAAGCCAAAGGAACCTCTGTCTTTCCATTTTTCTAAGTTCTTTTGAAATCCTTTAGTGGCTTCCATGTCTGGTGCATCCCTATCCAGTTTGCAAACCCCTATTTTCATAAGAAAAATTCATAAGCATTGGTCTTTAAATATGATAGCATTGTTTTGGTCTCAAGACGTATGGGAGATAGTTGAAAATGGTTATGTGAAACCAATAGACCACACAACATATAATGCCCATACACAAGCTGAGAAAGATGCTTTGAAAGAACAGAGGAAGAAAGATGGGAAAAATTTATTCTATATCCATCAAGCAATGCATAAGAGCATACTTCTAAGAGTAGCAGCATCAAATCAAGCCTAGGAGGCATGGGATACACTATAAATTGCTTACCTAGGTATGGACAAGGTAAAAACTACTAAATTATAGCTCAAAAGAGATTTTGAAAATTTATCAAGGAGGGACTCAGATTCGGTAGAATCTTTGTTTACACATGTTGTTGGTCTAATTAATAAAATAAAATCTCATAGAAAGGTCATAGAGGATAGGAAGATTGTTGATAAGGTGCTTGGAAGTCTTCCTTCTGAATTTGATCCTCTAGTTGTGGCTTTGGAGGAAACCAAAGACTTGAGTCAATTTTTTGTTGATGAGCTTCATGCCTCTCTCACCAATCATGAATATAGGCTAAATTGGTCAAATATCTCATTGTAAAATGCATTTTCATCTTAGTCATCCATAAGCCATGGAAGAAGATGACATAAATTTAGTCCTAGAGGTAAAGGGAGAAGTTCCCATAGAAGTGGATGTAGTAGTAGTCCTACAAATGTTGGTGATAGAGGTCAAAATTAGAATTTTAGTCACCCAAGTGGCCCAAGGTTTGACAAATCACACATTCAATGTCATTATTGTAAGAAGTTTGGGCATTAAGCCCATAAATGCAAGAAAAAATTGTATGACTAGTAAAAGCATGGTCAAATCAGTCAAGTAACACTCCCACAAGCACTATGTCTATTGTATGCAATAGGATTGCTGAAGCAATTCCTAAAAACTCCCTAGTTGAGTGAAATGTAGTCCAAGAAAGCCCATATGACATATGGTATTTGGATTCTAGTTGTAATAATCACATGATAGGGAATATAAATTTATTCTCTAGCTTTAATGAATAAGTTCAAACTGATGTCATACTTGGTAACAACAATAAGGTCACTATTTTGGGTAAAGGTATAGTTAATATTCTAACCAAAAAGGGGGAGCAAAAAGTTACGAATGATGTGTATTATGTTGCTGGTATAAAACATAACTTAATGAGTATTGATTAGTTGGTACAAAAAGGGTATAGATTCTACATGGAAAACAATGAGTTGGACAAGTTTTCAAGCAAACAATTGATTGCCAAAGTATAAATAACTAGCAACTGGATGTTTCCATTGAGGATAAAGCTGGATATGAAGGGAAAAATAACCCAAGCTATTCATAAGACAAATAATGTAAATTCTAGAGATGCCTTTAAGGAAAAAAAATAAAATCAGAAGTTGAAATGCATTCTACAGATTTAATCAATTCAGTTCTGGAGCAAACCAATTCAGCATCAGAGCAAGCCAATGTACATTCTGGAGCAAGCCATTTTAGCTTTGAAGAAGCAAAAGATAGTGGCAGATAAATTCAAACAACATTTCAATAATTTGTAAAAGATGAATATTCGTTGTGGCATTTTAGATTTGGGAATTTGAACTTTGGAGGGTTGAAGCTACTACATATGAAGAACATGGTGAAAGGTTTGTCATTAATTGAGAAACCAGAAAGAGTTTGTGAGGGTTGTATCTTGGGAAAAACACATAAAGAGTCTTTCGCATATGGAAAATCAATACAAGCAAAAACACCTCCTAAGATTGTTCATTAAGATATTTATTGGAAAATGCAAACACCTTCTATAGGAGGCTTCACTTATTTCCTTTCTTTTATTGATGATTTTACAAGGAAAACTTGGGTTTACTTCTTAAAACACAAATTTGATGCATTTTCTTATTTTCAGCTGTTCAAAGCACTTGTGGAGAAGAAAAGTGGCTATTACATCAAGGTTTTGAGGATAGATAGAGGTGGTGAATATATTTCTAATGATTTTCTAATTTTTTTTAGATTACATGGCATACACAAGTAATTTACAACTTGCTATACACCTTAAAAAAATGGTGTGGTGGAGAGAAAGAATTAAATCATTATGGAAATGGCACGTAGTATGTTGGAAGCCTTACATTTACCTAATGAATATTGGGCCGAGGCAGTGGCAACTTCTGCTTTTATCATAAATATGTGCCCAACAAAGAGTGTGAAGAACAAAGTCCCTCAAGAGGCTTGGACATGTAAGAAAGATAATGTTTCTCATTTTAAGTTATTTGGTTATGTTTCACATGCACATGTTCCAAATGAGTTGAGGAATAATTTAGACTATAAAGGACAAAAATACATATTTTTTGGCTATTCAGAGAATACAAAGGCATTCAAGTTGTTTAGTCTTATCACTAGGTAGGTTATAATCAGCTATGATGTTTAGTTTGTGGAGAAGGAAGCATGGGATGGAAGTGTAGAGAAGACTATAAACATTATACCTATTGTTCCTCATGATGATATGGCAGATGAAGTGTTTCCATCATCAAGTATAACTCAAATAATAGATCCTTCCATAGCATCACAAGTTGTAGCTCAAGTTACACTCCCATTCATGGCAAGGAAATCTTCAAGGTTGTTGCCCACACAAAGAGTACAATAAAATCCATAGGTAACCACAAAAACATCTACATTAGCTAACATCCTTGGATAAAATCCAATTATTACTCCAAGTAGTTTTATATATTCAGATCTAACTCTAGCAAGCATGCTACCACGAAAAACAAGGACTTTGAGTGCGTTGTATAATGTTGATACAATAAATTAATTTTTATTCTTTTCTTTATTTTCTCATGTAGATGATCAATTAGATTTTGAAGAGGTTGGGAGTGATGATACATAGGCACAAGTCATGGATGAATAAATTGAGTCCAATGAGAAGAACCATATATGGGATTTGGTTGAGTTGCTTGAAGGCAAGGATGTAATAAGTGTAAAGTCAATTTATAAGACTAAACAAGATGCTAATGAAAAGTGAAAAAGCATAAAGCAAGGCTAATTACAAGGGGATTCACACAATAACCCATAATAGATTTAAATGAAACATTTATTTCTATTGCATGATTGGACACAATTAGGACCGTATTGGCTATTATTGCCCACAACAAGTGACATGTGTACCAAATTAATGTGAAGTCGTCATTTATAAATGGCTATCTAGAGGAGGAAGTGTATGTTGAACAACCATAAGGCTATGAGATATAGGGTCATGAAAATAAGATATAAGGATGTAATAGGTTGAAGAAGGCACTTTAGGGATTAAATCAAGCTCCTAGAGATTGGTACAACCATATTGACTCCTATCTCATTCAAAATGATTTCCAAAGAAGTATTTGTGAGCCAACCTTGTACATTAAAGTCAACAAGCAAGGTAACATTATAATTATCTATTTTTATGTCTATGATCTAATCTTTACTGATGATCTTAGCATAGATGATTTCAAAACAATAATGAAGAGTGAATTTGAAATGATTGATTTGGGGCTCATGAGATATTTTTTGGGCATCAAAGTCCATCAATCCAATGCTGGTATATTTATTTTTTGACAATAGTTCAGCGATTGTATTGCTCAAAAATCATATTTTTCATAAGAAAACTAAATATATTGATACTAGGTACCATTTTATTAGAGATATTTTCAACAACAAAGAAATTTTCCTAGATTTTTTTAGGTCTAAAGATCAGTTTGCTAACATATTTACAAATTCATTGGTGAAAAAGGCATTTCAGTATTTATGAATCTATTTAGGAGTCTTTGATCAAGAAAATGTATATAGCTCCAAAGAGAGCTAAAAAAATGTATCTCCAAAGATAGATGCTCTGAAGATGATGCTTTGAAGATGTGCTTTGAAGATGTACTTCAAAGATGATGATCCAAAGATGTGCTCTAAAGATGTGCTTCAAAGAGATTCTCTGAAGATGGCTTTGAAAATTTGTAGCAACAGATCTAGCGTAGTTAAATGCAAATTTTTGATGATCTCTATTAGTTCAAATTAAGTGGGAGTATTGGAAAACATTAATTATGCATAGTTGGGAATTTAATATAAAAATATTTTGTTTGTTCTCTATGAATTTGTACTGTATCCCAAGAGTTTATGCATTAAATGTTTTTTTGTTGATGTTAGATGTAATATGTGTGCGCTGTAGCAACACATTAATTATTATTTATTATCTTTTGCCTTGAGCCCAACACAACCAAAAATTAAGTTAAGATAGGATCCATTTTGTAGTGAGGGTGTACAACAGAAGGAATGGGGGCTGAAAATAAGCAAAGAAGAGAAAAAAATTCTAGAATAGAATATATATTGTTAATGTTCAGTTTTATGTGTAGATGTAGCTATTGTGTTTTTTTTTTATTGAATATATATAATTTTAAATACAAATCTGGTTTTCTAACAGTTGTAGTTGTTATATTTCATTTTCTCTATATTTTTATGGGTTGTTTTATTTTACTACTATGCTCTATTTATGCATTTTAATTCCTTTATTTTCTAGCATAAGAATCAGAGTTGTAGCTCTTGTTCTAGTTTAAATCCTTTATTAGGTGGTTCCACATCAAGGATCTCAGAGTAGTCCATCCATTCATGGGGTCATCATGAATAGTGATTGGCCAACCATTAGTGGGTTATACAAGAACAATAACACTTGTTAGAGATCACTATGCATGAACATCATCTGATTTTCCATGTGAACTATAACCACCCATCAAGGGAGAGTGAGGCAAAAAGTGGCCCCTGGTTTGGGACCAACTTCTTCTTCTACACATCTTGGGAGGAGGTGGTGGGGGATCATGGGATAGACCATTTGGAAAAACTTTGTTCATAGTGCACAAGACACTCCCCTAGTGGTTAAGGAGCTCTTCCATGTGGCAGAGGTCTAGCGCCATGTTCCCAAGTTGAGTTTGGATCTAAAAGTAAAATAATGAAATAGAAATAATGTTTTCATTAACATAAATTGAAATTATACAGGCCTCATGATTAAAAATAACATTATTTCTAGCTTTCTAAAGATAAAGAAGATGATAGTGTGAAAAAATTTCCTGATACAAGCAATAAAAGATGACCAGTTAGAAAAGTCCTCCAAAAGTGCCTACCACCAAGAAAAAGGCTCAATATGATAGGGTTGAAATAAGGAATGAATCCATCACCAGGTCAATTGAGCTTTAAGACCAAACTAGAACAAATTATTGAAAGATTCTGCCTCCTTACAAGATGGACAAAAAGACTAGGGAATGTAAAGGTGGAGTAATCTCTCACTAAGGATGAGCCCCTGATAAATTAAATACCATAAGAAATGAGACAACTTGGGCTATAGGCCAGGGTGTCACACATGATATAGATGGGTGAGCCAAGTCTTAAGAGAGGATTAAAGGCCCCAACGTCTATTGAGCTTATCAAGAGTTGGGGAGAATGGACTTATCATCTTATAAAGAATCCCAGGAGAGTAGGATTTAAAATGTGTGTCATAGTTCCACATCTAGTATTTTCACTAGGGCTTAGGAGGATGAAGGCCAGGCTTATGAAGCATAACATCATGGATTAATTCTTGAATGCTAGGGATGGAAGGTAAGTTGGCATTATTTAATTGAAACTTATTTTTTAAATCAGGATAGGGAATCTAGTCTTTGGAGGTAACTAAGTCACAGATAGTGCAAATCCCTTTATAGAATAATCACAGAGCTTTGATACCAATTAATTTAGCCAGGTAGATAGAAGAATTAGTTAAAATAGGAGACCACCATAGGCTATGATCTTTAAAATATAACCCTATGCAAAATTCATCCCCAAACCATTTCAAGTGGGTTTTAACTTTTTTGAAAGCCTTCCATATGCTTTTAACAACAAAGGACCTTGTAATCTTAATAGGCACATTAGAGTTTTGAAATCTAGAATTCTACCAATATTTTGCCAACTAGTTTTACCATAGAAAGAGATCAAAGAGGTACAATGGTGGAGGAGGATTTTCCAACATTAATTTCCCTCAATATCCTAAAAAACCCATTTAGCACACAAGGTAATAATTTTTTGATAGGTGTCAATGATGCCCGAACCACCTTTATCACAAGAAACATAGCAAATATCGTAGGCCACTTGATGAAAACACTGAGCCTTGTTAGATTTGATCGAGAGGAAATATCAAAGAAGCTTGGCTAGATTATCATAAGAGGATTTGGAGGGGGTCAACAAGAGGAATAGTAAACATGAGTGGCGATAAAAATATTGGTGCAAATATGAAACTTACTGGCCAGAGAAAGGGGCTTGGTGATCCAATACTCAATCTTCCTTTCAATCCTATTAAGGACATAATTCCAAAGTTTAGATGACAAGTTATAAAAAATGAAGGGGATACCTAAGAGCTTAAATTATTCCCCCAATCAATCCAATGCTAATTATACTTCCTAAGTGACTCGGGTACAGACATCATGCTTTGGTAAAAACACTAGATTTTCATCCATTGAAGGCTGGAGCTAGAAGCCAAACAAAATATTCTCTATAAATTGCATATCTTCATTAAAAGTGGCCTCTTTATCTTAAAGTGTGAGAAATATATCATCTATAAAGTGTCTATTTATAAGATGAGAAGTGTGGTCAAGTAACATAGTGCCACGAGAGCCTCTGTGAAGCCTTAGAATCCAAAAGATAACCTAGGGCTTCAACGGCTAAAACATAAAGTGATAGAGTAAGGGGAAAACCTTGGTGAATAGAATGCTAAAGCTCGGTCCTTGAGGTTTGATGCCCATTAATAGTAAGGTAGGTAGAGGCATCGTGAAGTAAGGTCTACACTACATAGATAAAATAGGGGACAAAGTTGAGAGCCTTAAACATGGAAAGAATAAAATGCCACTCAATCTTGTCATAAGCCTTTTCAAAGTCCATATTTATAAAAATAGTTCTTTGAAGAGAGGAACAAGCCCAAACCATGCCTTCCTAGACCATAATAAGATTATCTAGAATATATCTTCCTTTAATAAGCCATGTTTGTTATGGTCTAATAATGGCAAGAAATATTATCGGAATGCAGTTGGTGAGGGCTTTGCCAAGAATCTTGTAAGAGACATTAAGAAAGGTTATCAACATTAAATTGGTGAGAAGCTTAGGATCTATATCTTTGAGCTTGTGATGAACTATATTTAGGAAATTCTGAAGAGCTTAGGACCACTTAACTGTGAAAGGTTGGGCATGGAAAATCTGCTTGTAATGCTCAAGAAAGGCCAAAGAGATATCAGACTGGGAGGTGAGCTAGGATTGAGCCACTTGAATGGATTTAATTTTCTCATGAGCTTTCTTGGCTTTCAGTGCTTTGAAAAAAATCCTTGGAGGCTTTGTCACCAAATTTGAGCCAATGTAGCTAAGTGCAGAGTTGGACACTTTTGGCTATTCACCACCTTGAAGTGGTGTTTGAGAGAGTCATCTAACCTCTACAATTTAATGTTGAATGGATTAGTTTCAAGTGAGGCAAAACCTATTTGAATCCCTTAAGCGTGGCTTCCTCTAAATGCTTTGGGGTCCAAGTGACATGTTTACCATGGTGGTAGAGGTAAGAAGTAGTACATTGAATGGTTTCATGTTTAAAAATAACATGGAATGATCCTTGAGTCATTCATGAGTGGATTAGAATAGTCACTACACACTATTGACTTGCTCAATCAAAACAATATAAAAATAAATTATAAGCCTTTTTTTATTGACTAACATGAGAAGCTATTGGAATTCATACATTACTTATATTTTATAAACCTTTCTCTACATCATGCTCTGCATTTGTTACATGTTCTAGCTCACTCTATATTATTTAAATAAAAGGATTTGCATGCAATCGCTGTGCTAAATTACTAGTCAATAAAATAAGGGCTTACGTTGCACATACATGAAATTGTTAACAATTGTATATATTTACTAGCAGTTGCCCTGAAGGTGCAAAGAAAGCTGGAGGTATTTTATATTTTTGTTTTGTGATTATATCTAGTATGCATTAATATATATAATATATATATATATATATATATATATATATATATATATATATATATATATATATATATATAAACTTATGTAATTTACAAATCATATGATTGGTAATGACCCCACAACTATTGAGTTATTCACACAACACTTGTTGACTTCTTTTTTCCTGACCCAACACCAACTTTTCCATTCCTAGTTATTACGATGCCTACCCCATAACTTTATTGATAAAAAACACCACTAAGAGAAATTTATTAATTATTTACATTATATAAGAATTAAATATTCAAATTATGTAAATCTATGTAACAAGAATTAACAGTCATACCAATTAGCAAAATTTTAATTCCAAACTAAGATTAAACACAAAGATGTAGCCAGAGTTATTGTACAACACAAATCATGAAAATAGTTCAACACTAAGTTATTACTAATAGTTAACCCAAAGGTGCAAGTTACACTGAAATAAATGGTTTCTTTTCATTTATAGTTAATATGTAATTTTTTGATGAACATGGGGACGGACTTTAAGAAAGTTAACAAGTAAGTTGAGTCAAGAAAGTCTTTATTTCTATTTTTATATTAAAAGTTTAATTATTTAAGATATTATTTTTCTTGAAATTGGTAGAGTTTATTTAGTATTATTATAATTTTTTAAGTAGTCATTATTATATATAAGTTTAAAGAGTTCAATTTTCTTTAGGTACATATTTTAAATATTCAAATATTCTATTTAATAAATATAATGAAGGATTAAATTTGGTTTGTATGTAAAGGTTTTGGCTATTTTAGATCTTATAAGTATGGACACCAAGAGATTCCCTCCGCATTATTTTCCAAATGATATATTAGATTTATCCAAAAGAAATATAAATAAGGGTATCAGAAATGAGATAGATAGAACCCATCTTTGGTTCTAGTGGCTAGACTTTCGTTAGTTTTTTTCCCTCAAAACTTCAACATTGCTACAATGCATAAGTGTAAAATTGATGGTTATTTATCTATTTTGATATAAAAGTTTGAGCAAGGAGTCTCTTAACTTTCACATTTAAATTATATATTTGTATTCTTTTTAAGATTTATTCTACAATTTATGTTGTTAAGAGTTAGGGGTTAGGGTTATTGGGAAATAATGAGTTTCACATTATTTATCAAGGTTTCATTTCTATGGATTGATGAACTTTTACTTTTGCTTGTCTTATACACTTTGAACTTTATTTTAAGATTTAATTAATAAGAAAAAATATATTTTTATTTATTATGATGGCATTGAAAGTTATGTAAATGTGGATTTTCTTGGCTCATAAAGAGACTTTTATGTAGGGACTAAATTTGATCACTATTTTTTTTATCATATTCAATATGAATTTCTAAACAAAACATTGAAAATTCTAAAAATTTAAACTAAATATATAAACTATCTTTAATTTTTTCTCCTCCTACTATGAACTATATTAATAATTAAAATATAATATTAAATACTAATAGTCATAATAAAATAATTATTACTTTTTTTCATAACATATAAAGTCGACAATCAAATATAATTCTTATTTTTTTAAAACAAAAAAAAATTAAAATAAAAAATATTGAAGGTGAATTCTAATCCAAAAAATTAATAGAATGGATATATCCAAATCCTTAACACTAAGGAAAAAAATTTACCTAATACCAACTCCTAATTTAAAAAAAATAAAAAAATAAATCTTCAAATCAAAAAATGAGTGAATGGTTAGGGGTGAAGGGCATCATTTGAAATCGATCATCAAAAAATTAGTGCTTAATAGCTATAGTTGGTGGTGAAACTTAATGCCAAATTACTTGCAGACAAAAACAATCTGACCTCGTAATATTATATTTATTGAACAGCCCATCATGATTCCTCACTTGGCACTACTTATGAAGAATCGAATTATCCCTTCTTATTTTCACCCCCAATCCAAACTATATGGGATATAGTTTCACTTTTTAATGCAAGAAAGACACAACATTGCCATCCTTGTACTTTTTCATGATGGAATAGACAAAAACAATACTTAACTAAAACCATCACCCTAATAATTATTAGTCAGTGACCCACTGTTATATGCCTATCAATCTCTCACCCATTTATTATAATATAAATAAATTATGTGCTACCACAAGTGGCCTGTCCTCATCATATTAACCACTAAGAATCATGTTTTCTCAAGGTCATCACCTGCTAGGCAAAACACCCTTTTAATTTATTTTAAGTGGGTGTGATTGTGACCTAACAAGCTGAAAATTATATTATTTTGGGGTCTAGTTTTTAAACCCAAATCACACAGGTTTTATGGGATCGATGCATAGTGCATTAATGGGTTAAATTTGAAAGTGGGACTGGGGCATGGTATCTGAGTCATTGACCTAGCCTAGGCTTAGGGCCAATGCAAGCATCTATCTAATGATAGAAACATCATATTTTTTATCCCATCATGTTTGTGATAGTCTATGTCCATCTGTCTACCTGCCTCATTGCTTTTAATGGGACATTGATTCTTATCCCATCTTATCTCCACTTTTGTGCTAATGGCCATACAAATTTGTTACCTAATATTCATAGATACCTAAAAGTGTTTTCCACATTTAAAACCTGAAACCTTTGACATTGTGATTGAATGATTATAGAATCTTGAATTTAAAGGTAAAATATTTTATGTATGTGCAAATTTAGAATATTATTTTTTATTCTTCAATGTTGTCCATTTGATTAGACTTTTATTAGAATACGCCTACTTCCTAAATACTATTTCCACCCAATGTGAATTGAAACTAAATATTTTCCAAATCTACATGTGTATGGAAGCAAAACATTATACAATTTGCAACAATAGATTTTTATGATTCCATGATGGAAAGAGAACACACTTTATGATGAATGAATCAATTTCTTTTGTAAGAGATGCCCATTGCAAATTTTACTTTTTTAGGGGTAAAATAGGTTCCTAAAGTTTCAAAATCTTTTAAGGATTAAACGGAGCAAGTTTTATCCAAACACTATTTTTATTTTTACCTTTGGACATGTCAATGATCATATTCATCCAAAAAATGTGGTGGTAATGTCCTAAAAACTTAAAAACATTTGTAAATATTAAATGAAGGATAAGTTAAAGAATGAGCTATAGAGTCACTGATTTCAATTTATTATTCCTGCACTACCTATAACAAACTTAATAACACCCAATAGTGACCATCAACTACACATTATTATTGTTGTACATCAGATTATCTTTGACATCATGATGATGTAAAACATCTGAATGTAAATGCACAAAAACATTATATTATGCAGAGGAAAAAAATAGAACCTATCATTCATACACAAGGTAAAAATATATGACACAATCAAAGATAACCATAACATCACCGATCAATAGGAAAATAAATGATTACATTAGGCTCCCTCCTCCCTAGTGCTCAAGCATTGTATTAGTTTCATATCATTTGTGACATCTAGATTTATCTGCCATTGGCCCTTGCAGGTTTGGGATTTATCTCTCTCATATGTTTTAGGTAATCAAGAACATTCTAGTGTTTTTCCTCATTGTGAATGCTATCAATAGAAAAGGGTGATGCTATTTCAAACCCTATTCCTACATATTCAACCTTCTTATAAGCTGAGAAGAAGGTAACCACAAAAACTTTCTATGGGATGTGAGTTCTAGACTATTTACTTTATGTGGAGGTGATTTGAATCAGTAGTGAGGGGAGGTTGTCTAGAAGTGGTGCTTTCAATCCTTATTCATTACTTTTGTGAGATCTTCATCACATCCATGACTACATTATTTTATCAATATTAAACCCTAGACTGTGGTTTTCTCTATCTCCTCCAACACAACTTCTCAAATCAGGGAAAAACTTTGCATTATGCTAATCTTTGAAAACTCATGGATCATTGACCTTGCCTAATTCATGTTGTAGCCCTGAAGCCCTCTTGAGTGACTCTATTCAACTGATAGAACCTAATCTCTCCTTCAAATGCCATAGATATGTAAAAAGCCTAGATTAATGGATTGTGGTGACCTAGGATAATTCATAGTCATGTTCATATATGTTGATTGCGGCACCCAAATTTATCTTTTTCATATATCTTATTGGATTGAACTATTTTAAACAAAATCCGCATAGTTTTCCACTTATTAGACAACATCCAACACTTTCTCCAAACCAACACTATTCAAAACTAGGTTGTTTATCATGGAATATGCCATTTTATTGTTTTATGAGATGAATCTCAAGGCCTTACCCACTGTATAAACCTCCAGCTTAAATATTTGTGAATTATTTAAATGTTAAAGTATGGAATTTTTAATATCTCAACAACCAACAAATATATTAAAGCCTTCGTTAACAAAGAAAGTTAAGGCGAATTGAGAAAGTTCAATTTTTATGTTGTTAATGAATGCTTGGGAGTGTCTTTGTCATTTCCTTTAGCTTGTATTAACCGATATATGTTATTTTAACTATTTTTCTAATATTATTAACTTATGTGAATGGTTGTTATAAATATTGATTATTTAATTTATAATTTACCTAGAGAATAGTTATAAAAATGAGATAAACCAAGAGTTTTGGTGTATTTGTCACCTCTATCATGTTTTATGGTTTTCATTTATTTTTATTCTATTATCATATTATCATTTTATTAAGATTTGTGGGATTTTTTAAAACCTTTGATTAACATTTTTTTTTTAAATTTAAAAATCTACTTTTTTGGTAGCTTTTCTTTTACATAATGATATTCTCATGAGAACTTGTATTGTTGGAGGCATTTCAATTTGGAAGAAGTCGTAATAATACTTAAAAAACATAAAAATTTGTACTTAAGGTCTTCCATAAAGAATGGTAAGTCTTGAGTCAATTTATCCTCTTAAATAGTATCCTCAACAAAAACAAGTGGTATCCTTATTAATCCTCTTAAGTGGTATCCTCAACAAAAAAAAACAACAAAGGAAAAGTCTTGACTTTATTTTTTCAAAATTTATTTTATTTTTAATTTTATTTTTCCTTCAAGTTATTAAAATAAAATTCAATTTATACTACAATATATAAATTATTATAATAATATAAATTGAATTTTATTTTAATAACTTGAAGGAAAAATAAAATTAATAATGAAATAAATTTTGAAAAAATAAAGTCAAGACTTGTCCTTTGTTGTTTTTTTTGGGTTGAGGATACCACTTAAGAGGATTAATAAGGATACCACTTGAGGATATTATTTGAGAGGATAAATTGACTCAGGACTTGCCATTCTTTATGGAAGACCTTAAGTACTAATTTGTATTTTTTTTGGCATTGTGTGTGTGTGTGTGTGTGTGTGTGTGTGTGTGTGTGTGTGTGTGTGTGTGTGTGTGTGTGTGTGTGTTGAGGATACCACTTAAGAGGATTAATAAGGATACCACTTGAGGATATTATTTGAGAGGATAAATTGACTCAGGATTTGACATTCTTTATGGAAGACCTTAAGTACTAATTTTTATTTTTTATTTTAATAATTTGAAGGAAAAATAAAATTAATAATGAAATAAATTTTACAAAAATAAAGTCAAGACTTATCCTTTGTCATTTTTTTGGTTGAGGATACCACTTAAAAGGATTAATAAGGATACCGCTTGTTTTTCTTGAGGATATTATTTGAGAGGATAAATTGACTTAGGACTTCCCATTCTTTATAGAAGACGTCAAGTATAAATTTGTATGTTTTTTTGCATTATTACGACTTCTTCCAGATTAAAATGCCTCCAACAATACAAGTTCTCATGAAAAGATCATTATGTAAAAGAAAAGCTACCAAAAAAATAGATTTTTAAATTAAAAATAAATAAATGTTTACACACGAACGCACGCGCGCACGCGCGCGCGCGCGCGCGCGCGCACACACACACACACACACACACACACACACACACACACAGATATATAACAAATTAACTACCAAAGTTGTTATTGAGAACATAAAAATATTTCATTCTCCTTATTTTTCATTTTGATGGATAATATTTTAGATTTGTCACATAAATTGAATAAACACTTTTAAAATGTTATCTCTTGATATCTTTTATATAAATTTATATAAGATAAATATGATAGTTTTTAAATAATTTATATCAAACAATTTTATAAGTCAAATTATATATACATAATCAAAATTATATATATATATATATATATATATATATATATATATATATATATATATATATATATAACTAAACATTTAATATACAATTTTTAATATTTATTATTAAAAAAATTCTAAAAGATGATGGCACAATACTATTACTACAATATTAATTATTTTCTAATTTTTTATAACAATTTAAAAAAAATTAAATATTTACTTCAAAAATAACATGTGATTCAAAAATTCTAAAATAATGTAATTTAACATTTAAAACTACATATAAAATTAAAATTAAAAGTTTATACTATTATTTATATTATAAAAATATCTTTACTATTTTCCTAGATTTCTATGATTCTTATCATATACTAATTGAGGGTAAGATGTCATATTATTATTTTACAATGTATATATTATGTATGATGATGATATATTTCCTACATCATAATCTTATATGGAGAATTATGATTTTTTATGCTATAGTGCTTATGTCATGAGTCCATTTGACGCAACTCATTTATCATATATATACCTCTAAGGTTATAGTTTTATATATTAAATAGAAGTGATTTTATATTTTATATTATAGGTGAAGATTTTAATATATTTTATTAAATGTGAATTTCATAGATTTTCAAATTTAAGTTATGTAAAAAAAATACGTCAATTTTTTGGAAGCTACAATTTTTGACTTGTAATTTCATTTAAGCTCTTTCATGCACCAAAACAATTGTATCAAAAAGTTTGATTCTATTTTAAATCACTCTATCTATTTAGATTTTATTTTGATATTTTTTGGAGGCCAAATATGCTTATCTGAGGGTCCAAAATTAACGTTTAATGATTTTTTCAAGAATTTTCTATTTTTAAAAGTTGTATATTTTTAGAACTAGAAGTCAACTACAGTTGAATTTTATTCCATAGGCTGATTTTACTATTTAATTTATTTCAAAAAAAAAATTAGAGCTGCACTCGCTTACATGTGAAACTTACTATAAATAATGATTGCTAAAAATAGATATTTTTTTAATATTTTAGATTTCTAAATTTTGAGTTGAGGCTTATTTAAGCATGGTTTGGGTTTGTAATTATTTCAAGCAATCAATATGAATCAATTTTAAGTATTATTTCAAAATTTTGGCCTATTGGTAATTTTTTTGTTCTTGATAGTTTTTGGGTTCATTGTCTGGTATCAGAGAAAGTTTGAGTCTTGGATGAGTAAAGAATGACAAGAGGATGAGGAGGTGTTACATAGATGAATAAAAATATACAAGAGCTATAGAGGCAAGTTAAATAATTAATACAGGTTATCATCAATCAACATAGATGATAATGTGGTGATGAGGAAGACATAGATTGTGATGAAGAAGTTCGGCAAGAAAAAAATAGAGACCAGCGACCTTTGATGAAAGAGAGGATGGTTTAGGATTTAGAAGTAAGAAATGAAGGAATCAAAGTTGATGTTCTATATTATGGGGGTAGTTTAAAACTAGAGGAGTTGATAGATTGGATGAATAGCATAGAGAAGTTCTTCGAGTGGAAGACTATGAGAGAAGACAAGAAGGTAAAGTTTGCATGCATGAAATTGAAAGATCATGCAATGATTTGGTGGGATCACCTGTAAAAAGAGAGATAGAGAAAAGGTAAGGAGATTATTAATTCATGAAAAAATATGGAGAAGAATCTAAGGGAGAAATTTCTTTTTGTGGATTATGTACAAACCCTATATAGAAGATTTCACAATTTTAAGAAAAAAGATCACAGTATACAAGAGTATACAGATGAATTTTATAATATTTTCATATGATTGGATCATGATAAAATAGAAGAAAATATGGATGCAAGATATGTAAATAGTTTAAAATTTTATATTCAAAATGAATTAAGCATGCATAAAATACTTAACATGGAGGAAGCTTATCAATTAGCTTTGAAGGCAAAAGAAAAACAAAATAGATAATTTTAGGACATCTATTGGTTTAAAAAGAAGTGGATCCCTATAATAAGGGGATGAGATGGGTTTAATACCACCAAAGGTGGCTTTAATGCCAATAAAGGAGAATCATCACGTGGTGTAGAAAGATAAGATGATAATAGGCAAGGATTTCAATACCAACAGAGAGGAAGAGGATTTCAGAAAGGATGAGGTTATGGTGGTGCTAGAGGATGGTTTTCAAATCAACATATATCTTATGTATGTTATATATGTGGATAATAAGGTCACATAGTATTTGAGTGTCCACACTATCAATATCAAGAAAGGAGGTAAGAAGATCATCCAAGAAAAAATCTAGTTGAGGTTGAAATAGAAGAGCAGAAAATGAAGTTGCACCAACTGATATTGGAGAGAATCCCATGATGATAAAAACCATGATTATTCCAAGGAATGATTAAGTGAAAAATAAATAAGGTGGTGATGCATGGCTACGATCAAATATTTTTTGAACAAGATGTACTTTGCATAGAAAGGTATGCAAAGTAATTATAGATAGTGGTAGTTGTGAAAATATAGTTTCTAAAAAAATGATTGAGAAACTAAATATGTAATGTGAAAATCATCCTAACCCTTATCGGATTTCATGGCTTAAGAAAGGGAATGAGGTTACAATAGATAAAAGGTTATTAATCAAGTTTTCTATAGAAAAAACTTATAATGATGAAATATGGTGTGATGTTATTCTGATGGATGTATGTCATGTGTTATTTGAGAAACCATGGCAATTTGACAAGAAAGTAGTTCATGATGGAGAAAAGAACACATAAAATTTTTAGAAAGGTGGTATAAAGGTAGTTTTTTTTACCTCTTAAAGAGGAAGAGAAGATAAAAAATATGCTCTGTACTAAAAAATTTATCCAAGATATGAAGGTAGTAAGTAGGTTGTTATTATGTACTAGTAGCAAAGAATGAAGAAATAAAAATGATGCCAATACCAACAGAAGTAAAAAGAATGTTGAAAGAATATGCAAATGTTATGCTTGATGATTTATTATATGGTTTACCACCGAAGATAGATATTCAACATCACATTGATTTGATTCTAAGATCAGCTCTACCCAATCAAGTAGCTTATAAGATGAGTCTAATAAAACATACAAAATTAAATAAGCAGGTTATTGAATTACTAAAGAAGAAAGTGATAAGGGGGAGTATGAGTCCATGTACAACACCAACATTGCTAACTCCAAATAAAGATGAAGGATGGAGAATATGTGTGGATAGTAGATTAATTAATAAAATTACAATAAAGTATAGGTTTCCTATACCTCATTTAGATGATATGATGGTTTATTTGCAAGAGAAAAATATTTTACTAAGAATGATCTAAGGAGTGGCTATTATTAGATTTTAATTAATGAAGGAGATGAGTGCAAAATTGCATTTAAGACTAGGGATGACTTATATGAGTAGATGGTGATGCCATTTGGATTATCTAATGCACCTAACACATTTGTGAGGGTGATGAATACAATGATATGAGAAAATATTGGGAATTTTGTGGTTGTTTATTTTGATGATATTTAGATATTCAGTAAAACTAAAGAACAACACTTACAACATTTGATAATTGTAATGGATTTGTTAAGAAATGAGAATTTGTATGCAAATTTGAAGAAGTGCAAGTTTATGCAGAATAATTTGATATTTTTGGGATTTGTAGTTTCAACAGATGGTGTGAAAATGGATGAAGAAAAGATAAAGGTAATTCTTGAGTGGCCTATTCCAAAAAGCATTACAGAGGTAAGAAGTTTCCATGGTTTAGCAACTTTTTACATAAAATTTATCAAAAAATTTAGTAGTATTGTGACACCAATAATATATTGCATGAGAGGAAAAGAATTTACATGGACTAGAGAAGCCATAAAAATCTTTGAATTTTTGAAGAAGATTACAAAAAGATCAATTTTAGCATTACCAAATTTTAAAAAAGTATTTGAGGTTGATTTTGATGCTTCATTTATGGGAATTGGTGTTGTGTTGAGTCAAGAAGGAAAGCCAATAGCATATTTTAGTGAGAAATTGAATGAAGTAAGGAAAAAGTATTCTACTTATGATGTTGAACTTTATGTAATTGTACAATAATTAAGACATTAGAAGCATTCCTTGGTCTCTAAAGAGTATATCCTATTTACAGATCACGAGGCTTTGAAGTATGTGAATACACAAAAGAAGTTGAATAGTAGGCATGCAATGTGGGTTTCTTTCTTGCAGGGGTATACTTTTATGTTGAAACATAAATCAAGAAAACAAAATTAGGTAGTTGATGCATTGAGCAGAAGAGTAGCATTATTAACTACTATGGTGAGTGAAATAGGATTTGAAGTTATCAAAGAATTATATGATATTGACCCATATTTTGGTAAGATAATATCTTGTACAGGAAGATTATCTCTTCAAAGTAAAATAATTATGTGTTCCAGTTAGGTCCCTATGAGACAATATAATAAGAGAGTTACATAGTGGTGGTTTGTTTGGACATTTTGATAAGACGAAAATAATAGCTTTGGTGGAGGAAAAATATTTTGGGCCAAATATGAAGAAAGATGTGACAAGGTATGTTTCAAAGTGCATAATATTTTAGGTGGCTAAAGGTCATGCACAAATTACTGGACTATACATACCATTATCAGTTTCAAGAGGACCATGGATAGATTTGAGTATGGACTTTGTGTTGGGATTGCCAAACACACAGAGGGGTAATGATTCAATTTTTATTATTTTAGATAGATTTTCTAAAATAGTTCATTTCATTGCATGTAAAAAAACTAATGATGCCACTAGAGTTGCAAATTTTTTTTTTTTTATAGATATTGTGAAATTACACGGTGTTCTAAAAACTATTATTTTAGATAGGGACACAAAAATTTTAAGTCATTTTTGGAGGAATTTAAGAAATAAGATGGATACTAAGCTACAATTCAGTAGTGCATATCACCCACAAACAGATGGACAGACATAAATTATGAATAGGAGCTTAATAAATTTATTGAGATACATAGTGGGAAAGAAGTCAAAATAATGAGACTTGGATTTACCACAAGCTGAGTTTGTAAATAACAGTTTAGTGAAAAGATCAATAAGAAAGTCACTTTTATTTATAGGATAAATCCTATGAGTATTTTAGATTTGGTACAATTGCCAATTACAGATTGAATTAGTGATGATGCAGAAGCATTTGCAAAACATATGCAATATTTACAATGATTAAGAAGATAGTTGCAGGAAAGTAATGAGAAATATAAAGTAGCAACATATGTCAGAAGAAGATCCAAGGTATTTGAAGGAGAGTTGGTAATGGTTTACTTGAGAAAAGAAAGATTCTCAAAAGGCACATACAACAAGTTGAAGTACAAGAAAATCAGACCATGCAAAATTGTGAAGAAAATCAATGATAACACATCTGAGGTGAGTTTACAATAGAATTTTGATATATCTCTAGTATTTAATGTTTTAGATTTATATGAATTCTATAGAAAATATGGTGAAGATAATAAAGTAAATTGGGAGCAACAGGTTCCAAAGAAGAAGAAATAAAAAATAGTGTAGATTTTGGATATGAAGACAGTGAGCACAAGGCAAGGGAATTATAACAAGTATTTGATGCAATGGAAAAGATTGGCATAAGAAGACAACACTTGGATTACAGAATGGGAGCTGAAGAAGATTGATAAGGAAAAATGGTAGTAGTACAATCATGGAAACTTGTAAGAGTTGAGTTGTTTTCAGCTAGAGGAGAATGATGCAGAGAAAATAGGTCAACCTTCCGAAGGCCATAACTTTTGACTTGTAACTCTATTTGAGCTCTTCCACACACCAAAATAACCGTATCAAAAAAATTTATTCTTCTCTAAGTTACTCTATTCGATTAAATTTTATTTTGATATTTTTTAGAGGTCAAACGTGATCATCTGAGGGTCCAAAATTAACATTTAATGTTTTTTTTTTTAAATTTCTATTTTCAAAAATTGTATATTTTTAGAACTTAAAGTCAACTATAGTTAAATTTTGTTCCATAAGCTAATTTTAGTATTTAGGTTATTTTAGAAAATTTTTAGAGCCACGCATGCTTGCATGCAAAACTTACTATAAATAATGGCTGCTAAAATTAGACGTTTTTTTTAGATTTTAGATTTTTGTATGTCAACTCTAGATTTTGAATTGAAGATTATTTAAGCATGTTTGGGTTTGTAATTATTACAAGCAATCAATATGAATCAATTCTGAGTATTGTCTCAAGATCTTGGTCTATTGATAATTTTCTTGTTCTTGATAGTTTTCAGATTTATTACTAAGAAAATAAAATATATATTTTATTCATCATATTAAAATACATGCTTTTTAGATATGTATGTGACTACATTAAAATTCTACTAAATCACATTTTCTTCAATTTTTTTAATAAAAGATGTCCTTAGATTACGTTAATTGTTGATTCTAACCTTGAACTTCAAGCTATACCAACAATTTAACTTAGCATTTTAAGATTTATAAACTATTGAATTGAAATACTCAATATATATCGGATTACTACCTTAATGCTTTAGGGAATGTCAACCATTGAACTCTGCATTTTTAGATTTTCAATATTTCGATACTAAATGGATTTGACCTTTTCAAACTTTTAAAAAGAAATATACTTTTAAAATGATATCCTCATTCATATTAGAAATGATAACAATAAATTTAATTTTGACACTTTTAATACCAATAATATTTTATTATAAAATATTATAATAATATACCCATGAGCATAACCCACCTCTTTGAACTTTTTCACCTCTCAGCTTCATTGATATTAATAATGTTTTACTCACCATCGACATACGCATTGAATTATTATTAAAACACAATTTGAGTTGGACATTTCGAGGCAATTTTTCAGAAGAGAAATGTCAACGTTAGGAAACCATATATGGCTTTGTAGGAAAGGAAAATGTGAGTCTCCTTTGTTTGTAGTCAAAATATTCTCTGCAATATATATATTTTTTGGTTTTGGTTTTGGGGTCTGTTGTGTAACTTGGATTAATTGCATCGAAGAAGCAATGAATTAAGTATTAGTAGTGTTAATTACGTGCATAGTCGGTAAACGAAAGCAATTAAATATTGATTAATTGGGGATTGTCGCCGTCATCGTAGACTGGTTCAAGATTCTGCAAAATTACAATGTATTTGAAGAATTTGAATCCGCATCCTTAACGAGGAGCTGTTTTGTTGTCTTTGGGAATTTGTGCCTGGAAGTAATGGATGAACAGGTAGGTGACGAAATGGAAAAACAAAAAGATGAAATCTGGGCGCGTTTAGCAGGGACAGAATTTTCAGAGAAACTAAGCGAGTTAGAAGACATTTTGAATTACAAATTCACGAAAAGAAATATTCTGGAAGAAGCTCTCACTCATCCCTCTGTCACTCACAATTTCTGCGAGCGCCTCAAATCATTGGGTTTCAATCAGTGTCAAGCCTCGGAATATCTGAAATCTAGAGAACTTGTTATCGTATGAACGCCTGGAATTCGTAGGAGATGCCATACTGGGTCAATTGATTACCGTGTATCTTTACAGCAAGTATCCAGATCTCCAGCCGGGCATCTTGACCAGTTTGCGTTCTGAAAATGTTCGAAATGAAACACTTGCTCGTGTGGCTATCAAACACAGATTCTGTGATTACCTTCGTATTGAATCCCCTTATCTCCAAGATATGGTAACATAATTTTCTTTTGTGGCTCTCTCCTCTCATTATTTAAGAAATTCTTTTGACACTATTATCTGTCTATCTATTAATGATTTAGATTTTGCAGATCGAGCAGTTCATTCAGGTTGTAGAAAACGAATCGAAGCCATATCGTTGTGACGACTTAAAGACTCCAAAAATTCTTGCTGATATAGTGGAATCGATTGTGGGTGCAGTGTTTGTGGATAGTGGAAATTCTACTGATAAAGTTTGGGAGGTACCTAATTCAATAATTTGATTTTTCTTATTTCTTTTATGTTAAAATTATTTATTATAATAATATATATTACATTTTGATGATAAATTGTATATTATGATTCATGGATGGATTAATTAAATCAGTGTAATTTGGTCCAAAAATAAAAATTTCTTATAACAGAGACAAATATCTTTATCTGCTTTATGTAGATATTTGAGCCATTGTTGCAGCCATTAGTTGGTCCAGAGACAGTGGAGGTCCATCCAGTTGTACGGCTTCAAGAATTCTGCCAGAGGCAAGGTAAATGCATAGAATACAAAATGTCTGGGAGGGACAATAATATAGTGACTGTAGAGGTATACATAGATGGCCTGGTTATGGGTAGTGGTAAAAATGAAACAAAAAAAATGGCAAAGAAGGCAGCTGCTGGAAAATGCCTTGAAATTTTTAAAATTGGAATAGAAAATCTTTTATCATTTTCAAAACAGCAATTGTGTTATTTGCTAAACTAACATGAAATGAGACGGCTCATTCATGAGTAGATATACTGTTTTATTCTTTAACATGCAGTGCAACTTAATCTCGACAGTCAATAAGCATATTAAAGTCCTCCTTAAGAGTAGAGGAAGTTCAATTTTTATGTTATTATTGAATGTTAATGAATTTTTGGGAATTTGTGAATGTTGTTATAATTACTATTTCTTTAATATTATCAAATTATATGGATGGTAGCAAGGTTTAAATTTGGTGACAGTATGATTATATTTACGTTTTTAAAATTTTTGTAAAAAATAATTATTTGTTAAAGATACAGATAAAAATAATTTTTTGATAAATAATTATAAAGAATATATATATACGTTTTTAAAAATTTTGTAAAAAATAATTATTTGTTAAAGAGACAGATAAAAATAATTTTTTGATAAATAATTATAAAGAATATATATATATATATATTATAAATTATATTAATATTTAAAAAATGATATCACGTAGATTTGATTAGACAAACAATTAAAAAAACCATCCATTAATCAATGATTTAAAAAAAAGTATGTTAATGGTTTTTTTAATTAAAAAACTATTATCAACTCAATAGCCTTAAAAATAAAAAGTGTCTTAATGCTTTTACACTCACTCACAAAGGGTAAAAAAGTAATTATTACATTAAATGAAGTCATTATATTAAATGGGTGTAAATTATTATTTTTTATATATTTATAAATTTTAAATATGAATCATTTAATTAATTTAATTTAAATTATTTTTAAATTTTTAATCTTTAAATATTTTATATATTGATTTTCATGATAATTAAGGATGAACTAATTCTTCAAATGCATCTTGCGCCTTCTTTCTTAAGTTATGCCCTCTTTGATGCCTTGTATTTCTAATTTGAACATTGTGAGCCCATATCCTAGGTTCCTTAGCCTATTTTTAGGCCTTTTCAAAAGTGTCTTTACCATGGATAACTGACCTTGCCTACTTCATGCCGTAGGCCTGAAGCCCTCTTGAGTGACTTTATTCAACTAATAGAACCTACTCTCTCCTTCAAATGTCATAGATATGTAAAAAGCCTAGAGTAATGGATTGTGGTGACCTAGGATAATTCATAGTCATGTTCATATATGTTGATTGCGGCACCCAAATTTCTCTTTTTTTCATATATCTTATTGGCTTGAAGTATTTTAAACTAAAGCCACATAGTTTTTGACTTATTAGACAACATCCAACACTTTCTCCAAACCAACACTATTCAAAACTAGATTGTTTATCATGGAATATGCTATTTTATTGTTTTGTGAAATGAATCTCAAGGCCTTACCCACTATATAAACCTCCAGCTTAAATATTTGTGAAGTATTTAAATGTTAAAGTATGGACTTTTTAATATCTCAACAACCAACAAACATATTAAAGCCTTCGTTAACAAAGAAATTTAAGGGGAATTGAGAAAGTTCAATTTTTAAGTTGTTAGTGAATGCTTGGGAGTGTCTTTGTCATTTCCTTTAGCTTGTATTAACCTATATATGTTATGTTAACTATTTTTCTAATATTATTAACTTATGTGAATGGTTTTTATAAATATTTATTATTTAATTTATAATTTATATGGAGAATAGTTATAAAAATGAGATAAACGAAGAGTTTTGGTGTATTTGTCACCTCTATCATGTTTTATGGTTTTTATTTTTTTAATTTTATTATCATATTATCATTTTATTAATATTTGTGGGATTTTTTTAAAACTTTGATTAACATTTTTTTTTAAAAATTTAAAAATCTACTTTTTTGGTAGATTTTCTTTTACATAATGATCTTCTCATGAGAATTTGTATTTTCGGAGGCATTTTAATTTGGAAGAAGTTGTAATAATACTAAAAAAACATATAAATTTGTACTTAAGGTGTTCCGTAAATAATGGTAAGTCCTGAGTCAATTTATCCTCTTAAATAGTATCCTCATCAAAAACAAGTGGTATCCTTATTAATCCTCTTAAGTGGTATCCTCAACAAAAAAAACAAGGAAAAGTCTTGACTTTATTTTTTCAAAATTTATTTCATTATTAATTTTATTTTTCCTTCAAGTTATTAAAATAAAATTCAATTTATACTACAATATGTAAATTACTACAATAATATGAAATGAATTTTATTTTAATAACTTGAAGGAAAAATAAAATTAATAATGAAATAAATTTTGAAAAAATAAATTCAAGACTTGTCTTTTGTTGTTTTTTTTGGGTTGAAGATACCACTTAAGAAGATTAATAAGGATACAACTTGAGGATATTATTTGAAAGGATAAATCGACTCAGGGCTTACCATTCTTTATGGAAGACCTTAATTACTAATTTGTATATTTTTTTGGCATTATATATATATATATATATATATATATATATATATATATATATATATATATATATATATATATATATATATATATATATAAAATTTTCTTTTAATAATTTGAAGAAAAAATAAAATTAATAATGAAATAAATTTTACAAAAATAAAGTCAAGACTTATCCTTTGTTGTTTTTTTGGTTGAGGATACCATTTAAAAGGATTAATAAGGATACTGCTTGTTTTTGTTGAGGATATTATTTGAGAGGATAAATTGACTTAGGACTTCCCGTTCTTTATAGAAGACCTTAAGTACAAATTTGTATGTTTTTTTGGCATTATTACGACTTCTTCCAGATTAAAATGCCTCAAACAATACATGTTCTCATGAAAATATCATTATGTAAAAAAATAGCTACCAAAAAAATAGATTTTTAAATTAAAAAAATTAAATGTTTATATATATATATATAAATGAATTAAACATTTCATATACAATTTTTAATATTTATTATTAAAAAAATTATAAAAGATGATGACACAATACTATTACTACAATATTAATTATTTTCTATTTTTTTATAATAATTAAAAAAAAAGGTTTAAATATGTACTTCAAAGATGACATGTGTTTCAAAAATTCTAAAATAATGTAATTTAACCTTTAAAACTACATTAAAAATAAAATTAAATGTTTATACTATTATTTATATTATAAAAATATCTTTACTATTTTCCTAGATTTCTATGATTCTTATCATATACTAATTGAGGGTAAGATGTCATATTCTTATTTTACAATGTATATATTATGTATGATGATGATATATTTCCTACATCATAATCTTATATGGAGAATTATGATTTTTTATGCTATAATGCTTATGTCATGAGTCCATATGACGCAACTCATTTATCATATATATACTTCTAAGGTTGTAGTTTTATATATTAAATAGAAGCGATTTTATATTTTATATTATAGGTGAAAATTTTAATATATTTTATTAAATGTCAATTTTATAGATTTTCAAATTTAAGTTACCTAAAAAAATTAGGTCAATCTTTTGGAAGCTACAATTTTTGACTCATAATTTCATTTAAGATCTTTCACACACCAAAATGATTGTATCAAAAAATTTGATTTTATTTTAAATCACTCTATCTATTTAGATTTTATTTAAATATTTTTTAGAGGCCAAATATGATTATCTGAGGGTCTAAAATTAACGTTTAATGATTTTTTCAAAAATTTTCTATTTTTCAAAGTTGTATATTTTTAGAACTGGAAGTCAACTATAGTTGAATTTTATTCCATAGGCTGATTTTAGTATTTAAGTTATTTCAAAAAAAATTTAGAGTTGCACTTGCTTACATGCGAAACTTACTATAAATAACGATTGCTAAAAATAGACATTTTTTTAGATTTTAGATTTCTATATTTTGAGTTGAAGCTTATTTAAGCATGGTTTGGCTTTGTAATTATTTCAAGCAATCAATATGAATCAATTTTAAGTATTTTTTCAAAATCTTGGCCTATTGGTAATTTTTTTTCTTGATAATTTTTGGGTTCATTATCTGGTGTCAGAAAAAGTTTGAATCTTGGACAAGTAAAGAATAATGAGATGATGAGGAGGTGTTACACAGATGAATCAAAATATACAAGAACTATAAAGGAAAGTTAAATAATTAATAGAGGTTATCATCAATCAACATAGAAGATAATGTGGTGATGAGGAAGACATAGATTGTGATGAAGAAGTTCGGCAAGAAAAAAATAGTAAGAGCAGCCACCTTTGATGAAAGAGAGGATGGTTTAGGATTTAGAAGGAAGAAATGAAGGAATCAAGGTTGATGTTCTAGATTATGGAGGTAGTTTAAAACCAGAGGAGTTGATAGATTGGATGAATAGCATGGAGAAGTTCTTTGAGTGAAAGACTATGAGAGAAGACAAGAAAGTAAAATTTGCATGCATGAAATTGAAAGATCATGCAATGATTTAGTGGGATCACCTGTAAAAAGAGAGATAGAGAAAAGGTAAGGAGATTATTAATTCATCAAAAAAGATGGGGAAGAAGCTAAGGGATAGATTTATTTTTGTGGATTATGTAAAAACCCTATACAAAAGATCTCACAATTTTAAGAAAAAAGATCACAGTATACAAGAGTATACAGATGAATTTTATAATCTTTTCATATGATTGGATCATGATAAAATATAAGAAAATATGGATGCAAGATATGTAAACAATTTAAAATTTTCTATTCAAGATGAATTAAGCATGCATAAAATACTTAACATGGAGGAAGCTTATCAATTAGCTTTGAAGGCAAAAGAAAAACAAAATAGATAGAATTTTAGGACATCTATTGGTCTAAAAAAAAGTGGATCCCCTTTAATAAGGGGATGAGATGGGTTTAATACCACCAAAGGAGGCTTTAATGCCGATAAAGGTGAATCATCACATGGTGTAGAAAGATAAGATGATAATAGGCAAGGGTTTCAATACCAACAAAGAAGAAGAAGATTTCAGAAAGGATGAGGTTATGGTGGTGATAGAGGATGGTTTTCAAATCAACATAGATATTATGTATGTTATATATGTGGATAATAAGGGCACAAAGCATTTGAGTGTCCATAGTATCAAGATCAAGAAAGAAAGTAAGAAGATCATCCAAGAAAAAATCTAGTTGAGATTGAAATAGAAGAGTAGAAAATGAAGTTGCACCAACTAATATTGGAGAGAATCTCATGATGATAAGAACCATGATTATTCCTAGGAAGGATCAAGTAAAAAATAAAGAAGGTGGTGATGCATGGCTATAATCAAATACTTTTTGAACAAGATATACTTTGCATAGAAAGGTATACTAAGTAATCATAGATAGTGGTAGTTGTGAAAATATAGTTTTTTAAAAAATGATTGAGAAACTAAATATGTAATGTGAAAATCATCCTAACCCTTATCATATTTCATGGTTTAAGAAAGGGAATGAGGTTACAGTAGATAAAAGGTTTTTAATCAAGTTTTTTATAGGAAAAAATTATAATGATGAAATATGGTGTGATGTTATTCTGATGGATGCATGTCATGTGTTATTAGGGAAACCATGAAAATTTGACAAGAAAGTAGTTCCTGATGGAGCAAAGAACACAAAATTTTTAGAAAAGTGGTATAAAGGTAGTTTTTTTACCTCTTAAAAAGGAGGATAAGATAAAATATGTACTAAAAAATTTATCCAATATATGAAGGTAGGAGGTTACTATTATGTACTAGTAGCAAAGAATGAAGAAATAAAAATGATGCAAATACCAACAGAAGCAACAAGAGTGTTGAAAGAATATGCAGATGTTATGCCTGATGAGTTATCAGATGGTTTACCACCGAAGATAGATATTCAACATCACACTGATTTGATTCTAAGATCAGCTCTACCCAATCAAGTAGCTTATAAGATGAGTCTAATAGAACATACAAAATTAAATAAGCAGGTTATTGAATTACTAAAGAAGAAAGTGATAAGGGGGAGTATGAGTCCATGTACAACACCAACATTGCTAACTCCAAAGAAAGATGAAGGATGGAGAATATGTGTGGATAGTAGAGTAATTAATAAAATTACAATAAAATATAGGTTTCTTATACCTCATTTAGATGATATGATGGATTTACTTGTAGGAGAAAAATATTTTACTAAGAATGATCTAAGGAGTGGCTATTATTAGATTTGAATTAATGAAGGAGATGAGTGGAAAATTGCATTCAAGACGAGGGATGAATTATATGAGTAGATGGTGATGCCATTCAGATTATCTAATGCACCTAGCACATTTGTGAGGGTGATGAATACAATGCTATGAGAAAATATTGGGAAGTTTATGGTTGTTTATTTTGATGATATTTTGATATTCAGTAAGACTAAAGAACAACACTTACAACATTTGATAATGGTAATGGATTTTTTAAGAAATGAGAAGTTGTATGCAAATTTGAAGAAGTGCAAGTTTATGCAAAATAATTTGATATTTTTGGGATTTTTAGTTTCAACATATGGTGTGAAAATGGATGAAGAAAAGATAAAGACAATTCTTGAGTGGCCTATTCCAAAAAGCATTATAGAGGTAATAAGGTTACATGGTTTAACAACTTTTTACATAAAATTTATCAAAAAATTTAGTAGTATTGTGACACCAATAACAAATTACATGAGAGGAAAAGAATTTACATGGACTAGAGCAGCCATAAAAAGCTTTGAAGTTTTGAAGAAGATTACAAAAAAATCAATTTTAGCATTACCAAATTTTAACAAAGTATTTGAGGTTGATTTTGATGCTTCACTTATGGGAATTGGTGCTGTGTTGAGTCAAGAAGGAAAGCCAATATCATATTTTAGTGAGAAATTGAATGAACTAAGGATAAAGTATTCTACTTATGATGTTGAACTTTATGTAATTGTACAATCATTAAGACATTAGAATCATTCCTTGGTCTCTAAAGAGTATATCCTATTTACAGATCATGAGGCTTTAAAGTATGTGAATACACAAAATAAGTTGAATAGTAGGCATGCAACATGGGTTTCTTTCTTGCAGGGGTATGCTTTTATGTTGAAACATAAATCAAGAAAACAAAATTAGTTAGTTGATGCATTGAGCAGAAGAGTAGCATTATTAACTACTATGGTGAGTGAAATAGTTAGATTTGAAGTTATCAAAGAATTATATGATATTTATCCATATTTTGGTAAGATAATATCTTATACAAGAAGATTATCTCTTCAACGTAAAATAATTATGTGTTCCATTTAGGTCCCTATGAGACAATATAATAAGAGAGTTATATAGTGATGGTTTGTTTGGACATTTTGATAAGACGAAAATAATAGCTTTGGTGGAGGAAAAATATTTTTGGCCAAATATGAAGAAAGATGTGACAAGGTATGTTTCAAGGTGCATAATATTTTAGGTGGCTAAAGGTCATGCACAAAATACTGGACTATACAGACTATTATCAATTTCAAGAGGACCATGGATAGATTTGAGTATGGACTTTGCGTTGGGATTGCCACACACATAGAGGGGTAATGATTCAATTTTTATTGTTTTAGATAGATTTTCTAAAATAGTTCATTTCATTGCATGTAAAAAAACTAATGATGCCACTAGAGTTGCAAAATTATTTTTTTATAGATATTGTGAAATTACATGGTGTTCTAAAAACTATTATTTCAGATAGGGACACAAAAATTTTAAGTCATTTTTGGAGGACTTTATGAAATAAGATGGATACTAAGCTACAATTTAGTAGTGCATATCACCCACAAATAGATGGACAGACATAAATTATGAATAGGAGCTTAAATTTTTTATTGAGATACATAGTGGGAAAGAAGTCAAAACAATGAGACTTGGATTTACCACAAGCTGAGTTTGTAAATAACAGTTTAGTGAAAAGATCAATAAGAAAGTCACATTTATTTATAGGATAAATCCTATGAGTATTTTAGATTTGGTACAATTGCCAATTACAGATCGAATTAGTGATGATGCAGAAGCATTTTTAGAACATATGCAGTAATTACAATGAGTAAAAAGAAAGTTGTAGGAAAGTAATGAGAAATATAAAGTAGCAACATATGTCAGAACAAGATCCAAGGTATTTGAATGAGAGTTGGTAATGGTTTACTTGAGAAAAGAAAGATTTTCAAAAGGCACATACAATAAGTTGAAGTACAAGAAAATTAGACCATGCAAAATTGTGAAGAAAATCAATGATAACACATATGAGGTGAGTTTACAATAGAATTTTGATATATCTCTAGTATTTAATGTTTCAAATTTATATGAATTCTATAGAAAATATGGTGAAGATGATGAATTAAATTGGGAGCAACAGGTTCCAAAGAAGAAGAAAGAAAAAATAGTGTAGGTTTTGGATATGAAGACAGTGAGCACAAGGCAAGGGAATTATAACAGGTGTTTGATGCAATGGAAAAGATTGCCATAAGAAGACAACACTTGGATTATAAATGAGAGTTGAAGAAGATTGATAAGGAAAAATGGTAGTAGTACAATCATGGAAACTTGTAAGAGTTGAGTTGTTTTCAACCAGAGGATAATGATGCAGAGAAAATAGGTCAACCTTCCGGAGGCCATAACTTTTAACTCGTAACTCTATTTGAGCTCTTCCACACACCAAAATAATTGTATCAAAAAGTTTTATTATTCCCTAAGTCACTCTATTCGATTAAATTTTATTTTGATATTTTTCACAGGTCAAACATGATCATCTGAGGGTCCAAAATTAACATTTAATGATTTTTTCAAAAAATTTCTATTTTCAAAAATTGTATATTTTTAGAACTTAAAGTCAACTATAGCTAAATTTTGTTCCATAAGCTAATTTTAGTATTTAGGTTATTTTAGAAAAAATTTAGAGCCACACATGCTTGCAAGCAAAACTTACTATAAATAATGGCTGCTAAAAATAGACATTTTTTTAGATTTTAGATTTTTCAAATTTTTGTATGTCAACTCTGAATTTTGAATTGAAGATTATTTAAGCATGGTTTGAGTTTGTAATTATTTCAAGCAATCAATATGAATCAATTTTGAGTATTGTTTCAAGATCTTGGTCTATTGATAATTTTCTTGTTCTTGATAGTTTTTAGATTCATTACTAAGAAAATAAGATATATATTTTATTCATCATATTCAAATACATGCTTTTTAGATATGTCTATGACTACATTAAAATTATACTAAATCACATTTTCTTCAATTTTTTTAATAAAAAATGTCCTTAGATTACGTTAATTGTTGATTCTAACCTTGAACTTCAAGCTATACCAACAATTTAACTTAGCACTTTAATATTTATAAACTTTTGAATTGAAATACTCGATATATGTCGAATTACTACCTTAATACTTTAGGGAATGTCAACCCTTTAGATTTTCAATATTTCGATACTAAATGGATTTGACCTTTTCAAACTTTTAAAAAAAAATATACTTTTAAAATGATATCCTCATTCATATTAGAAATGATAACAATAAATTTAATTTTGACACTTTTAATACCAATAATATTTTATTATAAAATATTATAATAATATACCCATGAGCATAACCCACCTCTTTGAACTTTTTCACCTCTCAGCTTCATTGATATTAATAATGTTTTACTCACCATCGACATACGCATTGAATTATTATTAAAACACAATTTGAGTTGGACATTTCGAGGCAATTTTTCAGAAGAGAAATGTCAACGTTAGGAAACCATATATGGCTTTGTAGGAAAGGAAAATGTGAGTCTCCTTTGTTTGTAGTCAAAATATTCTCTGCAATATATATATTTTTTGGTTTTGGTTTTGGGGTCTGTTGTGTAACTTGGATTAATTGCATCGAAGAAGCAATGAATTAAGTATTAGTAGTGTTAATTACGTGCATAGTCGGTAAACGAAAGCAATTAAATATTGATTAATTGGGGATTGTCGCCGTCATCGTAGACTGGTTCAAGATTCTGCAAAATTACAATGTATTTGAAGAATTTGAATCCGCATCCTTAACGAGGAGCTGTTTTGTTGTCTTTGGGAATTTGTGCCTGGAAGTAATGGATGAACAGGTAGGTGACGAAATGGAAAAACAAAAAGAATGAAATCTGGGCGCGTTTAGCAGGGACAGAATTTTCAGAGAAACTAAGCGAGTTAGAAGACATTTTGAATTACAAATTCACGAAAAGAAATCTTCTGGAAGAAGCTCTCACTCATCCCTCTGTCACTCACAATTTCTGCGAGCGCCTCAAATCATTGGGTTTCAATCAGTGTCAAGCCTCGGAATCTCTGAAATCTAGAGAACTTGTATCGTATGAACGCCTGGAATTCGTAGGAGATGCCATACTGGGTCAATTGATTATCGTGTATCTTTACAGCATGTATCCAGATCTCCAGCCGGGCATCTTGACCAGTTTGCGTTCTGAAAATGTTCGAAATTGAACACTTGCTCGTGTGGCTATCAAACACATATTCCACGATTACCTTCGTATTGAATCCCCTTATCTCCAAGATATGGTAACATAATTTTCTTTTGTGGCTCTCTCCTCTCATTATTTAAGAAATTCTTTTGACACTATTATCTCTCTATATATTAATGAGTTAGATTTTGCAGATCGAGCAGTTCATTCAGGTTGTAGAAAACGAATCGAAGCCATATCGTTGTGACGACTTAAAGACTCCAAAAATTCTTGCTGATATAGTGGAATCGATTGTGGGTGCAGTGTTTGTGGAGTGGAAATTCCACTGATAAAGTTTGGGAGGTACCTAATTCAATAATTTGATTTTTCTTATTTCTTTTATGTTAAAATTATTTATTATAATAATATATATTACATTTTGATGATAAATTGTATATTATGATTCATAGATGGATTAATTAAATCAATGTAATGTGTTCCAAAAATAAAAAATTCTTATAACAGAGACAAATATCTTTATCTGCTTTATGTAGATATTTGAGCCATTGTTGCAGCCATTAGTTGGTCCAGAGACACTGGAGGTCCATCCAGTTGTACGGCTTCAAGAAATCTGCCAGAGGCAAGGTAAATGCATAGAATACAAAATGTCTGGGAAGGACAATAATATAGTGACTGTAGAGGTATACATAGATGGCCAGGTTATGGGTAGTGGTAAAAATGAAACTAAAAAAATTGGCAAAGAAGGCAGCTGCTGGAAAATGCCTTAGAAATTTTTAAAATTGGATAAAAAATCTTTTATCATTTTCAAAACAACAATTGTGTTATTTACTAAACTAACATGAGATGAAACGGCTCATTCATGAATAGATATAGTGTTTTATCTTTAACATGCAGTGCAACTTAATCTCGACACTCAATAAGCATATTAAAGTTCTTAAGAGTAGAGGAATTTCAATTTTTATGTTATTATTGAATGTTAATGAATTTTTGGGAATTTGGGAATGTTGTTATAATAACTATTTCTTTAATATTATAAAATTATATGGATGGTAGCAAGGTTTAAATTTGGTGACAGTATGATTATATTTACGTTTTTAAAAAATTTGTAAAAAACTATCATTTGTTAAAGAAATTGTAGTAGATAAAAACATTTTTTGGGTAAATGGTTATAAAGAATAATCATATATATATATATATATATATATATATATATATATATATATAATATTTATTTATTTTTAATATAAATTATATTAATATTTAAAGAATAATGTTAAATATATAATTGTTATAAAAAAATTAGATTTGATTAGACAAACAATTGAAAAAAACATCCATTAGTCAATGATTTTAGAAAATGTATGTCAATGATTAAAAAAAAAATACAATTGTCAACTTAATAACCTTAAAAGAAAAACATGTTTTAATGTTTTTACACTCAGTCATAAAAGATAAAAAACTAATTATTACATTAATGAAATCATTATGTTAAATGAGTGTAAATTATTATTTTTTATATATTTATAAATTTCAAATATGAATTATTTAATTAATTTAATTTTAATTATTTTTATATTAAATTAGTTTTAAATTTTTAATCTTTAAATATTTTATATATTGATTTTCATGATAATTAAGGATGAATTAATTCTTCACATGCATCTTGTGCCTTCTTTCTTAAGTTATGCCCTCTTTTGATGCCTTGTATTTCTAATTTGAACATTGTGAGCCCATATCCTAAGTTCCTTAGCCTATTTTTAGGCCTTTTCGAAAGTGTCTTTACCATTATAATAATTGAGTCCTTTTCAAGTACATTCATGTTGAGATGGTGATACACTTTTAAATTCATGAATTTTATGTTTGTGTTAAAATCAACTTTAAAATTTATTATTTATAAAAAGGAATTAAGAATGCCTAAATAATTTTTATGTGAGAGATCTTTTTGGTCAAAACTCATGTTGTTAAAATTTATATTGATAAAATGTTAACACTATTCCAACATTTTGGTTGTGATCATTTTTAATTGATGTTTTATTATTTATTTAATTAATGTATTTTAAGTTGGTGCAAGACATCAAGGCATATTATATATGTTAAGATCAACATTGAATTTTTGATTTACATCATTTCATGTAAGATTATATAATTGATGTAAAAAAAATAGGTCAATTTTTCGAAGGTCATAATTTTTGACCCATAGCTTCATTCAAGCTCTTCTACACGTCAAAACGATCATTACAAAAAATTTGTTGTTGTTTTAAGTGGTTCTATTTATTTAGAGTTGTTATTGATATTTTTGGAGGCCTTATGTGATCGTCTGAGGGTCTGAAATTACCATTTAATGATTTTTTAAGAATTTTCTATTTTTATAAATTATGGTTTAGTTTATTTTAAAATATTTGTAGAGCTACTCGTGCTTGTATGTTAAACTTACTAAAAATAGAAGCTGCTAAAAATAGAAGTTTTTTTGAGATTTTAATTTTTTTAAATTTTTAAATGTCAACTCTAATTCTGAGTTGAGGCTTATTTAATCATGTTTTGGGTTGTAATTATTTCAAGGCACTCAATATGAATTAATACAAGTTATTATTTTTAGAAGCTTTGCCTATTAATGATTTATTGTCTTGATAGTTTTCGAGTTCATTATTTGGTATCAGAGCAAGTTCAAATTTTGGAGGAGTAAGACATGGTGAGAGGATGAGGAGGCATTTCACAGATGAACCAAACTATACAAGAGCTATAGATGCAAGTGGAATAATTGACTCAAGTTATTACCAAATAGAGAAGAAGATAAGGTGGTGATGACAATGACACAGATCGTGATGAAGAAGTTTAGCAAGAAGACGAATAGCAAGATCAGTGACCATCGATGGAAGAGAGAATGGTTCAAGATTTAAAAGGAAGAAATAAAGGAATCAAAGTTGATATTCCAGATTATAGAGGTATTTTAAAACCATACGAGTTGATAGATTGGAGGAATGGCATAGAGAAGTTTTTCGAGTGGAAGACTATGAGAGAAGACAAGAAGGTAAAGATTACATGCATGAAATTGAAAGGTATGAAATGATTTGGTGGGATCACATGTAGAAAGAGAGACAAAGAAAAGGTAAAGAGAAGATTTATTCATGAAAAAAGATGGAGAAGAAGTTGAGGGATAAATTCATACCTATGGATTTTGCACAAACCCTCTATAGAAGATTTTAGAATTTAAGTCAAAAAGATCACAATATACAAGAGTATATAGATAAGTTTTATGAGATTTCTATATGAATGGAGCATGATGAAACATAAGAACATATGGATGCAAGGTATGTAAATGGTTTAAAATTTACTATTAAAAAATAAATTAAGCATACATAAAATACTTTGCATGGAGGAGGCTTATCAATTAGCTTTGAAAACAAAACAAAAATAAAATAGATAAAATTTTAAAAGAATGTCTCTTGATCCAAGAAGAGGCAGATCCCCTCCAAATAAGGGATGAGGTGGGACTATCAGAGGTGGGTCTAATACTAATAGAGGTGAATTATAATATGGTGTAGAAAGGTAAGATGATAATAGGCAAGGGTTTCAATACCAACAAAGAAGAAGAGTGTTTTAGAGAGGATGAGGTTACAGTGGTGATAGATGATGGTTTTTGAATTAGATTATATTTTATATTTTTTATAAATGTGGATAAGAAGGGCACAAAGCATTTGAGTGTCTACACTATCAAGATCAATAAAGGAGGCAAGAGGATCATCTAAGAGTAAATCTAGTTGAAGTTAAGATAGACAAGTAAAATACTGAAGTTGCACTAACAGATGTTGGAGAGAATCTCATGACGAGAAGAAAAATGATTTCTCTAAGAAAGGAACAAGTGCAGAATAAATAAGGTGGTGATACATGGCTACGATCAAACATTTTTCAAATAATATGTACTTTGGGTGGAAAGGTATGCAAAGTATTTATAGATGGAAGTAGTTGTGAAAATATGGCTTCTAAAAAAATGATAGAGAAACTAAATTTGTAATGTGAAAAGCATCCTAATCCTTATCGAATTTCATAGTTTAAAAAAAAGAATGAGGTTATAGTAAATAAAATGTGCTTAATCAAATTTTCTATAGGAAATACTTATAATGATGAAATATGGTGTGATGTTATTCCAATGGATACATGCCATTTGTTATTGGGGATATCATGGAAATTTGATATGAAAGTAATTCATGATGGAGAAAAGAATACATACACTTTTTGGAAAGGTGGTACAAAGGTAGTTTTGTTACCTCTTAAAGAGGAAGAGAAGACATAAAGTATGCTCTCTACTAAAGAATTTATCCAAGATATGAAGGTATCAGGTTATTGTTATGTATTAGTAGAAAATAATGAAGACATAAAAATGGTGTAAATACCAACATAAGCAACAAGAGTGTTGAAATAATATGCAAATTTTATGCCTGATAAGTTACTAGATGGTTTACCAATAAAGAGAGATATTCAACATCATATTGATTTGATTCCAGTATTAGCTCTACCCAATCAAGTAGCTTATAGGATGAGTCCAATAGAACATGCAAAATTAAATAAATAGGGTACTAAATTGTTAAAGAAGACACTGATAAGGGAGAGTATGAGTCCATGTGCAACATTAGCATTGCTAACTCCAAAGAAAGATGGAGGATGGAGAATGCATGTGGATAGTAGAGAAATTAATAAAATTATAATCAACTATAGATTTTCTATACCTTATTTAAATGATATGATAGATGTGCTTGTATGAGTAAAATATTTTACCAAGATTGATCTACAGAGTGGTTTTTATCAGATTCAAATTCATGAAGGAGATGAGTGGAAGACTACATTCAAGACTAGGGACGTCTTATATGAGTGGATGGTGATGCCCTTTAGATTATCTAATATACCTAGCACATTTATGAGGATGATGAATACAATGCTATGATAACATATTGGTAAATTTATAGTTATTTATTTTGATATTCATTAAGACTAAATAAGAAAACTTACAACATTTGAGAATGGTACTATATTTGTTAAGAAAGGAGAAGTTGTATGTAAATTTGAAGAAGTGTAGGTTTATGTAGAATAGTTTAGTATTTTTGGGATTTATAGTTTCAGTAGATGGAGTGAGAATGGATGAAGAAAAGATAAAGAAATTTTTTGAGTGGCCTATTCCAAAAATCATTATAGAGGTAAGGAGTTTCCATGGTTTAGTAACTTTTTATAGAAAATTTATTAAAAAATTTAGTAGTATTGTGGCACCAATAACAGATTGTATGAGAGGAAAGGAATTTACATGAATGAGAGAAGCCACAAAAAGCTTTGAATTTTTGAAGAAGAATATTATAGAAAGACCAATTTTAGCATTTTCAAATTTTATCAAAGTGTTTGAGGTTGATTGCGATGCTTCATTTGTGGGAATTGGTATTGTGTTGAGTCAAGCAGGATAGCCAATAACATATTTTAATAAAAAATTGAATGAGGTAAGAACAAAGTATTCTACTTATGATGTGGAACTTTATGCAATTGTACAAGTATTACGACATTATAGGTATTACTTGGTACCTAAAGAGTTTATTCTATTTATAGATCATGAGACTTTAAAGTATGTGAATACACAAAATAAGTTGAATAGTAAGCATGCAAAATGGGTTTATTTCTTGCAAGGGTATACTTTTGTGTTGAAACATAAATCATAGAAATAGAATCATGTAGCTGATGCATTGAGTAAGAGAGTATTATTATTAACTATTATGGTGAGTGAAGTAGTTGGATTTAAAGCTATAAAAAAATTATATAATACCGATCCATATTTTAGCAAGGTAGTTGAGCAGTGTAGGCATCCATTAACAGGTGGGACAGATACTATTCATGGTGAGTATCTTATAAAACAAGGTTATCTCTACAAAGGGAAATAATTATGCATTCTAGTTGGATCTATATGAGATAATATATTAAGAGAATTACATAGTGGATCCTTGGCTAGACATTTTGGTAAGACGAAGATAATAGATTTGGTAGAGGAAAAGTATTTCTGGCCAAATATGAAGAGAGATGTGATAATGTATGTTTTTAGGTGTAGAATATGTTAGGTGGCTAAAGGACATGCACAAAATACTGGACTATACATGCCATTACCAATTCCAAGAGGACTATAGATAAATTTGAGTATGGATTTTATGTTGGGATTACCAAACACACAAAGAGATAATGATTCAATTTTTATTGTTGTAGACAGGTCTTTAAAAATGGTTCATTTCATTACATGTAAGAAAAATAATGATGCCACTAAAGTTATAGAATTATTTTTAAGGATATTGAGAAATTGCATGGCATTCCAAAAAATATTACTTTAGATAGGAACACAAAATTTATAATTCATTTTCAGAAGAATTTGTGGAAGAAGATGAGTACTAAGATACAATACAGTAGTGCATATCACCCATAAATAGATGGACACATAGAAGTTATAAATAGGAGCTTGGGAAATTTATTAAGATGCATAGTGGGAGAGAAGCCCAAGCAATGGGTCTTGGATTTACCACAAGCTAAGTTGGCATATAATAGTTCAGTCAATAGATCAATAAAAAAGTCACCATTTTAAATTGTTTGTGGGAGAAATCCTATGGGTATTTTAGATTTGGTATAATTACTAATTGCAGAGTATACACAATAGTTGCAAGGAGTAAGAAAAAAGTTATAGAAAAGTAATGAAAAATATAAAGCATTAGTAGATGTCAAAAAAAGGTAAAAAGTAGTTAAATAAGGAGAGTTGGTAATGGTTTATTTGAGAAAATAAATATTTCCAAAAGGCATGTACAACAAGTTGAAGTACAAAAAAATTGGTCCATGTAGAATTGTGAAGAAAATCAATGACAATGATTATGAGGTGAGTTTACCATACAATTTTGATATCTCTATAGTATTTAATGTTTCAAATTTATATGAATTCCATGGAGAAGATGAAAGCGCTGATGAATATGAAGAAGTAAATTGGTAGCAACAGGTTCCAAAGAAGAAAAAGAAAAAATGGTGTAGGGTTTGGATATGAAGATAATGAGCATAAGATAAAGGAATTATAACAGGTATTTAGTGTAGTGAGAGTGATTAAAGTAAGAATACCAAACTTGAATTATAGAATGGGAGCTAAAGAAGATTGACAAAGAAAAATGGTAGCAGTACAATTAGGGAAAATCATAGTAGCTGAGTTTTTTAAAATAAGAGGATAATGATGTATAAAAATAGGTGACTCTTTCGTAGGCCATAAATTTTGAATCATATATTTGTTTGAGCTATTATATGTGCCAAAATGACCATCATAAAATATTAGTTTCTATCTTAAGTGGATCTCTCCCCTTAGATTTTTTTTGATATTTTTTGGAGGTCATACGTGATCATCTAAGGGTTTGAAATTATCGTTTAATGATTTTTTTGAGAATTTTCTATTTTTAGAAATTGTATATTTTTAGGACTTAACATCAAATTCAGTTGAATTTTATCCCATAGGCTAATTTTAATTTATTTAAAAATATTTTTAGAGATACTCATGCTTGCATGCAAAACTTACTAAAAATATCAACTATTAAAAATAGAAGTTTTTTTGAATTTTTGTATGTCAACTCTAATTATGAGTTGAGGATTATTTAAGCATGGTTTAAGTTTTAATTATTTCAAGGCACTTAATATGAATCAATAAAATATACCCCTCTTGGATATAGATACAACAAATAAAGTAGACCCCACTTGGATCTAGAGGCAAGAAGATATCCTAAAGCTTTTATGAAAAGAATGTATATCATTAGAGATAGAGGACATCATTTTATAATGGAACATTACAATTTAATACTAGTATACTTGAAACAATTGATGGTGATGTAGGATGAGGAATCTAAAAGCAAAGTTCAGACTACTGAAATGAAGAATTGGTCAAAACCTAGAGAATTTAACATGGATATAATAAAAGGCCACTCAATTATTTCATAAATTTTTTCAAAATCGAGCTTGACAAAAATTATTCTCTAACAAGAAACTATAGAACATTCCATGCCTTCCTAGATGACAATAAGATAGTATAAAATATATATCCATTTAATGAAAGTAGTTTGTTCAAGTTGAATAGTGGTAAGAATATTAAAACAAAGTCGATTGGCCAGATATTTGGTGAGGATTTTGTGTGAGACATTAAACAAGGTATTGGGATGTTAGCTAGTAAGAATATTTGAATCACTCAATTTGGGAATGAACTTAATATCATCTCAATTAATTAAAGATCCTAAATAATGGTTTTATAGGAATTGTTTGTACACTTGGATCAGGTTGGACCCAACAAACTCCCATTTGGTTTTATAAAATTCATAGGTAAAGCAAGCAAGGATCAAGAATTTATCATTACTCATGTATTAGATATACTCTGTGAGTTCTTAGAGGGTCAAAAGATAGTCCTAAATCCATTGGTCAGTTATTTTAACCTTGTAATGAACCATATCTAGGCATTCCTACAAATCATGAGCTCTTTTTAGTGTAACCTCCTCGGCTTGGAACACTAACTTGTAGTGATCCACGAAGTCTAAAGAAATGTTTGAAAGGGAATTGAATATGGATTGGGCTGACTTATATGCCTTGATCTGATCACAAACCTATTTGGCTCTAACAAATTTGAAGAATTCCTTGGAATCCTTATCTCTAATTTTGAGCCATTATAGTTGGGCATATAATTGTGCCCCTCTAGTAGTGTGGCTATTTTTAACCTGAATGTGTATTTGGGTGAGGCAAGAAGACTCTTAAAAGTATTTTTAAAATTATTTAGCTCAAAGATGGAGCAGACCTTTCAAAATTATTATAACATAGCATCCTCACTATGCTTCCTAAGTCACACAAATTGTTTCCCATAGTGATTTAGGAAGGTGATGGTGTACAAAATGGCATCATTCCACAAATCAAACTAGATGACAACATAAGGAGGGTGAGGGTCCAAGGTCCATATTCAATAATTTAGATGAATGGTGTGTACTAAAAAATAAGTATTGGGGATGAATTGATTACATGGCACCTTATATTTCCCCATGACCCATTCCACTCTGCTGGAGATAGGAGTATCATTAGATAGAATCAATTTTGAATGGACAGTGACAGGCTAACTATTAATGTTGGAGAAATAAAAAAGATTTTTTTATCACAACATTTAATAGTCGGGCCCTTTTAGCATGCAATAACCCCCACCATGGTAATTATACCATGTAAACTAAGATGTATAATTAATTGAGTGTCATCAGAGGAAAGGGTCGATAAGACCTCACTTATTCTTGAAATAACACCATGCTTTACATTTGATGAAGCACCATTGTATAGGAAAGGCATTAGTTTTATCCTTGTAACTCTTAACCATATTAAAATATACAAAAATAAGCCACATGGTAGGGGGAGATTGCCAGCTAATGAGTGTCAAAGTAGAGATCTGTCAAGACCATAATTAAGGGCATAAATGTTGAGAATGCCAAGTAAATGGCCATAAATGTCTAAAAACATAAAAATGGCCTAGTATGATGGGTTATTCCCTATTCTAATAATGATTTGGTAGAACTTAGGTGAAACCAATATGATTTCACCACCACATCCATCTTCATGTAGAGTGGAAAACTAGGTGGCATCATGCCAAATACAATGCAAATAAATCTTTAGAAGAAAACTTGTAACTTTAACCTCTTGCAGACAAATAAAATATAAAGAGCCTATTTTTTGATAGGTGGCATGTAAAGGATATTTTTATAGGACTCTATAATAAATCAAACATTCCATGACAAAAAATTTATTAGAAAACATCCTTCATGTGGAATTCCCCCTATCCATCATCAAAATCTTCTAGAACAACAAAAATATTACTTTGGTTTGGGATAGAAAAACCTATCAACATAATGGAGTGTAATTTAACCCCATGGTCATCTTGGGGAGAGTCACCACCACCATGAGGTGGGTTATGAGGCCACCTCAATAATGTGCCACTAAATAAGGATATCCCAATGACAAGGATCAAGTAATCTTGAGAACTACTTGAAACTATACTTTGCTAGGATTGGGGGACCTGAATAATATGGGGAGGTAGATTAGGTATCTCCTAAGAAGTATTTTCAATTGGAGAGGAGGAGGTAAGGGAGGAGGTTTTTTCCCTAGCTGAGGATGTTTAGAATGGACTATGGTCTAGACATCCCCATTTTCTACCACTTTGGGATTCTCAGGTTATGGAAGGGCCAATGCAGGTTTTGAACATCCCATAAGGGGAAATTTTTGATACAATGGTTAGATGCCTAAAAACATAATCAAGTTTTAGGTAAGTTGAAGTACATAGCATTATGTGACTAACAAGCATCACTAACCTGGCTATCAATGAATTCTTTTAGGTATTTTCAATGTTTCACCTTGACATTAACCTATTTGTTGGGGTGGGAGGAGAACCACTTCATCTTCTCTTAGCAAACAATTTATCCAACAGGCATGATAATTTGGTTCATAAAGGTCCATAGGTGCACTGGCAAGTTTATAAGTTTAACCCAAATGGGGACTTGAAGGGAAGCCTAGTTTGTGGCCTTGAAATCAAAGTTTCAGTTAGATAAAACTAAGAGTATGTTTTAAAGAAACTAGTATCTTGATTTGGTAAGGAGGGCTTGGAATTTAGATGACTATTTGAAGATAAATAGGAAAAAACATTTGGTAAGTTTTTTATCACCAACCACATTGATGCCTACGAGCTCCTACTAGTTGGAAACAAATTTTGGAGAGACTCTTCTAAGGGGACTCGACTGATAAAATAAGCAACAAGGGAAAAAATGTCATAACATTTGCATGAATATTCAATAGCATAACCAACAAGACATACCTCTAGCTGAGATGGAAGGGTAGATGGAGTACCTCTTCAAAGACCTTTGGGACAAACTTTTGAGATCTCTTGGGAACCATTTTTATCATCTCTTACAACCACCATTGTAATTGAGAATGGGGAGTCCATTATATAGGGATGGCCTATCCATAAGACAGAGTATTGATCATAATAAATACAAAAAGACCCTAAAAATTCCTTCAAATTTGATATGTAAATATAGTAAGAAAGCACACAAGGGAAGTAAAAGTTACCATGGGAAACCTTAGCAAAGTTATTTCTTGTGTCTTCCTCTAGAGCACATTTTTTTTACCTTATATTGTAAATATTAATGTCTAAATCCTACTTTGACAAACCCTAAATAAATAAACCTTAATTTTAAAAACCTTAAATTTAAAAATCATAATTTAATAGAATCTAAATTTTAGAATACTTATTTTATGACCCATATTTTTTTAGATTATCATTTTAAAAATCACCCTAAAAAATAAAACTATAACTTTATAACTCTTAAATTTGAAAATAATAATTTAATAAATAATACTTATTTAATTTCTAATTTTAAAATGGCTATTTTTTGTGATCCCTAGATTAAAATTTTGTAATTTTAAAAATCTCAAATAAAATCCTTAATTTTACAAACCTTGATTAAAAACATAAACTTTCAAAATCTTATTATTGTAAATTCACAATTTAAAAATATTAAGTTTTCAAACATATTAATCTAAAATCCTCAATACAAACCCTAAATAATAAAAACCTAATTTTTTCAAATTGTAAACAAAATAAAGCTATAAAGAAAACAATTTTTTTAAAAACTATATATTTAAAAATATTTATTCCATAAAATCTAATTGAATATGCCCTAATTTTGAAAACTCTAAATCTTTATTCTCTGATTCAAAAAAAATAATTTTTCAAACCTTGAATTAAATTAAAAATTTTACCTTAACAAAGGTCTCCTAGATATAATCGAACTGAAACATGATAATTCCTTTTGGTTCTAAACCTTGGATTAGATATTTATACCACCAAACTATTCATCTCCTAGCAGTTTGTCCTCGTGCAAGTAAGCCAAAAAAATAAAAAGCATCAATATTCTCACACTATATGTTGGAAACCAACCATATGAACACTCTAATCCAACCAAGGTCATAAAAAAATCTAAAAATGCCCCAAGGAAGAAAGAAGGTTCAGAGTTTTTTGGAGAACTAATGGTGTCAGATTCTTCTTACCAAATGACATTTACATATAATGTTATAGAGGGAGGTATCAAGAGATTACACAAATCTAAAAATTCTAGTTTCAATAAGGATCAACCTCTATTTGAACCCCAACACAATCATGTACTTCTAATGGTTATTGCTAGCCTAATGGATATTGGTCATCCAAAGAGTTGGACTGAGATTCAAAAGAAAAAGAGCAAAAAAAGTCATATTGTGGATACAAGATGTGGCCATTTTTGATATTTATTTTTCTCTTTTTAGCATTTTGTTATATTGGCCTATTCCACTTGGTGTGGTTTGGATTTTGGGGTGTGACTTTTCCACCCATCTTTTTTATATGACTAACATTGTACTATAGTTTGTTATATCAATAAAGGTATGATTTTTAATCAAAAATTTAAATTTTATAAACTCTTATATTATAAATATTAATTCTAAAAATATTAATATTACAAATTCCACATTTTAAAAACCATAAATTTTCAAATGCTAATATCTAAAATCATCATTTTATAAATTTTAAGTAAGAAAATAATATTTTTATAAACCTTAATTTAAATGTTATTACTCCATTTTTATGAATCAATTTTATAAACCCTAATATTTAAATCTTAATTTTACAAACTTTAATTTAAAAATCATAATTTTATGAAATTCATATAATCCTTAATTTTACAAACTGTAATCTTATAAAACTAAAAATTTTAAACCCTAATATTGTAAATCTAAATTTTGATAACCTTAAGGAAAGTCTAATTATTCAAATATTATTTAAAATGTTATTGTAGATATTTTATGATTATATAGAACCTCAGTCTTATACATTTGACAAACTAAGACCTTGGTTATTCCTCTTAGTTTTTTATCTTCTCACTTTCTACATGTCTCACATTTGATCTATCTTTGTGCTCCTTGACCTATAACCCTTAATATAGCCAATCTTATGTTGACGACCCAGGTCTTATATCTTGCCCAAAATTTTTAAAATATACTTATCTTCTTTCTCTACAAGTTCAAAACTTGTACCTGCTTTATTACTCCCTAGATACTAATGTCTAAGACATAAATTAGCATCAACGTTACTATCCTATCCTGATGTAAGTTCCATTTCCATAAAATCATCCAATTTTAAAATTAAATGTATCCTAATGGTCATCCTAAGTGATTTAATGTGAGTAAATAATCCAAAGAAATTGATATAAATACAAGATTAACCATCATTCATTCCTTACCTAGAAATTACTAAAGAGACCAAATATAACTTGTCAAAAGCACTCTATCAATCATTAAATTGATCAAATCTTCCCTATTTCCATATCATTAATAGGAAAAACACATATATAAGAACCCAAGAGCCTAATTTTTTAAGTTATAAGCTAGGTCATTATTATACTTGCTTTGCACATTTTGTATGATTCATATACAAGCCAACACATATGGGAGAACTACATACATCTGAGACCCTATTCAAAGTATTAGATATGTAATAAATGCCTAATTGCAAATGGTTATTTATTAAATCTTGATACAACGTGCCCACTAACCCATTTCCCCTCAAAGTCACTCTAAATATAGAAAACTAAGGTTTTGCCATTTCATAAGGAGTGATAGTCCATGACTCAAATCTGAATGTATTAGAGTGAAGGTGAAGTAAAACCTAGAAGCATATAGGTGGTCGCATCTTTTTTTACAATATATTTCCTACAAGACACTAAAATTAAACTTAAATAGTAGTATCAACGTAATCAACCCAGTATGACACTATTGTTCAGAGAGATAAAAGCATCAAAACTAGAATTTGATGATTGTTTTAGAATCTCCTTCCTTCCTAATTTTTTCCCTATTCTATATTTAGAACTTTATTAGCATCAAAAAAATCTAAGAAATTCAATTCCTTGTCATTTCTATATATAACATATTTATACTTTTCATATTTAGACTATATCAACATAATAAATTCAGTGTATGCTTATATTTAAGTTTAGTATTTAATTGGCCTACTATAGATCTGATTATCACCCTTGTGCTATTTCATTTCTATATACCTCTTTAAAATCTAGATAATACCAATTTAGATTAATTTAAGGTTAAAAATTTGGTGAACCCAATCTTTTAACATCAAAAACGTAGATCACTTAGAGTTTTTTTATTTTTTTACTACCGATCCCTAACCATCATAAAATATTTGTAACATGGATGCATCTATGGCCCATTTTGTATTCTAATATTTCATATTTTTTATGGTTTGATACATTACTTTCTTTGTCAAATCTTATAAGAAAACCCATGCCAATAGTGAGAGGGTTATAAAATAAACACAACAATTAATCTCTTTTCAAAATTTATTTTTCAATATTGTAAACCTAATATCTAGATGAAAATATACATACTCTTGACCATTTTTCCTATCTATATCTTATTTAAATGATATCTACCATCCTGCACCCATCACTTGCCCATAGATTGTATTGGATTCTATGATCCAAGTTATTACTAATTTAAGAGGCAACATTTCCCAACCCATTTTACCACATGTGAATATACAATAGGTGCCACCTAAACCCAAGATTATAATAAAATCCAAGTGATATGACATTATTGACCAATTGAGTAATACACATGCAAAAATTTCAATCATTGAACTCCTCAAACAATCTAATGTTTATAAGGATATACTATATGAGGCATTGTGTGAGACACAAATTACAATTGATATTGAGCGTACTTATTTTTCATATATTATGAAATATCTTTAAAATAATAAAAATATCATCCCCTATGATACAACATATTTACCATTCAAAAATATTATTGATCAAAATTTTCCTTTGCTCATAAAAGTCACAATACAAAGTAAAGGTATCAAAAGAGTGTTCATTGATAATGGATCAAGCCTAAATATTTGTATCATGCAATTCTTAACCACCATGGGTATGGACACAATCCTTATTAAAAATACCATTATGCATATAAAAGGGTTTGAAAATTCACATAACCCTTCAATTGGATAAATTACATTGGATGTGAACTTAGGACCAAAAATAATTTCAACTACTTTTCAAGTCATGTCTCAATCCTTCCATTATAATTTAATTTTGAGTATACCTTGGATACATTTAATAGGATATAACCCATTTACACTCCATCAATGTGTAAAATTCATACATGAGAGGACCTTATTGTCTGTGCCTTCCAATGATGAACCCTTCAATTTTTTTAAAATGATACATTTTAAAACTAAAGGTATCCCTATAGTAGTACCACCAAAATAATCCATTCCTCTTGAACATATATATGTATGAAATAGGTGAGTCAAGTATAATGGATACTTTATATACAAATAAAAATAAGGCATTAAGCTTTAAGGTACACCTAGATATGCATAAAGAGAGAGAACCATCCATAAAGGAGTCAGAAAAACTTCAAGAACCCCCAACATTTGAGCTTCCTTTATTAGTTAATACTGAGTATAATAATGGCCATATTTCAGAATATTATGATAGCGATGATGATATATATTATGATATGACAAATGATAAAATGTGAAACTTGAAAATTTGAGCCACATGATCACTTGTCACATAACTTATTTGAACCTATGGGTCTTGACACATATGAGCTAAACCCACTTACAAGAAATAAAATATTGAATCGAGATAAGGGAAAATCAAAAGTAGTAGATGAACATGTAAATATTGTTATTACATATATCCCTCTTGGTTAAAATCACTGAGTCAAATTTATAAGGGCCAAATTCAAGTACATCATGCTCAAATAATGTGGAGACTTCTCAAAAGGCTTTACCTCAAATACTATAGATCACAATGGAACATGATACCACTAATACCATCTTATCTCTATTAATTAGACATAGAATGATATATTTACCTTATACTAGACATAGATTAGGTAGTATACTCCTCCCCACAAAGGGATTAACATATTGTAATTACCATTAGATCATTGGCCATACTACTAATCAATGTGTGGCATTATAAATTCTAATCAAATAATATAAGAGTGAAGGATGCATACTTAATGTGTCCATAATAGGAAAAAATAAGAATATGTCTCAAGTGGACAATAAATGCCATCCATTTACACACTTTCTGAAGAAGGGTGTCACAATTCATTAGGATGATGAATATTTTTCAGTGTTTAAAGGACTATCTTGCTAATCTACCTATTTTATTACCACCAATGCTCAGAAAGTTATTCTTACTTTATCTATCTACCATAGACAATGTCCTAGTGGCACTTTTATCTCAACATTATGATAATGAAAAAGAACATATTGTGTACTAACTAAGCCAGACACTGGTCGCATATGAGCACAATTATATGCCCATTGAAAAAGTATGTTTAACTATGATCTTCTTATCTCAAAAATTATGACATTACATGTTAAACATCAAGGCCATGTTTATTTCAAGAGTATATCTAATCAATTATCTACTATTTAAAATATCTTTACAAGGTTGCATGCCCAAATGGATCATGATTTTGAGAAAATTTGAGATAGAATACGTTAACTAGAAACCCCTTGTAGATATAAAACCTCTAACATTCCAATTCCCAAATGAATCCATTTTGACCATCATTGAAACACCTCTTAAGGAACAACACTAGAATATGTATTTTGATGGATCATTCACAACACATGGATTAGGGGTAGGCCTTTTGTTTATTACACCATAGTGGGACCTAATCCCTAAATCATTCTAGATCAGTTTTCCTTGCACTAAAAACATGAATCACTCATTTTAGGACTTTATCAAGTAGTACAATTGAATATTCAACATCTTGAGGTTTATGGTGATTCTTAGTTAATCATCAATTGAGTTACAAACCATTTTCAAACCAAGGATGATAAGCTAGTTCCATACAAGGCCATGGTAGCCACTCTCAAACAATAGATTGCTAATGTATAAATTGAACATATACCCAGGACTAGTAATAGAATAGAATATGCCATGGCCACCATTGGCTCTTTGATCTATCATCTAGACAAGGCAAAATAATATCAATTACTCGTTGAAAATCTTCTAATGTCAACTCATGTACCTTCAACTATCACAATGATATATGATATTGTTGGTCCCAAATCTATATGGTATTCAAACCTTTTTTACTATCTTCATTACCACATTATGCCACCAAATCTACCCCACAAAAAATCCAAGGCCTTTATCAACCATGTATCGTGATATACCTTACTTGGACCAACCCTTTACTGCCATAGCTTTAATGGAACTCTGATTCATTATTTAACTTTGGTAGAATCAACATTAGCATTATGGGAAGTCCATGAAAGAATATGTGGAGCCCACACAAACAGTTCCATCATATCAAAAATTTCCTACATACTAAGTATTATTGGCAAAAAAAGGATGTAGATGTAGTTGTGTACATCAAAAAGTGTAATAAATGTCAATGACATGTTGATCTGATTCATGCCCCCACAAAGACTCTAAAACCAATACTTACACTCTAGTCATTTGTTACATGAGGCCTTGATCTCATTAGGAAGATAAACCCCACCTTATTTGATTGCCACAAACACATCCTTACCACTACTAAATATTTCACTAAGTGGGTTTAAGATGTAGACACCTAAATCTGGTTACCAATAACCTCCAACTGAGATTTTGATCAATTTCCACCTAAAACACACAATTTGGCCTAAAAACACTAAAACATGCTAAATGATGTGAAATTGACATATTCAAGTGCCAATTTTGGCCAAGGTATCATTAAATGGGGCAATGCAATTTATGGACTAGCTAACTTTGATCTGGTCATTTTGAGTCAAAATGTCAATTTTACATCTAGGTGATCTAGATTGCTCTTTCCTATCAAATATATTGCGCAAGATGCATGCCTTTTTTATTCAATATTGGTAACATCCTAAATGGGATAATGGATCCAATGCATCTGACATCAACTTTCAATTTCAACCCAGTCAAATTTTGGACCAATAACAAGGCATTTGGATCAATTTGAGTAATTTGTGTACAAATTGAGTAATCATACTTAAGAGACAATTAAACCAAATTAGATCCTAATTAAAAATTATATGAAAACTTGTTGGATACTTATTTTTCAAAATGAATATTAAATATATACATCATCAAGTGACCTCATTCCTTAAGAAGACATCCCTAGGCCATAAATGCCACAAATATCAAGATTCATGCCTCCCATGCCTCATCAATGCCTATTAATTGATCCTCTATCCCAAATATTAATGAGCCTATGTATCAATTTTAATTTCACAATTCGATTAATCCTTAGCCACACATCTCAATCCTAAGATGGATGGTTTAGTTTGATTCTAGCCATTTTCCAAAATCTATAAATAGAGAGGCCATGAACATCATTTCTAAGCTATTTTGGTGCAAAGTTATTATGATCAAATATCTTCAAAATTCTTGATAATATAAAGTTATGATGCATAAATTATTCCAAAATATATTTCAATTAGTGTTACCATGCCAAATTGATTCCAAGCCAGGCCAAGCCAAATCCACAAGGTGCCAAGGAGAAGAGGAGATAGCCAAGCCTCCTTTGATGAAGACTACATGAGCACAAGCTGAGCAAGCCACTAAAATAATAATTTTAGAGCATCCAAGGAAGGTAAAAGAGGGGTTATTTTACATTTTAGTTATGTTTTTTATTCATATTTGTTAACTGAGCTCTCCCTAGTGTCTAGGCCTAGAAATGTTATGCTAGTTAGTGTGTTTCTTTCATTTTGGAAATAACACGATACTAACCATCCTATCTTGAGTTAAATTATTAGATCACATAATGGCATGCTTAGTGGGACAAAATGCAGCCTACACATGAAGAAGACCATTTTACAACTTTAAAATATTCATTTAGATCATTAAAACTCTTGAAATTTGATTTTCTAACTTTGTTTTGCCATTTTTCTTTGTCACAGGTTTTACACAGTAACCATCATCGATTATTAAAACTATCATTAGCTGGCATAGTCATCATTAGTCATTGTTGGTATAACCATTTTCAGTTAGTATAACCATCATTAGTTAGTAAGTGTAACCATCATTGGTTAGTGTAACCGATGATGGTCACTATGTTTTTTAACATAAACCTGAGAGCTCATTTTTCTAAGTTAGTTGTTTCATCTTCAAAAGTGCTTCTAATATAAATGTCTTGCTAACATTTTTTTTGTAGGTTTTACTTGAAAAATCATAAAAGCATGATTAAATTGATCATTTTAAACTTCTTTTGGGGTGTTTTAAAATGAATCAAACTTTTCATTTTGGTGCTTAAAGGAAAATCATTTAGGGTGCTATTGCTTAAATCTTGTAGTTAGCTTTAAAAGTTACAAATTAAGACCAAGGGGTCAAATGAACACCACCAAATATTTCATTTGGGCTTAAAATTGAACACACTTGTCATCTTTGTCTTCAATAGTTGTTTGATCTAATTTTGTTTATCAAAGAGAGGGGTGTTGCGTGTATGTTATTTCATTTGTCCCCTTTAGGAAAACCTTGGAATCAAAAGCACCATTCATAATACAAATTTCTTAGTCTAAGGCATAGAAAAAATGTCATCTAAAGCACTCCCCAAAAACTCATCAAAGTTTATGTGACCTTGAAAATGACCCTAAAGTCTTTCTATTAGTCTTTTATTTCATGCAAACTTGGCTTACAAGGGGATGCCACTACCTCCCATGAGTTCTTTAGGGAAACTTTGACCCAAGGTTTTATCTTATAGCATGGACTTCACATATTCCTTTAGATTTTCACATGGGACATACATATCTGCATTTGGACATCGCACTACACTGAGCGAACAGTAGGATGTAGTGGTTGTAAAAAGGACTAGACCTTTTTAGAACTAGCTAATGCCATAGTCACCTAATTTCCATGATTGTATTTTGCATCATTTAACGTGAAATTCATTATGTAATTGATTCTCCAAGAAACATTTGAAAACTTGCTAGTTTAATCAACCCTACATTTCCATACCCTTGTTAGGATTTAGATGATTATACTTAGTGTATTTTGGTCATTTTTACTTGGTATGTTTTGAGACTAAAACTTGTTTTCTTATTCATAAGCCATGTTAAAACCAATTTGTCTATACATCACTCTTTTGTCTAAAGAGGCATTATGCTAGCCATTTTACACCACACTTGTGCCTTGAATTTTTTTTAAAATTATTTGTGTGTGTGTCATTTGAGTTGAGAAGGGTAATGTTATGCTGCTCAAATCATGTCAAATCATTTTGCCTTTGAATATTTGAAACATAACATTGATCACATTATTAGATCATGCTTACATTGTTAGGCTACTCAATTTGTTTCAAGACTTGTTTCCCCTTGTATCAAAAACTATTTATTCCACACCATCTCACATCCAATGTTTGGACCTTGTTTATGTGTCGTCATGTTGTTTAGCTTGTTTGGTCAAAACCTAGTTTTCAACATTGAGTTTTCAATTAACCTTTTCAAGTTTGGATTAAAACATTGATTGATATTTAGGCTTCAATTGATGGTGTTGATACATAGATATTTATCTTTTGGGTTGCATAACTTTAGTTAATCGATGGTTTATTTGATGGTTTGTTTGTTTAATGCCTATCCTCATCATTGTTTGTGCCTTTATTTGGGAGAACACAAATTTTATAAAAAATCCTTTTGCCTCATGCCTTATGCAAACTGATCATGTTTAATTTTGATTCCATGTGTTGGGTTTATGTCAAAGTTATTTCTAAACTTGTTAGATTAAATCAAATCACATGAAACTTTTGTTTCAAGTCTAGATTTTGATGCTATTTGGCTAAAAGTCCTAGCATATGCCTATTTGTTTGAGCCTAGATTTTGACTCTGTGTTTGGACAAAATACCTAGTAACTCAACTTTTCCCTTTCCTAGTTTAGACCTTGTTTGGAACACTTTGACCTAGACCTTTGACATGCCAATTTTTATTCAGACACTTGACCTTTTGTGAATATGACATTTGACATTAGATATTTGATGTTAGACTATTTTATTCCAAGTCTTATTACCAACCATTTTGGAGATACAGCTCCACCTTCAGACCACATTAGAGATACAACTCCTCCCTTTCCACCAAGTTAGACTAAGTTAGAACCATTTATACTTTGGATATAGTTTTTTTGGAGTTTGTATAACTCTAAACCTTTTTGTTTTTAGAGATTTCATCATTTCTATAGATATGTCTAGCTACATCTATGGTGGAGTCACATATAATCCAACTTATGATAGAATGGCCACACAAAATGACTTTTATGGCTTTATTCAAGACCCCAACGATGATAATATGGTTTGTGAGATATATTTATATCCACCTCATATAATATTTCATGGGAACAAAGTCAAAAATCAAATCATGATCCAACTCGAGACCTAGATTGGCATGAAGAGGTTTGTGAGGAGGACTTTGAAGACCCAACTACAGATAATGTTGTTTGGGACATGGATCCATATCCTCTTTATAGTAATTAGTATGTGGAACATAGTCAAGAACTAACTTATGATCCAAATCATAACTGGGATGATATAGTTTATGAGGAAGACTTGGATGATTTAGATTATTCAAGTAATTAAGATCCACCACATCGTACCATTTCTATTCTAGGACCACAATGTCACACAATTCCCATACCAAGACCTCATCCTTTAGTTTGTGCAATAAGTCAAGTTTCATAATGCCAAAGCATTTCTATACTAGGACCTCATCCTTTAGCTTGTGTAAGTAATCAAGCTCCACAACACCCTTTCATCATTTCAAGACCTAATCTTTTGACTTATGCAAAAAATAAAGCTCCACACCATGCTATCATTAAAATTTTAGGAATTCATCCTTTCGCTCATGCGATCAGTCATGCTCCCCAATGCCCTACCATTATCCAATTTCAGGCCATTCCTCATCTAGTACCAATCCCATCCAAACCTCAACTGATCCAATCCTTCAAAGACCAAGCTATGCTTAAAACTAGTATTTTCCAACTCATTGAAAACCAAAGCCAAAAAACCAACCAATATAAGATGTTTTTGATGAATCAAACACTTATAATAAGTTAACTTGTAATGAATCACATATTGATCCTATACTAGTTATCGAGGAGTCTCACACTGGAGAGCGAGTCTTTGTTGAGTCACTTCTTAATAATTATAACTACCTTTAGGAAAACCGTTACCTTGACCATATGACTATTTTTTAAGAGCCTCTTATTAATAAGCTAGTCTCTAAGGAGTTGTCTCTTAACCTTTTCCCCATCTTATAGGAGTCCCACTCTGACAAACTAGTCTTTGTGGAGCCCATTATGTCATCACAGGTCATTACTTGTCTAAAACCAAGCATTCAACAAGACATCATTATACTAGAGTACCCATAAAATGAAGAATTAGAGTTAGAGTTAGGTTCTATTCTTGAACTAACATTGTCCATTAGAATCTAAATCAATATCAATTTCAACATCAGATTCAGAGACCCTTGAGTTAGAATCAAATTCAGAAGAAGAATATGTCCATGGCTATTGCAATATTGGTTACACATGCCTCACAGATCAATTTGAATACATTTGTGATCCTTCTATTATTTTTGAGGATGAGTGATTTAGCTTTAACACAAGTTATCCTAGTATCTTATATGAGGATTGTGTATCCTCTCCCCGTTCCATTATCGTTCCATAGGCCATTACTATTAGTCAAAATAGCTATATAATTGACATTCCATCTCCCACAAGTATTGATTGGGATTGAAAGAATCACACTTTGTTGAACTACATGCATGGTGACTTAGCAGTTGAAGAAGATCAAGGGGGCTATGACCATAATCATGCAAAATAAGAACATTCTCTTAGTCAAACCTTTTTTAAGGTGCTAGGGGACAATCAAATTTAGAACTTAGCATCTTCTAGTGAAACTTTTTTGAATGCACTAGAAGACAATCAAAGTCACAAATCAACATTCCTTAGTGAAACCTTCTCGAAGGTACTATGGGAAAATCAAGACAACTTCATTGGTGAAAACCTCATTGAGGCACCAATAGCTGAGCACAAATTTTTTTCAATTCTTGATGAAGACAAAATCAAAGATCAAATCAAAATATCTTCCTATTTATAGCTTAATCATGTGGTAGCTACTCTCAGGATAAAATAACAAAAAAATTTGATGGTCCTATTGAGAGAACAAGTCTTCAACCTCACCACAAACAAAATTATGTCAAATATGGCATCAACAACATTACATGTGACTAAACATCCTGATATTCATTTGTTTTCCAACCATTCCACATTCCATTATCATCTACCATTCTATTTCACAATCAAACCTATCATCCATTATTTGTCCCTATTTACCATCCATGGTTGTACTTTTCTTTGTAGAGGCTACAAAAATACCTTTTCTTGATGTTTGAAAGAATCAGAATCAACAACCAATGAAGATCACAAAAGCATTTTTGATAACCAAATCTATAACCAATTTTTGATAGAGAAACTATTTAGAATAGGTTTGGGATAGTAATTAACATGATCAAGTATTCTACTTATATCATTTGTTTATTAGGACGTGCATCTCACCATTAGTAGGAACAATAGAATCAAAAACCACACCTAGGCTAGAAACATGTACCATACCATTTCACATTGCCATGCCATTTCCATTGTTACATATCCTTTTGCCATTACCGCATATTCTTTCTATTCACCCTATCACCTGGGGGAAAACCCTCTTACCATTTTATACACCATATCATTCCATTCCTATCTAGACCAAAGTCTATTTTTTATTCATCCTACCCAATCCTATTTTGATCTTGGTTCTTTTGGTTCTTCCCACACTTTTTACAAGAGGATTCCAATTAAGGTTCAACAATCATTCAAGTCCATGCTTAAATGATAGTCTATAAAAGTAGTGTGATAATTGATCTAGCAAGATATCTTTCATCTTATCAACCTTGTTTATGTGAGCCTGATTATAACTACCCATGGGCAAATCAATGTTTCACCAGTCTTGCTACTAATTATAACTGCATATGGGTAAATTAGTATCATTAACCTATGCCATTATATCCTAGTTATAAATACCTATGGGCAAACTAAGGGCAACACTTATTTATCATGCATTGTCGCAGCACCTTGCCATTACTATTTTCATTTGACTGGCCATTTGCCAGGTTTGAGAACTTATTGGGACCTAGTTTATTTTTCCCTACCTTTTGTGTGGATATAATTACTATAACTTGAGGTCATTTAGGACTATGTGGGTCATGATCAATTCATGTTGAGGTCACCTCAGTCCTCCTTTCCATACACTCTTTCAATGTTGTGAGAAACCTAAGCCAAATGCTCTTGTCATTTTGTGAGCAAGTATCTTGTCATTCTTGATCGAGTTAAGATACCTAAAAATTTCAAAAACATTCATAATATTTCAAAATCTAAAAATATTTGTCTTGTCTAATCCTAGTAAGTTGTCCTTGATCTACCTTACTGGGGCACTGTTATTGTTAGGATGCTTTCTTTTGATTTTGTTTTCAAGTTTTCTATTTGTTTGTTTATTTCAAGTTTTTCTTTCTATTTGTTTGTTTGTTTATTCACTTGCTTGTTTGTTTGGTTTCAAAAATGTTACCTCGACTTAGTATATATGCATTCGTGGGTGATTTCTCAAGCACATTATTCTTGAGTATATCCATATTCATATGTTAATTTTATCATCATGGTTTTTATCATTAGTGTATTATTTTTGAGTGTTTATTGGATTGGGAGTCAGTCCTTATGCATATTTTAAGATAGTCTTCATGGTGTTTTATCATGAAGCCTACCATCACATGCTTCAACGAAAAATAGATTCAGGAAGGTCTATAATCAATGGAGCCACAAAAGTTTCTCCTTAGTACCTTGGAAAATCATTCCATCCCAACCTTGATCAAATCAACGCATTGACTATTCTAGTTGTATCATTGCTAATCAGGAGAAGCATTTCCTCATTAATAGGTACAACTAAATCCTTCTAATGATAAATATTATTCTTCTATCTATCTCTTTCATCACTTTGCACCCACTCATATTTAATCTATATTCTAGATTATATCCTTGAGTTATGCTTTCTAATCAACCCTAATTGGAGCACAATCATCTTTAGTCAATCTATGTCTTTTTAATGATTATAACTGCCTATGGAAAAATCATTATTTTGACTTTTATTCTTTATTATAACTACCTTTGGACGAATCAATATCTTTTATACATCAATGCATGCAAGAATTTTCTAATTTGGATTAATCTTAACCATGGGTTAATTCTACCTTTCTTCTTGTTTCTTTTCGAGGGATCGTCCATCAACAAATGTGATGACCAATCCCTCAAGGGGGTAACATCCTAGGCTTCCCAAACACCATTTGGAGCTTTGTTCTTAAACTATCATCTTATTTTTGGCATACAACCCATATCTAATTCTTTGAGAAGACATTGCTTTGCCTATGGTTTGAAACATCTTCCCAAATAGGGGTAAATTGTAGACACCTAAATTTGGCCACCGATAGCCTCCAACCAATATTTTGACCAATTTCCACCTAAAATGCATAATTTGGCCTAAAAATACTAAATGATGTGAAATTGACATATTCAAGTGCCAATTTTGGCCAGGGTATCATTAAATAGGGAAATGTAATTTATGGGCTAGCTAACTTTGATCATATCATTTTGAGTCAAAATACCAATTTTGCACTTAGGTTCTCTGGATTGCTCTTTCCTATAAAATCTCTTGCATAAGATTCACACCTTTGTTATTTTATATTGGTAACATCCTAAATGGGATAATGGATCCAACGAATCTAACATCACATTTCAATTCCAACTCAATCATCTCAACTACCATTATGGTATCCCATCTGAAATTACATTTGATAATGGTAGATCATTAAAGAACAAGGATGTCAAATCACTATGTGTAGAGTGAAAAATTACTTAACATTTTTCCATAGCATATTACCCTCAAGGTAACGGCCAAGTAGAAGCATCTAACAAAACCACTATCCACATCCTTAAAAATATTATCAATGATACTGATCATGATTAGCATCTTAAAATATTCTATTCCCTCTAGGCATACCAAACAAATTAGTGCACTCCAATAGGAGGCACTCCATACTCACTAGTTTATGGAACTAAGGCCATTCTTCCCATTGAATTTGAGTTACCTTCTTTGAACATCTCTTTGAAGCATGTTCTAGATAATGACAAATATTGATTATCTCACTTGCAAGAGCTAGAGTTATTTGATGAGATATGCATGGCCATAGTCAATAACCTTAAAACATTACAAAATCATCTCTATGGCCACTATAACTTGTGGGTCATCCATAGATAATTCAAACTTGGTGATCTTATACTTAAATAAAACCAATAGAATACCACAACTGAGAAGAAACACAAGGGCAAGTTTAAAACCAATTAAATCGGTCCTTTCATAGTTGTTGTAAACTATGGTGTTGGAGCATACAGACTCACTACATCAGACAGGGATGAACTTGTTGAGCCGATGACCATTATACACCTCAAGCGTTACTTCATTTGATAGACATGGTGTATTGTCTATGAAGCACATTTTTGTTGTACCATAATATCGACATTCTTCTTTATACTATACCATTTTATTTTATACTATGTATCATTCTACCATGTATCATTCTACCATGTCTTTCCTATCAACTAAGTTATTTTCACCCTTCTTACCTTGTCCCTTTGACCATGGTTCTATTCCATTGGTTCCATGGTCATTTTTAGCATGAAGATTCAGATCAAGTTTCATCAATTGATTCACTACTCTAGATAGAGGCCATATTTTGGAGTAGTATGATTGTGGTTTGGCAGTTACATCCTTCATTTCTTGTTTTGTTCTATACCAAGTATTCCTGATTATAACTACCTTTGGAAAAATCAATATATCATAATTATGCTATTAATTATAACCGTATATGGGCAAATTAGTATCATTGACCTAGGTTGTTATTTCCTAATTATAACCACCTATAAGAAAATTAAGAATAACACTTGTTTATCATGCCTTGAAGTACCACCTTGCCATGCCTATGTCATATTGTACCATTTGCCTATTTCACCTATTTTGTTTGAATTAGATACTACAATAGTTAGATTCTTTTGCTATAATGTATAACTAAAATGAATTAAGGTCCCATTCTAAGACTATGTAGGTAGTGCTCGATTCACATTGAGGTTAGATTAGTCATGCCTGAACCATGTTGTTGTTTTACAAGCAATTTTAAGTTTGCATGCTCTTACAATTTTATGAGATTAGTATTTTTAGTATATTTTAATCTTCCATCGAGTTAAGATGCTCTGAAAATCCCAAAATATTTGAAATAGAATTTGAAAATACAAAAAACTAAGATCAACATTGACTATTTCTTTGCCTTACAAACTCTGGGAATCCTCACTAAGTCACAAAAAACCATTTGTCATTTAGTTTATTCATCCTTATTGGCATCACATCCCATGCTCTCACCATTTTATGAGACCATTCACATATTACTCTATCACATCAATTGTGTTTTATTCTCATCATTTTCTTCTATCCCATATCTTGGGAGAAATATATTTACCTTGAAGTTTATGTTGGATCTTATGTCGATGAAACTATGTAGATAGTGTCCACTTGCCTAAGTACATCTGGATTCAACTCAGCCACCCCCTTATTTTTCTTCTATTCCCATATTTTGTTTTTTTTTTTTGTCTTCTATCACCTAGGGGTAATGATCATCACCTTGTTTGTGTCGTATAGTTTGTACTAACATTATGATTAATCATTATTTATTATTTATTTCATTTTCTTCTCTTTCATTTTTTTTGTTCTTTCATTTCTTGATGTTTTATCTTTATGTTTGTTTGTTTGCCTATTTTTTTTCTTTCTTATTATGCCTTGATTTAATCTATGTGCATCCATTTGGTGATTCCTTGTGCATTATTCTTGAATCCCTCCATATTCTTTCATCACCATTGTCATCATGGTTTTTATCATTGGTGCATTGTTTTTTATTGTGTATTGGATCGCATGTTAGTCCTTATGCATATTTCAACTAAGTCATCATGGTGTTCTATCATGATGCCTACCATCACATGCTAAAACAAAAATCAACTTGGAAAGTCTACATATCAGTGAGCCTATGATACTCCTTGGCACTTGAAAAATACCCAATCTAATCCAAATCATGTCCCACATATAAAGTAATTAAAATCATGATTTTTTTTTAACCCTTGATATTTAGGATGAGCATATCCAAACTAGAAGGTTTCCCAAATTCACCTTTCTCCTTTATACTGGTTTACTCTTGCTTTGTGACTGCGGATTCAATTTTTAAGCCGCATTCTCATATTTTCCATAATCGAGGTACAATGATTATTATCGCCTCTGGGAAAATCATTGTAGAAAATCCAACTTGTGATGCTAATGATTCTAACCACCTATGGGTAAATCATTCTGTTTCCATCTATTTGAAGGTTAATGATTAGAACTACCTTTGGGCAAATCATTATCTTTCTTTTACCCAACTAGAATATGTTTTCATTGTGATAATGCTTATAACCACCTTTGGGAAAACCATTATCTCTATCCATCCAATTTGGAAATGTTTTTATCATGATAATGATTATAACCACCATTAGAAAAATCATTCTCTTGTTACCCTATTTTATTTTTAATGATTATAGTTTCCTTTAGGAAAATCATTACCTTTTTGTCCCACCTATGCTAATGATTATAACCACATATGGGAAAATCATCTTGTTTTTCTTCCCAACTAGGGTAGTTAAAAATTCCAATAATTATAAATACTTATGGGAAAATCCGTATTTTCCACCCCATTTCATCTTTTAGGTTCCATTGATTCCTCTTTTTGAGGGACAGATTGCCAACCCCTTTTGTTGACTGCTCCCTTGAGGGGGCACCTATAGTTCATCCATTATTGTTGAAGTCATAGGAATACATGGAATTTTAATTATTTGAGAAGATATTATTGTACCTATATCTTGTAACACCTTCCCAAATAGAGGCAAATTTTAGACACCTAAAATTGGCCACAGCTGGCCTTCAACTAGACTTACCAATTCCCACCAACCATTGTAAATTAAGCGTAAAAATCATTGAACATCTCAAATTTTCTTGTGCATAATTCATCAAAGCTCATAATCACATTGAGACATCCCTAATTAGGGTATTCTATCATATATAATAATAAACTCTTATGGATTCATCTCGAATCATATTGCAACATCATAACAGCCATTTTAGTTTATAAACCAATTAAGTGGGGCACATGAATAAATATCAAATATTGATATAGATAAATGGATAAACAAAATTAATTAACAAGCTAAACCAAATTACATGCCTAGTTGAATTATCCATTTGAAATTAATGAATAACTAAAAAAGAAAATTCAAAAATTCAAATATCCTAGCCTTTCATCATTGCCTTTGTGAGTTGTCAAGCTCTTTGGATATATCCAAAAATATCTCATTTTGGAAGCTATGCCTATTCATTAAAAATAATGATTTCTTGATAACTATTAACTCTACTAGGGTTATATTTGACTCGACTAAGTTAGAATTATACGCATTTTGAGCCTTAACTCAACCTTAACTCACCTTGGGTGAGAGTTAAATATTTAGGCTATAAATATAATTTCATGTCCCCTCATTTTTAAGCTATCATAAGCCAAATTTATAATGAAAATTTAGAGAGAGACATAAGCTATTTTGTTACAAGCAATGTTATAATGCCAAAATCTTGAGCCAAGCTACATCAAGCCATATCAAAGCCAATGGTGCCAAACATAGAAGGAGCCAACAAGATTCATTTTCCAAAGACTCTTTGATGCACAAGCCAAGCAAGCCACTCAAAAAAACATTTGGAATTCCCAAATAAGGTAAAGAATTTTTTGTCTTTTAAGTTTTAGTTGTGCTTTCATTTGACTTTTGTTACTAAGCTCTCCCTATGTTCTAGGTTTGGAGTTTAAGTGTTATTGTGTTTTTATTTGAGTTTTCTTACTTAAACTAACATATTACTAACCTTCCTTCTTGGATTCCTATGATCATAGATCTATTTGTAAAATGTTTACCTCAAGTTTGCATCAAGCTTCTTCTTGACCTATATTATCCATAATAATAGAGGGAGGGGGTTATGTAATGTCAACCCAAAGGTTTCTTCTTACCTTATTCTGCACTTAGTAAGTGCGCACTACGTTCCAAAAAAATAATTACTTCTCCTCCTCCTTATCGTAGATCTCTTGGCCAATGTCTTTGATCATGCATTAAATAAATTCTTATTTATCAACCCGTAACTTTGTAAGATTGCACTCACAAGCTATCCTTGGCACATGTGGGTTATCCAACCAAGGCTTGGTTTGCCTTGATCTTTTTATAGCTGGTGGTGGTGAGGATTTCTGTGCAAGTCCCTTCTATTTTCCTTTTTCTTGTTATGGGGGAGCTATGAACTACTGTGGTGAGGCATGTGGTTGTGAAACTAGCTTTAGTTGTGTTTGTTCTTGACCAAGTTTTTTTGCACCAAGAGGGATGGTTTGAATAGGTTGTACTAACCTCATGACTATGGCTCTCTGCCTCCATACTTTAGATTATGCTTTAACCATTATGATAAAAAAGGGAATTAGAGTCATAGTTGGTGTGCCCAACTCATGTACCTCAATTTTAATACCATTATACAACTTAGTTATTGATGCATGTTGCCCCAAATATTGCATGACATCTTGAGGAATTCAAGGGTGTGACCTGATCAAAACTAGAGCCTCAAGCCACCATGTATTAAACTACCCCAATTTCTCATAATATTGACCTATCTTAGTATAAGTAATGCTTGAAAAGGTAGTAGTAGACCAGAAGTCCATAGGAACATTAAATCGGCCTAGTGGGGACTTGCATTAGGTGAAGCATAACAACAAAAACATAAAATGATATTGGTAAATTTTTGATCTACGTGAAAGTACCTTATCGATATTAGTGAAAATATTAGATGAGAGAAACACAAGCCAATTGAAGTTCTCATTCAGGTGTACCATGTGATACACATTATCAATTAATCCTTTTGTTACCTACTTGTCCTACTTTATTGTCTACCAAAACCCCTTTGTTATACACTCTACCAGAATGTGCACTACAACATCCTCAATGGAGTCAATTGGGGTTCTTCTACCTTCCCTAGTGGGAAAATGATCCTAAACAACTGAATGAATTGGTTTTGTGGTGGACTTGTATGGCAATAAGTATTTTCCATGATTCAAGAGGCTTATGGCTATCACCATGGTCTGTGCATTAATCTAGATGGTAATATCTTAGGATAAATGAATATCCACCTAGTTGTATTTAATTAACAAGGTATGCATGACCTCATCTAGTTAACCAAATTTAGGTAACTTGATTAACCTCTCTGCATCATAACCTTGAAGCAAATGTTGAAGTGAAAGAGTTCTTGCTTGTGCACCTAGTTGTGTTGATGGGGCGAAGAAAGTAACTTTGACAATTTCCATAAATTCGAAGGGATCCAAATCATTGTATTTAGTTTGTCAAAGATGTATGTCAATCCTAATTTCCTCTTTATACACATATGTGAGTAGGATCAACAATTTGCTTCTATCCATGACTATACCTATAATCTAATTTTGATGATTACATAGTTGTCACCACGTAGAAGCCATGAGTCTGACAGAAAGAATTTTGGTCCATTTTGGCCATTGTGTAGAATCTAACCAAAGGTGATGGAATTGTTCCTTATCACTCTAGGTTCAATGTTTCCCTTTTTTATACTATCAATTTGATATACCAAACCTTTATTTATATGTGTCCTTCATTTATAACCATCACTACATGAAAGAAGCTCACCCTTTCTTTATACTTGGTGGTATGTGAAAGAAGAATAAACATTCATGAAAGAGAATGATGCATGGTACTTAAACAACACTAAAAGGGGTTCGTATAGTAATTATCACATAATTTACAAGGGCATAACTTTCATATATACTTGAAATTTTCACCTATTAGAATTTATACATTTTAACTAAATCAAAAAGGTAAAATAAAAGGATGGTTCAATGAATGTTTAACCTTATTTATACCTAATATTTTATAGGTACAATGCCTAGACATCATTATTACATATATGTTAGGATATGCATGCATTAAATCAAGCATGAAAACTTCACTTATAAATGTGAGTCAAAGGCATGACTTTGACTAAATATTGTGATTGTGCATAAATGCACTATTTTATTTTTCAATGTATTTGCTTACAAAAATTAAATATTACAATTCTTTGAAAATGAATTATTAAAATATATAAAAAATTCTAAATCTATTTTACAAAATAAAATTCTTCCCCATTTAAATTTTTTGGGGCTCTTTGGGCTCTTTTGGATTTTTTTTATGAGTTTTGCCTCTAAATTTAGTTAGATATAACTCATTCTAGAAAAAGTGATAAATTTGGGGGTTTAGATAAAAAAATTTCTTTAAAAATATATTTTGGGAGGATTTTAACCTCTAATCTCCTCTATATATAAAAAAAACTCCTTGCCAACCCACTTAAGCATTCTTTCAAGTTGAAAAATGACAAACCTTATATTTAAATGCTTTAAAAAAACTACAACCATACCTTTAGAATGGGCTTAGAAGAATATTAAAAATAAATGGTATCTTCATTAAATTGTAGGACGGGTAGAGTATAATCAAAGAAGAGCAAAAAATCCTAGAACAAAGCATATACAATCAATATTCAATTTTATGTGCAACTGTAGTTGTTGTGTACTATGTACAAACATATATAATTTTATGTGTAGTTGTAGCTACTATATACTATATGTATGTATGTATATGTATATGTGTATATATATTTTTTTTCATATATTTGGTTTTCTAATAGTTGTAGTTGTTTCTTTTCTATTACTCTGAATTTTCTAGGTTGTTATGTTTTAGTTGTGTTTTGTTTGTGTGAATTAATTTCTCTATTTTCTAGCATTGTCATTCTAGCTGTAGCTCTTGTTTTTAATTTAATTCCTTCATCCGATATCAAAGCCAAAAGAACCTCTGTCTTTCCATTTTTCTAAGTTCTTTTGAAATCCTTTAGTGGCTTCCATGTCTGGTGCATCCCTATCCAGTTTGCAAACCCCTATTTTCATAAGAAAAATTCATAAGAATTGGTCTTTAAATATGATAGCATTGTTTTGGTCTCAAGACGTATGGGAGATAGTTGAAAACGGTTATGTGAAACCAATAGACCACACAACATATAATGCCCTTACACAAGCTGAGAAAGATGCTTTGAAAGAACAGAGGAAGAAAGATGGGAAAAATTTATTCTATATCCATCAAGCAATGCATAAGAGCATACTTATAAGAGTAGAAGCATCAAATCAAGCCTAGGAGGCATGGGATACACTATAAATTTCTTACCTAGGTATGGACAAGGTAAAACTACTAAATTATAGCTCAAAAGAGATTTTGAAAATTTATCAAGGAGGGACTCAGATTCGGTAGAATCTTTGTTTACACATGTTGTTGGTCTAATTAATAAAATAAAATCTCATAGAAAGGTCATAGAGGATAGGAAGATTTTTGATAAGGTGCTTGGAAGTCTCCCTTCTGAATTTGATCCTCTAGTTGTGGCTTTGGAGGAAACCAAAGACTTGAGTCAATTTTCTGTTGATGAGCTTCATGCCTCTCTCATCAATCATGAATATAGGCTAAATCAATCAAACATCTCATTGTAAAATGCATTTTCATCTTAGTCATCCATAAGCCATGGAAGAAGATGACATAAATTTAGTCCTAGAGGTAAAGGGAGAAGTTCCCATAGAAGTGGATGTAGCAGTAGTCCTACAAATGTTGGTGATAGAGGTCAAAATTAGAATTTTAGTCACCCAAGTGGCCCAAGGTTTGACAAATCACACATTCAATGTCATTATTGTAATAAGTTTGGGCATGAAGCCCATAAATGCAAGAAAAAATTGTATGACTAGTAAAAGCATGGTCAAATCAGTCAAGTAACACTCCCACAAGCACTATGTTTATTGTATGCAATAGGATTGCTGAAGCAATTCCTAAAAACTCCCTAGTTGAGTGAAATGTAGTCCAAGAAAGCCCATATGACATATGGTATTTGGATTCTAGTTGTAATAATCACATGATAGGGAATATAAATTTATTCTCTAGCTTTAATGAATAAGTTCAAACTGATGTCATACTTGGTAACAACAATAAGGTCACTATTTTGGGTAAAGGTATAGTTAATATTCTAACCAAAAAGGGGGAGCAAAAAGTTACGAATGATGTGTATTATGTTTCTAGTCTAAAACATAACTTAATGAGTATTGATTAGTTGGTACAAAAAGGGTATAGATTCTACATGGAAAACAGTGAGTTAGACAAGTTTTCAAGCAAACAATTGATTGCCAAAGTATAAATAACTAGCAACTGGATGTTTCCATTGAGGATAAAGCTGGATATGAAGGGAAAAATAACCAAAGCTATTCATAAGACAAATAATGTACATTCTAGAGATGCCTTTAAGGAAAAAAAATAAAATCAGAAGTTGAAATGCATTCTACAGATTTAATCAATTCAGTTCTGGAGCAAACCAATTCAGCATCAGAGCAAGCCAATGTACATTCTGGAGCAAGCCATTTTAGCTTTGAAGAAGCAAAAGATAGTGGCAGAGAAATTCAAACAACATTTCAATAATTTGTAAAAGATGAATATTCGTTGTGGCATTTTAGATTTGGGAATTTGAACTTTGGAGGGTTGAAGCTACTACATATGAAGAACATGGTGAAAGGTTTGTCATTAATTGAGAAACTAGAAAGAGTTTGTGAGGGTTGTATCTTGGGAAAAACACATAAAGAGTCTTTCCCATATGGAAAATCAATACGAGCAAAAACACCTCCTAAGATTGTTCATTAAGATATTTATTGGAAAATGCAAACACCTTCTATAGGAGGCTTCACTTATTTCCTTTCTTTTATTGATGATTTTACAAGGAAAACTTGGGTTTACTTCTTAAAACACAAATTTGATGCATTTGATTATTTTCAGCTGTTCAAAGCACTTGTGGAGAAGAAAAGTGGCTATTATATCAAGGTTTTGAGGATAGATAGAGGTGGTGAATATATTTCTAATGATTTTCTAATTTTTTTTAGATTACATGGCATACACAAGTAATTTACAACTTGTTATACACCTTAAAAAAATGGTGTGGTGGAGAGAAAGAATTAAATCATTATGGAAATGGCACGTAGTATGTTGGAAGCCTTACATTTACCTAATGAATATTAGGCTGAGGCAGTGGCAACTTTTGCTTTTATCATAAATATGTGCCCAACAAAGAGTGTGAAGAACAAAGTCCCTCAAGAGGCTTGGACATTTAAGAAAGATAATGTTTCTCATTTAAAGTTATTTGGCTATGTTTCACATGCACATGTTCCAAATGAGTTGAGGAATAATTTAGACTATAAAGGACAAAAATATATATTTGTTGGCTATTCAGAGAATACAAAGGCATTCAAGTTGTTTAGTCTTATCACTAGGTAGGTTATAATCAGCTATGATGTTCAGTTTGCGGAGAAGGAAGCATGGGATGGAAGTGTAGAGAAGACTATAAACATTATACCTATTGTTCCTCATGATGATATGGCAGATGAAGTGTTTCCATCATCAAGTATAACTCAAATAACAGATCCTTCCATAGCATCACAAGTTGTAGCTCAAGTTACACTCCCATTCATGGCAAGGAAATCTTCAAGGTTGTTGCCCACACAAAGAGTACAATAAAATCCATAGGTAACCACAACAACATCTACATTAGCTAACATCCTTGGATAAAATCCAATTATTACTCCAAGTAGTTTTATATATTCAGATCTAACTCTAGCAAGCATGCTACCACGAAAAACAAGGACTTTGAGTGCGTTGTATAATGTTGATACAATAAATTAATTTTTATTCTTTTCTTTATTTTCTCATGTAGATGATCAATTAGATTTTGAAGAGGTTGGGAGTGATGATACATAGGCACAAGTCATGGATGAATAAATTGAGTCCAATGAGAAGAACCATATATGGGATTTGGTTGAGTTGCTTGAAGGCAAGGATGTAATAAGTGTAAAGTCAATTTATAAGACTAAACAAGATGCTAATGAAAAGTGCAAAAGCATAAAGCAAGGCTAATTGCAAGGGGATTCACACAATAACCCATAATAGATTTAAATGAAACATTTATTTCTATTGCATGATTGGACAAAATTAGGACCGTATTGGCTATTATTGCCCACAACAAGTGACATGTGTACCAAATTAATGTGAAGTCATCATTTATAAATGGCTATCTAGAGGAGGAAGTGTATGTTGAACAACCATAAGGCTATGAGATATAGGGTCATGAAAATAAGATATAAGGATGTAATAGGTTGAAGAAGGCACTTTAGGGATTAAATCAAGCTCCTAGAGATTGGTACAACCATATTGACTCCTATCTCATTCAAAATGATTTCCAAAGAAGTATTTGTGAGCCAACCTTGTACATTAAAGTCAACAAGCAAGGTAACATTATAATTATCTATTTTTATGTCTATGACCTAATCTTTACTGATTATCTTAGCATAGATGATTTCAAAACAATAATGAAGAGTGAATTTGAAATGATTGATTTGGGGCTCATGAGATATTTTTTGGGCATCAAAGTCCATCAATCCAATGCTGGTATATTTATTTTTTGACAATAGTTCAGCGATTGCATTGCTCAAAAATCATATTTTTCATAAGAGAACTAAATATATTGATACTAGGTACCATTTTATTAGAGATATTTTCAACAACAAATAAATTTTCCTAGATTTTTTAAGGTCTAAAGATCAGTTTGCTAACATATTTACAAATTCATTGGTGAAAAAGGCATTTCAGTATTTATGAATCTATTTAGGAGTCTTTGATCAAGAAAATGTATATAGCTCCAAAGAGAGCTCAAAAAATGTATCTCCAAAGATAGATGATTTGAAGATGTGCTTTGAAGATGTACTTCAAAGATGATGATCCAAAGATGTGCTTTGAAGATGTGCTTCAAAGAGATTCTCTGAAGATGGCTTTGAAAATTTGTAGCAACAGATCTAGAGTAGTTAAATGCAAATTTTTGATGATCTCTATTAGTTCAAATTAAGTGGGAGTATTAGAAAACATTAATTATGCATAGTTGGGAATTTAATATAAAAATATTTTGTTTGTTCTCTCTGAATTTGTACTGTAGCCCAAGAGTTTATGCATTAAATGTTTTTTTGTTGATGTTAGATGTAATATGTGTGCGCTGTAGCTACACATTAATTATTATTTATTATCTTTTGCCTTGAGCCCAACACAACCAAAAATTAAGTTAAGATAGGATCCATTTTGTAGTGAGGGTGTACAACAGAAGGAATGGGGGCTGAAAATAAGCAAAGAAGAGAAAAAAATTCTAGAATAGAATATATATTGTTAATGTTCAGTTTTATGTGCAGATGTAGCTATTGTGTTTTTTTGTTATTGAATATATATAATTTTAAATACAAATCTGGTTTTCTAACAGTTGTAGTTGTTATATTTCATTTTCTCTATATTTTTATGGGTTGTTTTATTTTACTACTATGCTCTATTTATGCATTTTAATTCCTTTATTTTCTAGCATAAGAATCAGAGTTGTAGCTCTTGTTCTAGTTTAAATCCTTTATTAGGTGGTTCCACATCAAGGATCTCGGAGTAGTCCATCCATTCATGGGGTCATCATGAATAGTGATTGGCCAACCATTAGTGGGTTATACAAGAACAATAACACTCGTTAGAGATCACTATGCATGAACATCATCTGATTTTCCATGTGAACTATAACCACCCATCAAGGGAGAGTGAGGCAAAAAGTGGCCCCTGGTTTGGGACCAACTTCTTCTTCTACACATCTTGGGAGGAGGTGGTGGGGGATCATGGGATAGACCATTTGGAAAAACTTTGTTCGTAGTGCACAAGACACTCCCCTAGTGGTTAAGGAGCTCTTCCATGTGGCAGAGGTCTAGCGCCATGTTCCCAAGTTGAGTTTGGATCTAAAAGTAAAATAATGAAATAGAGATAATGTTTTCATTAACATAAATTGAAATTATACAGGCCTCATGATTAAAAATAACATTATTTCTAGCTTTCTAAAGATAAAGAAGATGATAGTGTGAACAAATTTCCTGATACAAGCAATAAAAGATGACCAGTTAGAAAAGTCCTCCAAAAGTGCCTACCACCAAGAAAAAGGCTCAATATGATAGGGTTGAAATAAGGAATGAATCCATCACCAGGTCAATTGAGCTTTAAGACCAAACTAGAACAAATTATTGAAAGATTCTGCCTCCTTACAAGATGGACAAAAAGACTAGGGAATGTAAAGGTGGAGTAATCTCTCACTAAGGGTGAACCCCTGATAAATTAAATACCATAAGAAATGAGACAACTTGGGCTATAGGCCAGGGTGTCACACATGATATAGATGGGTGAGCCAAGTCTTAAGAGAGGATTAAAGGCCCCAACGTCTATTGAGCTTATCAAGAGTCGGGGAGAATGGACTTATCATCTTATAAAGAATCCCAGGAGAGTAGGATTTAAAATGTGTGTCATAGTTCCACATCTAGTATTTTCACTAGGGCTTAGGAGGATGAAGGCCAGGCTTATGAAGCATAACATCATGGATTAATTATTGAATGCTAGGGATGGAAGGTAAGTTGGCATTATTTAATTGAAACTTATTTTTTAAATCAGGATAGGGAATCTAGTCTTTGGAGGTAACTAAGTCACAGATAGTGCAAATCCCTTTATAGAATAATCACAGAGCTTTGATACCAATTAATTTAGCCAGGTAGATAGAAGAATTAGTCAAAATAGGAGACCACCATAGGCTATGATCTTTAAAATATAACCCTATGCAAAATTCATCCCCAAACCATTTCAAGTGGGTTTTAACTCTTTTGAAACCCTTCCATATGCTTTTAACAACAAAGGACCTTGTAATCTTAATAGGGACATTAGAGTTTTGAAATCTAGTATTCTACCAATATTTTGCCAACTAGTTTTACCATAGAAAGAGATCAAAGAGGTACAATGGTGGAGGAGGATTTTCCAACATTAATTTCCCTCAATATCCTAAAAAACCCATTTAGCACACAAGGTAATAATTTTTTGATAGGTGTCAATGATGCCCGAACCACCTTTATCACAAGAAACATAGCAAATATCCTAGGCCACTTGATGAAAACATTGAGCCTTGTTAGATTTGATCGAGAGGAAATATCAAAGAAGCTTGGCTAGATTATCATAAGAGGATTTGGATGGGGTCAACAAGAGGAATAGTAAACATGAGTGGCCATAAAAATATTGGTGCAAATATGAAACTTACTGGCCAGAGAAAGGGGCTTGGTGATCCAATACTCAATCTTCCTTTCAATCCTATTAAGGACATAATTCCAAAGTTTAGATGACAAGTTATAAAAAATTAAGGGGATGCCTAAGAGCTTAAATTATTCCCCCAATCAATCCAATGCTAATTATACTTCCTAAGTGACTCGGGTACAGACATCATGCTTTGGTAAAAACACTAGATTTTCATCCATTGAAGGCTGGAGCTAGAAGCCAAACAAAATATTCTCTATAAATTGCATAGCTTCATTAAAAGTGGCCTCTTTATCTTAAAGTGTGAGAAATATATCATCTATAAAGTGTCTATTTATAAGATGACAAGTGTGGTCAAGTAACATAGTGCCACGAGAGCCTCTGTGAAGCCTTAGAATCCAAAAGATAACCTAGGGCTTCAACGGCTAAAACATAAAGTGATAGAGTAAGGGGAAAACCTTGGTGAATAGAATGCTGAAGCTCGGTCCTTGAGGTTTGATGCCCATTAATAGTAAGGTAGGTAGAGGCATCGTGAAGCAAGGTCTACACTACATAGATAAAATAGGGGACAAAGTTGAGAGCCTTAAACATGGAAAGAATAAAATGCCACTCAATCTTGTCATAAGCCTTTTCAAAGTCCATATTTATAAAAATAGTTCTTTGAAGAGAGGAACAAGCCCAAACCATGCCTTCCCAAACCATAATAAGATTATCTAGAATATATCTTCCTTTAATAAGCCATGTTTGTTATGGTCTAATAATGGCAAGAAATATTATCCGAATGCAGTTGGTGAGGGCTTTGCCAAGAATCTTGTAAGAGACATTAAGAAAGGTTATCAACATTCAATTGGTGAGAAGCTTAGGATCTATATCTTTGAGCTTTTGATGAACTATATTTAGGAAATTCTAAAGAGCTTAGGACCACTTAACTGTGAAAGGTTGGGCATGGAAAATATGCTTGTAATGCTCAAGAAAGGCCAAAGAGATATCAGACTGGGAGGTGAGCCAGGATTGAGCCACTTGAATGGATTTAATTTTCTCATGAGCTTTCTTGGCTTTCAGTGCTTTGAAAAAAATCCTTGGAGGCTTTGTCACCAAATTTGAGCCAATGTAGATAAGTGCAGAGTTGGACACTTCTGGCTGCATGACTATTCACCACCTTGAAGTGGTGTTTGAGAGAATCATCTAACCTCTACAATTTAATGTTGAATGGATTAGTTTCAAGTGAGGCAAAACCTATTTGAATCCCTTAAGCGTGGCTTCCTCTAAATGCTTTGGGGTCCAAGTGACATGTTTACCATGGTGGTAGAGGTAAGAAGTAGTACATTGAATGGTTTCATGTTTAAAAATAACATGGAATGATCCTTGAGTCATTCATGAGTGGATTAGAATAGTCACTACACACTATTGACTTGCTCAATCAAAAGAATAGAAAAATAAATTATAAGCCTTTTTTTATTGACTAACATGAGAAGCTATTGGAATTCATACATTACTTATATTTTATAAACCTTTCTCTACATCATGCTCTTCATTTGTTACATGTTCTAGCTCACTCTATATTATTTAAATAAAATGATTTGCATGCAATCGCTGTGCTAAATTACTAGTCAATAAAATAAGGGCTTATGTTGCACATACATGAAATTGTTAACAATTGTATATATTTACTAGCAGTTGCCCTGAAGGTGCAAAGAAAGCTGGAGGTATTTTATATTTTTGTTTTGTGATTATATCTAGTATGCATTAATATATAATATAATATAATATAATATAATATAATATATATATACATATATATATATATATATATATATATATATATATATAAACTTATGTAATTTATAAATCATATGATTGGTAATGACCCCACAACTATTGAGTTATTCACACAACACTTGTTGACTTCTTTTTTCCTGACCCAACACCAACTTTTTCATTCCTAGTTATTACGATGCCTACCCCATAACTTTACTGATAAAAAACACCACTAAGAGAAATTTATTAATTATTTACATTATATAAGAATTAAATATTCAAATTATGTAAATCTATGTAACAAGAATTAACAGTCATACCAATTAGCAAAATTTTAATTCCAAACTAAGATTAAACACAAAGATGTAGCCAGAGTTATTGTACAACACAAATCATGAAAATAGTTCAACATTAAGTTATTACTAATAGTTAACCCAAAGGTGCAAGTTACACTGAAAGAAATGTATAAATGGTTTCTTTTCATTTATAGTTAATATGTAATTTTTTGATGAACATGGGGACGGACTTTAAGAAAGTTAACAAGTAAGTTGAGTCAAGAAAGTCTTTATTTCTATTTTTTATATTAAAAGTTTAATTATTTAAGATATTATTTTTCTTGAAATTGGTAGAGTTTATTTAGTATTATTATAATTTTTTAAGTAGTCATTATTATATATAAGTTTAAAGAGTTCAATTTTCTTTAGGTACATATTTTAAATATTCAAATATTCTATTTAATAAATATAATGAAGGATTAAATTTGGTTTGTATGTAAAGGTTTTGGCTATTTTAGATCTTATAAGTATGGACACCAAGAGATTCCCTCCGCATTATTTTCCAAATGATATATTAAATTTATCCAAAAGAAATATAAATAAGGGTATCAGAAATGAGATAGATAGAACCCATCTTTGGTTCTAGTGGCTAGACTTTCGTTAGTTTTTTTCTCTCAAAACTTCAACATTGCTACAATGCATAAGTGTAAAATTGATGGTTATTTATCTATTTTGATATAAAAGTTTGAGCAAGGAGTCTGTTAACTTTCACATTTAAATTATATATTTGTATTCTTTTTAAGATTTATTATACAATTTATGTTGTTAAGAGTTGGGGGTTAGGGTTATTGGGAAATAATGAGTTTCACATTATTTATCAAGGTTTCATTTCTATGGATTGATGAACTTTTGCTTTTGCTTGTCTTATACACTTTGAACTTTATTTTAAGATTTAATTAATAAGAAAAAATATATTTTTATTTATTATGATGGCATTGAAAGTTATGTAAATGTGGATTTTCTTGGCTCATAAAGAGACTTTTATGTAGTGACTAAATTTGATCACTATTTTTTTTATCATATTCAATATGAATTTTTAAACAAAACATTGAAAATTCTAAAAATTTAAACTAAATATATAAACTATCTTTAATTTTTCCTCCTCCTACTATGAACTATATTAATAATTAAAATATAATATTAAATACTAATAGTCATAATAAAATAATTATTACTTTTTTTCATAACATATAAAGTCGACAATCAAATATAATTCTTATTTTTTTAAAACAAAAAAAAATTAAAATTAAAAATATTGAAGGTGAATTCTAATCCAAAAAATTAATAGAATGGATATATCCAAATCCTTAACACTAAGGAAAAAAATTTACCTAATACCAACTCCTAATTTAAAAAAAATAAAAAAATAAATCTTCAAATCAAAAAATGAGTGAATGGTTAGGGGTGAAGGGCATCATTTGAAATCGATCATCAAAAAATTAGTGCTTAATAGCTATAGTTGGTGGTGAAACTTAATGCCAAATTACTTGCAGACAAAAACAATCTGACCTCGTAATATTATATTTATTGAACAGCCCATCATGATTCCTCACTTGGCACTACTTATGAAGAATCGAATTATCCCTTCTTATTTTCACCCCCAATCCAAACTGTATGGGATATAGTTTCACTTTTTAATGCAAGAAAGACACAACATTGCCATCCTTGTACTTTTTCATGATGGAATAGACAAAAACAATACTTAACTAAAACCATCACCCTAATAATTATTAGTCAGTGACCCACTGTTATATGCCTATCAATCTCTCACCCATTTATTATAATATAAATAAATTATGTGCTACCACAAGTGGCCTGTCCTCATCATATTAACCACTAAGAATCATGTTTTCTCAAGGTCATCACCTGCTAGGCAAAACACCCTTTTAATTTATTTTAAGTGGGTGTGATTGTGACCTAACAAGCTGAAAATTATATTATTTTGGGGTCTAGTTTTTAAACCCAAATCACACAGGTTTTATGGGATCGATGCATAGTGCATTAATGGGTTAAATTTGAAAGTGGGACTGGGGCATGGTATCTGAGTCATTGACCTAGCCTAGGCTTAGGGCCAATGCAAGCATCTATCTAATGATAGAAACATCATATTTTTTATCCCATCATGTTTGTGATAGTCTATGTCCATCTGTCTACCTGCCTCATTGCTTTTAATGGGACATTGATTCTTATCCCATCTTATCTCCACTTTTGTGCTAATGGCCATACAAATTTGTTACCTAATATTCATAGATACCTAAAAGTGTTTTCCACATTTAAAACCTGAAACCTTTGACATTGTGATTGAATGATTATAGAATCTTGAATTTAAAGGTAAAATATTTTATGTATGTGCAAATTTAGAATATTATTTTTTATTCTTCAATGTTGTCCATTTGATTAGACTTTTATTATAATACGCCTACTTCCTAAATACTATTTCCACCCAATGTGAATTGAAACTAAATATTTTCCAAATCTACATGTGTATGGAAGCAAAACATTATACAATTTGCAACAATATATTTTTATGATTCCATGATGGAAAGAGAACACACTTTATGATGAATGAATCAATTTCTTTTGTAAGAGATGCCCATTGCAAATTTTACTTTTTTAGGGGTAAAATAGGTTCCTAAAGTTTCAAAATATTTTAAGGATTAAACGGAGCAAGTTTTATCCAAACACTATTTTTCTTTTTACCTTTGGACATGTCAATGATCATATTCATCCAAAAAATGTGGTGGTAATGTCCTAAAAACTTAAAAACATTTGTAAATATTAAATGAAGGATAAGTTAAAGAATGTGCTATAGAGTCACTGATTTCAATTTATTATTCTTGCACTACCTGTAACAAACTTAATAACACCCAATAGTGACCATCAACTACACATTATTATTATTGTACATCAAATTATCTTTGACATCATGATGATGTAAAACATCTGAATGTAAATGCACAAAAACATTATATTATGCAGAGGAAAAAAATAGAACCTATCATTCATACACAAGGTAAAAATATATGACACAATCAAAGATAACCATAACATCACCGATCAATAGGAAAATAAATGATTACATTAGGCTCCCTCCTCCCTAGTGCTCAAGCATTGTATTAGTTTCATATCATTTGTGACATCTAGATTTATTTGCCATTGGCCCTTGCAGGTTTGGGATTTATCTCTATCGTATGTTTTAGGTAATCAAGAACATTCTAGTGTTTTTCCTCATTGTGAATGCTATCAATAGAAAAGGGTGATGCTATTTCAAACCCTATTCCTACATATTCAACCTTCTTATAAGTTGAGAAGAAGGTAACCACAAAAACTTTCTATGGGATGTGAGTTCTAGACTATTTACTTTATGTGGAGGTGATTTGAATCAGTAGTGAGGGGAGGTTTTCTAGAAGTGGTGCTTTCAATCCTTATTCATTACTTTTGTGAGATATTCATCACATCCATGACTACATTATTTTATTAATATTAAACCCTAGACTGTGGTTTTCTCTATCTCCTCCAACACAACTTCTCAAATCAGGGAAAAACTTTGCATTATGCTAATCTTTGAAAACTCATGGATCATTGACCTTGCCTACTTCATGTTGTAGCCCTGAAGCCCTCTTGATTGAATCTATTCAACTGATAGAACCTAATCTCTCCTTCAAATGCCATAGATATGTAAAAAGCCTAGATTAATGGATTGTGGTGACCTAGGATAATTCATAGTCATGTTCATATATGTTGATTGCGGCACCCAAATTTCTCTTTTTCATATATCTTATTGGCTTGAACTATTTTAAACAAAATCCATATAGTTTTCCACTTATTAGACAACATCCAACACTTTCTCCAAACCAACACTATTCAAAACTAGGTTGTTTATCATGGAATATGCCATTTTATTGTTTTATGAGATGAATCTCAAGGCCTTACCCACTGTATAAACCTCCAGCTTAAATATTTGTGAATTATTTAAATGTTAAAGTATGGACTTTTTAATATCTCAACAACCAACAAATATATTAAAGCCTTTGTTAACAAAGAAAGTTAAGGGGAATTGAGAAAGTTCAATTTTTATGTTGTTAATGAATGCTTGGGAGTGTCTTTGTCATTTCCTTTAGCTTGTATTAACCGATATATGTTATTTTAACTATTTTTCTAATATTATTAACTTATGTGAATGGTTGTTATAAATATTGATTGTTTAATTTATAATTTACCTGGAGAATAGTTATAAAAATGAGATAAACCAAGAGTTTTGGTGTATTTGTCACCTCTATCATGTTTTATGGTTTTTATTTATTTTTATTCTATTATCATATTATCATTTTATTAAGATTTGTGGGATTTTTTAAAACCTTTGATTAAATTTTTTTTTTTAAATTTAAAAATCTACTTTTTTGGTAGCTTTTCTTTTACATAATGATATTCTCATGAGAACTTGTATTGTTGGAGGCATTTTAATTTGGAAGAAGTCGTAATAATACTTAAAAAACATAAAAATTTGTACTTAAGGTCTTCCATAAAGAATGGTAAGTCTTGAGTCAATTTATCCTCTTCAATAGTATCCTCAACAAAAACAAGTGGTATCCTTATTAATCCTCTTAAGTGGTATCCTCAACAAAAAAAAACAACAAAGGAAAAGTCTTGACTTTATTTTTTCAAAATTTATTTTATTTTTCCTTCAAGTTATTAAAATAAAATTCAATTTATACTACAATATATAAATTATTATAATAATATAAATTGAATTTTATTTTAATAACTTGAAGGAAAAATAAAATTAATAATGAAATAAATTTTGAAAAAATAAAGTCAAGACTTGTCCTTTGTTGTTTTTTTTGGGTTGAGGATACCACTTAAGAGGATTAATAAGGATACCACTTGAGGATATTATTTGAGAGGATAAATTGACTTAGGACTTGCCATTCTTTATGGAAGACCTTAAGTACTAATTTGTATTTTTTTTGGCATTGTGTGTGTGTGTGTGTGTGTGTGTGTGTGTGTGTGTGTGTGTGTGTGTGTGTGTGTGTGTGTTGAGGATACCACTTAGGAGGATTAATAAGGATACCACTTGAGGATATTATTTGAGAGGATAAATTGACTCAGGACTTGCCATTCTTTATGGAAGACCTTAAGTACTAATTTGTATTTTTTATTTTAATAATTTGAAGGAAAAATAAAATTAATAATGAAATAAATTTTACAAAAATAAAGTCAAGACTTATCCTTTGTCATTTTTTTGGTTGAGGATACCACTTAAAAGGATTAATAAGGATACCGCTTGTTTTTCTTGAGGATATTATTTGAGAGGATAAATTGACTTAGGACTTCCCATTCTTTATAGAAGACGTCAAGTATAAATTTGTATGTTTTTTTGCATTATTACGACTTCTTCCAGATTAAAATGCCTCCAACAATACAAGTTCTCATGAAAATATCATTATGTAAAAGAAAAGCTACCAAAAAATAGATTTTTAAATTAAAAATAAATAAATGTTTACACACACACACACACACACACACACACACATAGATATATAACAAATTAACTACCAAAGTTGTTATTGAGAACATAAAAATATTTCATTCTCCTTATTTTTCATTTTGATGGATAATATTTTAGATTTGTCACATAAATTGAATAAACACTTTTAAAATGTTATCTCTTGATATCTTTTATATAAATTTATATAAGATAAATATGATAGTTTTTAAATAATTTATATCAAACAATTTTATAAGTCAAAAATTATATATACATAATCAAAATTATATATATATATATATATATATATATATAACTAAACATTTAATATACAATTTTTAATATTTATTATTAAAAAAATTCTAAAAGATGATGGCACAATACTATTACTACAATATTAATTATTTTCTAATTTTTTATAACAATTTAAAAAAAATTAAATATTTACTTCGAAAATAACATGTGATTCAAAAATTCTAAAATAATGTAATTTAACATTTAAAACTACATATAAAATTAAAATTAAAAGTTTATACTATTATTTATATTATAAAAATATCTTTACTATTTTCCTAGATTTCTATGATTCTTATCATATACTAATTGAGGGTAAGATGTCATATTATTATTTTACAATGTATATATTATGTATGATGATGATATATTTCCTACATCATAATCTTATATGGAGAATTATGATTTTTTATGCTATAGTGCTTATGTCATGAGTCCATTTGACGCAACTCATTTATCATATATATACCTCTAAGGTTATAGTTTTATATATTAAATAGAAGTGATTTTATATTTTATATTATAGGTGAAGATTTTAATATATTTTATTAAATGTGAATTTCATAGATTTTCAAATTTAAGTTATGTAAAAAAAATACGTCAATTTTTTGGAAGCTACAATTTTTGACTCGTAATTTCATTTAAGCTCTTTCATGCACCAAAACGATTGTATCAAAAAGTTTGATTCTATTTTAAATCACTCTATCTATTTAGATTTTATTTTGATATTTTTTGGAGGCCAAATATGCTTATCTGAGGGTCCAAAATTAACGTTTAATGATTTTTTCAAGAATTTTCTATTTTTAAAAGTTGTATATTTTTAGAACTAGAAGTCAACTACAGTTGAATTTTATTCCATAGGCTGATTTTACTATTTAAGTTATTTCAAAAAAAAAATTAGAGCTGCACTCGCTTACATGTGAAACTTACTATAAATAATGATTGCTAAAAATAGATATTTTTTTAATATTTTAGATTTCTAAATTTTGAGTTGAGGCTTATTTAAGCATGGTTTGGGTTTGTAATTATTTCAAGCAATCAATATGAATCAATTTTAAGTATTATTTCAAAATTTTGGCCTATTGGTAATTTTTTTGTTCTTGATAGTTTTTGGGTTCATTGTCTGGTATCAGAGAAAGTTTGAGTCTTGGATGAGTAAAGAATGACAAGAGGATGAGGAGGTGTTACATAGATGAATAAAAATATACAAGAGCTATAGAGGCAAGTTAAATAATTAATACAGGTTATCATCAATCAACATAGATGATAATGTGGTGATGAGGAAGACATAGATTGTGATGAAGAAGTTCGGCAAGAAAAAAATAGAGACCAGCGACCTTTGATGAAAGAGAGGATGGTTTAGGATTTAGAAGTAAGAAATGAAGGAATCAAAGTTGATGTTCTATATTATGGGGGTAGTTTAAAACTAGAGGAGTTGATAGATTGGATGAATAGCATAGAGAAGTTCTTCGAGTGGAAGACTATGAGAGAAGACAAGAAGGTAAAGTTTGCATGCATGAAATTGAAAGATCATGCAATGATTTGGTGGGATCACCTGTAAAAAGAGAGATAGAGAAAAGGTAAGGAGATTATTAATTCATGAAAAAATATGGAGAAGAATCTAAGGGAGAAATTTCTTTTTGTGGATTATGTACAAACCCTATATAGAAGATTTCACAATTTTAAGAAAAAAGATCACAGTATACAAGAGTATACAGATGAATTTTATAATATCTTCATATGATTGGATCATGATAAAATAGAAGAAAATATGGATGCAAGATATGTAAATAGTTTAAAATTTTATATTCAAAATGAATTAAGCATGCATAAAATACTTAACATGGAGGAAGCTTATCAATTAGCTTTGAAGGCAAAAGAAAAACAAAATAGATAATTTTAGGACATCTATTGGTTTAAAAAGAAGTGGATCCCTATAATAAGGGGATGAGATGGGTTTAATACCACCAAAGGTGGCTTTAATGCCAATAAAGGAGAATCATCACGTGGTGTAGAAAGATAAGATGATAATAGGCAAGGATTTCAATACCAACAGAGAGGAAGAGGATTTCAGAAAGGATGAGGTTATGGTGGTGCTAGAGGATGGTTTTCAAATCAACATATATCTTATGTATGTTATATATGTGGATAATAAGGTCACATAGTATTTGAGTGTCCACACTATCAATATCAAGAAAGGAGGTAAGAAGATCATCCAAGAAAAAATCTAGTTGAGGTTGAAATAGAAGAGCAGAAAATGAAGTTGCACCAACTGATATTGGAGAGAATCTCATGATGATAAAAACCATGAGTATTCCAAGGAATGATTAAGTGAAAAATAAAATAGGTGGTGATGCATGGCTATGATCAAATATTTTTTGAACAAGATGTACTTTGCGTAGAAAGGTATGCAAAGTAATTATAGATAGTGGTAGTTGTGAAAATGTAGTTTCTAAAAAAATGATTGAGAAACTAAATATGTAATGTGAAAATCATCCTAACCCTTATCAGATTTCATGGCTTAAGAAAGGGAATGAGGTTACAGTAGATAAAAGGTTATTAATCAAGTTTTCTATAGAAAAAACTTATAATGATGAAATATGGTGTGATGTTATTCTGATGGATGCATGTCATGTGTTATTTGAGAAACCATGGCAATTTGACAAGAAAGTAGTTCATGATGGAGAAAAGAACACATAAATTTTTTAGAAAGGTGGTATAAAGGTAGTTTTTTTACCTCTTAAAGAGGAAGAGAAGATAAAAAATATGCTCCGTACTAAAAAATTTATCCAAGATATGAAGGTAGTAGGTTGTTATTATGTACTAGTAGCAAAGAATGAAGAAATAAAAATGATGCCAATACCAACAGAAGTAACAAGAATGTTGAAAGAATATGCAGATGTTATGCTTGATGATTTATTATATGGTACCACCGAAGATAGATATTCAACATCACATTGATTTGATTCTAAGATAAGCTCTACCCAATCAAGTAGCTTATAAGATGAGTCTAATAAAACATACAAAATTAAATAAGTAGGATACTGAATTACTAAAGAAGAAAGTGATAAGGGGGAGTATGAGTCCATGTACAACACCAACATTGCTAACTCTAAATAAAGATGAAGGATGGAGAATATGTGTGGATAGTAGATTAATTAATAAAATTACAATAAAGTATAGGTTTCCTATACCTCATTTAGATGATATGATGGATTTATTTGCAAGAGAAAATTATTTTACTAAGAATGATCTAAGGAGTGGCTATTATTAGATTTTAATTAATGAAGGAGATGAGTGGAAAATTGCATTCAAGACTAGGGACGACTTATATGAGTAGATGGTGATGCCATTTGGATTATCTAATGCACCTAACACTTTTGTGAGGGTGATGAATACAATGATATGAGAAAATATTGGGAAGTTTGTGGTTGTTTATTTTAATGATATTTAGATATTCAGTAAAACTAAAGAACAACACTTACAACATTTGATAATTGTAATGGATTTGTTAAGAAATGAGAATTTGTATACAAATTTGAAGAAGTGCAAGTTTATGCAGAATAATTTGATATTTTTGGGATTTTTAGTTTCAACAGATGGTGTGAAAATGGATGAAGAAAAGATAAAGGTAATTCTTGAGTGGCCTATTCCAAAAAGCATTACAGAGGTAAGAAGTTTCCATGGTTTAAAAACTTTTTACATAAAATTTATCAAAAAATTTAGTAGTATTGTGACACCAATAACAGATTACATGAGAGGAAAAGAATTTACATGGACTAGAGAAGCCATAAAAATCTTTGAATTTTTGAAGAAGATTACAAAAAGATCAATTTTAGCATTACCAAATTTTAAAAAAGTATTTGAGGTTGATTTTGATGCTTCATTTATGGGAATTGGTGTTGTGTTGAGTCAAGAAAGAAAGCCAATAGCATATTTTAGTGAGAAATTGAATGAAGTAAGGAAAAAGTATTCTACTTATGATGTTGAACTTTATGTAATTGTAAAATAATTAAGATATTAGAAGCATTCCTTGGTCTCTAAAGAGTATATCCTATTTACAGATCACGAGGCTTTGAAGTATGTGAATACACAAAAGAAGTTGAATAGTAGGCATGCAATGTGGGTTTCTTTCTTGCAGGGGTATACTTTTATGTTGAAACATAAATCAAGAAAACAAAATTAGGTAGTTGGTGCATTGAGCAGAAGAGTAGCATTATTAATTACTATGGTGAGTGAAATAGTATTTGAAGTTATCAAAGAATTATATGATATTGATCCATATTTTGGTAAGATAATATCTTATACAAGAAGATTATCTCTTCAAAGTAAAATAATTATGCGTTCCAGTTAGGTTCCTATGAGACAATATAATAAGAGAGTTACATAGTGGTGGTTTGTTTGGACATTTTGATAAGACGAAAATAATAGCTTTGGTGGAGGAAAAATATTTTTGGCCAAATATGAAGAAAGATGTGACAAGGTATGTTTCAAAGTGCATAATATTTTAGGTGGCTAAAGGTCATGCACAAATTACTGGACTATACATACCATTATCGATTTCAAGAGGACCATGGATAGATTTGAGTATGGACTTTGTGTTGGGATTGCCAAACACACAGAGGGGTAATGATTCAATTTTTATTATTTTAGATAGATTTTCTAAAATAGTTCATTTCATTGCATGTAAAAAAACTAATGATGCCACTAGAGTTGCAATTTTTTTTTAATAGATATTGTGAAATTACACGGTGTTCTAAAAACTATTATTTTAGATAGGGACACAAAATTTTAAGTCATTTTTGGAGGACTTTATGAAATAAGATGGATACTAAGCTACAATTCAGTAGTGCATATCACCCACAAACAGATGGACAGACATAAATTATGAATAGGAGCTTAATAAATTTATTGAGATACATAGTGGGAAAGAAGTCAAAATAATGAGACTTGGATTTACCACAAGCTGAGTTTGTAAATAATAGTTTAGTGAAAAGATCAATAAGAAAGTCACATTTATTTATAGGATAAATCCTATGAGTATTTTAGATTTGGTACAATTGCCAATTACAAATTGAATTAGTGATGATGCAGAAGCATTTGCAAAACATATGCAATAGTTACAATGAGTAAGAGGATAGTTGTAGGAAAGTAATGAGAAATATAAAGTAGCAACATATGTCAGAAGAAGATCCAAGGTATTTGAAGGAGAGTTGGTAATGGTTTACTTGAGAAAAGAAAGATTCTCAAAAGGCACATACAACAAGTTGAAGTACAAGAAAATCAGACCATGCAAAATTGTGAAGAAAATCAATGATAACACATCTGAGGTGAGTTTACAATAGAATTTTGATATATCTCTAGTATTTAATGTTTTAGATTTATATGAATTCTATAGAAAATATGGTGAAGATAATAAAGTAAATTGGGAGCAACAGGTTCCAAAGAAGAAGAAATAAAAAACAGTGTAGATTTTGGATATGAAGACAGTGAGCACAAGGCAAGGGAATTATAACAAGTATTTGATGCAATGGAAAAGATTGGCATAAGAAGACAACACTTGGATTACAGAATGGGAGCTGAAGAAGATTGATAAGGAAAAATGGTAGTAGTACAATCATGGAAACTTGTAAGAGTTGAGTTGTTTTCAGCTAGAGGAGAATGATGCAGAGAAAATAGGTCAACCTTTCGAAGGCCATAACTTTTGACTTGTAACTCTATTTGAGCTCTTCCACACACCAAAATAACCGTATCAAAAAAATTTATTCTTCTCTAAGTTACTCTATTCGATTAAATTTTATTTTGATATTTTTTAGAGGTCAAACGTGATCATCTGAGGGTCCAAAATTAACATTTAATGTTTTTTTTTTTAATTTCTATTTTCAAAAATTGTATTTTTTTAGAACTTAAAGTCAACTATAGTTAAATTTTGTTCCATAAGCTAATTTTAGTATTTAGGTTATTTTAGAAAAAATTTAGAGCCACGCATGCTTGCATGCAAAACTTACTATAAATAATGGCTACTAAAATTAGACGTTTTTTTAGATTTTAGATTTTTGTATGTCAACTCTAGATTTTGAATTGAAGATTATTTAAGCATGTTTGGGTTTGTAATTATTACAAGCAATCAATATGAATCAATTCTGAGTATTGTCTCAAGATCTTGGTCTATTGATAATTTTTTTGTTCTTGATAGTTTTCAGATTTATTACTAAGAAAATAAAATATATATTTTATTCATCATATTAAAATACATGCTTTTTAGATATGTATGTGACTACATTAAAATTCTACTAAATCACATTTACTTCAATTTTTTTAATAAAAGATGTCCTTAGATTACGTTAATTGTTGATTCTAACCTTGAACTTCAAGCTATACCAACAATTTAACTTAGCATTTTAAGATTTATAAACTATTGAATTGAAATACTCAATATATGTCCGATTACTACCTTAATGCTTTAGGGAATGTCAACCATTGAACTCTGCATTTTTAGATTTTCAATATTTCGATACTAAATGGATTTGACCTTTTCAAACTTTTAAAAAGAAATATACTTTTAAAATGATATACTCATTCATATTAGAAATGATAACAATAAATTTAATTTTGACACTTTTAATACCAATAATATTTTGTTATAAAATATTATAATAATATACCCATGAGCATAACCCACCTCTTTGAACTTTTTCACCTCTCAACTTCATTGATATTAATAATGTTTTACTCACCATCGACATACGCATTGAATTATTATTAAAACACAATTTGAGTTGGACATTTCGAGGCAATTTTTCAGAAGAGAAATGTCAACGTTAGGAAACCATATATGGCTTTGTAGGAAAAGAAAATGTTAGTCTCCTTTGTTTGTAGTCAAAATATTCTCTGCAAAATATATATATGTCATTTTCTACTAAATCACATTTTCTTCAATTTTTTTAATAAAAGATGTCCTTAGATTACGTTAATTGTTGATTCTAACCTTGAACTTCAAGCTATACCAACAATTTAACTTAGCATTTTAAGATTTATAAACTATTGAATTGAAATACTCAATATATGTCGGATTACTACCTTAATGCTTTAGGGAATGTCAACCATTGAACTCTGCATTTTTAGATTTTCAATATTTCGATACTAAATGGATTTGACCTTTTCAAACTTTTAAAAAAAAATATACTTTTAAAATGATATCCTCATTCATATTAGAAATGATAACAATAAATTTAATTTTGACACTTTTAATACCAATAATATTTTATTATAAAATATTATAATAATATACCCATGAGCATAACCCACCTCTTTGAACTTTTTCACCTCTCAGCTTCATTGATATTAATAATGTTTTACTCACCATCGACATACGCATTGAATTATTATTAAAACACAATTTGAGTTGGACATTTCGAGGCAATTTTTCAGAAGAGAAATGTCAACGTTAGGAAACCATATATGGCTTTGTAGGAAAGGAAAATGTGAGTCTCCTTTGTTTGTAGTCAAAATATTCTCTGCAATATATATATTTTTTGGTTTTGGTTTTGGGGTCTGTTGTGTAACTTGGATTAATTGCATCGAAGAAGCAATGAATTAAGTATTAGTAGTGTTAATTACGTGCATAGTCGGTAAACGAAAGCAATTAAATATTGATTAATTGGGGATTGTCGCCGTCATCGTAGACTGGTTCAAGATTCTGCAAAATTACAATGTATTTGAAGAATTTGAATCCGCATCCTTAACGAGGAGCTGTTTTGTTGTCTTTGGGAATTTGTGCCTGGAAGTAATGGATGAACAGGTAGGTGACGAAATGGAAAAACAAAAAGATGAAATCTGGGCGCGTTTAGCAGGGACAGAATTTTCAGAGAAACTAAGCGAGTTAGAAGACATTTTGAATTACAAATTCACGAAAAGAAATCTTCTGGAAGAAGCTCTCACTCATCCCTCTGTCACTCACAATTTCTGCGAGCGCCTCAAATCATTGGGTTTCAATCAGTGTCAAGCCTCGGAATATCTGAAATCTAGAGAACTTGTATCGTATGAACGCCTGGAATTCGTAGGAGATGCCATACTGGGTCAATTGATTACCGTGTATCTTTACAGCATATATCCAGATCCCCAGCCGGGCATCTTGACCAGTTTGCGTTCTGAAAATGTTCGAAATGAAACACTTGCTCGTGTGGCTATCAAACACAGATTCCGTGATTACCTTCGTATTGAATCCCCTTATCTCCAAGATATAGTCACATCATTTTCTTTTGTGGCTCTCTCCTCTCATTATTTAAGAAATTCTTTTGACACTATTATCTCTCTATCTATTAATGAGTTAGACTTTGCAGATCGAGCAGTTCATTCAGATTGTAGAAAACGAATCGAAGCCATATCGTTGTGACGACTTAAAGACTCCAAAAATTCTTGCTGATATAGTGGAATCGATTGTGGGTGCATTGTTTGTGGATAGTGGAAATTCTACTGATAAAGTTTGGGAGGTACCTAATTCAATAATTTGATTTTTCTTATTTCTTTTATGTTAAAATTATTTATTATAATAATATATATTACATTTTGATGATAAATTGTATATTATGATTCATAGATGGATTAATTAAATCAATGTAATGTGTTCCAAAAATAAAAATTTCTTATAACAGAGACAAATATCTTTATCTGCTTTATGTAGATATTTGAGCCATTGTTGCAGCCATTAGTTGGTCCAGAGACAGTGGAGGTCCATCCAGTTGTACGGCTTCAAGAATTCTGCCAGAGGCAAGGTAAATGCATAGAATACAAAATGTCTGGGAGGGACAATAATATAGTGACTGTAGAGGTATACATAGATGGCCAGGTTATGGGTAGTGGTAAAAATGAAACAAAAAAAATGGCAAAGAAGGCAGCTGCTGGAAAATGCCTTGAAATTTTTAAAATTGGAATAGAAAATCTTTTATCATTTTCAAAACAGCAATTGTGTTATTTGCTAAACTAACATGAAATGAGACGGCTCATTCATGAGTAGATATACTGTTTTATTCTTTAACATGCAGTGCAACTTAATCTCGACAGTCAATAAGCATATTAAAGTCCTCCTTAAGAGTAGAGGAAGTTCAATTTTTATGTTATTATTGAATGTTAATGAATTTTTGGGAATTTGTGAATGTTGTTATAATTACTATTTCTTTAATATTATCAAATTATATGGATGGTAGCAAGGTTTAAATTTGGTGACAGTATGATTATATTTACGTTTTTAAAAAATTTGTAAAAAATAATTATTTGTTAAAGAGACAGATAAAAATAATTTTTTGATAAATAATTATAAAGAATAATATATATATATATATATATATATATATATATATTATAAATTATATTAATATTTAAAAAATAATGTTAAATATATTCGTTATAAAAAAGTTATCACATCAAATTTAAACCCAGAGTAGATTTGATTAGACAAACAATTAAAAAAACCATCCATTAATCAATGATTTAAAAAAATGTATGTTAATGGTTTTTTTTTTAAAAAAAAAATATTATCAACTTAATAGCCTTAAAAATAAAAAGTGTCTTAATACTTTTACACTCACTCACAAAGGATAAAAAAGTAATTATTACATTAAATGAAGTCATTATATTAAATGGGTGTAAATTATTATTTTTTATATATTTATAAATTTTAAATATGAATCATTTAATTAATTTAATTTAAATTATTTTTAAATTTTTAATCTTTAAATATTTTATATATTGATTTTCATGATAATTAAGGATGAACTAATTCTTCAAATGTATCTTGCGCCTTCTTTCTTAAGTTATACCCTCTTTGATGCCTTGTATTTCTAATTTGAACATTGTGAGCCCATATCCTAGGTTTCTTAGCCTATTTTTAGGCCTTTTCAAAAGTGTCTTTACCATGGATCACTGACCTTGCCTACTTCATGCCGTAGGCCTGAAGCCCTCTTGAGTGACTTTATTCAACTAATTGAACCTACTCTCTCCTTCAAATGCCATAGATATGTAAAAAGCCTAGAGTAATGGATTGTGGTGACCTAGGATAATTCATAGTCATGTTCATATATGTTGATTGCGGCACCCAAATTTCTCTTTTTTCATATATCTTATTGGCTTGAACTATTTTAAACTAAAGCCACATAGTTTTCCACTTATTAGACAACATCCAACACTTTCTCCAAACCAACACTATTCAAAACTAGATTGTTTATCATGGAATATGCTATTTTATTGTTTTGTGAAATGAATCTCAAGGCCTTACCCACTATATAAACCTCCAGCTTAAATATTTGTGAAATATTTAAATGTTAAAGTATGGACTTTTTAATATCTCAACAACCAACAAACATATTAAAGCCTTCGTTAACAAAGAAAGTTAAGGGGAATTGAGAATTTTCAATTTTTAAGTTGTTAGTGAATGCTTGGGAGTGTCTTTGTCATTTCCTTTAGCTTGTATTAACCGATATATGTTATGTTAACTATTTTTCTAATATTATTAACTTATGTGAATGGTTTCTATAAATATTTATTATTTAATTTATAATTTATATGGAGAATAGTTATAAAAATGAGATAAACGAAGAGTTTTGGTGTATTTGTCACCTCTATCATGTTTTATGGTTTTTATTTTATTTTATTTTATTATCATTTTATTAATATTTGTGGGATTTTTTTAAAACTTTGATTAACATTGTTTTTTTTAAATTTAAAAATCTACTTTTTTGGTAGATTTTCTTTTACATAATGATCTTCTCATGAGAATTTGTATTATCGGAGGCATTTTAATTTGAAAGAAGTTGTAATAATACTAAAAAAACATATAAATTTGTACTTAAGGTGTTCCATAAAGAATGGTAAGTCCTGAGTCAATTTATCCTCTTAAATAGTTTCCTCAACAAAAACAAGTGGTATCCTTATTAATCCTCTTAAGTGGTATCCTCAACCAAAAAAACAAGGAAAAGTCTTGACTTTATTTTTTCAAAATTTATTTCATTATTAATTTTATTTTTCCTTCAAATTATTAAAATAAAATTCAATTTATACTACAATATGTAAATTACTACAATAATATGAATTGAATTTTATTTTAATAACTTGAAGGAAAAATAAAATTAATAATGAAATAAATTTAAAAAAATAAAGTCAAGACTTGTCCTTTGTTGTTTTTTTTAGGTTGAGGATACCACTTAAGAAGATTAATAAGGATACAACTTGAGGATATTATTTGAAAGGATAAATCGACTCAGGACTTACCATTCTTTATGGACGACCTTAATTACTAATTTGTATATTTTTTTTGGAATTATATATATATATATATATATATATATATATATATATATATATATATATATATATATATATATATATAATTTTCTTTTAATAATTTGAAGGAAAAATAAAATTAATAATGAAATAAATTTTACAAAAATAAAGTCAAGACTTATCCTTTGTTGTTTTTTTGGTTGAGGATACCACTTAAAAGGATTAATAAGGATACTGTTTATTTTTGTTAAGAATATTATTTGAGAGGATAAATTGACTTAGGACTTCCCGTTCTTTATAGAAGACCTTAAGTACAAATTTGTATGTTTTTTTGGCATTATTACGACTTCTTCCAGATTAAAATGCCTCCAACAATACATGTTCTCATGAAAAGATCATTATGTAAAAAAATAGCTACCAAAAAAAAATATTTTTAAATTAAAAAAATTAAATGTTTATATATATAAAAATGAATTAAACATTTTATATACAATTTTTAATATTTATTATTAAAAAAACTCTAAAAGATGATGACACAATACTATTACTACAATATTAATTATTTTCTATTTTTTTATATTAATTTTAAAAAAAAGTTTAAACATATACTTCAAAAATGACGTGTTTCAAAAATTCTAAAATAATGTAATTTAACCTTTAAAACTACATTAAAATTAAAATTAAATGTTTATACTATTATTTATATTATAAAAATATCTTTACTATTTTCCTAAATTTCTATGATTCTTATCATATACTAATTGAGGGTAAGATGTCATATTCTTATTTTACAATGTATATATTATGTATGATGATGATATATTTCCTACATCATAATCTTATATGGAGAATTATGATTTTTTATGTTATAATGCTTATGTCATGAGTCCATATGACGCAACTCATTTATCATATATATACTTCTAAGGTTGTAGTTTTATATATTAAATAGAAGTGATTTTATATTTTATATTATAGGTGAAAATTTTAATATATTTTATTAAATGTCAATTTTATAGATTTTCAAATTTAAGTTATGTAAAAAAAATAGGTCAATCTTTTGGAAGCTACAATTTTTGACTCATAATTTCATTTAAGATCTTTCACACACCAAAATGATTGTATCAAAAAAATTGATTTTATTTTAAATCACTCTATCTATTTAGATTTTATTTCAATATTTTTTAGAGGCCAAATATGATTATCTGAGGGTCTAAAATTAACGTTTAATGATTTTTTCAAGAATTTTCTATTTTTTAAAGTTGTATATTTTTAGAACTGGAAGTCAACTATAGTTGAATTTTATTCCATAGGCTGATTTTAGTATTTAAGATATTTCAAAAAAAATTTAGAGCTGAACTTGCTTACATGCAAAACTTACTATAAATAACGACTACTAAAAATAGACATTTTTTTTAGATTTTAGATTTCCAAATTTTGAGTTGAGGATTTTTTAAGCATAGTTTGAGTTTGTAATTATTTCAAGCAGTCAATATGAATCAATTTTAAGTGTTTTTTCAAAATCTTGGCCTATTGGTATTTTTTTTTTTCATTTGATAGTTTTTGGGTTCATTATCTGGTATCAAAGAAAGTTTGAATCTTGGACAAGTAAAGAATAATGAGACGATGAGGAGGTGTTACACAGATGAATCAAAATATACAAGAACTATAGAGGCAAGTTAAATAATTAACAGAGGTTATCATCAATCAACATAGAAGATAATGTGGTGATGAGGAAGACATAGATTGTGATGAAGAAGTTCAGCAAGAAAAAAATAGTAAGAGCAACCACCTTTGATGAAAGAGAGGATGGTTTAGGATTTAGAAGGAAGAAATGAAGGAATCAAGGTTGATGTTCTAGATTATGGAGGCAGTTTAAAACTAGAGGAGTTGATAGATTGGATGAATAGCATGGAGAAGTTCTTTGAGTGGAAGACTATGAGAGAAGACAAGAAAGTAAAGTTTGCATGCATGAAATTGAAAGATCATGCAATGATTTAGTGGGATCACCTGTAAAAAAAGATAGAGAAAAGGTAATGAGATTATTAATTCATGGAAAAAGATGGGGAAGAAGCTAAGGGATAGATTTCTTTTTTTGGATTATGTAAAAACCCTATACAGAAGATCTCACAATTTTAAGAAAAAAATCATAGTATACAAGAGTATACAGATGAATTTTATAATCTTTTCATATGATTGGACATGATAAAATATAAGAAAATATGGATGCAAGATATGTAAACAATTTAAAATTTTCTATTCAAGATGAATTAAGCATGCATAAAATACTTAACATGGAGGAAGCTTATCAATTAGCTTTGAAGGCAAAAGAAAAACAAAATAGATAGAATTTTAGGACATCTATTGGTATAAAAATAAGTGGACCCCCTTTAATAAGGGGATGAGATGGGTTTAATAACACCAAAGGAGGCTTTAATGCCAATAAAAGTGAATCATCACATGGTGTAGAAAGATAAGATGATAATAGGCAAGGGTTTCAATACCAACAAAGAGGAAGAAGATTTCAGAAAGGATGAGGTTATGGTGGTGATAGAAGATGGTTTTCAAATCAACATAGATCTTATGTATGTTATATATGTGGATAATAAGGGCACAAAGCATTTGAGTGTCCACAGTATCAAGATCAAGAAAAAAAGTAAGAAGATCATCCAAGAAAAAATCTAGTTGAGATTGAAATAGAAGAGTAGAAAATGAAGTTACACCATCTGATATTGGAGAGAATCTCATGATGATAAGAACCATGACTATTCCTAGGAAGGATCAAGTAAAACATAAAGAAGGTGGTGATGCATGGCTATAATCAAATACTTTTTGAACAAAATGTACTTTGCATAGAAAGGTATGCAAAGTAATCATAGATAGTGGTAGTTGTGAAAATATAGTTTCTAAAAAAATGATTGAAAAACTAAATATGTAATGTGAAAAGCATCCTAACCCTTATCGGATTTCATGATTTAAGAAAGGGAATGAGGTTACAGTAGATAAAAGGTTTTTAATAAAATTTTCTATAGGAAAAAATTATAATGATGAAATATGGTGTGATGTTATTCTGATGGATGCATGTCATGTGTTATTAGAGAAACCATGGCAATTTGACAAGAAAGTAGTTCATGATGGAGCAAAGAACACAAAATTTTTAGAAAGGTGGTATAAAGGTAGTTTTTTTACCTCTTAAAGAGGAAGATAAGATAAAATATGTACTAAAAAATTTATCCAATATATGAAGGTAGTAGGTTACTATTATGTACTAGTAGCAAAGAATGAAGAAATAAAAATGATGCCAATACCAACAGAAGCAACAAGAGTGTTGAAAGAATATGCAGATGTTATGCCTGATGAGTTATCAGATGGTTTACCACCAAAGATAGATATTCAACATCACATTGATTTGATTCTAAGATCAGCTCTACCCAATCAAGTAGCTTATAAGATGAGTCTAATAGAACATACAAAATTAAATAAGCAGGTTATTGAATTACTAAAGAAGAAAGTGATAAGGGGGAGTATGAGTCCATGTACAACACCAACATTGCTAACTCCAAAGAAAGATGAAGGATGGAGAATATGTGTGGATAGTAGAGTAATTAATAAAATTACAATAAAATATAGGTTTCCTATACCTCATTTAGATGATATGATGGATTTACTTGCAGGAGAAAAACATTTTACTAAGAATGATCTAAGGAGTGGCTATTATTAGATTTGAATTAATGAAGGAGATGAGTGAAAAATTGCATTCAAGACTAGGGATGACTTATATGAGTAGATGGTGATGCCATTCAGATTATCTAATGCACCTAGCACATTTGTGAGGGTGATGAATACAATGCTATGAGAAAATATTGAGAAGTTTATGGTTGTTTATTTTGATGATATTTTGATATTTAGTAAGACTAAAGAACAACACTTACAACATTTGATAATGGTAATGGATTTTTTAAGAAATGAGAAGTTGTATGCAAATTTGAAGAAGTGCAAGTTTATGCAAAATAATTTGATATTTTTGGGATTTGTATTTTCAACATATGGTGTGAAAATGGATGAAGAAAAGATAAAGGCAATTCTTAAGTGGCCTATTCCAAAAAGCATTATAGAAGTAATAAGTTTACATGGTTTAGCAACTTTTGACATAAAATTTATCAAAAAAATTAGTAGTATTGTGACACCAATAACAGATTACATGAGAGGAAAAGAATTTACATGGACTAGAGCAGCCATAAAAAGCTTTGAATTTTTTAAGAAGATTACAAAAAGATCAATTTTAGCATTACCAAATTTTAAAAAAGTATTTGAGGTTGATTTTGATGCTTCATTTATGGGAATTGGTGCTGTGTTGAGTCAAGAAGGAAAGCCAATAGCATATTTTAGTGAGAAATTGAATGAAGTAAGGATAAAGTATTCTTCTTATGATGTTGAACTTTATGTAATTGTACAATCATTAAGACATTAGAATCATTCCTTGGTCTCTAAAGAGTATATCCTATTTACAGATCATGAGACTTTAAAGTATGTGAATACACAAAATAAGTTGAATAGTAGGCATGGAACATGGGTTTCTTTCTTGCAGGGGTATACTTTTATGTTGAAACATAAATCAAGAAAACAAAATTAGGTAGTTGATGCATTGAGCAGAAGAGTAGCATTATTAACTACTATGGTGAGTGAAATAGTTGGATTTGAAGTTATCAAAGAATTATATGATATTTATCCATATTTTGGTAAGATAATATCTTATACAAGAAGATTATCTCTTCAAAGTAAAATAATTATGCGTTCCATTTAGGTCCCTATGAGACAATATAATAAGAGAGTTATATAGTGGTGGTTTGTTTGGACATTTTGATAAGATGAAAATAATAGCTTTGGTGGAGGACAAATATTTTTGGCCAAATATGAAGAAAGATGTGACAAGGTATGTTTCAAGGTGCATAATATTTTAGGTGGCTAAAGGTCATGCACAAAATACTGGACTATACATACTATTATCAATTTCAAGAGGACCATGGATAGATTTGAGTATGGACTTTGCGTTGGGATTGCCACACACATAGAGGGGTAATGATTCAATTTTTATTGTTTTAGATAGATTTTCTAAAATAGTTCATTTCATTGCATGTAAAAAAACTAATGATGCCACTAGAGTTGCAAATTATTTTTTTATAGATATTGTGAAATTACACGGTATTCTAAAAACTATTATTTTAGATAGGGACACAAAAAATTTAAGTCATTTTTGGAGGACTTTATGAAATAAGATGGATACTAAGCTACAATTCAGTAGTGCATATCACCCACAAATAGATGGACAGACATAAATTATGAATAGGAGCTTAAATTTTTTATTGAGATACATAGTGGGAAAGAAGTCAAAACAATGAGACTTGGATTTACCACAAGCTGAGTTTGTAAATAACAGTTTAGTGAAAAGATCAATAATAAATTCACATTTATTTATAGGATAAATCCTATAAGTATTTTAGATTTGGTACAATTGCCAATTACAGATCGAATTAGTGATGATGCAGAAGCATTTTCAAAACATATGCAGTAATTACAATGAGTAAGAAGAAAGTTGTAGGAAAGTAATGAGAAATATAAAGTAGCAACATATGTCAGAAGAAGATCCAAGGTATTTGAAGGAGAGTTGGTAATGGTTTACTTGAGAAAAGAAAGATTTTTAAAAGGCACATACAATAAGTTGAAGTACAAGAAAATCAGACCATGCAAAATTGTGAAGAAAATCAATGATAACACATATGAGGTGAGTTTACAATAGAATTTTGATATATCTCTAGTATTTAATGTTTCAAATTTATATGAATTCTATAGAAAATATGGTGAAGATGATGAAGTAAATTGGGAGCAACAGGTTCCAAAGAAGAAGAAAGAAAAAATAGTGTAGGTTTTGGATATGAAGACAGTGAGCACAAGGCAAGGGAATTATAACAGGTGTTTGATGCAATGGAAAAGATTGCCATAAGAAGACAACACTTGGATTACAAAATGGGAGTTGAAGAAGATTGATAAGGAAAAATGGTAGTAGTACAATCATGGAAACTTGTAAGAGTTGAGTTGTTTTCAACCAGAGGATAATGATGCAGAGAAAATAGGTCAACCTTCCAGAGGCCATAACTTTTAACTCGTAACTCTAATTGAGCTCTTCCACACACCAAAATAACTGTATCAAAAAGCTTTATTCTTCCCTAAGTCACTCTATTCGATTAAATTTTATTTTGATATTTTTCAGAGGTCAAACATGATCATCTAAGGGTCCAAAATTAACATTTAATGATTTTTTCAAAAAAATTCTATTATCAAAAATTGCATATTTTTAGAATTTAAAGTCAGTTATAGCTAAATTTTGTTCCATAAGCTAATTTTAGTATTTAGGTTATTTTAGAAAAAATTTAGAGCCACACATGCTTGCATGCAAAACTTACTATAAATAATGGCTGCTAAAAATAGACATTTTTTTAGATTTTAGATTTTTCAAATTTTTGTATGTCAACTCTAAATTTTGAATTGAAGATTATTTAAGCATGGTTTGAGTTTGTAATTATTTCAAGCAATCAATACGAATCAATTCTGAGTATTGTTTCAAGATCTTGGTCTATTGATAATTTTCTTGTTCTTGATAGTTTTCAGATTCATTACTAAGAAAATAAGTTATATATTTTATTCATCATATTCAAATACATGCTTTTTAGATATGTCTATGACTACATTAAAATTATACTAAATAACATTTTATTCAATTTTTTTAATAAAAAATGTCTTTAGATTACGTTAATTGTTGATTCTAACCTTGAACTTCGAGCTATACCAACAATTTAACTTAGCACTTTAATATTTATAAACTTTTAAATTGAAATACTCAATATATGTCGAATTACTACCTTAATGCTTTAGGGAATGTCAACCCTTTAGATTTTCAATATTTCGATACTAAATAGATTTGACCTTTTCAAGCTTTTAAAAATAAATATACTTTTAAAATGAAATCCTCATTCATATTAGAAATGATAACAATAAATTTAATTTTGACACTTTTAATACCAATAATATTTTATTAGAAAATATTACGATAATATACCCATGAGCATAACCCACTTCTTTGAACTTTTTCACCTCTCAACTTCATTGATACTAATAATGTTTTACTCACCATCGACATACGCATTGAATTATTATTAAAACACAATTTGAGTTGGACATTTCGAGGCAATTTTTCAGAAGAGAAATGTCAACGTTAGGAAACCATATATGGCTTTGTAGGAAAGGAAAATGTGAGTCTCCTTTGTTTGTAATCAAAATATTCTCTGCAATATATATATTTTTTGGTTTTGGTTTTGGGGTCTGTTGTGTAACTTGGATTAATTGCATCGAAGAAGCAATGAATTAAGTATTAGTAGTGTTAATTACGTGCATAGTCGGTAAACGAAAGCAATTAAATATTGATTAATTGGGGATTGTCGCCGTCATCGTAGACTGGTTCAAGATTCTGCAAAATTACAATGTATTTGAAGAATTTGAATCCGCAGCCTTAACGAGGAGCTGTTTTGTTGTCTTTGGGAATTTGTGCCTGGAAGTAATGGATGAACAGGTAGGTGACGAAATGGAAAAACAAAAAGATGAAATCTGGGCGCGTTTAGCAGGGACAGAATTTTCAGAGAAACTAAGCGAGTTAGAAGACATTTTGAATTACAAATTCACGGAAAGAAATCTTCTGGAAGAAGCTATCACTCATCCCTCTGTCACTCACAATTTCTGCGAGTGCCTCAAATCATTGGGTTTCAATCAGTGTCAAGCCTCGGAATATCTGAAATCTAGAGAACTTGTATCGTATGAACGCCTGGAATTCGTAGGAGATGCCATACTGGGTCAATTGATTATCGTGTATCTTTACAGCATGTATCCAGATCTCCAGCCGGGCATCTTGACCAGTTTGCGTTCTGAAAATGTTCGAAATTGAACACTTGCTCGTGTGGCTATCAAACACATATTCCACGATTACCTTCGTATTGAATCCCCTTATCTCCAAGATATGGTAACATAATTTTCTTTTGTGGCTCTCTCCTCTCATTATTTAAGAAATTCTTTTGACACTATTATCTCTCTATATATTAATGAGTTAGATTTTGCAGATCGAGCAGTTCATTCAGGTTGTAGAAAACGAATCGAAGCCATATCGTTGTGACGACTTAAAGACTCCAAAAATTCTTGCTGATATAGTGGAATCGATTGTGGGTGCAGTGTTTGTGGATAGTGGAAATTCTACTGATAAAGTTTGGGAGGTACCTAATTCAATAATTTGATTTTTCTTATTTCTTTTATGTTAAAATTATTTATTATAATAATATATATTACATTTTGATGATAACTTGTATATTATGATTCATAGATGGATTAATTAAATCAATGTAATGTGTTCCAAAAATGAAAATTTCTTATAACAGAGACTAATATCTTTATCTGCTTTATGTAGATATTTGAGCCATTGTTGCAGGCATTAGTTGGTCCAGAAACACTGGAGGTCCATCCAGTTGTACGGCTTCAAGAATTCTGCCAGAGGCAAGGTAAATGCATAGAATACAAAATGTCTGGGAGGGACAATAATATAGTGACTGTAGAGGTATACATAGATGGCCAGGTTATGGGTAGTGATAAAAATGAAACAAAAAAAATGGCAAAGAAGGCAGCTGCTGGAAAATGCCTTGAAATTTTTAAAATTGGAATAGAAAATATTTTATCATTTTCAAAACAGCAATTGTGTTATTTACTAAACTAACACGAAATGAGACGGCTCATTCATGAGTAGATATACTGTTTTATTCTTTAACATGCAGTGCAACTTAATCTCGACAGTCAATAAGCATATTAAAGTCCTTAAGAGTAGAGGAAGTTCAATTTTTATGTTATTATTGAATGTTAATGAATTTTTGGGAATTTGTGAATGTTGTTATAATTACTATTTCTTTAATATTATCAAATTATATGGATGGTAGCAAGGTTTAAATTTGGTGAGAGTATGATTATATTTATGTTTTTAAAAAATTTGTAAAAAATAATTATTTGTTAAAGAGAGTTAAAAATATTTTTTTGATAAATAGTTATAAAGAATATATATAAAGAATAATTTTAAATATATTCGTTATGAAAAAATTATCACGTCAAATTTAAACTTGGAATGGTAGATTTGATTAGACAAACAATTAAAAAAACCATCCCTTAATCAATGATTTTTAAAAATGTATGTTAATGGTTTAAAAAAAAAAATACTATTATCAACTTAATAGCCTTAAAAGGAAAAAGTGTCTTAATGCTTTTACACTCACTCATAAAGGGTAAAAAACTAATTATTACATTAAATGAAGTCATTATATTAAATGAGTGTAAATTATTATTTTTTATATATTTATGGATTTTAAATATGAATCATTTAATTAATTTAATTTAAATTATTTTTAAATTTTTAATCTTTAAATATTTTATATATTGATTTTCATGATAATTAAGGATGAACTAATTCTTCAAATGCATCTTGCGCCTTCTTTCTTAAGTTATGCCCTCTTTGATGCCTTGTATTTCTAATTTGAACATTGTGAGCCCATATCCTAGGTTCCTTACCCTATTTTTAAGTGTTAGGTTGTGGAGCTAAAAGCTTCACTGATGCAAGCAGGGAAGGAGGTTGCAAAAGGGTTGCGGAGTGTTACTGTCACCGGCGTCGGTCAGGCCAACCGACGTCGGCAGGGTAGAGACAGGAAGCAACCGACGTCGATCAGTAGTCGGCCGGCATCGGCGACCACCAGGCAGACAGGGACCGACGTCGGTCACGTATGGTTCGAGCTGCGAGTATATTACGGGCAGTTAGTTGATGAACCAAGTGTTTGCATGTTTAGAGCTAATTTTAGACTGAGAGCTACGGATCTAATTATTGTAATTAAGTGTCTAATTATTGTTTGAATGATTGTATTGTAAACTAGTGCTAGAGAGTAAGAGAGCAATATTATAAGCTCTTTCTATGTGTGAGGTGAGCAATGGTGTGTTCCTCCTAGTGCCACAGTACCAAGTGTGGGTGCTGGATTGGAGAATCAGCAGGGTTCTTCATGTATGTATGATCTTGGTCATCAGGTGAGCATGGCTTCTATAGGAGATCTACATGGTAAGTAAGATCATTGATTTGCAGATGTATGTGTGTGCAAGGTCAAGGTTCACAGGTGTGCAGAACCAGGTTGATTTGCAGGTGCGCAAGATCAGATAGGACAGCAACACAACAGGGAGCAGAATCAGGCAGGATCTACTTGGAGTACAGTGTGTACTCAGATAGAGCAAGAGAGGAAGGCAAGGAAGATCCTTCCATAAGTAAGGTCTATTGAGGTGCAGGTTGTTGCAGGTTCAAGAGAGATCTACTTGGAGTACATTTGAGTACTTGTGGAGTGCGTGGAGCACTTGTGGAGTGCGTGGAGCACAGGTGTAAGGTGAACACCAACTCAGTGTTTGAGTTGGGTGTTGGGACCTAAGAGAGAGAGCTTTGAGGAGAGAATTACTGTTCACTTGAGGTGTGGGAAGCCTCTGAAGAGGTGGTGGAGAAGAAGTGGCATCTTCTTTATTGTATTCTTTTCTGTATGAGTTTTAATACAAGTTGTGTATTGTCTCTCATATCTTGTGTTATTTTTAGATTCTAGTTACTTGTTGATTCTGGTTATTTCTACATATTAAGTTGCTTGTATTTGGTAATCAATTGTGTGCTTTTGGTATTCATATCCCAACACGTGGTATCAGAGCTAAGGTTGTAGGGAGCAGGTTTTGTGTTTGGTTACAGGGCACTCTCAGGGTTTCTGATTGAGTGGGAGTAGAGCAATGACAGATCAAAGTAAGCTAAGAATGGAGGAGTTGAAAAGCACAGATGGTCACTTATGGTCCTATGGAAAGAAGGAGCAGGTAAAAGAAGATTGTTGGTTGGTAGCAAATCAGCATGAAGGAACTGAAGATGCAGATGTTGCAGGGGTTATTGCATAGGATGCTTTGGGAGGTTTCTTAGATAAAGTTGAATCTTGGTTAATGGATTCGGTTGCCTCTTTCCATGTAGCCCCAGGTAGAGGAGCTGGTGAGCCTTACCAAAGAATTGGCAAAGGGGAAGTGAACCTGAAATTGCAGGCGGAGGCCAACACATGGGTGTTGAAGGAAGTCATGCAGGTCCCAAGTTTGGAGATGTGGCTAATTTCTTCAAAAAAGTTGGGAGATGGGAGATGCACAAGAACTCTCACAGTGGATACACTTGAATTAGCTGGTGGTAAGAAAATAGGTACTCTTTATCTACTTGTTTATATTACTGATTCTTCTTTTGTTGCGGAGACGTGGCTTCGTAGGCTTGGTCACATGAGCAGGAAGGAGATGCATGTTCTTAAGCGGAAGACAGATATATTTGACAGGCTTAGGAACTGGAAAGCCTTGGTGTTTATGGAGGAGATGGTGGATAGAGACCAGTGGATGGGTTGGATACTTCTGAGCAGGGTAGTTTGGACATCGAACTTGATTCAAAGGAGCTCACAGGTAAAAAGTCATCACTTATAGGAAAACACAGGTACCAGCATCGGCAGGAAAATTGACGTCAGTGGTAGGTAAGATCGATGTCAGTCATGAGGATTGACGTCAGCAGCAGGGACACTGACGTCGGTAGGGTTGGTAGTCAGGGACAGGCGCATGGAACTGATGTCGATTAGATGCAGACTGTGTGGTGATCGAGGTCGATCACTGTAACAGATTTTGGGTGGACAGCAAGCTGTCAAGGAGTCTCAAATGCCCATACAGAGGACTGAAGATGTAAGTAAGCCTCAAATTCATTGTTCCTCTTCTTGATACTAGTTGCTGACTGCAGAGTAGGAAGGATCCAGGAAACAGTGGGAGCATGGCATGGAGAGATTGCAGAACCAAGCAAAGATTTGGTAGGGTTGCCAGCAGGTATGAAAAACATAGAGATGAATGGATACCTTAGTTGAAGAATAGAGAGAATGGACATGTGAGATGGAAGACTAGGTCATATGGTCTTGAGAAAGCTGCAGGACAGTGGTACAGGGTTTGACAGGTGGATGACAAAGCATGACTCTAGTCAATGTCAGGGTAACTACTATGGTTTGTCTTACCAGGGGGATGATGGTCATGACATCATTCTGTTACTGTATGTGGATGGTATGTTTGCTAGCAGGTTTGTACATACAGGGTTTTGTTGAGCTAAGGGTAAGATTAGTTCAGTGGTTTACTATAAAGAATTTGGAGCAGTGAAATTCTTTGGCATGGGAGACATGGGAGATCACAGGGTGATTTTGTTTCCAATGGGAGCTGATGTGAATCAGGTGTTGGCGAGGTTCATTATGCAGGATGCAGATCCAGAGCACACTAAGGGCTGGACAGTTCAGTGTCTAAAATCACATGAGGTCTAATATAGACCTGAGTTTGCCCAAGCAATGGGTGTTGTCAGAGAGTTAGGAGCCAATTCAGAGAAGTGGATTCTCAGGGATGAGAGAGAGACTAGCAGTAGGGATTCATGCTATTCAGGGTCAGGACTTCACTACATGGGTTTGTAGGTTCGGATGTGACAGGGTACTCAGATGACAAGAGGTACACCACAGGTTGTGTGGTGGGTTGTCTTCAGGATTGATCTTGAAGAGGGATACAAGCCAGGAAATAGATTAGATGAGGTACAAGTACAGGTACAGTGCAACTGTTTATCTCCAAATGGGAGATTGTTAGGTTGTGGAGCTAAAAGCTTCACTGATGCAGACATGGAGGAGGTTGCAGAAGGGTTGTAGAGTGTTACTGTCACCGGCGTCGATCAGGCCAACCGACGTCGGCAGGGTAGAGACAGGAAGCAACCGACGTCGGTCAGTAGTCGGCCAGCGTCGGTGACCACCAGGCAGACAGGGACCGACGTCGATCACCTGTGGTTTGAGTTGCGAGTATATTACAGGCAGTTAGTTGACAAACCAAGTGTTTGCATGTTTAGAGCTCATTTTAGACTGAGAGCTGTGAATTTAATTATTGTAATTAGGTGTCTAATTATTGTTTGGATGAGATCTATATAATAGACTCATGGATTGTATTGTAAACTTGTGCTAGAGAGTAAGAGAGCAATATTATAAGCTCCTTCTGTGTGTGAGGTGAGCAATGGTGTGTTCCTCCTAGTGCCACAGTACCAAGTGTGGGTGCTAGATTGGAGAATCAGCAGGGTTCTTCATGTATGTATGATCTTGGTCATCAGGTGAGCATGGCTTCTATAGGAGATCTACATGGTAAGTAAGATCATTGATTTGCAGATGTATGTGTGTGCAAGGTCAAGGTTCACAGGTGTGCAGAACCAGGTTGATTTGCAGGTGCGCAAGATCAGCTCAGATAGAGCAAGAGAGGAAGGCAAGGAAGATCCTTCCATAAGTAAGGTTTATTGAGGTGCAGGTTGTTGCAGGTTCAGGGGAGATCTACTTGGAGTATGTTTGAGTACTTGTGGAGTGCGTGGAGCACTTGTGGTGTGCATGGAGCACAGGTGTAAGGTGAACACCAACTCTATGTTTGAGTTGGGTGTTGGGACCTAAGAGAGAGAGCTTTGAGGAGAGAATTACTATTCACTTGAGGTGTGGGAAGCCTTTGAAGAGGTGGTGGAGAAGAAGTGGCATCTTCTTTATTGTATTCTTTTCTGTATGAGTATTAATACAAGTTGTGTATTGTCTCTCATATCTTGTGTTATTTCTGGATTCTAGTTACTTGTTGATTTTGGTTATTTTCGCATATTAAGTTGCTTGTATTTGGTAATCAATTGTGTGCTTCCGGTATTCATATCCCAACATTAAGGCCTTTTCAAAAGTGTCTTTACCATTATAATAATTGAGTCCTTTTCAAGTACATCATGTTGATACACTTTTAAATACATGAATTTTATGTTTGTGTTAATATCAATTTTAAACTTTATTATTTATAAAAAGGAATTAGGAATGTCTAAATAATTTTTATGTGAGAGGTCTTTTTGGTTAAAACTCATGTTGGTAAAATTTATATTGATAAAATGCCAACACTATTTCAATATTTTGGTTGTGATCATTTTTAATTGATGTTCTATTCAATTAATATATTTTAAGTTGGGATCAACATTGAATCTTTGATCCACATCATTTTATGTTAGATTATATAATTGATGTAGAAAAAATAGATCAATTTTTTGAAGGTCATAAATTTTGACCCGTAACTTCATTTGAGCTCTTCCACACGTCAAAACAACCATTACAAAAATTTTGTTGTTCTTTTAAGTAGTTTTATTTGCTTAGAGTTGTTATTGATATTTTTGGAGGCTATATGTGATTGTTTGAGGGTTCAAAAGTACAGTTTAATAATTTTTTTGAAAATGTTCTATTTTTAGAAATTATATATTTTTAAGACCGAACGTCAACTTCAATCGAATTTCATCCCATAGGCTAATTTTATTGTTTAGTTTATTTCAGAAGATTTTTAGAGCTACTTGTGGTTGCATGTAAAACTTATTAAAAATAGCAGCTACTAAAAATAGAAGTTTTTTTTTAAGATTTTAGTTTTTTCAAAATTTTAAATGTCAACTCTAATTCTGAGTTGAGGCGTATTTAAGCATGGTCTGGGTTGTAATTATTTTAAGGCACTCAATATGAATTAATACAAGTTATTATTTTTAGTAGCTTTGCCTATTAATAATTTATTGTCTTGATGGTTCTCGGGTTCATTATTTGGTATCAGAGTAAGTTCAAATTTTGGAGGAGTAAGACATGGTGAGAAGATGAGGAGGTATTACACAGATGAACCAAACTATACAAGAGATACAAAGACAAGTGGAATAATTGACTAAATTTATCACCAAATAGAGAAGAAGATAAGGTGGTGATGATAAGGACAGATCATAAGAAGTTCAACAAGAAGAAGAATAACATGATCAGTGGCCATGATGGAAGAGAGAATGGTTCAAGATTTAGAAGGAAGAAATGAAAAAATCAAAGTTGATGTTCTAGATTATGGAGGTAGTTTAAGAACATAAGAGTTGATAGATTGGAGGAATAGCATAAAGAAGTTCTTCGAGTGGAAGACTATGAGAGAAGTCAAGAAGATAAAGTTTACATGCACAAAATTGAAAGGTCATGCAATGATTTAGTGGGATCACATGCAGAAAAAGAGATAGAGAAAAGGTAAAGAGAAGATTAATTCATGAAAAAATATGGAGAAGAAGTTGTAGGAGAAATTTATACCTATGGATTATGCACAAACCCTATATAGAAGATTTCAGAATTTGAGATAAAAAGATCACAATATAAAAGAGTATATAGATGAGTTTTATGAGCTTTATATATGAATAGAGCATGATGAAACATAAAATCATATGGCTACAAGGTATGTAAATAGTTTCAAATTTACTATTCAAGATGAATTAAGCATGCATATAATATTTTCCATGGAGGAGGCTTATCAATTAGCTTTGAAGATAGAAGAAAAACAAAATAGATAGAATTTTAGAAGAATGTCTCTTAGTCCAAGAAGAGACAGATTATCTCCAAATAGGGGATGAGGTGGGACTATCAGAGGTGGGTCTAATACCAATAGAGGTGAATTATCACATGGTGCAGAAAGGCAAGATGACAATAGGCAAGGGTTTCAATACCAATAAAGAGGAAGATTGTTTCAGAGAGGATGAGGTTATAGTGGTGATAGAGGATGGTTTTTGAATTAGATTAGATCTTATGTTTGTTATAGATGTGGAGAAGGGCAAAAAGCATTTGATTATCTGCACTATCAAGATCAAGAAATGAGGCAAGAGGATCATCCAAGAGTAAATCTAGTTGAAGTTGAGATAGGCAAGCAAAATATTGAAGTTGCACTAGCAGATGTTGGAGAGAATCTCATGATGAGAAGAACAATGATTGCTCCAAGAAAGGAACAATTGTAAAATAAAGAAGGTGGTGATGCATGGCTACGATCAAACATTTTTCAAATAATATGTACTTCGAGTGGAAAGGTATGCAAAGTATTTATAGATGGAAGTAGTTGTGAAAATATGGTTTCTAAAAAAATGATAGAGAAACTAAATTTGTAATATGAAAAGCATCATAATCCTTATCGGATTTTATGGTTTAAAAAAGAGGAGGTTATAATAGATAAATTATGCTTATTCAATTTTTCTATAGGAAATACTTATAATGATGAAATATGGTGTGATTTTATTCCAATGGATGCATGCTATTTGTTATTGGGGAGACCATGGAAATTTGACATGAAAGTAATTCATGATGGAGAAAAGAACACACACACTTTTATAAAGATGGTATAAAAGTAGTTTTGTTACCTCTTAAAGAGGAAGAGAATACATAAAATATGCTCTCTACTAAAGAATTTATCCAAGATATGAAGGTATCAGGTTGTATGTATTAGTAGAAAAGAATGAAGACATGAAAATGGTGCAAATACCAATAGAAGCAACAAGAGTGTTGAAATAATATGTAAATGTTATGCCTGATAAGTTACCAGATGGTTTACCACTGAAGAGAGATATTCAACATCATATTGATTTGATTCTAGTATCAACTCTCTCAATCAAGCAACTTATAGGATGAGTCCAATAGAACATGCAAAATTAAATAAACAGGGTACTGAATTGTTAAGGAAGAAGTTGATAAGGGAGAGAGTATGAGTCCATGTGCAACATCAACATTGCTAACTCCAAAGAAAGATGAAGGATGGAGAATGTGTGTGAATAGTATAAAAATTAATAAAATTACAATCAAGTAGAGATTTTTTATACCTCATTTAAATGATATGATGGATGTGCTTTCAGGAGTAAAATATTTTACTAAGATTGATCTATGTAGTTTTTATCGAATTCAAATTCGTGAAGGAGATGAGTGGAAGACTACATTCAAGACTAGAGATGTCTTATATGAGTGGATGGTGATGCCCTTTAGATTATCTAATATACCTAGCACATTTATGGGGATGATGAATACAATGCTATGAGAACATATTGGTAAATTTGTAGTTATTTATTTTGATATTCATTAAGACTAAATAAGAACACTTACAACATTTGAGAATGGTACTAGATTTGTTAAGAAAGGAGGAGTTGCATGTAAATTTGAATAAGTTTAGGTTTATGTAGAATAGTTTAGTATTTTTGGGATTTGTAGTTTCAGAAGATGGAGTGAGAATGGATGAAGAAAAGATAAAGGAAATTTTTGAGTGGCCTATTCCAAAAATCATTATAGAGGTAAGGAGTTTCCATTGTTTATCAAATTTTTATAAAAAAATTATTAAAAAATTTAGTAGTATTGTGGCACCAATAACAAATTACATGAGAGGGAAAGAATTTACATGGATGAGAGAAGCCACAAAAAGCTTTGAATTTTTGAAGAAGAATATTATAGAAAGACCAATTTTAGCATTTCCAAATTTTAACAAAGTGTTTGAGGTTGATCGCAATGTTTCATTTGTGAGAATTGGTGTTGTGCTAAGTCAAGAAGGAAAGCCAATAACATGTTTTAGTGATAAATTGAATGAGGTAAGAATAAAGTAGTCTACTTATGATGTGGAACTTTATGCAATTGTATAAGTATTAAGACATTGTAGGCATTACTTGGTACCTAAGGAGTTTATCCTATTTATAGATCATGAGGCTTTGAAGTATGTAGATACACAAAATAAGTTGAATAGTAAGCATGCAAAGAAGGTTTCTTTCTTGCAGGGGTATACTTTTATGTTGAAACATAAATAAAAAAATAGAATAATGTAGCTAATGCATTGAGTAAGAGAGTATTATTATTAACTACTATGGTGAGTGAAGTAGTTGGATTTAAAGCTATCAAAAAATTATATAATACCGATCCATATTTTAGCAAGGTAGTTGAGTAGTGCAAGAATTCATTAACAGGTGGGACATATACTATTCATGGTGAGAATCTTATAAAACAAGGTTATCTTTTCAAAGGGAAACAATTATGTATTCTAGTTGGATTTTTATGAGATAATATAATAAGAGAATTACATAGTGGATCCTTGGATAGACATTTTGGTAAGACGAAGATAATAGATTTGGTAGAGGAAAATTATTTTTGGCCAAAGATGAAGAGAGATGTGATAAGGTATGTTTCTAGGTGTAGAATATGTCAGGTGGCTAAAAGACATGCACAAAATACTGGACTATACATGCCATTACCAATTCTAAGAAGACTATGGATAAATTTGACATGGATTTTGTGTTTGGATTACCAAACACAAAGAGATAATGATTCAATTTTTATTGTTGTAGATAGATTTTTTTAAATGGTTCATTTCATTACATGTAAGAAAACTAATGATGCCACCAAAGTTGCATAATTATTTTTAAGGATATTGAGAGATTGCATGGCATTCCAAAAACTATTACTTCAGATAGGGACACAAAATTTCTAATTCATTTTTAGAGAAATTTGTGGAAGAAGATGGGTACTAAGATACAATTTAGTAGTACATATCACCCATAAACAGATGGATAGATAGAAGTTATAAATAGGATCTTGGAAAATTTATTAAGATGCATAGTGGGAGAGAAGCCCAAACAATGGGTCTTGGCTTTACCATAAGCTAAATTTGCATATAATCATTCATTCAATAGATCAATAAAAAATTCACCATTTCAAATTGTTTATGGGATAAATCCTATGGATATTTTAGATTTGGTATAATTACTAATTTTTGAGTGAATTAGTGATGATGCAAAAGTATTTGCAGAGCATACACAATAGTTGCAAGGAGTAAGAAAAAAGTTATAAAAAAGTAATGAGAAATATAAAGTATTAGTAGATGTCAAAAAAAGGTCCAAAGTAGTTAAATAAGGAGAGTTGGTAATGGTTTATTTGAGAAAATTTATATTTTCAAAAGGCATATACAACAAGTTGAAGTTTAACAAAATTGGTCTATGCAAAATTGTGAAAAAAATCAATGATAATACTTATGAGGTGAGTTTACCATAGAATTTGGATGTCTCTATAGTATTTAATGTTTCAAATTTATATTAATTCCATGGATAAGATGAAGGAGGTGATGAATATAAAGAAGTAAATTGGTATCATTAGGTTCCAAAGAAGAAAAAGAAAAAATGGTGCACGGTTTGGATATGAAGATAATGAGCATAAGACAAGAGAATTATAATAGGTATTTAGTGAAATGAGAAGGATTAAAGTAAGAAGATAAAACTTGGATTATATAATGGGAGTTGAAGAAGATTGACAAATAAAAATGGTAGCAGTATAATCAGGGCAAATCATAGTAGCAAAGTTTTTTTCAATAAGAGGATAATGATGTAGAAAAATAGGTGAATCTTTTGTAGACCATAACTTTTGACTCGTATCTTTGTTTAAGATATTATATGTGCCAAAATGATCATCGTAAAATATTAGTTTCTATCTTAAGCAGATCTATACCCTTATATTTATTTTTGATATTTTTTGGAGGTCATATGTGATCATCTAAGGGTCTGAAAATATCGTTTAATGATTTTTTCAAGAATTTTCTATTTTTAGAAATTATATATTTTTAGGAATTGACATCAAATTTAGTTGAAAATCATCCCATAGGTTAATTTTAGTTTATTTTGGAAGATTTTTAGATCCACTCATGCTTTCATGCAAAACTTACTAAAACTAGCAACTGTTAAAAATAGAAGTTTTTTTTAGATTTTAGTTTTTTTGAATTTTGTATGTCAATTCTAATTCTAAGTTGAGGATTATTTAATAATGGTTTGAGTTTTAATTATTTCAAGGCACTTAATACAAATCAATAAACTAGAGCCCATTTTGATCTAGATACAACAAATAAACTAGATCCCATTTGGATCTAGAGGCAAGAAGATATCCTAAAGCTTTTATGAAAAGAATGTATATCATTAGAGATAGAGGACATCATTGTCTAATGGAACGTTTCAAGTTAATACTAGTATAATTGAATCCATTGATGGTGAGGTAGGATGAGGCATCTGAAAGCAAAGTTTAGACTACTAAAATGAAGAATTGGCCAAAACCTAGAGAATTTAACATGGATATAATAAAAGGCCACTCAATTATTTCATAATTTTTTTCAAATTTGAGCTTGACAAGAATTGTTCTCTAATAAGAAACTATAGACCATTCCATGCCTTCCTAGATGACAATAAGATAGTATAAAATATATCTCCCTTTAATGAAACTAGTTTATTCAAGTAAAATAGTGGTAAGAAGAATAAAACAAAGTTGATTGGCCAGATATTTGGTGAGGATTTTGTGTGAGACATTGAACAAGGTAATGAGATGTCAGCTAGTAAGAATCTCTGGATCACTCAATTTGGGAGTGAACTTAATATCATCTTGATTAATTAAAGATCCTAAATAATGGTTTTATAGGAATTATTTGTACACTTGGATCAGGTCAGGGCCAACAAACTCCCATTTGGTTTTATAAAATTCATAGGTAAAGCCACCAAAGATCAAGGCTTTATCATTACTCATGTATTGGAGATCCTCTATGAGCTCTTAGAGGGTCAAAGGATAGTTCAAGATCCACTAGTCAACTATTTTAACCTTATAATTAACCACATCTAGGCATTCCTTGAAATCATGAGCTCTTTCTAGTGTAACCTCTTAGGCTTAGAACACTAACTTGTAGTGATCCATGAAGTCTGAAAAAATGTTTGAAAGGGAATTGAATATGGATTGGGCTGACTTCTTGGCCTTGATCTGATCATAAAATCATTTGGCTCTAAAAAATTTGAAGAATTCCTTGTTAGGACTTGTTCCAAAGTCTTAACGTTAGGTTAGTTTTTTGGTAGAAAATAATTACTATTGTAAATGGGGCATGCATCTTTTATAAAGACACCCCCATAAAATAAATAAACTTAGTTTAATTATTAGGTAGTTTTTATGTTTTATGTTTATTAATTAGATTTGTTTTACGAGTTTTTTTTCGTATTTAGTTGGTTATTGGATTAGTTGTTTTTACCGGTCATTGGTAAAAACTATATAAATCCATATTTGCTTTGTGAAAGGGTTAACGGAGTAAAGGCACCCTTATGTACTTATTTTTTTGAAATTAATAAAATACTTGTGCACTCGCACTAAGCGGGGACAAGGTTCAATCTATTTTGATCCTGGAGTTATCAGTGGTATCAGAGCATGGTTGGGAGCACGGTGAATTCGAAGGAGGAAGGTGTGATTTCTTTTGGCATGAAAATAAGGTATGCCATATAGTTTGGTTTAAATATTTTGAAAATTTATTAAATCATTTTAATTTTTCAAAAATTATTTATATTTAAACCTGTATTTTCCATATACCACTGTCTATTTCTTTTTGGATCATTCATACTCCATTCATACTCCATTTTTCCTCTGTTAAGCCTCCTCATTTGGCATAAAAATGAATTTTAGCATTTAAATGTTATTAATTCATTATTTTTGAGCCAAAATCAGATTTGTACGGCCTTTTATCTGAGAAAACATCTGAAACTTTTCATTAATGGCTGTCATTATGAGTATAACATTCATTTCTGTGGAAAACCTTTGAAAAACATCAGCAAATAGCATTAAAAACCTCTGTTGTTGCATTTTAAATTGAAAATCTGGAAATACCAGAATTGTACGGCCTTTCTAACACCCAAGCTTGTTTTTGATTCATTCACTGCAAAATATACCTTAAAAAATTGCAAAAACACTGTCAAAATCATTTTTAGCAGCATGTACGGATTTGTATAGCCTAGGTGAGAGAGAGCAGGTGGAGAAAAAGTTTCCAGCAGCAGCCATGGCGACCCAGGCAAGCATGGCGCTGGAATAAAGTTCATAAATTATTTTTTGCTGTTCTAAAGTTTTATTTTTCAAAAATTTGTTGTGGAGGGCCCACCCGGGAGAAAGCTTGAAGTGAAGGCTGTCAAATAAAAAAAGAAAGGGAAAAATAATTTATTTATTTACATTCTCATGTAATTTTTTTTTATTTTCCCTCATACACAGAAATCTGGTATAAATTTAAATTTCTGAGTATAACATTTTGTAAATGCTCTTAGAGCAATTGGTTAAGCCTATTTTGCTAAAAGCTTGCAAGGGAGGAGGTCAAGGGTTCAAATCCCTTTTTGGAGAAAGTTTCTTTTTGCCTTGGAATATACTTTTTTGAAAAAGGAATATTCCCTTTTAATTTTGTATATTGTAAAACAAATACTTATTGTATTGTGTTATTTATTTTTCAAAAAAGGGGCGAAATTCAATCTTTTTTCTTTCACATTGTTGTGGTGAGATAAGGGTGTAATTGGTGAAATAAGGTTGTAATTTGACAAAATAAGGGTGTAATCATTGATTTTTGGTGTGGTTAAGTGCAAAACCCATCAAAAATACTTGTTTTTTTCTTTTACGCTCTACGCGGAGGTTAAGTGCAAAACCCCGTAGAAGCAGTGTCTTGTGCAGTGAGTGTGATATTTGTTTCATTTTTTTCGCATTTTGTCGCACGTTTCTATACTGCACTTACTTTTATTTCAAAAATGCCAAAAATTTAGAATTTACTTTCAGATGGTGATAGATTAACAATTTCCAATTATTCAGATTGGAAACGATTGATGGAGGCTTCACTAATGTTTAATGAGTTATGGGATATTGTTAAGAATGAAAATCCCACATTGCCAACAGAACAGGCTAAGTTAGATATTTTCAATTTGCATGATTCTAAGGCCTTAGCTCTCATTAAATGTTGTTGTACTCGTGATACGTATGTTCATATTGAAAATTCTCCTCATAGTTACACTGCGTGGAAAACATTGTCTGTTTTGTATGATAAGAAATCAAAGCATAAGAAGATAGATATTCATATGCAGTTGTTTACTTTGTCATTAGATGACGAAGGGGATATGGGAGAATATGTGTCTAAGTTGAAAAATATCACTACTGAGTACACTAAGGCTGGTTTTGGAAAACTAGATGATGACCTCATAGTTACTGCTACTTTGAAAGGACTACCAGGGTCCTATAGGAATTTTGTTGAAATGTTGCATGTCTCTAACAAGATCACAGGCATCACCTTTGATAAGTTGGCTGAGTTTCTCATTCAACATGACCTCTCTCTACCCAAGAAATCCAAGAAAACTAAAGAAGCCCATGTTTTAGAGTCAAAGCCTAGTTCATCTTCATCTGGGCATCAAAACAATAGAGAAAACAGTTATAGAGGGGGTCGAGGTTACAGAGGAGGTAGATATCAAAATAGAGGTAGGGGTCATTCACATAATCAACAATCTAATAAATCACATTCACATGAAACAAGTGATCGAGGACATGGTCACAATTCATATAGGGGCAGAGGTCGAGGTAGATCTAACATTCAGTGTCATAGATGTGGAAAATTTGGTCATATTGCCTCACAATGTAGGATTCCTTTTGATAAAATTTAGAGGCCACAAAAAGCAACTAAGACTAACTCTGCTCAGTATGCCGATCATGACTATGATGAATCTAATAATGTAGCCCATGAATTTGCATTTACTTCTTTGGGGCACATTGATTATGTTGAATATGAGGCTAGAGATGAGCTCACAGATGTATGGGTTTTAGACACAGGAGCAACCAAACACATGACATTTAGGAGAGATTTCTTTTGGTCTTATAAGGAAGCTTCTCTCTCTCTCCAGTTGCCTTAGCAGATAAGTCTATGCATACACCACTAGGACTTGGTACTATTCGAATTCTTCTTCCTAATGGGTCTATAAAATACTTGGAGGATGTTTGGTATGTTCCCACATTGAAGAAACACTTACTTTCTTTGGTAACTATTTGAAACAAAGGTTATCAAATTGTGCTTGAAAATGGGCTCATTTACATCAATTCAGTGAAGGATAATTATAAAACCATGTACACAGGATATGAAGATGGTAACTTGGTTAGATTGCATTGTAAGGTGCTTCCTCCAAATATAGAACTTGTAGCAGTTGTTGATACAGGTACAGGTACTATGTCTACACAGCGATTATGGCATCTCTGTTATGGACATTTGAATATCCACTCTTTAGTGGATTTGCAGAGATATGGTATGGTGAATGGGTTGCCCACTTTTTGCAAAGATAGTATTCTTTGTGAGTCATGTGTTTTGGGCAAACAAAATTGGGAAAATTTTCCTAAACAGTCATCTTAGAGAGCTAACAGATGTTTACAGTTAGTTCATAGTGATGTATGTGACATGAAAAAGTCATCCATTGGTGGGTGTAGATACTTTGTCTTGTTTATTGATGACTTTTCTAGGATGACTTGGGTATTCTTTATGAAAAACAAATCTGAAGTTTTTGCTAAGTTTGTTGATTGGTTACACTTAGTCGAAAAAGAAACAGGTTCACATTTGGCCACTCTTCGTTCAGATAATGGAGGTGAGTATACCTCAAATGAATTTTTAGACTATTGTCGAGAACATGGAATTCATTGACAATATAGTAATGCTTATACGCCCAACAAAATGGAGTATCTGAACGAATGAATAGAACTTTAGAGGGCATAACACGTGCCATGTTGCATTATAAATAGCTTGAATATAAATTTTGGGCCGAAGCCGTTGGTACTGCAGTGTATGTGAGAAACAGGTCCCCCACAGTTGCACTTTTGGGATAAACTCCATATGAGGCATGGTATGGGTTTAAACCCAAAGTTAAACACTTGAAAGTGTTTGGATGTCTTTGTTTTGCTTTGGTTCCTCCTAAACATAGAACTAAGTTAGAACCATGAAGTCGAAAATGCATCTTTCTTGGTTATTCTGAAGATAAAAAGGGGTTTCGTTTGCTTGCACAGGATTCAGGCAAATTCATAGTGAGTCAAGATGTAATATTTGATGAATTTGGGACTATGAACACTGTAGAGATTGATTCTCAACTTGATAGATTAGAGAGGAAAAATGCAAAAAGAGATAAGGGTTTGAACAATGGGGATAACTCTTCGAAGTTATGGTATGAGACTCAAATTCCTTCACTTTCCTCTCCTTCATCTACAAGTTCACAGGTTGATGACTTAGAAATTATTGAAAATTCTCTAAGTCCCCCATCGAATGATACACCTAATGAGAATTCTGGAGTCCCTGATTTGAATAATTTGTCTAAGTATCCAAAATGGGCTCAATGTACTTTTTCTAACTTGACAGCAGATGAAGTTGGTTTAATAGGGCCCAAGAATTCTTGAAAATAGGTGAACTATGCTATGGTTGTTACTACTTCTTCCACGAAGCCATCCACTTTTGAGGAGGCATTTACTGAACATGTTTGGCAACAGGCAATGAAATGTGAGTATGATTCCATACTTAACAATAATACATGGATTTTAGTTGATCCTCCTCCACATGTTAAACCCATCGTATGTAAATGGGTTTATAGGACTAAGTATAAATCAGATGCCTCCATTGATAAACATAAGGCACGACTTGTTGCCAAAGGATATGCGCAACAAGAAGGTACTGATTATGAGGAAACATTTGCACCAACTGCCAAATGGCACACTATTCGTATGGTACTTGCCTTAGCAGCACAAAATGGTTGGAAAGTACATCAGTTGGATGTTAAAAGTGCTTTTTTAAATGGTGATTTACAAGAAGAAGTCTATATGAAACAACCTCAGGGTTTTGAATAGGTGGGTGCTGAACACAAAGTGTGTAAATTGACAAAAGCTTTGTATGGGCTCAAATAGGCACCCAGGGCTTGGTATGAGAAAATGGATTCATACTTTAAATCCATTGGTTTTCATCGTAGTGAATCAGATGATACTCTCTATTTTCGAGTGCAGGGTAAGAAAATGGTGATATTAGTTCTCTATGTTGATGACTTGTTTATTATAGGTAATGATGAAAATCATAACAAGTCTGTGAAGAAGGAATTAAAAGATGGGTTTGAGATGACAGATCTTGGACTTCTTCACTACTATCTAGGCATAGAGGTAACTCAAAAAGAGCATAGTATTTTCATTTCACAAACTAAGTATATTTCTGAGTTATTAGAGAGGTTTGGCATGAGTGATTGCAAACCTGCCCTCACTCCCATGGAAAGTAACTTGAAATTGTCTAAGGATGACAGCAGTGCCTTTTTTGATGGCACCACATATAGACAATTGGTGGGAGGTTTGATATATTTGATGACTACCAGGCCTAATATTTCTTTTTCAGTTGGAATTCTATCTAGGTTTATGCATGAGCCTAGAGAAATTCATTGGCATGCAGCAAAACGAGTACTTCGTTACCTTCAGGGAACGAAAATATATGGCCTTGAATACCGCCGCAACAAGAACTTCAAACTTGTTGGATATTGTGATGCAGATTTTGGCGGATGTGTGGATGACAGAGTGTCAACCACAGGATACACTATGCATATGGGTTCAGCTGCCATTGCTTGGTGTTGTAAGAAGCAGGATACAGTGGCAAATTCATCAGCAGAATCAGAGTATATTTCAGCATGGGATGCTTATAGAGAAATTGTTTACCTTCATCGTATTCTTGAAGATCTTCAAGTTTCTCAGTTTGCTCCTACACAGTTATACATTGATAATCAGAGTGCAATCAAGATGTCCAAGAATCCAGTGTTTCATGCCAAAACAAAACATATGGATGTCAAATATCATTATCTGTGAATGTTGGTGGCAAAGAAAACTCTTGATCCAATATATTGCCCAACTGCCGATCAGACAGCTGATATCTTCACAAAACCCCTTGACAGAATCAAATTTGAAAAATTCAAAAAAATGCTTGGTATGTGTCCAAAGACTTGACTTTGGATCATAGGGGGGTTTGTTAGGACTTGTTCCAAAGTCTTAACGTTAGGTTAGTTTTTTGGTAGAAAATAATTACTATTGTAAATGGGGCATGCATCTTTTATAAAGACACCCCCATAAAATAAATAAACTTAGTTTAATTATTAGGTAGTTTTTATGTTTTATGTTTATTAATTAGATTTGTTTTACGGGTTGTTTTCCCGTATTTAGTTGGTTATTGGATTAGTTGTTTTTACCGGTCATTGGTAAAAACTATATAAATCCATATTTTCTTTGTGAAAGGGTTAACGAAGTAAAGGCACCCTTATGTACTTATTTTTTTGAAATTAATAAAATACTTGTGCACTCGCACTAAGCAGGGACAAGGTTCAATCTATTTTGATCCTGGAGTTATCATTCCTTAGAATCCTTATCTCCAACATTGAGCCATTATAGTTGGGCATATAATTATGACCCTCTAGTAGTGTGGCTATTTGTAACCTTAATGTGTATTTGAGCAAGGCAAGAAGACTCTTAAAAGTATTGTCAAAATTATTGAGCTCTAAGATGGAGCAGACCTTTCAAAATTATTATAACATAGCATCCTCACTATGTTTCCTAACTCACACAACTTGTTTCCCACAGTGGTTTAGGAAAGTGGTGGTGTACAAAATGGCCTAATTCCACCACTCAGTCTAGATGGCAGCATAAGGAGGGTGAGGGGCCAAGGTCCATATTCAAGAATTTAGATGAATGGTGTGTACTAGAAGAGAAGTATTGGGGATGAATTGATTACATGGCACCTTATATTTCCCCATGACCCATTCCACTCTACTGGAGATAGGAGTATGATTAGATAGAATCAAGGCTGAATGTATAGTGATAGGCTGACCATTAATGTTGAAGAAATAAAAAATATTTTTTTCTCAAAACATTTGATAGTCGGGCCCTTTTAGCATGCAATAATCCCCACCATGGTAATTATACCATGTAAACCAAGATGTATAATTAATTTAGTGTTGTCAGAGGAAAGGGTCAATAAGACCTCACTTATTCTTGAAATAATACCACGCTTTACGTTTGATGATGCACCATTGTATAGGCAAGGTACTAGTTTTATCCTTGTAACTCTCAACCATATTAAAATATACAAAAATGAGACACATGGTAGGGGGAGATTGTCAGATAATGAGTTCCAAAGCAGAGATATATCAAGACCATAATTAAGGGCATAAATGTTAACAATGCCAATTAAATGGTCATAAATGTCTAAAAACATAAAAATGGCATGGTGTGATGGGTCCTTCCTTATGCTAATAATGAATTGGTAGAACTTATGTCAAACCAATATGATTTCACCACCACATCCATCTTCATGTAGAGTGGAAAAAATGGGTGGTATCATGCTAAACATAATGTAGAGAAATCTTTAGAAGAAAGCTTGCAACTTTAACCTCTTACAGACAAATATAAATAAAGAGCCTATTTTTTGATAGGTGGCATGAAAAGGATATTTTTTATAGGACTCTATAATAATTAAAAAATTTAATGACAAAAAATTCATTGGAAACATCCTTCATGTGGAATTACCCCTGTCCATCATAAAAATCTTCTGAAACAACAAAACTATTACTCTGGTTTGGGATAGAAAAACCTATCAGCATAATGGAGTACAATTTAACCCTATGGTCATATTGGGGAGAGTCACCACCACCATGAGGGGGGCTATCAATCCCCCTTAATAATTTTCCATTGATTAAGAATATCCCAATGACAAGGATCAAATAATCTTGAGAACTACTTGAAACTATAATTTGATAGGATTGGGGGACCTGAATAATATGGGTAGGTGGATTGGGTATCTCCTAAGAAGTCTTTTCAATTGGAGAAGAGGAGGTAAGGGAGGACATTTTTTCCCCTAGCTGAGGATGTTTACAATGGACTATGGTCTAGACATCCCCATTTTCTACCACTTTGGGATTCTCAGGTTATGGAAGGGCCAATGCAGGTTTTGAACATCCCATAAGGGGAAATTTTTGATACGATGGTTAGACACCTAAAAACATAATCAAGTGTTAGGTAAGTTGAATTACATAGTTTTGTATGACTAACAAGAATCACTAACCTAGATATCAATTAATTCCTTTAGGTATTTTCAATGTTTCACCTTGACATAAACCTATTTGTTGGGGTGCAAGGAGAACCACTTCATCTTATCTTAGCAAATAATTTATCTAATAGGCATGATAATTTGGTTCATAAAGGTCCACAGGTACATTGGTAAGTTGGTAAGTTTAACCCAAATGCGGACTTGAAGGGAAGCCTAGTTTGTGGCCTTGAAATCAAAGTTTAAATTGGATAAAATTAAGAGTATGTTTTGAAGAAACTATTATCTTGATTTGGTAAGGAGGGCTTGGAATTTAGATGAATATTTGAAGATAAATAGGAAAAAACATTTTGTATGGTTTCTAACTCCAACCACATTGATGCCTATGAGCTCCCACTAGTTGGAAACAAATTCTAGAGAGACTCTTCTAAGGGGACTCAACCAATAAAATAAGCAACAAAGGAAAAAACGTCATAAAATTTACATGAATTTTCAATAGCATGACCAACAAGACATACCTCTAGCTGAGAAGGAAGGGTAGATGGGGTACCTCCTCGAAGACCTTTGGAACAAACTTTCAAGCTCTCTTGGGAACCATTTTTATCATCTCCTATAACAACCATCATAATTGAGAATGGGGAGTCCATTATATAGGGATGACCTGACCATAAGATAGAGTATTGATCATAATAAATATAAAAGACCCTAAAAATTCCCTCAAATTTGATATGTAAATATGGTAAGAAAGCACACAAGGGAAGGAAAAGTGACCATGGGAAACCTTAGCAAAGCTATTTCTTATGTCTTCCTCTAGAGCACATTTTTTCTTACCTTATATTGTAAATATTAATGTCTAAATCCTAATTTGACAAACACTAAATAAATAAACCTTAATTTTAAAAACCTTAAATTTAAAAATCATAAGTTTATAGAATCTAAATTTTAGAATCCTTATTTTATGACCCATACTTTTTGAGATTATCATTTTAAAAATCACCCTAAAAAATAAAACCATAACTTTATAACTCTTAAATTTGAAAATAATAATCTGATAAATAATAATTATTTAATTTCTAATTTTAAAATGGCTATTTTTTGTGATCCCTAGATTAAAATTTTGTAATTTTAAAAATCTCAAAAAAATCCTTAATTTTACATACCTTGATTAAAAACATAAACTTTCAAAATCTTATTTTTGTAAATTCTTGATTTAAAAATATTAAGTTTTCAAACATATTAATCTAAAATCCTCAATACAAACCCTAAATAATAAAACCCTATTTTTTTAAATTGTAAACTAAATAAAACTATAAAGAAAACACAAATTTTAAAAACTATAAATTTAAAAATATTTATTTCATAAACTCTAATTGAATATACCCTAATTTTGAAAACTCTAAATCTTTATTCTCTGATTCAAAAAATTTAATTTTTCAAACCTTAAATTAAATTTAAAATTTTACCTTAACAAATGTCTCTCAGATATAATCCAACTGAAACATGATAATTCCTTTTAATTCTAAACCCTGGATTATGAAAAAATTGCCTAAAGATGTCGTTTATACCACCAGACTATTCATCTCTTAGCAGTTTGTCCTCGTGAAAGTAAGCCAAAGAAATAAAAGGATCAATATTTTCACCCTAAAGGTTGGTAACCATATGAACACTCTAATCCAACCAAGGTCACAAAAAAATCTAAAAAAGGCCCAAGGAAGAAAGAAGGTTTAGAGTTTTTTGGAGAACTAATGGTGTCAGATTCTTCTTACCAAATGAAATTTATATATAATGTTATAGGGGGAGGTATCAAGAAATTAAAAAAATCTAAAAAAATTAGTTTCAATAAGGATAAACCTTTATTTGAACCTTAACACAATCATGCACTTCTAATGGTCATTGCTAGCCTAATGGATATGAGTCATCCAAAGAGTTGGACTGAGATTCGAAAAAAAAAAAAGCAAAAAAGGTCATATTGTGGATACAAGATGTGACCATTTCTGATATGTTTTTCTCTTTTCAGCGTTTTATTATATTGGCCTATTCCACTTGGTGTGGTTTGGATTTTGGGGTGTGACTTTTCCACCCATCTTTTTTGTATGACTAACATTGTACTATAATTTGCTATATCAATAAAGGTATGATTCTAATCAAAAAATTAAATTTTATAAACTCTTATATTATAAATAGTAATTCTAAAAATTTTAATATTACAAATTCCATATTTTAAAAACCATAAATTTTCAAATGCTAATATCTAAAATCACCATTTTATACATTTTAAATAAGAAAATAATATTTTTTATAAACCTTAATTTAAATGTTCTTACTCTATTTTCATGAATCAATTTTATAAACCCTAATATTTAAATCTTAATTTTACAAACTTTAATTTCAAAATCATAATTTTATGAAATTCATACAATCCTTAATTTTACAAACTGTAATCTTATAAAACTAAAAATTTTAAACCCTAATATCTTAAATCTAAATTTTGATAACCTTAAGAAAAGTCTAATTATTCAAATATTATTAAAAATGTTATTGTAGATATTTTATGATTATATAGAACCTCAGTCTTATACAATGGATAAACTAAGACCTTGGTTGTTCCTCTTAGTTCTTTATCGTCTCACTTTCTACATGTCTCACATTTGATCTATGTGCTCTTTAGCCTATATCCCTTAGTCTATCCAATCTTATGTTGATGACCTAGGTCTTATATCTTTCTCAAAAATTATAAAATATACTTATCTTCCTTCTCTACAAGTTCAAAACTTGTATTTGCTTTATTACTCCCTGGACACTAATGTCCGAGATATAAATTAGAATCAACGTTACTATCCTATCCTGACGTAAGTTCCATTTCCCTAAAATCATCTAATTTTAAAATGAAATGTATCCTAATGGTCGGCCTAAGTGATTTAATGTGAGTAAATGCTCCAAAGGAATTGATATAAATACAAGATCAACCCTCATTCATTCCTTACCTAGAAAATACTAAAGAGACCAAATATAACTTGTCAAAATCACTCTATCAATCATTAAATTGATCAAAGCTTCCATATTTTCATATCATTAATATAAAAAACACATATATAAGAACCCAAGAGCCTATTTTTTCAAGTTATAAGCTAGGTCACTATTATAATTGCTTTGCACATATTGTATGATTCACATACAAGCCAACACATAGGGGATAACTACATACATTTGAGGCCCTCTTTAGAGTATTGGATATGTAATAAATGCCCAATTACAAAGGGTTATTTAGAAAATCTTGACATAGTGTGCCCACTAATCCATTTTCCCTCAAAGTCACTATAAATATGAAAAACTAAGGTTTTGTCATTTTATAAGGAGTGATAGTACATGACTCAAATCTGAATGCATTAGAGTGAGGGTGAAGTAAAACCTAGAAGTATATAGGTGGTCACATCTTGTTTTAGAATATATTTCTTACAAGACACTAATATCAAACTTAAACAGTAGTATCAACGTAATCGTCCCAGTCTGACACTATTGTCCAGAGAGATAAAAGCATCAAAACTAGAATTTGATAATTGTTCTAAAATCTCCTTCCTTCCTAATTTTATCCATATTCTATTTTTAAAAATTTATTATCATCAAAACAAACTAATAACTTCACTTCCTTGTCATTTGTATATATAGCATATTTATACTTTTCATATTTAGACTATATCAACATAATAAATTCAGTGTATGCTTATATTTGAGTCTAGTATTTAATTAGCCTATTATAGATCTGATTATCACCTTTGTGCCATTTCATTTCTATATACCTATTTAACATCTAGGTAATACCAATTTAAATCAATTTAGGGTTAAAAATTTGGTGAACCTAATCTTTGAACATCAAAAACCTAGGTCACTTAGGGTTTTTTTATTTTTTTATTTTTCTATTACTGATCCCTAACTTTCATAAAATATTTGTAACATGGATGCATATATTACCCATTTTTTATTCCAATATTTCATAGTTTTTATGGTTTGATACATTACTTTCCTTGTCAAATCTTATAAGAAAACTCGTGCCAATAGTGAGAGGGTTATAAAATAAACACAATAATTAATCTCTTTTCAAAATTTATTTTTCAATGTTGTAGAGATAATATCTAGATGAAAATATACATACTCTTGACCATTTGTCCTATCTATATCTTATTTAAATGGTAGTTACCATCCTACACCCATCACTTGCCCATAGATTGTATTGGGTTCTACGGTCCAAGTTATTACTACTCGAAGAGGAAATGTTTCCCAACCCATTTCACCACATGTTAATATAAAATAGGTGCCACCTAAACCCAAGCTTGTAATAAAATCCAAGTGATATGACATTATTTACCAATTGAGTAATACACATGCAAAAATTTCAATCATTGAACTCCTCAAGCAATCTAATGTTTATAAGGATATACTATATGAGGCACTGTATGAGACAAAAATTCCAATTGATATTGAGCCTAATTATTTTGCATATATTATGAAATATCTTAAAAATAATAAAAATATCATCCCCTGTGATACAACATATCTACCATTCAAAAATATTATTGATCAAAATTTTCCTTTGCTCATAAAAGTCACAATACAAAGTAAAGGTATTAAAAGAGTGCTCATTGATAATGGATCAGGCCTAAATATTTATAGCATGCTATTCCTAACCACCATGGGTATGAACACAAGCCTTATTCAAAATACCATTATGCACATAAAAGGGTTTGAAAATTCACATAACCCTTCAATTGGATAAATTACATTGGATGTGAACTTAGGACCAAAAATAATTTCAACTACTTTTCAAGTCATGTCTCAATCCTTACATTATAATTTACTTTTGAGTAGACCTTGGATATATTTAATAGAATATATCCCATTTACACTTCATCAATGTGTAAAATTCATACATGAGGGGACCTTATTATCTATGCCTTCTAATGATAAACCTTTCAATTTTTTTGAAATGATACATTTTAAAACTTAAGGCATCCCTATAGTATTACCACCAAAATAATCCATTCTCTTGAACATATATATGTATGAAATAGGTGAGTCAAGTAAAATGGATGCTTTATATGCAAATAAAAATAATGAATTAATCTCTAAGGTACACATAGCTATGCATAAGGAGAAAGAGCCATCCATAAAGGAGTCAAAAAAAATTCAAGAACCCCTAACATTTGAGCTTCCTTTATTAGTTAATACTAAGTAAAAAAATGGCCATGTTTTTTTATTATTATGATAGCGATGATGATATAGCTTATGATATGACAAATGATAAAATGTGAAACTTCAAAAATTTGAGCCACGTGATCACTTGTCACATAAATTATTTGAACATATGGTTCCTAACACATATAAGCTAAACCCACTTACAGAAAATAAAAAATTGGCTTGAGATAAGGGAAAATCAAAAGTAGTAGATGAGCATGTAAATATTGTTATTCCATATATCCCTTTTGGCTAAAATCATTGAGTCAAATTTATAAGGGCCAATTTCAAGTACATCATGTTCAAATAATGTGGAATCTTCTCAAAAGGCTTTACCTTAAATACTGCATATCACAATGGAACATGATACCACTAATACCATCTTATCTCTGTTAGTTAAAAATAGAATGATATATTTACCTTCTACTAGACATAGATTAGGTAGTATATGCCTCCCCACAAAGGGATTACCATATTGTAATTACCATTAGATCATTGGCCATACTACTAATCAATGTGTGGTATTACAAAGTCTAATCCAATAATATAAGAGTGAAGGATGCATACTTAATGTGTCCATAATAGGAAAAAGAAGAATACTTCTTATCTTTCAAAAGAGAATTATACATCCAAGCTACAAAATCATGATTATTTAACTATGTCTACTAATATTGATGGGGTATATTGCCACCATATTAGGTTTGATCCAAACTAATGGGGTACAACTTGTGGGAATACTTTTCTTGCATGATTGGGACATACTATAAATGAACTCATATATTCTCCCATAGATCTTGAATATAATGGATACATTCACTTACCTATTGTTTTCATCCCATGTGTCAAAGATTTAACTATATGGATATCAATAAATGAACCACATTTAAAACTAAAGTTAAGACAAACTTGGCTAGTTGAGTGGAACGCTAAGCTAGACAATAAAAACTTGTATGTAAACTTTCCTCATATGGGTACATATATTTGCATATAACATGATGGATATAATTATTTGCCTACACCATTGGCTTCAAGAAAACTATTACATAGAAACATTGAAATGTTGGTACTAAATCAATATAAATAAAGCTTAAAATCATTTACAGGTGGCCCTTCACCTATTAAGGATGAGGACTTACTTTATTAAACTTATGTCAAAATCTCCAAAAACACCAAAAAAAAAACATTTAAAAATCTAAAAACACTTTTGACAATTACATGTTCCATTAGCTCCTTGGAATCCATGTGTTAGTTCCATGTTGATGGATGACATAATCAATTACTCCTACATACACATGTGTCACACTTCTACTTGAGTATGATATAGGCATACATAGATAAATGATACATTCCCATTTCGAATGTTGGGCCTTCTTTCTACTCATGTCATATGGACATTGGGGGCATCCACTTCTTTCATCTTGATACACATAGGTTATATGATTTGATTATCACTCTACATTATCATGTTTGAGCTTACATTTTCACTTACACATGCTTATTATCCATGATTATTTCTTACATAGGGTACTTGATATGTTATAAACTTGACATCTTTTCCTAAAACATTGGATCCATAGGCCACTTTGACATGTTTATGTTGGTTTCTTATGCTTTACTTTATGCACTTTCTTGAGTGTCTTGTCTTACTATCATATGCCTTGTTTGAGCATTTGAATATGCTCTTTTGCTTACGGCTCTCATGTCTATGTATGCTTTCATTGAAATTTGCATATGTCATTATTTTTTGTATGGACATTTGATTTTCATTCTTACTTTTATGGGCATTTGACTAAGTCATGTTCCTTCAAGTGTGAAACATTTGAACATGCCCCTTGTTTACATTTTATTTGAACCATTACCTTTTGACTTGATTTTGAGTGTTTTTGTGAGTGTGTTTATTTTCTTGTTGAGTTTTTATTATTAATATTCATAATTTGTCATGATATTTACCATGTATTTTAGGCCTACATTTGATCACATTAGTTTTTTACACTTCAATGATACATTTACCTAGATAAGTTCCCTTTTATATGTTACATGGTTATATTCATAGATTATACAAGTTGTCTTATCATTTTTAAGTGAGGTCACTAATAGTTCTTATGTTTCCCTCACCTCAAAGAGGGAATGATAGTTGGGGCATGTCATAGAGACATGTTTTCCAAACTTGGCACAATTTTCAGATTTAGTGGGGGCATGATTTAGAATCATTCCATCCACACTCATTCAGTGTATGATACTTATATCAGTTTTCAGAAACATTGGGGGCATGTCATATGGGCATGGATTCCATACATTCAAAATTGTCATATTTAGTGGAGGCATGTTTTGGAATAATGTTCTCCACATTTATTAAAAATATGGTACTTATGTTATTTTTTCAAGTTTAGTGAGGGCATGCTTTGGAAGCATATTATACACACGTATTTAGTATTCAACATATCTAATTTACATTGAGGGTATGTTTTGGAGACATGTTCCCTACATTGATACTTATATAATTTTTCAATTTTCTCCATATATAGTGGGGACATGCTTTGGAATCATGTCCTCCACACTTACACAATTATCCGAATTGATCAAAAATCACAATTATATGATTTAGATTCATAGCTGTGATAAAATTGTGTGTGTGTGTGTGTGTGTGTGTGTGTGTACTATTATTATACACAAATTTAGAATTATACATATTTAAGGTTCATATGCTATGAAACATATGCCTAATATTTAAAAATTAAAATTAATTTTAGATTCCAAAACACTTTTATAGACTATCATCATATCATGAATATTTTTGTATACACTTTTATTGAGTCAGTCTAATGCAGTAGTTGGTTCTCTTTTGATAGGTTGATGTTATCAAATCACTCAATCTTTCTAAGCTTTTAGGTTGGACTTGATCATCCAATCTCACTAGGTTATAAATATTTGGGTTCCATGGTTGAGTTAATCTCAACTTTCAAGTGGCAACTCACTTTTACTCCAAATTTGGGAGAATATGCACTCTAATATCTCTATCTCTATCTCATTATATATATGCACTTAAAAAATTTATCTTAATTTGTCTTAATATCAATTTTAGAGCCTTACAATTATACATCATTTTTAAAAACCTTGAAAATAGACAGGATGGTTACATCGACACATCGGTATATTCCTAAACCTTACTCTTTTAATTTTAATCTATTTTAAATAATTTCAACCCAGATTATATGCACCAATTTTATACTATAACATGCTTTTGGTTACATGCCATTCACCATCAAAGCACTCAAGTTGGACACACACAAAGACAAGGTGTGTTCTACACACCCAAGTATGTATTCCTTTTTTTTAAACCAAAAATTTCATTACTACATTAAAGTAGAGAAATGTATATGATATTTTATGATTATATATCACCTCAATCTAGTACACTTGGCAAACTAAGACTTTGGTTATTCCTCTTAGTTATTTACCTTTCCCATTTTCTACATGTCTTGTATCTACTTTATCTTTGTGCCTCTTGGCCTATATCTCTTAGTCTAACCAGTCTTATGTTGATGACCCAAGTCTTCTATCTTACCTAGAATACTTAAAATGTACTTATCTTCTATCTCTACATGTTCAAAACTTGTACATTCTTTTCTACTTTCCTGCTTCCTGGACACTAATGTTTAGGGTAGATAGTAGTGTTGATGTTACTGTAATGTCCTGACAAAATGTCTAGTGCCCTAAAGTCATCCAATTTTCAAATAAAATATATCCTAAGGGTTGTAATAATTTTTTTAAATTGAGTTATTAATCCAAAAGGATTGATATAAATACAAGATCAACCCTCATTGATTCCTCACATAGAAAAGACCACATAGACCAAATATAATTTATCAAAATCACTCTATCAATCATCCAATTGACCAAAGTTTCCCTATTTCCAAGACCAATCATAGGCGTACCACATCTAAAGGTCTGAAGTAATAAAAGAGTAGCACAAGAGCCTAATTTTTTAAGTTATAAGTTAGGTTACTACATTAATTGCTTTGCACATATTGTATGATTTACATATAAACTAACATGTATGGGAGAACTACATGCATCTAAGGCCCTATTCAGAGTATTGAATATGAAAAAAAACCCACTAATAGATGGGTATTTGGTGTAACTTGATATCATGTGCTCACTAACCCATTTTCCTACAAGGACACTATGAAGATAGAAAACTAGGGTTTTACCATTTCAAAAGGAGTGACAATCCATGGCCTAGATATGAATACACTAGAGCAAAGCAAAACCTAGAAACATTTAGGTGGTCACATCCTATTTCAGTGCATATTATGCACATGACACTAGTGCCAAACTCAAATAATAGTATCAATGCAACCATCCTAGGCTGAAGTTACTATCCATGGAGCTAGAAACATCCGAACTAGAATTTGATGATTGTTCTAAAATCTCTTTCCTACCTATTTTTCTTTGTTCTAGATATATAATTGCATTAACATCACAACAAACTAAGTACTTCACTTATTTTTCATTTCTATGTCTAGTATAGTTGTACTTTCTATATGTAGAATATTTCAACATAATAAATTAAGTGTATGCTTATATCTGAATTTAACATTTAATCGACTTGTTATAAATCATATTATCATACATATGTTATTTTATTTTTATATACATCTTTAACAAATAGATAACCTCAATCTAGATCAATTTAAGGTTAAACAATTATCTTAATATATATTATTAAAAATGGTATCCAAATGTATATGCAATAACTCGTTATATTATACTATTAAATATATGAAATAATAATTTATTATAATAGTAATAGTTGGTTAAATTATTATATAGGTTTATAAATTTAATTTAAGATATTTAATTATTTACTTATAATTTATTCATTAATATCTTCATGTATTTTTTAATAACAATTTTTTACATTGTTATAGAGACTTTTAACTTCAACTTTAAATAATTTAATTGCTTTAATATAATTTTTAATAAATATATTTAAAATAAAATAAAATTAATGGATTTAAAATTCGAAAGAATGTTTCAACCATTTGTTGTAAAAAACTACATTAAATCTTATTATTAATTTGATGATATTTTAATTTATAGAATTCTATGATAACAAAATTTTACTTTGACAATAAAACTTCTAATATCAATAGAATTATAATGATATTTTGAATTCTCTAAAATTGTTGATTCTATTTGTTCTTTCAAATAAACCTTTAATTATACTCAATAAATTTAAACATTCATTCTCACTTATAAAATAGAATCCATCTTTAAAATATAAATAATCATAATTTTTTCAAAAAATAGTACAATTGAATTATTATAATAATATATTTTATAAAATTTTAAAAAATAATTCTAAATAAATAATACAAAAAATAATTATATAATAATAATTATTAAAAAAATTATTTTAAAATTTTCATTTTAAAAATAATAATATGTAATTTCTCTTTTTACAAATCTCAAATAATAAAACTTCCACCCCTCAACATCATTGTAGAATGCTTCTTGATATAAAAAATAAAATTATATAATTTACAACATACTTAAGGTTTCCTGTACATTTCAAACTGCAAAATCATGTTTAAGTTTGTTTTTTATGTTGTTCATTTATTTAGTCTTGGTCACCTTTATAGGAGTTCGGAGTGATCTAATACATGACTTACATGCATAGATTTTAAGATAAAATCAAGGGAAGACTTTGAGTTTCATTACAATATATTGATAAATAATTAAAGGAACAAATAAATTAAAATTTAAAATTATTCTAAAATAGAGATTAGTTAATTTAAAAAATTTAACATTCATAAAAAAAAACATTCAAAGTTGAAAAATTAATTCAAAATTTAATTGTATTAATAGTTTTAATTAGAACACCATTTAATAAAATAAAAATTGTGCATGGAAGTTGTTACCTATTTTTTTGATGTAAAATAATTTCAAAGTTCCATATTTTTGGAACAAGAATATTACATTTCACCAAGCTTTTACACAATGCCATTGTTCTCATATCTGCACTCCTTTTCTCCAACCAATGGGAAGTGGGATTCAAATGTTAAGGATATGTAGGTGCACTATTCTTAAGGCAAGAAAGTTTTTGTTGTTCAAAATTCTCTTATGGAAAGTGTTGATGATCATTTGTATCAAGGTCGCAAGTGTTGGAATGTAATTCCTCCCACCTACCTTTAGCTCAGTCAAAATTCACCAACTCCACTCAACCAACTCCAAGAGATGTTCAACAACGCTTGTGGTTTAAATATGAGTGGTAGTCTTCTAGAGAGTTTGACACAACCATGTTTTACCATGTGCAGTCAATTATATTTTATGTATTTGTCTGCGTAAGACCTCTTATTTAATGAGGTGTATGTATCTAGTTTTCTCAAGCAATGAAACAATCCTTTCGTTGGCTTTTGTAGTATTAGTTGGTCTTCAATTCTGGTCTATTGTGGAAGTGTATTCACAACAATTTAATAGATTTTTTTCCATTTGTTTGTGTGTTTAATATTTTAGTTTGGTATCAGAGCCTAAAGACTAGGCAGCCCATAGGAGAATGAGCCAAAATATCATGGCAAAAGAGAAGACATAGCCAAAAGCACTACCAGTTGAAAGAGATCACAATAATCAAAGAAGAAAAGGATTTTTTCCCTGTGTATGTGGGAAGATCACCTACATAAGGAGATCATTGGAAAACTTGATGATAGATTTATGGAGCTCCTAATCATGTTTGAAGTGGCCGGTATTTTTATTTTCAAGGACAACTTTAATCCTTTGTTGTCTTACTAATGTGACTAGACTGTTCAATACAACACAGCGTTTGCAATCTTATTAATCAATGCTCAACTGTACATCAATTTTGGCATTGAAGTTTTAAAGAGTTATTTTTATGCTTATTGGCATTAGAGTTTCAAAAGAGTGTAGTCAATGAAATATTGAATAGCCACCAGAGTCTAAAGCTTGTATATTGATTGCTCACAAGCTAGGCTCTTAGTAAGCAACCAAGAGAGTTAAGAAAAATAATCTAGGAAGATAGTGGTTCATTTTTCAATCTATGTTGGAATTGAAAGTGCAATGTTTGATGCCATTCCATCTACCCTGTATTCAGCCAAACAAAGCTTGGTCGAGAGTCTAGCATCAAAGCCGTGTCCAACAAGAGATTTGTTGAGTTAAAAAAAGTCGACTAAATCAAAAGGATAGTTGGAACAAAGGGAAAGAGTTAGCAACATCCATCAACATTCGATGCTCAAAATTATGACATATGGGCTAAGAAGATGAAGATAATATTTGTGGCAAATGACTTGTGGGATTGTTTGGTCACCAAATTCACATACGTGACCAATCAACAACCTATAATGCATTGCCAAATGCCTAAAAGACCCTATTGAAGGAGAATTAGTGAAAAGATGCAAAAGCCTTGAACCTGATCAAAATAGCTATGATAGAAGCCATATACCCCATAATAGTAGCAATGAACTATTCAAAGGAGGCATGGGAAATCCTCCAAAATTCATACCAAGTATTGATCAGGTATGATTAGTGAAACTCCAAATGCTTAGAAGAGATTTCTAAACTTTTTAGATGAATGATGGTGAGTCCATTTCAGATTTCTATACTAGAATTTATAGTCTAACAAATCATATAAGGATTAATGGTGAAATAATGGAAGATAAAAATATCATTGAGAAGATCCTAAGGAGTTTGCCATTGAGATTTGGTCCAATGGTCATTATAATTGAAGAGGCTAAAGAACTTTCAAGAATGATAGTGGACGAGTTGATGGGTTCACTGTGAACCCATGAGTAATGGCTAAATAGATTCACTCCTTCTTCCCTAGAGCAAGCCTTCAAAGCTCAGGCTAGTTTTAGAGGTAGGGGGAGAGGAAGAGAAAATAGAGGCAAAATATTTAGAATTAGAGGAAGAGGAAGAAGCTACTATCAAAGAACAAGCTCAAGTAGTCAAGAAGTACCAAACAGCTCATAGTCATACTCCTAATACAAGAAGAGGAGTAGTGCTACAAATCAAAGGTATGACAAAAGTAATGTTCAGTATTACTATTATCTTAAGTATGGTCATTTTCTAGTGATTTTTTAAAGAGGTAGCATGACTAGTCAAGGCAAAATGTAAATTTAGCTAATAAGCTAATGAATGAATCTAAACACTTGCCAAACATGTTCATTGTATGTAATATTACTGAGTAGAGAAATGATGAAGTTTGGTTCTTGGACAATGCTTGTAGTAACCACATGAGTGGTAATGAAAGTTTGTTTACCTCCATTGACAAGAGCATTCAGTCTAAGATCAAAATGGGGAACAATGAAAAAGTTCTAGTTATGGGCAAAGGGACTATTGCCATTCTCACCAAGCAAGGTGAAAGGAGAGCAATCCAAGATGTCTAATATGCTCCAAAGTTAAAACATAATCCTTTGAGCATTGGATAGTTGGTTCAAAAAGGGTATAGAGTCCTAATGGAAAATGGAGAGTGTACAATCTTTGACAAAGGTGGAAGCAAGAGAAATATTGTTATAGTTTAAATGACAAAGAACTGCATGTTTTCACTCAAGATTTAAATTGATCTTCCTAAGCAGATGAAGAGTACAGAGGTACTACAACAAGTAGCCTTTAAGATAGTCATCTAGAACACATCTAGATTCTGACATTTGAGGTATGGGCATTTAAGTTATTCTGGATTAAGTCATTTATCTAAGAAAGATATGGTTAAAGGACTACCAAGAATAGTAGAACCTGATAGAAAATGTGAGGGATGCATCTTAGGAAAACAACATATGTAACCCTTTCAATTAGGGATGTCTAGGAAGGCAAAAGCACCACTATAGTTGGTGCATTCTAATTTATGTGGCCCAATGAAAACTCTCACATTTGGTAAGAATGCATATTTCTTGACTTTCATAGATGACTACAGTAGGATGACTTGGGTTTATTTTTAAAAAAATTAATATGAAGTCTTTAAGAAATTCAAGTGGTTTAAGGCATTGGTTGAGAAGCAAAGTGGGCACTTCATCAAGGCCCTAAGAACAGATAGAGGGGGAGAGTATATCTTTGAAGAATTTTTGAGTTTTTGTAGGAAAGAAGGCATTGAAAAATAATTCACCACCCAGTACACTCCAAAATAAAATGGAATGGTAGAAAGGAAGAATAGAACCATCTAGGAGAGGGTTATAAGCATGTTGAAAGCCAAGGGACTTTCAAAAGAGTATTGGGGTGAATATGTAGCAACAATAGTCTCCTTGTCAAATAGAAGTTCGACAAAGGTCGTACTCAATAGGATTCCACAAGAAGCGTGGGCAAATAGAAAATACACTGTGGAGCATCTAATAATTTTTGGATGCATGGCATATGCTCATTTACCAAAGGAAAAAGGCAAAAATTTGATGATAAAGGAGAAAAGTGCATCTTCGTTGGCTATAGTGAAGAGTCTAAAACATATAAACTATATAGCTTTGTTACTAAGAAGATTGTAACTAGTAGGGATGTTAAATTCATTGAGAATGAATCTTGGGATGAAACTGTTGACACTACCTCAGGTATCTCAGCAGTGATACCCATGGATGATGAATAAGGTGGAAATGAAGATAGTTGAGTTAAACCAGTCATAGATCAACATGGTGAGCCTTTGGCAACACTTTCATCAAGTTCACAATATACTCCTCAGTCAAGTAGCTCCAATAGCAACCCTTGCTTCTCTAATCCCAGGAAAGACAAGAAGTTTGAGGGAGATTTATGATAATACAAAATATGATGATGAAAATATAAATTTTTCTTTCTTTTTTTATAGTGATCTTGCATATTTTGAAGAAGTAGTAAAAGAAGAAAAATGGTGTAAGGCCATGGATGAGGAAATAGATGCAATAGAGATAAATAACGCTTGGGAGCTAGTTGAATTACCTAAGGGTAAACAAGGAATTGGAGATAAATGGGTCTATAAGACCAAAAACACTACAAAAGAGAAGATTGAGAGGCATAAAGCAAGATTGGTTGTTAAAGGATACAAACAATAGCTCGGTATAGATTATGATGAGACATATGCTCCTATTGCAAGAATGGAAACTATGAGGGTTGTCTTAGCAACAACTACTTAGCACAAGTGAAAGGTATATCAAATGGATATGAAGTTTTCCTTCTTGGATGGAGTGCTCAAAGAAGAGGTATATGTGGATTAGCCACCTGGTTATGAAGTCCTAGGACAAGAAGATAAGGTCTATAGGCTGAAGAAAGCACTCTATGGTCCTAAGCAAGCACCAAGGACATGATACAACAAAATTGATTTATATTTTACTAGAAATGGCTTCAGTAAAAGTAATATGAGTCCACACTTTACATTAAGGCAAGCCATGGTAAGATTTTGATTGTTGTACTATATGTAGATGATCTGATCTTTATAGGAAATGATGATCTTTTCATTGTTGAGTTCAAAGAAGTAATGAAAAGGGAATTTGAAATGACAGACTTAGGTTTGTTAAAATACTTTCTTGGCATAGAATTACACCAAATGGATCATGGCATATTTATTTCTCAATCTAAATATGTCACATAGATCTTGAAAAGATTTACAATGTTAAATAGAAAGCATGTGCCAACACCAATAGCCACAGGTCTAAAATTGATTAAAGAAGATTGTAACAATGAGGTGAATTTAACCTTATACAAAAGCATGGTTGGAAGTCTAATGTACTTGACAGCCACTAAGCCTGATATTATGTATGCAATAAGCCTTATTTCCATATTCATGGATACAACTAAGGATAGACACTGGGAAGCAGGAAAAAGAATCTTGAGATATGTCAATAGCACAAAGAATTATGACATCTTCTATACTACATCGAGTGAATTTGAATTGGTTGGCTATACAGATAGTGATTGGGTAGGAAGTGTAGATAACAGGAAGAGCACATCAGGATATGTGTTCCACATGCATTTAGGGGCCATTTCATGGGCTTACAAGAAATAACCCATAGTTTCTTTATCAACAATAGAAGCTCAGTATATTGCAGCAAATGCAACTGCATGTCAAGCTATTTGACTCAGTAGAATCTTAGTGGACTTGCATGAAGAACAAGAAGATGATACTATAATATATTGTGACAATGTATCCTCAATATATTTGACAAAGAATCCAATTTTCCATGGACGGATCAAGCATATTCAGATCCATTATCATTTCATAAAGGAGCTAGTTGATGATAAAGAAATAAAGCTTCAGTTTTGCATGTCAAAAGAGCAATTGACAGACATATTAACAAAGGCATTGACACGAGAATTTTCAACAACTAAGACAAGATTTAGGCATTATGGATGTTGAAGCTACAAGTAGTAGGAATTAAGGAGGAGTGTTGGAATGTAATTCCTCCCACCTACCTTTAGCTCAGTCAAAATCCACCAACTCCTCTTAGCTGACTCCAACAGATGTTCAACAACACATGTAGTTTGAATATGAATAGTAGTCTTCTAGAGAGTTTGATGTAGCCATGTTTTACCATGTGCAGTCAATTATATTTTACGTATGTGTTTGTGTAAGACCTCTTATTTAATGAGGTGTATGTATTTGGTTTTCTCAAGCAATGAAACAATCCTTTCATTGGCTTCTGTAGTATTAGTTGGTCTTCAATTCTAGTCTATTGTGGAAGTGTATTCACATTAGTTTAATAGATTTTTTTTTGTTTTTTTTTTTTTTTTGTGTTTAACCTTTCAACAAAGACATTTCCATCTGCAAAAGGAGGATCTTGGTTCAGAGTGACAATATGGATGTGAAGGAAATTGTAAAGACATTAACAGCATGAATAAATTGTTTTGAAGGTCGGTCTAGATCTGAAAAAACTAGCAAAACATGTTCAATGTTGGGTTTGTAATAAAATCAAACACCTCCTTTCAATTATTGATGGATAAAAAATTGTTTCTATATTTGTTTTTCATAAGCCTACTTCAAATTTGAATTTAAGAGCATTTTAAGCATTGTTCGATGCGTCAAACTTGTATTTATGAGTTTCGTAACAATTGTCACTATAAACTCAACCAATATAGAGATGACCATTTGGTCATCTCAATTCCTTACAAGAATAATTTTGAAACACTTCTACATCTCATAACTGTAATATGACTATATTGTACGGAGTTTGTCTAACACAATAACATTTTGGGATTTTTACTGTCCAAGATTTTATTGTTAGAAAACTAAAGATGAACTGGAGATAATTTATCTATCCACAACTTAACTGCTTGTTCCACCTCCCTCCTAAACATGCATGCATAGCAATTAACTGACAGTTAGAGATCAGTTAGTTCAAGTAGTTAACAATCAGTTAGTTAAGTAGTTAGAAGATTAGTTAAGGATTAGTTATCAGTAGATGAATTAATGGGTTCTTTGTTAACACATGAATCCAGAATGAATAGGAATAACAATACTTCTCTTGAGAATGCTTTCAAGTCACAGGTATCATTTGGTAGAGGAAGAAGAAGAGCAAGGTCAAACTTCAGAGGAAGAGGCAGAGGCAGAACTGGAAGGAACAATCTAGATCAAGGTGAAAATAATAATCAAAACTACAGCAGTAGAGGACGTGGCAACAATCACTTCCAGCAAAGTTCACAGAGGTTTGATAAATCTAATATTAAATGTTTTGGCAAAAAATGGTGAAAGAAGGTTTATACCTGATGTTTATTTTGTACCTGGACTAAAGCATAATCTTATGAGTATTGGACAGTTAGTACAAAAAGGTTACAGGGTATCCTTTATGGATAATGTTTGCACAATAATGAATAAGTTTCTAAGTGACAGGTTGATAAGAAAAGTGGAGATGACCAAGAATCGGATGTTCCCTCTTCGAATTCAATGCATCCAAGGAGAAGAGGAAGCCCACTTAAAAACCATGCAGCTAGATCAATCATGGTTATGGCACTTAAGGTATGGACATTTACATTTTGGAGGTTTGAATTTGTTACAGAAAAAAAATATGGTGAAGAGTTTACCACCAATAGAAAACCCAGGAAGTTCATGTGATAGTTGTATTCTAGCAAAATAGCATAGACAGAGCTTTCCAGTAGGAGCCTCATATAGAGCATAGGTAATATTGGAGCTAGTCCATAGTGATTTATGTGGACCAATGCAAACTCCATCACTTGAAGGTAGTACTTATTTTCTAACCTTCATTGATGACTTTAGCAGAAAGACATGGATATATTTTCTCAAAAATAAGTTTGAAGCCTTTTGAAAGTTTAAAGAATTCAAGGCAATGGTTGAAAAGCAGAGTGGCCATTACATCAAGGTACTTAGATCAGATAGAGGAGGTGAGTATATGTCTAATGAATTTCAAGATTTTTGCAGATATCATGGCATCAAAAGGCAATTGACTACAAAGTACATAGCACAGCAAAATGGTGTAGCAGAAAGAAAGAATAGAACAATCATGGAGATGGCTAGAAGCATGTTGAAGGCCAAACACTTGTCAAATGAATATTGGGCAGAAGCAGTAGCATGTGCAGTGTATATTCTGAATAGAAGCCCAACAAAGAGTGTCAGATATCGAATTTCACAAGAAGCGTGGAGTGGTAAGAAATATAGTGTACATCATTTCAAAAAATTTGGTTGTATAGCATATTCTCTTATACCATCTAAATTGAGAATAAAACTTGATGATAGAGGTGAGAAATGCATTTTTATTGGCTATAGTAAAGAATCTAAGGCTTATAAGTTATATAACCCTATTTCAAAGCAAGTGATTATTAGCAGAGATGTTGAATTTAAGGAAGAAGAAGCATGGGATGGTAGCACCATCACAATTGGAGCACCAATTCCCCAAAATGAAGAAGAATTTGAAGAACAAAATTTGCAAGGAGATCAATCCTCTCCACAAATAAGAACACCTAGGAGGTATGAACAAGGTGAATCATCTAGTCATGCATGTCACCATACTCCAAATTCACAAGTAAGTGATGAATCAGATCCAAATCTTGCTACTTTAAGATCAAGATTGAAAGGTAAGAAAATGAAAATTTTGAATGAGATTTATAATCAAGAAGAAGAGAAATTAGATTTGGTTTCAAATTTTGCTCTTTTCACTCATGATCCTATGTATTATGAAGAAGTAGTTAATGAGGAACATTGGATAAAAGCAATGGATGAAGAAATGAATGCCATTGAAAGAAATCAAACATGGGATCTAACTAATCTACCTAAAGGTAAGGATTGTATATGAGTCAAATGGGTTTATAAGACTAAATTTGATGCAGATGAAAATGTTGAAAAGCACAAGGCAAGGTTAGTAGTAAAAGGTTTTGCACAAGAACATGGAGTTGATTATAATGAAACATTTGCTCTAGTTGCTAGACTAGATACTGTTAGAATGGTTTTATCAATAGCTGCTCAAAATAATTGGTATGTATATCAAAGGGATGTAAAATCAGCTTTCTTGAATGGTTTTTTTGATGAAAAAGTGTATGTGAAATAGCCCACAAGTTATGAAGTGCAAGGACATGAAGAAAAAGTCTACAAATTGAAGAAGGCCATTTATGGTCTCAAGCAAGCACCAAGAGCATGGTATAGCATGATTGATTCATATATGATCAACAATGGATTCAACAAAAGCAATAGTGATCCTACTTTGTACACAAAAATCAACAAAGAAGGTCAGATTTTGATTGTGTGTTTATATGTTGATGATTTGATTTTTTCTGAAAATTCTGTAGACACATTTAAATCAGCAATGAAGAAAGAATTTGAAATGACAGATTTGGGACTAATGAAGTACTTTTTGGGTATAGAAGTTGTACAATTAGAGAAATGAATTATTATTTGTCAAACTAAATATGCAAAGGATGTGTTAAGGAGATTTAAGATGCTGAACTGTAAACTAGCACCTACACCAGTTGCTACAGGGACACAACTTAGCAAAGAAGACCAAGGGTCTAATGTTGATTCTACAACATTCAAAAGACTAGTTGGCAATTTGATGTATCTTACAGCTACAAGACCAGACATCATGTATAGGGTTAGTTTAATCTCAAGATTCATGGAGTCACCGAAAGACTCACATTGGCAAGTTGGAAAAAGGATATTGAGCTATGTGGCAGGAACTACAGAATATAAAATTTTATATTCCACAACTAACGATTTTAGTTTGACTGATAGTGATTTTGTAGGTAGTGTTGATGACAAGAAGAGTACTTCTGGACATGCCTTTCTTTTAGGCACAGGGGTGGTCACATGGGCATCTTAAAAGCAACCTATAGTGACACTTTCATCAGCTAAAACAGAGTATGTAGCAGCCACATTAGCAGCATATCAAGCAACTTGGATGAGGAGAATATTGAAAGATTTATTACAAGCACGTAAGGAGTCAACACCAATCTTTTGTGACAACAAATCAGCAATTGCATTATCAAAAAATCATGTTTTTCACAAAAGGAGCAAGCACATTCACACAAAATTTCACTTTATCAGAGAGTTAGTGAACAATGGAGAAATCCATCTGGAATTCTGCAGATCTGAAGATCAATTGGCAGATATATTCACAAAGGCATTAGCAAAGGAGACCTTTGATTATTTAAGACAAAATTTAGGCATTGTAAATGCTGAAGTTGTTATTGGTAGAAATTAAGAGGGAGTGTTAGAAAACTAAAGATGAACTGGAGATAATTTCTCCATCCACAACTTAACTGCTTGTTCCACCTCCCTCCTATGCATGCATGCACATCAGTTAACTGACAGTTAGAGATCAGTTAGTTCAAGAAGTTAACAATCAGTTAGTTAAGCAGTTAGAAGATTAGTTAAGGATTAGTTAATCAATCAGTTATTTTTGGATTTAAATCTATTTATAGACGCCTTGGGTGCAGCAATGTAAGCAAGGAAAAAGATCAATAAAATTCTTTTTTGAAGAATTGCAGTAGCAATCTGGGTGTTTTCTTGTTTTCTTGTTTAAGTTCTTGTTTTTCTGCTCTCTTAATTTCTTCATTTATTTATTTTGTGGGTTTTCACATAAAACGATCCCTTTAGCTCGTTAATTTATTTATTTGGTATTAGAGCTAGGCAGAAGCGTTGTAAGAAGATCGGAGGAAAGCTGAATGTAGAAGAGATATTGAACACACCATTGAAATTGGTGTTATGGTCTGAATTTTTTGCAAAAGTTTAAAGTGCTGCTGTCAAGAAGAGCACAGTCAACCTGGGAAAAATAGCAGCAGCCAGACCAACTGAAGATCTGTCCCTGAGAGGTTTGCCAGCGTGGAGTAAGATCTTGAGATATTTAGGGAGAAGTGCATATTTTCTGTATAGAAGAGTGCAGCCATCAGCAGATTGCCCAGACGCTACCGAAGGAGACATTCGAACCAGAGAGCAGATTTATGGTAGCTGAGCCGTAGTGGGAGACATTGGCATTTACAACCGTTGGACATTCCGTAGAAACGTCAAGACATAATAAATCATCCCAGTCAGCATAATAGATTGCAAAAGTTTAAAAAGTAATAGTTGCTGTCAGTTGCTAGGTGCTGAAAGGATCTTTGTAGTTGTGCGTTGTATGCCGTAAGGTTTGTTGGAGCTGAGCCAATGTAATAGTAAGCCATTCAAATCAGAGGGACGATCACCTCTATATTCCACAGAAGCATTTCCACTTGAGGACGTCCAGTCTACATGCAAAGTCGAAGAGATCAGATTTGAAGCTGTAACTTCTATTTGATTTAGTTCGTACGTACAAAAAGCCAAGTCGTGTCAACATTGAATCAGATTCGCCAAGTGAGGGAGCCATGTTTGTCCGAAAAGAATACGATAAATCAAGATAATTAAAATGAACATAATGATGAATATACTTATGAAGGCCTCAATAGAATTGATTCCAATGAACTTAATGGGTTAGATCCTACCCAAATTAATATTTTATTCAATTTTTGTGAAGAACTTAGATAATGCCCTGAAGAATTGGATAAATTTGTCAAATTAATCTTACCATCTAAGGCCGTAAAATAATAAAAACTTGCTACATCTAAAGTCCTTTAATAAGAGCCCTTTACCATTATTATTCAATCCTTTCAAGCTAGAGACGAGCAAAATTAAACCTGACGCATCTGATCATGCTTGCGTATACTTTTGCCGATCAGTAATGGGACAAAACAGCCACTTGATTTATTAGTCTTAGTACTTTCACTAATTTTCAATCTAGGATCATATAATATTACAAGCAAACTACATTGTATATGCAACACTGAACCACGTCTAATATTGAGAGGTCTAACTCATACTTGTTGGAAGTAAATGACAAGAAGTAAATTATAGGAATTGAAATGACAGTAATGTAGACAATATGAAATTAAATGTCAAACTATATTTGAAGCTTCACATCTAGTATTGAAATACATGAACACAATTGAAATATATAAATAGAAATGAAAGGACACACTTACAAGAATGAAATGAATTGAAAATACATATACACAATATAAATAAATTATCTAACAGATAAAAACTCAAACTATCGAATTCATGCGAGTGGGACTTACCTTGGTTGGATTGGAGCTTGATTTAATTAAGACATGATTAAATCAAAAAGACTTTTTATTCATCTAAGTAAAATTGTTACTTGTACATTACAATTTGATCTAAGATTGAACTTTACCAACTTCTTTTTTAAGGCTGATTACTTGATTATTTTCACCTTGCAACTTAAAATATATCTTTAGAGAAAATAGATATTATTAAAAGTCTTAAAAAATATAAAGTTTATAACCATAATATAAAGGTTATAACCATAATACAATAATATAATTAATAATATCATAAAGAATTTATAATGTTACAAATAATAGTAAAATTAGAAATCAGTTTGCTCTATTGTTGCAACAGTCAGAGGCACATCCAATAGAGGAAGAATGATAATGACGCAATCTAAACATTGACTTGTATTTTAATTGATTATAAGAACCAACATATCCCTCATTTCATAGTCACTATAAGATGTTAACAGTAAATATTAAAGGGTGCTCCAATTGCTATGAGATAGAAAGTTAGAAACAAATTGTTACGGATAAAACGGGTTCACAACACAATGTCCACACAATCAGTCCCAATTTTAATGTGGTTCTATGGTGTGGATTTTTTTGAAGTTTATTATCCTTTGAACTTTTTTCTTTATTAGAAATAAACCGTCACCATGAGTATGTTACACTTTTATCCCTATTTAATTTGTTAACCCAGCCTCTCTATTCACTAGAATTCAGTTTCTATTGTCATTCATATTCCAAGCATTTATCTGGATGGAAATTAATTATAAGGAAGCTTCATTGTCTGTACATTTGATAGTTGGGTGAGTTCGCATAGATTAAAAATGGCAGGCCTCATGGGCGTTGTTATCCTCCTACTCTTCACCTTAGTCCATCTTCCTGTTGCACAATCCCACACTAGCTTTAGCTTCAACCAATCCAATGCTTCAACCCTCACTTTACTTGGGAATGTTTCAATCCATCCCAATGCCATCTGCCTCACCAATCAATCACAACACATTTATGGGTGTGCTTTATATACATAACCTGTGCTGATGAAAGATGCAAATTTATCCTTCAGTACAACGTTCGTATTCACCATCATTCCTTATTCTTCCAATCGTACACGAAGTGGGATGGGAATGGAGTTTAACATGACCTTTCACAAGTATCCTGTGGGGGTTTTAACGGCTGATTTCTTGGGTTTGTTCAATATTTCTAGCATAGGAAAGGCCTACAATCATTTGTTTGCCATTGAGTTTGACACAATCAAGAATGAGGAATTCCAAGACATCAATGGCAATCATGTAGGTGCTGATCTCAATGACATAACCTATGTACAGTCTCACCCTGTAGGTTACTGGATTGGCAATGAATTCCATAAATTGGATCTCAACAACAGACAGAATATTCAGGCTTGGATTGACTACAATCATATGCAAAAGTAGCTCAATGTTGCAATAGTATAGGGTGGTTCACTTCGACCACTAAAGCCTTTTATATCCCATAATAATATGACTCTTGTAAACATTGTTTAGGATGAAATGTATGTTGGTTGCTTTGCAGCTATAGGCACCGTTGTTGAAGACCATTGTATTCTTGCTTGGAGCTTCAGCACAAATGGATCTGCACCTGTCCTAGATATATCTGATCTTCCTTCTTTTATAATCAAGAACTCCAGCTCATGAATTATAACTGGCGTTACTACAACTTTGGTGCTCCTCTTCTTACTCGTGGTTACGAAAATAGTTTTCTAGTTGAATAGAAAGAAGCATAATGATGTTATTGAAGAATGGGAGATGGAGTACTGGCCTCACAGATTTAACTACAAGCACCTCCATATTGCAACCAATGGCTTCTGAGACGAACAACTTTTGGGTTCTAAAGGTTTTGATCGGGTTTATAGAGGAGTTCTTCCCATAAATGGACTCAAAGTTGCCATAAAATGCATCCTTAGAGAGATCAACAAAGGAGTGAAGGAATTCATTACAGAGATATCAAGTCTAGGTCATTTACATCATGGGAATCTTGTGCAAATCAGAGGCTACTGCAGGTAGGGAACATAATTATTCATAGTTTATGACTACATGCCAAATGAAATCCTGGATAAGATGATATTTGGGAAGCCAAAGAGATTGCTAAGATAGGGCCAGAGGTACATAATTGTGAGAGATGTCGCTATGGGATTGCTATATCTTCATGAGGAATGGGAACAGATAGTGATCCATAGAGACATTAAGTCAAGCAACGTTTTGCTTGATTCACAGTTGAATGAAAAGCTGGGGGATTTTGGGCTTGCCCATTTGTATGATCATAATGAAAACCCACACACTACTCACATGGTGGGAATACTTGGGTACATTGCACCGGATCTCTACACACAAGAAAGGCCACCCCCGCCATAGATGTATTCAATTTTGGTATTTTGATGTTAGAGGTTGCTTGTGGAAGGAGACTTGTAGATCCCTCTCTCAATGCTACACATATAGTTATGGTGGATTGGGTGAGACAACTATACGTCACCCACATCCTCATGAATACCACCGATCTGTATCTTGGGAGTGAATAAATTACAAATGAGATGGATAAAGTGCTTAAATTGGGGATGCTCTGTTCTAATCCTCAGGCAGAAGGGAGGCTTGGCGTGAGACAAGTACTAAAAATAATTGAAGAAGAAGTTTCCATACTAGGTTTTGATGATCCATTTTATTTAGAGATGATGAGTGCATCGAACAGTACATGGAACTCTACCTCATATTATAGTCGTAGCAGTACAGATGCTTCAACTTCCAGGTTGATACATCCTGCACAACCAGGACAAACTTAAAAGCTTTTTATAACTTGGTTTCTTGGCAGTGTAAAATATTGTATTGGTCGTAGGGATAGAGAATCTTCTCTGTGTTTTTTTCTGTTTGTATGCCATCCAAGTTGGGATATATATTTTTGTGTTATTTTTGGATAACATATTTCCTTGTAGCTTTTATTATTTTATATATATAATAAATGTGTAGGAATATTAAGTTTTTACAATTGATGTTTTATTTCAAGTTAAAGGTTTTTTGGGTTTGAAACAATTATATATATTTGATTTAATTTAATTATGAAACAATTATATATATTTGATTTAATTTAATTTATATATTTATGTTTAGTAAAGTTTAAGATTTATGAGGTTGTATAAGATATAATGTATAGAAGTTATGGGGAGTGCAATATAATAAGGAGTGTATATGAAAATAAAATAGTCTTTAGTCTCAAATTTTAAAGAGTAAATATGATAAATATGATGCTCTCGAGGGTTAGAATACTCTGTATCAATGTGAAGTTGGTGGGAGAAAACTCAGAGTTGAGTAAGGGGAATTCTGAGGATACAAGGTAGCTATAGTTTTGTTTATCCTAGAAGTTGGGTGAACCTATTAGTAAAGTGATGATGTACTTGTCTTAGTAGTATTGAAGTTTTGAGGTGAGTGACTCTCTAGGTTGAGACCATGTGGACTGGAGGAAGGATCTATAAATATTAGTACAAATGCTAGTGTTTATCACTCTCCCTCTTAAAGTGATCAAGATCATCCACTAGGAATCTATGTGGAGGTGGCATTTCAATATTCAAATCAATGAGTTAAAGTAATGAAGAGGCTATCACATACCAACATGAACCAACCCCATGGTTTGCTTGCTTCATAGAGGATTTGAAAGTAATGTATGAATACCTAAGGTGACCACTATGAGAGTTACCTAACTATTTGAGACTATGAATCATTAACACCATATGAAAGATCATCAAAGCAATGATAGGGTTTGTACCAAATTATGCAAGGATGATGGCATGAGGGACTAACCTCTTTGCATGAATATATTTGGATAATATTGTGAAAATCATTATTTATGTTTATTTCCATTTCTCAATTAGAAGGTTTGGTCCCTAAACCTTACAGCCTTAAAGGAATCTAGGTGTGACTAATGAGTGATAGAAGTGGATCTTCATTTGAGTGTCTTAAATCTAAAGCCAAATATAATGATTTTCAAGAGTGGTGAGAGCTACATATCCCTTATTAAATTAGCACTATACTCATGGAGTCAATCTAGAGTATAGTCTAGAGGAGAGGATCTCCAAATATATATATGAAGAGACTATCTCCACCCTCTCACCTCTATAAATATGAATTGGCTAGCTTGTCTTATTTATAGAGATGTTAAAAGTCATAATTTTTATTTTACCCAAATTACCCTGAAGCACATGAGTATCACAAAAGAAAGCTAAGATATCAAGTTTTTTTTGGAGACCTCTCACAAAATGAGACATCAAAATAATATCATCTACAAATAAGAGAATTATAATAAAGACTTTGAAGAATAAACAACCACTTGTTACATCCAATATACTTGAAATTATTTCCTCTAACTCATCAATGTAGAGTCTACTTAAATTTTAAGAGAGTGTGAGCAACCTTTTTTAACACCCATAATGCTTTAAACATCTTTTGACTCACCATCCCTTCTTTATAACTTGCCAACAATAATCTCATAAAATATATATAATTAAAATTAATATTTAAAGTCACACTTTATGACTCATCATTAAAATAGATTTTTTTATATAAATAACTCCATTTACATTATGAGATAGATATGTGTTACAAAAATAATTAACACTTACCTACCTAACTAGAAATTAAATGATAAACATTAACTATATTCAAATTTGTATTGAATTAAATGTGTTGGTTGTTGAGATGAATGAATGATAAGTTTCAATGCATCACTAAGTTCAAATACTTCGTCCATGTGTAGGTTATTTATATTCTTCTCATAGAAACTAAAAAATATTCTTAGAATTTATTTCATATTATTTTAAATATAGTATGTATATTTTTAAATTTATGGGTGAATAGTCCAAATTTTGGATTATTGAACCATTATGAAAAAAATTAAGGTTGAAAGGCATTTCATGTATCACAGTGTACTTCCATATTATCTTAGTTAACATCTTATCTTACTTCCAAAAAAAATTTACGATCTTGAAAACTATCATGGGCATCTGCATTATCTTGTCATGTTTTCTTGTGTCACATTTTAAACAAGACTCAATTTATTTATTTATTTTTATTTTATTTTTTGTTGGTGTGTTTTTGTTTTTAGCCATTAGAAGTTATTCATGTACACTAATTTATTTAATATTTGAATTTAAGTTATTTATAAATAAATAGGTTATTATATTTATTTAATTATCAACTATTTATCGAGTTCTTATTTAGCATATTTTTTGAATACTTTAACATTGACATTGACACTATTATTATGTAATTTATATTTACCAACTTGCAATATTTTAATATATATACCTTGAAGTGTTTGACAAATCAGAAAATCAAAACTAACACTATTGAAAACCACCAAACCAAACCCTTATGCTTTTTAGTCTTACAAATTAACTCATTTTAGGATATCAAAATTGAAAATGCATACTTAGAGCTGAAAGTGACAACATATGAACATGATCAGAAGTCTATTTTATAGTTTGTATGTCTTGATCAAGACCATTCACATGGTTATAAAATTGTCACATTGTAGAAAGATTTATATCCAATTGGTAATAGGTTAAAAAAATTCAAATCGTCGCAACCATGTTCAAATCATGATGACATTAAAAAATGACTCAAAAGTGTTTGTGACATCAACCTAAAATAATAAGAGCTCTCTACATATCTCCTTACATATTTAATTGAATAGTTAATTACACATTGTTTATTGTATTTTATATGTTCTATGACTCTTAATTTGAGGTAAGTTTATGTATATGCATACATTTTATTCAACACCAAGTTCCCTAATATTCTTAGGGTTTAATATTGATGCATACTCCTATATCTAAATTTCTCACTTTGTTTGCATGCTTTATAGTGCTTGATCCATACACTTAAGTTCTTTATTATTTTTAAAAATTAATTAAATTTTTGCATGTTGGGATTTAAGTGGTATATTTTTTTTTAAACACCCATGTAATTAATTTAGTAAACTTATTATTTTAGTTAATTTGGTTCAAATTATGGACTATAGGTTATCTTATTGACTTCCACTTTACGAATTCCATCTCTTATTCATCTCCTTTGTTAGTTCATGAGTCCCCTTTTTAATCCTCATATTACCTTGTACTTTAGACCCCCTCTAAGTCATGTGCACTTCCATTCATCCCTTCTATTCTCTTTTAGGTAATTATCATTTGAAGCTAAATGGGTGCTTATAATATTTAATTTTAATTCAAATATCATCTATAATTAAACATACATTGTATCTAATTTACACATTAAAGTATCCAATAGTCATTCATAGATCATAATCTATTGATCATTACTGATATTTTAGAAAAGACCAAGTAATGATTAAAGAACTCATATTGTTATACTAAGTTATTATTTTTTGTGGAGCACTTTTAGCACATAACTTAAGGTTTGCATGTCACTAGAATGATTTACATTTATGAAAAATATTATTTTTGATATATATATTTTTCTAGAATACTTTTCAGTGTTTGGGGCCTTACAAAACAAATGTTGCCAACATGCAAGCCATGTTGGAGATCTCTACCTCTGGGGACTCATGGCTAAAAACTAGCATCGCTAAAATGTTGGAAGTGGTGATTAATATATAAGACTTTTGTTCATATCCTTTAAGCACTCTTAGTTAGGAGATGAAGGAACCATTCTGGCCTCAAGATGATATTTCCCTATAAGGCAATTTGTTATTTTTAGGCAAACGTTGGATAGGCATAAAATGAAAATTTTAAGTCATATCCATGAACCAAAAAAACCATCATGTGTGTGTATAAGTTTTTTACATGCACCCCAAATCCCATGAATTGAAAATAATCAATGAATTTGTGATAGAAGATTCTGTGATTAGTCCTATAATGCAACTTTTATGTAGTTAAGAGAGGTTATTTACCTCCAATAGACATTTCTACTTCTTGGACCTCCAATACAAATATGCCACTTCCAACACCTTAAGATGTGAAAATTACATGCATTCTCACTACCACGACTTGGAATCCATATGGATACATAATTTTACAATAATTTTGGCCTTAAGTAACATTGACAACAAATGTTGTCAACATGCGAGCCAAGTTGTATATTTCTATCTTCAAGGTCTCATTTATAAAAAATAGTATCACCACCATGTTGGGAGTTGAAACTAACATTTAGAACCACATTATTGGCCTCTGATCATGCTCGGTTAGGATATAGATCACCCATTATGTCCTTAAGCAACATTGACAATAAATGTTATCAACATGTGAGCCAAGTTGGATATCTCTACCTTCGAGACCTCGTGGATAAAAAATAAAATCACCAACATGTTTGGGGTGGAGAATAATGTTTATGACCACATTATTGGCCTTTGAGCATGCTTGGTTAAGATATAGAGTACCCATTCTAGCCTTAAGCAACATTGACAATAAATGTTGTCAACATGCAAGCCAAGTTGGAGATCTCCTCCATGGCCTCATGGTTGAAAAATAGAATTTCCACCACATTGAAGGTGGAAACTAAAATCTATTACCACATTATTTGCCTCTGAACATGCTTGGTTAAGAGATAGATCACCCATTCCATCCTCAAGCAACATTGATAATAAATGTTATCAACATGCAAGACAAATTGGAGATCTTTACCTCTGGGCCCTCATGGATTAAAAATAGCCTAACCTCCATGTCTAGGGTGGTGAATAACATCTAGGACCATATTATTGGCCTTAGATCATGCCTAGTTAGGAGACAAAGCACACATTCTGGCCTCAAGTAACATTGACAAAAAATGTTGTCAACCGACAATTAGACCTACAAGAACCAAAAGTTTCTCTCAGCTTCAATAATATGGAATTTTATACTAATGGTGCCAATCACGTGAAGGTATAAGCTAATTTGTCACCACTAACCTATAAAAAATATGTATCTAGTTAAATTGAAAATTTTATGTAAAACCTAATAAATAAATAAAATTTGATAAAAGTAAATATGTTTTAATTTGAGAATCCAACATACCTTGGGGGTTAAATCTAAGGAACCACTAGGATCAGCGCTATTCTTTATAGTATCAAGAATTATTTCATGGTCAAATTCATGAACCTTCCATAAAGACTTTTTCAATGGCCTACCCTGATATTTATGCATCTGAACATTTATTGCAAGAATCATATTTGAATAGTGGAATATCTTTCTATATACTTAAAAGTCTTCAAACAACTATACATTATATTTTTTCATAGGATAGCACTGAATCCAAGTTCCAATAACTACAACAAACCCATTGGGATAGTGAATGTTTGCCCCATCTATGACCTTAGAAGTCATTTTTTATTTTTCCTCTAAACATTGGCACAAGTAGTAGTTTGTCCCCTCCTCATTATCCCATCTATAATAGTTGCATAAACATGCCCTACATCACAAAATAAAACATAATTTAATAACATGATCTGTCAATATATTTAATATATTTATTACATGAAACACATGTTAAATATAATATGGTACCTGGTTTCACTAGATAAGACACATGGTTAAAGTCATGTGATGATTTCAGCTCTATAAATTATAATGCTAGTGGAACCTTATAAGTGTCAATTATAAATAAAGGATTAAAACTCCATTCATCCACCTATTCTTGTGACTTGCACTCAATCTAAATAAAGTCAATGCATGTAGAATAAAATCATGCCATGTGCCTCGTATGAACCATCTAAGAACATGTGTTTGGGCTATGAAATGAGTGTATCTCACTAGATCATGTTACTATCATACAATCTTGATAGTTTGCCAAATATTCATCCTCTATGAGTCAAAAATATCTAAGAATAGTAGACTTTTTGTTGAGCACCATGGCCCATATATTCATTACACTTTTCAACTATGCTCTCTACATCTAACAAATCAGCAACCTCTTCAAAATTTAACTCCTCTCTTTCAAGCATTCTTTTTACACATGATCCTACACCATCATGATCCCATTTTCCATGGCCTACTTTAGTGAAACTCATAATATGTTTTACAGTATTGATCACATGCATCTTACTTAGCTAGTAGAACATCCATGCATTCTTGAATTATGATGTGCAGTTATCTAACCATATATAATGTTGATTGAAATTAATGTTCTTTTCACTCAATTTTCCATAAAATAAATGAAAAAAAACTTGAACATAATTTTTAGAATGTGTTTGATCATCTTTGACATAAAATTGATACTCTTTTAATATTTTCTAACCATTCTCTATACTATCAATTGAATGCATGAATGTGATATGCACAAAAAGTAAAACATGTATTGAATTGTAATATTATGACTGAACATCTCTTTGTGGTTGCAATGTGTAATATCTACAAAGTCAACTACTAAAACAAAATCATAAATCGAGAATATGTCCTTAACTTAAATTCTTCTTATAGCCATCAAGTTCTATGTGTGTGCCTTGTATACTCATATACAATTTCTTCCCTGTATTTGTTCATAAATTTGGAAACATGTATTTGTTTTATAACAAGCTCACACCTTTTAGATTCATTTCCATATTTAATATGATGTACCATATAATTATATTTACTAAAACCAACCAATTCTTGTCCAATTCCATGTGTACTCTCCTCATGGGTACATGCTTTCAATTTTGGTAATCCACTACAAATGTTACAACTTCCATCTAAACATGCACTGTTATAAAATAATTGACCATATGGTCTTTCAAAAAAAACTATTGGAATGAATTATCTTTCTTATTTTGGTGGGGATTCCACTCCACACTCATGCAAAATGTTGTTAGGATGCAAAATACAATGAACGTGATAAAAAATATCATAATGCATATAAAATTCAACATGTTGCCTATAACAACAAGTTGTGTGTGTGTGATTGATTTTCACATAAAAGGGTTTGTCCATTTCAAAATACCTTTGACTAATAAAAATATATGGATATTTTTCAATAATTTAGAGGACAATTGTGTTTGAGACATATCCAAAAAAAAAAAGGATGCGGTTCATGGTTATGAGAACCAACTCTTCTTTCACTACATCTCTAATATTAGGCAAACCCTTGTGTTATGTTTCTAAAATTATACAATTAAATATTTTATGGCATCGATTATATCCTTGTCTTTCTATGGGAGTCTACTAGAGAATTCCCACAAGTCATTTTTACCATCAACATCACGTTTTTTATGTCTCCCAATTATTTTCATTAGTGTTTTTATATTTATGTGCAAATCTTGAATTGTTTTTCTAATCAATCGTGTATTCTTTGTTTTACTACTTACCAAATAAGTATTAATAAAATGTTAAGAAACATTACCATCTTTGATGTGTTTCTTCACACCTACTTGATGATATGCATTATGAAAAAATTTAACAAGTACCTTGTTTATACCATCAATATTAAATGTTTTTAGTCCTAGGGTGTTTATTTTAGGTCTCATCTTAAGTAATTTCCTCAATGTAACAAACAAATTGAACCTCTGAGTTTCATTTAAATATTGAAAGTACTAGTCCCAAATTCTTTCATCTTTTCTTCTCATATGGCGCTTGAATAGTTTTTGTGCATTGGTTTCAAAATGGATTCATCAATTTCAGTTAAACATATTGGTTTTGTTATATAAATATTATGAGGTGTTATTAATGGTATATTTTATTGATTTGGTATTTCCATATTATTTATTCATTGGTAGGTTTTTAATTCACTAGTGTTCCCATATTATTTTCTTCATTATAACTTTATCCAATAAGTGTTTCCATATTTGTTTCATCATTAGGAGATTCTCCAATGCATTTTTCCATTCAATTCACATCATCATGCATATCATCATCATCATCATCATCATCGAAATTAAAAATAGTAAAATTTGAATGTGGACTTGCATTATAATTGAGTATACTATCAAAATTGACAATTAGACTTTCAAAATTTGGTATAATATCATTATTCATTTCATCATTATTTATGGCAATCAATTCATTAAAGAAAGAAGACTTACCTACATGAAGTATTTTCATTCATTGCCTTTGATTTTCTCTCGTCACTTCTAATTCATTCAATGTTTTTCACTTTGACTTCTTACTATTAAGAAATTCATCACCCATGATTGCACGAATTCTTCAACTTTTGAGGGTGGGGAACACAATCCAATTATTCCCAAATAATTAATAATAGTCTTACGTACTCTTTAGTTAACCATATGAGTAGATAATGATTTATGCTTTTGAGGTTGTGGACAACATTCTAATCATTTACAACTATACCTGAAGCATGCAAAATACAATATACTATGGGGTAGTACTCTCGAAGTAAAAAAATGACTATTGATGTTTTTTTAAATACTAATGAAAGAACCATATACACGATAATACCACATATAAAATATTTAGTGTATGAAAAAAACACCTTAAGCACTAAACATTATACCCTAAGACCTAAGCCTTATAACTTATACCCTATGCCATATGCCCTATACCCCAAACCTTAAGACCTAAACCTTATACCTTAATCCATATACCCTATACCATAAACCTTAAACACTAATCCCTAAACCCTAAGACCTATAAACCTTAATTCCCATTAATCATAAGCTCTCAAAACCCTGAACTAATAATTTAAGAGGGATAATTTACATTATTTAGACTTTGAATTGTAAACCCTAAGTTGTAAACCATAAACCCTAAACCTTATACCTTAAATTGTAAACCCCAAGCCCTAAACCCTATGCCATAAAACCTATGTAACTTATACCATAAACCATATACCTTAAACTCTAACCCTAAATCCTAATCCCTAGAGACCCTAAATCATAAATGGTAAACTCTTCAATCTCTAAACCAATCATTTGAGTCCCAATTAACACTATTTAAACTAAGAATTTGGTTTAAAGGGCTCAATTTATCCCAAATCACACCATTAATTCCCACAATTGACTAATATTATTAATATGTGATGACATGGGGGCCAATCAAACCCAAAAACACATTATATGCTCATAAATAGGTTCAAGAAACTCAAATTATCCTCAACTACCTTTATAGTTGAACCCTATACCCTAAATTATAAACTATAAGCCCTAAACTCTAAGCACTTTAAACCCTAAGCCTTAAACCTTGTACCTTATACCCAAATATACACCTTAAACCCTAATCCATAAACCCTAAGCCCTAAAAACCCTAAACTAAATTATGTATCCCTAATTAACATCTTTTACAGTAACAAGTAGGTTCACAAGGCTCAACTGGCCCAAACCACATCACTCATTGCCCTAATTAACTAATTGATACAATCTGTGGTGACCTGGGGGCAATTGAACCCAAAATCACATTCTATAGTCACAAATATGTTCAAGGAGATCAAATTGGCCCTAATTTCCTTTGAGATTATACCTTATTCACCCTAAAACATAAACTTTATGCCCAAAAACATATTATGGTCACAAATAGGTTTAATAAGATCAAATTATTTGTGATTGGACTATAAACTATAAATTGTATCTTGCATATACCTAAAACTTCAATACCTAAACCATAAACCCTAAATTATAACCCTAAACCAAATGATTTAGTCATGTAATTAACATCTTTTACAGTAACAATTAGGTTCACGAGGCTCAATTTAGCCCAAATTGCATCACTCATTGCCCCAATTGACTAATATACTCAATCTATGGTGACCTAGGAGCCAATTGAACCCAAAATCATATTGAATAGTCAAAAAAAGGTTCAAGTGGCTTAAATTAGCCCCAATTGCCTTTGCGATTAGACATTATTCACCCTAAAACATAAACCCTATGCCCAAAAACACATTGTGATCAAAAATAGGTTCAATCAGCTTAAATTATCTTCAATTACCTTTGTGATTAGACCCTAAATCATAAACCCTATGTCATATATACCTTAAATCATAAGCCTTAAGCCCTAAACCCTAAAAATAAAATGATTCAACCCCAATTAACATATTTTACAATAAAAATTAGGTTCATAAGGCTCAATTTGACCCAAATCACATCAATCATTATCCCAATTAACTAATTTCCTTAGTATGTGGTTACCTGGGGGCTAGTTGAGCCCAAAATCACATTATATAGTCACAAATAAGCTCAAGGATCTCAAATTGGTCCCAATTACCTTTGGGATCAGACCTAATGCATCCTAAAACATAAGTCATATGCCCAAAAACACATTGTGGTCATAAATTTAGGTTCAATCAACTCAAATTATCCTCAATTGCCTCCATGATTAGACTCTAAACCTTAAGTCCTATCTCATAAATACCTAAAATTATAATCGCTAAACCCTAAACCCTAAATTGTAAACCCTAAACCAAATTATTTAGCCAAAATTAAAATCATTTATAGTAATGTTCAATTAGGTTCATAGGACTCAATTCGGCCCAAATCACATCACTCATTACCCCAATTGACTAATTCACTCAATCTATAGTGACGTAGGGGCCAATTGAGCCCAAAATCACATTTTTTAGTCATAAATAGGTTTAAGGAGATAAATTTGGCCCTAATTACCTTTGTGATTAGAACTTATGTACCCTGAAACATAAACCTTGTTACTTAATCCCTAAAATCTAAGCTCAAAATCGTAAACCATAAATCATAAACTCTTGAAACTCTAAACCAATTGTTTTATCCTCAATAAAACAATGTTATTTTAATTCCCTATTACATTCATGATTGAACCTTATACCCTAAAACTAAACCCTATATACCCTAAGCCCTAAACCCTAAACCCTAAATTATAAGTTCCCTAAACCTTAAACTAATCAATTTAACCCCACTTAACATCCTTTATAGTAATAATTATGTTCATAGGGATCAATTCAGTGAAAATAACATTACTTATTGGCCCAATTGACTTATTTTCTCAATTTATGATGATATTAGGGCTAATTATGCTCAAAGTCACATTTTGTAGTCATAAATCTATTTAGTCGAGCCAATGACATCAAGATTATAATCTCAATTACATGTTTACATTTTATTGATGTACAAAACTTTAATGTTAATAATTATTTAATATTCTAAGGCCATGTCATAAGATAGTGAAATACATACATGAAATGTATGTACAATATTTTGCATACATGATAGTTCTATGTACATGGTAATTATACGTACATAATTCTTTAGCTTGACATTTCAAGCACATGCCTTAAGGCTTGAAAATGGATTGGCTTCTCAAACCTTAGGTATGGACCTACAAAACACATAGTCGAATATATGTTTTATACCAACAATAAAAATGCAACTTCACCCATGTTAGACACTATCTATTTTATTAAATTTTTCCTTGAAAATAGTATTACAACATCAACTAAGTCTCCTCTTTATATATATGTGATTTTTTTTTTATTGTTTTAAGATTGTTATTTATATTTATTGACTAAGTATGTCTTTTGTAGTGTTATATGTCATGATTATTCATGGTCATCTTTGTTTATGTATCTTTTGATTCATTGATACAAACTGGAAAAAAATATATGGTTACAAACTAGACCTAATTTTATACACATTAAAAAATAAAAATATAATTTTTAATATTTTTGAAGTAGTTAGGGGAAACAAATAGTTGGTTATACATTTTTTATCATATTTAAGGGTATACTAACTTGTGAAATTAGTAAAATAAATCATTAATTAATTTTAAAAAAATGTAAGTTGCAAAACTAGATGATATTACCTAGCTTTCTACTAAGGGGTTTAAATAAAAATCAAACAATGCTCAAAAAATGGTGGAGCACACGAATAACTATTTAGTATGGTTTTTTTTTTAACCGCCTCTTCAAATTTATGATGTTTGACCTACTTATACTTAACCATTTCAAAAAAAAGTGGTTTAGAAACTAGACTCGAAATGCTACAATTCATCTTCCTATGACATCTTCAAAGTGTGAGTATATATATATATATATATATATATATATATATATATATATATATATATATATATATATATATATATATATATATATATATATATATATATATATATCAAATAATTCATACAAGTTGAGACTTTATGTTTTTTAGGAAAAATGTGTCCACTTAAGACTCCCTTTTGGCCCTCCAATTCCTTTCACTTACCCTTTTATTGCATTATAATGTGGTGGAAGACCAAAGTAATCAAGAAAAGGATGACACGCTTATTTAAAGAATGAACCATGCACAAATAAGTTTGGATTTAATAAAATAAAGAATAAATGAGTTTCTTATAATAGAATGGGCCAATGATGAAGAAGAGGAGCTAACACCTCTCGAAGAGCTGAAATGGAACAAAAGTCTTACAAATCCCTCAGAGCCTAAACAAGAAAATATTTCTAATGAATAAAGAGAGGGCTTCAAAAAAAAATGTATCCTTGAGAATTCATCTTCAAGTTATGTTTCTTATTTTATTGATTATTTCAACCTATATAAGTTTGATAAATATATGTTTGAGGAGGGTAAAAGTTATTTAAACCATGAATAAATTTATTGTAGGTAGTAATAAGAGGCAAGGGAGCATGACTCTAAGATGGACTTGTTTTTTTTTACTTTGAGAAAGGGTATGTCCTTTTGGATGAAGAATTTTGTCTCTTTCAATAAGAGTGTCAAGAAGAATAAAATATGATGGATGACAATATTATGAAGTTATTCTATATCTTTGAAGAAGGTTATGTTCTCTTTAAATTTGTAGAGGTTTCACTTCTTGATCAATATAAAAAAGCTAATAATGGGCTTTCTTTAAAAAAATATGTAGAGGAACCTAGAGCTCACAATGAGTGCATAAGATTTCCCTTAAAGAATGGATATCCTATTAGGTTCCAAGATTACTTGGATATCAACACAAAGAAACCACCAGCCATGATTATGTCTGAGCATGAGAAGGAGCTATGACTTCTTGAAATCTATCCAAAACACTTGCTTGAGCCAAAATAAAGTGCAAGAGACTATGAAGAATGAAAAAGTTATCAAAAGTCTGATTTTGAAGGAGAGCTCAAAAAACTTAAAATTTTATTGTTTTTCTTATCACATCTTATTGTTGCCTTAAATCTAATTGCATGGACAAGTATGATTAAGAAAGGAAACTATATTTCTTTGTTAACTAATGGATTTTTTCAGTTAGTTATTATTATGTTAGCTAGAGTAGTATTGTTTTGGCATTTTAATTTGCTTAGTGCTACCCTACATACACATATTTGAGTTTGTGTATGTGTTTTATAGTTTCCATGAATTAAATAAAAAGTGTGATGGGTTCAAACCCATGAGAGTTAGTGTTTTTAGGAAAAATGCAAAAAATTTAAATATGTTTGAAATTAAATCAAGGATATCTATGAGAGCCATCACCCATGACATATAAAATGAAGTAGATAAGATATATGTATAATCGAGGTGAGAAATGGAACAACCACTTAAAACAAAAGATTGGGAGCAAAAGAGAGAGCTAATTAAATAAATTTCCTCCATATTAGAAATTGTTGAATATATTATAGTTTATCCTTTCATTTCCTAGATTTTTTATAAGTATGGAATATGGCTTGAGTAAACACAAGATCAACAAAAGACTTGAGTAGCTTTGCACGACACTTTAATAACAAAGGCAGGTTGTTTTTCCAAAGAGCAAAAAACCATTGTTTGAAGTAAATTAAGTTCACATTCCCTTGTCTATAAATTTATCCATGGCAAGTGATGTCCTTATTGATTATTATCATTGATGTCAAAGGTTCATCTTGTGAAGGTTGATGTTAAAGGTGACTGAGCCTAGTTGGTAGTGTGTGATTTGACAAGGTGCATTAAGAGAGTGTTGTCATTGAAAGATGTTATCATAATAGATAATTTGAAGGAAAGAGATAATTTGAAGGCAAGAGAGATAATTTAAAGGAAACTAATGTATTATGGTTGCATGAAGGTACAGGTCATTGATGTCAAAGTGCATAGGAAGCCTAGTCATGAGATGAAAAGGTGTGTGCATGAAAATGAATGAAAACAAACATGTAAATATTGTATATAACTATTTGAGCATGTATGTGAGGCATTGAATCACTCATGATAGTTTCAAGGTGAGCCTATATGGGCAGGACCTTCAAACTAAGTCTACACTTAAACCTCTCTTAGACCCTACCTAGCCTATTGAGGTATAAAGATAAGATTTCAAGGCTAGTATGTTAAAGGTACAATCACTGAGATGAGAGTTAATCAGTGATGCAAGATAATCCAATTTAATTTTAAACTCTTAACCAATCAACACATACAATCATGATGCATATAAATTAACCATTGCAATGAACATGGAAGATATAACAAGATCAAGCACATAGCACATGATATATGTATGAGTCCCTCTTAGAGAATAAAACCCATTAAACCCTGCAAGATGGACTATAGTTCTATAATAAAAAGATCCAAATTTAAACCAACACCAACTGATCAAGGAACACCCATCCCTTAGTTTAGTGAGACACCTATCCCACAAGGAGGAACTAACCCCCTAAGCAACCAAGCACAAACCCAGATACCTTGATATGATATCTAATTTTGATCTAATGTCTTGTATACCTAATGATGGACTTCTCTTACTTGATCTCTTTCCCCTTTACACTCTCACAAACTTGCACACACAAACAATGCATCCAAAACACCATTTTGTATCACTCTTCACTTCTTAACACATACATAATTAGAAAACCTAAAAAAACTCTATCACAACATCATTAACATGACCTATAGGTCATGCACACAATCCTCAACCTACTCTTCTCTTTAATCCATCCACTAAGCACACTCACTCAATCAACCTCTAGGGCTTACTCACTCAATCTACATCTTCTAAGCTTATTAGGTCCAATGACCTATGTGTTTACCTTCATCACCTTGATTAGATAGGCATGACTAATATTCTTAAATCTCTATTGGTCTTAAATTACCTTTACCTTTTCTTTCAAATTTTTCTCCTTCACTTAGCTCCACACTTTCTCAACTAGCACAATTAGTTCAATTAGACCTTGTACTTATACCACTCTCTTCTTTATAACCCATATTGGTCGGAAAAGATGCTTTACATATTTGAACCAACTTTTAAATAGGTCCTTATACATGTTAAATTTAATAAACACACACTTATTAGTTATTTCATTACCTCATTATCCCCACACCACCAGTAGATCTTGGTGAGACCTAAGACAATTGGGCCTACATACTCTCACGTTACTTGTGAGACAAATTAGACCACATTAATCCTTTATCAATGCCTCAAAAACATCAAATATCACATTTATATAACTCTTATATCATCCATATGGGTCCACATTTCCTAAAACTCCATTTCACACTTCAAACCAAGCCTTTTAGTATACTCATTCTTTAGGCCTTCTTACATAGAAAACACTATCTTCTAGAAATGAAGCATACTTTCAATTTATCACATAAAATCATGAAAAAATCATATTTATATGTCCTAAATGACCTAAAAAATATCAATAAATTAATTTTTCAACATCACACAAGCTAAACAACTTCAAACCAATGCTCTCAAGATGACCACTCAAACTGGTCACATACAATCAAAATATAGTCAAGTTATTTTGACTCTATATAATTGATCAAGGAAAAATAATGAAAACTAATTCCATATTATAATCCTTTTATGGTTATAAAACATTTCCATACCCATTTACTTCTTCAATTCTGACCATGACTCTTCCAACTTACTCCTACAGCATGGTCACTCAATCTGCCAGTGCATTTAAAAACACAGTCAACATCCAAGCCTTTGTTCATACTGAATATGGATTGTTAAAACCTCTATAATCCACATATATATTAATCATTGAGTTTTAAAAAAAATTTAATAATTATTTCATCTTTAAACATTAAAATACTATCAATAACTCTTTAATTATCCTTCTTAGGTCACTTGCAGAACATGGTCAAACACATAGTTAACTTTGGAGCTCAATAAATTTGACCATATGATAATTAAATCCTTATAAATATATTATATATATGAATATTTAAGTCCTCTACAAATTTTATTTTTACATCACCATGAAATTCATCCTGGATCAAAAGATATAGCACAAAAACTAAGTAAATATTTTCCCTCATTAATTTGAATATTCAAATTCCAAACGATCATTGAGTTAATGTTAAACATCAAACACTTTAACCTCATATCATGCATCCTAGAAGCTATATCAAATATGAATCATTTATATCCTCATAAGTATCCTAGACTTTACCTTGCAACACTCACTATTTATCTTTGATCTGAGCTCTTGCGATTGTGCCACTTGGGAGCTTTGCATGTCTTCTACATACCCTGTACCGTTCAGTCAATGCGATTATGCCACTTAGAATTTATACATTAAATATAATAATCCTTTGACTTATTGAATTAAAATTATCAATTTATCTTCTATTTCATGATCAAATTCTCACCGTTGATCTCTATCTATATGAGCACCCACTCATAATTGATCTTCTATCAAAACTTTTGAGATTATGACACTTGTCATCAGTGCATGCCATCTTGACTATTTGACTCAATAAACTTTGTAGGATCATTATTAGATCACATTAAATTATCATCATTATATCTATGATCTGATTAAATGTTAGTCGTATATCTCTTCTTGCGAATTTGGCTAAGTGTGGAAACTTAGTAAACTTCTACCTAGAAGGCCAACTTTGCACCTTAATAATTTTTGCTACACTCCATGTTCAGACCTAAAATTTAAACCATATGATCTCATAACATATTTTAATCCATCCATGTATCATATTTCTCTTGAAACCTACACATGTGTGAAATATGACATCATCAAACTTCTCACTTAGCTTTATCTATTAAGATGACTACTTGAACATAGACACTCAATTGACTACTCTGATGAATTTTGTTCACTTCCATAAGAGATCATAACATCCCATAGGGTATCTAAAACATTTCCATATCATCAATATCTTCCATAAATTTCTTTATAAATTTAAACACTAAATAACCATGCAAGAACACTAAATCACATTGAAACACACTTTGTCATTATTAATCTAACACACATGACACCAACAACATTGGTCACCTTGGAGACATCATAGACAAAATTCCATTAAATTATGCATATGTGATCATGAAAAAGGTGAGATGAGTTTTTTTAGGCTTTTTCATAAAGTTTGAGGTTATGGTTTGAATGAAACAACATGATTTAGTGTTTTAGGCCTTCTCAAGTTCACAAAATGAGGTCTCAAACCCTGAGAAACACTTTTAGATGTTCGTTGGTACATGTGACCTCTATATGGAAATATGATCTATTAAGGAGATATGGGTAAGGTTCCTAGATAATATCTCTAGGAATTGGTTTTGGATTCAAGGGTTAGTCCTTTATAAATAATCATTAACACCAAAACATGTGTTAAACCTCCCTAAAACCTTAACAAGGACCCAAAATGAAATTTATTATTCAAAAAAACTCAAGATGGATTCAAATGTATAGATAAACTATTATATCATGTATTCAAATTTCCTCAGTACCTCCAGGTGGTGGTGGTTAGTCAGATAAGAAAGAAAATGCATAGATATAGGCTTATTTATCAAGAAATTATTGTAGCTCTCAAAAGTTATATTAGTAAAGAAAATAAAATGGATGGAAAAATATAGAGAATAATTTTTAATTTCCATGATAATTTATGGATAGGTTATACCCTTTAAATATTCTAATTTATTCATCCAAGTTAGCTAGTCAAACCTAATGGTGCAAATAGTGCAAACCCTAGGCATAGATGAGAAGATGGATTTGAGAGTCTGAGCATATCAGATTGATGAAAAAAAGTGCATGGAAAATTTATTTATGACTTATAAGTCATTTTCATTCTTTTAATATGTTTTTTATGTCAATTTATATGATGAAAAGTTGCTCACAAAATGACTTGTCTGGTTTAGATAAGACAATATGATATAAGGTCAAGAAATTGGTCTAAAAGACCAATATTTAACATTAGAACATATGACATTTTCATCTAATAATAGTATAGAGATATTATATTATCATTTACATGCATCAAGAGTCATGACAAGTGTATATATAGGTGTTGGAGGTCTAAGTCACCATGACTAGTTTTTGAGGTAAATTGGCAGTTCTGAGTGAATGAGTTTCAGATATGTTATTGAGCCTTTATCTCCTGAGTGAAAGTTTTCCAAGAATTTTATGATTACCCTAAGGTCATGGAGAACCTATCTACATTTTTTTTGTCATATTTTAGTATCTTAAGGGTATTTAATCTTCATTTTTTCAAAGATAGACTTTTAAGTTATACAGGCCTAATATGACAATTTGTCCTAAAAGAGCTTTCATGATATAAGAGAAGGATTCAGGTCTAACCAAGCATGGATAAGTTCATTATAATTGATTATATAATTTATTGAAAGGTTTTTTATTTTTGGATAAGTAAATATGGGCTTAAAAGGATCAAGCTTTGACACTAAGAAGATAGACCTCGTGCAATTAGGTCTCCATGAGACCTAAAAGAGAAATGAGGCCTAATTGAGTTGTTACAAACCATAAGGGGTCCAAAGTTAATTTAAATAATTTTAATAAATTGTTATAATACCTATTTTATGGCTGACCTAAGATTTTGAAGATGTGTGTCTGACCAAGTGGTGTGTGACCATGAGACTTGTATATATACAAGGAAGTTTATGCCTATTTAGATGTAAGCAATATAAGCAAAAAAAAATATTGCTTGGTAGAGAAGAAAGAGGTCTTAAAATTAGACCATAATAGAAAATCAATGGTGTGTGGTGATCAAATTTCATAAGGTGGCTGAGTTAGTGTTGTGTCACTTAGGGATTTGGTGCTTCCTTGCAAGTAAGTACTTCCTAAAGCCTAGTCAAGTGGGTGCTTGACTTCATTGGGGTTGGTGCTCTAGGTTGAGTTGGTGCTCAAAAAATTTTGATATTTAATTTTATATTAATATATATAATTTTCATAGATCCCAATGAGTTTAATTTCCATTAAGGGTTTTCCACTCGTGTGTATTTTCTTGTATTATGCTCATGTGAAGGGTTCTTTATGCATTGTTAGATCTCAATGTTGCTTTCATAGTTCATGAATGATTGGATATAATTAAAAGAAATTTTTTGGTATAATAATTCACACCCCCCATCTCATTAATTTTAATTATAATAATTGATATTAGATCTTGGTCTTTTGAAACAAACCTAACAACTTAAAGGAGATCCTAGAAGCACAAACATGTCTAACCATCAAGTATAAGGAGGTTTTTCAACCAATAAGGCTCCTCTCTTTAGTGGGACTAACTATGGATTTTTGAGAATCAAAATAAAGACCTATCTAATGTCCTTGGACTATGACATGTGGAAATTTATTGTTGATGGATTCACTCCACCTTTTATACTACCAACTAATGTAGCAAGAAGACAAGTGAGAAAAACTCTAAGGCAATGAATGTCATCCTGTGTGGTCTTTCAGAGGCATAATTTATAAAGGTCATGCATTATGATACAACCAAATAGATTTAGTAATATTTGTATACTATATATTAAGGAGACACCAAAGTCAACTTGGCAAAGTTGCAGACCCATCGAAGCCAGTTTAAAAGTCTGAGAATGAAGGAGGATAAAAACATTGCATCTTATTTATTAAGAGAATATGAAGTGGAAAATGTCATCAAAGGTCTATGAGAGAAGTTAGAAGAATCAATAGTAGTAAAAAAGGTATTGAGATCCATGACATCTAAGTTTGATTCAAAGGTTTTTTTATGGAGGAGATCAAAGATCTTAACATACTACAGATAGATGAGCTTCATGGCATCTTGACTACCTATGAAATGAGAAAAAGTGATGGAAGACCTTCCAAGAAGGAATTTGAATTCAAGTCGAATAAAAAATCACAAGTTAAAAAGTTCAAGAATGATTTTGACACAGACATTGATGATGATAAGATAAAAGTCATGTTTGTCAAAAAACTAAGGGATTAGGTAAGTGTAAGGGCAAGTTGCCATTCAAATGTTTTAATTATGGTAAGATTGGTCACTTTGAATCTAAATGTCATAATAAGGATAAGAATGAGCATTATGGAGAACATGATGAACATCATGGTGATGATAAAAAGGTCTATAAGCCTGACAAGAGCAAAATGAGTTTTAGGAAGTATGAAGGCAAGAAAAGGTCATTCAAGAACAAGATAAGTTTCTATAACAAAAAAGATAATAGCTCATCTGATGTAAGTAACATAATTACATCTGATAGTGATGATTATACAAATTATCATGATAATAATGAAACCCTATTAATGGCTATAGAAATAAATAATGAGGCTTCTTTAAAATGGAAAAGTATTATGAATGATGAAGAATAAGATGAAGAAGAGGCTGAAGTGAACCTTGAGGTAGAATGGGTGAGTGCTATAAAATAGTTAAAGTTCCAAAGAAGAAAGAATCAAAAACTAATATTATTAGTTAAGATTTATGAGGAACAAACCAATCTCTTTGAAGAGAGACTAAGAAAAAACACCAATGAACATGAGGAGATCATCAAATAGTTGAAAAATCATATTTAAATTATCATTACAAGTCTTAAGACCAAGGAGGAAGAATGCATCATGTTTGGAATATAAATTAAGTCCTTGAAGGCATAATTGGATCAGGCAATAGTTAAGTTGAAGACACATCAAAATTTTGAAAATAGTACTGAAGTCCTTGGTGATATTTTGAATAATCAAAGGTTTCTACATGACAAGATAGGTCTTGGGTTTAAAGAAGACCAAAATAAAAACAAGGAGAGTCAAACCTCAAATACCTATGTAGAAACTCTCAAATCTAAGACTCAAATTGATGAATGTCAAGAAGATTGTGAATCCTTTAAGAGACAACAAAGGTAGAAGTGCATCATTCAACATCAAACATACAAGGTATGTGAATTATTTCAATGGTTACTATTTCTCATGCAATCAATATGGACATAGATATATGGATTGTAGACATTATGCAAGAATCAATTCCTTATGGAGGAATAAGGTGAATATCCATTACAAAAGTAGAAGCAAAATATTATGTTATAATTGTGATTAGATAGGACATATTATAAGGGATTAAAAGATAAGGCATTTAAGGAAGATCATTTAATAAAAAGGATATATAGTCATGCCACTGAGAAATGAATCAATAATTTATACCCTATGGATAAGGTGAAGGAGGAGCAAGAAGACTAAAGGAGAAGAATCTTTACTAGCTCATACTACCTTTCAAATTCAAGATGAAGGCATGAAATGGTATATAGATAGTGGTTGGTCAAGCCACATGATAGGAGACAAGCAAGTTCATCTCATTAAAGAAGAATGATTCAATAATAGTGAAATTTGGAGATAACACACTTATCAATATAGTTGGCAAGGTTATTTTGAGTTTGGAGAATGGGAAGACCAAGACAGAGATTGTGTTATATGTGAAAGGTTTGAAACATAACCTACTTAGTGTAAGTTAGATGTGAAACCAAGGACACACCCTAACCTTTCATGATAGAGGATGTGAAATAAGGAGAGCTAAATCAAGAAGACTAATTGCCAATGCTAAAAGGACTCAGAATAATCTGTATGTCTTGAATGAGATCAAGAAGAAGAGTTGATTTATGAGAAATATGGATGAATGTTGGTTATATAACATAAGGTTGGACCACCTAAACTTTGAAAATTTTGTCAAGATAAGCTCTAAAAACTATGTGGAGAACATGCCATAATCACCAAACCCAAAAACACTCTTTGTAAGGCATGTCAACATGGTAAGTAGACTAGAAAAAGGTTCAAGTCCAAGGAGTACTCTACTATAAGACTTTTGGAGTTAATACACATTGATCTATGTAGGCCTATAAAAATCCAAAGTATTCAAGGAGATATCTACTTCAAGTTACTCATAAATGACTACACAAGGATGACTTGGGTAGCATTCTTGAAATAAAAGTCAAAAGCTCTTGATAAGTTCAAGGTATTCAAGGCTCTTGTTGAGAATGAGAAGGGAAAGATCAAATTCTTAAGATATAATAGAGGAGTAGAGATTTGGTCCAATGAGTTTTATGACTTTTATGAGGTCCATGGGATAAGGAGATAATTCTCAGTAGCTAGAACACCTTAGCAGAATGGGGTAGTGGAAAGAAATAATAAGATAGTTCAAGAGATGGCAAGAACTATGCTAAATGATTCAATGTTAGTTGATTGATACTGGTGAGAGGTGGTGAAGAATATAGTCTATATTATAAATAGAGTATAGATAAGGACCAATGGTAAAAAGACCCCTTATGAACTATGGAAAGGCAGACCTACTAATGTAAAATAGTTTAGAATGTTTGGAAGCAAATACTTCATCAAAAGAGATGAGGAAGACTTAGGTAAGTTTGATTTTAGGTCTAATGAAGGTATACTCTTTGGACACTCATCAGTGAGATCAACCTATAGATGTTATAATAAAAGGTTACATAAGATAGAGGAAAGCACCAATGTGAAGATTGATGAGACAAGTTCTAAGAAGTCACACTCATAGTCAAAAGATACATCAGAGAATCTGGACTTCAATAATGAAGAGGAAATAATAGATATTGATGAGAAAAAAGAAAAATTTGAGGAAAGATGAGACTCAAAGGGTCCTTTAAGACAAATTCAGAGAGACCATCCTAAATCAAAAATCATTAGCAATAAGGATACAGGTATGCAAACAAGTAGAAGGTTGGTAGGTAACCTAAATCAAGAGAATGTTACTCTATTATATAAAATTTAATCTAAAAACCTTGTAGAAGTAAGAAAATACAAGTTTTGGATAGGTGATATGAATGAGGAGTTATACCAAATAAGAAAGAATGAGACTTGAGAACTAGTTCTTAGGCCTAAAAACAAGAATGTCATTGACACAAAATAGATGTTTATAAACAAGTTGAATGAATATGGAGGAGTCACTAGGAACAAGGCTAGATTAGTATGTAAGGGGTATGCACAAGTTAAAGGAGTACACTTTGAGGAGACCTTTGATCTAGTAGAAATATTGGAGGCTATCAGATTAGTTTTGGCATTTGCAGGGTTCAAAGCATTTAAGGTGTATCAAATGGATGTCAAATTTACTTTTCTAAATGGGAACTTGAAAGAGGAAGTGTGCATAGAGAAACTTGAGGGTTTCTCATTATCAGGTAACAAGGACTATGTTTATAGATTTAAAAAAGGCTATTTATGGTATAAAACAAGATCCTATATCTTGGTATGCTAGATTGGATAGTTATCTATTGGACCAAGAATTCAAAATAGGAGTTGCAAATAGCAATCTTTATATAAAGATAGAAGATGACCATTAATTGATAGTAGTTGTCTATGTGGATGATATTATATTTGGTGGAAATAGTGTGAATATGACTAAGGCCTTTGTAAATGTGATGAAGGAGTTTGAGATGTCCATGCAGAGAGAACTAGAATTCTTTGTTAGGTTATAAATCATTCAATTTAAAAGAGGTATATTCACTTCACAAGCTAAGTACATAAGAGAGATATTGAATAAGTTTGAGATACAAGATTACAAGGTAGTTAGTACACCTATGATCATAGAGTGTAAGTTGATCAAGGAGGATGGGTCTCTAAAGGTCAATCAGACATCATATAGGTCAATGATTGGAAGTTTGTTATATGCTACTGCCACTAGACCTAACATCATGTAAGAAGTAGACCTTATGGGAAGATTTCAAGTAGATCCAAAGTAAAATCATATGCAATTAGTCAAAATGATACTTAGGTACCTCAAGGGGACTATGGAGTTTGGATTTTGGTATCCTATGAGCAAGGAGTTTAACTTGACAACCTATATAAATCTAGACTAGGAAAGGAGTCTAGATGATAGGAAGAGCACTAGTGGAGGAGCTTTCTTCTTAGAAGAATGCTTAGTATCATGGATAAGCAAGAAGCAACCATCTATGGCACTATCTACTTATGAGGTTGAGTACATTGCAGTGATTCATGTTGTACTCAAGTCTTATGGATGAGACAGACATTAAAAGACTACAACATGGATTATGATAGTACCAACCCTATCTATTGTGATAATACAAGTGCCATAAGCATCTCAAATAATCATATCATGTACTCAATAACTAAGCACATTCCCATAAAGTATCATTTCTTAAGAGATGAGGTAAGTGAAAAAAATTTTAAACTTGAATATGTCTCTATATAGGATCAAATTATAGACATTTTGATCAAACCACTTCCAAAGGCAATATTTGAACATCTAAGATAGGAATTGGGTGTAGTTCCTGCCCCTAGCAATCATTAAAGAAGTCAAGTGTTTAGGGGGAGTTAATCAAGTGGTTCATTAGCTCCAAGATCATGTGAGTAGTGACAATAAGGTATGCATGGAGATAGGGGGAGCATGTTTGTATGGTTCCTCATAAACTCATAATTCTATTTGTTGAGTGTTTTGGTTGCGAGAGGTGTGATTCAGGAAGTTGTAGACATCTCTTTTTCATTTATGTCAAAGAGGGATAAATTTTAGAATGAGGATGAATTTTTATATTAAGAGAACTTTTTAAAGGTGGTTTCCATCAATGAAAAAGGGGGATATTGTTGAGTATTGTCATTGATGTCAAAGGTGCATTCTATGAAGGTTGATGTCAAAGGTGCCTAAGCCTAGTTGGCAGTTTGTGATGTGACAAGGTGCATTGAGAGAGTTTTGTCATTAAAGGATGTTTTCATGAAAGATAATTTGAATAAAAGATATAATTTTAATGTAAGATATATAATTTAAAGGAAACTAATTTATTATAGTTGCATGAAGGTCATTGATGTCAAAGTGCATAGGAAGCCTAGTCATGAGATGAAGAGGTGTCTACATGAAAATAAAATAACACAGGCATATAAAGGTTGTATGGAACTGATTTATCATTTATGTGAGGAATTTAATCATGTATGAGAGTTTCAAGGTGAGACTACAAGGGTAGGACCTTCAGACTAAGCCTACACCTAGACCTCTTTCAGACCCTGCCTAGCCTACTGAGGTATGAAGATAACATTTCAAGGCACGTATTCATATGTGAGCATGGACAAAGGTGAGATGAGTTTTTTTAGGATTTTTCACAAATTTTGAGGTCATGGTTTGGAGGAAAATTCATGATTTGGTGTGTTAGGGCTTCTCAAGTTTATAGAATGAGGTTTCAAGACCCAAGAAGCACTTTTAGATGTTTTTATCACGTGTAACCTATACATGAGAACCTAGTATATTAAAAATATATGAGGAAGAGTCTTGTATAAGATACCCAAGTATTGGTTTTGGATTCAAGGGGTATTCCTTTATGAATAATCGTTGACACCAAAACCTGTGTTAAACCTCCCTAAAACCATAATAAGGACCTGATATAAAATATCTTATTCAAAAAAACTTAAGATAGAGACAAAGGTCTAGATAAAATATTTTCTCATGTATTCAACTCTCCTAGGTACCTCTAGGTAGTGGTGGTTAGTCAGATAAGAGACAAAATACACAGATATAGGGTTGTTTGTTAGTAAATTATTGTAACTCTCAAAATTTGTATTAGTCAAGAAAATCAAATAGATGGTAGAAGAATCTATATACTAATTTTTCATGTCCATGATGATTTATATATAGGTTATAGCATTAAATTTTATAGCTTACTCATCAAAATTATCCAGTCATAGATAGACCTAATTGCACAAATAGTGCAAAACCTAGGCAAATATGAGAAGATGGATTTGAGGGTCTGAGCATATAATATTGATGCAACAAAGTGAATAGAGAAGTTATTTTTGACTTATAAGTCATTTTCATTTTTTTAATAAGTTTTTGAGGCCAGTGTATATGATGAAAAGTTGCTCATAAAATGACCTATCTGGTTCAGATAAGACTGTGATATAGGGTCAAGCAATTGGTCTACAAGACAAATATTTGGCATTAGACCATATGAAATTTTCATCTGATAATATTCTAGAGATTTCATAGGATAATTTACATGAATCAAGATTAATAACAAGTGTCTAAATAGTTGTTGGAGGTCTGAGTCACCATGACTAGTTTTAGAGGTACATTGGCAGTTTTGAGTGAATGAGTTGTAAAGATGTTCTTCCTTTATCTCTAGAGTGAAAGTGTTCCAAGAATTTGGTGATGACCCTGAGGCTATGGATAACCTATCCACATGTTTCATTTTTTATATTTTATTATATTAAGGTTTTTTAAACTTCATTTTTGCAAAGACTGACTTTTAAGGTACATAGGCCTAATAGGGTAGTTTGTCCTAAAAGAGCTTTCATGGTATGAGCGAAGGTTTCAAGTCTAACCAAGTATGGAGAAGGTCAGTAGAGGTCATTATCTAAGTGATTTAAATGTTTTTATATTATTATATAAGTCCATCTAGGCTCAATAGCATCAATATTGGATGCTAAGAAGATACACCTAATGCAATTACGTTTCCATGAGACCTAAAAGAGAAATGAGGACTAATTGAGTTGTTGCAGACCAAAAGGGATCCAAAGTTCATTTGAATCATGTTCATAAAGTATTATAATATGTATTATATGTCTGAACTAAGAGTTTAAAGGTGTGTGTTTGACCAAGTGGTGTGTGATCATGAGACTTGTATATATACAAGGCAGTTTAGGCCTATATGGATGTAAGAAATATAAGCAAAACAAATCTTGTTTGGTAGAGCAGAAGAAGATTTTGAAATGAGACCATAACAACAAAACATAGGTGTGTGGTGATCAAAGTTCATGAGGTGGCTGATTTGGTGTTAAATCACTTAGGGAGTTGGTGCTTCCTTGCAAGTAGGTGCTTGTTAAAGTCAAGTCAAATGAGCACTTGACTTCATTGGGGTTGGTGGTCCAAGTTGAATTGGCATTCAATATAATTTGATCTTTTATTTTATATGATTGTAGTCTATTTATAGATATCATATTGGGTTTTATTCCCTTTGAATTTTTCCCACTCATATGTGTGTTTTCTTGTATTATACTCATGTGAATGGTTTTTTATGCATTGCTAGATTTCAATGTTGCTTTCATAGTTAATGAATGATTGAATATAAATTTTTTTTGGCACAATGAATCACACCCCTCCTTTCAATGATTGTGCTTCCAATAGTCCTATCAATAATTTACATGATATAAATGTTTCCTTTTCCCAAACATATATATTAAAATGTTATCCAAATCTTTCCAATGCAACAAGGGCATCCATCATGTTTACTTGAAGAATATATGGACCTAAATGTAAGATAATGGATGAAACAAAGTGAAGAATGAACACGAGGCTTTTGTATAACATGTGAGGGATACATGAAGCAAAGGAGGATACTACTTGATCTAAATTAAAATTTGGTTGGCCAACATTCACAACTTTAGAAGCAATGGGCATAAGTTTTGGGAGAGCACACTCAAGAGTAGGAGGAAGAAGATAAGGTGTCTCTTCAATAGTATTAAAAATATGGATGAATAGCTTGTGAGTAGTCCAAATCCACTTAAGTTTAGTGACATAGAGTAGAGAATGATGGGGAAATTTATGTTGAACAACTAACTAGAATACATAGATAATAAGCCTTGCCATTACCAATATATTAAGAAATTCACTTTGAAAATGGAAGTAAATCTACTCATTGTAATTAAAATCATCCATACCAATAGTCCCCAAGATACCACACAAATTTTTCATCCATATCCTATAAGTTAAATATTAAACCATTTTATTCAAATAAATGGTAAGTGTGTCATTTCCACATGTTTGTTTATAAAAAAGCCATGGTAAGTCTTAAAATAGTAAAGTAGAAAAATGATGATGAAAACAAACATAATGAATAAGAGAAAATGGAATACTTCGAATGAAAATATTACAATGAACTTGAGCCTTTGAGAATGGTTGACATGTATGTAAAAATTTAAAAAATAATGCTATCAAGAGTGGAAAAGACATAAGTAGAGCAAAAGGAACGATGATGTGATTAAAAGATCAAGAGAAGGCTACACAATAAATAAGAAAACTTAAATGTCCTTTCAATAGTTAATGATTTTTTTTAAAATGAGGCTTATCTCATAATCTCCCCCATATGTTTCATTTGAATACTTGAAAATATGTGAGGGCAATTAGAATATTCTAAGTAAATTATGGGTCAATAAGAACAAAGGAATATTATAGAAGTGTCAAAAGAGAGTTTTCAAGGAATTGTAGGTTCAAAGAGGAAATGAGTTTAATTTTACTAAACTCAAGAATAGCCATCAATTATAAATAATTTTAATGTTTTCTCAATCCTTCAAATAATTTAATGTTGACTCCATGCCCAAGGGATGCAATACACTTAGATTTGATGCATAACAATCATTTTTCCTTTGAGAACCACCAAAATGTTGAGTAAAATATTCCCTTCATGTTAGACTTCATCAACATTTTTTTTTCATACTCCATGGCTTCTTCATCATAATTTGAAGGATTCAAGGTTTTCTTTAACCTTAGCTTGATTCTCCAAAATATCTTTGCTTCACAAAGCTTCAACAAAACTCTCATGGTAGCTAAACGATTTCAACAAGCTATAATAATGATTGTTCCATCAAGTTTCTAGTTTTTCAATCTTCTGCCTTCAAATGGAAGACTTATTAGCATTCAACAAGAATGATAGAAGCTTTAAGGAGATCAAGTTAATATTATTAAACTCAATAATAACCATCAATTACAAATAATTTTAAGGCATTTTCAATCTTTCAAACAATTTTATGTTGACTCTATACCCAATGGATGAAACACACTATTGAGGTCAACATATCCCCATTTCTAAAAAATGGGGACCCATGTGTCAAATTATGCAAATTTGTGCCTTGAGATTAAAATCCACTTGTTCAAAGTATCATTAACATAATTTCAGATTATTTTTATTTGAAGATTATCCACACCATGGTTTGGCTAACTTATTTGTTCATAGTTTTTCTAAAATACTAACGTTGGATATTTGTGTTTCAAGTTGTAGGTTTAATGGATCCCATTTGGGGTTAAGCATGCTTAGGGTTTTTTTGCTTCAATGTTGATTTGATAATTTATTAACCTTGATCTCTAATTAATTAATTAAATTCATGATTTTTTAAAACCCTACACTAATATTTTACTTGGACCTTTTAATTCAAATTTAAATTTGGTAGGAGCCTTTTTTTAAAGTTTAAGTGGGAACAAATTAATAATATCATGGTCTTAGTTTAATTTTTATCCTAAGTCTTGGTCATGTTTTTCAACACAACCAAACCTTAGGCTAAAAATCCTACGCTTAGTCTATTTTATATCACATGATCCCTTTTATCTTAGCATGATCCAACTAAAAATGCAAGGTCACTTTTATTACTTAGCCTAAGTCCTTATCCCAAAATTCCATCATATTTATTTATAAAATGAAACCTTAGGTTAAGACCTTATGCCAAGTCATATTCTGTAGGGTCCTTTTTTATGTTTAGCCTAGCTTAAAAATCTTAGGCTAAAATCCTTACGCTTGGTCCCTTTAATTATTCACAGGGTCCCTTTTATTCTATGTTTAAAATGATGGTCTAAAGTCTTTATGATGAGTCCTTTTAAATTCATGGGATCCCCTTTGAATATATTTAGAACTTAGCTTAGTAATTTTTATCCTAATTCCTTTATACATGCTCCAAAGCCTAATTTCATCTTTTATAAAATATAGGGACCAATCACATTCAGCTACTCAGATCCCAATCTATGACATGCATTTAAGAGGAAGACCTAGATCAAACAGAGCATGATCAATAATGGAAAGTAGTGGACCTCAGTTAAACATCGAGCACATTTCCTAGATCAATGGCATACATTCTAGCATACAGATCTAGATGCACGGAGCACATCGAGTCAAATATTTTCAAATGAAGCTCTAAGTTAATGCAAAACTGACACATGGCATAATCATGGACCCCATTACAAAGAGTCCAAAATCACTAAGAATTTGACATGTGGCAAATGTAGAATGCAAAATGAACTAGAAGATGATAAGTGGTAGGCTTAGCAAATAGTCCACATAACTATGTTAAAATTAATGGTCACATGACTGTCAAAGACATTCTTATGGATGTCAAATGATGATCACACAGACTTAAATTTTAACATATCAATGAGCCTTGATCACATGGTTAAAATTGATGGTCATGTTAATGTTAAATATCTTCCCACAGACATCAAATGAAGGCCACATAGACATCAATTTTAAAATAGTAAATGGTTCCCCAAACAAGTTTAAAATTGATGATCACATGATCGTGAAAAACATTCCCACGAACATCAAATGGTGTCCATGTAGATGCCAATTTTAACACATCCACTTGGATACAAATTTTAAAAGGAAATGATCATTTTTGGATAGTGATGAACAGAATGACTTGGGATGCCATGAAAATTTCACAACAAAGCTATATGAGTGCAATGGGCCAAATCAGAGACCCTATGGACATATTAATATAAAGGGTTAGGATATAAATGTTTGAACTAACTATGTCATTGGAGCACTATTCATCACAAGCAGCTTAAGGATGGGACCATGCCTATGCTAGGTAGAGAGCATCAAGGAACCATAAAGATCTTGCAATAGCTAGTGGGTCCTAAGGTTAGGTGAAATAAGGATGTCCTTTTGCAACCATCATTCTATTATATTCTAAAATAGGATATTATTTTTTTTATAGACGTGTAATTTATAAGAGCACATTATCTATAGGTCAGTTCATTAGAAAAGGTTATTTGTTCTAGAATATAATAGAAAGGACACATGTCTTATACATATGTTCAAATATAACTTGATATCACTGAACAACATATTACCTTGTATCTTATAAAAGGAGAATTGTCAATTGTCAAAAGAGGGAGTTCTTAGAACCAAATTACATTGTAAACTTTGAGTAGTTAATATAAGCAAGGAATTTTTTAAAGATTGTTTAGTATTTGCTTGTGTGAAGTTTTATATGATTTCTCTCTCAGTTCTCTAGTTTCTCTCTTAGATATTTGGTTTCACTTTCAGATTTGAATGGTTCTTATGAATACTCAATGTACATTTGATTGTAAAGTTGTTAACTTGTACTAATGCTAGGTTAATTTAAGGTTCCTTAGCTTGCTTTATTTTATTTGCTCTGTATTTGTAAATGTGCATTAGTTATCTACTTATAAGATTAAATATTTAAAGTAAGCTTGGTTCATATTTGCATTCTTTCTCATAGTCCTTAGAAGTTTGCCTAATGCATGGTGTGATTTGGGCTTAAGTTGTTTCATGTTATACATTGGTTAAGTACATATCTAGATGAAATCTAAACTTTGTCATAATGTCTAAAACAAGACAAACAACATCTTTCTTTCTGCCTTACCCTTCCTTTTACTTCTTTTTTAACCGGATCACCTTAGATTAAATTATCATTATAAATATCCATCTTAGATTAGTTTTTGATCATAATTCACTATTCTTAACTTAGTATACTGCATATTCTATATAGATCTAATATTTGGCCATGATAGATCCCAACCACCAACTAATATAAATATTGTGAAACAAACACTTTTTCTACCTCTATTCCACCAACAGATAATAGGATTATCACAACCCGTAATTCATGCACTGAATTCCTAAAATTTAAAAATGAGAAGTGTTTCTTAAACATTCTAAGTACTTGTTATACATATTTAGGCATCAACAAGAGGAGCTTCATTGGCTCTAAAAGGAGGGTCTTAGATCTTTGAGAATTTACAAAATCATTGCTAATTTTGGTGTATTTTAATCAAAGGTTGGCATAATCTTTGCATATTTGTGTTTCTTTTAGCAAATTTATGAAAAGGCCATTGATCTTTATGGTCTCAAACCAGTGTTTGGGCTTCCTTTAGAAAAATATTGATACTCTTTGAAGATCCTTGAGTAGTTCTGGTAAAGATAGCTTAAATCCAAGGCATTTAATGTTAGTAATAGTAATTTTATTCAAAAATTGACTGATTCTTTGCAAATTAGAGTTCATCTGAGCTTGAAACATGTAAATATGATTCATACTAATGTATTTGGGCATATATTTGATCTAATTTAGTTAAATATCGATGTTCTTTGTTGTTCTTTATAAATATTTGGGCAAAATTAGTTTAATGTGTGAGTCTGATCATTACTCTTTGTAAAGATGAGGCTTACACATCATATTTCAAACAGGATTTGGAGTTGGAACCATCACAAGTAAGATCATCATCAAAGTATGGCATGGTTATGTGGATCTTTTATCAATGTTTCTGGTTTGGTACATGAATTACCAAGAAACCTTAAAAAGTATATACCTTCTTTCAATCCTAATAGCATTGTCACTATTGAAGAACATGTTAGATCTTTCAAAACTACTTTCAGACTCTTAAATGTTATCCATGAAGTTGTAACATGTAGATTGTTCCCATTTAGTTTGAAATATGTTTCATATGAGTGGTTCTTCAACGTTCCAAAGGATTATATTTATAGTTAGGATGATTTTACAAGATCTTTATTGATTAATTTGGTAAAATCATTAGTCCATGTATTTTGTATCAGCAATTCACCACTATCAAAAGAGACTTAAATGAGCCCATTAGAGCCTATAATGCTAGGTTCCAAAGGATGTTCAATAGAATTGTAACCCCTTATAGACATGAAGAGGATTTATCCTTAGATATCTACAAGGATGCTTTGGATTCCATGACTTTTGTGTTCCTTAAAAGGTCTATTAGAGTCATAAACACCTTGGCATTGCCTTATGCTGAAATAGTAATAATCAATTATCAAATGTAGCCTCAAGGTTAGCTTACATATGTTATCCCAAATGTCAACCTAAATTTCCTAACAATAAATGTCATTCCTAATTCCAATCAGAGTGTGTTTGCCTTAAATCATATACCACCATAGAACCAATTACCCTTAATCCATGCCTATCTTGGCCAAAATTTGGGGTTTTTGAATAATGATACAAATGCATTTCATTCACAAGGATAGAGATCTTTGGTGCCCACTAGTAATGACAATCAAGTCCATAACTCAAAATCACTAGAGAATGAGAATGAATCCATACTTAAGATGGTTCAAAAATTGAGCACTGATTTTCTTCAATTGTAAAAGTAAGTGGGTAATTATGGGGAATGCTCCAATAGAGGCTATATTTTTCAAAGGTTCAATAGGTTTCATGATAGCAACTATAATGAGTCATTTGTGGACATACATGAAATGAATCTTTGTGATATAGGTCTAGCTGATCATTATAATGTCTCAAAAGCATGTCAAAATAAGAGGGACACATCTGAACCTATGCTTAATCAAGACTTTGTTGCATGGACATCTAGATTTGTAAAAAAATCTAAATCCTTCATGCAGGCTTTTGATTTTCCATTTGAAGAAGAAAGTGAATCAAAATATGATCTAGAAGATGAAATAGACGTTCAAGATGAGCAACCCCATGGACAAGATCAAATACGAGTTGACTTCTCTTTAGAAGATATCTATGAGGGTAATTCATATGAGGTCTTTTCTGAAATTGAGGATATACCTAAGGAAGAACATCAATGGTAACATTTATGCCAAGATTTTTTGAATGAAATTGAGGTTTTCTAAGATAGCAAAGTCATTATGAAGATCTCAAAGCAAGATGAGTTGGGACTCGATTGGGTCACTGAGATCATAGAGTATAAGGATGAAGCAAGTGAAACAGATCAAGAATTTTCATATGACACCTTCAAAAGAGTGGAAGAATGTGATCAACTTGATTCAAATGGTATTGTTATAGATAAAATTCATGCTCTTTCAACTAATCAAGATGAAGTAGTCTTTTAGGATAACTTGGAAATTTTTGACATAAAGATGGATAGTCTATCCCCACCTCAAGTTGAATTTAATGAAGACATTAGGACAATAATGCTAGCTAAGTTGCCATGGTTGAATGAAGATGATATAAGTCAATATATGTCTATGACTTAAGGATAATTAGTACTCTTGATGCAAGACAAAAGGATTTAGGAAGAATATGATTGTGTCCTAGATTCATATCTTCGATCCATGCATCTAAAAATACTGATAGAAGGCCAAGTTACATCACCTAGAAGACATAAGTGTACAAGTGATCATTTACACAAGAAGAGGCAACTACATGAAAACATTCATGTTTCAAGGTTCTGTAGTAGACTAAATAATTTTCCATTTGATTTTGGAGGTAATTAATTTATGGAGTTAGTATAGGGCTTAGTTTATTTTCTTTCTTGTTCTTTTTTTTTGCTTTTTTCCCTTCCTATTCCTTATTTGTTTATAATGTATGTATATATATATATATATATATATATATATATATATATATATTTATTTATTTTTGCTTTGTTCCTTTCTTGTAAATGAGTCCTTTTGGACAATTCTTAGCTCAATTTTTATCTAGTTGCTCAAGTAACTTCACAGTTCAAAAATGTAGGTATGACTTCTCAACATTAGTTGATCATAGAATGTTGAAATATGAGCTTGATGTTATAGTTTAGAGAAACTAGTAAATATTGATGGATAAGTTAATTGTTCCTTAGGATCTTAAACATTATTTTGATTTGAACTTGGTTTTAATAAGGATTGCACATGTAAGATGAAATCTTGAACTATTAGGACATAGTTATGCTTGCACTTAACAAATATTAATTACCTGGGATAAAGTTTATAAACAAGGATGATTGTCTAAAAATCAAAAACTTGACCAATTCTCCAAACCTGGCTAACCTAGTTCCCAACCTTTGTGATAAAGTCAAAATGATCTAAAAAATACAAAAATAATAGTTTATTGTAAAATTAAAAAAAACTTTCCAAGCAAAGGTGATTATAGTAATCTCTAATAGAAACAATGCCAAGAATCCAAGGGGGGCGCGATGGCTGTGCGCAAGGAAGGGCACGGGGAAGGGCATGGAGGAGACCAGCTGATAAGCGACCCGCCAACAGTTCCCAGCTTGGGTGGAGAGGGTGTGGGAGGGCGAGATGCAGCTAAGACTGCTTTCTATTCTGGCGAAAAGGTAAAATTGAATAAGGTAAATGGTTGTTTGCTCAGAAGGCAGGATAGACTAGTTTTAGTTATTCCACAGGAAACAATTCAGGAGGATATTGAATATCTCTCCTCACATACTTTAATTTGCAAGTTTTTGGGAATTAGAATCCCCCAGCCGGCCTTGGAAGCTTGGATCAGGCGCTCCTGGGCAGTTGAGGGAGATTTCGACATTATGTTGGCAGCAAACAACTACTTTCTGGTGAGTTTCTCCTCTGTAGCGGATCGTAATCGGATTTTCGAAGGAGGGCCTTACTTCTATGAACGGGTGGGCCTCTTTCTTAAGCCTTGGCATGTGGGTTTCAACACGGCTGAGGAAATCCCAGCGTGTGTCCCAGTTTGGGTGAGGCTACCCCGGCTGCCGCTGGAATTCTGGCGGGAAGACATTCTCAAACAAATAGCAGCTTTGCTGGGAACCCCAACAGCAATAGCCCATCAATCCCTTGACAAGAAAGTTATTACATATGCTCAGGTGTGTGTGGACATGGATTTATCAAAACCTCTTCCTGACTCCCTGGAGATTTGTCTGGGTTCCCTGACATGGATTCAATAGATTGACTATGAGTCCATTCCTTTCAGGTGCAGAATATGTCATGTTTACGGACACCTCCATAGACAATGCCCTCTAGCTGCCAAAGATAAAGGACCAATGACAGAGAGCTCAAAGCCTTCTTCAGTACCTGCTGATAAGTTTCCTGGGAGTGCGGCTCAGTTTCAAAAAACAAAATCTCTACAGGACAGCATGAGTAAAGGTAAAAATCTTGCTGCTGGAATTGGGGCGCAGGACTCTGCTGATCCCTTTAATAGTGGAGTGGAGGAGTTTACTCCAGTCAGAAAGCGGGCTAGAGGCCGTGGAACTAGGAGAGGGGCTGTGGATAGGCATTTGGAGTAGAGTTTTAACAAATTCGACGCCCTTGATAATATGGTTATGGAAGAGGGTTTTCCCTTTCAGGCTCTTGGGGAAGCTTCAGGGCAGCAACTGCATTGTCCTGAACCCATGGAAGACCAAGATAGGATGGCTCAAACACTCCCAGCTGGACCTCTAGGTCTAGAGGAAGGACAACTGATGCATGACACTGAGACTAAGGAGAAAGAAGTCAAATGGGCCGATTTGGTGAAGGAGGGCGATGCTTGGAAAAAAGACAAAAATTCTGTTCTGGCACTTGGGCTAAGTCAAAAACTTTTCAAAAAAGCCACATCCTCTGGTGCTCCCAAGGCTGGAAGGAGGAAAGACTAGGATAAACTCAAAATTATAGGTGATCATTTGGTGGAATCTGGGGTGGTTAAGACCATGGAAGAGCACTTCCCCCAAACCACCCAATGATAGTGCTATCTTGGAATGTACGGGGTTTGAATAGCTACCTTAGGCAAAAAGCTATTCGCAGTTTGGTTTGGGATCACTCTCCGGACATTTTTTGTATCCAGGAGACGAAACTTTTTGTTGATTCGTTTATTGCTTGTATGCCAAATTTCTGGCAAAATGGGCAATGGCAATGTGTGGGAGCTAAAGGCAGCTCGGGAGGGCTTGCTATGGGATGGGACCAAAGGAAAATTTTTCCACAACACTGGATCTCTTGTCTCTCGGCCTTGTCAATGGTGGCATCTTCTCTGGAGATCGGGGAGTTATGCTTGGTTACCTCCGTCTACGCCCCTATTGACATTGTTGGGCAGCAGCAGCTTTGAGCACATATCCGGTACATCAGGCAATGTTTTCCCTTTCTACCATGGATACTAACTGGGGACTTTAATGCTGTTATTAGCCTGGAAGAGAAGCGTGGTGGACTAAGCCGTTTAGGCTCCTCTTCTGAGTGCCTGCGCCATCATATGGAAATGCTTCGTATCTCTGATGTGAAACCGTCCAATGGACTTTTTACTTGGAGTAACCGAAGAACAGGTAATGAGGCAATTTCTGAACGTCTTGATAGATTTTTAGTCTCCTCTTTCTGGCAATCCAGTGCTTTCACTCTCACTTGTGAGATCTTAGATTGGAGGGGTTCGGACCATTGGCCTATTAAACTTTCCATAGGCCAGATTGGGGGTCCTAAAAAACCTCCTTTCAAATTCCAGTTGATGTGGTTGCGGGATCCTTCCCTTTATGATCTCATAGGTCAATGGTGGAGACAGGGAAGCCCGCCTTATGGCACTGCCATGTTCTCTTTCATGAAAAAGCTTCAGTTTGTTAAAAGGAAATTACAGATTTGGAACAGGACTTGTTTTGGAAATCTGCAGAGTCAGAAGAAGCTTGCACAAGACCAGTTGGATGGCATAACTAGGCAGATAAGAGAGTTTGGACTCTCGGAAGACCTTCGCCTCCACGAAGTTAGAGCGGCCTCTTTGCTTGCGGAATGGGATCTTAGGGAGGAGATCTACTGGAAGCAGAAGGCGAGAATTGACTGGCTTCAGGAAGGAGATAAGAATACGGCCTTTTTTCATAAATCCGTGCAAGGGAGGCGCAACGGTAATTTTATTACTTCTCTTATCACTCAGGATGGAACTCACCTCTCCTCCTCTCAGGATATTAGTAGAGAAGCTGTCCGGTATTTCTCCGATCTTTTTGACAGTAACACTTTTATAGATGAAGGGGCAGAAAATGAAGTGCTGTCCTGTATTCCATCCTTGGTGGATGATAGAATGAATGAGGATCTTTTGCATCCGATTGGCATAGCTGAAGTGGAGGAAGCTTTGTTTAGTATGAAGAGAGGTAAAGCCCCTGGACCGGATGGATTTCCTGCTGATTTTTTCCAAGACTTCTGGGATATAATTAAGCATGACCTGTTAAGTGTTATACAGGAGTCCTATTCTAACAAAGAAATGTTGCGGGCTTTGAATGCTACCTTCCTGGTGTTAATACCAAAGAAGGAGCAGGCAAATAAGCTGGATATGTATAGACCTATTGCGCTTTTTAATGTTGTCTACAAAGTGATTACTAAGCTCATAGCGCAAAGGCTAAAAGGGCTCCTTCCCAATCTTATTTCGGAGGAACAAGGAGGCTTTGTGGCAGGTAAGCAAATTATTGACGGAGTTGTGATAGCCTCGGAAGCTATTCATTCCATGAAAATATCTCATGTGAAGGCTATGTTTATCAAGCTTGATCTTGCTAAAGCCTATGACAGGGTTAGCTGGAGGTTGGTGCAGAAGGTTCTTTCTGCTTTTGGGTTCAAACAGGATTGGATTAGGTGGGTGTTAAGCTGTATCACTACGCCTTCCTTTTCTGTTCTTGTTAATGGAGCGCCAACGGAGCTTTTTGGAGCTTCTAGAGGGCTTCGGCAAGGGGACCCAATCTCTCCTTACTTGTTTATCCTCATGGCGGAAGGGCTGGGCAGGTTCTTCAAATACAGAGTCTCTCAGAATGCTATTCAGGGATGGAAGTGGGAGGGCAGAATATCCACCTTATCCCACCTTCAATTTGTTGATGACACTATCTTGGTTGGAGAAGCTAGGATCAAAGAAGCTAAGGCTGTCCACACCACTCTTGATAAGTATTTGGCGGCTTCTAGACAGCAAATCAATGAGCATAAATCTTCTATTTACTTTTTCAACACTCCTGAGTCTATCCAGACAAGAATAGCTACTATTCTTCGATTTCAGATTCAGACCCTCCCTGTGATTTATCTAGGCGTGCCTATTGTTGTGGGACGCCAACCTAGGCTATTTTGGCAGAACATTCTGGACAAGCTGAGATAGAAGGTAAGCCACTGGACTTATAGATGGTTATCTACTGTAGGTAGGGTGATTTTGTTACAATCGGTTATTCAGGCTTTACCAATATATAGGAGCATGGTTCAGTGTGCCCCAGCCTACTTTCTTGAAGAATATGATGCTCTGTCCAGGAAATTTTTGTGGAATGGTAATCTGCAATCTTCTAAATGGAGTCTCGTCAATTGGGACATGGTGTGTAGACCTAAGCAGGAAGGTGGTCTGGGTCTTCGCTCGGCTAGTGTGGCTAGCATTGCTCTTGCTGCCAAGCTTTATTGGAGGTGGTGCACTAATCATTCGGCCTGGTGGGCATGTATCCTGACTGCCAAATACTTTCCGAACATTCATATTCATGATATTGCCAGATTTCCTCTTGAGGGGAGAGGGTCTATGATATGGGAGACCCTCAAGCGTGGAGCGCATTTGGTTAAGCAAGGCTTATTCTGGATGTGCCGCAGTGGTTCTGAGGCTCTATTCTGGATGGACTCATGGGATGGGTTTCCCCCACTTTTACAGTCCCACCCGCATCTCCAAACCATGGCGAACTCTTTTCATTTGGCTGGGTGGAGTGAGGTGAAGCATTACAAAGAACCTTATAACATAGGAGTGACTATTGGTTTCAGGTGGAAACACTCCTCGGATTGGCCGCCTGGAGGCTCGCCGGAGGAGAGAGATGAATTAGCCCTTATCCTGAAGAATAGAAGGTGTGGAGCGCTGCATGGATGTGATGAATTGGCCTGGAGTGGGGACTCAACAGGGAGGTACTCTGTTGTTGCTGGCTACAAAACTTTGCTTAAGCAAATAAGAGAGTTTGGGCAATTTCAATGGGGAACGAAAGTGTGGAATCGAATGGCGTGGCCCAAATGTAATTTTTTCCTCTGGCTCCTCACGCACAATAGATGTCTCACCTGGGATAATCTGTGTCGAAGAGGATTTCAGGGACCGTCTATTTGTGTGCTGTGTTTTAGCAATGAGGAGACAGTGGCCCATATGTTCTTTCAGTGTTCGTTTGCTCAACAGGTTTGGCACCTGTGGTGGAGCGCGTGGAGAACCCCTTGCAGACATGTCTCCTCTGTTAATGAATTTTGGGCCCGAATGGGCCAGGCTCCTCTTAAAAATTCCTTGCTACAGTCGGCTTGGGTGGTGGGACCATCCTTCATATTCTGAAATTTATGGTTGGAGAGGAATAGGCGCATCTTCAAGGGAGCGCGGATGGATTTTAGGCAGCTGTGGAACAAGATTGCTATTTCGATGCAGGAAACGTGCTTGGCCAAGTATGCGCTAGAAGTCAAAGTGGAACAAGCTGCTGCTGATTTGCTTGGACGCCTGGGAATTGACGTCCCCAGCGATGGCGTGGGAAGGAAACACTCTGCTCTGCCAAAGGGAAGGAGCCAGTTGGTGCGACCGGTCAACAGAGCTGGGCATTGGACGCCCCCAGACAAAGATTGCATCAAAATTAACACAGATGGTTCTTCCCGTGGGAACCCAGGAGCTGCGGGTATTGGGGGAATTGCTCGGGACAGTGTTGGTAACATTAAATTTTTGTTTTCCATTTACAGAGGCTGTTATACTAACAACCAGATGGAAGCTGAAGCCATTCTTGAGGCGGTTGAAAGTTGTTGTCGGGAGCGCCATCGTAATGTCATCTGTGAATCGGATTCACAAGTTGTTGTTAATTTGCTAAATAACAGCAATTCTGGTAATACTGATTGGAGTTTACAAGTTATTATCCAGCATATTAAACTTTTTAGTTCATCTCTGAATGAGATTTCTTTTCAACACATTCCACGGGAATGTAATGAGGTTGCGGATTGCTTAGCTAAGTGGGCCTCGGAGAATGGGGCAGATTGGAGAATTACGGAGGAGAATCTCCTTCCGCTGAATTTGTATCAAAAGCTGGTCCATTTGGTGGATCAGGAGAAAAACTTGTAATTGGCTTTGCCTGGTTTCTTAATAAATTTTTACCCCCGTCTTAGTTAAAAAAAATAGTAATCTCTAATAGGGTTATGGATTTCTAGCTGGTAGTGGAGTAAGGCCTTGAGTGGAGCTGAAGACATCTCTATCAAGGCTATGGATGTCTACCTAGTAGCAGAGCAATGTCTAAACCTTCCCTAAGCTAAATCATGGTTCTTAATGGATATTAAAACATGCTAAAAGTCAATGTTAATGATTAAAGCCATGAACCTAGAAGTTGTTTTCTAAATCCTTTGACAATCATTAAGTGGAATCAAATCCCACACACACATCATGACTGAGTTTTGATGATTGATACCAATTATTTATGTGCAAGATTTATTCTAATCATGAATTGATCTTAATAATGGTTCCTAATCAAATAGAATAAGTAACTTAATTATCAATCTGAACTAGAGTCTCTGCATTTTAACATATTGCTATGTTTCCCCTAGAGGTCATCATTTGTTATGCTCAACATACCCCGATTTGTAAAAAATGGAGACCCATGTGTCAAATTATGTAAATTATACCTTGATATTAAAATCCACTTGGTTAGAGTATCATTAACATAATTACACATTATTTTTATTTGAATATCATCCACAACATGGTCTAGTTGACTTACTTGTTCATTGTTTTACTTTAATCTTATCTAAAGTACTAATGTTAGATATTTGTGTTTTAGGTTGTAAGTTTAATGGAACCCATTTGGAGTTGAGCATGCTTAGGGTTTTTGTGCTTCAATTTTAAATTGATCATTTATTAACCTTGATCTCTAATTAATTACTTAAATTCATGTTTTTGAAAACCTAGACTAATGTCTTACTTGGACCTTTTAATTCAAATTTAAATTTAGTAGGAGCCTTTTATTTAAGTTTAAGTAGAAAAAAATTAATAATACAATGGTATTAGTTTAATTTTTATCCTAAGGCTTAGTCGTATTTTTCAACAGAACTAAACCTTAGGCTAAAAATCCTATGCTTTGTCTATTTTATATCACATGGTCCCTATTATCTTAGCATGGTCCAACTGAAAATGCAAGGTCACTTTTATTAATTTACTTTAGACCATGCCCCAAAGTTTCATTGTATTTATTTATAAAATGAAACCTTAGGTTAAGACCTTATGCCAAGTCATATTTTATAGGGTCCTTTTTTATGTTTATCTTAGCTTAAAAATCACAGGCTAAAATCCTTATGCTTGGTCCCTTTAATTATTTATGGGGTCCCTTTTAATATATGTTTAAAACCATGTTCTATAGTATTTATGATGAATCCTTTTAAATTCATGAGGTCCCCTTTAAATATATTTAGAATTTAGCTTAGTCATTTTTATCCTAAGTACTTTATACATGCTCCCATATAAAATGCAAGGAGCAATCACATTTAGCTACTCAGATCTCAATATAGGACATGCATTTAAGTGGAGGACCTAGATCGAATGGAGTGTGATCAAGATGGAAAGTTTTGGAACTTAGTTAAACATCAAGCATGTTTCCTAGATCAATGATACAAATTCTACCATACAAATCTAAATCCATGAAGCACATCAAGTCAAAACTTTTAAAATGAAGCTCTGAGTTAATGTAGGACCAACATGTGGCATAACTTTGGAGCCCAGTACAAAGAGCTCATAAGCAACAAGTAGTTGATATTTGGCACATGTAGAATACAGAGCAAACTAGAAGATGATAAGTGGTAGGCTTGGCAAATAGTCCCCACAACTATGTTAAAATTTATGGTCATGTGACTATTAAAGATGTTCCCATAGATGTCAAATGATGGTCGTGTGGACATCAATTTTAACATAGCAATGAGCCTTAATCATGTGATCAAAATTGATAGTCATGTGACCATCAAAGATGTTTACCATAGATGTCAAATGATAGTCACATAGATATTAATTTTAATATAGTAATCGGTTCCCTAAATGTGTTTGAAATTGATGGTGATGTGACCGTCAAAGATGTTCCTACATACGTTAAATGATGGTCATATAGACATCAATTTTAACACAACCGCTTCAACCCAAATTTTAAAAATTAATTATCATTTTTGAACAATGATGAATAGAATGACCTAAGATGCCATGAAAATTCCACATCAAAGTTATATGAGCACAATGGGCCAAATCAGAGACCCTACAACTTCTTAATATAAAAGGTTGGGATCTAAATATCTGAACTAACTATGCCATTGGATTACTATTTATTATTGAGTAGTTTAAGGATGGGACCGTGCATGTGCTAGGTTGAGAGCATCAAGGAACCATAAATATCTTGCAACAGCTAGTGGGTCCCAAGGTTAGGTGAAATAAGGATGTCTTTTTGTAACCATCATTGTATTATATTTTGAAATAGGATATTCTTTTTGTATAGACATGTGTAATTTATAACATCACATTATCTATAGGTCAGTTCATTAGAAAAGATCATTTGTTCTAGAATATAATAGATAGGATACCTATCCTATACACATGTTTAAATATAACTTGATATCACTGACTGACATGTTGCCTTGTAACTTATAAAAAAGAGCATTGTCAATTTTCAAAAGAGGGGAGTTATTAGAACCAAATTACTTTGTAAACTTTGAGTAGTTAATATAAGCAAGGAATGCCTAGTATTTACTTGTGTGAAGTGTTATATGGTTTCTCTCTTAGTTGTTTAGTTTCACTTTCAGATTTGAATGGTTCTTTTGAATTCTTAGTGTGTACATTTGATTGTAGAGTTGTTAACTTGTGCTAATTCTAGATTAATTGAAGGTTATTTTGTTTGATTCATTTTATTTTCTTTGTATTTATAGATGTGCATTAGTTATTTGCTTATAGGAGTAAATATTTAAAGTAAGTTTCGATTTGCACTCTTTCTCACAGTCCTTAAAAGTCTACCTGATATGTGATGTGATTTGGGCTTAAGTTGTTTCATGTTACACGCTAGTTAAGTACATATCTAAATGAAATTTGAACTTTATCATAATGTCTAAAACAAGATCAACAACATCTTTCTTTTTGCCCTACCCTTCCTTTTGCTTCTTTTTTAACCAGATCACCTTAGATTAAATTGTCACTATAAATATCCATCTTATATTAGTTCTTGATCATAATTTATCATTCTTATTCTATTATACTGCATATTCTATATAGATCTACTATTTAGCCATGGTGGCTCCCAACCACCAACTAAAATAAATATTGTGAAACATTCACTTGTTTTGCCTCTATTCCACTAATAGCTAATAAAATTATTACAACCTACAACTCGTGCACTAAATTCCTAGAATTCTAAAATGAGAAGTGTTTCTCAAACAATTTGGGCACCTGTGGTATAAATTTAGGCATCAATAAACACTTAGATTTGATGCATAACAAGTATGTTTCCTTTGAGAACTACCAAAATGTTGAGTAAAATTTTCCTTTCATGCCAGACTTCATCAACATATTTTTTTCATACTTTATGGATTATTCATTATAATTTAAAAGCTTAAATGTTTTCTTTAACCTCATATTGATTCTCCAAAATCTTCCAGCTTCACAAAGCTTCAACAAAACTAACGTGGTAGCTAAATGATTTCAACAAGCTATAATAACTATTGTTCCATAAATTTTTTAGTTTTGGAGCTTTATGCCTTCAAATGGAAGATTTATTAGCATGATATAAGCTTCAAGGATCCCAAGATAATCTTCTAATGAGGTCCAAGGCTCTTGCAGTCCATCTGCTCACAAAACTTACTTCAATGGTGACAAGATTATTTATATTCAATTACGCTTCCTAAGGCTTAACATTTTGAATAGGATTAATTCCTTAAATCAATTATGTAAATTCAAATCTCAAGGCTACATTTTTTCTTCATCTAAAATAAACCAACATATTAGGAATATTTGACTATTCCATTATCTTTCATCTAATGATGTGAGTTGTTTTGTAAAAATGTAAATGATTTTGTTGGTTGAATATTTTGTTGATCAGTGTACTGATAAACAAAATAAGTCTGATCAGCCAAAGTAGGAAGATTAGTTATCCAAATGTGTAGGTTTACCACATCAAAAGGAGACTAATCTCTCCTCTCATCAAGGGGAGGTTCCATATATATATATATAAACAGAAAATAATACTCAAGGGTAGGACAAACCATCCATCTCTCTTTTTTCAGAGATGATACATGCAAATCAAAGGAGAAATCTCAAGGGAAATGACAGAAAGCACTCATCTTCTTTCAAAAGAACTATTCATCAAACCACAAATACTCCTGGTAGTAAATGCAAAGTGTAACCAAGGACATAGTAACCAACAAATCTAGATGCAGCATAAAGTCTCCACCTGAATTGCTCAAGAGTAAGATACGAAGGACAATGAGGGCACAAAGTCATCCCAAGGTCTTTTACATAGAAATGAAAAGAAAACACACTAAAATGCAATTATGGGGGCACAAAGTCTTTCCACAGTTGACTTCAAGACACCTTCCTGACTGTTGTCACTAATTTTACTTATGGATTTAAAGGAATAGAAGATATATTAAGGAAAAAGACATAAGACTAGTTTCCTCAACAACAAAGATATCACAGCACAAAGTCTAAAAAATCACTTGCTTTCTTATTCCAATAACAAAATATGATCAACAATCTGAGCTCAAAGTCTTAGTAATGCCTTTCAATTTAGGTAGAGTTTCATTTCTGATTGTCAAAAAAAGATAAATTTACAATAAAAGAGAGTCCCTTATATATCCTTTTCAAGAAGGACTCGGGAACAGTAACACATCATGTTGCGTTGAAAACTGTTAGTAAGACAAGTTGGAAATTAGGGGCATCTACCCTTTTTTTTCTCAATGTAGAGAAACAAGTCACGCTATTGAAATTTTTCAACTTTCAATGTCCACCTGGCGATCTGATCCTTCCTTCATTGTTCCTCCTTTTCTAGTTAATTAAATCAGGTCCTAGATTCAATTTGTTGTTTTGTTCCTTAGTCACTTCCTGCTAGTTTTGGCCTTAAAGCCTGTGAATGCATTTAGGTCTATAGATTACAAGGATCAACGACTATTTTATGAGCTTTGAAATTGATGTTCGCGCACCCGTCACTATGTTTTTAATGGCTAGTTCGTTGTCTTGAATTTGATACCTTCGAGCACATCACCCTTTGGTCTTTTTTTGGCTTTCTTGTTTTATACTTTCCTAGAAATAACCTGCCCTTTTTGGCCTTTAGAAATGATCCACTTTGGGTCAGGAAGAACCCCCCGCAAGGTTATCTTCACATTGGGCAGTCTTCGGATGGCCTTCGGGCTTCTTTATTCTAGCAGGTCGCTAGATTCTTCCTTCAAATTTCTCATTTTACATCTTCTCGAAGGGAAGGTGACCCTTCAACTTCAGGGAAATGTCCTTCAATTTGGCAACTGAGAGTCCCCCGCAAGGGCACCTACCCTTCAGGGTCCTTTGGCAACCTTTTCCTTAGAAGTCTTTTGTAGGCTTTCCTGCAAACTGTTTCTCGGGCTTTCTCCATGGGTATTTTACCTAGGCTTTCTCCACAGACAAATTCCCATGGACAAAAAGTTCGCAGAATTATTTTTTCTCCTTGTAAATTTCTTTGGGCTTTCTGCCTGTAGCTTCTCTGAATTCTTTCAGACTTTTTGTCTGAAGGAATTCCTTCGAACAAAAGTCCAAAAGAATTATGCCTTTGTATACCTTAAAAAAAATTCCAAAAGAATTTACTTTAACTGTCTTCTTTGAAAATGACCCTTCCAAAGGGTACTTTTGTCGACCAAGTGCCCTCTACAAGGGCACTTGTGTCTTTGATGCTTGGGGCACTCCTTTGAACTTGTCACTTATACTGACTGATTGAACCAACTTTAGTTCAACAGTTCAATGGTTCATTCCCTTGTTTCTATTGACTACTTGAACCAAGATTCTTTGAAACAAGCCTCGTTAAATCCGTTGAACCTTGAACTCGTTGAACCTTTGAACCAAAGTGGTTCAATGGTTCATTCCATGAAAATGACTGTTGAGAACTTGTTCTTTTGATTGAACCTGCCTGCCTATAGAAGCCTTTAAATTAGCTAAACCATTAGTCGGTCACTTGTTCTTTTTAAGCTCTTTGATCTTCATCGCACTGGTTGAACCTTTGAACCTATGAACTCGTTGAACCTTTGAACCAAAGTGGTTCAATGGTTCAATGGTTCAATCAGTTCATTTTTTTTATTTGGCTAAGTCCTTTTAATCTTTTTGAACCAAACGCATTGAACCATTTGGTCGTTGAACCTATTGAACCATTGAACCTATTGAACCTTTGAACCAAAGTGGTTCAATGGTTTAATAGTTCAATGGTTCAAGCCTTTTTCTCTTTGATAAGTGTTTTGAAGCCGTTGAATCTTGAAGCGGTTGAACTTTGAAATCACCTAAGTGTTGAGAGCTTGCTTCTTTCTTGTAGAGTTCATAGAAATCAACCTGTGAAGCCCATAGAACTTGGCCTGCAAAGTCCGTAGGTTTTTGGAAAAGCTTTGAAAAATGAAGAACTTGAATGCTCAGAACAATTCTTGAAAAGGGGAGAGAGGATTTTGGTCTGTTGAACCAAAATAGTTCAAATGTTGTCCCAAAAATAAGTGATATTTTGGGGGACAACAGCTGGCTCCAGTTGGAGAACTTCCTTCAGTTGAAAACTTGGAACAGCTGAGGGGAGTAGAAACTAGAATCTCTAGTGCCTTGAAGTGTGCCATTGGGCTATGGATTCATGCTACCCCAAAATAAAGGCTCCAAAAAATGAAAACAAAAAGCACAAAATAGAACTAAAGACTATACAAATGTACATATGTACAGGTAAACTTATCTGATACTTCAAGAATTGAAGTGATTCAAAAGCTACCCATTGTGAGACAATGAAAATGGTGTGCCATCTTGATAAACTAGAAAGAAATGATTTTGTCCCCAAAAGTGGTGATGAGAAAATGGAACTCTCTACTAGGAAACCAATTTTTTGTGTCTTCCTCTTGGCTTTTTCTTCTTCTTGCCCCATGGTGGGATGTGGTCTTCAAACTGAAAACCATAACTCCTTGCTCTCTCTATGAAGATTTCCTTTTGTTGACTTTGATATATAGTAGTATGGTCCACCATCATAACTTGTTGTTCTATTGGTTCAGTCCAGCACATGCTTTGATTGTCAGCATCAAACTCCTGACAAACCATTAGCTCAGCATCTCCTTTGGTGTGAAGGAGTTTGACCTCTTCACCCTGAGTAGTTTTCAATCCGAGCAATAGAGATCTGCATCCAGCTATGAAAGAATTGCTGCCATTGAATTTTAGGATCTAAGCATCATCAGAAGCTGATATTCTATCAGATTTCTCTTCATGGGAGATGGAAGATCCTTCTTGATTTGTACTGTGCCCTACCAATTCTTCTGAAGTCTTGTTTGGATCAATTCCTAGATTATTAGGTATAGGACTTTCATTTGTAGAAACATGAACATCCTCTGTGGTAAAGAAATAATTACCCCTACCTGAAGAGTCAAATAGAATTTGTGTTGTAGGGGCTGATGTTTGGGTGACCACGTATTTTACTTCTTTTTCAGGGAGTAATCTCTTCATTACACCTTGGATAGGGATCCTTGCTTCAAACAGGTCCATGGATAGGGATCCTTGCAAAAATTTCATCCAAGCAAAATGCCATAGGATGCTAGGATGTCAACCACCAAGATAGTCATCTTGATTCTCTTGTCTGGAAAGACTGCCAATACAAATTGGGCATCTTTGATTTGCCACAGTAGTGGTACTATTCTCCATGGAGAAACATCTCCCAAATGTCTTGGTCAGTGTGAGACCTAGAGACTTAGCTACTTTAGCAGGCATGAAATTGTCAGATGCCCCAAAATCAATGATGCAATTATTGAGTTGATAACCATTTATTAATAGGGAAACATAGAAAGGTTCTATTTTCCCAGGGGTAGCTAGAGGAGTAATGACAAGATTATTTGGAATGGGCATGTTCTTTGGAGAATCAAGAATTATTTTTTTAACCTCTTGTCTTGCAAGGATGGTTTGGTTCTTGACACATTGGATCAACTTATCCAATTGATCAGGATTAGCTTGCAAATATTCAAATTCAGACATTTGTATTTTTGTCTTTTTAACATGATTGATTATGTCAAATGGCTGAACTGAGCTAGTTACAGAGAAAGGTACTTCAACTTTTTGAGTTTTAGGAGGGATGGGAAGAGGGCTAGTTTTCAAGATTGAAGTAGAAGGTGAAGGTGAAATTTATGTACTTACATTTTGGGTGATCACTGAATCCTTTGACTGAAAAGGCAGAGTGGTTCCACGCTTAGCAATTGTAATTGCTAGTTGAGGTTGCTCCTCTATCTTCCCTTTATCAGCTTACTAGACTGATTGGTTTTTAGACCTGGTAAACACTACATATGATCCATCAATAGCTTTTCCTTTGCTTCTGAGTTCATCTTGGTAACTCAGAAAACCAATGTGGGAGTCACCAACTGATTCTTCTTGATCCTCTGTGAAGAGATCAATGTCATTTTCTTGCTCAAACTCAGGTTGGAAAGAGAAATCATGTTCTATTTTCAAATATCCAACTAATGAGTTGGTTTTAGGAGCTTCAAGGGCATGTTTCTCTTGTGGGGGAGGAAGGTGATTCTGTTGCCCTTGATTCCTGGCAGCATTGCTCTGATATGATTGATTTGAGCATGTCCTTCTTGGCATATCTCTGTATGAAGGAGTAAAAGACATTCTTTACGCCATTTGCTTTTTCAAGGCTAGCACTTCATTTTACAGCTTTTGCACCATTGGATCAGTGGTGCCTGTAGATGAATATTCAAAAGATGATGAAGGTTTATTTCTATTTGGATCTCTTCTTATCTTCCCTGCTAAGATGAGATCATCTTCTACCTCAGTGGCCAAAAGTTGAGCTGCAATAAGATCTATTTGACCAGTACGTCTCCAAAGAAAACTTACTTCAGGTAACTGAGAATTTATGAAGAAGCATTTAAGATTCTTAGCTGTAGGTCGAGCAATTACAAGAATTCTATTTCTCAATTTGTCAAATTTAGCTATGAAGTCTCTCATAGGCTCATAAGGCTCTTTATTCATCTGTGTAAGTTAAGCCAGAAGTGCATGTGCATCTTCTATAGGTTTAAATCTGGCTTCAAACTTATCTTTGAGAGTATTCCAATCAGTTACAGACCGAGCTTGTAGATGATAAAACCAATCTTTAGTAGCACCTTGTAATGTTTCTACAAATAGCCTAACTGCAACATCTTCAAATTCTACTCCAGTTACTCCACAAGCTATGCTGAAGGCTGCAATGTGTTCATCAGGATGAACTTTTCCATCACCATAAAATTTGGGGAAATTCTTCCTTAAACTGCGTGGAAGTTCATGTAGAGGTGGAGTAAGATTGAGAGGACCAAAAGCATTACCCCAAGGGCCTTGAACTGCCATTGTAGGATTATGAAAATGAGGAATAACAAATCTCAGAGGGGTAATTATTGGCAAAGCTTTATCAACAGTAAAAGTTGATACTTCATCTGGCAATGGAGATCTGACTTTAATAGGAGGAAAACTCTTGGTTCATTGGAGACGAGATGGTGAAGGAAATAGATTAAAATCACTTTGTTGTACCAACTCAAATACAGGGTCAATGATACCTTTAGCCCTTTGGCTTCGTGTATACCTTGAATTTGCCAGATTGTGAAACAAAAATGGGAAAAGAATTGACCTTGATTCAGTTTGTAGCTTGAAGCTTTAAACTGTGCATTCTTTTCTAGCAGCTCTGGTTTTGCAAACTAGATAAAATAACGGAGGTGGAGGAAGATGGTAAGGCTATATATAGATAACCAGTAAGACATGAAATGGAGTCGCTAGAGTTTGTAATGGATAAGGGTTATAATGATAATGGGTTATATCTAGGTGATGTTTCAATCTGAAACTTGAGGTTCCAAATTGCACAAAATTATGTATATCCCCAGTGGAGTCGCTAAAAACTGTAGGTTGAATATTTTGTCAATCAGCATACTGATAAACAAAATAGGTCTGATCAGCCAAAGTAGGAATATTGGTCATCCAAATGTGTAGGTTTACCACATCAAAAAGAGACTAATCTCTCCTCTCATCAAGGGGAGGTTCCCTATAGATATGCTATATACATATATATATATAAACAAAAAATAATACTCAAGGGTAGGACAACCCATCCATATCTCTTTTTTTAGAGCTGATGCGTGCAGATCAAAGGAGAAATCTCAAGGGAAATGATAGAAAACACTCCTCTTATTTTAGAAGAACTATTTAGCAAACCATAAGAATACTCCTAGTAGTAAATGCAAAGTGTAATCAAGGGCATAGTAACCAGCAAATCAAGATGCAACACAAAATCTCCACCTAAATTGCTCAAGAGTAAGATACGAAGGACAATGAGGGCACAAAGTTGTCCCAAGGTCCTTTACACAGAAATGAAAAGAAAACACACTGAAAGGCAATTATGGGGCACAAAGTCTCTCCACAGTTGACTTCAAGACACCTTCCTGGCTGCTGTCACTAATTTTTCTTGTTGAATTAAAAGAATAGAAGATATATTAAGGAAAAAGACATAAGAACAGTTTCCTCAACAATAAAGATATCACAGCACAAAGTCTAAAAAATCACTTGCTTTCTTATTCCAATAACAAAATATGATCAACAATCTGAGCTCAAAGTCTCAGTAATGCCTTTCAATTTGGGTAGAGTTTCATTTCTGATTGTCAGAAAAAGATGCATTTACAATAGAAGAGAGTCCCTTATATAACCTTTTCAAGAAGGACTCGGGAACAATAACACATCATGTTGCATTGAAAACTGTTAGGAAGATAGGTTGGAAATTAGGGGCATCTACCCATTTGTTTTTCTCAATGTAGAGAAACAAGTCACGCTATTGAAAGTTTGCAACTTTCAATGTCCACCTGGCAATCTGATCCTTCCTTCATCGTTCCTCCTTTTTTGGTTAATTGAATTGGGTCCTGGATTCAATTTGTTGTTCTATTCCTTAGTCACTTCCTGTTGGTTTTGGCCTTAAATCCTGTGAATGCATTTGGGTCTATAGATTACAAGGATAAATGGCTATTTTATGAGCTTTGAAATTGACGTTTGCGCGCCCATCACTACGTTTTCAATGGCTAGTTCACTATCTTAAATTTAACGTCTTCAGGCACATCACCCCTTGGTCTTTTTTCAACTTTCCTATTTTACACTTTCCCAGAAATAACCTACCCTTTTTGGCCTTTAGAAATGATCCACTTTGGGTTGGGAAGAACCCCCTGCAAGGGTATCTACCCTTCGAGCGGTCTTTGGATGGCCTTCAAGCTTCTTTATTCCAGTGGGTCACTAGATTCTTCCTTTAGATTTCTCATTTTACATCTTCCTGAAGGAAAGGTGACCCTTCGGATTCAGGGAAATGTCCTTCAATTTGGCAGCTGAGAGTCCCCCCGTAAGGGCACCTGCCCTTCGAGGTCCTTTGGCGGCCTTTTCCTTAGAAGTCTTTCGCAGGCTTTCCTACGGACTATTTCTCAGGCTTTCTCCACGGGTATTTTCCCCAGACTTTCTCTGCAGACAAAAATTCTATAGAATTTTTTTGTCTCCTTGGAAATTTCTTCGAGCTTTCTGCCCACAGCTTCTCTGAATTCTTTCAGACTTTTTTCCCGAAGGAATTCCTTCAGACAAAAGTCTGAAAGAATTATGCCTTTGTCTACCTTAAACAAAATTTTGAAAGAATTTGCTTTAACTGTCTTCTTTGAAAATGACCCTTCCAAAGGGTACTTTTGTTGACCAAGTGCCCTCCATAAGGGCACTTGTGTCTTTGACGCTTGGGGCACTCCTTTGAACTTGTCACTTGAACCAACTGATTGAACCAACTTTGGTTCAATGGTTCAATGGTTAATTACCTTGTTTCTATTGACCACTTGAACCAAGATTCTGTGAAACAAGCCTCATTGAAACCATTGAACCTTGAACCCATTGAACCTTTGAACCAAAGTGGTTTAATGGTTCAACGGTTCAATGGTTCATTCCCTGAAAATGACTATCAAAAACTTGTTCTTTTGATTGAACCTGCCTATAAAAGCCTTTGAATTGGCTGAACCATTAGTCTGTCACTTGTTCTTTCTAAGCTCTTTGATCTTCATCACACTGGTTGAACCTTTGAACTTGTGAACTCATTGAACCTTTAAACCAAAGTGGTTTAATGGTTCAACGGTTTAATGGTTCAATTGGTTCATTCTTTTTATTTGGCTAAGTCCTTTTGATCTTTTTGAACCAAATGCATTGAACCATTTGGTCGTTGAACCTGTTGAACCATTGAACCCATTGACCCTTTGAACCAAATTGGTTCAATAGTTCAATGGTTCAATGGTTCAAGCCTTCTTCTCTTTGATAAGTGTTTTGAAGCCATTAAACCTTGAAGCGGTTGAACTTTGAAATTGCCTAAGTGTTGAGAGCTTGCTTCTTTCCTGTAAAGTCTGCAGAAATCAACCTGTGAAGCCGGTAGAACTTGGCCTATAGAGTCCGTAGATTTAATCCTATAGAGTCCATAGTTTCAAGCCTACAAAGTCCATAGATTCAAGCCTGTAGAGTCTGTAGATTTCTGGAAAAGCTTTGAAAAATGAAGAACTTGAATGCTCAGAACAATTCTTGAAAAGGGGAGGGAGGATTTTGGTCTGTTGAACCAAAATAGTTCAAATATTGTCCCAAAATAAGTGATATTTTTGGGGGACAACATATTTAATCATATAAAAATAGCTCATTTTATTGGATCAACTTATTTATCACTAATCTTAAACTATCCACTCTACTCTTTTAAAAATTCAAATCTTAATGCATAAATCATGAAATTGGACCTGTAAGAATAATTAACAACTCAAATGCATCATGTGGTAGTTGTGGGCTAAGATTTAAAGGTTTTTAAGAAGCAACTCACACCATTCAATCATCTCAAAGATTAATGACAGGATATATTTTTAAAAAATGATATGACAATAGCATCTAAAAATAGTGTACACCATTGGATCATATTCTTCAATGCTAATCTCCAACCATCCAATTGAGCTTCAATAGAAAAACACAAAAAGTATAAATAAGGGATCCAAGAATCTTCAAATAGATATTTCTTTCATTTTAGGCATCCATTCTCTTTAATCTATAGCTCATCAGAAAGTTCTATGAGTGAGCTTTCCAACCATATTCATTTTGAGTTAATTGGATGTGTCATAAATCTATAATTAAATGATTAAAATATTCTTGTAGTTATTTATTCCTCAGAAGACATGTAAGAGCTCCACCAACTCTAAGCATCTTGTTTAATGGTAAAGTATATCAGAGTTCCTACTAAGCTTCATAATGCATATGTAAATTTTGTAATAACTTTCAACTACTCTGAGGATAATCAAACTACTATTTATAGAGAGTGGGTGGAATAAGACAATTTTACAAGGACAATATAGCTTGATTTACTTAATTAAACCAAGTACATGATCAAATGTAAGGAATAATTCTAGGCCATGTTGGGTATTTATAACAAGTATTTAGTACTCTGAGCTACAGTCTAGAAGCTAGAATAGCTACATGACCTTGACAAACATCCTACAGAATAAAGTGTGCATGTCAAAAATCTCTCCTACTTCTATACTTGGTAGTTGAGGATGTTGAATTCTTCTTCCTCCTCTCTTCTTTCTTTTCTCATTCTATATATGACGTGATTTCCTCATAATAAAGGTTGCATTTTTGGCTCTTTTATTGAAAGCACTTGACCCACATTTTATATCGTGTTTATCATTACCTCTATTTTGAATTTTGTGAAGAAGACAAAACTTTGAATGGCATTTTGCATCTGTGTATACTTCCTACAATTAATAAAATGGTTTTTGGTTTTATTTTTTCTACCCTTTGGTTTTCTTCTTGTCATGAAAAATCCATACTTATATTAAATTTGTTTCTTACCTTTTTCACTTGCTCATAAATTGTGTTTCCACCTATCTTGCATATTTAGAATATTTTTGTCATACTAAAATAGAGGAGGAGCTTAATACCAACAATTTTCATCTTGGTACATCATCATTTATTCTTATATCTTGTTTCTCTCCTCTTTTCGTTGACAAATATTAATCTATTAGGATAGGTACATAACCAACTATCTCAAGAGATTTTTCTACAAACCAATCCCACATTGAGTAGAACTTCCCATGTTGTGACTGTTGTGTAGGAAGCATTATAATCAAACACATCAAAACATCAACAATAATGGGCATGCACGATCAAACCTAAAGTAAAATATTCTACTTTTATTTATTCTTGAAGAAATTTTAAAAATTTATCTAAGATATTGGTGAGAATATCATATCTACTTGCTTTTTGAAACATTTTATTTATCACCTAGTGACTCCATTGGTCAAAAACCCCTAATTTCAAATATGCAAACCTTGCCTTCTCTCAAAATTATCTTAATTTTCTTATGAGATCATTGTAATGGCCAACACAAGATCCTTACCTTTTGTTTCTTTGGATTATGGAAGTCCATTGGAATGACAACAATGGAATCATATTTTTAAATCAGTTATAAAAACCTTTCCTAAATTCACTATAGATGAATCTATTAGCCTTATAGGTCACATATAAGATGTGTAAAATATATGTAAATGCATCATATCATAGAAAATGATATGTCCATAGGGTTTATTGAGGTATGCCTCAAAGTAAAAGCTTTGGACCAGTAAAAAGGGCTAAAATTAGGAACAATATCAAGCTATGATGAGCTTGGTGAAAAGTTACATAATCAGTTCAAGGAAAGAGTAGATAACGATTTATGATAGAGCATTTTACTACTCAAAAGAGCCCCCATGGAGCATATGTCAAACTTCAACCTCAAATTCAATAAATATTGGAATAAAATTCCTATTGAAATTAACCCTCCACAAACTATGGCTCATTTGTACTATCTAAAAGCTTTAAATTCGGATATTGTTGTTATGATCCATGCTCTATGTGGAATAACACTTATATAAGCTTATGAAATTATTGCCATAGCTAAAATCAACCTTGTGCAATCTGGTATTATATCTCCTATACCTATAGTTCCCTTATATCTTGAGTTTAATGTTATTTAATAAAAATCCTAAGCCTACCCCAACCATCAAGAGATTAGTCTATTATTGAGATTAAAAATTTGGTCACACCAGTCTCTTATGAGTTCTTGGATTTAAAAATTAAAATAGGCATCTAAAAATCACAAGAACAACTTGATATCCTAAGTTCCAATGTCTTATCCCAAGCCCCAAAAATACAACAATCCCCTCAAAGTTGGAAACAACTAGTAAGAAAATGTTTATGCAGTTTTAAACATGTGATCTAGAGTTTTCAATAATATACTAGGGTGAGGATAAGAAAATGATGGAAGATAGATATGTTTTATACCATTATAATGAGGTGCAATAGCAAATTGAGCAAGCAATGGATCAAAGCCCTGATGAAAGAATCAACCATGCACAAAACAATAGAGAGTTGATAAGGGAAGCAATGTTAAATGAGTTCATGGTTACAGAATGGATAAATGATGAAGAAGAGGAACTGACGCCTCTCAAATATCTCAAATGGAATAAATTTCTTGTAAATATATCAGATCCTAAGAAAGAAAACATTTCTAATGAAGTAAATGAAGAAAGTGAGGACTTAGAAAAAAAATGTGTACTTTAGAATTCATCCTCAAATCATATTTCTTCTTTTTTTGATGATTTTAACCTAAGTTTATTTAATATCTATTTGAGGAGGGTATAAGTGACATAAATCAAGAATAATTATAGGTAGCAATAAGATGAAAGTGAGCATGAGTATAATATAGACCTATTTTATGCCTTTGAATAAGGATATTTCTTTATTTTTTATGAAGAATGTTGTCTCTTTCAGCAAGAGTGTTATGAAGAAGAGAATATAAATGATGATAACATTATTAGTTTATTATTTATATTTGAGGAAGGCTCTGTTATCTTTAAAGGTGCAGGAGTTTTAATTCTTAATCAAGATCAACAAGCTAAACATGGACATGTTTTCAACAAACATGCAAGGAGCCTAGTGATTAAAAGTAGTGAAAAGGCTTTCCCTTGAAGGAGGGATGTCCTATCATGTTTCAAACATACTTGGAGATTAACGCAGAGAATGCACTAGTTGTGCTTACATTTGAGCATGAGGAGAAGCTACAACTTGTTGAAATCTAACAAAAATACCTGCTTGAACTAGAACAAAGTGCAATAGATAATGAATAATGGGATGGTTATCATCTTAGGGATTAGCTTTTACATTAATTTATTACATTGTGTGAGTTTATATATTTACAGAGAGGTAAATATAATTGGTGAGTTAGTTATATTTGGATGTAATTAGTTATTAGAATATTGTTATAAACAATGTTACGATAATATATTAGAATATATTATTTGTTGAGATATATTGTTATGAGTTATAATAATAAATAGTATATAGGAGATTGAGAGATTTGGGTGAGAATTTAATGGAGAAATAATCTCCATAAATAGAAGAATGATATTCCTATAAATATGTAACACTCATATGTTTATATTAATCATAATATGAAGAATATAGTTTTGGTGTGTCTGAAATATTTTTGAGTTTATCTATGTTCAGCTCCATTATTCCCAAATGTTATTGGCTTAATTTTACATTAATCTATACCATCCCCATCATCTGGTATTAGAGCAGGAGATCTCTGTGATGGATTATTGAATTTTTTTGTAGGGGTAGCCACAATATTTGTCTTAGCCCCATTCGATGTTAATCCTAGAGTTAAGGCATTGAGACATATTTTTAGTTTGAGTTCCATGTAATAATTTTAGTTTCTATTATCTAGAAAAAGTTGAACCTTCTGTGAGAAAAGTAGGAGGATTCATGCAAAGGTAGCATGATATAAAGATCAAAAGGTGTAGTTTTTATTACATTTATTTGGCATTGGTTTCACATCAAATAGGGCTGTGACATTATTCAACTCAGCACTTGGAATCACTTTAATCTTGAATGTAACTAACCAAAAAAGAGGGTGGGAAGAGGAAAAGTGATTATTTAGCACTATATTGCATCTACAATACCTATCAGTTATGTGTTATATGGATTTGTCAACATGCACCTGTTAAGGATTTATCAGTATACATGGTGTTTCTCTAACTCTTTGTTAATAAAAATACAACATCTATGTTTTACACCAAAGTCATCATTCCAATCTCATCATTCTAGAACAAGTCAATCAACATCAGTTCCACCCCTATGCATGCCATGTTATGATTTTTCTCTACATGTAGTCTTGTAGACCCACACAACACTGAATTCTTCTTACCACCAATAGATCCAATTTTCATGCAATAATCTGCACAAGTCTAACACCACTCTATTATCTACCATCTTCCTATGATCAACATATTTATCTTGGCATATCGACTTCAACATCCTTCACTATCCATTTGGGCTCATCCACTCTGCTGCTCCATCCAATTATACTCTCATAGGTCATATTTTAGGTTTTGTTTTAAGTCGTGTCAATAGAATATAAATAATTTATTTATTCATTTTAAATTTTTATTTATATTATAGTTATGTCTGTATTCTTTTTAAAATTAATTTGTGTTATATCTTAGTTTTTAATTTTGGTCAATACGTCCTAGTGGCATTATATCTAAATAAAAGTCTTTTTAAAAGTTTTAGGAGTCAAATATTTATTCTCAATTTTGGTCTTTATTTCATAAAGATCCTATAGTATTTAATGTCAAAATTTTAGGCTGTATTATATTAGTTAGTCCAAGATCTTAATATTTGAGTCATTTGGTTACTATAGTGTTAATTGTTATCTTTATTTAGTCAAGTCTCTTAGTGTTTTAGTCATTATTTTTTTATCATCTATGTCAAAAATTCAAAAAAGTCAATTTAAATATAGTCATTTTTTTAAATTATAAAGGATGCACTATCTCTTATATGTGATGTCCTAATCTCGAATGTGTCAGTATTGTGAAGGGGACCCCATTTTAGTCAAAGTGACTTGCAACTAAGCTTCACAACTTTATCAGCTAAGTAAGTAGTGACCTACTAGAGGAAGGAGGAAACAAAGGTTGGAGGTCTTAGATCCTCTCGTTAGTCACCAACAATAGGGCCCACAAAGATTTGGTGACACATGTAGTGTACCATGGTTTTTCATAATTTGTGTTGTGTGTTTGAATAAGAATAGAAGTGCATGCTTGTTCAAATAATGTAATTTTTGTGTAACTCTAAACATAAGTCCCTAATGTGAAAACATTGTGAAAGGACAAAAATCACCAATGTAAGTCAGTTCATGGATCTTGAAAGGGTTTGTGGTAGATCTAAAAAACCACCAAAATTGAATAGTTGTCGGGTCCTATTCATATCAAAGTTTGTGGTAAACCTGTTTAAAACCATGAAAGGAGTGAGCCTTTCTTTGTATCAAGATCATGATTCAAATAGAGCATCACACAAGGGGTGAGCATATTGCAGGTGAGAGTGTGAATGTTTTTACATAATGTAAAAACTAAGGGGGGAATGTTAGGGATTATCTTTTACATTAGTTTATTACAGTATGTGAATTTAGATATTTACCGAGAGGTAAATATAATTGGTGAGTTAGTTATATTTGGTAGTAATCAGTTATCATAATATTGTTATAAACAATGTTATAATAATAGATTAGAATATATTATTTGTTGAGATATATTGTTACAAGTTATAACAATATATCGTATATAGGAGATTGAGGGATTTGGGTGAGAGTTTAATGGAGAAATAATCTCCATGAATATAGGAATGATATTCCTATAAATATGTAACACTTGTATGGTCTTATTAATCAGAATATGAAGAATATAGTTTTGGTGTGTTTGAAATATTTTTGAATTTATCTGTGTTGGGATCCATTATTCCCGAATGTTATTGGCTTAATTGTACACAGATCTATACTAACCCCATCATATCAAAGCACTGATTTTAAAGAAGAAAGAAAGCTTAAAATACTTAAAATTATATCATTATTATCACTTATTACTTTGCATGGACAAATATGATTAAGAAAGGTAGTTATTTTTCTCTACCAATTAATGGTTTTGTTTCATTATTATTATGTTTGTTAGAGTGGGATTTTTTTTGCATATCAAAGTGATTAGCACTACAATCACATGGATTCATTTGAAATTACTTATTTGTTTTTATTTTTTAGAGGGCTTTTACAGAGAGTTGCAATTTTCATGACTTAGATGCAAAATGTGATGGGTCCAAGCCCTTGAAAATTAATGCTTTTAAAAAATACAAAAAATCAAATAGATTTTAAAACCAAAATGAGGGTATCTATAGGGCCTTCACCTATGAGATAAAAAACAAGTATACAATATATATTTATAAAATATAAATTTAATCAATGTGAGAGATAAATAGTCATCCAAAATAGAGAAGTGGGAGCAAAGGGAAACCTAATTGTAAAACTTCCAACATATTTTAAAATGTCAAATCTATAGAACTTTATCCTTTAATTTCCTAGAGTTATGATGAGGATGGAATATGGTTGGAGTAAACACAATATCATCAAAAGGCTTGAGAAGCTTTGCACAATGCTTTAGGAACAAAGGTGGATTATATTTTGCAGAGAGCACAAAATTAACGTCTAAAGAAAAAGTAGCACACATGCCCTTGTCTATCAGCTTCCCCATTATAAGCTTTGGACCATAAATAATTTCCATAATATAAATGGGGGCTTTTTCCAAACGTATCCATTCAAATATGTTCCAAATACTTCTAGTGTGTCAAGGGCACCCACTACGTTTACTTAAAGAAACTCTAGACCTAGACACAATATAATGGACAACACGAATCATAGAATGGATGTGAGGCCTGAGACCAAAATGATGATGGATGTAAGAAGAAAGAGAGGATACCTCCTGATCTAAACTCAAAGTGGTGTGGCTAACATTAATAGATTCATAAGTAACAAGATAAGTTCTATGAGAACAAGCTCAAGAGCAAGAGGAATCAAATAAGGCATTTATTCAATAGTAATAGGGATATAAAAGAATAGCTTGTGAGTAGTCCATAATTTCTTAAGTTCAATAGCAGAGATTAGAACATGAGGGGGAAATGGGTGTTAAAAAATTAACTAGAATACATATCTAAAGCAAAGCTTATCATTTCAAACCTATTAATAAATTCACTTTGAATGGTGGAGTAGGTCTACCCATTGTAATGATAAGCAACCATACCAATAGTCCTTAAGATATAATGCACAAAGCTCTCATCCATAGCCTAAATGTTCAATATTAAACCTAATTTATTTGAAAAAATGGTAAGTGGGTCATTTTCACGCATGTTTGTTGATGAAGAAGCCATAGTAAGTCTCAAAATAGCAGAGCAAAACAACAATGATGGATTGAAATAGAATGCAACAAGAGAAATTAGAAGCCTTTGCATGAAAATATCACAATGAGCTTGAGATTTTAAGAATAATTGACAAGTGTGATTTTTGTGTAAAAATGTGCCATCAAGAACTAAAAATACATACGTAAATAAAAAACAATACTGACATGATTAAAAGATCAAAACAATGTTATGTAATAAATAAGAAAATTTAAATGTCTTTTCAACATTTAATGATTTTTTAAAATGAGGCTTATATGAGAATCCCTCCCACATGTTGCCTTTGGATGTTTTGAAAATATGTGAGGGAAATAAGAATATTCTGATAAATTATGGTTTAATCAAAACAAAGGAATATTATACAAGTGTTAAGAGAGAAGGAATAGTAGGCTCAAAAATAAAATGAGTTTAGTTTTATTAAATGCAAGAACAACCATCAATTACAAACAATTTTAAGGGTTTTTTAAGATTTCAAATATTTTTATGTTGATTACATGCCCACTAGATGTAAGACATTGTGATTCAATGCATAGCAAAATTTCTTCCCCTAAGAGCTGTTAAAATGTTAAGTAAAATTTTCCATTTAAGCCATAACTCGCCAATGTATATTTTATTTATGTTTCATGACTTATTCATTAGAAGTTAAAGGCTTCAATTATCTCTTTGAAGTTGAGTCAATTCTATAAAATCTCCCAGCTTCCTAAAGTTTAAACCAAATCTCCATGGGAGCTAAATGGTTTCAACAAGCTATAATAACTCTTGTCGCATCAATATCTACTTTAGGCACCTAATTCTAAATGAATATTTATTAACATTAAAAAATAATGATAGAAGCTTCAAATAGCTAAATTTAATCTTCCAATGAGGTTCAAGTTGCTTGCAGTCATTCTAATCACAAAATCTTGTTTCAACAGTGATAAGATTCTTTTAATTCAACTAAGCTCCTTAAGGCTTAATGCTTTGAATAGGCTTAATGCCTTGAGCCAATTATAAAAATTCAAAGTGCATGGTTATGTTTTGCCTTCATATAAAATAAAGTAGCTTAACAGGGATATCCAAACATTTTATTATCTTTGATCTAATGATGCAAGCTATTTTGTAAAAAAATAAGTGACAACATCTCAAAATATCTCACATTGTTTGATCAACTTCTTCAACACAAATATCTAATTATTTGATCTTTAATATTGAAAATTAAAAGCTCAAGGCATAAAGATTCATGAGGTGGGACCTATAGGAAGAGTTGAAATGTTAAATCCACCACATGGCAGCTGTGAGCTAAGATTTAAAGGTTTTAATGCAGAAACTTGTGTTTTTTTTCATATCAAAGATAAATGACATGAGATATTTTAAGAGTTTTAATATGATTATAACATCTAAAACTAGTTCATGTCTTTGTATCATCTTCTTCAATGCTAATCTTCAGCCGTCCGATCAAGCTTTGGCATAAGAACAAGGAAATTATATGGAAGCGACCTTTAAATCTTCAAATAGATATATCTTTCACTACAATAATCCATTCTCTTTAATCTATATCTTATGGGAAAGCTCTTAGAGAAACCTTTCTAAACATATTCATTTTGACTTACTTGGATGTGACACAAATTCATAATTAAATGATTAAAATCTTCTTCCTTAGAATAAATTTAAGAGCTCCACCAACTCTAAGTAGCTTGATTAATGGTTGAGTATGTTAGAGGATATGCTAATCTTTAGAATGTATATGGAAATGTTGGAAGCATTGTTGGATACTCAAAGGAAAATCAAGTCTCTATTTTCAAGGAGTGAGTGGAAGAGGGACATTTTTTTTTTAAATGATGACATGGGCTGCTTTATTCAATTAAATCAAGTACATGAACAAATGTAATAAATAAAGTTTAGCCATGTTGGACATTTATAATAAGTAGCTAGTACACTAATTTTCAATCTAGGAAGTTGCAATAGATACATGAGCTTGATAATAATCCTACATAAAAAAGCATGCACATTATAAATCTCTCCTACATCTATACTTTTGTAGCTAAAGATGTTGAATTCTTATTCCTTCTCTCTTTTCTCATTCTATAAAAGGCATAGTTATCTCATTGTAAAGCTTGTTGTTTTTTGCCCTTTCTTGAACCTGCTTGGGCCACATTTTATGTTCCAATTATTATGGATAATTTTCTAAAATTTGTGAAGAAAACAAGTATTTGTATGTAATTTTTATCTATGTATACTTCCTATAATTAATAAAATCTTAATGGTTTTATTGTGTCTACCCTCTAGGTTTCTTCTTCTTGTGATAATTCAATGCTAATATTTAAGTTATTTTTTACCACTTGCACTTGCTTATAAATCATGTTTCCACCTAGATTGCATATTTAAAAGTTATGTGGCACATTCAGGCATAGGAGGAGCCCAACTGCAACCATTTTTATCTTGGTTCATCATTATTATGATTTAACTCTTATTCCTCTGATCATTTTTTCTTGGAAAAATTTTGTTTCATACATTAGGATAATAACCACAAGTTGTCTATGGAAAAATTGTGTTTCATGCATTAGTATAATAACCATGAGTTTTCTATAAAGGTTATTATACAAGGAATAGTACCATGCTAAGTATAACTTCCCATGTTATGACTTTTGTGTGAGCATTATTATAACCAGGCACATCAGATCATCACCAAGTAGTTTTAGCCTCATTACCTAATGTAAAAGGATAACCTCTAATAGGTGGGATAGAAACATTCAAATATTTATTTGCAACATGTACTTCTCATTTACAAATTCCTTGGCTAAATTTTAACTTTGTGTATCTTTTAATATAAGTAATATGTCATTCAATTGTTCCTTAATAATTTGTCTAAATTCAAAAAGTGTTTTTACTCTTTATTTATTCACTTCCTCATTATCTATGTTGTCAGATCCACTAGAACCATTATCATTCATAACATCATATCATGAAATGCATTGGCATCATAAGCATCTACATTTAAATCATTTGTATTTTCATCATTCATATTTATACCATTGGGATTATCATTAATGTAAGGATCAATATTGTTCACCCTAATGTTTTATGTGTAAGGCACACAAGTGTTCAATACCATCCACATAAAAGTGGGGGGATAAGATAGGTCTAATATAAATATAATAAAATAGTGAACAAAATCAAACCATACAATAATGGTCAAGACTAGAATTAGACCATATGATAATGACAATCTTTTTGAAAGCAGACACATATTCCAAAAGTGGTTATGTAGATATTTACAACCTAAAACTTTAAATAACCCTTCATCGTTAGATGATTATTAATAAATTATCTTCGATATGCAAATACATGTGTGAAAATGTTAGAATTATGTATGCTTTGCTTGAGCTCAGATCCACATGAAGAAGATTAAAAAATCATGTTTTGGTTGAAGGTCTACCTTAGTGAGTGTTTATCCTATCGTTATAAAAGTTGTATAGTTTGACACTCAACACTCATGCATGTCATCAATAAATAATGTGTACTTCTAGTTCCCATCCATTATTCCTTTGAGACACAAGGTAATAAAATAAAACTGTGTGTTCTTTAACTAATGAAATATATTTATTTTGGTACAAGTATATAATAACAATCCTTCAGTGGATAAAGAGTGGAATAAGGGAAGAGTGTGATCAATGTGTGAGCTCTTTGATAAGATTTGATAGCTTATGTGTGATGTGTGAGCCTTTCATGGTGTTAAATGTATTAGTGTGTTGGAGAAAATATCCAAATATGAGAGCAAAAATTCTTGAGTTGTATCAAATCATCATCATGCATTATTCAATGTGGTGGAGTAAAAATATATAGGCCTCTTGAGACACTAACTAATCTCATAACCACTGACATAATAAATAATCACTCACTAACCACTCACATAAAAAACTACTCACCATTATATGAGTATTAACTCCTAACATCCCCCCTCCCTTGTTCTCACATGGGTGAATATTACAAACCCCCCATTAAATAGTTGTCAGGTTCACCCAAAAATACATATGTTATAAAAATAGACTACAGCTTTGACTCTCAGTTTTGAGTGATAAGATGATATAATTTTATTTATATGGACTCAAAACCTAAAATAAATATAAATATTTAAATAAAAAACTATAATCTAAATAATCTTAACAAAACAAATGTAACCTAAAATAAAGACTTAACAAATAAATGGAAAAAAAAATTGTCTTCCACTGTTGTCATTGGGGTAGTTGCGTGCAAAATAACTGGAGTAACAAAAATTATTATAGATTCCTCTTTCACCACCATCAAACCAACTCTACCAATGAGGCTCTTTGAGTGGAGTGTACCTTTCCACTGGGTAAAAATGAGATCTTCTATCCTAGTGAAGGTCTTACCATTCTGATTTGAGCAAAAACCTATCTATTCTTATGAAATGTTATGGTGTCAAAAGCTCTCTAATTGTATATAATAGAGATGATTTCCAATAATATTTTAAAACTATATATTTTAATGTCTCTATGGAATAATAACTCAAATATAACTTTCATTGATAACCATCAAGGACCAATGTCATCACTATCACAGTACATACATTTCCATCAATATTCACTTCTCATTGTAATTTCTCATTATAGTATCTTTGATATACATTAACATTTCCTGATAAGATTTCATTTATGTTTAAAATTTTGAATTTATGTTCAATAAAATAATCAAATAACAACTTTAGACAAATTTATGATATTTTGATGGGAAATATTCTATGTTGTTGTTGCTTCTGCTCAAAAAATATTTTTATTTATGTCCTAATGTTCTTCAAGATATTTTCAATATAGTTGTGGATGAACAAATCATCCAAACAAATGGAATAAATAAATTTGTCTTATATCAATATATTGCAAATAATATTATCAATTTTATCACTTGATCAACCAATCGAAACCTTGACCTCCTTGAATATTTTCCACAAACTACTCTAAAGGCAATCGAAGATGCAAAAATGAGAGACTTTGTTTCAAAACAAATCTCAATATTTACAAGATATGGTTTGACAAGGGAGAATATAATTGAATTAAAAAGGTTTTGAGGGAGCTTCATAAATCATGCCAAAAAGGAGATGGGTCAAATGACCATAAAAAATCACTCAACTATTAGAGGTGTACACAATCAAGATCCATATGTACACTAACACTAAGAATAACAAGAAACTTATGCAATTGTATAACAAAGCACTTGCTATCAAATATGAATTAAATTATACTTATATTATGGACTCAAAATATGAAAAAAATCTCTATGTAGGCCTAAACTTATATTCTTTGTAATGATTCTTCATCGTTGCTTGATTGCTTAGACACAAATCTGTAAAATGTGATCAATAATTGACAAAGTCATTTGAATTTGTTCTACATTACATAGTCATTGATATAAAAATGAATGGAGGAATAATGAACAATGAGGTTTACATGTTGTCTAAATTTCATATCCATTATCTACCCCCTTACAAATCAAAATATTTTTTAAAGGGACCTCTTAAAAAATCTTCTCTAATACCACATGTTGGATAAAATCTCCAGATGTGAGAGCATAAATTATCAAGTTGTATCAAAGAATCATCATAAATTATTCAATTTGGTGAATTACAAATATATATGCCTCTTGAGGCACTAATTAATCTCATAACCACCCACATAACAAATAACCACTCACATAACAAAACACTACTCACCATTATGTGAGTAATAACTCCTAAGATAGGGAACATGCATATATATAATCTCATTTGAATTCAAATTTGAATATATTCATGCACAATATGACCATATAAAAGTGTGAAATCCAACAATTAAGGCACAAGGAAACATGGAAATATGGAATCAAAGACCCACAACTAACATGACTAAAATCACATGGCACAACATTGGTAGACTCCTATCAAGGTGACCGAAGTCAAGAAGCTGGAGAAAGAATAAGAGTGAAGTTTCTAAACCTATAACTTTACCTTCTTAAGACAATTTATTTAATTTTATAATTTTGTAATATACTCAAATGGGATATTTACTCAAAACACATAAATACATAAAATCCAAACTTAACACTTATGGAAATGAACTCAAATCTAATTTTTTTTTCCTGACACACACTTACATTGAAATACATATACTTATTATTATTTAACACATCACACAATGCAACTTTCACACCACATAATTATAGGAAATATAACACTACCAACATATATTATATTGGACACAATAACTCAAATAACTTCTTACAAATAACTTATTACATAGGATATTGTTGGATGCAATATTTATATATAATAACTCATATAAAGAAATATATAATAACAACACACTTGAAATACTTTACACATTGATTTTGCTACTACCACTTTGATTCTACAAATAACTAACTAGGGTGGATCTCTCACCATTGAATCCAACAACTCTGAATGAAGCCCATGTGCAATCCCTAAATAGAATCACCAACACCAACTAGGAAGGATATCTCACCACTGAAACCAGTTATTTTGAGAGGGTTTCCATTCTCTAAGATTATCCATACTCTAAGGGATTTTGTCCTTAAGAGAGGAAGAAGTTGAACATAAGTTCAAGCTTACAAAATAAGGGGCACCAAGGGGTGGGGGTTATGATTTCAAAGATGCATTTACAATGGATAAGAGTCATACTTATAGAATAACAAGAGAGAAGGAGAAAAAGAGAGAAGAATATGAGAGAGGAATGCTTTCACCACACTTTGAAGTGGTAGCACTATTCATGAACAGTGCATGTTGTCTCTCACATGTGTAAGGGGTATCTCTCTCACATGTGCAAGGGATTTTCTTTTGAATTTTCCCATGTGCCCCCATGTGATTATTAATCCATTTGTCTCTCACATGTGTAAGGTATCTCTCTCTCACATGTGCAAGTGATTTTCATGATTTATCTTTGACCAACTCCCATGTGCCTTTAATCCTTTGCATGTGACCCTCAATCAAGAAAAGTAGACCTTGTCCCCCACTTTCCCATGTATAAGCTCCTTAGTCAAATGATTTATTCAAATTTTGAATCCTCCCACATGTGCCAAATATCTCTCACATCTACCAAGCATCTTCAAGAATTCGTTTTTAACTCTCCCCATAATTTTCAAAAATATATCACATGTGCCAAATGTCCTCCACATGTGTCCATGTCTCTCACATGTATCTAATAGTCCTCCCATATGACCAAGTTGGAGATTTGCACCCCACTTTCTCTCTCTTCATTTTTTTAATAATTAAAAAGTCTTATGTGGACCAAGCCACATCCCCTAGGCACCTCATCACTATGCAACCTCAAAACTATGCCATGTTACCATGAATAGTGACATGTGAATAGTACTAATGAATAGTACTTAGTGAATAGTTATTGTCATACAAAAAAATCCTTTACAACACCTAAAATAGCCTACAAGAATAAATATTCTAATGGTCTTTTGTTTATGTCTCATTCATAAAAATGGGACATTACAGTCCTTCCTTCCCAAAAATTACTTATCCCTGAACAATTTGGTTAAATTTTTGGATCTAGATACCAGGATCCCAAACTATCTATGGGAGTTTGCAATCCTCCATCATTGATCCTTCATGTGGCTTCTAATTTGCCACTCTAATATTATATGGAACAAATATCCATAACTCTTTACCATGCCTCCACTGCACCACTCTAATATAATCATGGAAAGGAAGCCCCACACCAAGTGATGCTATATTGTCCATGGCTAGACCAACATAAATTATAAAAACATTATGGGAGACATAATATCCCTCAATAAACTCCTCAATTTCTCCACAATCCTCCAAGGGCATGCGGTCCAATTCCTCCATGATTTCAGCATGATGGCTAGTCAATGGCCCATTCTTACAGAAAATATGTAGCTTATCTTTGGGAAACTCTTCTTCCACATTTTTCTCTTCTAAAGCCAATGTTGTGACATCTTTGGATTCTTCTTGAAACTACACCATGAAATCATCACCATCTGAGGATATAATCCAAACGTTCTCATTGGCTTCATTCCCAAAATCAACATGCTCTTCTACTAAAACCTCTAAAATGATAGTATGAAAGTTTGCATGTTCCACCTTGTTTCATGGACTAAAAAAATCATCTATAATTTGTACCACTTCCCTCATTATGAGAGTATCCACCTCACCATTTTCTTCATCAAATTTAGAACCTTGATGTCCTTAATCTTCCTCTTTGCCAACAGATGTATCACATGGAAAAGACTCAATCTTTGGAAGATTGTTGGGTGCTCCTTAAACAAGCACATCATTTCTAACTACCTCTTGGATGGTGGATACCTTTGTACTTGCCCATAAATTTTCTACTGACATATGTTGATGAAGCTTATAGATGATTTTTTGTTGTTGTTGTTGGAGATGTTCATTGAGTTTTTTCAAAATGAAGTCATTTTTATCTTTGCCTCAACACCTCTTATTTTATGGGAAAAACCTTGGGAACCTATCTCTATTCCATGTTCCCTGTAACTTTATCCATGGAAAAAATACAAACAAAACTCTACACAGGCTGACATGATACATAGCTTTAATACCGGTGTAATATCTCCAAATGGGATATTTACTCGAAACACATAAATACATAAAATCTAAACTTGACACTTATGGAAATGAACTCAAATCTGAAATTATTTTCCTAACCCATAATTACATTGTCATACATACACTTATTATTATTTAACACATTACACAATGCAACTTTCACACCACATAGTTGTAGGAAATAGAACACTACCAACATGTATTATATTGGACACAATAACTCAAATAATTGCTGAAAAATAACTTATTACATAGGATATTGTTAGAAGCAATATTCATATACAATAACTCATACAAAGAGAGATACAATAACAACACATTTGTAATACTTTACACACTGATTCTACTATTACCACTCTGATTTTGTAAATAACCAACTAGGGTGGATCACTCACCACCAAATGCAACTCTAAATAATCCCACATGAAATCCCTAAATTGAATCACTAACACTAGTTAGGAAGGATATCTCACCACCAAAACTAGTTATCTTGAGAGGGTTTCTATCCTCTAAGATTATCCATACTCTAAAGGATTTCATCCTTAAGAGATGACTAAGTTGAACATAAGTTTAAGATTACAAAATAAGGTGGGGTTCTGATTTCAAAGATGCATCTACAATGGAGAAGAATCATACTTATAGAATTATAAAAGAGAAAGAGAAATAGAGGGAATAAGATAAGAGAGAAATATTTGTGACACACTTTGAGTGGTAACACTATTCATGAGTAGTGCATGTTGTCTCTCACATGTGCAAGGAATATTTTTTTGACTATTTCCATGTGCCCCCATGTGATTATTAATCAATTTGTCTCTCACATGTGTAAGGGGTATATCTCTCACGTGCAAGGGATCTTCATGATTTGTCTTTGACCAACTCCCATGTGCCTTCAATCATTTTCATGTGACCCTCAATCAGGAATAGTATACCTTGTCCCCCACTTTTCATGTTCAAGCTCCTTAGTCAAATGATTCTTTAAAATTTTAACTCCTCTCACATGTTCCAAATCTATCTCACATGTGACAAGCATCTTCAAGATTTCCTTTTTGACTCTTTCCATATATGCCAAAAATGTCTCACATGTACCAAATGTCCTCCAAATGTGTCCATGTCTCCCATGTGTATCTAATAGTCCTCCTATGTGACCAAGTTGGAGATTTAGCCCCACTTTCTCTTTCTTCATTTTTTAACAATTAAAAACTCTTATGTGGGATAATCCACATCTCTCAAAATACCTCATCACCATGCCATCTCAAAACCATTCCATGTCACCATGAATAGTGATCTATGAATAGTACCAATGAATATTACTTGTGAATAGTGATTGTCATACAAAAAATCTCTTACAATGGTCTTTTTTTATGTCTCATTCATAAAAAGGGGACATTACAAATTCTCTCTTTCTTTATGGATTCTATCTTTCTATTGTAGTCTTGTGGTTTATGGGAATTTATTTTGATTGTTAACTAATTTTGATTTTGTTATCTCTCTCTCTCTCTCTCTCTCTCTCTCTCTCTCTCTCTCTCTCTCTCTCTCTCTCTCTCTCTCTCAAAACACTTCATCACCATGCCATCTCAAAACCATTCCATGTCACCATGAATAGTGATATATGAATAGTACCAATGAATATTACTTGTGAATAGTTATTGTCATACAAAAAATCTCTTACAATGGTCTTTTGTTTATGTCTAAATCTCTCAAAACACCTCATCACCATGCCATCTCAAAACCATTCCATGTTACCATGAATAGTGATCTATGAATAGTACCAATGAATATTGCTTGTGAATAGTGATTGTCATACAAAAAATCTCTTACAATGGTCTTCTTTTTATGTCTCATTCATAAAAAGGGGACATACAAATTCTCTCTTTATTTCTAGATTCTATCTTTCTATTGTAGTCTTGTGGTTTATGGGAATTTATTTTGATTGTTAAGTAATTTTGATTTTGTTATCTCTCTCTCCCTCTCTCTCTCTCTCTCTCTCTCTCTGGGGGTCGCGAGGAGTAGGGGTTTGTCTTTGTGTTTGAAATGGAGATGAGTGATATTTGTCCTCTAGTTTATATAAATGCATCCACATTTTAGGAGATGGAAAGCTACATTCCCTTTCAATAAATCTGAGACTAGTGTATTCCAAAAAATTTGGCATTTACACCTATATAGATATGACCAATGCTCAATAAATATGTATAATATTATGATGTTATATTTAATTAAAGCATTCATCTTCAATTGATTATATTAATGATATTTTCCTTTGATAATATTGGGAACATGTTGGTTTTGGGATTGATTGAGGCAAATGCATATTGTGAATATTGGTTATTTGGTCACCACTTAGGTCTTTACTCAAATCTTATTAAAGTGAATGTTTATGGTTTTGTGTTACAAGAGAAAAGTTTATGAGTTTTATGGTCATTCATACCATCCTTTTTTATAATATGAGATGATCCTCAATTTTATTAGGTTTGGTTACACCCCTTTTATGGTCTAAGATTGAAACATAACCCACCAGGAAACCAAATTCTTGGTATTTATTTATTTGCATATGCATGTTGTTACACCTCTTATTGTTGTGGAAAGAATAATCCATGTGATTATGGAAGTGATTTAAAATAACCCATATGTATTGGATATTGAAAATACTTCCTTGATGCCCAACATCTATCTCAATATTGGTTAACAATCACATCAACAAATCCAATGATTATGAATTTCATAGTGAGAGTGATATGGGAAGTCAAGTTTGGGTTTCAGTTTCCCTTGTTTCCATATTAATTGGATTGATTATTTATTTTTGTTGAGGTTTATTTCTCAATATTAGTTATCTTGTGTCTTATTTTGATTCAATTTGACCTTATATACTTTGGGCCAATTGGAGGTTGGATCATATTTCAGATAGGAACAATGGTAGTAGTGAATAATGAACTTGAAAACTAACAAGACAAATAAAATTATCAATAGACCAAGATTCTGAACAATAACTTGTACTGATTCATATTGAATGACTTGAAAATATTTATAAACCCAAACCATGTTTAAATAAGCCTCAACTTAGAAATTAGAGTTGACATGTAAAAATTTAAAAAAATAAAAATCTAAAAAAAGGCATATTTTTAGCGGTTATTATTTATAGTAATTTTTGCATGAAAGTTTGTGTGGCTCTAAAAATTTCCTAAAATAACCTAAATGCTAAAATTAGCCTATGAAATGAAAATCAACTAAAGTTGACATTTGATTCTAAAAATATACAATTTTTAAAAATAGAAAATTCCTGAAAAAATTATTAAATGTTAATTTCAAACCCTCAGATGATCATGTTTGGCCCCTAAAAAAATATTGAAATAAAATCTAAGAGGATAAATCTTCTCAAAGAATAATTTAACTTTTTGAGATGATCATTTTGGCATGTGTAAGATCTCAAATAAAGTTATGGGTCAAAAGTTATGGCCTCTAGAAGCTTGGCCTATTTTTTTTGCATTAGTGAACAACAAAAGATATCATATTTTACCTCTCATGGACTTGGAACACCCATTCTAAGGATGGTCAGGAGGATCATACAACACAAATCTTCTTAATTAGTATGGGCTAAAGATTTTGGACAAGAAAATAAATTTGTTAAGTGCACACATTCCTTTCCATATCCTTTATAGTTTCTTACTTTGTTTTTTATTTAAAACGATATATGTATACACATAATTTTGGTATTAGATTATTAGAAAAATAAATTTTGGCATGTCTTGACATACTTGGACTTGTGTGTACACATTTTAATCTTGTGTACATTTCCCCCTATCTATCTACCCACTTACTGTCTTGGCCAACCCAATTTACTAGTACATATATTCAAAATAACCCTAGTATATACAAGAACATTTCATAATCCTAACCATATTATCATCATATCTCATATCATTGATTTTTACTCTCAAAACAATACTAACAACAGTCAGATAATTGTGATTTGTTGTATGTGTTTGTCTTTGTTGGTAGTGTCCAAGAACCCTCAACTACTACTTTTAAAATTGTAATGCATAGAAGTAAATATCAAAGAGTCACATATAAATACAAATCAAGCCAAATTTCATACTCACTTGAAAACTTAGTCTTTATTTGGTATTCACATCAAAAATCCCATTTCACTCTCTTGAGACATTACCACAAAAACATACACATCTCAAATCTCTTAAGTGAGAAACTCTAGAGCTAACTCTAAATATATAATGAAGGTCAAAGTGGCATGTTGTCAAGTGTTAAAAGCCAACCATTGTATCACATTATATCATGATCATGATGGTGTGCACACACACTCATAGATGAGAGAAAAATGTGTGGTTTGAGTCTTCTTTGGAGTATTGAAACATAAGATCTTCTCAATTACTTAATAGGGAGTGGTTAGGGTTTTTTAACCCATATTTCTAATCCCTTTTAAGGTCCACATTTTTATTGAAACTACTATTAGGGTTACAAGGTAATAATAATAAATACAAGGATATACACAACATCATAAATAATAAATCATATATAGGTGTAGGAACAACAATCTAAGGTAACACAGCCCTATATAGTCAACTGCATCAGTACCAGTAGAGCCCAGATAGTACCAATCACCTATAGGATATAAGTTTCACCAATAGCTTCCACATAGATTTTGAGATTTTATTTTGTGATCTAAGAAATTATAGAGCTAACACAAAACATTTTCAGATATTATAACACATCCAATGAGCACTATAAATTCGAAAATTAGCTAAGTGCATCTCTTCTCTCTTGCCTTGTCAATTATAAATATAGTAAGTGTGATATCATTATGCCTTTTACATTCGAATTTATATGGTTCATTCCTTATTTTACATCTAAATCTAGTCTAGATTTAATTCATTTTAATCCATAAAAAGTAAAACAATGTGATGGTATATTAGATAAGTATTTCAATGGATGATTGAATAATGGATTATATGCTTTTAATTTTTTGCTCTTCGAAATTATTTCGCTACCTTCCCTTATCATTGTAGTTGATGGTTGAACTTGGGGTCATTTTTGGAATCAAAATATCTATTCATTTACTCTTTTTCCTAATTTATATTATGAAGTATGGATGTTGGAATTATGTTGTATTAAACTTGAAGGATTTAAATAATTCTATAAAATGATAACTAAACATACATGCTTTGTTAATTTGGAATGCTTTGTTCCACATATATAAATTAGTTGTGCATATTTAATTAATGGTAGAAGCTAAACATTTATTATGTTTATCTCTAGAAAGGTTGGATTATATATCTGAGAGACTAATTCTCTTTCCATGTGTTCCCATTTGAATATTACTGGTTCACTAAAATTTTGCTATTATTCAGAAGAAGGTAGTAAAAATAGAAATATGGGTTGTGGTATGATTACCTGCTTATTTGTGCACACGTTAAATTAGAAGATTTTGAAGAGATCCTCTTTGGTTGGGGAAGATGACCTGCATATAAGATATCATTGGAGTGGATTAGAGGAGTGATAGGTGTTGTTTATCTGTGAGTGCAATCTGCCCTAATTCTGGTAGAGTAATGATGCTTGGAGACTTGGTTGAGAGGTGGTGGAAAATTGGCTCTCAAAAAGAGGGCTGATAGTGCTAGATCAAGCTAAATGACCTATAAGATAAAAATCTAAGTACCTGAGCTCTTGACAATAATTATAGATGGTTTGACCTCCCAAGCCTCACTCTCTTATAGGCACAAGAAAGAGGTGGAAGTGGTTATCAAAACTAAACTTGAAGAAGGCTTCTAAATATAAGTCATCCATGCAAAGGGATTGAAACTAGATTTAGACTACCATTTTTAGAAAATAAAGGTAGTGGTTTGCATGTAGGTTGCATGTGGAAAGATCAGGCAGTTGAAGCTGACCGTCAATGGTTGGGCTAACCATCGACAGTTGAGGCTAACTACCAAAATAGCCTAAAATGTCATGTTAAGCTTAAAACTACTGAAGATAGGCCTAGATAAGGTAAAAAGGGGTCTAAGGGGCCTATTATGGGTCATGGCACTTGGGAATATTCATGGGGAATTTTGATGTCTACATTTTCCCCCTTTTTATTGTGCTGCTCTTGTGAATGAGTAGCAAAACAAAAATGAATGTTGGGTAAGGTAAAGTTTGCCCTGAGTTAGGAGGAGGTAATTCCCCCTCAAATCAAGATGTGATGAGGTCAAAAAAAATTGGATTGAGGTTTGATAAGTGGTAGGTGGCAGGGTGAGATGTGGAATCTATAAAAATAAAAAATGACTAAGTACAATAGGGTAGATCATGTAAAGACTAAAGTTGCCAATGTTAATAAATAATAAGTTTGGTTTGAAGAAGATAAGTGACCAATGTATCACATGACTACTATAGGCATGGTATTTGGATACACCTATTAGTCTCCAAGGCAAATTTAGCATTTCTAGTGGGTATCCAAGGTAGGAAGTGCTCCCATGAAAAGACCAAATGTGTTAATGTGCGATAGGTATCCGAGGTAGGAAGTGCTCTTGTAAAAGCATAAATGATCTAATTATGGTACAAATAGGTAATCTAATAAGGTTGACTAGAACAAAAATGAAAGTTGGGTAAGGTAAAGTTTGCCCTAAGTTAGGAGGAGGTAATTCCCCCTCAAATCAAGATGTGATGAGGTCAAACAAAATTGGATTGAGGTTTGATAAGTGGTAGGTGGTAGGGTGAGATGTGGAATCTGTAAAAATAAAAAATGACTAAATACGATAGGGTAGATCACGTAAAGACTATAGTTTCCAATGTTAACAAATAATAAGTTTGGTCTAAAGAAGACAAGTGACCAATGTATCGCATGACTACTATAGGCATGGTAGTTGGATACACCTATTAGTCTCCAAGGAAAATTTAGCATTTTTAGTGGGTATCCAAGGCAAGAAGTGCTCCCATGAAAAGACTAAATGGGTCAATGTGTGATATGTATCTGAGGTAGGAAGTGCTCTTGTGAAAGCACAAATGATCTAATTGTGAACTCAGTGGTGCAAATAGGTAACTTGAAAAGGTTGATCGGTGCAGTCAAAATGACCTAGGCAAAAGTCAATGTAATGCATGCACATAGTTTGGATAATAGGGTCATCATTGAGGTGGACATGGGAAAATGGGTGGGTTGGGGTACAATTGAGTTGACTCTACATGCACTAGGCAAGTAGACATTGCCTACATAGTGTAGGGGATATAATATCCCACAACCACTTTAGGTCAAATGTATTTCTTGCTCAAATGGTAGTGCTGATTTTGATAGGTGACTAGATCATCAAGAGTGTGCACAGAATATAACTGAGTGTGTAGTGCAAGTGCTTGATGTCAATGGCCTAGTGTCAAGGTGGACATGGTCAAACATAGTTACTGAGTATGAGTGATTTGTCAGAAGGTAAGTGTCTCGCATTGTGATCCTTTGGAAAGGGCTTAGTTTAGGTGTTTTTGTTGTGCTATGGGAGAGTAGAAGAAAAAGAAAGACAAAAAAATGAGGGGGCCCTGACCATCGATGGTCATGGGTCAAAAGGGTCAATCATCAATGGTCATGCTGACCATTTATGATCAAAATGGAAACCCTAAAAGGTCAGATAGGTAAAAAAATTGAAAATGAAAAGTTGTTTTTACATTTTACCCTCTTTGACTCCATGTGTTCCATCCTTGATGAGTTTTTCATCTATGACAATAGTGTGTTTAGACTGAAGTGTGTCTATTGTAATCACAAGGTGGAAAGTGAGTTGGAGTTGTGTTTGATTGAGATGGATGGTGGAGGAGGACACAACCAAGCAGAGGGACCCAGGCTTTGGCCATAGCATCACACGTGGAATGAGGTAGGTGTTGTTATCTAAATTGGTTGAATATTTATTTAAAGAGAAATAAATTGGTGTACTTAGGTAACTATCAAATGAATTTTAATTATTGGAGGGAAATGTTTGTCGAAACCTTAGATTGTAGGTTTTCATTTAATTGGTTAAAATAATTCTTATTATTGTTAAATTAATGGTAGCTAGGATTGGAAGGGAGATTAAGAGATTGTTGTCTATGTATGTAATAGCCTATGTGCTTTGTTAGGGTTTTGGGGGTTCTTCGAGATCGGGTGTTTATCACCGATGGTCACCTTCAGTGACTGTTGATGGTCAACTGATCATCGATAGTCAAGTTGAGGGATCAAACCCTTCAAGGGGATCATTGATGGTCGGGCCAACCATCGGTAGTCAAGGATCTAGAGTAAAAGACCCTCACAAAGAGATTTTGTTTGTTTATGTTTTTAAAAAAAATTTAAAGGTTAGGAAAATGGAAAAATGGGGGAAAAAAGTGTTAGTGTAGGTTTAGTATAAGTGGTATGCTTGTTTGATAGGTTGGGGTGAGTGAGCCATGTAGGTAGGATATATTTTATCACAAGAGTCTAGTTGCTAGAAAGGGTTGGCTATTGGTTTTTTACTGTTCTTTATTAAGAAAACTAAGTGTGCTTACTCACATGGTTGTTTTATAGGCATGAGACTAGATTCAACTGAGGAATTGAGTCTTGAAGCTATTTCCTAAGGTGTAAGATATGATGATAGATGATGAGTGGAAGCACATGGAGGTTGTTGGATTGGGTGTGATTCACTACTACCAACATGTACCCCATGATCCTACCATGCTTGTCACACTCATCGAGAGATGGGATCCTATGACAAACACTTTCTGGCTTTTGATAAGAGAGATTACTATTCTATTGGAGGATGTTACTAGGATTACTTGATTGCCTATTAGAGCTGGTCTAATATATAATATAGAGAGTGAGGAGAGGGATTTTTACATGGAGCTTATTTATGGTGACAATTAGATAGATGCATAGTTCTATGCTGGTGGGTTTGGCTATGGTCCTTTGTATTAGAGGGCACCTAGAGATAGGTGTTTAATTACCATGTTGATGATGGTGTTGATGAGCTTTGTTCTGTCAAATTTAGTTGGTGGCCACTTCCTTTATTTGCTGCTTGGAGTTCTATTAGAGATGCTTCTATGAGGGATCATGTTTGGTTGGGCACAGGTGTTACTTATGTAGATTTATAGGGAGCTGTGGGGTTTTTTAGTACAGCAATGCTATGGATTGAGTGTGGGGCTTACTTTACACTACTAGGCCTTTGAACACATTCAAATATTGAGATCCTTAAGGCTACCAGATGATATACATGCACTGACTATGTTTTTGGCTTCAGCGCTAGAGGATAGAAGCTATGTACATAAGAGCAAGTGGTGGAGCTAGAGATATTGAGTGGTTCTATGATAGATTAGAAGGTTTGGTGCCAGTAGATGTTATGTGGTGACTGTATGTTGGGTGGCCACATTGGGTAGGGTACAGGTATCACACCATAGGACTCTAGTGCTGGAGGTGGGTATATGGCAAGAGAGAGATGGAGACAAAGATGATCCCATTTGATTGGGTTTGGAGAAAGTTTGGTCTAGTATAAGGGATTCCACTTGACACCCCTCAATATATGAGAGAGGAGGCTGACTTTCTATTTCTTGAGCCTCAGCGGGTAGATATTGTACATGATTTTGAGGAGCTACTAATGAGTGCTCAGATTGATGATGTTGGTATCACTAATGGCTATGCAGCCTAGTACTAGGGGAGGTACACTGCACCATATTTTAGAGGGGTTGATGGTGGTCAGCAACCCATGGATGTGGATCTAGGATTAGGATAGGGGTAGGGTGACCCACAAGTAGTAGTAACTCTAGAAATAGTTTCGGCTCAGATAACTAGTTTATAGGGATAGGTGGCCACATTATGCGGCTAAATTATGATACTTCAAGGATAGGTGGGGGCTATGACAACTGAGAGGGACTAGGCATGGGACCATGTTATCATTCTACAAGGGCAAGTAGCTAGTCTACAAAGCCATCTAGGCACGTTATAGAGGTAGATTAGTGTGGGTGTGACAAGTATAGTAGTAGGAGGGCCATCAGATTTAGTGTCATGAGTTTAGTATCTAGCCACTATACAAGAGCTTAGATACTATGAGGTGATGGTGTTAGATCACTTTCCCCATGCCATGAGATTTGTATAATTTAGAACCAGTTTAGGGGGTGGGGCCATGCTAGTTACCCCTAAGCAGTGGGTTGTTATAGTTGGTCAGACAGGGGTCCTAGGAGGACCACCATTAGGTACAAGTATAGATGGGGCTAGTGGTAATGGTGCAGGTGGTCTAAGTGTTCTAGGGGCCTTATTGACATATGATATTAATATTATGTATATGATTTTTGATTTCAACTTATGCACCAATGTAGTGAGATGTATATTTTGAGTAAAAGCTAACATTGTCACATGTACTATCTTTGACCATTTGATGTATATGGTATATGCCATTTGATGTGATGCTCATATTTGTGATTTATGGTTATGGATGTTCATGATTTATGGTTACTTAAATAGTTTAGGCATGTGATGTTTTATAAATTTGAATTATGATGTTTTAATTATGCCCATGGTTAGATAGGGTATGTTATAGATGGATACATGTTATGGCTCTAATTTTATGGTTATGTGTATTGATCGGTGAATGGCGTATCTTATGATGTTTTTCTTATTGATTTGGTTTATAGTGCCATAACATGTTTAGAAGCTTACACGATGTGATGGATACGTGAATGTTTTTGGTTGACTACTCCATGTTTACATTATGCTTGGCTCATTGGTAGATAGATGATGTTGCTTGTTTGACATATTTCATGACATTCATGATTTTGGTATGATTTTTGTTGTTTGTGTTTATAGGCTTACATAGACTTATAAAAGATATGAAAAATAACACAACACTTTTTCATTGGTAAAGACCAACACGAAACCCAAAATTAGATTGGCTTAGCAAACCTAAGCCTTTAAAAAAATTGCATTTGCATGCCTAGGTTGATAGATAGGGATCCTGATAACATTATGTCAAGTGAGCTCATAGTCCCATGCATATGATATGTGGAGAGAGAATGGGTGAAACTAGAACCATTAGAGAGACTAGTATGCCTTTTCTGTAGGTGTCCAAAGAGGGGGTATAAAACAAGTCCATGTCCATATATAAAGTGTATATTGATCAATACGGGAAGTCTACTAAGGATATCCAATTGTGGTTTTCCTAATTTTATTGCTATGTAGGAGAGTCGATTGCAGCATTGAACCAAAATTATTATGCATTCAAATTGCTTTTGACTTTCACTTGGTGGTCGAGGAAGCTGATCAATGTGAGAAGCTTCCAAGAAATTGTTAGCTTTGACTAATGTTTTATCCATCCATCCTTCAAGGGAGTGGTCTATATTTATATGGTTGGCTCAAATGCTTTTGATAGTTGTCCTTCAAGGGAGCAATCCACCTTACGTTTTACAATTTTAGAATGAGTTTTCAATAGTTTTCCTTCAAAGGAACAGTCTATGGATGCCAAAGATGACCCATAGTTTATTTTTCTATTTTATATGAATTTTGATTTTGCTTGAGTTTGCTTGACATAGACCTATTTCATACATGCTCAATGGACTACCTTTATGAATGTAAAACTAAGCTGACACGGGGTGTTATTAGGCAAAGAAGAGGTATAGGTAACAACAACTATAGGAACCGATCTCAACGAGATAGGAAGTACTATGAAAATCATGCCATAGATAGAGCTATGGTATCCATAGTTCAAGATTAGGATATAGTTATGACAAATAATCACATGATTTAGTTTTAGTCAATTTTCCCTAAAAAAAGGAAATGAATATGGTTGACCAAGATGAGCTCAAGTTAAACAAATGATGATTGTGATCCCTATCTAACAATAAAAGGGATGCAAATGTGAAGCATTGAGAGGCTCAAGTTCTATTTTACCTTTGAGAGAGGAAAAATGATAAGCTCATAATCCATACTTATGGGTTATGATGTAGGGTCCAAGCCAATTGAAGGCAAATTTTCCCCTTTTCATTTTCTCCATATTAGTGACATATTGGTTTTCCTTGAGGACAAGATCTCCAATGTTGAATTTACAAACTTTCGGTTATTTGTTATAAGCTCATTTGATTTGTTCTTGATAGACATGAAGATGGGAAAGGGTAGCTAAATGACGCTCATCAAGTAACTCAAGTTGGGTTAAAGCGTTCTTGACAGTAATATTCTCTAAAATAAGGTCACACAATTATATGTGAAGAGAAGATATTTGGATTTCAAGAGGCAAGATGGCCTCAGCTCCAAAGATGAGAGAAAATGGTGTAGCACTAGTGGGGGTTTAAATGTCAGTACAATATGCCCATAGGTTGAAGGGGATGTGCAAGTGTCAATCCTACCCTGAGGCATTGACCATTTTGGTAAGCATGTTATTAAGAGTTTTGTTAGAGGCTTCAACTTATCCATTTGCTTATGGGTGATAAGGTGTTGAAAAGCTCATTTTAATACCAAATATGTCATAAAGGCCTAAACTTGTTTGTTTTTAAAATATTTGCCATGATCAGTGATGATCTTATGGGGAACATCAAAATGACAAATGATATGATGGGTGATGAATTCGACAATATTTTCAGCTTTCATTGAGATAATGGGAATAGCTTCCACCTATTTGGTAAAATACTCAGTTACGGTAATGATAGAATGATGTCATTACGAAGAGTGGGGGTTGATTTCACCAATGAGGTCTAGAACCCATTATGAGAAAGGCCAAAAATCTATGGACACATGAAGGCTACTACTAAGTACATGATGTAAATTAGCATGTTGTTAACACTTGACACACCTTTTTACATAATCACATCAGTATTGGTTGAGAGTGGGCCAATAATAGCCTAGGTGGAGGATGCACTTGGCCACAATGAGGCCACTAAAATGACCGCCACAAATACCATCATGTGTTTTTTTATGGTATGAAAGGCTTCTGGACCATAGAGGCAACATAAAAGGAGGCCATCTAAGCCTCGTTTATAGAGGATTCCTCACATAATGGTATAATGGGAGGTGTTGTGAATAAATGCCCAATGGGCATTCTTGGATAGACTAAAGGGAATTATGCCAATGTGAAGTTATTCCAAGGTTTGTTGGTACCAGAGGTTGAGCAAGATCTCCTCCACACTAAAGATAGTTGGAGTGTCTATCTTGGTGTAGGAGGGCTTGGTTAGGTGATGGACAATGACTGATAGTTCAGAGTCCAATGGTGTTGATGGGATCTGAGAGGCAAGTGAAGACATGGTATTAGAAAATTTTTTGGTAGATCATGAGGTGGTTTAAATATGGTAATGTTTGAATGAGGCTAGGAGTTATATAATTAGTTGCTTATACAGTTGTAAAACCTCATTCTTACATTGGTAAATATCGGTTACTTGATTGACCACAAGTTGGGAGTCACCAAAGATATTGATTGTTCTAACTCCTAAGGATAGGGTAGTTTGGAGACCTATTACTAGGACTTTGTATTTAGCCATGTTATTGGTGCATTCAAAGTCAAGATTAAAGGATAAAGGAAGTGGTTCACCAATAAAGGGGACAAGGATGATACTGACTCCCCCACCACGTTGACATTTGGAACCATAAAAAAACATGGTTACCTAATTGGTGAAATTTACTTGAAATAAGTTTGTGATGGACTCATATGGAAATGCAAGAGGGGTAGGTTGCTTATCTTTTAGAGGTGCCTTAGCTAATTGGTTAGTGATAACCTACCCCTTGATCAATTTTTGTTGGAGAAACTCAAGATTGAATTCAGCTAAAAACATGAACCATTTATCCATTCATTGGTTTTGGTATGGTTTAGAGTGTATGTATTTGAGGGGGTTAGTATTGGTTATGAAAAAAGTCTTATGGTTAAGGAGGTAGTGGCAAAGTTTGGTGGCCATGAAGACTAGGGCTAGACATAGTTTTTTGGTATGTGTGTATCGAGTCTCATAGCTAACTAGTGTCTGATTAATGTAATAGATAGTTTTCTATTTGTGTTCTTCATCCCAATGGGGTAGAATTACCCCTAGGGAATGGTCTATGGCAGAGATATAGAGGTAGAAGGGTTGATCATCCTTAGGAGGTGTAAGGATAGGTGGGGATAGCAGGTACTCTTTGAGTGCATCAAAGGCCTTTTGATAATCAACATTCCACTTCAAAGAGACATCATTTTTCAAGAGGTGGTGGAAGGGATGACACTACTTGAAGAGCTGGGAGATGAAGCAATGAATGGATTGAAATTTCCCCTATAAGCTATAGAACTGTTTAATATTGGTCAAAGGTAGCATCTCAAGGATGGCTTTGATTTTGGCTGGATCAACTTTGATTCCTCAAAGGGAAATGATGAAGCCAAGAAGTTTGCCTAACAAGACCCCAAAAATGCATTTCTTAGGATTGAGGTAGATGTGATAATAGATAAGTCATTCAAAGATAATCTTAAGGACAGTTAAATGGTCTTTGAAAAACTTGGACTTCCCAAGAAGGTCATCCACATAGTCTTTGATTGTATGGATAAGGTCATGAAAAATATATGTCATGGCCCATTGGTAAGTTGCACCAGCATTCTTAAGGATGAAGGGAAAGACCCTATAACAAAAAGTCCCCCATGGGTTAGTAAAGGTGGTTTTGTGTTAATCTTTAGGGGCAATTAAGATCTGATTATAACCTAAAAAGTTGTCTATGAGTGACAACATTTAATGGCCTATTGTAAGATCGACAAGTTAGTCAATGTTAGGTAGAAGAAAGTCATACTTTGGGAAGGTGAGGTTGAGGTCATGAAAGTCCACATAGATACATAGTCCCCTTGTGTCTTTAGTGACAAGTATGATGTTTAAAACCCATTGGGGATAGTCTATGGGTTGAATAAAGTTGATTGAAAGGAGGGCTATGTGAGGATGGCTATGTGAGCATGCATTTAGTGAAGTTTCTATCTGACAGGTCTGGCATCATGATTGGTGATGATTTTGTGGGTGGTAATGACCAAGTCAATACTAGGCATATCGACATAAGACCAAGCAAATGTGATGTTATGCTCATAGAAGAAGGTCAAGTAGTCAAGTAGTTCCTCATGGGTGAGAGTTTAGCCAAGTTTAATGATGTGGGGGATATTTGGAGTGCCTATGTTGATGTCCATGGTAGATCTATTCAACATGATTGAGGCTTTCAGAGGTAAGGATTTGTGTATGGAGGAATCTAGTGTACCAAGGTAGGTGAGAATAACATCATCATCTTGACACTAAATAGTGTTAATGGTAAGAGAGTCTTCTCCCATGAGTTTAGGATGGTTCAAAGGGATGGATATGGATGCCCCCTCCTGTTGATAAGTTAGGGGACCAAGGGTAATCATGTTGACAAAAAAAATTGGGTGGGATGATGTCCTCATCTTCACTCATAGGCAGAGGGGATGTTGGTGAGGAAGGGGGTTCTTCAACAATGGTGGCAGTAGGTTATTTGTCCTTCTTCTTGTTAGGTAGGATGAAGTTGAGGCCATGTTTGTCATGAGGTTTATAAGTCTCGATTGAAGTCAACATGTGTGGTCCATGCTCGTACCATCCAAAACCAAACCTCTTCTAGGCACACTTATGAAGGTATAGTTTGGTGAAGTTAGGCTTGTCCAAGTAAGAGAAGTTAGAGGTAAATGGTTGAGGTGAAGGGTCAAAAATGGAAATGTTAAGTGTCTTGTCAATTCCCCCATAAATAAAGTGGGTTTGATAGCTAGGAGGTCTTAAATGAATAAGGGATCCTATGTTGGGGTCATAACCAGGTTGGTGGTTGAGTTTCCCATATTCTTGGGGAGTAAGGAGGGCATCCAGGGTGAGGAGATGGTATTCTCTAAGGGTAAGCCATTGGAAGGTAGACTCCAAGGGATCCATGTTGGGTATTTGGTCCAAAAAAATAGATGAACGGGTAGATGTTTCCATAGGAGGGGAAATAATGGCTTTGGCTTTTATGGGTGGTGGCTTTTGTGGTATTTTGGATGGAGGTAGGAAAACATCATTAGGTTGGTAAGTCATGTTGCATGTTGTAAAAGGGCTAGGGTTAGCTTGTATGGTAACCACCTGAGCTTCACGTTCAAGCTTGACACAATGATGGAGGGTAGAAGGTACACAAGCCATGGCATGGATCCAAGGTCTCCCTAATAAAACATTGTACTGAAATTCACCTTCGACCACATAGAAAAGTTTGGGGAGCATGTAATAACCTAAATGAATGTGAAAGATAATGGTGCCCAGGGTAGTGTTCATAGTGTCATTAAAAGATCTAAGGATGGCTAAAGTTTTAGACATGACATTGTTTGGTAGCTTGAGTTGGTTGTTGGCATGGGAAGAGATGATATTGATATTGGCTCCCCCATATATCATAACCCATTTGACGTAGGTTTGGTTAATATGGGTAGTGATAAAAAGAGGTAGATCTGGGTATTTAGGGTGGATGGAAGGTATCTCTGAGTCCTTAAAGGTGACAAAGATGGAGAGTTGGAAAGCACTAATGAAGGCCTCTATAGGTTGGGAATCTCCTAGTCTGATCTCAATGGCCTACATAGCCTTTATCATGGCCTAGTGATGGTGAGGTGAGGTGGAAATGAGCTCATAGAGGCTCATCTTAGCTGGCGTTTGGTGAATTTTGTTAAGAATGACCATCCTAATGGATTTATAAGGATTACCTTGGGAGGTTCCTAAGATGGTTACTTTGGGTGGAGTCGAGGATGTAGAGGGTGAGATTGGGTTTGGTTTAGGATGAGGGGGTAGGTATGTCCATGGAATGGACACCTTGGCTTTCCCCTTATCCCTTTGTTGTGATCATGTGACCACATTGATGATATGGATAGAGGGGAACAATGTTTTAGGAGGTTGGGTATGTTCTCCATATTTTTGAGGTGAGAGTAGAGGATCTAGTATGCATTGGCAAATGGCTAGTGGGTGCCTTGGTAAAGGGATCAGGGGAAGCTCTTCTAGTAATAGGTCATCTTCATCATAAAGCTAATGGATAATGTCTTAGAGAGCTTTGTAGTTCTCAGTATCATGTTTAGGTGTCCTGTGATAGGAATATATTTATCGGTCATTGTATCAAGCTAGTTTCATACCAAGAGGGTCAAAGGGTCTGATAAGAGGTAGGGTGTGGTATGAAGATTATCACAACCTTTGAAAATGGCTAAATAAGATTCAAGAAGAGATGTGAAAGGACTAGGGTTTGTCCTCTTAGTTGGTAAGCAGGGTGTTTTCATGGGAGTGGGTTTGGTAAGACAAAGCTTAGGTGAGGTGACTATTTTAGGTAATGGTTTTGGTTAAGGTATGTTAGGTGTTAGAGGGTTTGAGTTTGATAGTTTGGCCATTAGTAGTTTAGAGAAAACTAGTGTATTAAACAGTAATTAGGTTGGAATTTTTGGGTGAATATTTTGTCACCAGCTAATTGATGAGAAAAATAGGTCTCTTCAACCACAACATAGGGAGATTGGTCAGCCAGATGTGCAGGTTTACTACATCAAAAGGGGACAAATCTCTCCTCTCATCAAGGGGAGGTTCCCTATAAATATGCAGGAGCTATATACTATATATATAAGCAGAAAATAACACTCAAGGGTAGGATAAACCATCCATCTCTCTTTTTTCAAAGATGATGTTAACAAACAGAGGAGAAAATCTAGGTGAAAACACTGAAGGCACTTCTCTTCTTTCATAAGTAATCTTGCAAGAAACAGTAGGAGTTCTTTCATATAGTGATAATTAACTAGTAACCAAAGGCGTGGTGACCAACAAACTGAGATGTAGCCCAAAGTCTCCACCTCAACTGCCTAAGAGTGAGATACGAAGGACAATGAGGGCACAAAGTCATCCCAAGGTCCTTTACACAGAAACATAATACAAAGGATAATGAGGGCACAAAGTCATCCCAAGATCCTTTAGACAGAAATAGAAATAAAACACACTAAAGGCAATTATGGGGGCACAAACTACCTCCACAGTTGGCTTTAGGACACCTTTTTGATTATTTTCACTAATTCTACTTATACAATTAAATGAACAAAAAATGTATTAAGGAAATAGACATAAGAATAATTTCCCCAAAAACCAAGCTATTCCAGCACAAAGTCTGAAAAGTCACTTGTTTTCTTATTCAAATAACAAAATATGATCAACAATTTGAGCTCAAAGTCTCAGTAATGTCTTTCAATTTGAGCAGAGTTTTTGTTTTTGATAACAGAGAGAGAGATCTCCTTTAAAACAATAAGAGAGATTCCAATATATAGTGCTCCAAGAAAGACTTGGGCACTTTGTTTCAAAAAAATGGCCTATGATGCATTTAATGCCTTCAATGCATTTTAAATTTTGTCCATGGGTTATACTGGAATTAGGTGTCAATCTTAAATATGGGCCGCTAGATGTGTGCACAGTTGTTCATTCATTTTACTCAATACAAAAAAATAGGTCGTGCCATTGAATATTTGCACTCTCTGATGTCCACCTAGTGGACTACTTCACCTTTTAGAAACATATCCCATACACAGATATTTCTGATCTTTCTCCATCATTCCCCCTTTCCTTGCTATATTTCATCATTTTCTATGCGATCTGAGCTCTCAGGCTATCTCTTTGGTTGGTCGTTGAATTTGTTCACAAGGTCTATGTCGTATTTGAATTTTAACGGAGATCCCATCACCTTAAATTTAACATCCATAGGGATGTCATTGGTCACTACTTTGTTTAAACCATATTGAACTTGTGAACGTTCATTGCTTCCTTGTTCAATCGCTTCTTTGAACCTACCTTTGGAATCATCCGTCGCTGCTTCTTTTTTTGCTTGAGGTTGTCTTTGTATTGGGAATGCTCTGCCTTTGACATCTATCATAGTCCACTACTTTGAAACTTTATCAACTTACAGAAAATGGGACCCACAATACTTCTTGCCTGAGCAGCTTCAAAAGGGGAACATGGATGCAGACACTTGTCACGCTCTGCTAAGTTAAAATGGGACACGTGGAAACTTACACTCAACTTATAGAAGCTTTAGATACCTTTTGAGAGTCCTAAAAAAGATTACACGTGGCAGCTTTTATTGAGCTTTTAGAAACACTATAGAAACATTTGGGACTCATTTGTATTCATGCAGATGATGACACTTGGCACGCTCTACTTACTTTAGCAACTCACCTGGGGCCCACCAAAATCATTACTCAATAACAAAACAAAAAGAAGAAACTACAGACATTGACATTTGACAGGTTCTATCAAGCTTTACCAGGGACACATGGCAACTTTTGCTTGACTTAGAAACAAATTATAATGGGTCTCGATGGATGACACTTAGCATCTTCTGTTGAGTTTTTAAAAACACTATAAAAACATTTGGGACTTATTTGGATTCACGTGGATGATGACACTTGGCATGATCTGCTTACTTTAGCAACTCACCTGGGGCCCACCACAGTCCCTACTCAATAATGAAACAAAGGGAAGAAACTGTAGACGTTGACACTTGGCAAGTTTTGCCGAGCTTTACAAGAGACATGTGGCACATTCCACTACATTTAGAAAAACATATTAAAATCTTCCGCAATTGCCACTTGGCAGCTTCCATGGACTTCTAAGAGAAGCTTATTGAAATAAGCTTTAAAACTTATAATAATCTTGAAATGTAGATGCAGACACTCAGCGGGCTCTGTTGAGTTATAACGAGACACATGGCATGTTCTGTCGCTTTTGCTTACTACCCTCCGCAAAGGTATTTTGTCTTTCAAGCTTTAGGGTACTCCTTTGAACTAATTGATTGAACCAACTGATTGAACCAAATGCTTTGGACCAAATCGCATTAAAATTTTGAACCGTCCATGTTGAACTTTTGAACCTTTTTAGTTGAACCAAAGCGTTGAACCAACCTTGAAAAATGCTTAAGTGTTGAGAGCTCATTTCTTTCCTGTAGAGTCCATAGATTTGAATCTATAGAGTCCATAGATTCAAGCCCAAAAAAGCTTGAATAATGAATAATTTGAATGCTCAGAACAATTTTTTAAAAGGGAAGAGAAGATTTTGGTCTGTTGAACCAGAATAGTTCATATGTTGTCCCAAAAATTATCTGACATTTTTGAGGACAATAGCTGGCTCTAGTTGGAGAACTTTCTTCAGTTAAAAACTTGGAACAGCTGAGGGGAGTAGAAACTAGAATCTCCAGTGCCTTGAAGTATGCCATTGAGCTATGGAGTCATGCTACCCAAGAAGAAAGGCTCCAAAATAAATGAAAATGAACAACACAAAGCAGAAACAAAGACAAAAAATATACATATGTACAGGTGAACTTATCTGATACTTCAAGAATTGAGGTGCTTCAGATGTTGTCCATTATGAGGTAGAGAAAAGAGTGTGCCATCTTGATACTTTAGCAAGAAGCTATTTTTACCATTGAGCTGATGGATAATAAATGAGCCCCTCCAAAGGGAGTCAAAATTACCATGCATCCCTTTTGGTTCTCTCCTTTTATCCCACAACAGAACTTGATCTCCAACCTAGAAATCATATTTTTTGCCTTCTAGTCAAAGAACTTCACCAGACTTTGATAGGTAGCAATTCGGTCCACCACCATAGTTCTCTACTCATCCAGCTTAGTTAGGTACATGATCCTCTTATCAATAGAGCTTTCATATGTCTGATCTTCAATTGCCTTAGCCAATTTTAATGCTAGTAATTTCAGGGTGATTAGTATCTCAGCATTGAGCTCATAAAGAAGTTGGAAAGGAGACACCAATTTTTCTTTTTGATGTAATTATATCTGCCCACAAAGCATCAACCAATGCTTTATGCCATATCATTTGGTTGTCATCTACCAACTTCTTGATGATATTCATTAGGTTCTTGTTACTTGATTTAGCTTGTCCATTGTGGAAAGTAATCAGAAGAGTGGGAGAGGGTGATCCCATAGTAAAAATAGAACTGAGTAATCTCCTAAAAAGTGAAACAAGATACGTTGTCTGTGAAAATCTTGGTTGGGACCCCAAACCTAGAAATGATATTCTCCTTGAAGAAATTGCACACTACTTCTGAAGTAGCATGCTTGTTTGGGATATCTTCCACCCACTTGATGAATTATTCTATGGCTATGAGAACATAATCATGTCCAGCTCTTAAAGACGGGTTTACAACACCAATGAAATCAATTCCCCATTGCTGAAATGGCTCTTCTATCATCACTAGTTTTAGAGGTAGGGCAGATAACTTGGGTCTTCCAATAAATTATTGGCATAGTTCACATTTCCTTACCCACTTGTATGCATCTTAAAAAAGAGTAGGTTAATAATACCTGGCTCGCAAAATTTTGTGGGCAATTACAGGAGTAGAAAAATGTCCTCCATAGGCCAAATTATGGAAGGACTTCAAAAGTTGATTCTGTTGTTCCTTATCTATGCAGCGAAGGAACACTCCATCAAGGCTCCTCTTGTACAGGCCATTGTCTCAGAGGAAAAAATTGGCAGCTTTTAGTTTAACAGTCTTCCTTTTTTTATGAGACAAATGGGTAGGACACTCACCGTAAGGAAATGAGAAATACTTGAATACCACTCATTCGTGATGGAGACAAAGAAGAATATTGGCATGTCTTCCACTTCTTTTTCTTCATGCCCTACTTCTTCGAGTCTATTATCAGCAATCAATTGACAAAGGCCTCTTCCCTGCACTAGCTTCATCGATTTGATAACTAGATCAAACTCTTAGATTTTTGCAATCTAATTCCTACTTTTGGTTCCAAACTCCTGCTAAGTTAATATGGGTTTAATTGTGGTATCAAGAACTAGGGCGGTAGTGTGGGAATTCAGAATGTAAAAGAGAAAATGATTTACTACTTTAACCACCACATAGGCATGCTTCTCCATGTTTGAATACTTCAGCTCATGAGCTTTAAGAGGACAACTCATGAAAGATATGGGAGATTCCACACCTTTTTCATTCTATTGAACCAAAATCACCGAAAGTGTGTGCTCAAAAGCATAACTGTACATCATGATATCTTTGGTATAATTTAGACAAACTAGAATTGGGGCATAGATAATGGTTGTCTTGATATCCTAAAATGCCAATTTACCTTCTTTTGTCTAGCTAAAAGTGGCCTTTAGTTTCATTATATCCACAATATGACGAGTCTTCTCAGCAAACTTAGGAATGAATCTTCATAAAAATTTCACCTTTCTAAAAAAAGAATGAACTGTAGTCTTACTTGTGGGTAGAGTAAGCCCCTAAATGGATTTGACTCTCTATGAGTCAATCTTTATGCCTTCTCAGAATACAATGTGTCTGAGAAGCTTCTCTTCTGTCACTCCAAAAATGGACTTCTTAGGGTTAAGAGAAATTCCATTTTGGAGACAACATTCTAGCACTTGTTGCATATGGTTTACATGTTTAGAGCGATGCTTGGAAAAGACGGTCAAGTCATCAAAGTATACCACAATGAACTTACCCATTTCGTCCTTGAAAGTAAGGTCTATTGCTCTCTAAAAAGTGGCACCAACATTTATCAAGCCAAATGGCATTCTTCGATAAGCAAAGGTGCCTCAAGGTGTGGTGAAGGCAATCTTGTGCTAGTCTGCTTCACCAACTTCAACTTGATTATATTCTGAGAAGCCGTCTAGCATTGATAACATCTCTGAGCTAGTCACTATCTAAATCACTTGATCCATGATGGGAAAAGGATAGTTATCCTTTACAAATGACTGATTTAGATTCTTAAAATCCACACAAATGCAAATTTCATCATTCTTCTTCCTCATGGGGACTATGTTGGCAATCCATGTAGACTGATAGATTGGAAAAATTATCCTAGTATTTAGCATTTTTTATATCTCAAATAGAATAGTACTTGATATCTTTGGATTATACTACTGAGATTTCTACTTGTAAGGCATTGAATCATCTTTGAGAGGAATTTCATGGTGAATTTTCTCAGGCCTGAATGACTTCAGATCATCATAAGAGTATGGAAAAACATCTATGTAATGATGAAGCAGGTCAGTAAATTTGAGTTTCTCTTCTAGAGTACAACACTTCTCAATGTTCACCATCCTGGGATTTTCCTTGGTACCCAAATTTATCTAATCAAACCCTTAGGAGGATTTTGAATCCATTTATTGCTGTTTGATCAACCTGTCATGTTTGTCAAATAATTTTTCAAGAGAAACCAGTCCTTTGGAAATTTTATTCCTTTTTAATTGCAAGAATTCTTCACTTGTGTCTGAATTCATTTCAGGAGCTGATTCGAGTTTCTAGAGCTTACTGCCTTCAAAGTGAAGCTGTTTGAAGCTATTTTTTTTTTAGAAAGGTGATGATTTGGTTGTTTCCATTGAACACTTGTCAATGATTGGCATTATCAAGCACACTTAGTTGAAAGACCAATTTGATAGTGTACATGTTTCCTTTGAAGTCTAGGTGAAGAATGAAGAGAGTTGCTAAAACAGCCAGTGCATCATCTCGGTCATTAAATTCCCTGGGTATGGCAGAGATGTTGAAAGCATCAAATCTTTTAATTTGATCCCAAACTAGATTACAGTAATGGTGTAATCTCTCATTTTTGGTTTGATACAAGTTTCTTACCTGACAAGCCACTAGTTCAGCATCTCCTTTAGCATGAAGGAGTTTAATGCCTTTATCTCGAGTAGCTTTCAATCCAAGCAATAGAGATTCATACTCAGTTGTGTTGTTGGTGTTGCTAAACTACAACTTATATAAAGAAGGGAAAATATTTCCTTGAGGAGATATCAACACAATCCTAGCCCCTGAGCCAGTAGAAGAATTGCTACCATCAAATTTCAGGATCCAAACATCATCAGAAATTAATCTTTCCTTAGATTTCTCCTTGCTTGGAAAGGAAAATTATTTTTCATCTATACCGCACCCTACCAATTTTTCTCATGTCTCATCTGAGTCAATTCCTGGATCGTCATCTACAAGACTTGCATCTTTTGAAACATGAATATCCTCTATGGTTAAGAAGTAATTACCCATGCCTGAAGATTCAAATAGAATTTGAGCTTTAGGGGCTGATCTCTAAGTGATAACATATATTGATTTTTTTTAGGAAACAGCCTCTGCATGATGCCTTTGACAAGGATCCTCACTTCAGACAAGTCCATGCTCAATTCTCCACCAACATCTTTAGAAAAAATTTACCTTAAAAGAATGTCGTATGAGGCTGGAACATCGGCCACCAGGGCTGCCATCTTGATTCTTTTGTTTAGAAATACTGCAAATACAAATTGGGCATCTTTGATTTGTCCCAGTAGAGGTACTTGTTTATTCTCCATGGAGAAACATCTCTTAAAATTTTTGGTCAATGTGAGTCCAAGAGTTTATGCCACCTTGGCAAGCATGACGTTGTAAGATGTACTTGATTCTATGATGCAATTGCTCAGTTTGTAACCATTTATCAACAGAAAAACATAGAAAGGCTCTATTTTCCTAGGGGCAGTTGGAGGAGTAATGACAATACTATTTGGGATGGACATGTTCTTTGAGGGATCATTAGTTACCTTTTTAACATCTTGTCTTGTAGAGATGGCTTATTCTTCACTCAATGAATTAACCTATCCAACTGCTCAGGATTAGATTGCAAGAATTTGAATTTAGATAGTTGAATTTTGGTCTTCTTGACATGGTCGATTATGTCAAATGACTGAAATAGACTAAGAATAGAGGATAGGAGTTCATCCTTTTAGTTTTTGGGAGGGGGAGGACTGATCTGTGAGTTGAAGTAGAAGGTGTAGAGATGTTTGATGTACTTACCTTTCCTATAATCACTGGGTCCTTTGGTTGGAAAGGTAGAGTGGTTCCCCATTTAGAAATTGAAATTATTGGTTGAGGTCGCTCCTCTATTATTTTTTTATCATCTTGCTAGGCTGACTAATTCTTGGACTAAGTAAACACATCATATGATCCCTCATCTACTTTACCTTCACTTATGGGTTCATCCTAGTAATTCAGGAAACTAATGTTGGAGTCGCCAGCTAATTCTTCTTCTTCCTCAGTGAAGAGATTAGCATCATTTTCTTGGTTCAATTCAGGCTAGAAAGAGAAATCAAATTTTGTTTCAAGATATCTAACTACTGAATTGGTTGAGGGTGCTTCAATGGCAACTTTCCCCTGTGGGGGAGGAAGATGATTTGGTTGTCCTTGATTCTTGGCAGCATTACCTTGGTATGACTGATTGGAGAATGTCCTCCTTGGCATATCTCTGTATGAAGGAGCTGAAAATATCCCTTACACCATTTACTTCTTGAGAGTTAGCAACTCATTTGCCAGCTTTTACACCATTGGAATGGATATTCAAAAGATGAAGAAGATTTACCTCTGTTAGGATCTCTCCTTATCTTTCCTGCCAAGATAAGGTCATCTTCCACCTCAGTAGCCAAATTTTGAGCTTCAGCAAGGTCTATTTGGCTAGCACGTCTCAACAAAAAACTCACTTCAGGTAGCTGAGAGTTGATGAAGAAATATTTGAGGTTTTTAGGTGTTGGCTGAGCAATTACAGGAATCCTATTCCTCAGTTTGTCAAACTTGGATATGAAATCCCTCATTGGTTCATGAGGCTCCTTCATTTATGTGATTTGAGCCAACAGAGCATGTGCATCTTTTGTAGACTTGAATTTGGCTTTGAGAGTGTTCCAGTCAGTCACAGTCTAAGCCTGCAGATGATAGAGCTAGTCTACAACAGCACCTTGTAAAGTTTCTTCGAACAGCCTGACTACTACATTCTCATACTCCACACCTATTATGCCACAAGCTATGTTGAAGGCTGCAATATGTTCATTAGGATGGACCTTCCCATCACCATAAAACTTAGAGAATTTTTTCCTTGAACTGTGTGGTAGCTCATATAGAGGTGAAGTTAAATTGAGTGGGCCAAAAGAGTTACCCCAAGGACCTTGAACTACCATTGTATGACTATGAAAAGGTGGAATAACAAATCTCAGAGGGGTAAGTATTGATAAAGCTTTATTAATAGCAGAAATGGAGGCTTTGCCTAGTAATCAAGACTTAACTTTAGTAGAAGGAAAGATCCTAGTTTGTTGGAGGCGAGATGGTGAAAGAAACAGATCAAAATTACTTTGTTGTACCAACTCGAATACAGGGTCAAAAATACTTTTAGCCCTTTGGCTTTGTGTATACTGTGGATCTATCAGAGTGTAAAAATAAAAATGAAAAAGAACTGGCACTGCTTCAGCTTGAGGCTTCAAACTATGCATTCTTTCACAACAGGATAAATAGATAAGGCTATAATGATAATGGATAAGACACAGGTGATGTTTCAATATGAAGCTTGAGGCTCTAAATTGCACAAAATTATTGTCCCCAATAGAGTCACCAAAAACTATTAGGTGAATATTTTATCACCAGCTAACTGATAAAAAAATAGGTCTCTTCAACCACTACATAGGGAGATTGGTCAGCTAGATGTGCAGGTTTACTACATCAAAAAGGGACAAATCTCTCCTCTCATCAAGGGGAGGTTCTTTATAAATATGCAGGAGCTATATACTATATATATAAGTAGAAAATAACACTCAGGGGTAGGATAAACCATCCATCTCTCTTTTTTTAGAGATTATGTTAACAAATAGAGGAGAAAATCTTGGTAAAAATGCTGAAGGCACTTCTCTTTTTTCAGAAGTGATATTATAGAAAATAGAAAGAGTTCTTTCAGATAGTGACAAGTAACTAGTAACCAAAGGCATGGTAACCAGTAGACTAAGATGTAGCCCAAAGTCTCCACCTCAACTACCCAAGACTGAGATATGAAGGACAATGAGGGCACAAAGTCATCCCTAGGTCCTTTACACAGAAATAGAATATGAAGGATAATGAGGGCACAAAGTTGTCTCAAGATCTTTTACACAGGAATAGAAATAAAACACACTAAAGGCAATTGTGGGGGCATAAAGTCTCTCCATAATTGGCTTCAAGACACCTTTCTGATTATTTTCACTAATTATGCTTATTCAATTAAATGGACAAAAAATATATGAAGAAAACAGACATAAGAACAATTTCTTTAACAACCAAGCTATTTCAACACAAATTTTGAAAAGTCACTTGTTTTCTTATTCAAATAATGAAATATGATCAACAATCTGAGCTCAAAGTCTCAATAATGTCTTTCAATTTGGGTAGAGTTTTTGTTTCTGATAACAAAGAGAGATCTCCTTTAAAATAATAAGAGAGAGTCCAATATATAGTGCTCCAAGAAAGACTTGGGTGCTTTGTTTCACAAAAATGGACTATGATGCATTCAATACCTTCAATGCATTTTAAATTATGTCCATGGGCTATGCCAGAATCGGGTGTCAGTCTTAAATATGGGCCACCTGATGTGTTTCCTGATGTGTGCATAGTTGTTCATTCATTTTACTCAATGCAAAAAAATAGGCCGTGCCATTGAATATTTGTTCTCTCTAATGTCCACCTAGTGGACTACTTCACCTTCTAGAAACATATCCCATGCATAGATATTTTTGATCTTTCTCCATTGTTCCCCCTTTTCTTGCTGTATTTCATCCTTTTTTGTGCTATTTGAGCTCTCATGCTATCTCTTTGGCTAGTAGCTAAAATTTTTCACAGGGTCTGTGTCATATTTGAATTTTAACAAATATCTCATCACCTTAAATTTGATGTCTGTGAGGACGTCATTGGTCACTACTTTTTTTGAACCATATTGAACTTGTGAATGTTCATCACTTTCCTATTCAATTGCTTCTTTGAACCTACCTTTGGAATCATCTGTCGCTACTTCTTTCTTTGCTTGAGGCTGTCTTTATATTGGGAATGCTCTGCCTTTGACATCTGTCATAGTCCACTGCTTTGAAATTTTATCAACTTATATAAAATGGGACCCACAATACTTCTTGCCCGAGCAGCTTCAAAAGTGGAACACAGATGCAGACACTTGTCATGCTCTGCTAAGTTAAAACGAGACACATGGCAACTTTCACTCGACTTATAGAAGCTTTAGATACCTTTTGAGAGTCTTGCAGAAGATGACATGTGGCAGCTTCCACTGAGCTTTTAGAAACACTATAGAAATATTTGGGACTCATTTGGATTCACGTGGACAATGACACTTAGCACGCTCTGCTTACTTTAGTAACTCACTCAGGGCCCACCAGAGTCCTTACTCAATAATGAAACAAAAGGAAGAAATTGCAGACATTGACACTTGGCAAGTTCCATCAAGCTTTACTAGGGACATGTGGCAACTTCTACTCCACTTAAAAACAAATTATAATGGGTCTTGGCAGATGACACTTGGCAGCTTCTGCTAAGTTTTTAAAAACACTATAGAAACATTTGGGAATTATTTGAATTCATGTGGATGATGACACTTGGCATGCTCTACTTACTTTAGCAACTCACCCAGGGCCCACCATAGTCCTTACTCAATAACAAAACAAAAGGAAGAAACTACAGATGTTGACACTTGGCAAGTTCCACTGAGCTTTACAAGGGACACGTGGCACGTTCTGCTACATTTAGAAAAACATATTAAAATATTATGTAATTGCCACTTGGTGGCTTCTATGGACTTTTGAGAAAATCTTATTGAAAGAAGCTTTGAAACTTATAAGAAGCTTGAAACGCGGATGCAAACACTTGGCGGGATCTATTGAGTTATAACAAGACATGTGGCACATTCTGCCACTTCTGCTTACTACCCTCTGTAAGGGTATTTTGTCTTTTGGGCTTTAGGGTAGTCCTTTGAACCGACCGATTGAACCAACTAATTAAACCAAATGCTTTGAACCAGACTGTGTTGAACTTTTAAACCATCCACATTGAACCTCTGAACTTTATTAGTTGAACCAAAGCATTGAATCAACCTTGAAAAATGCTTAAATGTTGAGAGCTTATTTCTTATAGAGTTCATAGATTTGAATCTGCAAAGTCTATATATTTGAATCTATAGAGTCCATAGATTCAAGCCTAAAAAAGCTTGAATAATGAATAATTTGAATGCTCAGAATGATTTTTGAAAAGGGAAGAGAAGATTTTAGTCTTTTGAACCAAAATAGTTCATATGTTGTCCCAAAAATGAGCTGACATTTTTGGGGACAACAAGCATAACAAGTGGCAATAGATGACATATGTTAAAATGAATTTACCTTTTAGGTATAGTTGATGGATGAAGACACAAAATACAAGGTAGGGTAGAAGAAGGAAAAACCCTAGACATGTGGCTACTTGATGGTTTTGCTCTTTTGATTGGTTGGGGTCAAGGTTTGGGTGGAGTTTGTGATGAGGTCAACTCCACTTTAAGAAATGGGTGGACCAAACTCCATATGGGGAAGGTATCGAGGTTTGTAATAGGTTTGTGTGGTGGTTTGCTTGCTTGAGGCATGATTGCATCAATTGGTTGGGACGTGAGGGACTAGTAGATGTTCCAATTAGCTTGAGAGGTGGTGGAAAGATGATAGATTAGTTGGTTAAAGGTGTGCTAGAAGGTTCAAGTTTATTGATGTAAGGGAGGCCGAACTATTGCCAAAAGGTAGCTTGATCCATATCAAGGTCTAGGGAAAATTCCAATTTCTACACTAATGTGGAAAAAGGTTTGTGTACTGGCTTTGCTTCATGGGTAGTGGATGCAAGGGATAGATTGTAGGTTTTAGATGTTGGTTGACCGATCGATTGATTTCTTGAGGTGAGGGAAGCACGGTTGAGATAAATGACTCATCCATGGGAGGTATCGGTAGGAACACTTCTCTTATAGGAATAATATTCATAAGAGTAGTGTTTGGTTGGGTAGCTAGTGGATGCAGCAAATCAATAATGTCTAGTTGTTTAGGTATGCCTATTAGGGTGGTATGTGATGATTCTAAGGATTCTATGAGCATGGCTATGGAAAAAGGACCTTCTCAGGCTGAATTTCCAATGGAAGGGAAGATGAATCTTTCACCTCTATAAGTGAAGTGGAGGGAGAGTGGGTAGATTGGATGGTTAGGTCCTCATGTGTAGGTGTATCATGGATCATGTTGACCATGTGGGTGTCATGAGTGCCTTCAGTTTGTGTGTCCTCATATTTGATAAGGGTATGGTTGGGAAAGGGTTTTTTGAAGATGTATAGGGATTGATTTTGAGGGGAATTGGGGTTATCCAACATGAGTTCCCCCTTGTCAATGAGGCTTTGAATAACATTCTTGAAAGTATTGCATCGACTGACATCATGTCTGATCACTCAATGAAAGGAACAAAGGTCATTTTCATTGTACCAAGTAGGCATTGGACAAGAAGAGTCAAACTATGGGGAGGTTTTATGGGTGGAATTTGTATAATATTGTATTTTAATAACGTTTCCAACATTGAGGCATAAGATTATCCAAGTGGAGTAAATTATTTTCAGGTGTTTTGTTTTAGGTTTCATGAGCTCTGGTTAGAGGGATTGGGAATTTTTTGTTGATTGACATTAGGTGGTGGTGTAGCCTTAAGGATGACTGCATTTGTAGTTCCCTTAGTCTTAACCCCAGAGTTAGCTTGATTACCTATTTTTGAGGAGGAGGTTTCATTGGTCTTGAAGGTAGATTTCTTGTTTCATAACTTTAATTTACCCTCATCTATAGCTCGGTTCTCTAACTTGCATGCCATGGTAAAAGCTTCATCAAAAGTTCTAAAGCTTTAAAAATGTAATGTAGAAGAGATGTGCTTGGCACAAGCACGAGAAAAAAGTTTGATCAATTCTAGCTGAGGCAAGGAGAATGATAATTGGTTGATCAAACTTCTCTAATGAGCCACAAAGTAAGCTATAGAATCATTCTCAAATTGGTGGATGGAATAAAGATCAATGATAGAGACTTTTTTGGATATATTGATTGAGAAGTGATCTAGGAAGGTCTGAGCCAATTGGATAAAGTATAAGATGGAATGTTTGGTAATGGCACTATACCAATCCAGCATCAAGCCAGAAAGAGACATAGGAAATGTGTGCAAACGCAGGGCATCATTGTAGGCAATCATGTAGAAAGAGTGCCTAAATGTTATTAAGTGCTATTAGGGATCTTCTTTACTATTAAACTTGGCTAATTTTGGAAGCTCCCATTGGGTTGGATAAGGTCTGATAGGGACTGAAGGGTGAATGGGCTCATTACAAACTGTCATAAGATAGAATGTTATGGGCTCCCAAAAGGGATGACTAAAGAGTTACCATTTTGTCCATGAGTATTTTCATTAAGTCTGCTTGAGGTGGTGTACTTGAGGGGTTATAAGGCGTATATTGTGGTTGGGGGATATATTAATAATCAATAGGGGACTGGGAGATGGCCCCATACTAATAATAAGTTATGGGGGGTTGGGTAGTAGATATATACCCTTATGGGTTAGGGGTATAACCAAGGTTAGATAATGTAGGTAATTTTTGGGATGTTGAGGTAGGTTGAGTTGTGCTTGGATTGGTAATCAAGGGAGTCGTCATGATCTTTGTGCTGATGGGTGGTGAGGTAAAAGGGATAGGTACCCATAATCTTGGTAAAGAGGTATTAAATGATGGGTTGGGTTTGACATGATGGGTTGATGGTTTGGATGTCCCCAAGGTGGAGGAGTCATTAGTGGGGGTGGATGGTGTAAGGGTAATGGTTGATTGGATAGGTTGGTTCTCATCCATAACATCGAAGGGGTTGGTAGATGAAGATGTCTAAGTGGTCAAAGGTTGGGTGGTGATCATGGAAATAGGGATACCCTCCATAAGGTGGGATGGCATGTCATAAGGAATATCTTGAGGTGGATTTGAAACTAGGATATGGTGAGAAGATATGTTAAGATAGTGTTGAAGGGACACTAGATTATTGTCTTAAAAAGTGGTAAAATCTAGGTCTCCTCAGGGAAATACCCAAGGAAAATTAGGGATTCCTAATGGATTAGGTGAATCTTTCATCTCTAAAATGTACTCCACAAATGAGGAGATAAAGGAGGTTGATTTAGGTGATGGGTTTTGTTATGTCAGGTCTCTTCACCACTAACTAGTGAGAACCATACAAAAAGTGGGAGAGAATACAAAAGAATAGACTCACCACTCAAATAGAAAGAAGACAAATAAAATAGTCAAGGCAATCAAGGAACACACTAGAGAGTACATTTAACCCTGAATTTAGTTTTAAGATTGCTTTTGGCTTATGTCTTAGTTTATGAGAATGTGTGATAGGAGTTGGCTTATAGATCAAGTACTATATAAGTAGTTTATGGATAGTTTTAGGTTAGTTTTAGTGCTCAAAATAATTTTTATTGAAATCAATACATGGCTTGGTATTGGGGCCTACCCCCTCACTTCACAGTCCCACATCAATAAGGGTGTCAAGTGCTTTGCCAATATACATTGATATCCAAAGTTTATACTCAACCAGAGAGTTGATTTAGTTATTCTCTTGGTAATAACCTCCAAATAAAATTGTTGAGAGTGGGTAAGGTAACTGTTAGGTGATGAAATCCTAGTCATACCTTGTCTCAAGTGAGTTATGATGTTTGATTGTGTAACATAAGTGTGCTATGAGTAATCCTGATGTCATTAATTAATCTAAGTGAGCTAGAAGAAGCAAACAATCAATGGATGTAGTATGTTTTAGACCCAAATGAAGTTTAGATTTCAATTATGAGCATATATAGAGAAAAAATTATATATATATGGATAAAAATAAAACTCAAGTAGAGATGTGGGTCCCACCAGGCATGCCAAAATATTTCACTCAAATTTTTCTTTTATTTAGAAGAGGCAGTAAACTTATAAATATGGGTTGTGGTAGGAATACTTGTTTGTTTGCATGTTGAATCAAAATATTATGAAGAGCTCTTCTTTGGCTTGGGGAGGATGACCTACATGTAAGAAATCACTGGATTGGATTAGGTGAGTGATAGGCATTATTGATCTATGGGTGGAATCTAGCCTAATTCTAGTAGAGTGACAGTGCTTGGAGACTTGGTTGAGAGGCAGTGGCAAGTTGGATCTCAAAAAAAGGGGTTGATAGTGTTGGATCACGCTAAATGACCTATAAGAGAAAACTATGAGTACTTGAACTCTTGATAATAATTACAGATGGTTTGACCTCCTAGGCCTCTCTCTCTTATAGGCATAAGCAAGAGGTGGAAGTGGTTGTCCAAACTAGACTTGAAGAAGGCTTCTAAATATAAGTCATCCATGCAAAGGGATTGCAACTATATTTAGACTACCATATTTAGAAAAGCAAGGTAGTGGTTTGCATGTAGGTTGCATGCAGGAAGATCAGGTAGTTAAAGTTGACTGTTAATAGTTGGGCTGACTATTGATGGTTAGCCTGATCATCGATGGTTGAGGATAACTACCAAAATAGCCTAAAAGGCAATGCAAATCTTAAAACTATTGAAGATAGGCCTAGATAAGGAAAAAAGGGGTCTAAGGAGCCTATTAGGGGCTGTGGTACTTGGGAATATGCATGCAAAATGTTGGTGTCTACGATTACCTTGTTATAAAAACAAATCTTAAAGAATAAAATTCACCCAAATATCCTTGTTTGAATCCATGTAGCATTTGAAACCTTTTTGTTCACATTATATCCCTCTAAGATTGAAAATTTGTTGGAAATGAACTTATTTATAATATTGTATAAGCCTAGGTGATCTATGGTTGTCATCCAAATAGATATTCCTAGTGTAAAGGTGTTGAGAAGTAAATAAACTAGTTTATTTTAAGATCATAATCTTAACCAAAGAGCCTTTAGCATATTAGACCTTAGAACATGGTAACAATGTTGTGTTCATGCATGTAACCTTCCATCAATTGTAAACAAGATCTGATGGAGGTATGGTTGTGTCGAGATATATTAGAGTAAAAACATTTAGTGTGTCATATTTAAAAACATTTCTAATGATAAAAATGTAAAATTTGATTTTCCACTAATCAACAACACAATATAGGGAAATTTTGAATTATCGATCTACAAACAAGGTTGTAATAGCACGGACCTCCATTATAGCACCTAATAATATTCTCATGTATCCTAATGCCAATATCTTATATTTTTGGCCTTCTCCCTTAAATATATTAGGTGGTTGGCTACTAATGAGTGATATTCATGTCATTTTCTATTTTGACTTATAAGAGAATTGAATCTGAGTGGGAAGATTGCCTAAATGAACTTGGGTATGATATCCCATATTTTATGTGAAGACATTTATTACAAGTTTATCACTCCTTAGAATTGTAGTGTCCACATGGTGGATGAGTGTTAAAAATTGGCTATAGTGCAATAATGTGTAAGCTAGGTTAGGCTTCAGGTTTGACTTGCCCTTTATAAAACATGTGCAAGAATAACCCTAGTTTATCAATGGAGGAGGAGTGGGCAGACTGACCAGAGGACAACTTTTATAACATATTCGATTCAAGGTTGCACCTCACTACTGATTTACCTCATACCAAAAAAAATTGTCTAAGGGTCATCTACATATAAATTCACTCATATAACTAATTATTAAGATTTCACCTCTTGGTTGTAGGCTTAGATTGTGAGATAGCCTCTTTCATGCTTAGGTTATCCATATCATAGTTTTGTAGTTAGCTTCATCATCTATACAAGACACCTTTGAAATGATTAAAGTAGAATACATGGCATTTGAGCATCATTTCAGAGCTCAAGATGGATTTTGGCACAACATGTAACAAAATAATAGAAGTAGGACACATGTTGGATGTGTCTTGGCTAATATAAACAATTGATCACCCTTTTAAAGGTAAACTAAATTCCACACCTCCCATCTTTGTAATGTGAACAATAATTGTTGATCAATCATGATCAAAGGATAGGAATTGGATGACTCATCCTTAATATAAACCATTGGTTGACCTTTCAGAGGTAAATTGAATTATACACTTCCAATCTTGATCATGATCAAATCCTAACCATCAAATCAACCTTTCAAATTTTTGAAGGTAACAAGCATAGAATGTAAATTAACCCAAAAAACAACATTGAAGTGACACATTGTGATTGATGAATTCATGACAAGGTGTTATATGGTAGGGTTAGAGGACAATTTAAGTCATGAGGTTGGTTTTCATAAATTTTGAATCTGATGTCTGATTTAGTCAAACAAACAAGCATTGATTAGGTTTTTGTGCATTTTGAACTCATTGGTGGGGTAATTGAGGGCCTTGAAGAAACCTATGCCCATTTCACCCACTCGAGCACTCTTTGTAACCAATCTAGACTAGTAAACCCATGATCATAACCTCTTAATCAACCCAATCATGTGTATCACATCCATATTAATATGAGAGGATTAGTTATGGATGTGATCCCATTTTTTTGGTTTGGTCATTGACATCAGATACACATGTTGGTTGTATCAGGAAATTATATTTACATGATGAAAAAAAGAAAAGAAAGGTTTTGTAGTGGTTTTGTGATGCAAGATCATTCAAGTCAATGAGAAACATTGTGTCAACAAAAAATGATGTCATGTGTTTCTGCATGTTTGTAACTTGTCAATAGTATTGACATTTTGGAATTTATCAAATATTGTCAAAATAGGGCCAAGAAACATTCCAAAAATTTCAACACCCCAAGAACAACAAGTAAAGAAGGTTTAATTCATAATTTATGGTTTAATTTTACCCATTTTGGGTAAAAGATGAAACCTTTGGTTGAAATAGGTAGTGGCTATGAAACTGTCACTCTACATTAATAAATGGTTATGTAACTACCCTAGTGGTTACATAACTATTATGTTAGTTTCAAAACCACCGGTTTACAATAAATAATAATTTCACTCACATTGGTTACAAAAAAAGTAAGTACCTAGAATGATGAATTTTTCCATTTAGACCATTTCCCAAGAACAAGAGAATTCAATGAGCACTCTAGACTACAGTGAAGAGGTAGAAGATATTTGAGTCAGTCAAAAAGTTAGCTTTAGAGTGATATTTGAGTTAGAGAGAGTAGTTTCAAATGGAAAAGTATGGGTATGGATGTAAGATCAATGAGTAACACAAACTACTCATGTCCATTAAAGGATTGTGTCAGAATTATGTTCTTCATGTTTTTATTTCACTCAAGAATAAATGTGTGTTTTTACTCATGCACATCTGCATGTGGGTGGGTGGGTGTGTGCATGTGCATTCATGTGTGTATATGTGTGTGCATAAAGAGAGTGTATGTGTGTGTGTGTGTGTGTGCACGTGCGTGCGTGTGCATGCATATTTATATATGTGTTTATATATATGCATGTGTGTTAGTGGATTATGTATGTGTGTGCACATATACGTGCATGTGTGCATGTTCATGTACACGTCCTTGTGTGCACATGTTTTTATGTGTCTATGTGTGTGTGTGTTACCAATTAATTTTTACCATCTTACCCATCCTACACCATTTGGTATTAGAGCAATTTTTGTCCTACAGAGTTGAGTGTGTGAGGCTCTAGTTGGGTCTACTCAAGGTGAGAGAGTTTTACATTATTTAGAGTTGTGAGGAGTAGAAATGGAACATAGAGGAGTACCTATTGAAATAGGATGAAGAATGCCAAGATTTTTATATTTAATATAAATGTTGAGAGGTATCCAAGTTAGACTGATATTATGGATACTACACAACATAGATGTGTTACAAATATGAGTGAAGATGAAGGAGAAGCACCCTAAGTTCAACTTGAAGAGCTGGATGATGAACCAAAGGATATAATTTTGAAGTTCATTTCTAAAATGGAAGGCAAGCCAAAGTTGGACACTCATAGCTACTCAGGAAGTTCATGACCTAAAATCTAATTGAATGGATATTATATGAAAATAAATGAACCAAAAGAGTGAAGTTTTAATTTACAAAGATGAAGGGACATGTATCCTTATGCTGGGATCATGTGCAAAATGAAATGGCTAGAAGAGGTAAAGACAAAATCAAGACATGGGATAAAATGGTTACAAAGTTGAAAGGTAAGTGTCTACCTTTTGATTATAAGCAGAGTTTATTCAATAAGTTGCAAAATTTTAGGCAAAAAGACACGTGGAAAGGATTACATAGAGGACTTTTACAATCTCATAGTTTGGGCTAGTCATGTTGAAAATGATGAAGAGAAGATGTCAAGGTATGTGAATGGTCTTATTATTTCCATGTAAGATGAGTTTATAATGATTAATTTTCATTTGGTAGAAGAAGTATATTAATGTGCTTTGAAAGTTAAAGAGATGTTATCAAGGAGACAATAGAATAAAACAAGAAATAAAGGAATATTTTCAAATAGAAGAGGTCAATAAAACATTGTAAGAGGACATCATATTCATGAGGAAGAAGCTAGCACTTAACATAATCACAATCATGCATGAAGAGGAAGACAATACTATGGTATAGGAAGAGGTAGAGGTTTCATGGGCACATCCTTTAGGTGTGGACATGTTTTGTTTATAGCTTTTGAGTTCCCACAAACACACCAAAATAGCACTGACCCAAAAAGTGTTAGTATAAAATTTACATCAAGCATTAGATTCTCATTTTCTAGTTTATTTTCAACCCAATTATAACATGAACAATGGAAATATATATTGATGTTAATTTATACGTAGTCTCCCTAATTCCTAAAATAAATCCCCATTTACTCATCCTTTCAGCCCTGAGAAGCAAGATGTGGGATCACACCCAATGCTATGTATTGCGATATTCATATCCACATACAAGAACTTCTACACAAATAATTTTATTTTGATCAAATATTACACTTTACTTATATAACTTACCTTAAAACATAGAAGTGTCACTCTCCTTATGTTGATAGACAAAAATGGTGCAAATAACATTTAATCTTAGATATGTGAAAATCAACTCTATATTTATGTCATGCATGCAAGGACTTTGTCCTACCATGTATGGGTATTGTTATTCCAATAGGTATTCTAGAATGACAGTCGAAGAGAGGTGGTGAACTATAATATTTGTGATTTGTTAGCAATTCATGGCCACCTTAAATGTGATGTCCATTTTACTATTTCTAGATAATTTCAATATTAAATTTGGTGTTTATTTGATGATCATATTAAATTTATTCTTTTTTACTTGGATAAGTTGATAAAAAAATTGTAATATCTTAGGCATGTGGTGAAGTTTGGAGAAATGTTTTCCCATCAAGTTTTTTTCAAACCCAAAAAAGTGGTGCAACTATATTAAGGCCCTCTATTAGCAATTAGGAGTTTTTTCCTAAGAAGATAATATAGTCATTAATCAATGTCGTAAATGGCAAATCCAATATATATGCCTCAAGATTGATATTTCTTGATGTTTTTCTGATAGATGTGTTTAATATATATATATATACTAGTTTTATGTATTTTTTAAAATGTTATTTATTTTTAATAGTTTACAATGCCATTAAATTATTTTTTATGTGAGACACATTACCATGCATTCATAAACTAGCTTAAATGACGTCAAATTACTTAAAACTAGTAATTTGAAGGGAATGAATGTAAGGAAATAATTTGATGATTTTAACCACAAGTTTGGATTGCTCTATACCATGAAGCCAAAAATATAAATCATGAGAACTAGAGAAATAAATTTTGTATGGCATAAACTCACATACCAATTAAGGTGATTCATCATTTACCCATTAATTATTACACCCCTCACCCTTAACCTTCCCATACTCCCTCACCCCTATCCTAGTACTATAGCAGAAGCACTAGGCTTCAAGAGAGCTTAGGAAATAAAAACCAAGAATAGCCTAACAAAGACAATTAGGAAAACCAAAAATAACTAAGCAACCATGTTGAAAAGATTGGCAGTAGGTTGATCCTTGTCATCTCCTCCCCCTCAAGGGCAGGGTCTAGTGTTGGTATTGTTGATTATCTCTAAAATTTTCTCATTGCCCTCTTGAAAGTTATATGGATCAGTTATAGCAGGATAAATAGCCAGAGCCAAACATGGAAACATGTTTGGGTGAGGTAGAGGTGACCTATCATCTTGGTGTATATGAAGGGATCCCCAAATATCATGTTGAGAAAACGGAGGATAATGTATGTGCAACGTAGGAGGAGGACCCAAACCTATGCATAGAGTGGGCAGAGGTGATTGTCTATGATGAGACATCCCCACTCATTTGTATGAATGGTGACATGATCAGCTCCACGGATGGCCACCCTTATAGTTTCCCTCCCTTGAGGGTGAAGAGGGTGGGACACAAGTAAGAGTACATGGATTTTTTCCCTAGTTATAAAAAATGGTCTCTGCAACTTTATTGTAGTGAACTTGAATTTACATAAACACGTTGAAAATCACCATAGTTTTGTTATAAGCAAAAGACTGGTCATCAATAGTATAGTTATAAAATATATCTGCATTTCTTTCTTTTCATATAAATAAAAGAATTTTCAATATGAAAGTATGCCAAATATGTGTGTATTTTATAGGAATCATTAGCCAATCCCCTAGGAAAATATGTTGTTACAAGAAAATCTCTTTCTTAGGTTTGAAATAACCATGGATCCATATCTTATCTAAAGATTTTTTCAAGTCTAGAATAAATGCATAAGGGTCTCAAGATGCTCTACAAACAGACACTTTGATTCCATAACCCCTAAATGAATAAGGCAAGGGATAAAGGGATGCATCTAATAAAACAAACACCATGCTAAGTGTGAGAGCTTAGGCTCAATAATAACATTCCACACTATTTGAAAATGACTAATTTCTATGTGTGAAGTAGAATGGAGAGACAAAAAGCATTGATATTTTAAACCATAGGCAACATAGGTGAAAACCATTCATATCCCTTAGTGGGAGTAGAATTTTGAAAGGGAGTTTCAACATACTTCGTCATAGTCTAGAAATGTTAATAGATATATTATGAACCATATATGTAGGGACAATCTCAATGATATCCTAGAAGGACTCTTTGTCATGTTGTTTTATAGAAACTTGGCCTTAGATTCTAGCCAAGAGAGCGAAGTTTGAGTCAGGTTGTGGAAAATATCTTACATTGTATGCATACCCCTTCTCAAAATCTTGGGTTCATGAACCAAAGACACTTTTTCCATAGGAATGTCATGAAAATTAATGATAGGGGACCACCATAAGTAATGTTTATTAATATATGGAGCATTTATAAACCTATCCCCATTCCAAATAAGTTAGGGTTTGATTTTTTACCATGTTTTCCATCTATTTTTAACAACAAATAACCCAACCACTTTGACAAGAGTTTGAAGAATAATAAGGTTATGAAATATTAAATCATTCTAGGTTGTTTTTCCATATGGAGATCCTTCAGAAATACAATTTTGAAGTAAGACTTTATAGCTTATTTCCCTTCAATAGATCAAAAATTCCACTTGGCACACAAAGCAATGCCTTGGTGATTAATTTCAAATAGACCCATCCTACCAACTTCCTTAGGGAGATGATTGAAATCCCAAGCTACCCAATGGAAACTCTTCCCATATTCAAAGATTGCCCAGAGAAGATCTTTAACAATAATTTTTAATTTCTATTAGAATTTTTTAGAAGGGACCCAACAACAGGATTAATATTTATGAGTTGCAAAAAATAACTTTAAAATATATTTGAAAATTCCTTGCAAGGAGAGAAGTTTAATAATCCATTAGGATATTATTTTTTCTACTTGATCAAATATGTGTTGCCACAAATGGTAGGGTGTAGCTTGAAATGCAAATGGTAATCCTAGAAATTGAAATATTTCACCATGGTTGATTTGCTCCCATTCATAATTATTCAACCAAGGGGGTGGGTGTAGGAAAGATTGTCTATAGTGCTAAGTCTTTCTCCATTGAATATTTGAACCTGAAGCTAGGCAAACAATATCAATACATTGCATTTTGATATTATCCTCCTCCAAAAGAGTGAGAAAAGAGTCAAAAAATTGCCCATAAACTCAATGTAGCCATAGGCTTTCTCAAATTCACTTTTAATGAACATTATTCATTGATTAGATATATGTGTCGATACCATGCCTCTAATACTACAATGATGTTGTCAATAATATATCTACTTTTATGAAACTATTCTTATCTTGACTAACGACCAACTTCAAGGTATGTCGAATGCATAGGATGAGGGTTTTGGCTATGGTTTTATAGGATACATTGATCAGGGTGGTTAGTTACCAATTGTAGATCAATTTCTAGTCTCCCATTTTAAATATGAACCTAATATGCCCTATTTTAATATACTGACAGAGAAATTCAGAATTGAAATTTCCACATTATACTTGGAAAAGATATTCTCCAACAGTATCCCACATAGCTTTGTAAAATTTACATGGAAAACCATCACAACTAGGGGATTTATCATTAGCCATTTTTAAAATTTAGTCACATAAATCCTCAATGGTGATAGGCCTATGACATGTAACACATTAGGGTAGTGAAAGCTTGCAAGGGACAACCAACAAACATTACTTAAGTCCTTGTTATTGTTCATGAGAAGGATCCTAGGCTTTGAAAACCAACTGATAATGGTATAAAAAGGCTTGAACCATAACATGCACCTTAATTAGCCATCGACCAACCTATTTAATGAATTTTTTTTAAGCATAGTGCTTCATCTCAAACATTTGGAATAATTCTTTGGAATATTTATCATCTATATTAAGTCAATGCAATTTGGCTTTGATTTGTGTATCACATATATTTTAGGCATCTAAAATATGAAGAAGTTATTGTATCATCACTACTTGAAGGTGGAGTGGTTCATGAAAGGGTCTATACTCTAGTACAGTCATTGTGTGACTCAACTTTGAAGTGGTGGTAGAGCAGGTTTTCCAATGGATGCATGTGTGTCGATGGTCATAGATACAAAGGAAATGTGTTGTATATTTGATTGTATACAACCAACACTCAATCCAACTGGAGTTATTGTTGATCATGGCACAAGGTTCCAAACTCACTAGATATGGGCTAAAGTGGGACCATGATTCAAAAGGGAAATATTAAGAAAAAACTATCTTTTGAATTTTGGGCCAGTTGAATGTCAATCAATAAGAAACTAAATCAATGAGTAGTTGAAAAGGATAATATCCTACAATGCCTCAATTGATAAAAAAAAATACTTGTTGAATAAATATGATTGCATGAAAAACATGGTTCTATCAAGTCTCTTTAAGACCCTTTTAGATACAAAACACAAATTAGACCATGTGTGCTAGACGGCATATCTGAAATGAAGTGAAAAAATGGAGTCATAAAACCCATAATTATTACACATATAACAATGCCTCACATTCACTAGTTATCCACTACATAAGAGGTGACTAAGTTTGTCAGTTGCTAACTCGAGCATATTAAAGTCATCATAGAACACTAGGTGTGAATGTGGTAATTCATCACCCACCCAATGCCAAAGAACCACACTTTCAATGGCATAATTAGATTCAAAAACATTGACTAACCCAAAAACATAGTTTTTTAATATTTAAAAACATCTAAAGAACACAATTTCAGTGGTCACACCCATGATCCACATAACAATGATGCCATTTTTGAGAAAAAAAGATAATAATTCCTCCATGCCCTAGATCAAGATTACCATTCAAGGTTAAAATCTTTGCCTAAATCAATTTACTAATAGGTGTGATCCAAAAATATGCCACAATTACTTGTAGGCTAAAAATGTCCATTTATAGAAATCACTACCAAAAATATCACACTACATACATGTGAGGTGGTTTTTTGAGACCCTACACATTCTATGAGAAGAAATTCATGGATTACGAGTGTCAAGGGATATATCCTCTAAACCTAATCCATCAAGGGATCAAAACCTGTTATAACAAAATTGTTGTTAGTTTATTTGTAAAAAATCATTAAGTTGAAATGGGCATCATGTGTATGTAAAAAATTCTCCCTCCTCTAATTGACAAGGTGGACTAAAAAAGCATCTTGGTGACCCTGGTGTGGAGAAACATAATGGAGACCCAACTGTGAATCTTGAGAAATATAGAGTAGTAATATAAGAAGCTAAAAGAGTATTGGCAACCAAAGGTGTACTGAAAACTCAGGTTTCTTATATCCTTAGATGTTTTAGCTTGATTTTGAAATTTCTCCGTAGAGGGTTGGGTGATCAACACCATATCTTTGGATATATCTTACATACAAGGACCTAAGCTAAGAATAAAATTCACTAATTTGGTATTGGACATCCCCATAATGGGGTTCTCTATCATGATGTTATTACAACCATTTTTGCAGCCACCAACTATTATCTAACCTTCTTCACCATTAAAATGAGGAATTTTATTAGATGGCTTTGGCATTGCTTTATTTTCAAAGGTGAACAATGGAGAATCTATGATTTTATGCTCAGAGGATTGGTAAAAGAAACATGTATTTGTAAAATTAATATACAACATTCTTTACATATAAAGAGAGTCATCGACTTGAATGTCAACAAAAACCTTAAGGTCACGAGAAAGGTTGACTTTGACACACCCATTTCTAGGGCCTTGCCAACTAAAATTTCAGTAATTTATGGCATTTAACATAGACTATGGTGGTTTTTATTTTATTAATAGAGTGTCAGCAAGGAAGATGAATTCTTTTAAATTCCACCCAGACCAAGCCTTCAAGGTTATTTGTTCTACAACAACAAAGCCATGCATCTAAGGTGATAAAACCAAGAGGGAACTACAAACATACCAAGTGGAGGATTTATATAAAATAGTGATGACATGTTGTGGGTTGATTAAGTAAAACAAAACAAAAAAAACCTTTGGTCATATTTTGGATAACGTCCAACCTAATACCATAAGGCATCCATGTAGACTGGACCCAACTTTTCAAGGTACTTTAAGAAGGAATTCTCCCAACAAAATACCCTATTAAATAAAATTATTCAATCCATTTGTATGCAGGGTCAAATCTTAGGAAAGGTAAAATAATATTAGGGGAAGATACATTACCTCATGTAAGACCTTTGATATGAACTTATGAGGTTTCTTGGTTGGGGGGAATAATTTTTAATAGCTCCACAATCCATAATTGTAGTTTCAATAATTGCACTAGTGTTGTGGGTTGCCATTAAATAGGCAAAGGTTGCCCAAGGGAGGCATTACTTTAAAAACTAAATAAACACAAATACAAAGAAATATATCCCATTATTTTCTAGATAAAACGTGGTATGAAAGCAAATAAACATAGGGAAAATCAATGGTCGAGGGAATTAAACCCTAGCAAAGCTCTTTTTCCAAAACCAAGACAAGTTTTGAATAGGCATTTAATTTGAAAGGCTATCACTCAAAATTTTGATGGGAAATTTTAGCTAGGCACTCTAAGGGAGAAAAGTCATATACCCACATTGAAAATATTTTTGAAAGAAGGCTTATAAGGTACTACATGCATCAAACATTATTAAACATTTTTATTATTATTATTTTATTTATTAGGAGGTTTCATTGCTTTTGAAATATATTCAACTAACAAGTGTGATAAAAACTCATGAAATCATATTTAAAAACATCTTCATAATTGGTGGAACATGATCAAAGTAACATAGTGATTCAATAAAGGGAGCTTTCCCAAAAAACAAATTAATGGAGGGGAGCATAGGGGTAGTAGGGGAGGGGTGACTAGATTTATAATAAATCTATAGTGGAATGGTCCCATAAATATCATAATTATTACTTGTCTTGGTCTGAAATAACATATAAACCCAATAAACCATGATTTTTATGCTAGTGGGGGTGATGCCACAATGGAAGTGGCCCTCCTACTAACATAATGGCTAACTGGTTATGGGATGAGTATGTTTTCTTGATCGCCCTTATTTTCTAATCATTTGTGTCTTCATAATCCCAAAAACTCTCATTCAAATACCTCTAAATACATGCATTGTCATATATGCCTTTTTAGTGCATCTTGGCATTGTTTCTACGACTCTAAACTCTTCATTCGTTTAAAAATATAATCCCACATTGGTTGGTAGGCTTGGTTTGTGACAACATATAAACCCAATAAATTATAATCCTTATGCCAATGGGGATGATGCCACTATGGAAGTGGGATGAATATGTTTGTTTTCTTATTCGCCCTCTCTACTTCTTTGTGTCTTCATAATCCCAAAAATTCTCATTCAAATACATCTAAATAAATGCCTTGTCCAAGTTAGATATGCCTCTTTAGTGAATTTTGAAATCATTTCTACAACTCTAAAATCTTCATTCCTTTAAAAAAAAATTCCACATTGGTTGGTAGACTTGGTTTTTAATATATAAATGCAATAGACCATAATTTTTATGCCAATGGGGGTGATACCACAATGGAAGTGGCCCTCTTACTAACATAATAGTTGATTATTTATAGGATGTGTATTTGCTTTCTCAACCTTCCCCTCTCCTCCTTTGTGACTTCATAATCCCAAAAAAATATGTTTAGATGCATGCCTCTTTAGTGCATCTTAGAATTTTTTATACAACTCTAAAATCTTCACTAAAATTTTTATTGACAAAACAAGCAATACGATTGCATACAAACACCAGATCTAGATGTAAGACCAATAGCAAAGACATTCACTATGAAATAATGAGATCAAATTTGAACACACTATAACACAGATATACCATGAAAAAACCTCATGAAGAGGTAAAAACCACCAATATTATTCATTATTTGAGAAACAAAATGTACCCAATACAAGCTTTCTCTTCTCACTTTTTTCATAACATCTTACAATATAAACTCTTTTTATATATAAGTAAAGAAATCTACGCATTATAAATGATCTTTTTCAACCACCACATTAATGGATCCAACCTCTCCAAAGGTCATTTAATATATTTTATTATTTATTTACACAAGGATAAACTCATAATAAATAATAAAATATATTATTATTTAATCAATGTAATTTAATATATTAAGGGTGCATAAATAACACCACTTAACCATTAATTGTTTGAATAATCTCTTTTAATTTTAAGTGGGGATACATGGTGATTTTTAAGAGGTAACAACATAATGAACTTACACTCCATGAACCATCTATATGATGAGTTTTAAGAGGTAATAATTGAAGGAAACATCATTCATCATATTATAGTCACCTTTAAAGTAATTATACTATATAAACATAGCCACCCAAAGGTATTACATTATGTAACTACAATCACATAGTCACTTTTTAAAAAATTACACTGTACAACTATAGATACCCAAAGGTATTACACTATGTAATCACAATCACACATTCACCTTTAAAGGAATTACACTATACAAACCAATAAATTGTAATCCTTATGCCAATGGGGATGATGCCACAATGGAAGTGGGATGAATATGTTTGTTTTCTTATTCGCCCTCTCTACTTCTTTGTGTCTTCATAATCCCAAAAATTCTCATTCAAATATATCTAAATAAATGCTTTGTCTAAGTTAGATATGCCTCTTTAGTGTATTTTGGAATCATTTCTATGACTCTAAAATCTTCCTTCCTTTAAAAAAATAATCCCACATTGGTTGGTAGACTTGGTTTTTAATATATAAATGCAATAGACCATAATTTTTATGCCAATGGGGGTGATACCACAATGGAAGTGGCCCTCTTACTAACATAATAGTTGATTGGTTATAGGATGTGTATTTGCTTTCTCAACCTTCCCCTCTCCTCCTTTGTGACTTCATAATCCCAAAAAAATATGTTTAGATGCATGCCTCTTTAGTGCATCTTAGAATTTTTTATACAACTCTAAAATCCTCACTAAAATTTTTATTGACAAAACAAGCAATACGATTGCATACAAACACCAGATCTAGATGTAAGACCAATAGCAAAGACATTCACTATGAAATAATGAGATCAAATTTGAACACACTATAACACAGATATACCATGAAAAAATCTCATGAAGAGGTAAAAACCACCAATATTATTCATTATTTGAGAAACAAAATGTACCCAATACAAGCTTTCTCTTCTCACTTTTTTCATAACATCTTACAATATAAACTCTTTTGATATATAAGTAAAGAAATCTACGCATTATAAATGATCTTTTTCAACCACCACATTAATGGATCCAACCTCTCCAAAAGTCATTTAATATATTTTATTATTTATTTACACGAGGATAAACTCATAATAAATAATAAAATATATTATTATTTAATCAATGTAATTTAATATATTAAGGATGCATAAATAACACCATTTAACCATTAATTGTTTGAATACTCTCTTTTAATTTTAAGTGGGGATACATGGTGGTTTTTAAGAGGTAACAACATAATGAACTTACACTCCATGAACCATCTATATGATGAGTTTTAAGAGGTAATAATTGAAGGAAACATCCTTCATCATATTATAGTCACCTTTAAAGGAATTATGCTATATAAACATAGTCACCCAAAGGTATTACATTATTTATTATAGACACCCAAAGGTATTACATTATGTAACTGCAATCACATAGTCACTTTTTAAAAAATTACACTATACAACTATAGATACCCAAAGGTATTACACTATGTAATCACAATCACACAGTCACCTTTAAAACATGTTAACATAATAAATACATTGAATTGTATTTAACACTATTCTGATATAATTTTTATTTTTTTATTTTTTTAAATAATAAATAAATATTTGTGCAAATAATGAATAGAAAATAATATTTTAATTGAATCAAAAAAGGATTTAAAAAAGTACAACTGAGATCCATAACCTATGTGGAAAATGACATAATAAAATAAAGTATTATTTTTTAAAATATTTGAATTAAAAATTTGACATAGCTGTTATGTTTACTAAAGCATGTGCAAAAAAATGAATGGCACAGGTGGAGGAGAAATATGCTTAGTACAAGCTACAAGTAACCATTTTTAGCAAAATAAAGCTTGAAACCACTTGTAATTTTCCTTCCAAAGCTAATGAAAGACTCAAATCTAGGTTTAAGAGTCTAAAAATTAGTTTTTAAATTTTTTGTTGTAGCTATGGCACCCAAGGGAGAGAAAAAAATGAAAAAACTTGTTTTTGTCACTCCTCAGGGTCTAAAAAATGCTTCACTAGGCTTGAAATTTTCAAAAAAAGAGAAATCAATCTTTACATCTCAAAAAATGACAAAAAATTCATGATTTTTTATTTTTTTTCCTTCTTATGTGGTCATATAAATTTGTATAGAGGTGTTAATGGAGGCTAAGGGAAAATGAAACAGGCTCAAGCAAGGGTTTGTCGGGTCTGGAGAGGATTTTAAAGGCTTAGAAATTGCTAAAAACACTTTCCAAGGACCAAAAATAGTGATCAAAAGATCTCAACCAATTTCTTTCCTAAATTTTTAAAAAAAAATCCTTCATGGAGGCTATACAAAGCAAGTTTAAGAGAATGAAAAACTCATAAAATTGAGAGGAGTGCTTCGGAGGCTTTGTGAAGCCTTTAGGTGGCTAGAAAATGGATCAAATCTTCTTAGAACATAAGATCCATTCAACAGAGCCTACAAATGGAGATTTTGACAAAAAAATTTAAAAGGCCATACAAGAATGTCAAAAAAATGATTTTTTTACTTATTGATTCTCTTGAAGCTTGCAAGTGTCTTTAGCTACTAGATCGTCAAATGAAGAGCTTCAAACACCTTCACAAAGATCATTAAACTAATATGGAGAAATTTTTCATGATTTTTAATGCTCAAAGATGCATTTTTAACTCATTTTAAGATTCTCAGTTAGATTTTTAACATGAAAATAAGCTTAAAATCTGATAAAATACTCAAATCTAAAATCTTTGGGCTCTAAGAGAGAAAATAAATAAAATAACTTATTTTTACTGAAGGTTAAGCTTAAAAAAATCTTATGAACATACCATGACTTGAAAAATAGATGAATCTAGGCTTGAACATAAACCAAAAAATTTGATCTATGATCTTGTCACTTGATCACACATCAACTAGCTTTGATACCATGACAAAACAAACAATATAATTTCATACGAACATCAGATCTAAATGTGATACCACTAACAAATACATTCACTGTGAAACAATGAGATCAAAGTTGAACACACCATAACACATATATATTGTGAAAAAACCTCATGAAGAGGTAAAACTCACCAAGATTATTCATTATTTGAGAAACAAAATGTACCCAATACAAGCTTTCTCTTCTCACTATTTTCATATCATCTTACAATATAAACTCTTTTTATATATAATCAAGGTAATCTATGTATTATAAATGACATTTTCCAACTACCACAATAATGGATCCAACCTCTCCAAAAGTCATTTAATATATTTTATTATTTATTTACATGAGGATAAACTCATGATAAATAATAAAATATATTATTATTTAACCAATATAATTTAATGTATTAAAGGTACATAAATAACACCACTTAATCATAATTGTTTCAATGCTTATTCATTCAAAAAATTAATCTCACAATGGTTGGTGGGCTTATTTTATGACAACAAATAAACCCAATAGATTATGATTATCATGCCAATGGAGATGATGCCACAATGGAAGTAGCCCTCCTACTAACAGAAAGGTTGATTGGTTGTGAGATAAGTATGTTTGCTTGCTCAACCTACTTCCAAATAAATGCTTTACTCCAAGTTAGATATGCATCTTTAGTGCATTCCCCTCTCCTCCAAGTTGGATATGCATCTTCAGTGCATTCCCCTCTCCTCCAAGTTGGATATATTATGTTTATTTAAAAACATTATCCAAGGAAAAAATATCTAGTGATGCCACATATCAAAATTACTCATAAGTATTCTTTGAATACCTTCAACCCTCTAGTTTTCTCACTACTCACCATTATAAAAATGCCTCCTAAATGGTAGTTATTATAGCCAAATTTTTTACCCTTGGAGGAGGTTGTTCAGACCTATCCAAATTTGGTTAAACATAGGATTATCCCTAGACTTGTGGGTTGTCTATAATAGGGGTAAACCTCTAGATAAGGGGCTAGCTCCACTTGATGAATCACTTAGGCTAATTTTCACTACTTGTTTTCTCAAAAAAGGGAAGAAAGAACTAAAATAATCCTAATTATAGTGGTGATGCACCAAACTTTGTTGACCACTACCACACATTGCATAATACACTAAGACCTACAAGACAACATGAACATCTACACATCCTAGAATGAACCTATTGCATCAATTCTCTGTAAAAAGGTAAGGCATTGTAAGGTTAAAAGGGAAGAATAATTTCACTTCAAAACCCACCAGATACCCCTAATGACACCAACTACAACCTGTAATAGATAAATAACCACATGAGACAAGATAAATAGGATACAAACAAGGTTATATACATCTAAGCTTGATAAGATCAACCATTTAGAGATTTATCACTACATGTAGTCATATAATGAGGTAAAATATCAGTTATTTTATTGGTCATAGGCAGAACATATGAGCAAGGCTTTACCATATCCAAGTAGAGAATACATTTCAAGCTAAAAGTGGCTACTTATATAGACAAAGTGAAAGAGAGAGAGAGAGAGAGAGAGAGAGAGAGAGAGAGAGAGAGTAGACAAGTGTCAATATGAGTTATAAACAAGAGAAGAGTTATGAAAATTTCTCAATAGGCCCTATATGACATTTTTTTCTCTTCTTCAGATGCTCCAATTCTCCAAGTGACGTGGGAGTTGAAAAGCTTGTTTGACACCTTGACAAACTTTTAAAAACCTCCCTTCTTGATATATTGAAGAATAAGTGGCCTTATTGACGATCAGATCAATTTATCTTGCATGATTTCTCCACTCTTGACCCCTCTCAACTGATCCTAATAGGTTATTTGATGCATCATCCCTTTCTCTTGCAATGTGTCTAGAAGGCTCTTCATCTCCTTAGGCATATTTTTCACATAGGTGTAAAAACATGGTTTTAGATATTTTACCTCATAAAAAATTCATGGATGGCCTATTAACATCATATTTGACCTACAACTATCCATTTTTGATGCCTCAAACTAATCCCAACAGGTCACTCTCTACCAAAATCTCTAATTAGGCCTCATTCTTTATAGATTTTTTTTCTTCTTTTTCTCCTTGTGTGGGTCTTGTATGAATTATTCTGAAAAAATAAAGGCATATTATATGACCATATATCCTCTTACATTTTTATGTCAAATTTTATGAGTTAATGCAAAGTATACCTTTTTTGTCTATCTCTTCTTCCAATAGGCCTAAAAAGTGGGTTGTGGCTCTAAAATCCTCTTGCACTTGTGAAACCTATGGGAAGTGTGTGATTCACTTTACCCATGACAAGATCAATCTCCATGTCAATTTTGGGCATCTGAAACATTGTGTTTATATCCAAACCATGAAATGGCAAAAAATAAACCCTTCACAAGCTTATTTGGACTGCTTTCCAAAATGAAGTTGGTTTAGTCACTTTAAGGGATTTATAAGAAATTTTTTGGATTTGAACACCTAGGAAAAGTTCCAAATGACCTCCTCCAATGATTTTAAAGTAACCATCTCTTCAAAATCCCTAAAAAACACTAATAAATACACAAAATAAGGCATTTATGGCAATATGTATTGTAGTCCATATAGCTCAAGTACATGGTATGATGCTCAAGAGAGTTTTTAAGATGTTCTAGGTGATTTATAAGTCCATATCATCCATATGAAGGAATAAAATTTCATTTCTCTCTCATTAGGTTGTTTTAGCTCTCCTAGGTAGCTCGAAAGTACTTTGGATTCGTAAGGATGATTCATAAAGCTAGGCATATCAATCCTCCAACCAATTTCACAACATTGAAGTAAATTATTGTGTCTAACTTCCCTTAGGAGAACAAGGTCCCTTGCAAATCCTCCTAACTATACCAAGTAAAGTAAAATGACCTATCGACTAGAAATTGTGAGGTCTGAGAACATTTAAAGTCTATAGGTGCTTATCTGAGTTTGGTTTTGGTATCAAATGACCTCAATGAGGTATTTGAAATTACTATTGACCTCTTTCAATAGTTATCTAACCCTTATATCTCCATCATATCCCCTACACCTTCATTGAATTAGGCATAGGATTTATAGGCCAAGCTGCGTAACTTACCCTATCTCACTATTTTCTCCCATCTTCATCCTCTATTAGGGGTTTAAACCTCCATGAAATGTTTTTATGTTATTTAACATATTATTTGGGTTCTTAATGTTCATATCAACTCCTTATTACTCCACTTCACCACCAACTTACTTCATCTCTTAGCTACTTGCCCATATGGCCTATGCATACACTTAGGACTATTTGAGGTTGAACATGGCCCCGACTATGTTAGTTTCATGTTTGAGTTTGAGGAATTTATAGAGTAGTGTTCACATCATCTCAATCTCCTTAAATTATCTTACTCTCCTTCAGGCCTCTAAAATCTTTTAGTCCTCTAAACAAGCAACTGTTATAGATATGCAAGACTATGTGTAGCTTTGGTGAGTATGTAGGGTTTCTATGTTTTACTCCTTGCTTTAGTATGATACTATAGAGTGAAGTTTCAAACAAAGACTGAATTCAATCACCTTCACTTAGGCTCAAAATTCATTAATATCCTTGAACTAGTCTTTAAAATCCTCAAACAAGTGACTTCCTTAGATATGCAAACATGTGTCATGCCTTGGTCCAAATAGGTAGAGTTTATGATGATTGTACTTCTTTGTTGGGTCTGAGCCTTTATTAGAAAAAATTAATGTGTCCCTCACCATATTATCAAATATTCTAAGTCTCAATTCAAATCCAACTAAACTCAATACTTAGGGTAGACTGCTCAAACAAGACTATGTGTATGCATTTTGGAATTGGTCTACAGTCTTAGTGCTTGAAGAAGCTTTTATTGAAACATGAACTCTACCAAAACCCCTGTCATGTTTTTGACTGACTGAGACCTCCATTCAACATGTTGAGAATGTGTTATAAGTTATGTATGAATTTTTCATTGATGTCATGAAAGTGTCATTGATGTCATTCTGTGTTATCATTGTTGTTTTTGATGTTGAGTTCATAAGCCATGTACTTAAGAGACCTAGTAAGAAGTCATAGGTTTTGTAGCATGATGAGTTGAGAAATTTTTGACTTATGTGAAGAATTTTTGTAGTATGTAAGCATGGTATGAGTTAATTTGACATGTGGATGAAGTATTGTGAGCAGTGCAAGAGGATTCAAACTGTGATCATGGTCCAAGTATGATTGGCAATTCAAGGTCTAGTGTGAAAAGTAGCCTAATGAGGGGTCAAGTTTATTTCCCAAAATTATAGAGCTCTTAAAATCATTTAAAAAAGTGTGATATATTGCGTTAAGTATTTTTAGCAAGTTTTAAGTCAATGCCTGAAGGAGAGAGCAGGGAACTTGGTGTTGAAGTCCTTTGTGTACACAAAATGGGGTATTACACACCTGAGAACGAATTTATTATGCTAATTGGCACATGAAACCTTTGAATTATATCTTTAATAGCTCATAAAATTTGTGGAAGGTCCCCTTATTTATTTTCTTGGAATTTATTTTAGAGTTGAGGGGCAATCTTTTATGAATGATTGCTAAGAAGGGAAACTAGTCAAAACCCTCATAAACCACTCACAATGACCCGATAGGAAAGATATTGTTGGTTATAGATCAAAATGGTTTTTTTAACATATTTTTAAGTTTTGAACATGTAAATTTCTCTTCCAATTTTCTCTATGTGGGTTTGGTTTGTCATAATAGTAAGTAGAAGCTATAGGAAACCCCTTATTTTTTAGAATTTTGATGTAGCAAGCAGGGTTAACTAGGTCAAAGCATGCCAATGGATGGAGAAGGATGTGTGAGACATATATTTTTTGCCCATGTAACTTTATGAGTAGGTTTTAGAGCCTACATAGGCTAAACCGGTTATGGAATTTGACCTATCGTTGAACAGGCCTAATGAGCAAAATAGTGAGAAAACTAGGTAAGAATGAGAATGAGATTAGGGATTGGTTGCAGAGGATTAGGTATGGATCAAAATGAATGGGGTAATTATTAAATACCTATAAATCATATCCCATTTGTTTATAAGTTTTTTTTATTCTCATACACAAGCAAAATTTTGTCATCAAAGTGACCTATCTAACATAGTAAAGACTGTGTAGGGTGAAGATGTGAGATTGGTCTATAAGACCAATATTGATATTGAAATTTGTAAAATATCTATTATAATATTTTCTATGGATGTTGAAGGATAATTAAATACTATTATAATTTTATAAAATTGTTCACACAAGTGTTCTAAATCTTGATTCTCATGACTGTGTTTTTAGAGCTATAGGCAGTTTTCTGTGAGTGAAAATGATGTTTCTGAGTTATTTTGCACTAAGATGAAGAATAAAATTCTCAAAAATTTGTTCTATATTTATAATAGGCTCATTTTAATGTATTTATTTTTATGATAAGTCCCTATCTAAGTATGGAGAGGCAAATGTTCTTGATAGTATGTTGACAATGTTTGGCAGTTCTTAGTAAGCCTTTTTCAGGAGTGTTCTTGAGGGTTTTTGGCTTGTGTGGTGAAGACTAAATAACTTTGGGATGTTTTTAAGGTCATAAATATCATATAAATGTTATTTTATAATTGGATCATGTGGAAAATTTGACTATATATATCATATTTTCAAGACAAATTTTTTGGCAGTGAGAAGGCCAATTTACGAGTACACCTAATTGGGTGGTTCAAGGAGAGAAAAGATCCAAATTGTGTTGGGGACATAAGCTGAGATCATAAAGGTTATATTTGAGTAATTATTTAAGTTTTTAATATATTTTTATAGTTTTAAAGTGTTCCAAGGAGGTCTAACTTAAATGTGTGCTTAGAGAAGGCCTAATTGCATTAGGTCTCTATTAAGCATAATGGTGATTTTAGCCCTTAAGGATAATGGTCGACCTATGTAGTGATTTTTTCACTTATGAAACATATGTATTGATATATTTCAAGGGTGATCCAAGTGTGTTGATGTTCTTGGCCAACCAAGATGGGTAAGAACAAGATTCAAGTATAGAGGCAAGGCCTAATAAGCCTATTTTGACTAGTTAGAATATTAAGCATATGAGTGAAGGATATAGAGTTTTTTGAAAATAGGTAAATGGAATAAAAATAACCAAATATGTGTGTTGAATATTCCATTAATATCTAACTATGTTTTCTTAGATGTTGAGCAAGGTCATTTAACCTAATTCTGCCAAAGAAAGGGCTAGTTGATCAAGTAGGCCTATTAGGCCATTTGAGAGAGATAGAAGAGTGAGAAGAGAAAAAGGAGGTCATATTTAGTTGAGTTATAAATAGGTTTCCAATTGTGATTAAACATTTAAGGTATCTGATTTGGTGCTTGTTTACCTAGAAGGTTCCAGCCTCTTTGTAGGTGGGAGCTTGTTAAAGGACTAGTTGATTTGGTGCTTGACTAGTGAGGGGTTCGTGTTCCTTGTGGGGTTGGTGCCTCACTAAAATTTTGATTCATTACTTATAGGATTGTATTCAAATTTTTACATCAATGTGTTTTATTCTCCAAGAGGGTTTTCCACATAGATCTTGTATTCATGTGTTGTGTTTCTACTTCTTGCTCATATGAATGATTGTTTATGCATTGTTATATCTCTAGATCTATTTGATTGATTAATGAATCATATATGCAATTGAAATAGGAGTTTTCACACTGATTCACCTCCCTTCTTAGTGGCTATACCTCCAACAATTGGTATCAAATCCTAGTCCCTTGAGCATACCTAATAGTCTAAGGGAGATATTTGGAGCACATGTATGGATTTTAGTAATGAAAGTGTTTTCTATGATTGCAATGAGGATCTTGTTGGAACACAACTAGATACTGAGAGGGGGTTGAATAATTATATCAATTAAAACTAGTTATTTACATACTTTCAATGTAGATTAAAATATATATGTAGATCAAATCAAATGTGCAAAGATCATACACACACAAATACTCATGACACCAGATTTATACATGGAAAATCCAAAGGGAAAAACCATAGTGATAATATATGTTAGAATATATTGTTCTAATCCAACCTCACATTCAATGCCTCACTTTCCAAAACCTCACTGGTTACAATCCTCACTAGAAACAAGCATCACTGGCAAAACCTCACTAGTTGCAAGCCTCACTGGTAACAAGCCTCACTGACAAAACCTCACTAGTTACATTTAAGGACACATCTTAAAGAGACATCAATCCTTTGATTTAAGAGCACCAAATCTAAAGAAGCACCGACTCCCTAATTGAGCACCAACTTAGCTTAACCTCACTAGTTATAATGTTTAAGGGCACGAAACTTAAGGAGACATGAATCCACTAATTGAGCACCAACTCAGTTATTCTGATGGTACCAACCAATCAAATATATGGAGCTACAACTCTAGATTACAACATTGATTCATAAATGAATCAAACTCTATTCTCTATTACAAGTCTAATTTGTAACTACTCATTATTTTCACATTATCTCTATGTGCATTTATTCCTCTCTACCCCTCTCTCTCTATGTTTGTATATGTATCTATTTGACACACTTCATCTCTCTCTGTAGCTTCTTTTTTTTCTCTACCCTCTAGTTTGTGTCTATGTATTTTTTGTTTGACACTATCCAACTGCACCAGTAGCTTTAGCTTCAATAATAGTGACCTCTGATAGTATCCTAAATGTTGTATTTATAAGCATTTGATTTAGGGTTTGCTTCTTCTCTATGTTCACACTTAGACTGTAACACATCATGATAATTTTGGACTTTAGTTCATTATTACTGAGACTATAAGTTCTTGTGTATCAATTCTATGCATCACATCATAATTACAAGTCTCTTTACTATCTATATCATTTTTTAGACTCAAGTTTTGATGCATAGGCTCTTTAATTTAGATTTGATCGGTTGGATCAATTAATCTTGTTATCTATGTCAAGTTATAGAACGTATACGCAAGTTGCTGCATGTTTCTCCGCTTGACCATTGGAATTTAAACACTTTAAATACTATCCTTTGATCTCTTTATTCACACCATCTCCAAGTTCTCTCACTCCATTGAATCTCTATACGCTATTGAACTTTAAGTTTCACTCTCTAAAATGCATCCATCGATCTCTAGATCCTATCTCCCATGTGTTGTTATATCTTTGAACTTGCACAAACTTTACCTTAACTTAGTCATTAAACTTTGACACTTTGACCTCATCTCATTACTGCCAATATTTTTGGATCACCTTCACTTCATCAATCTTCTCTAACCTACTCAATCTTTTAACTTGTTGTGTCAATAAATATCAATCACTTTATTCCATATGAGTCCACTCGCTCCATTGGATCTCTCTCATCCAAGCTTCCACATGTTGTTGGATCTTCAAAGATACATGATCTTTACTTTTGTCTAGTTGTTAAATGTCTATCTTTTTAACTCATCTTGATATTTCCTACATCTTTGGATTGATTCCACTATATCAATCTTCTCAGACTTGCTCAGCCTTTAACTCATCACTATGTTGATAAACCTCAAGAACTTTATAGCATTTGAGTCCATTCACTTTTTTGGATCTCCTTTACATGATCATCCGCTCACCATCAGATCTTCCAACTAGCTCAAACTTTACCTCTGACAAGCTTATGCTCATTGGGTCTCTGTCTGACAAGCTCTGTGAATGTGATACTTGTCACTAGCTCATTTACTCAAAGGATCCTTTGACAATTTGACTTTTCTTCACTCTATTGGATCGTCTACATATGATGAAGTGATAATCATTAATCAAGCTCAAACATAATATAAAGTATAATACTTAGGAAATATTAAGTCCTCTTAACCAGTAATTACTAGGTCAAGGGGCCAATTTCACAACAATGACAAAGGCTTAAGTTATAACTCAAGCTACTAGGTCCAAGCTATAGCCAATCACCATCAAAATAGAAAATGCCTATTGATGCCATGACATAAACCCTTAGGGTTTTATTTAGAAACCCTATCCAGTCTAAGAGAAAGATAATTCAATTCTAAGCTCATTCCTTCTCCTTTGAGCTTATGAACCACATATTCAAGATGCTCATGAAAAATCCATAACATATCTTATATATGTTTGACTTTAAACATCCATAAATGGTCTTTGTAAAAGCATGACAACTTTGTATAGTGTAACTATGAAACATGTTATTCTCTCCATCAATCATGCTTGATCTTTTTGACATCAATGACATCCATGGTGTCCCTTTTGACATCAATGACAATCATATTGCCAACAATCTCACCCTTTGGCATTGATGGAAAACTAAATGCTCTGATGCAAACTTAATGTTATGATTGTCTAATAATTTGATCCTTATCTAGCATTGCTTTGATTGGCTTCTGATGAGTATGAACTGAAGCTATTCATACCTAACTTGATCCCCCTTAGGCAATGGCATATTTACCTAAACATGTCTTGGACACTTGGTCAACTCTTCCAAAATTTTAAGAAGAGCATTTTCACTTTTTCTCCAAACTTTTACAAAGAGAATTTGCCCTTTTTCTCCTCCTTTTACATCAATGGCAAAGAGACTCCTAATTGTTTGTCCAAAGTGTTCTCCCCCTTTATCAGATAAAGGAGTTTGTCTAAGAACCTGCAACCATCAATTCATTATAAATTTTCAAAATATACATATCTGAGCTACCTTTTCTCTTCTTCTAGGGATCAACAAGGCTTTTATGATCCTTCCTCTGGACTTATGTTCCATTACTAGTATCTACTGATGTGATTTAGGAGTGATCACTCCCAAATTTTGTCTCATTACATCACTTGAGCATCTTCGAGTCTCCATACATATTCCTCTAATCCTAAGACCTAACCAATTATAAATATCTTCTACTATGAGCCTTCTTGATCCTAACAGACTAAACAATCTAGCTCCCCCTTGCTCCATGCTTCATCTTTGCATCAAGGGCCTACCTATAGCACACCATAACTTCATTTAATACATGTATAGCATCTTTTTACACATGTTCTCCAAGTTTGGTGACCCAACTTCTTTGCACAACCTAAGATACACAATGTCAAGGGTTTATTGAATTAGAACCCTTATGCCAAATGAATCTGCAAACCATATATATATAAGATGTACTCCAACAATCTTATTATGTCATATTGAAATACTTATTTTGTCCCTACAAACATTCCATACATAGTACTTGACTTGGTTTGATCAAGTCATCATCACAACCTACTTGAGTTCACATCTATAATAGACATTACTTGCTTCTCCACTATTAAGGGTCTCTTAAGAAGTATAAATAGAGACACCTTACTACACAATGTCCTCAAATAATTTAAAACTATGAGTTGCCCATAACTCCTCATATTCCTTCTCCTCCTTGGTCATCTTGTGCTTTCAGTTCTTTTTATTCTTCTTAGGCTTATGAAAAGTAACATGCTTATCCACTATGATATTCTCATTTGGATTAACAATACATGGAGACAACATGGATTCATGACATACATTTTCATCTAATGAATCTTCCTTACAGCTCAAAATCTCATCACTAAGAAAAAAAGAATGATTTTTTGTGCTTGACATTTTCTCTATAGCAGTAGGATGCTTACTTGAATCTATACATACCTTATAACTAACCTCAGCTAACACCTTGGACTTTTCCTTGAGCTTTGTCTTCTCATTCTCATCATGTGCAGACATTGAGAGCTCTTGACATTTTCCAACTTCTATAGCATTCTTCAACATGGCTCAATCTTTCACTTTCCATACATGCTTGTATTGCTTATATTTCCTATTGGGCTTACAACTTTTATCTTTTTTAGAGACTTTTGAACCTTTGTTCACACTAGGAGGCATGCTTTTATTCACACTTTGTACTTTTGGTCTTATAAATCTTGTTCTACATTGTTTAGCTATGTGACCAAAATTATTACAATTATAGCACATTACATTTGTATCTAACAAGGGTGTAAATAAATTTTTATTTACAAAATTGGTTCTCCTTGTAGGTACAACTCTAAAATTACTAGTTGTATGACCAAAATGATTATAGATATAACAATAACAATAGAAAGATGAGGAATACCTGGTCATAGCTTTTCTTTGTGCAGGATGGGGAGTTCTTCTCAACTCTTACTTCTTCAAGTTACTTACCCTTATGTAACCATTTGCATTAGTTACCTTTATCTTCTACATCTTCTTTGAATTTATAGAGATGAACTCATTATTTTTTTCCTTTCCTTAGGCTTCTTTTTAGCTTTAGCCTTCTTCACATAAGCATTACTTGTATTTGTCTTTGTATCCTTGCAAGTTTTTCTTTCTTTGTTCCTGATCCTTCTACTTTGAAATTATCATATAACTTAGTAGATATACTAGTTACGAGACTTTTTCCCTTTTCATAACCAAGACCAGATTTCCCTTTTAATGGATTTTGAGAGCTGATCAATTCATCAAGAATGTTTGATCCTCCTATCAACTTCAAACCTTTGATTATTTATTATTTAGCCTTTTCAAGCTCTTTTCTCAAAGCCACTATCTTTGCTTTTATCCTTATACACTCATCATATTTGAATTGTAGTTTAATTTTGACTACATATTCTATTATTGTAGCCTCTTCAACCTGAGTCTTAAGGCTTACTATAATCTGATCAGATCTTTCAAGACTTTTGGGCAGTTTTTCAATTTCTTTTTATCAAAGCTTCTTTTGTCTTGAGTTCTCTTTTCTAAGCTTATCAATCTCATCTAGAGCATAGATGAGTTCACACTCAAGGTCCACTTCTCCTTCCTCTTCTTCATTAGAGTCTTCAACTTCTTCTTGATCTAGATCTATAGAAGTTAATTCTAATGCTATGAATAGGCATTCATTTCTCTTAACCACAAAGGCACAATCATGGTCATCATCTGAGCTATCACTATCATCTAATGAGTCATTATCTTCTCTTATATATAAGCTTTTCTTGTTTTTTAAAAAGTTCCTCCTTTTGGAATAGTGGGGCTTCATCCTATATCCATCCTCTTCTTGCTCAAATTTATCCTTTTTCTCATAAGGGAATTTAGCAACAAAATATCCTACTTTACCATAGTTAAAGCATTTGAAGGGTAACTTACCTCTGTATTTTCTAAATCCTCTCTTTAGTCTTCTGAAAAGTTAGTTTTTTCTTCATCAGTCTCCTCAGATCTAGATGTAGATGCTTCTAATTTTGCTCTCATGGATGATTTGAATGCATCTTCTCTCTTAGAAGCATCTGCTTCTTCCATTCTCATCTCATAAGCAGTGAAGGTTCCATACAACTCATCTCTTGTGAGATTATCTATATCTCTTGATTACTCTATTGTATATATTTTGGAATCATACCTTGATGGTAAAGATCTTAGGACCTTTTTGACAATGATTTATTCTTTCATTTCTTCTCAAAGGCCTTTGATTGTATTGACTATTTCATCCACCATAAGAAGGTAGTATGCAATCTTCTCTTCTTCAGTCATTTTAAGACTCTCAAGCATTCCTTTTTAAGTTTGTAGCTTGGCCTACTTTACCTTGTCATCACCTTCATAGATGCTCTTCAATTTTTTCTAAATATCTTGAGCATTTTGACACTACATTACTTTGACAAACTCTGAGTTTGACAGTCCACAAAGAATAGCATTATTTTCCTTGGCATTTCTATCATATGCCTTCTTAGTAGCCTAATCAGTAGGATTTATAACAGTGGTTATATATCCATTTACTATAGACATTCATACATCAAACTCTAATGAGGATAAGTATGTTTTCAATATTATGCTCCAAAATGCATAGTTAGATCCATCAAATAGAGGTACTTTGTTTGATGAAGATCCTTCTTGACTAGCCATTATGTTCATTGTTCCAAGATCTACCTAAGTTAATTAATCTTATTTCAAAAAACCCTAGGCTCTTATACCAACTATTAGAACAAACCTAGATACTAAGAGGGGGTGAATCATTATATCAATTAAAACTAATTATTTACATACTTAAAATACAGATTAAAAGATATATGCAGATAAAATAAAATATGCAAAGATCATACACACACAAATACTCATGACACTAGATTTATATGTGGAAACCCCAAAGGGAAAAAACATAGTGATAATAGTTGCTAAAATCTATTATTCTAATCTAGCTTCATAGTCAACGTCTCACTCGGAAAAACCTCACTAGTTACAAGCCTTACAAGCAACAAGCCTCACTAGAAAAACTTCACTGGTTACATTTAAGGACACCAATCTTAAGGAGACATCGATCCCCTAATTTAAGAACAACTCTAAGGAAGAACCAACTCCCTAATTGAGCACCAACTCAGCTTAACCTCACTAGTTACAATGTTTAAGGGCACCAACCCTAAGGAGACATCAATACCCTAACTGATCACCAACTCAGCTAATCTGATGGCATCAATTAATTAGATCTATAGAGTTATACCTTTAGATTACAACATTGATTCACAAATGAATCAAACTATATTCTCTATTACAAGTCTAATCTATAACTGCTCATTCTCTACACATTATCTTTGTGTGCCTTTCATCATCTTTGCCCCACTCTCTCTTTATGTATGTATATGTATCTATTTGACACACTTCATCTCTCTATGCAGCCTCTTCTTTTTCATGTCTACCCTTTGGTTTTATGTCTATATATTTTATATTTGACACTGTCAAACTACACTAGTAGCTTTAGCTTCAGCAATAGTGACCTCTAAAAATATCCTAGATGTTATATATATATATATGATCTAGGATTTACTTCTTTTCTATGTTCACACTTAGACTATAACACATCATGCCAATTTTGGACTTTAGTTTATTATTACTTGGATTGTAAGTTCTCGCATCTTGATTCCATGCATCATGCCATAATTGTAGGTCTTTTTACTATCTATAGCATCTATTAGACTCATGTTTTGATGCATAGGCTCTTTAATGTAGATTTGATCAGTTAGATTGATCAATCTCATTGTTTGTTTCAAGATATAGAACTTATATGCATGTTCTTGCATGTTTCTCCACTTAAACATTAGAATTTAAACACTTTAAATATTGGCCTTTGATATCTTTCTTCACGCAATCTCTAAGCTCTCTCACTCTATCAGATCTATATACGCTACTAAACATTAATGTTGCACTCTTTAAAATGCATCCATCAATCTCCAAATCCTATCTCCCATGTGTTGTTAAATCTTTGAAATTTCATGAACTTTACCTTGACTTGGACATTAAACTTCAACACTTTGACCTCATCTCACTACTTTCTATATCTTTGGATCACTTTTACTTTTTCGATCTTCTTGAACCTTCTCGATCTCTTAACTTGTATCAATAAGCATAGATCATTTTATTGCATTTGAGTCCACTCACTTTGTTGGATGACTCTCATCCAAGATTATGCATTATATTGAATCTTTAAAGATGAAAAATATTTACTTTTGTCCTATTATTGAATGTCAAGCTCTTTAAATCATCTCACTGCTTCCTACATCTTTGGATCATTTTCACTTTGTCGATCTTCTCAAACTTACTCAGTCTTGAACTCGTCACTATGACAATAAACCTCAAGCACTTTACAACATTTGAGTCCATTCAATCCATTAGATCTCCTTTGTGCAATCGCTCATTCACCGTCTAATCTTCCAACTAGCTTGAAATTTACCTCTGACAAGCTTACACTCATTGGGTCTCTGTCTGACAAGCTCTATGAATGTGACACTTATCACTAGCATGTTTACTTGGAGGAGCCTTTAACAATTTGACTTTGCTTCACTCTGTTGGATCATCTATGTACGATGAAACAATAGTCATTGATCAAGCTCAGACATAATATAAAGTCTAAGACTTAGGAAATATTAAGTCTTTTGAACTGGTAATTGCTAGGTCAAGGGGTCAGTTTTGCAATGACGATAAGGCTTAAGCTACTAGGTCTAGGCTATAGCTAGTCACCATCAAAATAGAAAGTTTATGTTGACACCATGACATAAACCCTTAGAGTTTTATTGAGAAACCTTATCCAATTAGAGAGAAAATATAATTCAATTCTGAGTCCATTCCTTCTCCTTTGAGCCTACGGACCACATATTCAAGATGTTCATGAAAAAACTATAACATATCTACTATATGTTTGACTTTAAACATCCATAATTGTTCTCTATAAAATCATGACAACTTTGCACAGTGTAACTATGAAATATGTTCTTCTCTCCATCAATCTTGCCTGATCTTTTTAACATCAATGGCATCCATAGTGTCCCTTTTGACATCAATGACAATCATATTGCCAATAGACCGATCCATAGTGAAACAAATTGTGAATGTTTTTCAAAAGATAAGGATCATATGTAAAAATGCACTCTGCTTAAAATGATAATAAAGACTTTAGAGGCACAAGTTGAGCAAGATGTAATCACGATAAGGACTTATCAGAAGTTTCAGGAAAGTACTAGGAAAATCAACAATATCTTGGATAGTCAAATATATTTCTATGATATGAGAGGTATGGACTTTAGAGAAGAATAAAAGGAGTTCAAGAAGATTCAAGGTCTAAAAGACATTGATCAGTCAAGGAGTGCTGAAATTGGTAGAATCAATACCTATGTAGAAGTTAAGTTTGAAGTCAATCATCAACAAGCCAAGAAAGTTTTTTCTCCAACAAAAGATATCAAAGGCAGTGGTGTATTTTCTATGTTCATCAAAAGACAAATAAGTTTAAAAAAATCATAGTATTTGGATTCCTTTATTGGTTATTATTTCTCTTGTAGTAAATTTGGACATAGAGTTGTTAATTATAGATGGAGAAGTAGAATTTTGTGTTATAACTACAACCAAAGAGGACACATTGCAAAAGAGTGTAAGACAAAATATATAAGGAAAACTAGTCATGTTGAGAATATATGGAGTCATGACACTAAAGAATGGATCAAGAAATTAGACCCTATATAATAGAAGCAGGAAGCTAGAGGAGAAGAATCTATGATAGCTCAAACTACTTTTCATACTCATAATGAAGATTTGAAGTGGTACATGGATAGTGGATGTTCAGGTCACATGAAAAAAGATAAAATCAAATTCATCACTTTGAAAAAGAATTTCATAGGTTCAGGGAGGTTTGGGGATAACACAATTGATGACATAGTTGGCAAATATGATTTGAACTTGGATAATGGGAAGACCAAGACAAAAAATGTGATATATGTATATCGATTGAAACACAACATGTTAAGTGTAAGTCAAATTTGCATCCAAAGACATACCCAAATGCTTCATAACAAAGGATGTGAGATAAGGGGAGCAAAATTAGGAAGATTGATTGCCAAAACCAAGAGAATTGAGAACATTCTCTATGTACTAAATGAGATCACAAAAGATAAGTGCTTTATGAGCAAGGTAGATGAAATATAGTTATGGCATAGGAAGTTAGGTCATATGAAATTTGATAATCTAATTAATATTAACTCCAAGAGATCTATGAAGAATATGCCCAAAATCTCCAAACCTACAAATGATCTTTACAAGGCATGTCAACATGGTAAGCATACAAAGGAGGAGATTCAAGTCTAAAGAATATTCTAATACTAGACCTTTAAAACTAATTCATACTAATCTATATGGTCCTACAAGGATTCAAAGTATTCAAGGTGACAGCTACTTCATGTTTCTTATAGATGACTTCACAAGAATGATTTGGGTAGCATTATTGAAGGAGAAGTCAGAAGCTCTAGGCAAGTTCAAAACCTTCAAAGCTTTAGTTGAAAATGAGATGAATGTGAAGATCAAATGTCTTAGGTCTAACAAAGGAGATTTTTGGTCAAATAATTTTGATGATTTTTATGAGGTCAATGGAATAAGAAGACAATTCTCAGCTACTAGAACACCTTAGTAGAATGGGGTGGTTGAAATAAAAAATAGAACAATTCAGGAAATGGCAAGGACCATGTTGAATGAGTCCAAGTTATCTGATTGCTATTAGAGAGAAGTTGTGAGTAATATAGTTTAAACTTTGAACAAATGTCAGATTAGGATCAATAGTGATAAGAGTTCATATGAATTATGGAATGGTAGACCTGCAAGTGTTGAACATTTTAAGGTCTTTGGAAGTAATTGTTATATCAAAAAAGATGATGAGGACTTAGGAAATTTTGACTCAAGGTCTAATGAAGGTATCTTTTTGGGATATTCATCAATAAGTGTTGCCTATAGATGTTATAACAAAAGGTTGCAAAAGATAGTGGACAACTCAAATGTGAAGGTTGATGAGACAAATAAATCATATTCTCAGTTAAAGAATGATGAAGGATCAATAGAGATAAATGAGGATGAAGAAGAAATTAAGGGAAAAAAGGACTCAAAAGGTCCTTCTAGGTAGATTCAAAAGGATCATCTTGAATCTCATATCATTGGAAACAAAAGTGCAGGTATACAAACAAGGAGAAGTGTGAGTGATGTTAATCAAGAAAATAATGCCTTACTTTCAAAATTTGAACCTAAAAGCTATGTAGAATCAAGTGAATATAATTTTTGGTTAGATGCAATGAATGAGGAGTTAAATCCAATTGAAAAGAATTAAACTTAGGAGTTAGTACCTACGCCTAAAGACAAAAACATCATTGGAACAAAATGGGTATTTATTAACAAATTGAATGAGAATGGAGAGGTCACTAGAAACAAGGCTAGACTTGTGTGCAAAGGATATGCTCATGTAGAAGGAGTGGACTTTGAGGAAACCTTTGCTCCTATATCAAGGATAGAGGCCATTAAGATGTTTATTGCCTATGCAGGTTTCAAAGGCTTCACGATATACCAAATGGATGTCAAGTTAGCTTTCCTAAATGGGAACTTAGAATAAGAAGTATACATTAAACAAACTGAGAGTTTCCTATTGACTGATAATAAGGACTATGTCTGTAGGTTGAAGAAGGCCCATTATGGTCTAAAACAAGCCCCTAGAGCTTGGTATGCTAGACTAGACAAGTACCTTTTAGACCAAGGTTTAAAGAGATGAGTTGTAGATAGTAACCTATATGTCAAGATTGAAAATGATCATTATTTGATAGTTATAGTCTATTTGGATGATAGCATATTTGGTGGAACTAATGAGAACATGACCAAGGCTTTTATAGAAGTGATGAAGTCAGAATTTGAAGTATCTATGCTTGGAGAACTTTCCTTCTTTTTTGGACTTAAAATTAGTCAATCTAAAAAATGTATGTTCATTTCAAAGGTCAAGTATATAAATTACATGTTAAATAAGTTTGAAATGAAAGTTTGTAAGGTTTTAATTACAACTATGGTTACATGATGCAAGTTAAGCAAGGATGATGAATCCTCAAGAGTTAATCAAACAAAATATAGATCCATGAATAGCAGTTTGTTATATACTACTACCTCTAGACCTAACATCATGCAAGTAGTAGGTCTTATGGGAAGATTCCAAGTAGATCCTAAGGAAATTCATCTAAAACAAATCAAAAAGATACTTAGGTATCTCAAAGGAACTATGAAGTATGGTTTATGGTATCCAAGGAGTATGAAATTTGATTTAGTAGCCTATACAGATGTAGATTGGGAAGGGAGTTTATATGACAAAAAAAGCAATAGTGGAGGAGCCTTATTCTTCAGTAAATGCCTAGTATCATGGTTAATCAATAAATATCCATCAATGGCTTTATATACTTGTGGGGTTGAGTACTTTTTAACAGCTTCATGTTGTACTCAAGTGTTGTGAATGAGACAAACTTTGAGAGACTATAAGGTGGAGTTTGATGGTCATATTCCTATTCTTTGTGATTTTACTAGTGCCATAAGTGTTTTAAATAATCCTATCATGCATTCAAGGAAAAAACACATCCCTATCAAGTATCATTTCTTAAGATAACAGGTGAGTGAACAAAGCATTAAGCTTGAATTTATGTCTTCCAAGAATCAGATTGCAGACATCTTGACTAAACCTCTTTCAAAGGCTACTTTTGAACATATGAGATAGGAATTAGGTGTGATTCCTATTCCTATCAATCACTAAGCAAGACAAAGTGATTGGTGGATTTGATGAGGAGGTGTTTTAGCTCCAAGAATAAGAAAGAAGTGCACAAGTTGTGAGGTCAAAAGGGGAGTCATATCAATCTATCAAGAAGTTATCTAAGATATGCAATATAATAGGGGGAGTTTATTGACATGATCTTTCACTTTTGTATATTGAAGTGTTTTTGCAGGTAGTGCTTTGTCATAAATGTTGAAATATCTCTTTTAGGATATTTAATCAAATATAATTTTTTTTGGTTTTCTCCAAATAACATATTACAAACACATAGGAAATAACTGAAGGAAAAGATAACATAATATATGATATCTTCACTCTTATAAATATTACACACTTACAAGAAATATATTACATAACTTTCCTCACAAATGCTTAAATACTCTTACAACTTCACACACAATGCCACTACTTCCTTAATATAAATCACAAAATACAATATTTGGCTTGATACAAGGCCATACAAAACACTTTGCCATAGATAGAAAAACTGAATAACACAGTATGAAATCTCACTCAAATCACAATACAAATTACACACTTACATACAATCTTTGATCATGTAACAAGCCAGCTAGGGTAGATCTTCCACCACTGAACCTAGTAAACTCTATTGATCTCCAAGTGCAATCCCTATATGGAATGGCCAACACTAGCTAGGGTGGATATTTCACCACTGAAACTAGTTTACAAACTCCATGGAATTAATCCAATAGAGGGGGATATGTGAACATATGTTTAAATCATAAATATGGGGGGTTTTGGTTTGATAACAAGATGCATAACAATGGGGAAGGCTACCAATTTATAGAATTTACAATGAAGGAAGAGGGAAAGCTTGAAGACCAAGCAAAGAGAAAATTGTGCCATACTTTGGTGGAGAGACTATTTGAAATAGTGTAATTTTTCCCCCACGTGTGACAAGATTCTTTTTCACATGAGTGAATCCCACTTTCATGATTTGCTTTTGAATTTTCTCTCATTCTTAAGATTTATACGCCCCACCTTTTCATGTAGCTCCAAATCTTGCATAGTGACAAGCTTGCTTCATATAGAAGAGTCAAAAGTGAATCCTCCACTTATGTTCCCCACTCCATAAGCTTCCAAATTGGTGTCACACTTCACACGTGTGAATCCACCCCTCAATAGTGAAAATGGTCTCCCACTTCCATAGTGCTCAAATGCTTCCAAAATCTTTTGACTTTAGGGAAGATATGTTCCCCACATCCTATCCCCATTCCTCTCATGTGGACTAGGAGGAAAAATGCACCATACTTCCTTTTCCACTCAAATATGCTTTATGGGTCAATGCCACATGCTCATCGACACCTCATCGCCATGCCACCTCATTACTATACCACATCATCATATTGAGTCACCTATGAATACTAATTGATGAATAGTGATTTTATCCTACTATTCCCTTCCAACCCTAGTTCAGCCTACAAAAATGATATAGGCTAAGGTTTTCCTATGATTAAATAATAAGGGGGCATTATAAATGTCAAAGGGGGAGATTGATTTGCATTAAGGAGATGTATCCTAGTAAGAGAATCCTCTCTAAGTAGGTGCCATCAATGAGTGGTTGCCATCAATGACAAAGGGGGAGATTGTTAATAATATGTCATACATTATGCACAAATTTGTCATTGATGTCATTAAAGTGTCATTGATGTCATTCTGTGTTTTCATTGTTGTTCTTGATGTTGAGTTCCTAAGCCATACACCTAAGAGACCTAATAAGAAGGCATAGGTCTGGTAACATGATGAGTTTAGAAAATTGTAACTTATGTGAAAAAGGTTGGAAGTATGTAAGCATGATATGAGTTCATTTGACATGTGGATGAGGTATTGTGAGTATTTAAATAGGTTTCAAGGTGTGATCATGGTCCAAGTATGACTCATAGTTTAAGGTCTAGTGTGCAAAGTGACCTAAAGTGGCCTAATAAGGGGTCAAGTTCATTTCCAAAGATGTTAGAGCTCTTAAGAGCATTTACAAAGGTGTGATAGGTTATGTTAAGTATGTTGAACAAGTTTTAAGTCAATTCATGGAAAAAGTAGGAAACTTGGTGTTAACATCCTGTATGTGCACAGAATGGGGTATTACAGACTCGAGAAAGAATTTGTTATGCTTGTTGGCCTGTGTAACATTTGCATGAGATCCTACACATCTCATGGAAGTTGGGGAATGTCCCTGGATTGATTTTATTTTCATTGGTTTTGGAGTTGAAGGGCAATACTTTATGAATGATTGCTAAGAAAGAAAGTCACTCAAAACCCTCCTAAAACCCTCATAATGACCCAATAGGAAAGATCTTATCGGTTATGGATCAAAATGGTTTTGTTGAACTACTTTAATATTTGAAACAATTAAAGGACTCTTTTATATTTCTCTAGGTGGTTTTGGTTTGTCATGACAGTAAGTAGAAGCTACAAGAAACCCCTTATTTTTTGGAATTTTGATGTAGCAAGTAGGGTTGACCAAGTTAAAACATGTCAATGGATGGAAGATGATGTGTGAAGCTTATAGTTTATGCCCATGTAATTTTATGATTAGGTTGTATACCCTAAATAGGCTAAACCATTTATGGAAGTTGGCATATCACTAAACAGGCCCAATGAGCAAGATAATGAGAAAACTAGGCAAGAATAAGAATGAGATTAGGGATTGGTTGCAAAGAATTAGGGAAGGATCCAAATGAATTGGGTCATTTTTAAATATCTATAATGCATATCCCCTTGGTTTATAATTTTTTGTGATGCTCATACACAATCAAAAAGTTGTCATCAAAGTGACATGTCTAACACAATGAAGTCTGTGTAGGGTGAAGATGTGAGATTGGTCTATAAGACCAATATTGATATTGGAATTTTAAAACTATCTATTCTAATATGTTCTAAGTATGATTAAGGATCATTAAAACCCATTTAAATTTTATAAAAATTGTTCACACAGGTGTTCTAAATCTTGATTCTCATGACTGTGTTTTTGAAGCTACAAGCAATTTTCTATGTGTGAGTGAGAATGATGTTTCTAAGTTATTTTGAACTAAATTCAAGGATATAATTCTCATAAAGGTGTTATATTATCATAGTCTCATTTTAATGTATTTATCTTCATGAGAATTCCTTGTTCAAGTATAGAGAGACAAATGTTCTTGATGGTAGTTATGAGTAAGCCTTTTGTAGGAGTGTTCTTGAGGCATTTTGGCCTATGTGGTGAAGACTAAAGCACTTGGGGATGTTTTTGAGGTAATAAATATCCTATACATGTGATTTTATTATTGGGTTGTGGTAAATTTCAGTATATACATCAGATTTTCAAGACAGATTTTATGGCAGTGAGAAGGCAAATTTACGAGTAAACCTAATTGGGTGGTTCAAGGATAGAAAAGAGCCAAATGGTGTTGGGGAAATAAGGTGAGATTATAAGTGGTATATTTAACTCATTTATGAAGTTTTTAATCCATTTTTGTAGTCTCAAAGTGTTCCAAATAATTTTAATTGAAATGTGTGCTTAGAGAAGGCCTAATTGAATTAGGTCTCTATTATGCCTAATGGTGGTTTTGGCCCCTAAGGGTAATGACTGACCTATGTAGTGATTAATTCACTTGTTAAATGTGTGTATTTATCTATTTCAAGGGTGATCCAAGTGTGTTGATCTTCTTTTCAGACCAAGATGGGTAAGAGCAAGAGTCAAGTATAAAGACAAGGCCTAATAGGCCTATTTTTACTAGTTAGAATATTGAGCATATGAGTGAAGGATATATAATTTTTTGAAAATAGGTAAAGGCATTAAAAATAATCAAATAGGTGTTTTTAATATGACATGAATATCTAACTATGTTTCTAAAAGTGTTGATCAAGGTCATTTGACCTAATTCTATCAAAGAAAGGGCTACTTGAGCGAGTAGGCCTGTTAGGTCATTTGAGAGAGAGAAGAGTGAGAAGAGAAAAATAAGGAGGTCATCTTCAATTAAGTGAGAAACATGTGTCCAAGGGTGATCAAATATTAATGGTAGTTTATTTGGTGTTGGGTTACCTAGGGGTTGGAGCCTCCTTACAAGTTGGAGCATGTTAAAGGACTAGTTAAGTTGGTGCTTGACTAGTGAGGGGTTGGTGCTCCTTATGCGGTTGGTGCCTCACTAAAAGTTTGACTCATTTATTACAGTAATGTATTCTAATTTTTTCATCAATGGGTTTTATTTTCCAAGAGGGTTTTTCACATAGATATTATGTCCATGTGTTTTGTTTCCACTTCTTTCTCATATGAATGATTATTTATGCATTGTTATATCTATAGATCTATTTGATTGATTAAAGAATGATATATGGAATTGAAATAGGAGTTTGCACATTAATTCACCTCCACCCCTCTCATTGGTTATATATCCAACAGTTGGTATCAAATCATGTCCCATAAGCAGACCTAATAGTCTAAGGGAGATATTTGGAGCATAGTTATAAATTTTGGTAATGAAAGTATTTTCTATGATTACAATGAGGATCTATCCACAATCAGTGAAATAGATTATGAATATTTTTCAAAAGAGAAGGATCATATGGAAAAATTCACTCATCTTATAATTAAATTAAATACTTTAGAGGCACAAGGAGATCAAGATCCAACAAGATAAAGACTTATCAGAATTTTGAGGAAAATACTAGAAAGTTTAACAATATCTTGGATATTCAAAGATCCTTTTATGATATGATAGGTCTTAGATTTATAAAAGTAAAAAAGGAGTTCAATAACAATCAGGGTCCAAAAGACATTGATCAATCAATGATCAATCAAGGAGTGATGAAACTGGTAGAATCAATACCTATGTAGATGTCAAATTTGAAGTCAATCATCAATAAGCCATGAAAGTCTTTTCTCCATCAAAAGATATCAAAGGAAATGGTGTATCATCCTATGTTCTAAAAAGACAAATAAGGTTAAATAACCACAATACGTGGATTCCTTCATTAGTTATTGTTTCTCTTGTGGTAAATTTAGACATAGAGTTGTTAACTAGAGATGGAGAAGTAGAAATTTGTGTTGTAATTGAAACCAAAGAGGACACATTACAAGAGAGTGTAAGACAATATATATAATGGAAACCATTCATGTTGATAATATATGGATTCATGACACTAAAGAATGGATCAAGAAATAGACCTTATAGAAGAGAAGTAGGGAGCTAAATGAGAAGAATCTATGATAGCCCAAACTACTTTTCATACTCAGAATGAAGATTTGAAGTAGTACATAGATAGTGGATATTCAAGTCAGATGACAGGAGATAAAATCAAATTCATCATTTTGAAGAATAATGTCATATATTTAATAAAGTTTGGGGATAACACATCTACTAACATAGTTGGAAAAGGTGTTTTGAGCTTGAACAATAGGAAGACCAAGATAGAAAATGTGTTATATGTTGATGGATTGAATCACAACCTGTTGAGTGTAAATCAAATGCGTACCCAAAGATATAACCTAATGTTTCATGACAAAGTATGTGAGATAATGAGAGCAAAATTAGAAAGATTGATTGACAAATCCAAGAGAATTGATAACAATCTCTATATACTAAATGAGATCATAAAAGAGAAGTGCTTTATAATCAAGGTAAATGAAATTTGGCTATGGCATAAGAGGTTAGGTCATATGAACTTTTATAAGCTAGTCAAGATTAGATCCAAGGGATCTGTGAATAATATGCCCAAAATCTCTAAACTTGTAGATGCTCTTTACAAGGCATGTCAACATGGTAAGCAGACAAAGGAGGAGATTCAAGTCTAAAGAATATTCCACTACTAAACATTTGGAACTAATTCATATTGATCTATATGGTCCTACAAGGATTCAAAGTATTCAAGGTGATAGTTATTTCATGTTTTTTATAGATGACTTCACAAGAATGACTTAGGTATCATTATTGAAGGAGAATTCAAAATCTCTAGGCAAGTTCAAAACCTTCAAAGCTTTAGTTAAAAATGAGATGAATGTGAAGATCAAATGTCTTAGGTCTGATGAAGGAGGAGAGTTTTGGTCAAATGAATTTGATGAGTTTTGTGAGGTCAATGGAATAAGAAGACAATTCTCAACTGCCAAATCAACTCAACAGAATGCGGTGTTTGAAAGAAAGAACAAAACATTTCGAGAAATGGTAAGGACCATGTTGAATGAGTCCAAGTTATCTAATGGTTATTGGAGAGAAGTTGTGATTACTCTAGTTTACAATTTGAACAGAGGTCAGATTAGGATCAATGTTAATAAGAATTCATATGAATTATGGAATGGTAGACCTGCAAGTGTTAAACATTTTAAGGTATTTGGGAGTAAATGATATATCAACAGAGATGATGAGGACTTAGGAAAGTTTGACTCAAGGTTTGATGAAGGTATTTTTTTTGGATATTCATTAGTAAGTGTTGCCTAAAGATGTTATAACAAAATGTTGCAAAATATAGTGAAGAGCACAAATGTGAAGGTTGATGAGACAAAGAAATCATATTCCCAGTCGAAAAATGATGGAGCAATAGAAATAGATGAAGATGAAAAAGAAATTTAGGAAAGAAAGGACTCAAAAGGTCTTTCTAGGTAGATTCAAAAGGATCATCCTAATCTCATATCATTAGAAAGAAAAGTACAGGTATACAAACAAGGAGAAGAATGCTGAGTGATGTTAATCAAGAAAATACTGCCTTACTTTCAAATTTTGAACCTAAAAGCTATGTAGAAGCAAGTGAAGATAATTTTTGGTTAGATGAAATGAATGAGGAGTTAAATCAAATTGAGAAGAATGAAACTTGAGAGTTAGTACCTAGGGATAAAGACAAAAATATTATTGATACAAAATGGGTTTACAAGAACAAATTGAATGAGAATGGAAAGGTCACTAGAAACAAGGATAGACTTGTGTGAAAAGGATATGATCAAGTATAAGGAGTGGACTTCAAGGAAAATTTTGCCCTTATAGCAAGGTTAGAGGCCATTAGGATGTTTACTACCTATGCAGGTTTCAAAGGCTTCAAGATATACCAAATGGATGTCAACTCAACTTTCCTAAATGGGAACTTTGAAGAAGTATACACTGAACAAACTAAGGGTTTTGTATTTATTGATAATAAGGACTATGTTTTTAGGTTTAATAAGGCTCTTTATGGTCTAAAACAAGCCCATAGAGCTTGGTATGATAAACTAGCTAAGTACCTTTTGGACCAGGGTTTCAAGAGAGGAGTTATAGATAGTAACCTATATGTCAAGACTAAAAATGATCATTAGTAGATAGTTTTAGTCTATATGTATGATATCATCTTTGGTGGAGATAATTAATGAGAACATTACCAAGGATTTTTTAGAGGTAATGAAGTCAAAATTTGAAATGTCTATGATTGAAGAATTGCCCTTCTTTCTTGGACTTCAAATTAGTCAATCTGAAAAAGGTATGTTCATTTCATAGGTCAATTATATAAAAGAGATATTAAATAAGTTTGAAATGGAAGATTATAAGGTTGTAAGTAAACCTATGGTTACATGATGCAAGCTAAAAAAAGAGGATGAATCCTCAAGGGTCAATCAGATAAAATATATATCCATGATTGGGAGTTTGTTGTATATTACTACCTCTAAGCCTGACATCATACAAGCAGTAGGTTTTATGGAAAGATTCCAAGTAGATCCTAAAAAATTAATCTACAAGAATTCAAAATGATACTTAGGTATCTCAAAGGAACTATGGAGTATGATTTATGGAACCCAAGGAGTAATAAGTTTGATCTAGTATCCTATACAGATGTAGATTGGGTTGGAAGTATAGATGACACAAAGAGCACTAGTGGAGGAGATTTCTTCTTAGGTAAATGCCTATTCTCATGGTTAAGTAAGAAACAACCATCATTATCTTTATCTACTTATGAGGTTGAGTACATTACAATAGCTTCATGTTGTACTCAAGTGTTGTGGATGAGACAAACCTTGAGAGACTACAAGGTAGAGTTTGATGTTCCTATTCCTATTTTTTATGATAATACTAGTTCTATAAGTGTTTCAAAGAATCTTCTCATGAATTCAAGGACCAAACACATCCCTATAAGTATCATTTCTTAATAGAATAGGTGAGTGAACAAAGCATTAAGCTTGAATTTGTGTTGACCAAGAATTAGATTGCAGACATCTTGACTAAGCCTCTTTCAAAGGCTACTTTTGAACATCTAAGATAGGAATTTGTTTTCATTTTTGTTATTAAAAATCACTAAGCAATAAAAAGTGATTAGGAGGAGCTAATGAGGAGTTGTTTTAGCTCCAAGAATAGGAAAGAAGTGCACAAGTTGTGAGGTTAAAATGGGAGTCATATCAATCTATCAAGAAGTTATCTGAGATATGCAATATGATAAGGGGAGTTTGTTGACATGATATTTCACTTTTATATATTTAAGTGTTGTTACAAGTAGTGACTTTCCATTAATGTCAAAGGGGGATATCGATTTACATTAAGGAGATGTATCCCATTAAGAGAAGCCCCTCTAAGTAGCTGCCATCAATGAGTGGTTGCCATCAATGATAAAGGGGGAGATTGTTGAGAATGTGTTTTATGGTATGCATGAATTTGTCATTGATGTCATGAAAGTTCCATTGATGTCATTTTGTGTTGTCATTGTTGTCCTTGATGTTGATTTCATAAGCCATGTACTTAAGAGACCTAGTAAGAAGGCATAGGTCTGGTAGTATGATGAGTTGAGAAATTTATGACTTATGTAAAGAAGTTTGGTAGTATGTAAGCATGGTATGAATTAATTTGACATGTGTATGATGTATTGTGAGTAGTGCAAGAGGTTTCAAGGTGTGATCATGGTCCAAGTATGACTCACAGTTCAAGGGCTAGTGTGAAAAGTGACCTAAAGTGGCCTAATGAGGGGTCAAGTTAATTTACCAAGATTTCAAAGCTCTTAAGAGTATTGAAAAAGGTTTGATAGGTTGTGTTAATTAATTTTACCAAGTTTGAAGTTAATTCCTATAGGATAAAGTAGTAAACTTGGAGTTGAAGTCATATGTGTGCACAAAATGGGGTATTACAGACCTAAGAAGTAATTTCTTATGCTCAATGGCATGTGAAACCTTTACATGAGATCCTAATAATCTCATGGAAGTTGGGGAATGTCCCTAGCTTTATTTTTCTATCATTGGTTTTGGAGTTGAGGGGCAATCCTTTCTGAATGATTGCTAAGAATGGAAACCAGTCAAAACCCTCATAATGACCCAATAAGAAAGATCTTATCGGTTATGGTTCAGAATGGTTTTTTTGACCTATTTTAATGTTTGTAACATGTAAATTACTCTTCTAGGTTTCTCTCGATGGTTTTGGTTTATCATGACAATAAGTAGAAGCTACAGGTTACCCCTTATTTCTCAAAATTTTGGTGTAGCAAGCATGGTTGACCAAGTCAAAGCATGCCAATGAATGGAGGATGATGTGTTAAAATTATAGTTTGTGATCATGTAAGTTTATGAGTAGATTTAAAACCCTAAATAGGCTAAACCAGTCATGTAAGTTGGCATATCGCTAAACATGCCTAATGAACAAAATAGTGAGAAAACTAGGCAAGAATGAGAATGAGATTAAGAATTGGTTGCAGAGAATTCAGGATGGATCCTAATGAATGGGGTATTTTTTAAAGACCTATATCTCATATCCCCTTGGTTTATAAGTGTTGGTGATGCTTAACATAAGTAAAAATTTGTCATCAAAGTGACTTGTCTAACATAGTGAAATCTGTGTAGGGTGAAGATGTGAGATTGGTCTGTAACACCAATATTGATATTAAAATTTGTAAACTATATATTCTAATATTTTATAAGGATAATGAAGGATCCTAAAAACCCAATAAAATTTTATAAAATTGTTCACACAGGTGTTATAAATCTTGATTTGCATGGTTATGTTTTTGGAGCTATACGCAGTTAGTTATGTGTAAGTGAGAATGATGTTTTTGAGTCATTTTGCACTAAGTTGAAGGATAAAATTCTCATAAATGTGTTATAAAGTTATTATAGGCTCATTTTAATGTATTTATGTTCATTATAAGTCATTTTTCAAGTATGGAGAGTCAAATGTTATTGACTATATGTTGACAGTCTTTGGGAGTTCTAAGTAAGCCTTTTGCAGGAGTGTTCTTGAGGCCTTTTGGCCTATGTGGTGAAGACTAAATCACTTGGAGATGTTTTTGAGGTCATCAATATCTTATCTATGTGATTTGATGATTGTTTTATGTGTCAAAGTTGAGTATATACATCATATTTTCAAGACTGACTTTTTGGCAGTGAGAAGACTAATATACGAGTAAACCTAATTGGGTGGTTCAAGGAGTGAAAAGACCCAAATGGTGTTGAGGGAATAATATGGGATTATCAAGGGTCTATTTGAATCATTTTTTAAGTGTTTCATCCATTTTTGGATCCTCAAAGTGTTCCAATGAGGTATAATTGAAACATGTGCTCAGAGAAGGCCTAATTGCATTAGGTCTCTATTAAGCCTAATGGCAGTTTTGGCTCTTAAGGGTAATGACCGACCTATGTAGTGATTGTTTAACTTGTGAAACATTTTTATTGATATATTAAAATGTTTATCCGAGTGTGGTGAGGCTATTTTCCAACCAAGATGGGTAATATCAACAGTTAAGTATAAAGACAAGGCCTAATAGGCCTATTTTGACTAGTTAGAATATTGAGCACATGAGTGAAGGATATAGAGTTTTTGAAAATAGATAAAGGGATTTAAAATAATCATAGATTTTTTTTTAATATGCCATGAAGATATAACTATATTTTTTTAGGTGTTGAATAAGGTCACTTGACCTAATTTTGCCAAATAAAGGTCTAGTTGAGCGAGTAGGCCTATTATATTAGGTTGTGGAGCTAAAAGCTTCACTGATGCAAATGGAGGAGGTTGCTGAGTTTCAAAGAAACTAACGTCAGTAGTGCAACTGACGTCAGTCACATTCAGTTACAAAGCAGCTGACATCAGTCAGGAATTAGTCGATGTCGGTCATCTCCAGGCAAATAGGAACCGACATTGGTCACCTGTGCATTCCAGAACTATTTACTGCACGAACAGTTAGTTTGTTAAACGGCTAGTTTGCATGTAAAAGACTATTTTTGGTCTTGAGTCTGTGTGTCTAATTATTGTAATTAGAAGTCTAATTATTGTTTGCACGTGATCTATATAATAGACTCATGGGGCTATATTGTAATCAAGGATAAGGAAGAGATCCTTCTGATTGTAAGATCTAAGTTTGAAAGTGTGCAAAACCAAGTTGATCTATAGGTTGTGCAAGATCATGTAGAAGATCTACATGGTAATTAAGATCATTTGATTTGTAGGTTGTTGCAAGTTCAAGGGAGATCTACTTGGATTACTTTGAGTACTGGCATTATTGTTACTGACTGGTGGAGGTGAACAACTACTCTGTGTTTGAGTTATTTGTTGTGATCGTAATTGAGAGAGAGAACTCTTGAGGGAGATTATTGTATGCCCTAGAGGTGTGGGAGCCCTAGAGGTGTGGAAAGAAGAGTGTGGCATCTTCTTTATTGTACTTTTCCTTCTGGAATGAGTTGAATACAAGATTGTATTGTCTCTCAAATTTTGTGCTGTTTTTAATTTCTAGTTACTTGTTACTTCTGATTAAATTATGTGTTTAGTTGCTTATACAAGGTAATCAATTGTGCTCTTAATCCTGACAAAGTGGTATCAGAGCTAGGGTTGCAGGTTCACAGAGCCTGGTTCAAAGCAAGTTTGTGTTTGATTATAGGTCACTCTCAGGGGTTTCTAATTGAGTGGGAGTATAGTAATGGCTGAAAAAAGTAAGCTAAGAATGGAGAAGTTTAACGACAAGAATTATCAATTATAGAGGATGCAGATAGAAGATTATCTATATCAAAAAGATCTGTACTTACCGTTGGGTGGGGTTACAAGCAAGTCCATGAATATGAAAGATGAAGAATGGAGGGTTCTTGATTGGAAGGCTCTGGGATCTATAAGGTTGAGCCTGGCATCGTCTGTGATTTCTATCTTATCACAAGCTAAGACAACGGTAGAGTTAATAGAATCTTTGGCAAATTAATATGAAAAACCCTTAGCTTTGAATAAGGTATTTCTTATGAAGCAGTTATTTAATTTGCAAATGTTGGATGGTGGATTGGTACATAGTCATCTTAGTGATTTCCATGGTTTGGTAAATCAGTTAGTTTCAGTCAATATTATTTTTGATGATGAAATTAAGGCTCTCTTAATCTTATGCTCATTACCTAAAAGTTGAGATAGTTTGGTAATGCTGCTTAGTAATACTGCGTCTGCTTCAAATATCTTAAAAGTTGATGATGTTGTTAGTGTAATCTTGAATGAAGAAATTTGCAGGAAAAGCACAGGTGAATCATCAGGAAATGCTTTAAGTGTTGTCAGCAGGGGAAGGCAAAGAGAGAAGATCAAGCAAGGAAAATCAAGGTCAAAGATAGGCAGGAGATCCAAATCCAAGTATGGTAGAATAATCTGCTGAAATTGTGGAAAGTTAGGGCACATAAAGAAAGATTGTAGGTTGGTTGAAGATCAGCATTAAGAAAATGAAGAAGTAGTTGTTGCAGGTATTGTTGCACAGGATGCTTTTGTATGTTCCTTGGATAAAGTAGAATCTTGGGTTTTAGATTTTGGTGCCTCTTTTCATGCAACCCCAAATAGAGCATCTTTTCATGATTATGTCCAAGGGGACTTTGGAGAGATTTATTTAGGGGATGGTAAGCCTTGTCAAATGGTTAGCAAAGGGAAAGTGCAGCTGAAATTGCAGACGGGCAACACATGGGTGTTGAAGGAGGTCATGCACATCCCAATCCTAAAGCAAAATTTGATTTCTGTAGGAAAGTTGGGTGATGAGGGATGCACAGTAACTCTCACAGCAGAATCTTGGAAAGTTTCCAAGGGTGCACTTGTTTTAGCAAGAGGTAAAAAAGTAGGTACTCTTTATCTATCTACTTGTCTTACTGATTCTCTTTCTGGTTTATCTACTTCAAATGTAGATGCAGAGATGTGGCTTCGTAAGCTTGGTCACATGAATAAGAAGGGGATGCATGTTCTTGAGTCAAAGGGTAAGAGTTTAGATCTGGATAGCATAGATCAAGATTTCTGTAAGCAACAGAAGAAAGTGAGGTTTCTTGATGCTACAAGAAAGGATCAGGTCTATTGCACAAAGAGAAAATCTAATGTTTTTGACAAGAATAGGAAAGCCTTGGTGCTCAAGGAGAAGATGATGGATAGAGATCAGCTCAAGGGGCTAAAAAATTCTGAGCAGGGCAGTTTGAACAAGGTTTTGATTCAAAGTAAGCTCGCAAGTAAAAAGTCATCACTCACAAGAAAACACAGTTATCGACATCAGTCAGGTGGAACCGACGTCGAACAGGCAGGTACTGACATCGATCATGTACAGACTAGAGTTGGTGGTGTTGGGTAGGTGGACATCGATGTCAATCAGGGAACCAACGTCGATAGTCAGGTCAATTGCATGGAACGGACGTCAGTCAAATGCAGACTGAGAGGTGACTGAGGTCGGTCACTGTCAAAATAGATTTTGGGCAGACAGCAAGCTGTCAAGGAGTCTCAAATGCCCATGAGGAGGATTGAAAGTGTAAGTAAGCCTCAAATTCATGATTCCCCTTCTTTAGACTACTTGTTGCTCACTGATGGTCAAGAACTAGGAAGTTTTAAAGAAGTAGAGCAGGTAGAATCTAAGAAATAGTGGGAGCATGGCATGAATGAAGAATTTGATTCTTTGGATGAGAACCAAATAAGAGATTTGGTAGAGTTGCCAGCCAGAGAGAAAGCACTAAAAGATAAACAGATTCCTAGGTCAAAGAAGAGATAGAATGGACACGTGAGATGGAAGGCTAGGGTATATAGTCTTGAGCAAGCTGCAGGACAATGGAGGTTTAACCATTGTGTTTCTTTTACCAAGTTGGATAATATTAGCTACATTATCTTGTTATTGTATGTTGTGTGTATGCTTTTTGTAGGGTCATACATGCAGGGAGTTGCTGAGCTAAAAGTAAAGTTAGTTTAGAGGTGTGTCATGAAGAATTTGGGAGCAATAAGATTCTTTGACATGAGTATTCCTAAAAATAGCGAAGATCACAAGTTGATGTTGTCTCAAGATGATTGTGTGAATAAGGTAGTGGTGAGGTTCAAGATGCAGGATGCAGAACCTGTTAGCACACCTATGGATGGATAGTTCACAGAACAGTGTCCCAATTCACATGATGAGGTTAAGTACATGTGTACTAGACCTGAGTTTGCCCAAGCAGTGGGTGTTGTTAGTGATTTTGGGGCCAATTAGAGAAAGAAGCACTAAAAAGTAGTTCAGTGGATTCTCAGGTATCTGAGAGGGACCAAAAGTAGGTATACATGCAATGCAGGGTCAAGCACTTCTCTACATGGGTATGTAGAATTAGATGTGGCAGAGGACTTGGATGACAGGCATAGCACCACAGGATGTGTGGTGGTTGGTCTTCAAGATTAAACTTGAAGAGGGATACAAGCCAAGAAACAAAATTAGATGGTGTACAGGTACAGGTACAGATGCAACTATTTATCTCCAAGTGGGAGATTGTTAGGTTATAGAGCTAAAAACTTCACTGATGCAAATGGAGGAGATTGCTAAGTTTCAGAGAAACTGACGTCGATAGTGCAATCGACGTCGGTCACATCCAGTTATAAAGCAGCCAACATTGGTCAGGAATCGACTAATGTTGGTCATCTCCAAGTAGACATGAACTAATGTTGGTCGCCTGTGCATTCCAGAACTGTTTGTTGTATGAACAGTTAGTTTGTTGAACGTCCAGTTTGCACGTAAAAGACTATTTTTGGTCTTGAATCTGTGTGTCTAATTATTGTAATTAGAAGTCTAATTATTGTTTGCATGGGATCTATATAATAGACTCATGGGGATGTATTATAATCAAGGATAATGAAGAGATCTTTCTGATTGTAAGATCTAAGTTTGTAGGTGTGCAAAACTAGGTTGATCTGCAGGTTGTGCAAGATCAGGTAGAAGATATACATGGTAAGTAAGATCATTTGATTTACAGGTTGTTGCAAGTTCAAGGGAGATCTACTTGGAGTACTTTGAGTACTTGTGTACTGGTAGTATTGTTACTGACTAGTGGAGGTGAACAACAACTCTATGTTTGACTTGTTTGTTGTGACCGTAATTGAGAGAGAGAACTCTTGAGGGAGATTATTGTATGCCCTAGAGGTGTGGGAGCCCTAGAGGTGTGAGAAGAAGAGTGTGGTATCTTCTTTATTATATTTTTCCTTCTGGAATGAGTTGAATACAAGATTGTATTGTCTCTCAAATTTTGTGTTGTTTCTGATTTTTAGTTACTTGTTACTTCTGGTTAAATTTCGTGTTTAGTTGCTTATACAAGGTAATCAATTGTGCTCTTAATTCTAACATATTAGGCCATTTAAGAGAGATAGTAGAGTGAGAAGAGAAAAAGAAGGTCATATTTAGTTAAGTGATCAACAGGTGTCCAAGGGTGATCAAAGATTCAATTTAGTTAAGTTGGTGTTGGGTTATGTATAGGGTTAGAGCCTCCTTACAGGTTGGAACTTGTTAAAAGACTAATTGAGTTATTGCTTGACTAGTGAGTGGTTGGTGCTCCTTGTGGGGTTGGTGCCTTAATAAAATTTTGATTCATTGCTTATAAGAATTTTTTCCAAGATGTGAATTAGTGGGTTTTATTCCCCAAGAGGTTTTTTTACATATATCTTGTGTTTATGTGTTGAGTTTCCACTTCTTGCTCATATGAATGATTGTTTATGCATTGTTATATATCTAGATCTCTTTGATTGATTAATGAATGATATATGGAATTCAAATAAGAGTTTGCACACTGATTCACCCTCGTGCCCCCTACCAATTTTTATAACTCCAACACAACAAATTTTAAACCTAGCGTTTCCATCACAAAAAAAATTCTCAGACCAATTTCAAGCTTGGTTGTAGGTATGCATTTTGAAAAGACTTGATTGTGTTTTAGTCCTTGGATTCGACTTCCATACTGCATCATGATGTCCTATAGTGGATCAACCTTCATCAAGAGAGTGATATTTCATTGTATTAAAAACTCATATCATATCCAAAGAAGTTTATTAAAGCCTACCATTATTGTCCAAGCACATACAGTCAACTAGGCTAGTTGGAGGTGTTGTTTTTTAGCTTGATTGTGTATTTGGTTTCTTGACCTCAGTGTTCACTATTCAAAATTTACATGACCCTATCCCATGTTTTTTTTGTAATTTCAAAACCATTTTTTAATGTTATGAAAATTTAGATCTTTCCATCATTCACTATTAGGGCAACTTCACCATTGACTATAGATGACTTGTTTGAAAGGGCTTGACTGTGTTTCTTTATTATGAAGTGATTAGAAAGTCTTATCAATCCATACCTTTTCATGGAAACATCATAATGTGATTTCATACTTGATACATTCAACTCTGAATGTTGACAACATTGATTCTCTTGGATGATAGACCTAGAGCCTATAGAACATGGTCTACAGGCTATGTAGAAACACTTGGAAAATATGCAAACCATGATTGTGGAAGTTCAAATATTATTGATCTCATTACACCAGAACATCTTAACATGGAAAATAAAACTCTAAACTTCTTGTTAACATGTTTCAAATCACTCAAAACACCCTGTATGCAAAAACACATAGAACACAATCCAAGATGGGCCTGGAGATTCAACTAATTTGAGACTTGTATGGAATAATGGGGTGATAAATAACATCATGAATGGATTGTAGAGAGAGTTTAAGACCATGAAGAGTCACTCAAATGAATTTTACCAATGAAAAACTTCTAGAACATAGAAAACTACTAGTCACATCAAACTATGCACTAAATCCTTTGTTTATGCCAAAATATTATCCAAATGTGTCAATACGATGGGTGAATGAGCTTGAGGCATCTACAGACATATTATAATTCATTCCAACTAGTTTCAATCAACCAACTCATCTACACTTGCACTTGAGTTATGTCAAATTTATCTTGTGGAGTTTTAAGCCTTCAAAAAGTAGTTTGGGCTCTTAGCGATTGTTCATAAATCTAAGAGAACCAATCCAATGACTCATGTCACAAATTGGAATCCCATAGGGGAACCATACTTTGGCTAAAATCTTAGCACCCAACTCTACTTGTATGGCTTGTACCATCTGCTTGAAGTTTGACTTCACTAGCTTGTTAAGTGAGTGATGGAAGAGAGAAGTGATTGTTTGCAATTTTTAGATCTGCAACTTCCTTCCAAGCTTTATTCTGACCTGTATGAGATGAAAGGACACCTCTGCAAAATTTTCACTTTCACATGACTTCAACATGTCCATACAAATTCCTCTAACTCTTCAAAGTGGCATTAAACTCTAAGAAACTGGCTTTATTTGACTCCTTTGATAGGTGTAATAGTTATGTAACTTCTCCAAACCTTTCAGAATGCATATTTTATAGATTTTCAAGTTAGTAAACTTTTAAAAACATCAATGTTAGCCAAAAACCATATTTTTCACTCACTTTCAACACCTTAAAGTTAGCAAATGGTCTTCAAACTTTACAAAACTTCATGAAACATTATGAAAAGGTGTTAAACACATAAAATAAAAATAATTAACCCCTAATCACCTATGACACAACTTGACCATGACCTATCTCCTCATGACATGCCTAAAACACTATGTAACCAAAATATGGCCTTACCTTAATCTTTTTAAATATACCTTAATAAATGCTAATAAGATATTTTCAACTCAAAAAGAACCTCCTAAATCACCTAAGGTTCAAATTTTTGACTATTACAATCCTATCTTGACTTATAAGATCAAAATTGGATAATAAATTGGTGATTCATAGGGGTAGCATGCTTACTATGCTGACTAGACTAGTAGCCTTGTCCTTTCATTGGGTTATGGAGTCAATTGCACTTTGAGATAACAAGATCAGACCTTGACACTTGACCAATAAGACAAATTAATTTCCTTGACAACACACGAAAAGAAGACACACAAAACCAAAAAAGGAAGGCACACACATGTGCTAACAAGCACTTAGGGAACATAACAAGAACTTAAGCAAACTAGACTATATACAAACTAACCTGAAACAAATTTTCTCCTCATAGATCAAAAGGGAAGCTTGCACCATCCTTTGCTCCATGAGATGGAGGAGTGCATGAAGCATGTTTCCTTTTGAGATTTGTTTTTGATGTCTTTAACTCCTTCATGTTTGCCACTCTTTTTGGCATGATCTTTAATGCAACAAAAGCAGCTGCAAACATATCACCTATGAAGGTGAATTGCTCTTATGACCCAGCCATCTTCTCATGGTACTATTTAGCTACAACTTGATCAAATGATGATTCATCTAGGCATGATTAATTATCCTTAATGTAATATTGAATGAGATCAAAATTCTTATCAGTTGCAAGCTCATCAAGCTCCTCAAAAAACTTTGCATACTCAACCCCATCTTCATCATTATCTTCAACTTGAACAACAGGAAGTATAGGCTTTTGAAAGGCCTAAATTTATCGACATGTCTCATTGAATCTCTAACATAAGTCCTCTTATTTCATATAAGTAGTAGCAGCTTTGTCTTCTATTGTATTTTCAAATTCAAGCTCTTGCTCATACACATGAGTCTCACCCAACTTAGCTGATGTGATGTCCTTCTCAAGCACCTCCTCTCTCATGTCTTGATCAAGCTCTTTGTGAAAAATTGAAACATGATCTAGATCTTCTCTTTTTTCACTCAATAAGGTTGAATTGTGTTTGTCTTCACCAAAGGGAACCCCTATGTTGAACTCTTCATCATAAACAATTGAGTCCTCTTCTTGATCAACTACAAATTTGGCTTGATCTTCTTTGCTTGTCTCCCATAGTATGGGTTCTCCTTCAAGAAGGGATGAGGTGGGAGGTTGGTGAAAATTTTTGATTGGTTAGATAGGGAGTATGAGGAGTGATAAATGGATCATTAATGGGCTTGGGGATGGAGGGAGAGCCCTTAAAATTTGAGGATTTGAAAATGGGATATTCTTGAAGGAATTCTTGAAGGGAGAGTATGTTCAATTGGGCTATAGATATTTCATTTTCTTCAACAAGCACCTCACCTTTCTCATATCCTTCTTGAGGCTATTTAACAGCTACAATTTTATCTTCCACCTTCTCAACTAAGGCCTCTTTTTTACATTGAAAATTTTCTTAGATATACCTCCAAGATGGATAAGCTATAGGTTCTTGAGGAGAAGGCAATGGGGCTTGAACAAACACAGGGTTTTCTTTCTTGACATCAACTTCATGGTCCTCACTCTCTTCATCTTTATTCCCCAAGACTTCACTACTTGGTTCCAAGTTGGAACTTTGAAGCTAGTAGGATCTTTTGAGGATTGGATTGACTCTCTTAGAGGCTCCTCTTGAGGATAGTGAATGATTTCATAAGGAGCATAGAAAACTGATATGGAATAAAAGAGGGTTCTTGGAGAGGTGAGGGAGAGATTTGAATAGGCTCAAATTCTTCCTCAAGAGTTGGCATGGTATAGTTAAGAATCATAGTCCAAGAAGGCCTCCAAGATGATGATATCTTGCTTTCTTAAGGAGGCATAAGTATAGCTTGAGGAAGACTATCTCTAAGAAGTTTCCTCTTAAGATCTTGGACTTCTTCTTGAAGAATAGTAATCACATCTTATTATTGATAACCTTCTTCATAGGATTCTTCATAAGGCTTCTCAACAACATCATGATCATATGGAGAAGGAATAGGCTAACCATAAGGTTGCCATGGCTCATAGGGTTGATAACAACCTTGATAGGGCTGTTGAGGAACATAGTATGGGTCATGCCAAGGTTGGTAAGGATGTGTATAGTAAGAACTCTCATTATATCCATCCATACCAACTTCATTAGTCAAATGAAACACAATATTTTAAAACAATTCTTTTACAATAATTACTTGGGTTGTTTATAACTAGTTGATTGCATTCGGAGTCACCATTGGTGTTTGCTTGAACGCTCCCCAAGAGTTGATAGGTAGAAGAACACACCAAAATTTATTCCACTCCTTTGGACCTTAAGTCCCACCAGACATGCCAGAACTATTATAACCAAATTTTTCACCCTTGGAGGAGCTTGTTCAGACCTCTCCAAATTTGGTTAAACATGAGATTACCCCTAGACCTGTGAGTTGTCTATAGTAGGGGTAAACTTCTACATGAGGGGCTAACTCCCCTTGATGAATTACTTAGGCTCACTTTCACTACTTGTTTGCTTTGAAAAGGGAAGAAAGAAAAAAAAATAAACCTAACTACAGTGGTGATGCACCAAGCTTTATTGACCACTACCACACATTACACAATACACTAAGACCTACAAGACAACATGAACATACACACATCCTAGAATAAACCTATTGCATCAATGGTTTGTAAAAAGTTAAGGAATTTTAAGGTTAAGAGAGAAGAATAATTCCAATTCAAAACCCACAAGAGACCCCTGATGAAACCAACTATAACCTACAATAGAGAAACAACCACATGAGGTAAGATAAATAAGACATAAATAAGGTGATATACATCTACACTTGATAAGATCAACAATTTATATCTTTATCACTACATGTAGTCATATAATGAGGTAAAAAAAATAGTTGTTTTATTGATCAGAGTTAGAAAAATTATCTAGGGCTTCACCATACCTAGGTAGAGGATACATTCCAAGCAAAAAGTGATTGCTTATATAGAGAAAGTGAAGGAGAAAACAAGTGTGTAGGAGAGGGAGAAAGAGAGTATAAAAGTGTAAATATAAGTTAAAAATAAGAGAAAAGTTATGGAAGTCCCTAAATAGTCCCTAGATGATATGTGTTGCTCCTCTTCAGATGTTCCATCTCTCCAAGTGGTGTGGGAGTTGAAAATCTTGTTTGACACCTTGACTAGCTCTTGAAAACCTCACTTCTTCTTGACATGTTAAAAGAAAAGTGACCTTATTCATGATCAAATTAGTTTTTCCTACATGTTTTCTCCTCTCTTGACACCTCTCAACTGACTCTAATAGGTTCTTCTTTGACACATCATCACTTTCTCTTGTAAGGTGTCTAGAAGGCTCTTCATCTCCTTAGGCCTATTTTACACAAGTGTCAAAACTTGGTTTCAATTACTTTAGATCATAAAAACTTCATAAATGGCATATTGACATTATTTTATACCTAAAAAATTTATTTTTAGGTCTCAAACTAGCCTCAACAGGTCGCACTCTACCAAAAACCCTAATTAGGCCTCATTCTTTATAGCCTTTTTCCTATTTTTCTCCTTGTATGGGAGTTGTATAGATTATCTTGAAAAACTAGAGGAATATTATAGGACCCTTTATCCTATTAAAATTTCATGTCAATTTTCATGAGCTGAAGCCAAGTGGAAGTCTACTTATTCTACCTATCTCTTCTGCCAATTAGGCCTAATTAGACCTCTAGGCCTAAAAATTGGGTTTTGGCTCTAAACTCCCCCTGCACTTGTGAGACCGTAGGGAAGTGTATGATTAAATTTACCCATTCCAATACCAACCTTCATGTCAATTTTAGGCTTCTAAAAAAATGTTCTTATATCCAAACCATGAAATGGCCAAAAATTAGCCCTTCATAACCCTGTTTGGACTGCCTTGCAAAATGAATTTGGTTTAATCACTTCCAAGAGTTCTTGAGATTTTTTTTATAATTTAACATAGAATAAAAGTCCCAAATGACCACCTCCAATAATTATCAAGTATCCATCTCTGCAAAATCTTTGTAAAACACCAAAAACACATAAAACAAGAAATTTATGGCAATCTATATAGCAGTTTGTACATCTCAAGTACATGGGATGATATTCAAGAGAGTTTTCAAGATGTTATAGGTCATTTATAAGTCCATATCATCCATATTGATTCATATAATTTCATTTCTCTCTCATTAGGTTGGTTTAGCTCTCTTAAGTAGCCTGAAAGTACTTTAGATTCTTAAGGATGATTCATAAAGTTGGACGTATGAATCCTCCAACTAACTTCACAAAAATTAAGTATATTAGGGTGTCTAACTTCCCCTAGGAGCACAATGTCCCATCAAAATCCTCTTGACCATACCAAGTAAAGTAAGTTGACTTATCGACTAGAAGCAAGCATTTTGTGAGGTTTGAGAGCATTTCAAGTCTGTAAGTGCTTGTCTGAGTTTGGTTTTGGTCTCAAATGACCTCAATGAGGTCTATGGAATTCAAATTGACCTCTTCAAATAGCTGTATAACCCTTATATCTTCATCATATCCCCTGTACCTTAATTTAATTAGGCTTAGGTTTATAGGTTAAGCTACCTAATTTACCCTATCTCACTATTTTCTCCCATCTTCATTCTCTGTCAGGTGTTTAGAGCTCCATGAAATGTTTGTGTGTGTTCTTTAACCTCTCATCAGGGTTATCAATGTTCATCTCAACTCCTTATTACTCCACTTCACCACCAACATGCTTCATCTCTTAGCTACCTGCCCATATGGCCTATGCATACACTTAAGCCTTTTTGAGGTTGAACAGGGGCCTAACTATGCTAGTTTCATCCTTGAGTCTGAGGATTTTGTAGAGGAGCATTCACATCATCTCAATCTCCTTCAATTATCTTACTCTTCTTCAGGTCTATAAAGTCTTTCAGTCCTCCAAATGGGCAACTACCTTAGATATGCATCACTGTGTGTAGCCTTGGTGAGTTTACAGGGTTTTTGTGTTCTACTACTTGCTTGAGTATGATATTTTAGAGTGAAGTTTCAAACATACACTAAATTCAATCACATTAACTTACCCTCATAATTCCTAAATATCCTTGAACTAGTCCTTAGAATCCTCAAACAAGTGACTTCTTTAGATATGCAAGCCTATGTCATGCCTTGGTCCAAATCATGATTGTATTTATTTTGTTGGGTCTGAGCCTTTCATGGAACAATTGTATGTTTCCCTCACCATATTATCAAAGCTTCCAAGTCTCAATTAAAGTCCAACTAACTTCAATATCATCTCCTCTTAGGTTAGACTGATCAAACAAGACTATGTGTATGCATTTTGGAATTGGCCTACAGTCTTAGTGCTTGGAGAAGCCTTTCTTGAAACATGATCGCTTCCAAAACCCCTATCATTTTGTTGACTTAATAAGACCTCCCTTAAACAACTTTGAAACCTAGTTTTTACATCACAAAACTCTGTCTCAAGCCAATTTCAAGCTTGGTTGTAAGTATGCATTTTGAGAATACTTGACTATGTATTAGGCCTTGGATTGGACTTCCATATTGCATCATGATGTCCTACAGTGGATCAACCTTCATCAAGAGAGTTCATTTTAATTTTATTACAAACTCATATAATCTCTAAATAAGTTTCTTCAAACTCTTCCGTGACTTTCTAAGCACATGCATTCAACTAGGATAGTTGTAGGTGTTGTTTTTGAGCTTGAATGTGTATTTGGTTTATTAACCTCAGCCTTCACTATTCAAACTTCCCATGACTATATCCCATGTTTTTGTTGTCATTTAAAAACCATTTCCAATGCCCTGAAAAATTAGATCTTGTCATCATGCATTTTTAAGTCAACTTCACCATTGACTGCAAATGACTTGTTTGAAAGGGCTTGATTGTGTTCCTTTGTTCTCAGGTTCTTTGAAAGTCTTATCAGTCCATACCATTTCATGGAAACATCACAATGTGATTTCATACTTGATACATTCAACTTTGAATGTTGACAACATTGATTCTCTTGGATGATGGACCTATAGGCCTATAGAATATGGTAAGTAACCTATGTAGAATCACTTGGAAAATATGCAAGCCATGACTTTGCAAGTTCAAAGATTATTGATCTAGTTACACCAAGACATCTTGACATGGAAAATACAAATCCAAACTTCTTGTAAATGCATTCTAAATCACTCAAAACACCATGTATGTAGAAACACAAAGAACATAGTCCAAGATGGGCATGGAGATGCAACCAATTTGAGACTTGTACAGAATACTTGGGTGATTAAGAAGATCATGAATGGATTGTAGAGAGAGTGGTGTTGACCAAATTTGACCCTTTAGTTCAAATTGGGACACTTATAGGTAAAAACTTAATCTTTAGGTGTTTATAGGGATCTAGTATTATGTCATAGGGTGTATTATAAGTCTTTTGATGTCATTTCATGTCATATTAGCCTTGGTATTAGTCATTTTAATCCTTAGGACTTTTTGAGCCATTTAAAGGTCATAAAAAGAGTATTAAATGACTTTTACAGCCTCCTTGGGTAAAGTGAAGATGTCAAAATGTGATTTCATGCCCCATGTGTCCTAAGAAGTCTTAAGTAAACATTTTTAATGTAAAAGTGGTAGGTTCTTTAGGAGAAAGAGCAGTTTTCTTGGAAAAAAAGAGGATTTTGGCACTTATACGACCCATAAGAGAATGTGACACATAGGAAAAGGTTTTGAGATGACTCTTCAGCCTCTTCAAACTCATATCCATTCTTTACATACTCTTAAGTTCCAATTTTTAACTATAACTATTCTACTCCTTCTTCACCCTTTTAGACACACAGAACCAGTCAGCAAGTTTGTACTTGGTATGGATAGTTGGAGAACTTTTAGGTCAAATGCCTTTGGAAGGTGAAATTACACTTAGAGAGATTCATATCCATAATAAGTCTTCAATTATTGGTCAACCATGCTTTATGCATCATCTCTAACAAGTTGATTATCTTTTTCTACTCATTATTTCCTGTACCCTATAGGTTTTGCTTTAATTTGGATAGTTACGTACAATAAAGCTATTATAATTCAATCCAGAGGACATGGACATCTTAACATCATGTTATTCATGCTTGGTTTAGTGTTTCAAAGTGTTTTTATAATCCAATTATCTTAGGTTGTAAGAGAAAACATTATTTTATGTTACAGATAGTATTCCACCATTTCCAATGTCTTCATATCTTGATAACAGTGTCAGAGGATGGTGATAGGTTTATCTCTATGTTTATAATCTCCTCCTCTTCCCTTCTCCATTAAAACTTAGCCTCAAAATAATAACCATGGAGTGGCAGCAAAGAGACATACCATACAGTCAATTACTTCATGACTCTCATACACAGTCATCTAAATGAGTTGTGTTAAAGCTTGAGCACATTCATGAGAGAGTGAAAGAAGGTCCTATGGTGATGGATACATCCTTATCACATGAGTGATAAATTAGAGTCCATCAAACAATGTGTAGATATAAATGAGGGTAACCTATTCAACACTTTCACGTTGTCTCCTACCATTAACATACACCTATAGGTATATCATGAGGACCAATCATGTTGAAAAGGAAGTATTGACACTTGTTGCAGATCCTGTAAAGTGTGAAGAGTACATTTAGATATTTTTAGATAGACATAGAACCCATTCAAGGTCAAATTTATACACATTGTCCATCCTTATACCCATTGCCTACACATGAAAGTGACTATACTCAGAGTTTGGGAACATGGTCATAAAGAAGTATAGAATACATGGAGGGTTCCATAACATTGGAAAGGGATTTTGGTGCCTTGACAGTCATGAGAAAAATGTTAAACATTCTCAATAGGAGTGAGTAACCTTTCAAAGGTAATGACTGTAGTTTCAAGGATCAAATCCCTAAAATGCTTAAACAAAGCACCTAGTATTTTTATGGAAATAATATAATAGGGATGTCAAGAGATTTGGAGCATGTGAATGAGCATACTTTGTAGCCCCTACATAGTATAAGAGCTATGCATAATTTTAAGGGCATATGACTAGTGGAGGTTAGTTGTTGAAAGGCACAAAGTTTCTTTTTGGCCACTAAATTCAAGTAATAGTAACCTATAGGTTTTGAGTTATAAAGAAGATGCTTACATCCAAAACTAGCAAGTTGAAACATGTCTACATAATGGATGACCATGCTAAGTTGAATAAGACACTTTTAACTCAAGGATGTGCCAACAAGGATTGAGGATCAAGGTGGTAAGTTTCATCAACACCTACAAGTGTCTTAGGTACTAAAATGTTTACCTACAGCCTAACTGTAGGTGTTTACCAAGCTTATGATGTGAGCCAATAGATACTAGACCTATACCCACAAATAATTGTCATTGGAGATTAGTTATAATATCATGGACAAATTCAAAGTATAATGATACATATTCCAATGTGAAACCATCACTTAGTGGTCTCCTTTCCATCACAAATGTATACCTACAGGTTGGTTGTAGGGTTATCATGAAAGATTGGGCCAAATAACCTTGATGATGGACCTCACTCCAAGAAAAAAATGAACAATTGTGTCTATAATATGGTGTAGATAACTTGAAGGATGACATTAATCATTCAAACAAGGCCTAAATCATATAGTTCCACCAATAGGTACCCCTCCAAGACAACAAACACATTCAGGAAAGGTGTACACAATCTTAACCAGTCAAGGTATGGGAAGGGGTATGTAGGGAGTTGAAGTGATGAAAAAAACTGCAGCACCTTCATCATGACCATGATGATCTCCATAAGCTCTTGACAATAGAATATAAGTAGAGAGAAGGTTCTAATTAAGTACCTATAGTCCACATGAGAGAGTATACTCAATCTACCTTCAAGGGGTCTATCTTGGATTTTGGAAGAATTGGAAAGTCAAATGACCTAATCAAGGGGCCAATTTTTATACATAGCATCTATATGGATTGGAGAATCCCCTCCAAACTTTAATTTTTTTGGACAAATAGGGGAAGTGCCCTATGTTTTGTATCAAACAAAGGGAACTTCCTTTATGCATAAATACTATAGTATTGAAGATGGAGAGAAAGGGATGAGCTAAGGGGATAATGAGACCTTGAGGAAGGTGTGAATAGATGTGGTAGGTGTGGACAAACATGTAAATCCAAGGATAGAAGGGAGAACCTCAGTAGGGTTGTCTAGCCCCTCAGGGTTACAATCAAGCCTATTAGGCATGTTTAGGCCTAAAGACTAAATGTGAGGTCAATGTTAATTCCATCCTTGGGTAGTAATTATAACATATTGGATCATTATTATGGGGGTATTATAGATGTTTATAATCTCCTACATTAGGTTTGTGCAACATGAGGAACCAAGCTCAATAGGGTAACTTTTAGTGCTCACATCTTCTCTAAGGTTGTACATGGGGATATAAGGAGTTTGGGGAGATTGACAAGGATTTTGAACTTTTCTCTAGTGGAATTTGTTGGTAGTTCTAAAGTCTGATCTTCATGAACAATCCTTAAGGGCTTGAAGGACCTAAAACCCTTGCAAACCCTAGGAAATAACCCGATGAAGGAAATAAAGATGGTGAGATATAAAAATGGACCAGAATGACCATGGAATTGGATGGAAGATACAAAGTACTCTTCACAACTACTACTTATCCTTTTGGACTATACAAAATTGTACTCATGGAGTATAAAACAGGGTATTTTTTACACTTTTATGTGTTTTGTAGGTTATAGGATGAGTCTGAAGATGCCAATTACATGGGAGGAAATATTGAGAATTAAGCTAATTCTCCATGTCCATTTCATGATTCATAAAAACTCCTAGGTGCCTCAATAAGAGTTCTCATCTCAACCAGTCAGAATTGGCATAGTGAACATGATAGTGAGAATGGTGAAAAACTTCAAGTAAGCTGATTTTAAGGTGTGACTAATGCCTCTAAGACCATGGATGGGCTTGACACATGTCATTCATTCCCTTTTACATATTTTTGTGAAAAACTAAATCCTTTTTGGAAGCCAAGTGTGCAAGGTGTGTGAAAATGGGAGTTTTTTTACTATAGGCAGTGATGGCTCACTTTCAGAGGAATCTAGGTGATAAGGATTAGAACCAATGCATGGAGAATCATGTCTAAAACTTTTCCCTCTTGATCCAATAATGAGATCTATCCTTATTTAGTTTTGGGACATTCCAACAGGGGTGAATGATGAAGGCAGTTTTCCTATGCAAAATGAGAACTCCTACACCACATTTCAAGAGTTTCATACCTTGGATTGACACTTGTACCTTCTAACTTTGCATGATCAGTTTCACATTCTCTTCTCATGCACATGTAACTCCTTTGCTCAATTTGACACTTTTCCTTGTGACCTTTGGACTCCTTTCTTCTCTTCTCTCTCTCAAGTTCTATAAGAACTATCTTTTTTATCTATTGTAAGGATGCTCCAGTTGAGTATGGTGAAGCCCCGCTCATTTGCATACCATGGATCAATAAAGACTACTGATTTTACCTCTTCTATGACTTTTCATAGTGTGTTCACTTGAATTATTGATCATGCTTAGTGATGTTTGTTGTTTCCTTAGCATTATTGTCTCATTCTCTCACCTATTTGTAGCTTGAAAGCTTTTTCCTGCAGGTCATGTGAAGTGTCCTATGAAATGTCAAGGTTGTGTGAGTTATTATATTCACTATTGTCACTCTAGGCCTCTTGTCTAATCCTCTTAGCTTAAACATTCATCACAACCTCATAATGAAATACTAATGTGACAAGATTCAGATTAGAAAAGTGTATGCCTAGTTAGTCCCTTGGTTTCATGTGTGACATGTATTTGGTTGGTAGTTATCAATTAATTTGGTGTATCACCACATTTAAGATAGTTTACTTCTGATTTTCTCTCCCTTTTCCTTGAAATCATAGGTGTATTAATGATCTAAAAGTGGTACATCAAGGGAGCTAAACCTATCCAGATATTCACCTCATTCTTGGGCTACCCATAGCTTAGAGGTGTTTCAATTGTGCCACTTAGACTAGGAGAGCTGAGAAATCTCCTCAATGGATGAAAATCCAAGTGACAACAGTTTTTAGCATGCCCGATGGGATTCAGTATCTAAGAAGTTGAAAGATTTTTGGTTTTTTCTTTCAACACATCAGCCTTTGGAGGCATCTATCCGAGCATCAATGGTGACTTTAAAGTTACATCAACTAGTCACGTAGCCCAGGTTATATTTTTGAAGATTTTTGGTAATTTTTTCTTTGTGTTTTTACTTCCTAATGAAGTTCCATGGCTAGTTTTGGTGTTGAATATTATTTTACACAAGTTGATGAGATATCTCAAACTTATCGCATTCCTTATCAACCTTTATATGACCCTTATCAGCCTTGTCATGATCCTTACATGCTCCAATATGACCCTTATCAACCTTGTCATGAATTGTATCAATCTTGTAACTAGCCTTCTCAATATATTACTCCTAGTCAACCTAGTCACTTCTCAAATCAGTTCATTTCAACTTTCAAGTAAACTCTCTTGGGCTATGAGAGGTACATGATAGATCTTGACACATAATGGGGACATGGTCAAGATGTTCATAGTCATCTCATTCATAATATGAGAGATGCATTAAATCTAGTTAAAAGAGAGTGGGCTCCTACTGAGAGAGAAAATTCACAAAGGCTCACAAGTGTGATGCTAGATGTGAGTGGTCTGGTTTCATCCTTAAAAGATAAGCTAAGACTTCATGAGGATCAGCCTCACCAAGTCTATTAGCCCTCATATCCACCTCCCCAAGATTGTTATCAATTATACTTGAATATTACTCATGGACCCAATCAAGCTTATCAATTTCATCTTTTTCACAATCATTTAGAAGAGAGAGTTGGAAAGACAAACTTTATTTTTGAAGCAAACCTTGATAGGTAGATTGAGTTACAAAATAAGTATATCAATCAGTCCATATTATCAGCAAAGGAAGTGGAATATAATCCCTCATTTCCCTCTTTCATTGCATCCCCACCTCAAGAAGAGACTTCTAGATATGAAATCCCAAGTTGGAGACAAGGTGGAGAACCCAAGTCTAAGAAGATCCCAAGTTTCTTGACCACTTCATCCACTCCTAAAATTTCATCACTACCTCAAGAAGAGACTCCTAATCCTAACATCCTAATATGGAATAAGGTAGTGCGATCATGGGAAAAATAAAGGGATAAAATCCTAGATAAAGAGTGTGAAGTTGAGAAAGAGCTTGATCCTATGCAAGCCCCTCCCACCTTTCCTCAAGAGGCCTCTTTTTTTTCATATCAGCCCTCTTGTACTCCTTATCCTCATTAATATGCCTATCAACTTCAAGAGAAAATTTTCCAGGAGAACCTAGCCAAACAAATGGAAGAGTTAGAGTCAAGAATGAAATTGTTGAGTCAAGGTGTGATGGAAGGTTTGGAACCAAAAGAAGAACCTATGCCTAAACATAACCCATCTAATCTTCCTCAAGAGAGTGTTCAAGCTAAATAAGATTTCAATGAAGTGGTTATCAAATGGAAGAAAAAAACCAAGCTATTTTAGCTCAAGGTTTGCCTCCCCTTCTTCAAGAACTCCCAAAAGGATCTCATACAATTCATTATCAATCTGATGTGGAGCTCTATGTTCTGCCTCCACCAACTAGTTCATCTTGTCCTCACCCTATCACCATTTACCTTGATGGACCTATGGTGTGGGAACCTAAAGAGGAACACTTGGTTGATATGAATATAGCTCCTTGGCATCCTCATTGAGCTAGGTCACCTGATTACAAAATGCCTAGCATTGGCATCACCAAGGATAAAGAAATTGAGGATCTTGCAGTCCTTGAGGAGAAAAGTTAGGTTATAATAGTTGAGATACAACTTGAGAGCCCTCAAGAGGTTCTGAATGTTGAAGAAGAGGTGATTTATTGTGTTGAATCTTTTGATTATGTTGATATTGAAGATTGTCTTTCTTATGTCAAAAAAGAGGAAATCATCATTGGTTATTCCATCACTATCTAAGATATCATAGATGGGCAAGAACAAGTCTCTAATCATCCTTAGGATGACTTGTTTGCAATCATTGAAGCAAGTTATACTCCTCTTCAAGGATGCTATGATCTAGTCAAAAATGTAGAAGGCAGCCTTTACACTCAAGTGGATATGCAAAGAAGAAGTAACTTTTAAAATTTGTCCCTTGCAATCATAAAATTGGGTTATCATCCTCTCAACCAGTTGGGAGAAACACATCAGCCTTTGAAGGATAGAACAAGTTTATATTGGCCTCAATTTTTCAAAGAACAAGAAACTACTCCTCTTGAAGCCATGCCTACTACAAAGATATTATTTGATCATGAGATGAAGAGTGGGAAGAAGTATGAGGTATGTGTACAAATTCAAGAGGAATACATTTACATTGGAGACCTATTTAAGGATGATCTACTTGAGAGCAGATCAAGTGAAGTGCCAAGGAATAGGTCTGATCTACCAAGCATTGAATCCAAGGAGCAACATGCTTGGCACTATGATTCATCTCATGAAGAAGAAGATTCAAGGAACTTTCCTTTTGATCCTGGAAAGGAAGTATGCTTAATTGCTAGTTGTTCATAATTGTTTGTTTTCTATTTTCCCTAAGTGTTTTGAGTACATGTGTGTTTTGTTAGTGTGTTTTATTTGCTTTGTGTGTGTCCTTTATTTTATGTGGTTGAGGAAATTAGTTATCTTGTCTTGGTCAAGGATTTATTTTCAAGGGTCAGGTATTCTTGTTTTTTTTAGACTTCAGATGAATCCATAAGCCCATGGATAAGATAAGGCTATTGATCTTTAGTGTAGCAGGCATACTACCCTTATGAGTCACCAATTTGTTGACCAAATTTGACCCTACAGGTCAAATTGGGACCCCTATAGGTAAAAACTTGATCTTTAAATATTTTTATGGGTTTAGTATTATGTCATAGGGTGTATTATAATTATTTTTATGTCATTTCATGTCATATTAGCCTTGGTCTTAGTCATTTTAATCTTTAGGTATTTTTGACCCATTTAAAGGTGATAAAAAGAGAATTAAATGACTTGTACAGCCTCCTTGGGTACATTAAAGGTGTCAAAAGGTGATGTCATGACCCACATGTCATAATAAGTCTTAAATAACTATTTATAACTGAATAGTGGAAGGTTCATTAGAAGAAAGGGTAGTTTTCTTAGAAAAAAGAGTTTGGCACTTGTACAACCCATTAGAGACTGTGACACATAAGAAAAGGTTTTAAGGTGACTCTTCAGCTTCTTCAAAATAATTTTCATGCTTGACATACTTTGGAAGTCCCAATTTTGAGATAAAACCATTCTATTCCTTCTTCACCCTTCTTCACCCTTCTAGACACACAGAACAAGTCAGTAGGTTTGTGCTTGTTACAGACAGTTAGATAACTTCTAGGTAAAATGCCTTTTGGAGGTGAAATTACACTTAGAGAGATTCATTTCCATAATAATTTTCAAGTATTGATCAACCATGCTTTATGAATCATCTCTAACAAGTAAATTGTGTTTTTCTACTCACTATTTCCTGCACCCTATAGGTTTTGCTCTAATTTAGATAGTTCCATTTAATTTAGCTATTAGAATTGACTCTAGAGGACATGTAGATATTCAAATAATGTTCTCCATGCCTTTTTTAGTGTTTCAAAGTGTTTTTATAAGCCAAGTATCTCAGGTTGCAAAAAAATACATTATTTTATGTTGCAGACAGTTTTCCACCATTTCCAATGTCTTCATATCTTGACAACAGTGTCAGAGGATGGTGACAAGTTTATCTCCATGTTTATAATCCTCTATTGGTCCATTCTCCATTCAAACTTAGCCTCAAAATAATATCCATGGAGTGGCAGTTAAGAGACATACCATACAGTCAATTGCTTCATGACTATCATACATAGCCATCTGAATGAGTTGTGTTAAAGCTTGAGCACATGAGAGAGTGAAATAAGATCCTATGGTGATGGATACATCCTTATCACATGAGTGATAAATTAGATTCCATCAAATAATGTGTAGATAGCAATGAGCGTAACCTTTTCAACACTTTCACACAGTCCCCTGCCATTAGCATACACCTACAGGTATATCATGAGGACCAATCATGTTCAAAAAGAAGTATTGACACTTGTTTCAGATCCTTTAAAGTGTGAAGAGTACATTTGGAGATTTTGAAATAAACATAAAACCCATTGAAGGTCATATGTACACACATTTTCCATCCTCATACTCACTACCTACATGTGAAAGTGATTATACTGTAAGTTTGGGAACATGGTCATAAAGAAGTATAGCATACTTGGAGGATTACATAACATTGGAAAGGGATTTTGGTGCCTTGACAGTCATGAGAAAAATGTTAAACAGTCTCAAGAGGAGTGAGGAACCTTTCAAAGGCAATGATAATAGTTTCAAAGATCAAATCCCTAAAATGTGTAAACAAAGCACCTGGTATTTCTGTGGAAATCATATAATAGGGATGTCAAGAGATTTGGATCATCTAAATGAGCATACCTTGTATCCCTTACATAGGACAAGAGCTATGCAAAATTTGAAGGGTAGATGACTAGTGAAGGTTAATTGTTGAAAGGCTCAAAGTTACCCTTTGACAACTAAATTCAAGCAATAGTCACCTACAGGTTTTGAGCTATAAAGAAGATCCTTACATCCAAAACTGCCAAGTTGAAACATGTCTAGATAATGGATGATCGTGTTAAGTTGAAGAAGACACTTTTGCCTCAAGGGTGTGCCAACAAGGATTGAGGAGAAAGGTGTTAAGTTTAATCAACACCTACAGGTGTCTTAGGTCCTAAAATGTTTACCTACAGCCTGGTTGTAGGTGTTTACCAAACTCATGATGTGAGCCAACAGATACTAGACCTATATCCACAAAAATTGTCATTGGAGATTAGTTCTAAGATCATGGAAAAATTAAAAGTAAAATGATACATATTTCAATGTGAAACCATCACTTAAAAGTCTCTTTTCCATCACAAATGTATACCTACAAGCTAGCTGTAGGGTTATCATGAAAGATTGGGCTAGATAACCTTGATGATGGACCTCACTCCAGGCATAAAATGAACAAGTATAGATATAGTATGGTGTAGATAACTTCAAGGAGGGAAGTAAGCATGAAAATAAGGCCTACATGATACAGTTCCACCTACAAGTGCCCCTCTAAGACAAGAAACATAGTCAGCAAAGTTGTACATAGTTTTAACAAGTCAAGGTATGGGAAGGGGTATGTAGGGAGTTGAAGTGATGAATAGAAATAGAGAACCTTCAGCATGACCATGATGTTATCCATAAGCTCTTGACAATATAAAATAAGTAGAGAGAAGGTTCTAATCAATTACCTATAGTCCACATGAGAGAGCCCTGCATACTCAGTCTGCCTTCTAGGGGTCTGTCTTGAATTTTGGAGGAATTGGAAGGTCAAAGGACCTAATCAAGGGGCTAATTTTTATATAGAGAATCCATATGTATTGGATAATCCCCTCCAATTTATAATTTTTTTGGAAAAAAGGGGAAAGTGCCCTTTATTTTGTCTCAAAGAGAGGGCACTCCCTTCATGCACAAATCCTATAGTCTTGAAGATGTAGAGAAAGGGATGAGTTAAGGGGATATTGTTACCTTGAGGAAGGTGTGAATAGATGTGGTATGTGTGGACAAACATGTAAAGCCAAGCATAGAAGGGAGAACCTCAATAGGGTGGTATAGATCCTCAGGATTACAATCAAGCTTATTAGGCATGTTTAGGCCTAAAGACTAAATGTGAGGTCAATGTTACTTCCAAACTTGGGTAGGCATTCTTACCTATTACATCATGATTATGGGGGTATTCCAGATGTTTATAAGCTACTACCTTATAGAGAAAGCACAAGAAATTCATTTTTTGGCTTAAGGCTACATTAGGCTTGTGCAACAAAAGGAACCAAGCTCGATAGGGTAACATTGAGTGCTCACATCTTCTCTGAGGTTGTGCATGGGGATATAAGGAGTTTTGGGAGGTTGACAAGGGTATTGAACTTTGTTCTAGTTCAATTTTTTATTAGTTCTAATGTCCAATCTTCATGAACAATCCTTAAGGGCGTAAAGGACTTAAAACCCTTACAAACCCTAAGAAATGACTCGATGAAGTAAATGAAGATGGTGAGCTATCCAAACAGACCAAAATGACCATGAAAGTGGATGAAAGCTTCAGAGGACTCTTTATGACTACTCCTCATCCTTTTGGACTATACAAAACTATATGGATGGAGTACAAAATAGGGTATTTTTGATAGTTTTATTTGTTTTATAGGTTTTAGGAGTCTGAAGATGTCAATAACATAGGAGGAAATCTTGAGACTTAATCTAACTACCCATGTCCATTTTATTCTTCAAATAAACTCTTAGGTGCCTCAAAGAGAGCTCTCATCTTAGCTAGTCAGAATTTGCATAGTGAACATGATAGTGAGAAAGGTGAAAAACTTCAAGTAAGATGATTTTAAGGTGTGCCTGATGACGTTAAGGCCATGGATGGCCTTGACACATGTCATTCACCACCTTGTATGGATTTTCATGACCAACTAAAGCCATTTTGGAATCCAAATGTGCAAGGTGTGTGAAAATGGGAGTTTCTTTGACTACACGCAGTGATGGCTCACTTTTAGAAGAATCCAAGTGATTAAGACTAAAACCAATGCATGGAGACGCATGTCTGTAACTTTTCCCTCTCAGTCCAATCATGAAATTTGTCCCTAGTCAGTTTTCAGACATTCCAATAAGGGTGAATAATGAAGGCAGTTTTCTTGTGCAAAATGAGAACCCCTACGCCACATTTCAAGAGTTTCGTACCTTGGATTGACACTTGTACCTTATAACTTTGCATGATCAGTTTCACATTCTCTTCTCATGGACATGTAACTCATTTTCTCAGCTTCACACTTGTCCTTTTGACCTTTGGACTTCTTTCTTCTCTTCTCTCTCTCAAGTTCTATAAGAACTAGCCTTTTTTCTATTATAAGGATGTTACACCTGAGTATGGTGAAGCCCTACTCATTTGCATACCATGGATAAATAAAGACTTGATTTTACCTCATTTATGACTATTCATAGTGTGTTCACTTGAATGATTGATCTTACTTAGTGATGACTGTTGTTTTATTAGCATTGTTGTCTCATTCTCTCACCTATTTGTAGCTTGAAAGCTTCTTTTTGTAGGTCATGTGAAGTGTTCTATGAAGTGTCAAGGTTGAGTGAGTTAGTCTATTGACTAGTATCATTCTAGACCTCTTATCTAGTCCTCCTGTCCTAATCATTCATCACAACCTCATAATGAAATACTAATGTTAGAAGATTCAGATTAGAAAAGTGTATGCCTAGTTAGTCCCTTGGTCTCATATGTGACATGTAGTTGATTGGTAGTTATCAATTAATTTGGTGTATCAAAACCTTTAGTATCATTTACTTCCAATTTTCTCCATTTTCCTTGAAAGCATAGGTGTAGTAGTGATCTAAAAGTGGTACATCAAGGGAACTAGCCCTATCTAGAGATTCACCTCATTCTTAGGCTACCCATAGCTTAGAGGTGTTTCAATTTTACCACTTGGATGAGGAGAGTTGAGACATCTCCTCAATGGGTGTTAATCCAAGTGACAACAATTTTTGGCACACCCAGTGGGACTCGTTATCCTAGAAGTTGAAATATTTTTGATTTTTTCTTTCAACACATCAGCCTTTGGAGGCATATATCCAAGCATCAATGGTGATTTTGAAGTTACATCAGCTGGTCAAGTAGCCCAAGTTTCCCTTTTAAATATTGTTGGTAATTTTATTTTTGTGTTCTTACTTCCCCATGAAGTTACATGGCTAGTTTTAGTGTTGAGTATTGTTTTACACAAGTTGAGCTATCTCAAGATTATGGGATTCCTTATCAACCTTTATATGACCCTTATTAGCCTTGTTATGATCCTTACATGCTCCAATATGACCCTTATCAGCCTTTTCATAAATTGTATCAGTCTTGTAACCAGCTTTCTCAGTATCTTACTCATCTTAGTCAACCTAGCCACTTTTCAAATCAGTCTATTTCACCTTTCAAGCAAACTCTCTTAGGCTATGAGGGGTATATGTTATATCTTGACACACAAATGGTACATGGTCAAGATATTACTATTAATCTCATTAATAATGTGAGAGATGCATTAGATTTGGTTAAAAGAAAGTGAACACCTACTGAGAAAGTAAATTGGCAAAGGCTCACAAGTGAGATGTTAGATATGAGTGGCCTAGTTTCATGCTTAGAAGATAAGCTAAGAATTGATGAGGAACAACCTCACCAATTCTATCAGCCCTAATATTGACCTCCCCAAGATTTTTATCATTTCTACTTGACTCCTACTCATAGACCCAATCAATCTTATTAGAGTCATAGTTTTCTTAATCAACTAGAAGAGAGAGTTGGAAAAACAAACTTTGCTTTTGAATCAAACCTTGATAGGCAGTTTGAGTTAGCTAATAATCAAATCAATCAGACTAGCTTATCAACAAAGGAAGTAGACTATAGGCCCTCATTTCCCTCTCCCATTGCATCCCCACCTCAAGAAGAGACTTCTAGATATGAAATCCCAAGTTGGAGACAAGGTGGAGAATCCAAGCTTAAGGAGATCCCAAGTTTCTTAAACACTTCATCCACTCCTCAAATTACATCACTACCTTAATAAGAGACTCATAATCCTAATATCCTAAGCTGGAATAAGGTAGTAGAATCATGGGAAAAGAAAAGGGATAAAATCCTAGATAAAGAGTGTGAATTTGAGAAAGAGTTTGATAATATGCAAGCCCCTCCCACCCTTACTTAAGAGACCTCTTGTTTTCCATATCAGCCCTCTTGTACTCATTATCCTCATGAAGATGTCTATCAACTTGAAGAGATAATTTTCCAAGAGAACCTAGCCAAGCAAATGGAAGAGTTAGAGTCAAGAATGAAATTGTTGAGTTAAGGTGTGATGGAAGGTTTAGAGACAAAAGAAGATCATATGCCTAAACACACCCCATCTAACCCTCCTCAAGAGAGTGTTCAAGATAAATTAGATTTAAATGAAGTGGTTTTCAAATGTAAGGAAAAAAAGTGAGATATTTTAGGCCAAGGTTTGTCTCCCCTTCCTCAAGAACTCCCAAAAGGATCCCCTATAATTCATTTTTAATATGATGTTGAGTTTTATGTTCCACATCCACCAACTAGTTCATCTTGTCATCACCCTATCACCCTTTTCCTTGATGGAATTATGGTGTGGGAACCTAAATAAGAGCATTTGGTTGATAAAAATTCAAAACTCTTGCTTGAATAAAACATAGCTCTTTAGTAGCCTCATTGGGCTAGGTCACCTGATTACAAAATGCCTAGCATTGGCATCACCAAGGAGAAAGAAATTGAGGATCTTGCAGTCCTTGAGAAAAGTTAGGTTGTAATAGTTGAGATAAAACTTGAGAGCCCTCAAGAGATTCTAAATGTTGAAGAAGAGGTGATTTTTTGTGTTGAATCTTCTTATTGTGTTGATATTTAAGAATGTTTTCCTTATGTAAAAAAAGAGGAAATCATCATTAGTTTTTCCATCACTATACAAGATATCATAGATGGAAAAGAACAAGTCTTTAATCAGCTTTGGGATGACTTGTTTACAATCACTGTAGAAGGTTATACTCCTCTTCAAAGAGGCTATGATCTAGTTAAAAAAGGAAAAGGCAGCCTTGACACTCAAGTGTGTATGCAAAAAAGATGCAACTTTTCAAATTTATCCTTTCAAGAGTCATATGCATCCCATGATGATATGTTTGAAATCATAAAAATGGGTTATCATCCTCTCAAATAGTTGAGAGAAACAAAATAGCTTTTTAAGGATAGAACAAGCAATAGTCACCTACAGGTTTTGAGCTATAAAGAAGATACTTACATCCAAGACTGCCAAGTTGAAACATGTCTACATAATAGATGACCATGCCAAGTTGTAGAAGACACTTTTTCCTTAAGAATGTGCCAACAAAGATTGAGGAGAAAGGTGGTAAGTTCCATCAACATCTACAGGGGTTCTAGGTCCTGAAATGTTTACCTACAACCTGACTGTAGGTGTTTACCAAGCTCATGATGTGAGCCAACAGATACTAGACCTATATCCACAAATAATTGTCATTGGATATTAGTTCTAATATCAAGGAAAAATTCAAAGGAGAATGATACATATTCCAATGTGAAATCGTCACTTACAGATCTCATTTCCATCACAAATGTATACCTACAAGTTGGTTGTAGGGTTATCATGAAATATTGGGCTAGATAACCTTGATGATGGACCTCACTCTAGGCATAAAATGAACAAGTGTAACTATAGTATGGTGTAGAGAACCTATAGGAGGAAATTAAGCATGAAAACAAGGTCTAAATCATATAGTTCCACCTACAAGTTTCCCTCCAAGATAAGAAACACAGTCAAGAAAGTTTTAAACAGTCTTAACTAGTAAAGGTATGGGAAGGGGTATGTAGGGAGTTGAAGTGATGAATAAAACTGGATCACCTTCATCATTGTCATGATGTTCTCCATAAGCTCTTGACAATAGAAAACAAGCAGAGATAAGGTTCTAATCAAGTACCTACAGTCGACATGAGAGAACCCTGCATACTCAGTCTGGCTTCTAGGGTTCTATTTGTTAAGCACAGGATATACTGAGAGAGGGGGGATGAATCAGTATATCATTTATCTTATAAAACTTTTACTTAACTATACATTCAAGATATACAATAAAACTAAAATAATGACATGCACTACACAAGAGAGAGAGAGACAAAGACACCAAATTTTTATGTGGAAACTCAATGTAGAAAAAATTATGGAGAACAATCTCAAGTATATGAATGAACACCAACTCAAATTACAAAGTTTGCAAGCACAAAGTTGTAGGAACACCAAGCCCTTTGTTAATCACTAACACAACAAATAATTTGTGAGCACCAACCCACAAACGCACCAACCCCTTTTGTGTATAAAACATAACTATCTCTCAATGTTGTTTTATCAACAAATGATAGAACTCTACTATATTTCTTTCTCTTCTCTCCTTTTTTTTAATATAAAATAATTACAAACCATGCACTTTCTTGCATATTATAAATGGCTTTCCAAGCCTCCTTTTATATGTTTTCAAATGACCTTTGGTATTAACCCTTTGTGACCATTCAATCCACATGGAAAATGGTGCCAAAATCACATGACCCTTTGAATCCTTTCATTTGAAAAGTCACATGATGACCCTTCATGAGCAAATGTGTCTTTTCCTCTTTTATCTTTATTTGGTGACTCTTCAAATTCTTTAAGGTGACTCTTCATGGAAAAATGTGCTCTTCCCTTTTTGGTCTTCACTTGGTGACTCTTTGAATTCCTCAAGGTGACCCTTCATGGGAAAATGCATCATTTACCTCTTTTTTCTTTATCTCGTGACTATTTGACTTCGTCATGGGCTCTCTTTTGATTTTATGCAACCAAAAATATATTCATTAATATTTAATAAATATTAACACACTTTAACCAAAGTTTGAACATTAAAAACACCTTAAGACATTAAATGTTATGGGGCCTTTGTCACCAATAATGTTAGACCTTTGACATCACTGACAATATTTCCAACAATCTCTTCCTTAGCATTGATGGCAACCTCAAACTGAAACTACCACATCTTGAAACTTGTATTGCCAACCTGCCCATACTGCCAAAAAAAACATATAGTAATTCCCCCTTACTATAGCATCTTGTACCTATTCTTTGTACCTATTATTGAACTTGTTCCTATATTTCTCCCCTTTTGACATCAGTGGCAAAGGGTCTATTCTAGAGCTAACACTTAGCTCCCCCTCAATTGATGTTGATCCTCAATGGTAAAAAGTAAAAGAAATTACTTCTAACTTCTCTCATACATACTCAAATGTGTCCTTTGGTAGTGTCTCTGTGAAAATATCTCCAATCTATTCTATAGTACTAATATATTCCAGTTTAACATGCTAATTTGCAACCTATTTTTTTAAGAAGTGATATCTGATAGGAATATGTTTTGTTCTTGAATGCATCATTGAATTCTTAGAAATATTAATAGCACTTGTGTTGTCACAAAAAATAGAAATAGGTTCATCATATTTTACCTTGATGTCTTCTAAATTTTTTTCATCCAAAGCACTTGAGTACAACACAACACTACTATAGTATATTATGCTTCAACTATAGAGTGATATTGAGTTCTACTTCTTTCTTAGCCAAGATACTAAGCTATCACCAACGAATAAAGCTCTTCCACTTGTACTTTTTATATCATCCAAACAACCTACCCAGTCTGAATCTATATAAGAAAATAAAGTGAAATCTCTACCTATGGGATACCACAATCCATAATCTAATGTCCCCTTGACATATCTGAATATTATTTTCACCAACTGAATATGACTCTTCTTTTGGGCTATCTAATATCTCACAACCATGCCTATTGTATGCATGATGTTTGGTCTCAATGATATCAAATATAAAAGATTATCAATCATAGATCTATACAAAGATTGATCTACAATAGGTGCATCTTCATCTTTACTCACCTTATTCATTGTACTCATTAGTGTGTCAACTAGTGTACAATCCTCAAAACTAAATTTTTTCAACATCTCCTTGGCATATTTATTTTGAGATATAAAAATTATTTTATCTGACTGAAATATTTGCAACCCTAAAAAAATGACAATTCTCTAAACAGAGACATCTCAAATTCTTTTTGCATATTATCAAAAAAAATTATCATTTTTTCAATGTTACCTCCAAATATTATGTCATCAATATATACCACAATAATCAACTAATGTTGACCTTATGTTTTGATGTAGAGATTATTGTCAGCAAAACCTCTCTTGAAACCTTGATCCTGCAGGTACTTATCAAGTATTACATACCAAGCTCTGGGAGCTTGTTTCAATCCATACAGTGTTTTTTTCAATCTACATACATGGCTCCTATTATTTGAGAGAAAAAATTTCTCAAGCTGCTTAATGTAGACCTCCTCTTTTAGATTTTTATTAGGGAAATCAGACTTGGCATCCATCTAAAACACTTTGAAATTCTTAAACACTACATATGTAAGAAACATTTTAATAACCTCTAGCCTTACCACTGGTGCAAAAAAATTTCAATACCTATACCCTCAATTTGAGCATATCTTTTACATACTAAACTTGTTTTATTTCTAATAACTTCACCATCTTCATTCAACTTATTTATGTATACCTATTTTATTCCAATCACATTTTGATCTTTTGGTCTAGGCACTATTCTCAAGTATCATTTTTTTCTATCTAATTTAATTCTTCATTCATTTCTTTAACCTAATACTCATCATGTCTAGCTTCTGAAAAAGTTATACGATAAATTTTAGATAACAAAAAAAAATTAATTTGCTTAGATTCACTTACCATCATCCTTCTAGTGTGAACTCTTTCATTTATGTTTTTGATGATGTCACTCTCATTATAATTTCTCATGACATATTTGGATGGGGTCTTGGTGACCTTTTGTTCCTTCTCATCTTCATCTGATCCTTTAAAATATTTTTTTCAATTATTTCAAGAGTGTCTATCAGATCACTGAGTCTTTGTGTTACATCTTCATCTATCCTAACACTTGCACTTTTAACTATCTTCTTGGTTCTTTTGTTATAACATTTATAATCTTTACTTTTACAAGAATATCTAAGAAATATACTTTTATCTATTCTAGATTAAATCTTATCTAATTTTTCATTAGTTCTCTTTATAAAGCATCTACTATCTAAAACTTTAAAATAATCAACAGTAACTTGTTTATCTTTCCATAGCTCATATGGAGTCTTGTCACTATTGACTCTCAACAATGCTCTATTTTATATATGCATTATTGTGCCTACTGCCTCTCTCTAATATTTATTTAGTATCTTAGATTCATTTAGCATTACCCTCACCATCTCTTAAATTATTTTGTTTTTCTTCTCAACTACTCCATTTTGCTATGGAGTTCTAGCTACTGAATAATATCTCTTTATTCCATGGTCTTCATAATATTCAATAAACTTATCTGACATGGATTTTTTTCCTTGATATGATCTCAAGCACTTAATATTCAAACCATTTTCATTCTCAACTAAAGCCTTAAATGCTTTGAAGTGGTTGAAATTTTCTAATTTTTTTCTCAAAAACATCACTCAAGTCATATATGTAAAATCATCAATAAGTAACATGAATTATTTCTCACCTTGAGTACTTTGAGTTCTGGTAGGTCCACATAGATCAATTTAAACAAGCTCTAACATCTGAGTGGTCAAGTATTTTTTGTCTTGAATCATCTTCTAACATGATTCTCATGTTGGCATGGTTCACAAAGCGTGTTGGAAGGCTTTATAATCTTTAGAAGATCTCTAACTACTTGTTTCTTGTTGATATTGATAAGATTGTCAAAATTTATGTGTCTCATTCTCTTGTGTCATAGACAACTTTCCTCAACCTGACTCAAACAACATCTTTGACCTTTGATATTTGATAACATATATAAATTATTCCCTGTCTTCTGAGCATCTGCAATCAACACATCTAAATCTTTTTTTCTAATTTCATAACTTTCTGCATAAAACTTTAATGTGTGTCTCTAATCATACATTTGACTTACACTCAATAGATTATGTTTAAAACCTTCTACATATAGAACATTTTCAGTCTTAGTTCTACTACTATCCTAACTAAATGTACCTTTTCTAGCTATTTTAGTAGTGGTATTGTCTTCAAATTTTATTGTGCCACCATTGATCTTCTTTAGAGTTATAAACTTGTTCTTATCTCCTGTCATGTGCCTCAAACATCTGTTGTCAATAAACCATGGATTTTTTTCATTTCTTGCATGCAAAGCTGTCTAGATTAATATAGATTTTTTAGGTTATTTCTTCTACCATGAAGCTGTCTAAATTTTTTTCTTGATAAATGGAGCCTTGAAACTTTGGTCCCCCTTTATTGAATCGAACACGCTTCTATAATATCAGGCTATGTATCCAAAATTATTGCACTTGTAACATACTATGGCCTCTTTAACAAATCTTGATAGAGGAGCAAAAGAGTTATGGTTTTTTCTTGACTCTACATGAGTTTCCTTCTTATTTCTGAAATTGTTAGCTTTTTTTCAATAGTCTATTTTTTTTATGATCATAACCATTACAATAAAAATAATAATCATGAAAATAGAATCTATTATGATTTGTGTATCTTTGACTTGGTTGTCTTTTGTAGATTTGTTCCTTCCAATCTTTTTTTTGAGTCGTCCTCTACATTCTTAACTTCTTTCATTTCTATTTCCTCTATTGTAAGAGCTTCAGCATAGCTCTTTTTCTTTTCAAATCCAATACCTATCTTATCTGATATTATTTTTTGACTTTTTAATATCTTATTCAACATGTTAGTGATATTCTTAAATTTTGAATTATTAACAGCTTTATCATTGACTATTTTATTTATTTTTTTGATATCTTATTTTAAAGAGGTAATTTTAATGACATATTCTTCACATTCTTCACTTACTTTTTGTAATTGAGTTATTAGATCTTCTTTAGTCTTTTTAGTTTTTTCAATGTGTGTTTATAGATCTTCAATTATTTTTTTGACTTCTCTTCATATTTTTCAATCTAGAGCTTCAATCTTTGATTCTTCTTTTCAAGAGCTTTCAATTCTTGTAAAGAACAAATGAGTTCTCCTTCTAGATTCACCTCAACTTCATCATGTTATTTTTCTTAATCATCTGTACTTTTGCTTATGAAGGCATCTTTATGTATGGTTATGAATAGAATCTCTTCTTCATCTAAGTCACTGACTTCACTATCTTTAGCTGAGCTAGGATATTTCAAATATAAACTCTTCTTGAATCTCTTCTTGAATTTGCCTTTTAAGTTTTTCTTATATATTTGTTTTCCTTCTTCATTGTCACCATTATTCTTATCTGGGCACGTAGCTGCAAAATGTCCAATCTTACCACATTTAAAATATTTAAATGGTAACTTTCTTTGATATTTACTTGTGTCCTTTTTAGGCTTGCGGATGAATAGGTCTCCATTGTCATCTTCTTCATCGCTAGAGCTATCATTTGATTTTTGAATCTTAGCCTTATCTTTCTTCGATGTTTTGAAAGTAGCTTCCCTCTTTGAGAGTTTCTCTTATTCAACTCGCATCTCATATGCCATAAGAGTGCCATGTAGTTCATCCATTTTTAGTTTGGCTAGATTTTTGATCTCTTCAATTATAGAAACCTTTGCATTATATCTCAATGATAGAGATCTCAAAACCTTTTGTACCACCACTAACTCTTCTAATTTTTTTTCAAGACCTTGAATTTGATTAACTATTTGATCAACCCACAAAAGATAACTTGCTATATTTTTTTCCTCTTCCATATTCAAACTTTCAAACTGTCTTCTAAAAGTCTAGAGCTTAGCTTGTTGAACCTTTCCATAAACTTTATAAATATTCTCAAGCTTTACCCAAGTCTCATGAGCAGATTTGTATTGCATAACTTTAATAAATTTTGATTCACATAAACCACATAAAATAGTATTTAAAGTTTTTGCATTATTTTCACTTGCCTTTTTTTTTGGAGTAGTTACAAGTGTCTGTGGTTCTTCATATTCCTCCATCACTACTTGCCAAATGTCAAATCCAAAGGCCATCAAGTAAGTCATCATCCTTATGCTCCAAAAGATATAATTTGTCCCATCAAACAAAGGTGTCTTATTTATAAAAAAATCTTCATGTGATCTAGCCATCATATTTTCCCTGATCTACCTTCAAGTTGTTAAACTCTTTCTAAAATAATCTGCTCTTATACCAATTGTTAAGCACAGGATATACTGAGAGGGGGGTGAATCAGTATATCATATATCTTATAAAAATTTTACTTAATCAAACTCCACTTAACCATACATTCAAAATATGCAACAAATTTGAAATAATATGCACCACACAAGAGAGAGAGAGAGATCAGTTTTTATGTAGAAACCCAATGTGAAAAAAATCATGGAGAACAATCTCAAGTATATGAATGAGAATCAACTCAAATTACAAAGTTCGCAAGCACCAACTTGCAGGAGCACCAACCTCTTTGCTAAGCACCAACATAGAAAATAATTTGTGAGCACCAACCCACAAGAGCATCAACCCCTATTTTGTATAAAACACAACTATCTCTCAATGTTGTTTTCTCAATAAATGATAGAACTCTACTATATCTCTTTCTCTTCCCTCATCTTTTTTATATAAAATAATTACAAACCATACACTCTCTTGCATATTATAAATGTCTTCTCAATCCTCCTTTTATAGCTTTCCAAATGACCTTTGGTATTCACCCTTTGTGACCCTTCAATCCACATGAAAAATGGTGTCAAACTTACATGACCCTTCGAATCCTTTCATTTGAAAATTCACATGGTGACCCTTCATGAGAAAATGTGTCCTTTCCCCTTTTGTCTTTATTTGGTGACTCTTTAAATTCTTCAAGGTGACTCTTCATGGAAAAATGTGTATTTTCTTATTTTTTCTTCACTTGGTGACTCTTTAAATTTCTCAAGGTGACCCTTCATGGGAAAATGCATCATTTCCCTCTTTTGTCTTTATTTTGTGACTCTTTGACTTCTTAATGGGCCCTTTTTTGACTTTATGCAACCTAAAATATATTCATTAATATTTAATAAATATTAACACACTCTATCCAAAAATATGAACATTAAAAACCCCTTAAGACATTAAATGCTATGGGACCTTTGTCACCAATAATGTTAGACCTTTGACATCACTGACAATATTTCCAACACTATCTAGGATTTTGGAGGAATTGGAAGGTTAAATGACCTAATCAAGGAGCAAATTTTTATACAGAGCATCTATAAGGATTGGAGAAGCCCCTCTAACTTTTAATTTGTTTGGACAAATAGGGGAAGTTCCCTTTGTTTTGTCTCAGCCAAAGGGCACTTCTTTTATGCACAAATCCTACAATCTTGAAGATGGAGAGAAAGGGATGAGCTAATGAGATAAAGAGACCTTGAGGAAGGTGTGAATAGATGTGGTAGGTGTGGATGAACATGTAAATCCAAGCATACAATGGATCACCTCAATAGGGTGGTCTAGACCCTTAGGATTAGAGTCAGGCCTATTAAGCATGTTTAAGCCTAAAGACTAAATGTGAGGTCAATGTTACTTATAGACTTGGGTAGGCATTATAACCTATTGAATCATAATTATGGGGGTATTCTAAATGTTTCTAAGCTCTTACCTTGTAGAGAAAGCACAATAAATCCATTTTTGGGCTTAAGGCTACATTAGGCTTGTGCAACATGAGGAACCAAGCTCAATAGGGTAACTTTGAGTTCTCACAATCTTCTCTAAGGTTGTGCATGGGGATATAAAGAGTTTGGGGAGGTTGATATGGGTCTTGAACTTGATCTAGTGGAATTTGTTAGCAGTTCCAATGTCCAATCTTCATGAACAATCCTTAAGAAAAGACCTAAAACCCTTACAAACCCTTGAAAATGACCCGATGAAGGCAATAAAGATGGTTAACTATCCAAATGGACAAGAATGACCATGAAAGTGGATGAAATCTCTAGAGAAATCTTTAGGGATACTCCTCATCCTTTTGGATTGTATGAAATTATATGGATGGAGTACAAACCAAGGTCTTTTTGATAGTTTTATATGTTTTGCAGGTTCTAGGAGGAGTTTGAAAATGTCAATCACATGGGAGGAAAGCTTGAGACTTAAGATAACTCTCCATGCCCATTTCATGCTTTATAACAACTCCTAGGTGCCTCACTAAGAGCTCTCATCTAATCCAATCAGAATTGGCATTGTGAACATGTTAATGAGAAGGGTGAAAAACTTCAAGTAAACCAATTTTAAGGTGTGTCTGATGCCTCTAAGGCCATGGATGGCCTTGACACATGTAATTCACCCTATTGTATGGATTTTCATAACAAATTGAAGCCATTTTGGAATCCAAGTGTGCAAGGTGCATGAAAATGGGAGACAAGCAGTGATGGCTCACTTTCAGAGGAATCCAAGTGATTAGGACTGTAACCAATGCATGAATAAGTATGTATGTAACTCTTCCCTTTTATTCCAATCATGAGATCTATCTGTAGTTAGTTTTGGGATGCTCCAACAGGGGTGAATGATGAAGGCAATTTTTTTGTGTAGAATGAGAACTCCTATGCCACATTTCAAGATTTTCATACCTTAGATTGACACTTGTACCTTCTAACTTTGCATGATCAATTTCACATTCTCTTCTCATGCACATGTAACTCATTTTCTTATCTTGACACTTGTCTTTCTGACCTTTGGACTTATTTATTCTCTTCTCTCTCTCAAGTTCTATAAGAACTAGCCTTTGTGTCTATTGTAAGGATGTTCCACCTGAGTATGGAAAAGCCCTACTCATTTGCATACCATGGATCAATAAAGACTACTAATTTTACCTCTTTTATGATTGTTTATAGTGTGTTCACTTGAATCATTGATCCTACATAGTGATGATTGTCATTTCCTTAGCATTGTTATCTCATTCTCTCACTTATTTGTAACTTTATAGCTTCTTATTATAGGTCATGTGAAGTGTTCTAGTGTCAAGGTTGAGTGAGTTAGTCTATTCACTAGTGTCATTCTAGGTCTCTTGTCTAGTCCTCCTAGCTTAAACATTCTTCACAACCTCATAATAAAATACTAATGTGAGAAGATTTAGATTAGAAAAGTGTATGCCTAGTTAATCCCTTAGTCTAATGTGTGACATGTAGTTGGTTGGTATTTATCAATTAATTTGGTGTATCACCTCATTTATGATAATTTATTTTCAATTTTATCTCCTTTTTCCTTGCAAAAATAGGTGTAGTAGTGATCTAAAAGTGATACATCAAGGGACCTAGCCCTATTTAGAGATTCACCTCAATCTTAAGCAACCCAGAGCTTAGAGGTGTTTCAATTATGCCATTTGGATGAGGAGGGATGAGAAACCTCAAGGTGTGAAACCCCAAGTGAAAACAAGTGGAAGACCATGAAGAGTCATTCAAATTCATTTCACATGGAAAACTTCGAGAACATAAAAAAATACTAGTCACATCAAATTATGCACTAAAGCCACTTTTCATGCCAAAAGACTATCCAAACGTGCCAATAAGATGGGTGAAAAGTGTGAATCATCTACAGACATATTATATTTAATCCTAATTGGTTTCAATTTTCCAAATTATCTAAACCTGCACTGGAGTTATGTCAAATTCAACCTACGAAGTTTTGAGCCTTCAAAAAGAAGTTTAGGATTTTAGCAATTAGTCATAAGAGCACCAATATAATTACCAATGCCATAAATTGGAAGCCCATAGGAGTCCCAAAATTTGGCCAAAATATGATACCCCAAATCTACTTGTATGGCATGTACCATCTACTTGAAGTTGGCCTTCACTAGCTTGTGAAGGGAATGATAGATGAGAGAAGTGATTTTCTACAACTTTTGGATCTACAACTTCCTTCCAAGATTTTTTCTGACCTATAAGAGATGAAAGGACACCTCCACAACATTATTTCTTGCACATGAATTTAACATGTTCGTACAACTTCATCTAACTCTTAAAAGTGGTGTTGAGCTCCAAGAAACTAACTTTATCTGACTCTTTTGATAGGTGTAATAGTTATGTAGTTGTTTCAAGCCTTTTTTAATGTGTCTTTTATAGATTTTGAAGTTAGTGAAATTTTAAAAATATCAATGTTATCCAAAAACCATATTTTCACTCATTTTCAACACCTTAGAGTTAGCAAATGGTCTTCAAACTTTACAAAACATCATGAATCATTGTGAAAAGGTGTTTGACACATAAAATAACATTAATCAGCCTCTAATCACCTATGACACAACTTTACCATGACCTATCTCCTCATGACATGCCTAAACCATTATATGACCAAAATATGACCTTATATTAATATTTCCAAATTTACATTAATAAATACTAATAAGGTATTTTGGACTTAACTAGGACCTAAATCACCTAAGGTTCAAGTTTTTGACTATAGGGATCTTATTTTGACCTAGGGGGCCAAAATTGGATAAAAATAGTCACACATTTTAATGTGATAGATTCATATTTTACATTTCTAGAATTCATTATGTTTTGTGGAATTCCATATTTTGCTTAAAAAATCAAAAGAGCAATAACTACCTCCATGGGACCTCTTCATGTGTCTAATACAAGAACTCGTTGAAGGTTCAATTCAAAATTATTTGTCTAGAAATTTCCCTCAATAAAAATTTTACTTTAAATATATAGCACATAATTGTCCTCATGTCACCTAGTGGTAAATCCTTTTGAGTGCTACTGGTAGTTGACTCTACAGTGGATGCCACCTCCCAAGGTTGAAAATTTCCCACTAAACAAGTCTTGAAAACTTTCCATTAAAAGAAGTCATTACCAAACCAAACAAAAAAATATATATATATATAAACAAAATATGTAAAGAGCATTACTTATAAGGCTATTCCCATTAAGATGGCTATTGCTCTGATTTTTATAGTTGTCCCATGGAAACTAACAAACAAAACTACTTAAATGTTATTTTGGGTTAAGGACGTAGAGTTTGAGTGGATGTAGAATAGAGGGGCCTAGAATTATCCCACACCATGTGTGGTTGATCTGTAAACTGTACACTGATTCAATGCGCAAAGAGTTTACCTTGGATACTTTTATCAAATCACATAATTTATTGAAACACTCAAGGAAATGAAACTAAATTTGACCTTTTCATACATATTTGTCACAAACCTCGAAGTGCTTAGTTTTTCATTAATAGGTCATTTTTTACTAACTCTACATTCAATAATGATTAACAAACAAGATTAATCAAAATGCAAAAAAAAAAATGCACAAATAGAATCAACTCACGACAAGCACTTGATAATGGAGTTCAGTAATGCCTACGTCTTCGGATTTGCTTATAGTACAAACCGATCCATTTCTTGAAAAGTGAGTACATGGTAACTCCCTCATGATTTTTAAATGGATACTTTAAGATTATACACAACTCAAACAACAGAGCTTCAGAAAGTCCCAATAAACCCATGAACAACCTTCCACTTTACCGTCACGCCAATACAATCTCGCAATCTTGTGGATTTTTGCCAAAGGTATCAAAAATGGACTTTTAAAATGGTCTTATAAAAATCATCACATGGATTTCAACATATCCTTGAAATTGTCTCAGAGTCTAGGACAAATCCCTAGTTTACACCGAGAGCTGAAAATCTCTCCAAGTCCCTCAAAACTTGGGATTTTGAAAAATGGTTTATTATGGTCTATACACAGTCTGCTCTATTATTCACTTTGAGGCATTAAAAAGTGCATTAGAATATCTCAAATCCAAACACACAATATATAGATGGAATCATCTCTAGCTCTGGCTCTTGGCTCTTCAGCTCTGATGAGAGATTTGAAACTTCTTAAATGAAATGAATTGAACCTCTAACCCCTTTATATACTTGTTATGGGTCCACTTTTTCCAATTGGGATGATTATCCACAATCTATTTTAATAAATTTCATAATTATCCCATACCTGATTTTTATGGGATCTTAAATAATCCATCACATTTAAAAATATGGAGTGATAATTATTCCCCAATATATGATGTAATATAAAGACTTGGGTCAGACCATATTGCCACGTCACTTTATTGCCACATCATCGAGTTTGACCATAACTTTGACTAGTCATAATTTTTGCATATGGACTCTATTTTTCTAACCATAAAATGTGTCAAAAAGCTTGTGATGCACTCTACATTGTGGAAATGGTTCACAAACATTTTAATATCATCAAATTTTCTATTTTTGACTAGCATTGACCACTTGATGACCTACTTTGACTAGAACTTTGACTGACTGCATAAGGAGAAAATGAGCTCTATTTCCAAGTTCCACATAATGTCAGAAATCTCTTGACAGACTCTTCATAATGGTGCAGGGTTCGATCTAATCTGGGACCTTTTCTGAATTGACCTCTAGATCGGTGGTATGATTTCAATTTTTTTATAAAGCTAACTTAAGCTTATTGTAGAAAATTTTAAAATTGCCTTGCACCATTTTTGTACAAAAACACTCATAAAATCTCACAGTTGATAAAAATCCCACAACACCTCCCTCTATGAAACCATTGCCTTTTTAATATAATCTAGTAAGACTTACATGATCATATAGCATGTCAATATTAACCATGTTAAGTCCTCCTCGACATTTGTCGTGAAGGCCTTCAATCTAACAGATATAACTGCGTCTTCAAATTTAAACTACAAATGTTTTATATCATTTCTTCCTAAGCTTCCATGGCACTTAATAATCTGATGCAGGAGCATTTTGGGGTCAGTGAAAATTTGCACCAACCAAAAATATTTCTTGTTTTCAAAGCTTTTGATCAAGTCATGTGTGTTGCAATTGAACCATTTTCATGCCTATGGGAAACATAGCAAAATAGGAGCGAGAGACTTGGAGTATCTTAAACCAGAATTTGTGTCTGATCATGATTAGAAGGATGTTACTAAATTTTTCAAACTCTCAAACACCAAAAAAGACCCATTCTTCATGGAAAATCAACAAGCATGTCTTGTAAGAGGAGTTTTCATGCATTATTGAAGGTCATAAGCCTATAGGTCATCCCAACAAAAACTGAATAAGTAGAATTTATGGTTTTTTGGAGTTCGATGGTGTGGCAAGAAACATTTGGACAAAAATGAAGGGGATAGTGAGTTTTTATCATAATAAATCTTCTAAAAAATTTCTTAGAAATAAGCCAAAACATAATATTTTGAATTGTTGTATAAAAACCAATGACAAAAAGTTAAAGGGATGGCCATGGCATGTGAAAACATAGGAGAAACTAAATTTTGGAGTCAACGACAAAGAAAAAATAAGAACAACAAAAAATGCAAAGAAAAGTAGATGTTTCAGTGACTTGAAGGTTGGGATGACTAGGGATCTACATAGGTATGAAACTTGATTTGGAATGTATTTTCATCACTAATGATGAGCATATAACATTTTTATGGTATCTCCGAGCAAGTATTGAGAAATCAGTTTGAGAAAGTCACCCTGAGTGTTTGACAAAATGCAGTTTCCCATTTTTTTTTTGTAAAAATCAAAGAAAAGATAATAAATTATTGGTTATGAATGGTTGGGTAGATTTCATGCCTGAGAATCATGTAATAATATAATATAATCCATTTCATGAGTCTTAGTGGTGTTTGAGCATACTTGTGTGCCTTAGGAATACCTAAAAAATAACATTTTAATTAAAATTTTAATCATAGTTCAGTTTGAGGTTTGTATGGGGTTGGGAATGTGTCAAAGTAGGTCATGAGAGTCATTTCAAGTACTCATACTCCATAGCCTTTCTATCATGTCAAGCAATTTTAAGTTGCAGACAATTTACATTATTTCCTAGTCAAAATATGTCATTAAATAATGTAATTCTCAAATCTCTTGAAAATGGCCACCAAAAGGGTGGGAATCACATAGGGGCACTTTCACAAAAGTTTGAAACCTAATTCGGAAATATTTTTCATCACTGATAGTGAGCGTATAAATTTTTTGCGGTATGTCTTAGCAAACATTAAGAAATTGAGTTGAGAAAATCGCTCTAAATGTTTGATAAAATATATTTTTCCCATTTTTTTTGTTGTAACAATCAAGGAAAAGCTAGTATATTGATGTTTGTGATTCATTGGATAGATTTCATGTCTAAGAGTCGTGTAGTAATATAATATAATATGTTTCATGAGTCTTTGGGGTGTTTAAGAATGTTCGTATGCCTTTGGAAGACCTAAAAATTGCATTTTAATTAAAATTTCGATCATGATTCCATTTTGTTGATGATCAACTACCCCCTATTCTTATAATGGGGACCCTCATTTCTTTAATTTTAAAATTTCCCAAGATGCCTAGCATAGTAAATCATTTGACTATGTGGCCTTGATTTAAATTATTATTACTTGTGCTTATGCAACATTTGGTTAATTATTCATTTTTGCAATAAAGATTAGTACTTAGAAATATCCAAGTTATTGCAAGTCTTCTTCAAGTTTTATTCAACTATGTATTATTAACCATTGACGGTTCAAATAATGTGTAGATAGGCTTTCGTCAAGGAAGTATGACCTAGTTTTCCAATGGACATGAACACATCAAGCTTCGTTGCATTTTTTTGAACTAACATTGTTGTGTTTAAAGCATTTACTTACATAGTTTTTCTTTAGAATTGTTTAATTGGCTTAAGATGAGATATGACATCTTTGAAAAACTTAGTTTCTCACTTGACCTTGTAAGACATCAATTTAAAGCTACATTTTATGATGCCTTGCGGGACATCAAAGTTCAGACTACAACTTAAAGGGACAAGTGTCCATCTCATTAGGCTTCATGATGCCTTAGTTATTCATTATGCCATGTGCAAGACACCTAGAATGAATCTACGAAGTCTGTGAACCATATGACATCATCTAGAGAACTCGTAAAAGAGTTGGTCATTGATATTCAAATCTCAAGGTTACATGTCAAATCTTAGCCCCCACAAGCGATCCCACTCAATCTAAGTTGTCACACATCCCCCACGAATCTCACTATAATAAAAAATCCTACGAGATGATGTCGTGTGTCTCAAGCATGACCAACCAAACTCGAGTAGCCTTTCAAGGCAATGTGTGTCTACCGAGGATTCACCTGAGGCCACCACATATCCACACCATGGTGAATCCATCTGAAACTTGCAAGAGCTCATAAGGCAGACATTTAGGTTTCCCTAAGCCATCTGATCAAGGATCGATAGCATATAGTTGTTTGAAGATCTTTTTGAGAATGACAAGTGGTATAAGAATGAACAAAAGCCCATGAGAATGATGTGTGTCCCCTTTGGACCTGCATGATAATGCCACATGTAAATCCTACATTGATTCTATTCAATATCCATTAAATCACCTCCAAGAGGGATGCATGTCCACCTTGGGTCCCCATGATGATACCATGTGTCATTCCCATGAAGCGATATTAACTAGATCACCTCTAAGAGGGATGCATGTCTCCCCCTGAGCCAAATGATTAACACCAAGTTACCGATAGTTGTCCAAAATCCCTTTGAAAGTGACACCTAGCAAAGCAAAGCCATGATTACTTGCGAAAATGACACCTGAAAAAGAAAAGCTTTGACTGCTCATGAGAATGATGCATGGCACGCTTGCAACCAATCAAAACTATAAGACACTATTCGAGAGCTCATCATGAATTGAAAGATGCCACATGGTAGGATATGAATGAGTCATCATACTAAGCTGCATTTTGAGAGTCTACAACTAATCAAAAGGTGCCACATATCTTATTCCTAGCTGACTAAGCAGCTTAGTCATAATCAAGGCCTACAAGTACTAAGTTGGATCTGAGGTGGCATACCATGTGTCAAAAGGTGGTAATCTTTAGCTTTAAATCTAAAATTGATGGTGGATCAAATTCAAATTAGAACTAAATTTGAATTCTAATATAATTAAATGCCAAAATCAATAGCTTGAAATTGTTCCAAACATATGCAAAGTTGACAAACTTGCCATTAATACAGCATGAACCAGAATCACCACCTACATTGCATTAATCAAAGTGATATTTCAAAAGGATACTCAAGTCACTATTGTTACCTACATTTGAATTTGAAGCTATACGCATTTGCTCTCACTGCTCTTCATTCTCCCAGTATGATAAATCTTGAGCTATTCATAGATTGCACTCTAACCACCATTGTTGGAGCTCGAAAGTTACAGAGAGATACAAAAGAATGTTGGTTGCTACCTAGAATATTGTAGAGATGGCACAGGCAAGCCCCTCCACTCCAAGTAAGAGCATTTCTTTTGAAAATGATGACATCCTATTCCAGTATGGTAATTTAGTTGTTTTCAAGGATACCAAATTCATTATTGAGGCAATAGCATAAGGAGACATGCACTACAGTAGCATCTACTTCAATGAAGAAGTAGATAGGGTCATGGATGAGGCCAAAATAATGCCTCATATAATTTGAATAGATTTAAACATCCTGACCATCAATGTTGTCAGTCTCCACTAGGCCACAGTAAAACCAGAGGGCATGTCATGCACTGACCTAGTCTATGGTATAATCAGGAGGTCAAGATGCAAATATGGGTTGCTCAAGTCAATGTTCAAAGGGCTCCCCATTACTTTCATCGCAGGGCTGAGCTTCAAAAAATATTATGACCTTCCTTTGCTATAGATTGATACACCTAAGGCCTCATTGATAAATGGTATGAGGTACACTCCCCAGAGAAGGTCTTGGCAACATGGGTGACTGACCCAACTGGAGAAGTCCTCATGGATGACCAAGGGAACTTTCCTATTCAACAATTCAAGAAAGGAGTCAAGATTGGCCTCGCTCTCCTCAATAGAATATTTGGCAATCCACATAGTGGTTATGTAGATATAAGGACTCTTCCACTACTACAAATAACCTTGGAGGATTAGTAGATTCCCCCACTTGGGGAAATCATCAGTAACAACATAGTATATGCTATGAATGACACTTGCAAGAATGGTACCCCATTCTTCATGATGAGCTATTTTTCGGATGATATATGTGCAATGGCTTAACTAGGCCAAAATTCATGGTCTCTTGAGTGAAATGAAGTTGTGCCCTAGTTATTCTTTGCAATGCACATTCATCACTTTAGATGCAACATTAGAATAATTAAAGAAGACTTATACCCAATTATCTATAAATCAATCACTGAATGTGAAATGTCAAGTGTTCCCTCAGAGGTTAGGCAGACATTAAGGGACATGGGTAGCTACTGGTTGTACCTAGATTGTACCATCATCAGAATATAGGGAGTGATGGTGGCTCCTCTCAAATTACTAGGGTATGTGCCTATGAAGTTGGCCAAAGAAGAGATGGATTATCAACTGCTACATAGAGTTGATGGTGTCTTCAAGAATAAGAAGAATACAATCCCCCACAAGGTGCCATACAAGTTGGGGAAGACCAAAATAACAAAGTGGCATGAAATTATTATAGCTAACAGGCATAGGGATTCTTACCTATTTCCTGAGGATGATTTCAGACCTTAGGACCCTAACAATGTCATCACCAAACATTTATTCAAGTTTAAAAAGGATATATCTATGGAGTACAAGCATCAAGAAAGTGTGAATGGATATACAAGGATGCTATGAATGATGAGGTGGTCCTCAAGAATGTTTCAAGGAAGAACATCGAGTTGGAGATGAGGCTCAATAAAGAGAAGGAAGACATTGTTAGATCTCAACCACCACTAGCTCATGGGATCATGTTTGATGCTGATTATGAGGAGGGGCAGGAAGAGGAAGAAGAAGACAATGTTCCTCTCATTAGGAACAAGGCATGTAGACCTCCACTACTGGCCACTTCAAGTAGTCAGAGCCTACCTCCAAAATTCAAGTAAGGAGGATCTAAAATACAACCTGACCCCTCCCAAGGGCCTACATTGATCTTTGCATCTACCATGGCAGATACTCTCCAAAGCCTAAATCAACCTGACCTTGATGTCATTGATTTTGAAGAATTACAATAAGGCATTGAGCTCTCTACGAAAGAAGTACAAGCAATGGCTACAAAAGAATATTGAAAAAATCTACAAGAGGAAGAAGGAGCCTAGGACAAATATGAGAAGGGTAATAACACCTCCAGCAACTCCTCAAGTGATTTTTTAAAAGCCCACAAGCACACCTCAGACCACCCTTGGGATAATGGATCCTAATGTAGCTACTCTCCCAATACATTCCTTCCAAATTGCTAGTACTTCTACTTATGCTTATGCTTCTACTTCCACTTTTGCTCCCTTTACCATTATTTCCCCATTGGCCCCAATGTCATCAATTGCTACAACCACCTCTGCTCAGTCCTCAATGGATACTAGCATGAGCCAATCTAGTACTTCCTTCAAATTCACCATTTCCCACTTCATTTTCTATGCCACTGCCAATATTCCATCCTTATCAAGCTCCCAAAGCACTAGTGCTAGCCAGGCTGTAGGTTCCACTCTTTCCCAGGAATACACGACTAGTGCATCACTTACCATTGGCTCCCCTGCATGTGTTAGGCTATTAAGGCCCATCTCAAAATTATTCCCCCTCCAAAATCCACTCAATATCACTACAATTGCAAAGATAAGTATGCCTTCAAAACTACCTTCATTTGTCCTTAACATGGGCCCTGACAAATCTCTATTTGACACACTTGGATAGTTGGACCCAAAGAACTTGTACATCCTTGCTACAGCTTTGGCCTCTTCCTCAACCTAATCACCTCCATTGTAGTCACTTCCCACAAAGCCAACACTTATTTCTGACCCAAATAGGGTTAGAGACATCATATAAGTAGCAAGATAGGAGAGGCCTTAGGTAGTCCTCTCTACCCTCCAAATTGGCATGAGGTTTGATATTACCATAGGCATGATGAACAGGGTGGTTAGAAGGCAGGTTGAGCAACCACAATCTGAATCAGTGGTGGAGCATGAAAGTGAAGAGTCCCTCTTCACTTTGACAAGAGGAAGGTTAGTCCTAGAGAGGTGGAGGAATATATAGAGGACCTTGTGTCCATAGTTCAAACTTAGGCAAAATCCACAATAGCCTTGATGAAGTGGATGCAGCAAGAGTTAAAAAGGTTGAAGGAGCAAGCACTAGCCACTGTGCCAAAAGGCACTACAATTCAAATAATAACTGTTGTTATTAATGTCTTCAACTTGTATAAAGTCATGAAGAGGAGGCAGGAAGATGGGACCTTGCAATCCAAGGTGGTCATTAATATTGACCAGAAACTTGCACTCTATGATACCAAGTTGGCAAACTTGGCTAGAGTTGCAAGAAGTAATAAGTTCTTGGACCACAAGGTTTTGCCACTTGAGTATATCATTCATGCATAGGCCATCCTAATGAATAAAAGAAGGATATTGAAGAGGTGGCTGGATTAGGTCAAGGATGCAACTACATCCTTAGATAAAATTGAATTCAATATTGCCCTCTTATTGAAAGATGCCATGATCACTAGGCTGACCAACCCTGATGGCACCTTCATGGATGACCAAGAATTCAGGGCCCAAATTAAGGTATTTGTATCCAACTTCTAGCAAGACATTACTAGTGCAAAGACATCTATCGAGGTGATGAATAAAATGGCATTTGCTAATCAAAGGTTGGAGAAAGCAGAGGTCATTGAAGAAGAATTGAGGCCAATACTTGCAAATCACGACATGCTAATTCAGAAGATGCCTGACTTGTTTTGGCCCATGATACTAGACTTTGCCCAAATCAATCAGGATTACTTGGAATGTGTAGAGGCCTAGAAAAAGGAAGAAGTAGAAAAGAAATAAAGGCAACAATAGAAGGCTAGCTAGTAGATTCCTTCAGGACCTTAGAGAATATGCTGCTATGTTTGGTAAATTTGAATTGAGAACATTTCATTGTGTGACATTTTGGCCATTTGGCTATGTTTGAGCACCCTTCGATGGGCCCACTTGAACTTACTTTAGGAAATTTTAAAGCCTATAAATAGGGGTATCCCCTCTTTGTAATCAAAAAATAGTTATTATAAGAATTAATGCAAAAAAGCCAAGAATTTGAGAGTTTGTATGAGTGCTTTATTATGTGCATTCTGTGATTTCTGCTTCTCATGCTTCTAGATGACTAACAGTTTCTTTTTTCTAATCTAATTAGAAAATAACATTCAATATATGCATCAATTAGTTTGAGTTTAACACTAGGCTGACAAATCTGTTAGTATATTTGCTATGTTTTCTTCTCATTTGCAACTAGATGTGCTATGCAATTTATCATGAATGAGTAATTGTATGCAACATATGCTTTTAGATACATGCATTTCCTTTCCTTTGAAGCCTCAACTATGGTTTTTAGCTTTGATTGATGCACTATAGTTGGTAAATGTTATTTTTATATGTTTTTGTCTTAAAAGTTAGAAGAATTGGCACCTTTGGTCATCTAAAGCAAACCTCCTTTTCTGCCTTATCCTACTCACCCTTGGATCCACCTAATGACTCACTTTAGTTTAGTTCATTCTATAAATATTCATTATTTTTTTGTGTTTAGGCAATAATTGGAAAAACTTAGAACAATTTTACGAATATTAGCAAGAATAAAGCATCACTATGTAACATCTGTTGTCCCTACATCAAGGTTTGCTTGTATAATTCTAAGTGGTGACCATATCTTTGTTATTTATGCTATCTCCAGTAGTAATTGTGTTAAGAACTCAAGCGTTGAGTCTTCCAAGACTTAAAATTGAGTTTTTTACTTTACCCTTGTTCCCTAGTGACACAGGGAGCACATTAAGTGCATCAACACATTTGAAGTTCGTGTTTAACCCTTTTTACAAATAAGGATTAAAAGAAAGAGAGTAGCCTAATCAAATAAGGAGTAAGCTGCTTTAAAAATGAGTTCAATTAATGAATTTAGATTCTATTTATATTCTAATAAAAAATATTGAATCTAAGCATGTGCCAAATATCAAAAGTACAACATTCAATATTCTAATAATAGTAACACAAAGGAGAAACTGTACTTAGCTTATACACTGATGTGCAGGCATATCTAAGTAATACATGTGTATAAATAGATTGTATGAGATTATGATCAATTAATCAAATTCTGAATATTTGTCTTTTTTAACCAGACATTTGTGTTGTCCTATGGACACTTGCATTGATGCTACTATTTGTGCTTCAATGCATTTGTCTTGTATGAAGTATTAACTATTGGGTGGATCTTCCACCTAGGTCTTTCTAGATTTTTTGTCATCTTTCAGAATATGTGTTCAGATCACGTGCACAGGATCTCGATATCATAATATAGCTCAAACCTTAGATCCTTCTCTTAAGTTTTGTCACCTTATCAAAAAAGGGTTAGTGGGCTCACGAAGTTGTGCTACCTCAAAGACCCCTCTGTCAATGAGTGTTACCTACATATCCAATACTCCAAAGAGAGCCTCAAACATATATAGTTTTCCCCTATGTGTTGGCTTTTGTATGAACAATGGTGTAGAATGTTAATATAGACAATTAAGTTTCACCATTTAGTGTCAAAATTCACTTTGATATGCTAACCCTTTTCATTTCGTAATTCAAATTCGAATTAATATCATTTCTCTCTAAATTTTGAATAACTGATTAATTCTTAATTAATTAATTATGGGCACATTTTTCTTTCAAATTAAATTAATAATCCAAATTTCTCACCTCACCTAGAGATCCTCCACATTTGTTTCAACTGTGTGTTGACTCATCCAACCACCCTGCTCAACTTCCTCAACCACCTTGTGAATAACCATAGAACATTTCAACCTCCTTGATGACTCAGCCAACTAACTTAACCTATTCTTGCTGACTCACTCAACCAACTCCTCTTTCTTCTTAACAAATAGAATTGGTCATTATCCTCATGGATGAGGAATAATTCCTTGCCATTGATTATTTTAATAATTTAACAAATTAAAATAAACCCCAACCATCTGATCAACGTCCTGTAAACTTATAAATTGATGTGCAATTCTCCACTCAAATCATCCACATTTATTCTAACAAAGTGCTATCAAATTTTAAATTGAAGCCAAGCCATCAAAAATCCATTTGCATACCAAAACGTTTTCCAACTCTCTTTGCTCTAAAGAAGAGTTGAGCATCCCCATTTGTTTCATTTGAAGAGCAAATTGCGTTCAATCACAATGGAGGTTTGTTTCACTTAGCTTTTTTAAGTGTGTGTTTAGTTAGCTTGTTTCATTTGCTACTCTATCATTGAAGTCTAGGTTTCTAGTTTAGATAAGATTTTTCAATTTAGTTTAATTTTTTAGTTGCATTCTAGAATTATAGATTACACATTCTAACATGCTTGGTAGGGTCTTGTCCCTCATATTTTATATCATAAGTGCATCTAGGAAGTCATTTCAATTGTCTTTGATTGATATTTTACATGAATATACATTTAACACTTTTCTTGGAAGTTTTCTATTTATTGTTCTAGGTTATTTTTCATTGTTTTAACTTATTATTTGTGAACCTGCAAAACAACGAATTAGTCTTGTATAATAGCAAATTCATTATGCAGAACAACGAATTCATTTTTCAAAATAGCGAATTCATGGCAAACAACAAATTCATTTTTGTGTCATTTTTATTTACTTTTTAATATTTTTTTATTTTTTTGATAGTTGTGTTTTTGGATTGTTTAACCCCCTTATGTTGATGTCCTACTATCTATTTTGTTTTCTATTTGTTGTTTAACTTCTTTTTTGCATATCAGTGAAATCATTCTAAACTATAATGAAATCATTTCAAATTGTAGCGAAATACCCAAATCGTTATGAACTGTAGAAAAGACACTCTAAATTTTGGCAAAATTGTTCAACACTTCAGATAAATTATCTCAAACTTTGGTGTAATTGTATGAAACTTTAGCGAATTCATTGCATACTATGGTGAATATGTCTTGCACTTTAGTTGCCATCTTCCATATGCCATAACTTTTGACTTGCAACTCTATTTGAGGTCTTGTTTATGCCAAAATAAAGGTATCAAAGAGGATAATGCAACCATGACAAATTATTTAACTTTGGATCATTTTTATAAAACAGCGAAATCATTCTAGTAAATAGTGAAATCTTCAACAACTCCAGTGAAATCATCCGAAAGCTAGCAAAATCGTTATGAAGTCTAGCAAAATCATTCAAAAGTCCAACAAATTCATTCCAAATTGTAGAAAAATCATTCTAAAGTTATATGATTTTTTTATAAACAACAAATTCATTCTGTAAGTCTTTATTTTATGTTTTATATTTTCTGGTTTTACTGACAGTTAACAAATTCATTGTTTTCTCTAACTATGTAACAATGAAATCATTCTAGATACTTAATTTTCTATGTTTTTTGTTGATTTTACTAATTCTTTTGTAGGTTTGCTTGATTTCTAGCGATACACAACTTCTAATAGTTTATTTACAGGCTACAAATCAAAGACAAACTAATACAAAATAGACATATTAAACTTCATCTTGTTTTTAACGTTCTTACTATTTTCTAAGTTTTCTAACAAAGTTTTTCAATTTCAACATTTTCATTTCTCATAGTAATTAGCAAACATTTCATTTTTGGAGTTAATTAATCTTTATTTCAAGTAATTTGTGTCTTGATTTTGTTGCATATGTTCTTTTTCGTGGTGTTACATTGGTGACAATATTTAAAAAATTTGAAACAACACTTACAATTTTTGTTACCTAAGACCCACTTGTGTGTATGCTCTTCTTTTAGTGTCATATTGGTGGTGATACCTAAAAATCAAAGGCAAGTATTAGTATTTTATTTATTTATTTTTATTTTATTAGGGGCTCTATCGACTATGGATTTCACCACCACGTAGTATGTCAATCTTGTGTACCAGTGACATAGAAATTGAGTTAGAGAAGTCGTTATTGGTTAAACGGTGTTGTGTTTAAAGAACGTCATGAAGTAAGGGGCTTCCATGCTCCAATACCTAAGCCTTAAACAATATTACTTGAAGTTTGGTTTTATCGACGTCAAGACACTAAAATCTTATGGTTGTGTTAGTTACATTGGGACTAGATCCATTTATGTGCATTCATCAAATCAGTGTCTTCCATGGTTTTGGGCCTCATCATATCATAGGGTATACAAAGGACTCTTATAAATAAGCTTGTGTAAACCTTAAGTCTAGGAAATCCATTCTTATCATCTAACTTGTAGTACATTGGTTAGTAATTAGTATCGAGAAGCTAATTTCCATGCACCCTTGAAACTAAGCTTAGTGGGCCATGGGAACAACAAGATTCTCCATGGTTAGTGCCTTAAAATATTAGGCCGCAGCTAATGCAATGGATAAATACGTAACACAGAAATCCTATGAGTTATTCAAGTCCCTTTCCCTAGATTTTATCATTTTTATGCAATACCACATGCTCAAATCCTTGATTGAAAACATAAGTATTTTGTAGTCTTAAACCAGGGCATAATCAAAAAATATTTAAAATTAAAAGTTCCAATCAAAACTCAAAATAAATTTGTTGTCAATCAACTTTTAGTCACTTTGGTCTTTTACTTTCTAAGAGTCTAGTGTCAAGTTCTTTTCCTTTGGTGAGTCAACAAATGTTGTCTATCACAAAGCACATGACTATGTTGAACGATCCCTTGATCAACCCGATCACAAATCCAAATCCAAACAATCCTAGTCTTAACCTAGGATTCAATCTAGTAAATTTTGATTCAAACACATATTTGATTCAACATCAAATCAATCGTCTAAAAAATCCAAAGCAGAGTTTCAATGTCATTGTAAACTCATCAACCAATCATCCAATAAATCCAAATCCAAGTTTGAATGTGCATTCAACCTTGCTCATCAATCAATCAAATCTAAACTTGAATATTCATTCAAGTTTATCAATCAACCAATATAATCCAAACATCAATCAATCAAATCCAAATATGAATAGTCATTCAAGTTTACCAATCGACCAATCCAACCCAAACATCAATAAATTAAATTCAAACTTGAATACTCATTCAAGTTTACCCATCAATTAACATCCAAATTTTACTTTAGGGACAACATAAAATCAGTTTTTAGGCTTTGCTAGTCAAAATTCTTTGAATTATTTTACAAGTTCCACTCCATCCATAAATCAAATGTCACCAATCACAAATCAAAATGCATTCATCAATCCATATTGTTGTTTCTTGTGTCTAGATCACTATGATCATTACAAACGGTGTTATTATGATCTTCCATATCATGATGCATTAAGTCTTGCACTTGTGACTCTATCATTCCTTATGTGTATAATTCGATAGACATCATGATTTTTCCATACCATTGGTTCAATTGTTTTATGTTATAACAAATAAAGGCTGCTCAACTATTATCGATTATTAATGTTAGAAATATTGTTGGAACTTCAAGCAAATAAAAATAAAAAAATAGCTATCAAACCATCTCACATCCTCAAATGAAGCATCTGTGTGTCATCTCAGACAAACTCATGGTGGTTTACTCCTCAAAGGACCCATGACGTGTTGAGAAGACTAATCCACAGAGTACTTATATGGTCTATGCACAACTTCTACGCAGTTGAACTTACTCTTCATTCTCTCTATTGCACAGGGTGCACACCTCTCACCCAATCTTGAACACTCCTTGCCTAAAATTTGCTCACAGTCATATGCACAAGTATCGTGCCATATCATATACTTCTACGCACTTCACACTATGCACTCATTATTATGCACATTGCATCTCACAGACTCACACACCACACAAGTTCTATGCCATCTCATAGACTCGCACATTGCACAAGTTCCACACTAGCTCATTGACTTCCATGCTCTTTGCAACTTGAAGCTACACATGCCTCGTAGTCTCATGCCATAACTCACAACCATGCATGCCTAGCTGACTCATAGACTCCATAGCACACCTATGTGTCATCTTGCCTCAGCCACGTGCTTCAAAGGGTTCACCAATTATCATCCAATATGGAAGATGAATCGACATAATTACCTTCTTGGTAACTGACAGAAGTTGTAACCATTTTTGTATTTTAATTTTATAAGTATATAACATACACATCCATCCTAAAGTTGATTTTCCAAATAGTCATAATATAGATAGCATTCTTCACGTATCTACTTTGTAAAACATGCACTGTAGCACATTGTACCAATTTTCCCTATTCTCTTTTAATGAATAGAAGTTGCATTTCTTGCAAGTAAGAATTCCACTCCATTAAATGTATTTAGTTGTTTCTTTCTAAATTAACTTTATCCATTCACTTTTCATAACTAAAACTTGGTTGTTCCATGCAGGCTTGGTCCTAGGACCCATGGTGCGGATCATTGGTATCAAATATGAAAACCTCTATTATTTTATATGCATGTAAACTTGCAAGTGCAACTCAAGAAATAATGTTTGTCAATCAATTTCATTTTAAAATATCTGGAAGAACATTGTAGCAAAATTAAGATGGATAACACCCAAAAACAACATGAGGTATCCCTCGAGGTACAAAATCTCATCGTCGGTGCATTGGAGGCACACCACACTGAATGTTTTGGCCACTTCTATGAATTGATGGTATGGTTCAATCTGACACCTTCTACCACACCTCCACAGTTCACTCAATAGTAGTTTCAATAACAAACCCCCTTCAAAGTTCAAGTCAATATCAACATCCCTCTATTAAAAGGCAAGGTCGATGCCAAAGCATTGAAGGCATAGATTTGACAACTCGAAGCATACTTCTCAGTGAATTATTTCATTGATGCTGAGAAGATCACCTTCATAGTAATGAAGATGTCCATATTGGTTGTTCAATAGTGGGAGAGCTTCAATGCACAATGCACATAAGAGTGTGTTCCAATTGAATCCTAAAAGACTTTCGTCGACATGTTGAAGGATGAATACTACCCTCTGTGTCACTTTGAAGATTAATACATCAAGTTCCAACAACTATGCCAATGCAAAGATCAGTCCATGGAAGACTACACCAAAACATTTCATGACTACTTTGTGCACCTACACAAGATCTTTAGCAAACAACATAAGGTGCTAAAGTACATCAGCAAACTCACCTTATATTCATGCAAAGATGGAGTTTTCTTGACTTTTGACATTTCGGGACAAACATATTGTAACGTTGTAAAGATCAAAGCCAAGATAAATGAAGCAACATGTCACCTCTTCATCCAATGCAGTGTGCAAGGCACAACCTTCACACAACTCCATATCATAGCCTTATGTGCAGAAGAAACAACACACTTCTCGTAAAGGAGAGAAACACTAGAATATTGCTCAGCCCTTGAAGGCTCCAGTGCCTTCTGCTTCAGTTAAAGGCAAGAAGAATAAGGTCTAGTGATAAGTGGTTCCAATGCCATCGCTCCTCCACTCAGATGATTATGAATGTTGCACACAGTAATCCCTACTCACATAGTCTGCATCAGGACCCACATCAATGGATGACATTGATCCATATGTCTCTTGTCTAAGCACCAACACCATTATGATTGATGTCTCTAATCTAATCACTAGCACCACTATGATTGACATCTCTAAAGAAAGTGATTGTCTCTTTCACAACAAGTTCTTGGTGAAGTGTCAGCCTCTCCACATCATCATCAATAATGGAAGCTAGAAGAACATCATCGCAAAATCCACACCTCAATGCATTAGTCTTACCACTGCTATGCATCTAGAGCCATACTCCTTACGATGGCTTCTGTAGAAAGGATTACAAAGCAAGTTACTCAAGCATTAGTTTATAAATAATGAAACATGCATGAAGAAATAACTAACCAAGCCTACCTATTCCCTCCCAAATGATAGCAAGAAACAAATGAAAGAAAGCAACACCATATTAACTTCCCAAATAGATTCACCATACCCATGTGGCTCAAAAACATATTCTCCCTTGATCAAGTATCCTTGTCTTTGTCAACAATGATGGTAAGCTCCTTCAATGCCTCAAGAACACTCCATAAAACCTAGGCTCTTGATGTGGAATCACTAAACTAGCCTATCAATGAAGCTTTGTGAAAATAATTTAGCATTATAACTTTGCAATGTTCAAGCTTTGGATATATTTGAGCATAATAACCTTGCACCAAAATAGCTTAGAAATGATGTCCATGGCCTCTCTATTTATATATTTTTTAGATTGGTCAGGATCAACCTAAATCATCCATCTTGAAATGAAGATGTGTGGTTGAGGATAATCTTAATATTTATAATTAAATATATAATTATCCTCAAGATGACCTTGAAAGAAGAGGCATGGGAGGCATTAACTAGGCATGGGTGACCCATAATCTTGATATTTTATGCACTTATGGCTTGATGGATGCCACCTCATAGATGATGTCACTAGGTGATGTAGATAATAAAATCAATTTTTAAAAAGAAATATTCAACAACTCTCATGAAAAATCCACTTAAGCTCTTGATTTGGATTAATTAGCCTTTAACCAGATTCATCAATATTTGTGTAATTATTTGAAAATTGACCCTCAACTAATCAAAATGGTCAGAAAGTCATATTACTAGGTCATAATCTGACTCAAGAAGAACTAGAAGGTGATGTTAGATGCATTGGAACCGTATTCTCATTTAGGATATTGTCAATAGAAAATAAGAAAGGTACATGATGTATACCAATGAATTAGAACAAAAGAGTGATCCAGAGCACTAAATGGTGAAATAGTCATTTTGACTCGAAATGATCTAATCAAAGTTAATTGGCCTATAAAATGCATTGCCCTATTTAGGGATATTTTGACCTAAATTGGCACTTGTAAGGGACAAGTTCGAACCATTTAGGGCATTTTATAGATTTTGACCTAAAATATGCATTTGAGTGCAATTTTAGTAAGACTGACAATTTCAACACAAATGGTGTTAGGAATTGGATGTCTACATTTTGCCCTTGTTTGAGAAGGTGTAGCGAGACATTTAGGTGAAGCAACGTCTTTTCAAAGAAAAGAATTGTCAAGAATAAATTGGAACAAATCCATGATGCCCCTCAAAAGGACATACCAGGATGAAAGAGAAGGATGGACTTTCGAAAAGAGAGAGAAAGTGAAAGATTAACCCAGGGAATAGATCATATCCAGACGAGCTAATGCTTGCACATGTGATTACCATCAATGATCAAAATATAATTAGAGGTATAATATGCCCCAGAGATGGGGGGAATGGGAAAGATACAATCCATAAATGTAAGAAAGACACTGTAAACGTACCCAATTTGAGAGTACAAACTATGTACTTACGACATTGATCAATCTCGAGACAAGTCACACTAAAATATTGCCATCATGGGCTTTAATGTGGAGAGCTTAGAATTAGAGGAAAAGAGAGAACATTTTGCTTCAGAAAGGGAAACACCACTAGAATGGGGTCTCTAAAGAGAAGATAATAAGAAGTGCCCCAGTAGAGAAAATGTGAGCGTGATAAAATAGTTGTGCCCTGGTAGAGCAAATTTTGATCATTGATAAAGAATAAAAAATGATTTCACCCTTGTAGAGCTGATTTGATCAGACATGGTTTAGATGTTGTGCCCCAGTATGGGCAAATGGCAAGCAAAATAGCTCAAGGATATAACCAAAAAAATAGGTTAAAGTGAGCAAGCACAAATATACATGCGATGGTGTAATGGCTTAGAAAACCATATAAAACCAAGCATATAAGAATGCACAAAGTGATGAGAGAGATGAAAATAAGAATGGAGATAGCTGAGTTAACCTCAATAGAAATTGAGCACTACCTACATAGTTCCATGGGCTCATGTTCCAACATGAACTTTAGGCCAATGTAGTTCACCCAAGTTTGGGAGAGAATGGAATGAGGAATGATGAAAAATGACCAAGAATTGATTAGACTTACAATGTATGCAAAGAGATGCACGTCTAAGCATAGACAAACAAGTTTAAAATTCATGCTATCTAGATGCCTAATTCCACATCATGAGCCTAGGTTTTATATCGTCCTTGAGAATCGTTCATCGGAGCTGATGTTGACGTTAAGACCTTGAGACCTGAGCACAAAATGCTTGCTATAGCAAAAGAAATTAGGCATCATAAGTATTAATAACTTAGAATGACATAAGATTCCAATTGCACTAACCCAGTTCAAATGTGAATATGTATAACTAATGGTAATGGTGAAATAATGACCAAAACTAGAGTTACAATGATTTATATTTGAACAAAAAAGCAAAAATAAAGACAAAAATAAACATAAATGAACCTAACATGAAATCAAGATATGATCTATCAAGACTTAAGTAGGAACAAAAATGTTTAAAAACAAAAGGCAAGAACATCTTAACGACATGAGACCAAGATATGAATAATCAAAATCCATGTGGACCATCAAGGCTTTCTTGAATAAAAAAGAAAAAAGCAAAATCAAACAAAAAAACAAGACAAAGAAACACAAGACCAAGAAGAAGACAAAAAAGAATAAAAAGAAAAAAGAAGAAAATAAAAAGAGAGGTGTGAAAGCACAACTAAACACCAAGAAAATACAACAAAACATCAAGAAACCCAAATAAACACATACAAACAAAAAACCAAGTTAGTGCGGTTTAAAGACAAATATTCATGTATGTGCGACAGAGACGTTACTTTCCACCACATCATTATAAAGAATAATGACAGAAGAAATGGGGGAAAAGAAGAAAAGGAAGAGGTTGGCCGAGCTAACTCTAGATGTATAAGACAAGTGAACATTTCATACATAGTTCCATAAATGCATGTTCTAACATGAACTTCAGGTTAAATGTAGTTCTCCCAAGAAATGAGATAGAAGGAAAATGATGATCAGAAAAGCATGATTAATTTTATAGAAGAAATGGAAGATACGAAAAATAAACGAGAATGGTCTAGCAAACAAGAAGTTGATGAGACGAGAAATAATGATCTTGCAAAATGACAAGTGCATGGGACAAGATGAAATAAACTAGTATTTTTGTGCTTACCAAATGGCAAGAGCATTTTTTCTTAATAGTTGCTCACAAAATGGCAAAAGCGTTAAAACTTAACATTTGCTCGCAAAAAGGTGAGAGCATTCAAACTTAACAGTTGCTCACAAAATGGCAAGAGCATGGAATGGTGGAATGAGAATGTAGAAATATACAAAAGTGTGAGATAATATTTTGTTCTGTTGTGGATCATGTTCTAATGTTTTTGGTATTTTCAAAGTATTTTTAATGTTTTTGATGTGTTTGGGATAAAATATGCACAAGGTGGGATCATCTAGTCGAGGAGATGCACGTCCTGAGAGTAGAGGTTCTAATAAGATAGCTAAGCTGACTACAATAGCCCATGTTCACAAATCGATGAGAGTGAAGATCTTGATAAAACAAGAAAGCATCAAAATACTTGTATTGAAAAGATGCGGTTATTCACCTGTCGAAAGCTACATAAGATTGTCCTATTTGAACTACTTTGTAGAACTACTGCTGAAGATGTTCATAATGCTTATGAGACATAATCGAGATCATAATTCGTCAAGGGACAAAAAGTGTTCAAATTTATAACATGTCCTAGACATAACAAAGAATATGCATCTTGAAGAGATCAATCCAGAATGGGACGAAGAATGTGTTTAGAGTGCCAAGAGTTCAAAGCCTTTACCATCAAGATTCATGAAAAGTGGACCAAGGTAGTATAAAATGTGTTCAAGATAAGATAAAAAGGTGGGATAAAATTATGACAGCACAAGTTACCCCCAAGTCAGGGGTCTTATAGACAATGGTTCAAAGTTGTTCATGCATAGAACATCTTAAGGTGTACGATGTTCATGGGCTTTGAAAGTTTTTCACCATTAGGTTTAGCCAATCAATATGCTCCTAATCCATAGTTTGTCATGATAATGTATGTTCCTAACCAATTAAGATGAAACTTACCTTTCTTTTTGGGTTTAGCATTTGTGTTCTTCTGATTCTCTTTCAAAACTAAGTCACCAATCTCAAATTCTCGAGGGAGAATGTGTTTGTTGTAGCTTCTCCATAATTTGTTCTGATAGTCTTGCAAGTTTTCTAGGGCAGCCAAATGCTTACCATCAAGAAGTTCTAGTTTTTCAGTCATGAGGCTCTATAGTCTTCATCATCTTCAACGTGCTCCAATGATATTCGTAATGACGGGATCTCAATCTCGATCAGGATGATAGCTTTAGTGCCAAAAACAAGGGAGTACGGAGTAGCTCCAGTTGGGGTGCGATGATTGGTTCTATAAGCCCAGAGGGCAGGAAAGAGTTGCAAGTGCCAATTACGGCCAGCATCATTGACAATCTTTTTTAAGATGGCTAGAATGGTTTTATTTGATGCCTCAGCTTGTTCATTGCCTTGTGGGTTATATGGAGTGGATTTCTTATGCTTGAACTTGAATTTTGCAAAAAAAACTCACATCTTGGTTTACAAAGGATCTATCATTATCGGATAAAATACGTGTTGGGATACCATATCGACAGATGATATGGTAATGAATGAATTTGGCTATTTGTTTCCCGGTAACATAAGTGAGAGGAATGGCCTCAATCCATTTGGTAAAGTACTCGGTTGCAGTCAAAATGTGCTTATGACCATCTGAAGATGTTGGGTTAATTTTTTTAATGAGATCAAAACCTCATGTGGATAATGGCCATGGTGTTGTAATTGGTTGTAATGGTAAGGAAGGTGCATGTATCAAGTTACCATGCTGCTAACAAGGAACACACTTATTCTGAGAAGTTTCTTTGTTAGGACTACACCTTTGGTATGGGCCCCACACATTCCTTCATGAACCTCCTTTAGTATCAACTTGGATTCTCCCAAAGATAAACAACGAAGAAACGTTCCATCACATCCTTTTGATAAAGCGTGTTTCCAAGAAGAATATAACATGTTAGGAGTTGAAGGAAAAGTTTTTTTTGCTTATTGGAAAGGTTGGCAGGAAAGACATGGCTATGAAAATAGTTATAAAAATCTTGGTATCATGGTGGCTCAGGTGAGAGATTAGGATCAGCAATGGTGCATATCCTTTCTGAATTTGATAAAATATGTGCTAGATGAAGAAAATTTTCAATCAAGAACTGATACTCTTTAGCAATGGCATGCATTTGAATCATGGAACCAATTGTTTCCATGGCATCGATAGACATGTTGTTGACTCGTGGAACTTGCTCAAACTGCAGAGATTTAAAATGTCTTTTAAGGTTATCAACAATTTTCTTGTAAGGGACAAGCTTATCATCTCTTATTTGATAGTAATCAGTTGTCTGATTTAAAATTAGTTGTGAATCTCCATAGACCTTTAAGCTTTGAATATCCCACTATATGGAAAGACGAAGCCCTACAACCAATGCCTCATGTTTGGCTATATTGTTTATACACTGAAATTGTATATAGAAGGATTTGGGGATCAAATCCCCTTACGACATTATCAACAATATGTCACCTCTAGATCTTCGAGATGTGAAGGATCCATCAAAATAGATTGTCCATTATTCAGGTTCTTGTGATGCTTGTTCTATCATCATGATAGAATCATCTGGAAGGTCAAAGTTGAGAGGTTGAGTGGCTATAATAGGAGCTTCCATAAGTTGGTCCGCAAGAATCTGCCCTTTGATTGCCTTCTAATTCTGGTATTCAATATCAAACTCACTGAGGAGCATAATCCATTTACCCATGCGTCCTTGGAGAGTTGCTTTAGATAAGAGGAACTTGAGAGGATCTACCTTGGCGATAACAATATTTTTATTGTTTAGCATATAATCTCACAATTTCTGAGTGGCAAACATCATAGCTAAACATGTCTTCTCAATAGGCATATAATTATGTTCATAGGCTACCAATGTATGACTTAAATAATAAACTGAATTTTCCTTACCATGATCTTCATGTTGAGCCAAAAGTGCCTCCAATGCATATTTTGTGGTCAATATGTAAAGAAGCAGTGGCTTTCCTTGTGTTGGAGGTTGTAAGACCGATGGATTGGGTAAGTATGTTTTAAGCTTTACATATGATATCTGATAATCCTCATCCCATTGAAATGTCACCCCTTTCTTTAAGAGATGGGTAAATGGGTGGCACTTATCTACCAGTTGAGAAATGAACCTACGTATAGACTGGATCTTGCCTTGTAGACCCTGTAACTATTTAAGATTGTTGGGTGGAGGCATTTCCATAATAGCGGTGACCTTCATAGGGTCGACTTCAATCCCTCATTGTGATACAATGAACCATAGCAATTTTTTTGATGTGACTTCAAAGACACATTTCCTAAGATTCAAGTGAATTTTATATGCACAAAGCCTCTTAAATATTCTTCATAGAATGTCAAGGTGTCCAGATCATGTTCTGTATTTTGCTAGTATATCGTCAACATAGTCCTCGACAATGTCATGCATCATGTCATGGAAGATGACAATCATTGCACGTTGATATGTGGCTCCAGCATTCTTCAAACTGAATGGCATGACTCGATAACAGAATGTCCCCCACGAAGTGGTGAATGCAGTCTTACGTTGATCTTTAGGGGCTATCTTGATCTGATTGTAATAAAAAAATCCATCTACTAAGGATAGCGTCTTATACCCAGCAGTTGATTCAATAATCATGTCAATGTTGGGCAAAGGAAAATCATCTTTGGGACATGCCTTGTTGATATCATGAAAATCAGTACAAACACGTATGTCAAGGGTCTTTTTACTTACTGGCACTATGTTAGAAATCCATTCAGAGTAGTCCAGTGGTTTGATAAAATTGGCTCCTAACAACTTCTCCAACTCGACCTTAACCAAAAGGGCGATACGTGGATGCATCTTTCTTAACTTTTGCTTGACTGGTTTAGCATCAGGGTGAATAACTAGATGATGCATAACTAAATCTGAATCCAGGCCTGGCATGTCAGAATATGCCCATGCAAACATGTCTATATGAGCCTTAAGAATGGATATAATATGCTCACATTCTGCTTCAGTAAGGGAAGCTCCAAGATAAACATTTTTGGGATCCTCATGGGTTCCCAAATTCACTTTTGTTGTGCTCTCCATAAGGAGTGTGGATCCATCTTCTGAAATTATAGGCAATGTATGGTCGTGATCATCTTCTTCTGCCATATCTTCTTTTTGTTTCTCCCAAAGATCTGGATAATATGAAGAATCAGAATTTGCCTTCTCAGATAAAGGTCAATTGGCAAAGACCTCTGGAAACTCAAGAGCAAGACACTCAAATATTTGATATTGTTCTGAAGAGATGCTTGTACTAGCTATGCAACATGGGCTAGATGGACTTTCTACGTCCTAAGGGAATGAACAAATTTTCCCACCTGGGAGCACTTGAAACAGGTTTTCACTCAAAGGCTTATCTTTTTTTTAACTTTTTCTTTGATCAACAAGTGCCTCAAAGAGGTTTTCACCTAAAGATATCGATGTTTGTTCTTTATTATGACCAATAAAGTTTGTCTACTCTCTAAAGTAGGCAGAAATATTCAATAAAAAATCAAAACCATGTTTATGATCACCAATGGGGAACGCATCTCGTAGGCCCATGTAATCTGTAATTGATTCTTCATTTTGAAACTCATCGAGGCATATGACCAAATTTTGTCAATCCCAATCTATGAGTTCAGGATGGCAAAGGCATAGGTTACAATGAGGGTTTGCTTCAAGACGGGAAGCATCAATGGTAAAGATATAATGTCCTGCTTCAAGAAGGGAAGCACCACTGAGACAGGTTTTTGCTTCAAGATGGGAAGCTCCAATAGGTGTTATGATCAATATGTTGTTTGAATCAAACAAAATCTGAATCAGCAAGCTCATCGAAAAGGCTATAATGGGATGTTGCATCATTGTTAGGAGTCTCGTTACTAGTCACTTCAAAAAAATCACTACCAAATGTTATGAGGTCATCCTCTAGTGGTTTAAATCTGAGACCATGATTGCCATTGACAACTCCAGTTGATAAGGGCTCTAAAATTCCTTGCACTTGGGGGCCAAGGCCTTTCCCTGTATAGTCAAGATGATCCATTATCTTGTTAGGGATAGGATACTTTGGATTGTAAAAGCAATCTATAAGGTCCTCAGAATATAACCAATCTCCCTCGATAAGAGCCTCTTGATCTTTCTTTGGTGTAATTGCAGGTACAAAAACCACAAGAGGTTTTGGTTGATTCTTCTCTGGTTGCCAATCTGATCAGGTCTGTAAGAGTCTGGGAAGTTTTAAGTTTACCAAATATTTTAGGTGATTTTGGTAAGTGTGCAATATGGAGGACATCCTTCAGATGATACATGGAAATGCCTGTGTCTTTAATAATCACCTACTTGGCCAGAGCTACAGGAAATGGATTAGTTGAGGTGGAGGCTAGATCACCAGGGTCTATATAATTAGATGGAGATGGATGAGAAATGATGGCTTTGTTCTTCTTTGCAATGAATTCAAAACCTAGGTAATAGTTATAATTTCAAAACTCTACTTTGAGATGTTTGCAATATTGGTATGGTTGTTGATCAACCGGAATAGTAACATCGATCCCATCATGTGGAAACTTAAGGCATTGATGAAGAGTAGATGGAATTGTGTGTACTTCATGGATCTAAAGATGATCAAGAAGTATGTTATAAGGAAGCTCGATATCCACAATATGAAATAACGTGTGATGAGAAATATCCCCAACCATGAATGGCAACCAAATTGTACTGGATGACTCCCTCTTAGTGATGTTGTAAGCCTTGATTGTCATAGTCTCTGGTTGAATGTCTTTGTCCATGTAACCCAATCGTCACACCAATTTAAGAGATATGATGTTCAACCCTAAACCATTATCTATAAGAACCCACTTGATTTTTTGATCCGCAATGATCATTTCAATGTATAGTGGGTTATTGTGGTTTGGGCCAAGGGTGGACATGTCCTTTTGATCAAACATGATTTGCCTAAATGTCTAATTAGGTTTTGGAACTGATCAAGTTTTATATCATTAGGCACAATAGACTCTTGTAAAAGTTTGTTGAGGATGGTTCTATGGACATCAGATGTATGTAAGAGATCTAATATGGAAATTTGCGCAGGAGTTTTATCTAATTGGTCCATTATACTATAAGGCCTTTGAATTGTGGATTGAACTAGTTTAGTCTTTGTTGGGACAGTATTCGGCTTTGGAACCATTGGCATAATGTTCTCATTGGGTTTATGGAAAGAAGTGGGCGAAGGGCCCTAGATGGTAACTCACAAGCATCTAGTTGTAACTGCACAACCTAGAGGTGGCAAGGAGTCAATATAATTAGAAGAGCGAGGCAAAGGGCCTTAGATGGTGATTCATGGGTGATTAATGATAGTGTTATAATTTTGGGTCAACGAGGAGCCTCTAGAAGAATGGTACCATTGTTCAGGATTAGTAACCCATGCAAACGGAATAGCAACATGATGATGCGAACTCAACATGGTAATACTAGGGGGAGACGGTGCTGACCCTATAATGATGGGTCTCATGTTGCGAGGAACACGAGATTGGCCACACGGTGTCACAGTAACAGTGGCAATGTGGGTTGCATAAATACATCCCACAGTGTTATTGTAGTCATAAGGCACATTGTTATAAGCCACATTATTAGTGTGGGGATCATGATCTAGATTATGCTTATTACGATTCTAACCTTGTTGGTTCTGACTCTGCCTCTATCCTTGATTGTGACCATTTTGATTGTTTCTTGGTGGTGGTGGATCATGTCAAAGAAAGGGGTCTTTGTAGATTTCCATATCCTGATTTGTATCCTGATTAGGGGCCAACTTAATTTCCAACTCACCATTTTCAATAAAGTCCTCAATAATATGTCGTAATTGAATGCAACGATATGCACCATGACCAACAACACGATGAAAGTTACACCATTTGTTCTCTTTGTACCAGTCTGGTTTTCACTGATCTTAAGGAAATGACCTTGATACTGGCCATATAATTAAGTTAGCTGCAATGAGCTTTTGTAATATTGCTTCAACCGATTCTCCTAACTTGCTAAAGACTCTAAAATTGTTATGAAATGTCCTTCGTGGAGGTTGTCTTTGCAAAGTAGGTAGCATATTTGAGGGAGTTAATTGTACATTTGGAGGAGGCATGGTCTGTACCATTTGTACATGTCTTGTTTCTGTCACCCCATTTCCAACCATGTTCTTATTTTTATGAAAACCCTTAGACTTATCTTGTGTAACTATTTGAGGAGGCGGTGATTTAGTCTGATTAGATGCTTGTCCTTGTGTAAAGATCTTAACAAGGCCCCTAGCAATAAGAGCCTTCTCAATCTGCACTCCTTTGTCAATAATTTTTTCAAATGAGTTAGCACAAGCTAACCATAGATTATGTATAACTTCAGGATGCAAATTTTGTGCAAAGATATCAGCCAACTATTTTTTTGGTAAATTGTGTTGAAAACGGCCCTCTAATGCTCTCCACCTTTGTAGATATGCAGCAAAACTTTCACCATCACATTGTTTAGCTTTGCATAAGTCAAAAATGGTCAATTCATGTTCTCTTTTGTATGAGAAATGATTAATGAACTTTTTCGATAAGTTGTTCCAATCTGCAACTGATTCCTTGGGTAGTTTAAGTAGTCAATCAAGAGCTTGACCCGTTAAATTTCATGGAAATAGTCGTAGTAAGTACTCACTACTATAAGCAACCTCTTGACACAAGACGAAGAATGCTTGTATGTGTTCGCATGGATCTCCTTTTCCTTTGTATTTATCAAATTTGGGTGCCTCAAAGTGAGGTGGAAAGGGGTTTTGTAGAATAGATAAGTCAAATGGATATGGGCATATCTCATCGAATTCATACTTTGTCTCTATTGTTTGTCTCCAATATTTGGACAATCTTCTTCAAAGAATTCCATTCTTGCATGTTTGGTGTGTTTGTGGATTGGATAATATGCTATTGGGCTAGAATGTGCCCCTGGTTTTATTGTTGTTGGGGTGGAATGTGCCCATGGTTTTGTTGTTGTTGGGGTGGAATATGCCCCTGATTTTGTATGTATCTATAGAGAGCATATACCTTTCGATTTGTGATTTGGTTCTGATTGGTTGTTTGAGTTGAGAACATAGGCTGTTGATTCTTGGATTGTAAAACATTCTCAGAATTTGGCTATTTTGCATTTTGTTGATTTTGGAAATGTCTATGTTTATTTACCAATCTTTGGTTTGTTTGAGTGATTTTCTCAATTCAAACTGATTGTTTGGGTTTTTGAGTTTGTAAAGTAACAAGAGGTTCTTGATGATTGAAGAATGTATGTTCCGTGTCAAATAGAACATCTTGTAAGGTCTCTTGTGACTTTAACTATTCGTTTAGATTACCTTGATCCACTATGGTAATGTTCTCATCCAATATTTGATGTGTATTGTCCACCATATCTTCGTGTTCTTTCGAATCCTTAGTGTGAATTGAACTGGCAACTAGGGAGTCAGTTAAGTCTGCGACAAGTTGATCTACATATCGTTGACTTATTATCTTGATCTTAGCTAGAAGATCCGGATTTGTGGGTCTTGACTCTGTTTGTATTTCATTTCCTTTGTTAGAAGAAGGTTGTCTATTTGTGAAAAAGCTTGTTCTTGTCGTCGTTGTTCTCCTTCTCTAACCAAGGTATGCAATTGTTCCGTAGAAAAGTTAGAAGGTAGTCTAGCATGTGATTATCAATCTAAGAAGGGATTCATCTTGATCTTCTTGGGGTTGATATTCATTGTAATCATCTTCAAATCCTAATGTTATGGGGATATCATCAAAAACAACAGGGTTATCTTAACCATCATAAAATTGCTCATCCTCATAACTAAGGCCATAAGAGGCCCCACTATGAGTGAACCTTTGAGTCATGTCTAAAAAGAGTTGTTATGTGTGTTTGAATAACTTTGGATCAATGTTCGATAACCAATCAAAGTATGTTTTGGATCACTTTAAACAAACAACCAAGGTACTAATGAGACTATAAGGGAAGGTGGTTTGAAACCACGCACAATTTAGAAGATTTGGTTCACGAAATTACTCAACCTCTAGTAAATTTGAAATCGTATAGGTCAGAAGAGAAGTAACTCAAAGACCCAAGGTGAAAACTAGTACACCAAAGCCTTAATAGATCTTTGTGATACACCCACACTACAAAAGCTAGTTTCAACTTTGACAAGTTGACCCTAGAAATTTAGAGGAAAGCTCTTCGGATTATGGAGAAGACAAAATGAACTAAGCAACTCAAGATGTAAAGACATACGCAAATCACTAAGTATAAAGCTAGGACAAAATGGGTAGCATAACGTCGCCACATGATTTTAGTAGGATAATATATGTTATAGGACCCAAAACATGAACGATATGCAAGATGACTTGAGTCCACCAAGATGATAATGTGATTTTGTGTCTTAAGAAATGACATTCAATCAAAATAGAAAATTGAACCCAAGTTAAAACAAGCTTAGTGCACAAATGGTGAACCCATTTCGACTCACCAACCCTGAGGACTCAGAAAGGTTCAATTTTGAATGTGATTATAAATGAAGGATTTAAACAAATTGGGTAAAAGTTCTAGACTCAATTGGGCATCATGACTGCACCTAAGTGGATGTCATGACATAAAGCTTTTGATAACAAATTGAACAAGGAAAGATGAATTTTCCATTTGGATAGCGTAATGCCTCCCTTGCTCAAGAAAATTGAAGACAATGTGTTTTGGTTAAGTTCATTGAGTTAAAAAGCCATTTTAGACACAAATCAAGACCAAGTAAGCTAATAAAAAAAAAACTTCTTGAGTCTAAACTGACAAGGTATGGCAAAGTGGGGTCTACTAAACTATCAAGTTTCAAACGTTCTAAGAGAATCAATTGCACAATGACTTTCATACCAAACAATGCAAAAGAAAAGCACGGATTTTGGGTTTGTATCACTTGGATTGTTACAAAAAGGTCTATTCCTTTTTGTAACCACTACATCATGTTGTTCACTCAGTGTAGTGCAATGTCTAAAGTGCCACTACATCCCGTGTGCAACTCCAAAGGAGTCAAATGAAGTCAATGCTAGGAGATGAAACCCTAGGTCAAAGCTTCCGTAAAGAACTTGCGGGAGGTGATGAAGTCCCCCTCGCAAGCCAAGTTTGCATGAAAATAAATAAAGCATAAAATAGAAAGACTTTAGGGTCATTTTCAAGATCACCCAAACTTTAACGAGTTTTTGGGGAGTGCTTTAAGTGACATTCTTTCTAAGCCTTGGACTAAGCCATTTGCAAATAAGAATGACGCTTTTAATACCAATGGTTCCTTATAGGGGACAAATGGAAGAGCATACATGCAACATTCCTCTTTTTGCCAAACAAGATTAATCTAATCAACTATTGCAAACAAGAATTAACAAGTGTGCTCAATTTTAAACCCAAATGAAATGTTTGGTGGTGTTCATTTGACCCCTTGGTCTTAGTTGTAAACTTTGAAAACATTCACCAAAAACACTTAAATTATTTGTTAAACACTAAAACAAGGTTCCTAATCAATTTTTTTAAGCATGCAAAGGTGATTTAAACATGTTTTAAGCAAATTTTAAACTTAACACTGCAGCAAAATTGTTAGCATGTCTTTTAGCTTTGAAGCTCTTTTGAGTTTGAAACAATGGACTTTGGAAAAGTAGGTCTTGGGTTTATGTTTTTTGAAAAACACAATGACCGACATCGGTCAATACCACCGACGTTGGTTACACCTAATCGATATTTGACCGATGTCGGTCCTGTTGATCGACGTCGATTAAGTAGGTAGCTAATGTCAGTATTCTACTGATGTCGGTTATTGTGTAAAAATCATGGCAACCAAAAATGACAAAATAAAGTTAGAAAATCAATTTAAAAGAGTGTTAAGAGCTCAAATAAATATTTTAGAACTGCAAAGTGATCTTCTTTAGGTGTAGGATGCATCTCGTCCAACTAGGTGTGCCAAGATGTAGAGAAGATTACAAAGCAAGTTAGTCAAGCATTAGTCCATAATGAAACATGCATAAAGAACTAACTAACCAAGCCTATCTATTCATATGAAAATTACAAATAATAGTAAGAAACAAATGAAAGAAAGCAACACCATATTACTTTCCCAAATGGATTCACCATACCCATGTGACTCAAAAATATGCTCTCCGTTGATCAAGTATCCTTGTCTTTGTCAACAATGGTGGTAAGTTCCTCCAATGCCTCAAGAACACTCCATAAAACCTATGTTCTTGATGTGGAATCACTAAACTAGCCTATCAATAAAGCTTTGTGAAAATAATTTAGTATTATAACTTTTCAATGTTCAAGCTGTGGAGTTATTTGAGCATAATAACCTTGCACCAAAATAGCTTAGAAATGATGTACATGGCCTCTTTATTTATAGATTTTTGAGATTGGCCAGGATCAACCTGAACCGTCCATCTTGAGATGAAGATGTGTGGTTGAGGATAATCCTAATATTTGGAATTAAATCCATACTTATCCTTAAGATGACCTTGGAAAAAGGGGCATTGAAGAGGCATGAGAAGCATTAACTAGGCATGGATGACTCATAATCTTGATATTTTATGCACTTATGGCTTGATGGATGACACCTCATAGATGATGTCGCTAGGTGATGTAGATAATAAGAATTAATTTTTAAAAAGAAATATTCAACAACTCTCATGGAAAATCCACTTAAGCTCTTGATTTGGATTAATTAGTCTTAACAAGATTAATCAACATTTGTGCAATTATTTGAAAATTGACCCTCAACTAATCAAAATGGTCAAAAAGTCATATTATTAGGTCGTAATCTGACTCGGGAGGAACTACAAGGTGATGTTAGATGCGTTGGAACCGTATTCCCATTTAAGATGTTGCCAATAGTAAATAACAAAGGTACATGACGTGTACCAATAAATTAGAATAAAAGAGTGATCCAAAGCACTAAATGGCAAAATGGTCATTTTGACTCGAAATGATCTGATCAAAGTTAGTTGGCCCATAAAATGCATTGCCCTGTTTAGGGATACTTTGACCTAAATTGGCACTTGTAAGGGACAAGTTCGAACCATTTAGGATGTTTTATGGATCTTGACCTAAAATGTGCATTTGAGTGCAATTCGAGTAAGATTGACAATTTCAACACAAATGGTGTTAGGAATTGGATGTCTATAGTTGCAACAAGGAAAAGATATATAAGTCTGGTGACAATGCATTTTTTATTACAAAGTCAAGCCTATGGAGGAGAACATCACTTGTGACATCACACCTCTGTAAGTCTACAACATCTTACTTGGAAGACCATACTTGTATGACCGTGAAGCTACATATCAATCCAAGCCACATCATTGGACTATTCGCACGCAAGATCACTTATACAACCTTTTTGAGTTAGCACTCATGACCAAAGTCACCTTGGTCTCCACCAAGCAATGGCTCAAGCTCATCTAACACATGCAAAAGTTCAACTCATGGTCTCCCCTGATACACCTATGTAATCAAAATCGAAGCACACCCTAGTAGTGTGTAACGCTTAAACATCATCGTACAAATAGCAACTCAACAAGTTACTGGAGTAGAGTAGTGAAGTCTTCGCAAAACTTGAAGGTATTCCAACACACTACATAGTAAATCACCACATCGATTTGGTTCCTGGATCCCCTCTTTTGAATAGTCCCCTTTATCATAGATCAGTTTGGAAAAATGAAGTTTGGTGCCAGATTCAAGAGCTTCTTGATCAGGGCAAGATCAGAGCTAGCTCTTCACTTTATGGGAGTCTGATAGTCCTCACACCCAAGAAGGATGGGTCATGGCGACTCTGCATAGACTATTGCACACTCAACAAAATCACAATGAAGAATCGATATCCACTGTATTGTCTTGATGACCTTCTAGACTAGCTTTGAGACGCACAATATTCACCAAGATTGACTTGAGGTCAGGTTACCATCAGGTTCCAATCCATCTTGAAGACATCTAGAATATAGCATTCAAGAATCAAAAAGGATTGTACGAATGGTTGGTCATGACCTTTGGCCTTACCAATACGCCAACCACTTTCATGTGCTTGATGGATGATCTACTCAGGGCATTCCTAAACTACTTTGTCATTGTCTACTTAGATGACATTCACATCTTCAGCAAGACTTGGGAGGAGCATATGAAGCACATCTCACACGTCTTAGACACTTTGCGCCAACACAAGTTGCAATCCAACTTAGTGAAGTGTACATTTGGCACCACGTAGATTCAATACATGGGATCCATCATTGATTGCATTGGCATTAGAGTAAATCCAGAGAAGATCAAAGTGATCCAAGAGTGGCCTACTTCATGCCATCTCACAAAATTGAGGAGTTTTCTTGGACTTTCTAACTTCTACCACAAGTTCATCCTCATTTTCTCACACATCTCTTGGGTTCTCAGCCAGCTCACACGTGCCAAAGCCAAGTTTGAATGCACTTGTGCACAACAGTGCACTTTTGAGGAACTCAAACAATGCCTCTGTGCCACACTTGTTCTCGTAATTCCTAACATTGTGCAAACCTTTGAAATACACACTAATGGACTATGCACTTGGTGTAGTGCCATGCAACATGGACATCTAGTCGCATACCAATATGAGACATTCAGCAACACAGTGCAAAGGTACTCCACCTATGAGAAAGAACTGTATGTTATTTTATAATAAATATCATACAATCAAGGGTGACACTACATTCTCAAGATGGAGATAGTTGTTCATTCGGACCATAAACCACTTTAGTTCTTGCAGTCACAAAACAAGCTAAAAAATGCACGCCACATGAAATGGATGACTTACCTACAGCAGTTTCATCTCATGATCAAGCACAAGAAAGGGAAAGACAATGAAGTCGCATATTGCCTTAGTCGACTACCATTTCATGTGCTCATCATAGTGTTGGGCATGCATGGACATAATTTTACAAATTGGGTTCCCTTTTACTCAATTGATCAAGACTTCACAATAACTTAACGCCAACCTCACGCAAGGTATACAAGTTCATGAGTTCTATTTGTTTGACCATCTTCTTTATAAACTCAAAAATCTTTGTGTTCCCTCTGGTGCACCTCACCAACGAATCATTTGGTAGGTGCACTATGCCAAGACCTCAAGACACTTCGGCATGACAAAGACTCTAGCCACATTGTAGTTACACTTATATTGGCTACACATGTGCACAGACGTGGAGCACCACATCAAGTCTTACATTCCTTGTTGCATCGCCAAACCCATGAACAAGAAGCTGGGACTTTACACACCTCTACCAGTCCCATCCAAACCATGGGAATCTATCAACATGGATTTCATGATTGGATTGCCTATGACGAGATGACAACATGATGTATTTGTTGTAGTGGATCAGTTTTCCAAGATGACCATCATGGTCACATGCATAAAAGACATTGACACATTTAGCACTGTGAAGGCATTCTTCAACCATGTTTGGGCTCATTTCGGGTTACCCACACCCATCGTCTCTAACCGTAATCCACACTTTGTGAGCCATTTTTTGTAAGCATTGTGGTAATTAATGGGTATGCAACTGGATCGATCGATGACTTTTCATCCTCAAACAGATAGGCAAATTGAAGTGGTCAATTGCACACTTGTTCATCTTATGCGAATGTACAACCGTGCACATGCTCACACCTAGGCTGACAATCTCTTATACATTCAACATGCCTACAACAGGGCTCTGCATAGCTCTACTAGCCACAGTCCATTCCAGACATGTCTTGGGTTTCAACCTTCATCACCTCTCAACATTTCCTACCATGCACCATCCATCAATGTGTTACACATAAGAATGGGAAGCGAATAAAGTCAAGAAGTTTCTATGCCACATCTAGTCAGTTCACTAGCAAGTTCAATAGATTCTCTCTCGCACTCAAGCTAAGTACAAGGAGTGCCATGACATACATTACACACTTCATACATTCTGAGTTGGAAATAAATTTTGGTTGCACCTTCAAAAGGAGTGATTCAAAGGTCCACACCAGAAGATCAAGCTTCTATGCTATGGTCCTTACACCATTTTTTGTGCAGCTAGTGAGAATGTCTTCATTCTTGATCTGCCTCAATACTTGGGCATGCACCAAGTCTTCAACATGGAACTTCTCAAGCCTTACATTCCACCTCTTCTTGAACCAATAGTGACAACATCCTTTTGATTTGGATGTTGAACACTTGTGTCCCATAGAGGACCAGATCATCGAAGTGACAGACACATGCACCCACCATGGCACACATCAACTTTTCTGGGTGGTCAATGTTGGGTAATATGTTGATCAATCCAAGTCATTCATTTCACAGCAATTTCAAGTGTAGTTTCCCTGACTGTGCACCAATGCAATGGAGACTTACTTTTCAAGAAAAGGCAAATGATCTATGCGCAAATCCTACGTAGCCAAGCTTACTCCTCATTCACTCAACTGCATAGGGAATGCACCTGTCACCAATCATGCACACTCCTTGCATGAAATTTGTTCACAGTCATACGCATAAGTCATGTGTCATATCATATACTTTTGCGTACTCCACACTATGCACTCATTATTACACACATCATAACTCATAAACTCGTGCACCGCACAAGTTCTGTGGCATCTCACTAACTTTCATGCTCTTCATAGCTCACAGCTCTGCATGCCTCGCAGTCTCATGCCGTAGCTCATATCCCCATGCACCTAGCCAACTCTTGTACTCCACAATACCTCCACATGTCGCCTTGCCTCGACCATGTGCTTCAAGGGGTTCACTAACCGTCAACCAGCTTGGAAGATGAACTGACACAAATGCCTTCTTGGTAACTAACAGTTGACACAACTGTCTTTTTGGTAACTGACAATAGTTTTAACCGCTCTTAAATTATAATTGTATAAGTAACATACACATCTAGCCTAAGGTCAATGCTCCACACAGACATAACACATATAGCATGCTTTGTGTATCTACTCTGTAAAACATGCATTGTACCACTCTATTAATGAATAGAAGTTGTATTTCCTACAAGTAAGATTTCCACTTCATTAAATGTGTTTAGTTATTTCTTTTTGAATTATCTTTGCCCATTCACTTTGCACAACTAAAACTCAGTTGTCCCTCAAACGCTTGGACCTGGGCCTCATGTTGTGGATCATTATAAGTTGTAGTCCATATTGTCTCTCCTATACATTTCTAATGGACACTATGTTAATCTTTAATGGCTACGTATCCATCTCAAACACACAGTCATTAGCATTCATAATCTCATAACAAATCACATTAATTTATTCAACCTCATCATTTCTATCTAATTAATCTTTTCAACATGGTTGCATTCTTCTTTCTGATACCTTCATTTCGACACAAATGAGAGCTAAAACAGAGGCCCAAGTCAAAAGTTATGGCTTCTATAATATGACCACTACAAGTGTAAAATGAATTCACCACTATGATGAACGAATTTGCCACTGTGTTGAATGAATTTGCCACTATATTGAACGAATTTGTTTTTTGCTAACAAATTCTTCGTTTGCTAACAAATTCACTATTATCTTCAACAAATTTGTCATATTCAATGCCAAATTCGTCATTCGGGCAATGGCGAATTTGTTTTCCTCTCATTTTCTAAGTATTTAACTGCAAAAAATCAAATTTGTTGCCCGATCTAATAATCACCTCTCTCTTCCATCCATCCATATCTCATATGTGTTATCTAATCATGTGATCAATTATCATTAATCTATGTAGTCAAGTAACTTTTTATTTATGATTGTGCATTAATCATCCACAATAATTTCTTACTCTTTCCATTCAATCTACCGCACCTATGGATTGGAACCAACAAAATCACAATATCCATCTTATTTCCATTAAGTCATGAATGAATCAATTAATCGGTAAATTAGTCAACCAATCCAAGCTCGAAGCTTTACAACGAGATATATGGTTCTCACAATCCACTCCTTGAATATATCATTGCTTGGGGGCACCTCAAAGCATGCAATGTATCTCAAGTTATCACATTCACAAATCCCTCCTCGCATATATTTTTGCTTGGGTCAAATCAATCCATATTCAAAACCAATCACAATGTACAATCATTAACGTAAGTGGGTCAATAACATCAATGGGTCAATCTTACATTACATCATCACTTCACATCTCTTCTCACATTGGAATAACTACATCTGACCTAATATTCCTAAATGAATTATGTCTACAGCAGATTATGTAGGTAACGCTTAGAGACACAGGGTCTCTAGGGTCAGTTCAGCCACCATCATCTATTCAAGTTATTTCATCAACATTTTCTACCATCATTTAATCAAAGTGTTAAACATCCTTATCAATGCTTGCAACTATTAATCTTGTAAACTTTTATCACACATCAAAAAATCTATATTTTTCGTTTTATGACTCGTAGCTTACCATCGTCAAGATATATCGGTCCCACATCCGCTTAAGTGACCCATGAGTCCTGAGCATCGTCTAAGTGTGCAGCCTACAGGCAAGAAATATTTTTTCTTGATCTGTTCTCTAGTTTTTAACTAGGGGCAAATCATTTTACATATATTTTAATCTTGAAAGTATGGTATAGATTTTACTACTTCAATATATTAACAATATTACTTATAACCACTTCATCATTTCCCTTCAATCATTTTGAGCATTCATTTGCTTTCCCACATGAACACTCAATGAGACATCATCATGTTCATTTCAAGTTGTATGGAGAAACTTTATTCTCCACAATCATCAAGACTCTACTTTGTCTATTATTCTTCAAAACAATATTGCTTCGCAACACCATTTCAAAGCGCAGAAAATATAGACACCTAAATTTTACCATTTAGTGTTGAAATTCACTTTAACATGTTAACCCTTCTTATTTCACAATTCAAATTCAAATTAACATTATTTTCCTCTAAATTTTGAATGATTGAATAATTTTTAATTAATTATTCACGCCTTTTTCCTCCAAATTTAGTTAATAATCTAGATTTTACACATCACCCAAACATTCTCTACGTTTGTCTCAACTGTGTGTTGACTCATTCAACCACCCTCCTCAACTTCCTCAACTACCTTGTGAGTCACCTTAGAACATTTCAACCTTCTTAATGACACAACCAACTTGACCCATTCTTGTTGTCTCACTTGATTAACTCCTTCTCAACCAATAGAATTGGTCATCATCCTTATGGATGAGGACTAATTCCTGACCATTAATTATTTTAATAATTCAACAAATTCAAATAAACCTCAACCATCTAATCAACCTCCCATAAATTTATAAATTGACATGCAATTCTCCACTTAAATTATCCACGTTTATGTTAAACAAAATGCTATTAAATTTTCAAGCGAATCCAAGCCATCAAAAACCCATTTGCATACTAAAATGTTGTTGAATTCCCTTTGCTTTGAAAAAGAGTTGAACATCCACATCTGTTGCATTTGAAAAGCAAATCACTTTCAATCAAAATGGAGAAAGCTTATTTCACTTTGATTTTGTATGTGTTTAGATAGTTTATTTCATTTTTTGATCTTATCATTGAAGTTTAGGCTTATAGTTTAGATTAGATTTTCAATTTAGTTTGATTTCTTAATTACATTCTAGAAATAGAGCTTACACAGTTATATGCAAGTGCAGGTAATGATCTAGCTTATAACTTGACAAATATGAATCCACATATTGCTCTATGAATGCTTCATACCTATAATATGACTGTGCATGTGATTGATAAGAAAATAAGAAAGAATATAATAAAATAACTTAATTGTGCAATTGGTTTTCAGTTATGTAGTATAAGCTTGAAAGATTCTTGCTAGATGTGTGCTTGATAAAAATGAATGGTTTTTGGTTTGTATTTATACGACACCTTTTGAAAAGATTCTCATGGAAAGCTTAATGAAACTTCATATGTCAACCCATACATATCAAAAGATTTGCAAATTTGAGAGTTTAGAAGGCAAGGACACTTGTATTGGAATAAAGATAGTAGCATTAACACTACTATCCAAGACTAAACGCCACTATCTAGGGAGATGGAATGTTGTTGAAGATCTGTCACTGATAATGAAGGATATATATCAGAGTTCTAGTGTACTGTTGGCTACAAGTGATGTGGGTAATCAAAATATCAGGTTCAAACTACAAGATAAGTATTTTGGTCCAGTGAGATGGTGAATGCAAGCATTTCGACTGAAAAGAAGGTCAAGAACTCAAGTGTACAATTTTGAGTGATATTTTTCAAGTTTACAAGACTAACTTAACATATAAATCTATATTTAAGCATCTAAATTTTTGCGTCGCCCCGTGCACGTGCCACCCCCACCCCTTAATCTTGTAATGCATAAAGATGAAATTATTAGTTTAAAGAAAATAAATATGTACCATGATGTGTACAACACACCTTACTTTATTTGAGCCCTATTTGAATTTTTTGTGTGTATGACCTGCAACTAAGAGCACGTTATAGATGTAATTAGTGCATATAATCTGAAAATAAACAATTAAAATTTGCTTAAAAGAAAAGAGAGCAAAGGAGTAGACATGTGTCGATGCAACCATGTTGCCCCTTGTATAGTTTGCTTTGGTAATGATGCTTCTTAACTGAAGCATTGGAGAGAGGTTCACAATTGAACCTTGGAGATATGAAGAGGGGAATTGGAGAGTGATCATGCCCCCAATCTGGTAAAAGGATGAGTTGTGCCAAGTCCATCGAGAGTTCATAATCTCAATCGCACAACTCTAGTGTATCAAAATCAGAGTCAATCTTGTCCAAGTCAAATGGAATAACCATATCAACCTGCAATAATAGAAGTATTGCCACATCCATCGAGGATGTAGAATCTTGATTGCACTAATCAAAGAAGCCAATTGTTGTGGTAGATAAAAGCTCAAATGGTACATCTTGGTAGAGTCAGTACGTGAATATTGGTATAATGTGAATAATGTATCTGTAATTCGGTGCATTTACATGACATATGCACCTCAAATATGGCTTAAGATGAAGTATGTCAAAATGTAACCTCTACTCTATAAACTATGTATAATATGTATCACAAATTTGAAAAACTTTGTCTCAAATGTATAAATTTCTGTCCCAAATGTATATATGAATCATATAAACTGAAACAAACTCTACCAATTCTATTTATTTTATGTATGTGGAGTCATGTCTCTATGACATGCCTCCACTGATATGCCTTTGAATGCCTTCCCACCCATTCCCACCTGCCCACCTTTAAGATGAGGGGAATGAAACAATGAGTCACCATATCTCAAAAGTATAAGACAATTATGTTGTATCTGTGTGAATCATGTAGTAAAGAAGCATATAGTAGTTTCATGTCGAAGTAGATATATCAATGAATTCACAATATACGTACAAAGCAAGGCCTAAGATGCATGATGGGAATCACAACGTCTAAAAGATAACAAGTTCAACAAACAATTAAGCACACACACAAAAGAACTCAAATTCCATGCAAAGAGAGGTCTAAGGACCACAAACAAAGATCATGTTCAAATGTTGCACACTCAAATGGATGACATATGCAAATGTCCACACACCAAAGTAACAAACAAGATTCAAGGCATTATGGCCAACAAGCAAAGAACATGTTTGAATGTTCCACAAGCAAGACAAAGAAGTAACAAGTACACTCAAGTAAACTATGTGAAGATATATAATAAATGAAATAGAAGCAACTAACATAAACATATCATACTAGTCCCTGAATACATATGTTAGTAAAATGTCAGGTAGAATGACATATCAAGTACATTGTGTAAGATAGCAACATGGGTATAGGCATGTGTAAATGTCCATGTATAAGCTCAATGTGATAATGGAAATGGTCATAAAACAATAGAACATGTGTCAATCATGATCATATAGAAGCAAAATGCCCCCAATATAGTGTTACACACTCATTTATCAGGGATCTAATGTATGTTTGTATCACACTTAAGTACCATGAAATATGTGTGTAATGAAAATGATATGCTATCTACTAACATAAAATAAGTTCAACATATGCAAAAACTAGTAAACATGTAAAATACTAATATTTTTGTATTTTTTCTTTATTTGAATGTTTTTGTATTTGATTAAATATTTGATTCTTTTGAATTTTTTGCATTTCTTTTTTTAGATATTTGATTGTGTTCAAATGCATCATCTTCATCATGATTCATGTGTTGAGAGTGGTGGAGATACATGGCATGTTCTTCTATCTTTACATTACACTTGGATCATTATCACCATTGTGTAGTATGTGAACCATTCTTCCCTTGTGGGAAAATGAAATGCCTTATTGATTTTGATTTATTTGAGATTCCATTTGATATAACCAAAACTTTCCCAATGTAAATAGGTGTCAAGATGTATGAGGCATGACCCAAAATTTTGTTTGGACAACTTTTGAACCACAAGCAGTTGGTAAGATGATGTATCCTAAGGAGTCCTTCCAACCTTATGGTGTAAGTTTTTGATATGATATCCAAGTTGTGAAAAACGTCTTACATTACAACAAAAAAAATTTCCCATAGAGTCAACATGGTTATTGCAAAAATATGCTCCACCCATTAATAATGTGATCGTTAAATCCTTTTGGTGAGGATGATTTTTGCTTGATACCATTGTAGATGTATCTTGATGTGGTAAAATTGGAATTTGTTGTAAAGGATGTCCATTTGATATTGCTCAAACATTGAGTACATTTTGCAAAGATATCATATAAATATTTGGAATACCACATATTTGTACATGATTGTCGCTTGACAACTCATTTTTTGTGCATGTATCCTTAACAAAGTGTTTGTATTTGGAATGAGAGATTTAATTATTTGCTTTTTTTAGTAGGAAACAAGCATATTTATGCACATTCATATATAGGTAATCAAATGAGGTATAACGTTTACGTAATGCTCTTTCTTTACGTGGAGAAGTAAGACCTCTACTAAATATGAATTGTAATTCCAAATCTTAAGGTTGATATGCTAAAGAAGGTGAGGCATTCTTAAATCGGATAGCATAATTTTGAATGGACTCATTATCATGTTATTTTATTCTTTGTGAATGTTCCAATGTAAATTTAGGCACATTGTGTGTATTAAAAGCTAAGAAGAAAACCTCTTTTAGTTGTTTGAAAGTAGCTAAGAAGCAATTAGGTAAATTATAGAACCAATCCCAAGCTTCTTATGTGAGGCTTGCATGGAAAGCTTTCAACAATAAACATTCATCTTGAGCCCAATGACCAAAATAAGTTACATATTGAATTATATGGTTGGAAGGGTCTTCATGTCCAAAAAATAAATGTAACATGGGCATAATGAAATCTTGTGGATAAGAATACTCAAATACACTTTTTGAAGGAGGTTGATTTGTGATTATGTTGTTGTAAATAGTAGCATTGCATGATAAGATTTGTAAATTGAGAATCGAAACTTGCCTTTGAAGATTTCTTATAGCATTCATCATAGGCATAAGACGGCTAGTAGAAATTGTTAAAGTTTATACAGATATAATCATTGGTTGCAATTTACCATTGATTTGAAACATAGGAATAATGGATTGCTCTTCATTATTGGTAATTGATTTTGAGTGCACATTATTGGAACTTTTAGGAACCAGAAGTAAGTGCATATCATTTGTAAACTTTGGAACCTTTGGTGATGGTATCATTTGGTTTTTGTAAAGAATCCATAATGTCTTTATGAACTTGACGAAAATTAGCACGATCAAAATAAAGGAAGATTATGCTCAATCGGAGCTAATTGTGTTATGGTTGGTAGAGGAGAAACCAACTAACTTTCTCCATTTAAAACTATAATGTTGCTCCTCTTATCTCTTTGGATGGTGATAGCATGGACCTAATTAGAGGGGTGGTAACTATCCCCATCTAGAGATTTGAGAGGAGGCCTTATAGAATCTTGAATGGAGGATTGATCTTGTTTCGAGGGCTTATTTGATTTGACAAGATTTTGCATTAATGAAGCCTATGTAGAGATAAGAACAATTTTCGCATCATAATCATCAAAAACATCTATATCATCCATGGTGAGCAGAGAACTAAAAAAGAACATAGATTAGTGCAAGGAGGAGAACAAGCATCACCTAGGAAGACTTAGAAGTCCGGTTCACCAAATGTTTTAACCCTTTTTGGAAATAAGGATTAAAATAAAAAGTGTAGCCGAATCAAGCAAGGAGTAAGCTACTCTAAAAATTAGTCCAATTAATGAATTTAGATTCTACTAATATTCTGATAAGAAAAATTGAATTTAAGCATATGTCAAATATAGAAAGTATGACATTTAATATTTTAATAATAGCAACATGAAAGAGAAATCATATACTTAGTTTATACACTGATGCGCAAGTAAATTTGAGCATTGCAGGTGTAGAAATAAATTATATGAAGATTTTGATCCAGTCGTCAGACTCTGAATATTTAATTTCTGTCAGCCCGAACACTTGTAATGACGTTATTATTCAATACACCTATCCTATACGAAGTATCAATTGTTTATTGAAACTTCCCCTTGGGTCTTTCTAGGTTTTTTATCATCTTCTGCATTATATGTTCAAATCATGTGTACAAACTCTCGATATCAAAATATAGCTCAAACCCTAGATCCTCCTCTTAGGTTGTCACCTTGCCAAAAATGGGTTAGTGAGCTCACGAAGTCAAGCTAACCTCAAGGACCCCTTCATCAATGAGCGTTCCCTACACAACGAATACTCAGAAGAGGGCCCCAGACATATAAATTATCACCTATGTGTTGCCTTATATATGAACAATGGTGTAGAATGTTATATGTAAGTGCATGTAATGATCTATCTTGTAACTTGACAAATATGGATAATGGTTTGCTCTTTGAAAACTTTAGCTCTGTAATATGACTATTTCTTTGATTGATATGAAAATAGAAAAAAATAAAGTAGAATAGTTTAATTGTGCAATTGATTTTTAGTTATGTAGTATAAGCTTGAGAGGTAATTGTTAAATGTATGTGATAATAATGAATGGTCTTTGCTTTGTATTTATACAACACCTTTAAAAAAAATTATCATAGAAGGGTTAATGAAACTTAATTGACGAACCTATACATATCAAAAGATTTTCAAATTTAAGAGTTTAGACGGCAAGGACACTTGCGTTAGAACGAGGACAATAGTGTTGATGCTACAGTCCAAGTTTGAACGCAACTGTCCAAGGAGATGGAAGGTTGTTGGAGCTCTGTAACTAACAATGAAAGATAGATATCAAAGTTTAAGCATATTGTTGGCTACTGAGGATTTGGGTAATCATAATATCAAGTTCGAACTACAATATAAGCATTTTGACTCAGTGAGATTGCGAATGGGAGTCTATCAACTACAAAAAAGGTCAAAAATTGAAGGATAGAGCCTTGAGTGATATTTGTACAAGACTAGTTTAGCATACAAATCCATATTTAAGCATCTACAATTCGTATGAGGTTGGGAATGTGTCAAAATAAATTGTGAGTCATTTTGACTACTTGTATCCCATAGATCCTCTATCATTCATGCAAGTTTAAGATTCAAGTAATTTACAATATTTCTTAGTTAAAATAAGTTGTTAAATGACAAAATTTTCAAATCTCTTGCAAATAACCACCAAAAGGGTGGGAACAACATAATTGATAATCGTGACAAAAAAGAGTGAGAAACTCGTTTTGCGGCTGTTAAGATCTAGTTTCCATTCATTTGGCTCCCAACCTAAACAACATCATTTGGTATCAAAGCTAGTTACAAATCTAAGGAAGTGTTGAGGTAAAGTTGTGTGAAACATTATTAATTGTGTATAATTTATATTATTGTTTGTGTGAGATTTGGTTGTTAAACCAAACTCACCTAAATAGATTTGAGTGATAATAGGGTGGTTGTGTAGTTGAGATTTTATAGGGAGCTTAGCTTAATAATTGGATGTCCTAAATCCTATATATTTGTAAACACTCCGGAATGATTATATACAGGGCAGAAGATTATTATTGTGTCTGAAAATATTCTCTTTGTATTTGGGTTCGGCTCTTTTATTCCCCAATAGTGGTATTAGCACAGGGTGGATTTGTACATGTGATGGAGTAGAAAATCGTTCACAAGGACAATTGGTAATTGTTATTGTCCCGTATATGCGACATTCATATCTATCTGTAGCTTTTAAATACTAGTTTATTTATTATTTTCATGGACTTGTATTATAAAGCATTGTGAGATTAATCTCAAGAGCATCGAGCCTTGTTTGCATTTGCATTGTTGTGCTTGGTTTATGAACTTCTTTAGACAGATTTGCAAATTCTGTTTGTGTGTAAGAGCAGACTGCTTCGACGCCTCTCTATCGCGGTTCGGTCAACAACTTTTCGTGCGATAAAATTAGCGCTTCCTTCAATTTAACGACAGCTCATGATCCAGCGTTCTATTGGCTTGAGGTTATAATGGATTTGATTTGATCCACATCGGATCCTCTTCTAATACAAAGGAGTGTTAAATTGATCAAATCAGCATACTACTTCTACGAGGTTTTCCTTAATTGTGTCATTGCAGTAGGAATCTATATTGGTCCTACTTCTCTCTATCTGGACCGCTGTGCATGCTTAGACCTGTTAATTCGCTTTGGTTCTATGCAAACATCTTCTGCGCAAGTCTGATATCTTCTGCCATTTTGCGCCATACAAGCTACACAAATATAGAATGTAGAATTTGTCTTATGCATGCTACGTTTTGCAGAGACTCAGCTCAGATTTAGAATTTCATTGCAGTCTTCGTTGTTTAAAATCGTGCTCAAAAGTTGCAGTCCAGGGCAGCATTGTTCCTGTGAATTCTCTAACGCAGTACTCTGATCTTCAGCGAAGCATTAGATGACCAGATCCATTATTGCATTGTGTGGATCGACAAATTCTTCCAGATCTACTATTTTCCTTTGGCGTCAATTCTTTGCCCACCTTCTGATCCGCCTCGCTTCTTTGGAGAGTCAACGGGTTTTGTAAGTCGTGATAGTTGTGTTATGTAAGTCTCAAGCTCTGTTAAGTTTATTTAGTATTAGCGGTTGGATCTTTAGTCTTTAGAACCTCATTTAGTTTTGTTTTGATAAAGTCAAATTTTATATGATTGATAAAAAGAGTAATTTAGTCGAAGTCTATAGGTATTTTGTGTGTCAATTATTTAGTCTTTGACTTAATTTAGAAAGTAATTAAATATTACTTTGTTGTTAAAAAGGATTTTATTTTTATTCAGTGGTTATTGCGAGTATTAGGTCATGTCTACTCATTAAAATTATATTAGTCTTTAGAGTTTTATTTGGTATGACAAAATGTCGATTTTATAAGTTTTAGAAATGAGTCCAGATTTAAAAATAGTTGAGTCATTTTTTCAAATGTCATATTTGACAGTTCAATCGTTATGTTTTAAAAATTATAAAATTAAAAATATATCTCTTACGGATGCATTTTTGAGCAACCTCAATGTCTTAGAAATTGTAGTAACATCTAAGCGTCATTGACACATTCCCTGAGTAAAGCAGCAAAGATATTGGAGGACGGAGGCACATGAGGATGGAGGCTTTTTACGCTTCTCGTCAATCACCAGCGACATGGCCCAGACTAATTAGGTGACTTGTGAGTATTTGAATAAAGAACAAAAGGACATCCCTTTTCACATGTGTGGTGTGTTGTTTTATTTCTTCAATGCAGTGTGCTCTGCGCCAATTTGGGTAATGCCAATGACGTTTTTTCAATCGCAATGAAAACCGTCTATGTTGTTTTTGTTTGGGTGGCAACAAACATTAATAGAGGCTACATCAGATAATAATGAGGATCGATTCCTCATAATATTTTAATTTTTTGAGTTGTGTGTGTTTTCATTCCCTTACTTGTCTGAAGCAGCTCTGCTAGTTGAAGACAAGGGAGAGTGGATATAATGGAATGTGGGAAACAATTGTATAAGAGGGTAGCGAATTGCAGAAATTCTCTGACTACAGAGATCCTCTGACTGCCTTACTTCTTTATGGAGATGATCGATCAGTGACACGTCCATTGCGGTCACATGGAGTAAATGCGGGATGTGTTCCTTCACATAGTAGTGGTCATATGCGGCAAGATTCAAACAGCAGTATGCAGACTTAAAAGTATGCATTGGCATACGATTCTGTTTGTGTCAATTCTAGAAGATGTATATTCTCCCCATGCTCACATTAAGGGGGTGTAGGATAGCATTAATAATGTTCACAAGGGGATGAATGTTGAGGTAGAGTTGTGTGAAACAGTATTAATGGTGTATAATTTATATTATTGTTTGTGTGAAATTTGGTTGTTAAACCAGACTCATGTAAATAGGTTTGAGTGATAATAAGGTGGTTGTGTAGTTGAGATTTTATAGGGAGCTTAGTTTAATAATCGGATGCCCTGAATCCTATTTATTTGTAAACACTCCCAAATGATTATATACAGAGCAGAAGATTATTATTGTGTCTGAAAATATTCTCCATGTATTTGGTTCAGCTCTTTTATTCCCCACCAGGGAGAAGTTGGTAATGAGAAGTGCTAAGAGGAATATGTAGAAAGAATGCCAAATCTGAGGCAGTTTGCATGTGAGAGAGGAGCTTGTTATCCATCATGTGTAGATGGTTAGAGAACAAAGAGTTGATGAAATGGCTCAAAGAAGAGTCAAGACAAAGAGGAGTGACTCTGAGTCACAATTGTCAGTAGTAGAGGTGGTGTTAGAAGTCATGGTGTCCAAACTAGATTCTTTGCAGAGATGACTGACAAGAAAAGAAAAGATCCTAGCAAAGGTTGAGATGAAAGGAGGAGAGCCCAAATCTTAAGCACCTTGGTTTTTAGGATTAGGGATACCAAAAGAGTTGTTGATGTGGATGTTGAAGATGGAGAAATTTTGTGGTGAAAATAATTGAAGACCCTTGGAGGGTTCAACATCCCAAGTTGAGGATGAAAGGCTATGTCTCCATGAGTTGGAAAAATCTCCAAGAAAAGAGACTATGAAAAGGTAAAGATGAGGTAGAGTGGAAACACATGATTTCCATGTTGATGGACCACCAAGGAGGATGAAAAGAAGAGGAAGTGGAAATCAACGTGACGCTGATGGAAGAAAGAAGATGAGAGAAGAGGTCAAAGAGGTGGAGGTGTTCAAAGCCAATAATGGCTGAAAAAAGAATATAAAAAACAAGATGAAGAGTAGAACTTGGTGGAGATGGATGGTTATTGGTGGGTACAAACCCACAAGAGAATGGGAGAGGAAAAGGAGAATTATAGCTAGACAAAGGGGGATGGACTATAAACTAGCAGTTCGCTGGGGAAGGAAAAATAAGAACCTCAGCTTATTGAGGTACCTAATATGGTGGAAGGGCACATTGTGGCCTACTCAAGAAGGTCAAAAGGATGGTTCCACCATCTAGCCCAAAGAAATAAGCAATGTGCTCACAAACTCTTACCTAGAGTGTTTGATCTAGGAGCATCTTGAGGGTTGTGCAATCTTGCATCAATAAAAAATATTTATTGTTTTCAAAGCTCTTGATCAAAGTGAGTGTCATAATTGGAACTATTTTCATGCATATGGGAAACATAAAAAAATATGCAAAGAGACTTGGAGAGTCTCTTGAACCAGAATTTGTGTTCATTCATGATTAAAGGGATGCTACTAACTTGTTCAAATTCTCAAACCCAGAAAAAGGACCCATCCTTGATAGCAAATCAACAATATTGTCTTGTAAGGGGAGTTTTCATGCATGCTTGAAGCTTGGAAGCCTAGAGGTAATCCCAGCAAGAACAAAATATGTATATTTATGGGTTTTGAGGTTAGATGGTGTAGCAACAAGGACTTGGACAAAGAAGAATGGGGTCATGAGTTTTTATCATAAGAAATCTTCCTAAAAATGTCTTGGAAGAAGCCAAAATACCATTTTTTGAATTGTTGTACAAAAACCAATGAAAGGGAAGTCGAAGGACGGCCATGGCATGTGAAAACCAAGCAACTGAACTTTGGAGGCAGCAGCAAAGAAAAACAAAAAAACAACAAAAAAGGCAAGGAAAAGTGGATGTTTCTGCCACTTGAAGGTTGGACGACTAGGGAACTTCCACATAGTTTTGAAAGCTGATTTGGAATCAGCTTTCATCACTCATGGTGAGCATATAAAGTTTTTATGGTATCTCTTAGCAGGCATTGAGAAATCAGGTTGAGAAAATCACCCTAGTGTTTGGAAAAATGCATTTTCCCATTTTTTCACTGTAACAATCAAGTAAAAGCTAATAAATTGCTATTTGTGAATCGTCTGGGTAGCTTTCATGCCTAAGAAACATGTAATAATAGAATAGAATTCGTTTCACGAATCTTTGTGGTGTTTGAGAATGCTTTATGCCTTTGGAAGCCCTGAAAAGTACATGTTAATAAAAAATTCAGCTTTGGTTCCATTTGAGGTTTATATGGGGTTGGGAATGTGTCAGAATAGGTCATGAGAGTCATTCTAAGTATTCACACCCCATAGTTCATTTATCCTTTCAAGCATTTTTTAGCTTTAAGCAATTTACATTGTTTCCTAATTAAGATATCCCGTTAAATGACACAATTTTCAAATCTCTTGCAAATGGGCACCAAGGGGGTTGGAACACCATAGTAGGAGTAAATAAAAGTGTGAAAACTTGTTTTGGGGTTGCCAGGAACCGGTTGCCATTAATTTGGCCCCTGACCTATGCTTCTTCATAATCTTCCCAAGCACCCACGTGACTGCTATAATTGTCCTATCTCTTCATACTCATTATCCAATTGCAGAACCTCCCTTCTTTTTATTGTCACTAACTCCCATCAAAAAGTCTGTGTTCTTTTCTTGATTTGGTGTAGATTTTGATCTTGCACTCATCTGAGAATTAAGTATCTATTGCGTTGTTGATCTTCCACTAAGATATCTTTATCAGTTCTTCGGTTTGCATCTTCACAGCTGAAAGCCTTGTCCATTATTTCTTCCTTTTAGTAAAATGCATATATATTTACCTGTTTTTTTCTTGAAAACATAACTCACTGGGTCACAGTGTGTGATCAGAAACGTTGATCTCAAATCTTCTATGCAGTTTATCCAGAAACTCGTTTCATCACATCATCAAACAACTCCCATTCTTCCTCAAATTCCTAATTTACTAGCAAGTTCAAATGTAACATTGAATATAATGTGTGGGAACGTGATTAAATGGCTAACTATGCATGACCATAAATTACATGGATGCAAAGGAACTGGAGGAAACTACACTTTTTCCCACAGTTCCAACTTTTTGCTACTATAGTTGGATGTATTACCAAACGCTAATAATCAACTTCAGTACATTACAAAGGTAAATAATCTAGATTTAGGAGATGATATTGCTTTTATTATTCTCATAAGTAGGACTAATACAAGAGTGTATTACCAATTTTGGAATTTACTGATAAGATGATCATCAAATCAGACTGTCAATGCTTATAAATTTCCAGGATATGCTTTCAAAGATGCGACTCTTTAGGAAGTCATGAAACCTGTTGTCTCTATTGATCAAAGATCTGGACCCTCACTTGGGGTATGTTGACTGGATGCGTATTGGTAGGGTTCAAACTTACCTGATGATGGATCACAAAGTGTGATCCAAACATTGATAAAAAACTACATGTACAGTTTTGTCTAGAAGTTGCTCTCTCTAATTGTTATGGACTATGGAAACACTGTCTCTCTTAGAGATACCCTTATTTTGGCCTTTGTTCTTCAAAGAAGGTTGCGTCATTGGGTGTCACTGGACATTGGTGATATTGATATCCTGAGATTAGTTTGTTTCTTTAGCCTATCAACATCCCTATTGACCAGTTTCTTCAATTTGGATACTCATTGGATTCCTCACCTTGCCTTCTTCCACCAAGGGATGTAATCAATAGAATTGTGAGAAAACATACCAGCAATATGTTCAGCGCACTTTGACCTCTTCCCTGAATCCTCGTAGCCCAAGATGGTTCTCTATGCCAAGCATTTCTTATGGATTGTTGATCGCACCATCTTCTATCCCAACTATCTCCAACGTCATTTGTCCAATGGCCTGTGGATTCCCCTTAGCTGCTGTGTTTTTTAATAAAACATACTGAATATCATATAAAAAACAAAAAGTAATTACAAGTCTCTTATTGGGTGAATTGTCTAGCATTCAAACACATCTGAAAGTATTATTGTAGAACATTAAGTCATTCATAATATCATCCACCCTACACTAGCATTGCCTAATAGAAGACAAACCATAACCTTGAATCCATCTCCACAACCCGATTATAAATAGGAAACATTTTATCGCTTTCTAAAATAGATCTTACGCACTTGCCACTATTAGTGGATAATAGTTCCAACTCGACCTCTGTCCATAATTCCACCTTTACCATATCTATACTTATATTAACTACGAAATTGGTTGCCACATTGTTTGATTTAAGAGTGCGCAAAATATTATCCAAGCTGTTGATTTTAGAAAACTTTCCCACCATAGCACACTGCAAATTGTCACTCAGAAAATTGAAAAAGTAGATCTCCGGGATATCACATTTTTAGAACAGCAACACATTTTCAGGACCATTAGCTAAACTATGGTCCATTTAATAACATTTTTCTCTGAGGAAAAAATCTCTAGTGCTGCCACATAGCAAAAACACCTTAGAAAGCTGTTTCATGCCTTCAGCCCCTCCTTTACAGCCGACACTAGAATTTTTCCTCCTAAACAGTAACTGCTCATTTTTATGGCAGAGATTCGATATTTTGTATTTCCAGAATTCATTGCCTCTCAGACCACTTGGAGCTCAAAAATTGGAGCATTGGATCACTCCATAGACCTCTATCTAAACCAGAAGCTTATCTCAGGATCAATTCTCAACTTCATTTGTCTAGCCCTTGCAGCAGATAGGAAACCCTTCTAATATACGATGAATCACTTACTAATATAACACTTGCAGAATCATCAACCCTTTCGTTTCAGTAATGGAAAGGAAAACTCTTCAACTTCAACTTCTTTCCAGAAAGGATTCAGCCTCACAGATACAACTGCCTCTTCAACTTTTCTCTGCAAATGATCTGTATTAATTCTCTCTCTTCCATGGTGCCTAGTAATCTTCCAAAGTGCCCGCATGACGGCTATAGATGATCAATCACTTTATACTCATTATCCAATTCCAGAACCTCCCCTCGTTTATATCACAAAACTCTATGCTCTCTTGATTTGGTGTGTATATTTTTATCTTCTTGCACTAATGTGAGAATCAAGCATTTAGTGCATTGCTTCACCTTCAGCTAAGAAGACTATATGAATTCTTCCACTTGCATCTGTATGGCTGCAAGTTTTATCCATTATGCCTTCTTAATTTAACGCAGATATGGTTACCTGCATTCGTCTAAGAAATATAACTGGCTGAACAAAGAAGACCATTTTATTTCCTGATATTGTGTAAATCCTGTTAACTGCAACTTCATCTAGCAACCAATCTTCCACATTCACATTTTACTAGTTCAAAATTATCTTTTAGAATGTGCCTAATGAAATGGCTGACTATGCCTGACCATAAACTACATGGATATAAAGGAACTGAAGGAAACGTCATTTTTTCCCACGGTTTAAACATTTTGCTACATAGTTAGATATAAATGCTAATAATCAACTTTAGCACATTATGAAGGTAAAGAATCCGGACTCACTATATTCCTTATCTTAACCTAATATGCAGGCTAAATACAAAAATGCAACACCAAATTTGGAATTGGCTGAGATCATTATATGACTATCAAATCAGATAGCCATATGCATGCAATGCAAATAAAGAGCAAGCACCAAAAGTTAGGCATCTAATACAGATTGCCTCCGCATATCTTGTTGAAGCCTGACGTATCCCAGTTATTCTGCTCATGTCAAACCTATATAAATTTACAAGTTAACCAGCAAGGAGAATTTGGACAAGGGACCTGAATCTTCCAATGGAGCAATTCTCAGCTGACAGGAAACATCCTATCAAATCAAGAAGTGGCTGATACAGCAGCTTCTAACTTGGCACCTGTAGAAGTATCAACCTCACCTTGGAGACCTTGTCCATTTGCATCGCTTGCAGCTGAAGAAGCCTCTGGTCCAGGAGCAGTTTGAACTTCAATTGGTGCACTTGTCTCAATCACAAGTGGTGTGTTAAACTTCTTAATGTAATAGCTAAGAGGAGGACCTGAGTACTCGGTGCTTTCAGCCTTAGGGGTATCATTCCCTACTTGGGAAAGAACTATTGCGACTGCTGCAAGCATGGAAATGCCCAAGCTAATGGCAACAGTAGCTGTCTGTTCTGATCCGTCTGATGATGTTCCAGCTGCACCAGAACTTATTGCACTCTCTGCAACATACACTGTTGGCTGCAGTAAATTCATGGGATTTCTATCAGATACTATTCAACAGAAGACCATTATCCAACTAATAATATTAATTCAAACAAAATCATCAAGGTACTTTAAGATAAATAGATGTTGACAACAAAGTACGTTAAAATGATTAGTGTGTATCAGAATATCAATGAAAATTGCTAGGACCAAAACACGTGATTATTTCTGAAAGAGAGATCGCATTTCATCTGATTATCATTACTTAACGTGTTTTTCTTATTCTTGAATTAATCTTTGTTTCTTATGGCAACTGCATTTCCATTTTGTTGATGAAACAGTGAACCTTTCAGTAGCACTGGAATATTGGACATACAGAATACCTGCTCAGAGGCTTATTCTAAGTTCATTCCAAAAATGTAAGAGAGGACTTTAAGTGGTGGAACCGAATAGAACTGGTGAAGAGGCATACAACACATTGATGCATAAGGTTAGAACCCCTTCCTCCTACCCAACGAAGAATTACCAAACTCTCTGCCTGCATTTAGCTCCCAATATAATTTTTTTACTCCTCAGCTTTGGCAAGAAGATTAGTTGTCCATTCTTGAATGTTCAATGATTGATGAATTTCCATAAACAATGTAAACATACAGAATCAATGCAAAACTCATGATCAAACAGGGACTTCTAATTGTTAGTGCAATTATTAAAAATTGACATTTAACTCCGAACAGCACTGCAAAAATGCAGATGGAAGCATGTAACCTTGTATGTACAATGGTAAAAGTAATTAACGTGAACACCAAAAGAAGTTATATGTTTTTGGTACAACGATCACTAAGTAAAGTTTAAATGCATATAGTTGAAATGCGGAGGGTGCTAGGAGCTAGCTGCTTCTCTTCAATGATGTACGCAATCCATTATTAATAATGTATAGATTTTCAAATACAGAGAACAGTGCTGCACTGTCTAGTATGATAAGATAGGAACCAAACTTGCCATTTAAAGCAGGAAACATTTTTTTTTTCATGATATGTGTTCATTAGTTTTATCGTGGAACTTGCAGTGTGGTCATGCATTAGTGGTTTCTTAATAATTTGCATTCAGATAGAGATCTACTAACTGGTCAACTCGTGTCAAAAATGGATAAAAAGAAAGAAAGTTTTCGATTATGTTATAGAAAGAAAGGAAAAAGTGCTATTAATGTCCTTCAGTGATGAAAAACTGTCAATGGGATTGGAGTGTACACTCAGTAAACATAAAGTAAGGTAGTCCATGAAGCATCTTCAGCCTAGCTTACTTTAGCATCGTAAGACCGATTATGATGCACTAGACTAAAATTAGCGACCCAATCCAGCACTATGTTCCCTTCACGATAGACATGAAGCAACTTTGAGCTCCTGAAGTTCTTTTCTAGCTTCTTGATTTCAGATATAAGACCCTGAATTCTCCAATTCTAAATATTGCATAGCTTGACAACATTGATAATTCTAAGAAGCAACTCTCAATAATTAACTCAGTAATATGATAATCAAGAGCTAAATTGAGACCCAAGATTCAGCCTTCAGCTTCTGCTACATTGTTGGAGTTGATACGTGTGTAGAAACCTTTAAAGAAGACTACTTTTCCTTCGTGATTTCTTATAACTGTGCCTGCTTCCAACTCGCCTACGTTGTGTTTTGAAGCCCCATTACAGTTTAAATTGTGCCAACCTGGGAGAGGTGGGTTCCAACAGACATTATTTCTATTATTCTTTTTCTTAGGGGTGAACCTGTCAAAAGTGCTTCAAAGACTCGACCAATTCTTGAGAATGCCAAGATTGCAGGGTGTAGCTTCATCATCCTTTCACTCCTCCATGACAGAGGTGATGGAAAACAAACTTCACTCAATCTGTTCCCATGAAAGGTTTTGATCATTGTTATGCCTTATATCCTCAAAGATTCTAGAATTTCTCTTGATCCAAAGTTTCCAGGTAATTAAACTTGGAGCCATGTCCAAAAGATGTTTAAAAATACCAACTTGAGTATAGTGTTATTCTAAGAGTGAAAGTGACCAGTGAGGGTATGATTGAGGGCCCAATTCAGGCTGAAATTACTGAGAAATTTATTCCATATATTAGTGGCAAAAGAACACTGCAGAAGAAGATTGTCCACATCTTCAATGTCGTTGAAACATATGACACATCTGGAGGGACCAGTAAAGCCTATCATTTTTAGGTGTTTGTCAGTTAGGATTTTCCCATGGGTAGGTAGCTAGCCAAAGAAAAACTTTGGATTTTGTCCAGGCTTTAGATTTCCAAATTTTGTGCCAAGGGGGTTCCTCACTTATGATCTGAAGCAGATTGGAATGGAAGTTATATTAATCCAGTAATCCTTGATCTTGTTGCCCCATTGGCTTTTGGCTTCCTTGCTAATTCTGATGAAGTCTTGGTTTAGTTGTAGGGACTGATCATTTATCCACTTATCATCCCAGAAGTCAGTTTTGGACCCAATTTGTACTTTCTAAAAGACCCCTTTAATAAAAATGTCTCTAGCTTCTCTGATACTATTCCAAATCCTAAAGCCTTTAAGAAGATCTTTGGTTGTAAAGAATCTTTCTGGCTCTCCATTATCTAGGTACCTATCTTTTAGTATGCTGTTCCCTTGTTTTGAAGTAGATATTGAAATGCCACACCAGTTTGGCCACAAGAGAAAGATTGAACTTTCTAATGTTCTTGATCCCCACACCCCCTTGATAGTGGGGCTTACGCATAGTGTCCCAGGCAAGGAGAGGGAATTTGAAATGCTCGCTAGATCCTTGCTAGAAGAAGGTCCTCATAATTTTGGCTATCTCCTTACTTGTGCTTTTAGGATATATCATAAGATTGAGCCAATAAATAGGTGTGGCTCTATGTTGTTTGGGTATGGGTACGGGTACGGGTACGAGGACGTCTCGGGTACGCAGATACGCCATTTTTCAAAAACCTTGATTTAGATACGTCGTGGGTACGTCTGTATGTATGTATGTATGTGTGTGTGTGTGTGTGTGTGTGTATATATATATATGGGTACACGGATACGCCATTTTTCAAAAACCTTGATTTGGATACGTCGTGGGTACGTCTGTATGTATGTATATATATATACGCCATTTTTCAAAAACCTTCATTTAGATACATCGTGGGTATGTCTGTATGTATGTGTGTGTGTGTGTGTGTGTGTGTGTGTATATATGGGTACGCGGATACGCCATTTTTCAAAAACCTTGATTTGGATACGTCATGGGTACGTCTGTATGTATGTATGTATATATATATATATATATATATATATATAATGCATATTACTCATTTTTTTAGTAAAACACTTGAAACTACATAGTATGAAAATATTTGTCTATAAAATATAAAACACTTGAAAATATATAATATTCATTCATTCATTACTTCAAAGACAAAATATACATTCAAATCTAGAATAAATCATCTTGATTGCCCTCAAAATCATGAAGGCCACTCCCATTATTTTTCAACTTTATCATTTACTGACGCTTTCTCTCGTAGGGGCTCACCAGTTCATTGAATCTCCTAGTGTATGCCTTAAGGGGTCCACAAGGAATGGCGTGGGATCGGCTTGGGGCACTTTGCGAGAGATGTTCTCATACTATCCTATCATACCTACATCCCTTCATGCAGCCTTCATACCTCCATGATATCTCCTTGACATCTTGAAACCCTGAAATATGGCTAAGTCTGAAACCCTGGAATTTGACTAAGTCTGAAATATGATAGGATCCTCCAAAACCTAGAATTTGCATTACAGCTCCTAGAGGTTTGAAACCACTCTCAAACACCTTGAAAGTATATAAATAAAATATAACTTAAAGTATAAGAAACTAGATGTCCATATCTAAATGTAAACTTATAACTTATTTTATTTATATATTGTTTGGTTCAGACTGGGTGACGTTTCCGGTACCTTTCTGAACGTCTTCGACAGGTACCCAGGATGTACAGGTACCCGAAGCATATCGAGACGCGAAAAGTGGGGGGGAGGGACAATTCCTGCAACACAAGGGTGGCTTGAAGGGCCTCTTTGATGAGCATGAGTCTACCCACTGAGGAAATCCATTTGCCTTTATCTTCCAGTTTGCTACAAACCTTGTCAATGATGATATTCCATAGGCACTTGTTGCCTTTTCCTTTTGAAAAGAGGAAACCTAAGTTGTAAGTCGGGAAGAGGAGCTTTCTCAATTCCTAGAAGTCTGCATAAGAATTTATGGAGAGAAGGGTTAATATTAATAAAAATAGCCTTGGATTTACCTTTGTTGATGCATTGGTCTAAGGCTTGCTTGTAACTTCTAAGAAGATCTCAGATTTATTTGTCTTCTTGAAGCGTGGGTGAACAAAAGAGCATGGTGTCATCCAAAAATTGTAAATGAATATGTGTACCCCTCCGATGTAGCTTGCAGATCTTTAATATTTCCCCTTGCTTTAAGAGCATTTATGCGTCTTCCCAAGACCTCTGCCATGAAGATGAAGAGGTAGGGAGAAAGGGGATCCCCTTGTTTGAGCCCTCCAGAAGAGGAGAAGTTGCCTTCAGCCGAGCCATTAATTAGGATAATGAATCTAGGAGTTAAGTGCCAACCTTTGATCCAAGATCTCTATTTCATATTGAAACCAAACTTGTCTACAACTTTGTCAAGGAACCTCCTGTTGACTCTATCATAGGATTTAGCAATGTCTAGCTTGATAAGCATACCTTTCCTCTTCTTTGCAGAAAGAGGATGAATCGTCTCATAAGTAATGAAAATGCCATCCGAAATTTGTCTACCTTGTGCATAACTCCCCTACTCTGAAATAAGTTTCGATGGGAACTTCTTAAGCCCATTAGCTATGACTTCAAAGATGATTTTGTAGATGGTGTTCAAAAGGGAGATAGGGCAGAAGTCTTTTGGAGATCTAGTGTTTGATTTCTTGGGAATGAGAGCCAGGAAAGTGGCATTGCATGAATTGAGGATGGACTTAGAGTCAATGAGCTCCTAAAACACCTCCTTGATATTTTCCCCCAAAGTTCCCAAAAATACTGGAAGAACAAAGTGGCTAAACCATCAGGCCAAGGATCCCAGTCTCCTACCATGCTGAAGAGAGCTTCCTTGACTTCATCCAAAAAGATACTTTTCATAACAAAGTCACTCTCTTCCTTAGAAACAATAGTAGAAATGAGATTGAGGAAGATGTCTTGTTCATCCTAGTCATCTGGCTCATCATTTCTTAGTATTCCTTCTCAATAGTCCATGAGGCGATCTCTGATCTCTTGGGGAGTTTCAAGGGTGTTCCCCTCTAAAGTTTTGAGCTTTCTGATGTGGTTGCATTACTTTCTTATTATACAAGTTTGATGAAAAAAATTGGTGTTTTTATCCCCTTCAATGAGCCACTTGACCCTATATTTTTGCTTCCAGTAGATCTTATTGTAGATATCTTCAAGAGTGAGAACAACTTTCTTGTCTTCCTTAAGGATAGTTTCCAAGTGATTACCTGCCATCATATGTTGTTGAATATCAATCAATCTAGTTTTGAGATCCTTTTTCTCCTGAAAAATATTTTGACGGAGGTGATATTCCAACTTTTGAGGGCAGACTTGATATCCTTGAGTTTCAAGGAAAAGAGGTAAATCCTGGTGCATTACCTATCATTGGGGGATTTCTAGCTCTGAGTCACAAGGTTCTCAAAGTCAGGGTGCTCAATCCACATCTTCTCATATCTAAAAGGGGTTTTACCTAGAGGGATGTCTTCTTCAATCCAGAGTGTGATCGACCAATGATCAGAACCTGATTCAATCAGGGCCTCGGTATTAAGTAGATAGTTGTGGGCCATCCATTGATTGGTGACCAAAAATTTGTCAAGTCTTTCAAGCATTAGATCCTTTCCTTTTCTTCGGTTGTTCCAAGTAAATCAACTTTGTGAGGTTTGATTTCCAAGAGATTAGTGTTAGCCACAAATTCCATGAACATGGGATTGCCAACATCCCCATATTTCCCCAGTTTTTTCCAAGGATTCTAATCTAGCATTGAACTCATCTCCAATGATCCATGGATCATTCTTTTGAGAAATGACGTTTTGGGTTAAGTGGATCCAAGCTACTCAATGTTATGATAAATGTTAATCAGGTTAAAGAAAAGGGGAGAGTTGAGACTTACCACTTTTCAAGTGACACATTGTTTACCTGCAGATCTTCAAGGCGCACCTTGTTGGGATTCCACAAGGAGGACAGTCCACCAACCGTGCCATCTGCATTGCTTCCATAAATCTCCCACTTCAAGTTGTTGGAGAGGCTTTAGGTGTGGTCCGAAAGGTTCCGAGCTTAGTTTCTTGCAACATTAAAATATCAGGATTGTTGTAGATAATCATGTGCTTCAAGAGTCACCGCTTGGAGGGAGCATTGAGGCCCCTAATATTCTAGGAGATGACCTTCATTGAGATGGATTGATTCGCTTGGTGCCCGCCAAGATCTTGTCCAACTGTGGCTGGCTACCTGGTATGACCTCTTTCATGGTGTTTGTATGTCTTTTATTCTTTATGTTGGTTCTTCCCCTTTGCTTTTTCCCAAAGTTTCCTTTAGTGTTTTGATTTGTGGTTTGTGTTATTCCCAGACTGGCATCTTCCATCCCCGAGTCAGAGTGCTTGTGGCCTTCCTGAGTTTCCCAACCTTCCTCTTGCTCCCTTGCTTCTATAATTCTGGTATTTCTTTTTTGCAAGTCTTGTGGATTGGATTTTTTTCTGCAGAAGAGAGTCTTCCACCACGCTATCATTAATGAGGTTTTCCATATTTTTCTTGAAACCATATCTAGCTATGATGTCTTCAATGTCTTCTATCCGTTTGTCAACTAGAAATCGAGTTTCTTGGATAGTTTTCAATTATTTTGTATTGGCTCCTTGGCTACTTTTGCAGCTTTCATTTTCTTGGGAGCATATTGGGCTATGCTTTTGGCTCTATTTCTGATGTTGTGTTTCCTTTTGGTTTCATGAAGCCTTCATTATCTTTTTCAGTGACCTCTTGTGGCTTTTGCTAGATTCTTTCTTTTTGAAGCTTAGGACATTCTCTGACCAAGTGACCATATTCGTGACAGCTTCTACATCTGAAGGGGTGCTCTCATAATCAAGATCTTGAACCCATCCTATTTCTCCAGCTTTCAAAGTGATATTCTTTGGTAGCGGCTTGGTGAAACCTAGCTCCACACAAATTCTAGCATAACTGGATAGACCTTTGCCATGATAGTGTTTCGAGGTTTCAATGGATTTCCAATCGTGTAGGCCACCGTATTGAAGACATGCTTAGACCAAAACTCCTAGGGGAGTGCATACAATCTTATCCAAACTGGCATAGTGGTAGGGATCTCTTTCGTTGGCTTGAAAACAATATGCCAAAGCTTCATAAAGAGTCCCGCATTTCAGAAGGAAAAAAACTCCTAAGACTTTGACTCTGTCAACATTGTTTGCAAATATTCCTATGAAGTGTCCTCTGGGACAAGTTCTTAGTTCAAACTCACCATTGATTTTCCCAACCCTATGCATATAGCTCTTCCAAAGTAAGTTGTGCACCTAAGAATCTACAGATCAAGCTTCTGCCAAGCAAATTGGAGATATTTATTTTGATTTCCATGATATCTAGGGTGATGATCGGATTCTTCTCCATGGTCGGCATGCATGGATTTCTAGTTCGATTTTTGGGCTCCGTAATGTTGTTCTTTCTGACGGCAGCCAATATTGCATCAATCTCTTTCTCCAAGGTAGAATCTTTTGCTCCTAGCACCGTTTATCTGAAGGAAGGTTTTGGGGAAGGATTGGCTCCCCCCTACCATTGATCATTGTTGGATTACTGATTTGTGGGCTTCTGAGAGAGACCATTTCTTTAGAGTTGATCTATTACTTGCCAAGATGATGAAATCACCAAACCCTAGCAGAGTACATATTTTTACTTTCCATTGGTCTGAAGTGTTCTATAACAACAATAAACTTGGTTGATTGATTCAAGAGTTCCATCATAATTACAAGCAAAAGGTTATCATCAAAGGCTTCTCCTGCTCAAAAATAATTTCACTAACCACATCATTAACATTAAAATTTACAAGACTTTATTATTTAAATCAGAGGGCTAAGGCCCCAATTTTGGATCTATTATTACATATTGAGAAGGTTCAGTCTATCATGCCTCAACACGACTTGTTGCAAACCAAAAATTCTTCAATGTGTTCTCCAAGCCGCATTTATTGCCCAACCCCTTTGTCTCGAGAATGTCTTATAGACTTATTTTGTATATTCACAAAATTAGGTCCATGGATGATTTAAAAGAGTTGAAAGATACTCATATTTAGGCCATTGTTCTTTAGAGATGGTTGTCTCCTTACGTTTCATTAGACGTTGATGTTGTTAGTATTCCATGACTACTTTGTTTCTTCAATATATCGGTATTGGCATTGACCAACTTCCTCAATCCAAACACTCCTTGGATGCCCCTCCTCTCATTCTTCACCCGAAGAATGTAATCAATAGATATATCTAAGAAGTCATATATTGAGCTCAATTAGGCTTCTCTCCTATAACCTCTTAGCCTCGAGATGAATTTCTATGCAAATCATTTCTTATAGATAGTTGATCATGACACCTTCCATCCTGACTATCTCTGATTATTAGTCACATGGCCTGAGGATTCCCCTTGGACAACTGAGAGTTTGTTCCCACTAGTTATGAATTTTGACAAACCACCATATTTGTGAGGTGTTAGGATTTTTTGTCTTTGTTCTCTTAGAAGGTGAAGAACAAGCATCACTTTCTTTGCATGTATCATGTCTACTATAAGATCTGGGGAAGGTATCAAAATTTTGTATAGAGACATGGAAGGTTTTCCATTGAATCCATTTTGCTATCCTAAACAAAGATGCATGATATCTTCCTTCTAGAGGTAGCAACCTCGTGCGCAAGGCTTTACAGGGGACCCCTAGGTTACCAAGCTGATTGCTCCAATTCACTTGCAATTGGGACCCCCTTTTTCAGCCCGTCTTATGGATTGGAGGCGTCAAGTACCCTATGGATACTCCAATTCACATGAAAATGGGGGCAAGTTAGTGAAACATAATTGATATTTGTGTGCTAGTTCTAGGGTACCCCAGTCCTCTCCCTCCCAAGCACCGTCAGGCTGTCAGCCATAGAGATAGGTGTGTATTGCCATTTTTATTTCTACCTCCCAAGCATTGTCAACCTTCAATGGTAGGAGAGGCCCTAGGGGAAGTACTCTTCTCCCTCCTAGTACAATCAAGCCTAGCTCCCTTAGCCCTGGGCATTCTCCTATGGATATTATTAGATCACCTATTTGACCTACCTTGATGGTGGGGGACAATGTCATCAGTTATTCCTCTACTCAGCTTTGATATAGACATGTGACAACATTGATCTATAGCTTTAATCTCCAACTATGGTCCTCATCAGCTCTTTGTTTCCTTGAGTGTTCCTTCCCTCGCATGGTTATTTTTATTTGTGCTTGATCATATGGCAAGTTTTCTCATTTTGGAACCACTACTTCCCGATATGTTTTCATTGTTTTAGTATTTAGATACCATTTTTATCTCGTGGTCTTTTTAACCCCAGTACTTCACTATTGTAACTTCTTGTACCATCGAGTCCCATTTACCTATTTGATCGTTCATAGATATCAAATGAATTTTCTTTTCTTTATTAAAAGTACAATGAAACCATTCTAAAATTGAAGGAAATGCTTGGTTTCAGTTTCAAATACAAATTCGAGTTTAGCCACTTGAACAAAGAGATATCAGTGAATTACATGTACGCTAGTAAATATTCAACATGAATGGCTTCATTGATTTCTTTTCTCGTCATTCAGAGGTGGTTTGATCTAAAAAAAATATTTAAGTGGTAATCTATCTATTGAGATACTCATGTTTTAGAGCAAGGTGGAGATTTTGCATGCTGAGATTGCCTATCCAAGCTAGGCAGGTCATGGAGAAGCATATAACTAATTAGAGAAATCTATAGCTTGGGTGCCATGCCTCTCAAAATATCAAACTCAACAAAGATAAATTAAAATATGGTCACTAGGTGTAAAGAACAACATCAAACTCGGTTTGTACAATACTTCCCCGCATCGTTTACAATGGATTACCATTCAAACATGATTGTTTGCACACTCTCAAGGTATGCTGAATCTGCATGTCAAAGGCTTGTCCTCAAATTTCTGAACCATAATGCATTATGCAATTCTCAATGGCATCAATCGCATTCTGGATGGGATATTTTTCAAGTGCAGCTTAAAAGCAATCCCACTCTAAAAATGCTAAGGATGAGTACCCTTATTTAATTCTATTTGAGAACTCAGTTGCATATTGAAGCTATGACCTCAGGTCAATGAACTTGTAAATGTAAGTCCTCACCAAAACACCAAACCAGGATGCTTGGCAAGGCACTTACAACTTATTGACTTATTGTAAACTGTATACTCAAGTACAAATGAGATGTAATGGTCTAAATCTCGTCTATTGAAGTTGAAGAGTAATTTTAGTGTACCTTTAAGAACTGATGAAGGGGATGACCACAGTTCTATAAAGGTTGACAGTTAAGCATTTGTGTTTAGGATGTGCTAAAGAACTCTAATCGCCTTTGAAATATTTCTGCAACATAAGACAAAAGAACTCTGCCATCTGCAAAGAGAAGGATAGAGTCCAAACCCCATTGAGAAGACAACTACCGTCTGTCCTTTATCTCAGGTGTTGCTTAAAAATATATATGCAGAGAATAAAAAGCATATGAGAGAGAGGAAGCACCTTCTTGACTCCATCTTCAGAATCCGTATCTTGAGAAATGGCCAAAGAATTACAAATGTGATGCACTGGTATCTCATATAGTGCTGCCGCAGAGGTAATACTAATTTAGAACCTAAAGGTACATTGTCTCCCAAGTAGAAATTTTGTGGGGAATGTGTTAAAACTTTTTAGAAAGTCTATAACGCAGCAGCAAACCTCTAAGTGATGATTTTAGCTTCTTAATAGCAGTTCTCTGACTGAAATAGTAGTCTATGGTCCAATAAGACAAACAAAAACCTGCCAGACATTTGGATTTGGAACCCCATTGTTTGACAAAACTCAAAGGGATGTTCTCCAATATTGTGGCATATAACTTAAACATTATACGTCCTACCATTAAGGTTCTCTATTTTCCTAGATTTGAAATACAACTTGTTTCATGGCATATAACCATACTGGTAAACAACTCTGCAAAGGGAGCAATTAGGAGGTCAATGCCATACTTCAAAATTCAGTATCCATTTAAAATTTAAATACTTAGAAACCCATAAGGTAATTTTTTTTGTTACAGCTGAAATCGGAGGTAGCCAAAACACGTAAAAACATAAAGTGTCCTTTAAACGAAGAAAGGAGACTAGAAGTATTCTTTTCAGCAAACTCAAATGACAATAAAAAGGCTCAGCAAAGTGAGTGGATTAATCTTAATTTTTAGTCGACTTGAAGAGTATTTTATGAGGTGAAAGAGTTTTGTTAGATGATAAATTAGTAGTCTCTCTTTAGCATCAATTGGAATGTTTCTCGAATGAGGATAGTACAAACTTTGATTTCTCCCATTATCAAGCCTCCTTTGTGCTTGAGGGAGCTTATTCAGAGAAACATCTTAATGAAAAGACAATCCTGGTACTCTTATCGAGTCAAGCTTCAATCTTGGTAGGCAACAAAAGGTTAACTTCATTGCATTCAAGTGGTCAAGTCAGATAGCTCCAATGAAGTTCAAATTTTAACTCTAGATGGTTTGGAATTAGAAGCGTAAATCTGAGGCCTGGCTTTTTCTAGACTTCTAAGAATTAGATCACATCAATGGTCAAAGTTAGACCACATAGATTAAACCTGGGGGGCATCACCTCCATAGATGTGTTTATTAGGATCATAAAATTCCATTTTTTTTTCCTTTCCTTGCATTTGGATGATATTCTTTGCTGTTCCATATCAAAGAAATCTTTGCTCTTTACTTCAAGGGTTTCCACCGTATCCAAGTCATAGAGTATGGATTAAGCATTTAGTAGCACAATGCTAATCCATTCTTGAGGGTAAAGTGTTTCCACAAACTTTTGGGGATATACAAGTTAGTGTTCCCAAACATTGATAAAAATTCGTTGTACTCTTAAGCTATAATTGATTAAACATTAATCAAGTGAAAGGGCTAGGAAATAAGTTATCTATTCTTCCCTCATGTCAGACAAAAAAGTATGAAATTATATTAATGTCCATGGATGACCAAATTATAGCAAATTACGATACCCAAAAGGAGGGCTCATAGAGAGGTATTGACCATCTGGCTCCAAGTTAAACAGATGATGAGGTACAGGTTTAGTGATTTGGATAGCTAATTGGGGATTCCACAGTTATGTGAATGTCAGAACCTCGAACTTCATTTGTACAGATGCATATATGTAAATTGGGGATTCCATGGTCTTGTAGTCATCGTACTTCTCTAGTATGATAGGTAGTCATGCCTATTTAGTTTTTGTATGTTATTTTGTAAACTAGAAAGTTCTTCAATGCCTGTAGAATGAACACTGGTCAGCTTATGTTGAAAATCCTTACCAGTCCCATTTTGTAAATCTCATGTAGATTTGACAAAGTTGATAGTATTGAACACATAGCAAACTAAGCATCATAACTTTATTTCATATTGTTTTTAGTTTTTCCAATGAAAGAAAATTTCATGTATCCATGTGAAGTTGTGAATGATAGGCCCACAGCCATGCTGGCCTCAATTTATGGTAGCTCTATCTGCACAAAACTGTTCAATTCTCCATTTTCAAGCCGGCCCTAGCCAAGCTCCACACACACATCGGTCAAGGTAACATTCCCAACTTTCAAGAGGGTTCAGGCAATAATGATATGCAAGAGTTTATAAGGGCCCTTCAACAGCTACTGAATTATGCAATTGATACTCGCTCAAACTGCAGTGTCCCTCCTCTCCACCCATTAAGCACATTCAATATGGAGGCTTGTGTTTCATAAACAGAATATGCAAGAGAAATACACACCAGAATTCGCAAATGCATCTCAAACCAAGGAGGACTCCTTATAATACCCCCATGATCTTCTCCAGCTCTCACAACAAATGGAATGAAGAGACAAGAAGGTTACTCTGCTTGGCTCCACCTAGGCTTGACTGATCTGAAATCACTTTCCTGTTTCTTTCTTATGTTTTAGAAACCTTAAAATTAGCATGTCCAGTTTTAACATTATATCTCCAGAAATTTAAGCATGTTATTTCTTTCCTACGGTACTATTTAGCTCTCACTTTTTCTGGCTTCTACCCTTTGCTGTTTTTACTGCATTTTCAATAGACAATTTTTTTTTAACTGACAAAAATTAAAGCTTCACTTTAAAATTTAAATATGATTCAAAGATAACCGCCAGAGAACTAAATCATCTATTAAAATTCATAAGAATATTTATATGAAACATACTCCAGCAAAGCTAATAACATAAAAAAACATAACTACATGATCCGTGAAATTCCTTTATTAGTGTCATGCCATATCAATATTTTTTGGTTACCTCAACTGAGTAAATACTAGTTTGTCCCGCTGTATCCTTTTCGACATAACCAGTCCATCTTTTGGATAAAGGTGGAAATGTTCCTATTACTTTGGTCTTTTCCTCAGCAACCCACTCCATGCTCACCTTTCCAACCTGTATATACCCCAACATGCTATAAATAAATTATATGTATACAATATTAAACACAAAAGATGCAAATGCAGGGTTTTAATGTACAACTTGTTAAAAGCTTTATAAAAACATATAATAAATCCATCATGGTCACATTTACATTCCAACAGCGTGTATCAGATCATCCTGCAAGAGTGCAAGTAAAGTTATATCTTGGTGTTTTTTAATATTTATGCTCTGGAAATTTAGCTGTCAGATATCCTAATTCTCAGTGTCTTTATCGTTTGCTAGATTTACTATGTTTGCATGTGCAAAGTGATCAATCGGAAGTTTAGGAAGTGTTTTTGAGCATTATATATTCTAACATGATGTGATATTTTATTTTGCCTGAATTTCATGCTCTGTGAATCTTAGTTTACCACAAAGTACCATCTCATCTCTGTATTTGACTTGTATGTTCAATGTTGTCTGAACTTCTTATCCTAAAGTTGCATTTTTTGTTTCATATAAAGTTCTTGTCTAGATTCCTCCAAAGGTGGTGGATCCCTCATTTCTATAAGATAACAGTGACAACACCCAAGGTAGCCAATGACAAAGCTAAATGGCAGCCTCCCCCACCTGGCTTCCTAAAAATTAACTTCTATGGATTCACAAAAGAAACCCAGGTCTGGAAAGAGCTGAGAGAGTAATCAGAAGAAATATAGGTGAAGCTATAGCCATTTGCACAGCAAAACTTCATTTGGATAACCAACGATGAAGCAGAGATCCATGCAGCCATATGGGTGGCTAACTTTTGTTGTGGAAAATGGATCAATACATGTTATTCTAGAAGCAGATTCAATGGAAACTATTAAACTGCTAACAGGAAGATCAACCCCACAAAGAGTATCGTGGAGATTGAGATACCTTACCTACACATGATAATCATTAATAAGCAAATCCAATGTGTTGACGTTGTGGATTGCACCCTTGACAGGAGGCTGAGCTCCTGTCTTCCACGCAGCACAATGGAAACTCTTCTCTTGCCTGTGGGTCTGGCAAAACTGAGGGGAGAATCTCTAGATAAGGGCTAGCTCCCTTTGATGCATCTCTGAGTATTCCAGTAATGTTGCTAATATATATAGCAAAACTGAGGGGAGAATCTCTAGATAAGGGCTAGCTCCCTTTGATGCATCTCTGAGTATTCCAGTAATGTTGCTAATAGGAGAATCTCTAGATAAGGGCTAGCTCCCTTTGATGCATCTCTGAGTATTCCAGTAATGTTGCTAATATATATATATATTAGCAACATTACTGGAATACTCAGAGATGCATCAAAGGGAGCTAGCCCTTATCTAGAGATTCTCCCCTCAGTTTTGCCAGACCCACAGGCAAGAGAAGAGTTTCCATTGTGCTGCGTGGTATATATATATATATATATATATATATATATATATATATATATATATATATAATGGGCAGGAGGGGGCAGGGGGGGAGCGCAAGGGTTGAAAAGAGAGAAGGATTAATGAAAACAGAACCTAAACTAAAGCAGTGATACACCAAAATGGTTGATCTACTTAGCTTGAGCCTACACTTTCCACCAAGAACAAGCTGGCATACACTTCATTTGATATGAGAAACTCTTCTACATCAGTGAGCTAGGGGTCCTCTGGAGATACAGGGAGGAAAAACTACCAAAGGTGTTCTAAGACACACTATGGCAGCCTGTTCACATACGCCTATACTCTGTTGTAGACACTTCTGGCAGACGTGCAAAAGAAGAACTTCACGATACACTAGACATGCTGGAATCATTCTGTGAAAGCATAAAAGAAAAATGACTTAACACAAAACAAAGCATAGACATATGCAAAAGTGTAAGCTCAAATGGAGGTAAAAATGCTATGCCTTGATTCAAGGTAAAATCCGGCAGAGCTCTGCCTTACAAGCCAAGAGATATCTTCTCAAATGAGAGTTTACAATATATATATAGAGAGAGAAGAAGCAATGGCGCCCTTTTTACAAGTGGCCCATGTGCGTTGAGAGCATTGGGAAGAGGAAGACGTTGAAAAATAATGTTGTGTTGGCTCCAATTTTGTCTTTAGGCGTTTAAAATATATTAAACGTCATGTGTGAAGACATGGGCCGCGCCGTTTGTCTGCAAACAAGACATTCAAGCGGTTGTCTGACCATTTAATGCAAAGTGAGAAAAAAACAGGCCGCGCTGTTTACTGCTCGTGCTCCTTGACGACCACTTGGCGGAGATTGTTTCAACTGCAAGAATAACTCGCCTCCCCTTTGCCACCTGGGTTATTTTGTTCATACTCATAATTTTGTCTCTTCCTGGCTTTGTCTTTTCCTGGAATTTGAGCTCTCGGGGCTATCTTATCGTCCTTTGCTGGCTCCTTGGGCTCTTTCATCAGCAGGTCACTGAGTTTGTTCTTAACTTTTGTCTTTTTCCAGCTTTGTCTTCTCCAAGCCTTGTCTCTTGTCATCTCTTTTGTCTTTTCCTGGCCTTTTAAGCTCTTTTCTCGACGCTCTCTTCCCTTTAGCCTTAACCCCATTGAATTTCCTTAGGTTCGCGGTCAAACATTTGAAGATCAACGGCTATCCTGTTGCCCTGAATTTGACATTTGTGGGGACGTCATCTGACGCCCGGATTCCAACGGCTAGTTTGCAATGCTCAATTTTGACGTTTTAGAGCCCGTCACTTCCCTTGGCAATTCCTTCGGCTTTCTTAGCTCTCGGCTTTCTTGCGAAGTGTTCCTTTGACCGAGCTTAGCCTCCGAATCCTCCCGAAGGGAAGGTGTCTCTTCGGGCCTTGAGAAAGGTCCTTTTCATGGTCACCAAGAGTCCCCCGCAAGGGCACCTGCCCTTCGGGGTCCTTCGGGCTCCTTTGGCTCTACAATCCTTCCGACAAAATGTCCGAAGGAAATTTTCATGTTTTTTCGCTTGTTTTTTGTCAGCTTTTTCCTTTGGTTAGGTTTCCCCTTCGGGCGAAAAGTCCGAAGGAATTCCTTCGAACTTTTTGTCCGAAAGAATTTGCTTTGTTCACTTTGCCGCAAGGATTTTTCCGAAAGAATTCCTTGTTTGTTCTTTACCTTGTGAATTTCTTCGGACAAAATGTCCGAAGGAATTCACCTTTGTTTTTCTTCTATCTTTGCCTTACGAAAATTTCCTTGGTCTTTCTTCCGAAGGGCAAGTCGCTTTTGGGCCTTTTGACCAACTGCCCTCTGCAAGGGCTAAATCAAACCCAAAGTTACCCTTCAGAACTTTGTAATGGTCCACTTTGCTCATCACCTACCTGTACTTGCAAATGCTTGAAGTTAAGCCTTTTTGCATGCCAAGAGAAAAAACGAGTTGCAGAAGTATACTTCTGCATTATCCTTCATGTCTGAGCGTGGAAATGGAAGGAGAAGAAAAGGGAGACCGATTTTGGTCTGCAGGACCAAAAATGGTCAACACAATGCATTAAGGTGCACCAGATTCCTAGATCTTCTAAACATGTGGCAGGCATGCCTAAGCAAATCGAGGAGAGTATTTGGAAGAAGGTAGTACAAAAATTAGGGAGTTGTCCTTCATAACACTTTCTCGATCTCCCTTAAGGTCGCAAAACATGTAAAAGAGGATGCAAACTGTATTTATGAGGGGAATGTACTTCACGAGAGCCTGCGCAGCCACACTATGCAGTCCCCCTCTTGACCTTGAAAACGATGAACATAAATAGAACATTTAATGTAATATCAAGGAGATCTTCTACAAGATATCTGTTTATGATGGAGTTCCCAAGACTGCAGTCCTGTCATGCTTCCAACTTTCCAAGAAACTCCCAGCAGCCTAAATTGGGTATCAAATAGGATATCAAATGTGAGATCTAGCCCTTACCTTTGAACCTTGAAACCTGACCTGTCATATGTCAAAGAGCTCGCCCCTAGTATGACCTCTGAGAGAAAAGTAGTAAATGAGGAAGGCGATTGGAAGACACGAGTCCCAATAAGAACCAAGTACGTTGTTACAATGCAATCTTACCAGCAATACACAAAGAAGATATGAGTCAAGAAACAGGAAGTACACCTTATTTCTTCTTAATAACAATGTGGATCATCTTTTAAGACACTAAGCAATGCAATTTGTTCAGGCCATGCAACAGATGCATGGCAAAGAGTGCATGATGAAGTTTAAATTGAATGTACCAACTGTTGACAATTCTTCCACGGGTCAAATTGTCTCTTGCCATTCGGAAAGTTCATGTCTCTAGCCAAGGAAGAAATAATACATTGGGTAAGAGGTAGACCAATTGAAATAACTCGTTTGCAAAAGCCTTTGCTACAATAGGATTTCCTTCGGGCAAAGAAGGCTTGATTTCACATAGCTTTGAAAAAGTTCAAAGGACATAAGTCCGTGGGAAATAATCCAAGACTACGGAGAAGACAACAAATATCTTTCAGGAAAAAGTCCGAAGGAATTCCTTCAGACTTTTTGTCCGAAGGAATACTTCAGAGGATTTGTAAATAAAGAACCCACGGCCTTCCAAAAGGTCCACCAAAGAGTAAAGTGCCGCAAGAATAATTCCTTCGGACAAAAGTCCGAAGAAATCCGAGAGAGAAGTCAAAAAATCCAAAAAATTCAAAGGAATAAGGGCCCCTGAAAAAAACCCGGGTGCCCTACAATTTTTTCGAAAAGCCATTTCTGAGAGACACAAGCCCTTGCGGAGGGCACTTGGTCGGTGACAGGATCTTTGCGTATTTTTCGAAGGGCATTCTGTCAATGGTAAAGACAAAGACAAAGGACTAATTCCTTCGGACAAAAGTCCGAAGAAATTCGGAGAATTTACAAGGAAGAAAAAAAACCCGTGGAATAAAGTCCGAAGGCAAAAGAGAAAAACAAAGGAAGGGTATCCTTCGCAAAAAAGTCTGAAGGAATTCCTTTGGACTTTTTGTTTGAAGGATTAATGTGGAAAAGTTGGCGAACACAAAGTCCGCAGAAATTCAAAAGGTTAAGCCGCGCAAAAAGCCCGCAGGAAAAAGTCCGCAGGAATTCAAAGGACACAAAGCCCGCGAAAAAAAAGTCCGAGAAAGTCAAAGGGAAATAAAGCCGAAGGAAAAGAAAAGGCCAAGGATAAAGTCTCGGATTTTTTGTCCGAAGAGCGAAGTCCGAAGGCAAAGAAAGACAAACTGTTCGCAGGAAAGTGGACTAACAAAAGATCCGAAGAAAAATCCAAGACCAAGGAGATATCCGAAGGGAATTAGACCAAGGGGAAGCCAAAAAGTCCGAAAGAAATGGATATCCTTAGGACAAATTTCTCTGAAGGATTCCTTCGGAAAGCTTGGTCAAAGAAGGGAAAGTCCGTAGAAAGACAAATATAGATAGAGGTCAGGAAGAAGAATTCTAGATTTAGTCAAGAGAAATCACGAACAGTTGGGCTGAGAGAAACCCATGCACAAACAAAAGATAGAGTCAATGTGAAAATTCCATGCAAACGCTAATTACGGTTGACTAGTCAAGGCCTCAGTTGACTGGTTGTTGAAGTCAAGTTTATCTTCAAATGTTCCAACTCGGCTTCCAATGGATCAAGTCAGAGTTCTAAAATTGACATTGGCGTTGAATTTCATGCATACTATTGTCATCTCATACTTCCAAACGTTCCAACAGCTCTTGAAGAAGCTAAAATTGACATTGACGTGGATTTCCATGCAAAGAGAGGTGGGGCGTTTCAATAAACAAAGACAAGTCCACTTCCTTTAACGCCAAGGAGCTTCATGCAAAGACAAGTCCACTTCCTCTAGTGCCAAGGAGCTTCATGCAAAGACAAAGGAAAAACATATTTTATTGAAAGGCAAAGTCAGCCTTGAGTTAATCTAAGTTTATCCTCTTTTTTTTTTCAACGCCAATCTTTTGGTTTTTGTAATTCTCTATAAGTTGGCTTTCAACCTTGATTAAAATCATCCCTCTCTTGGCAAGACCAGACTCTGCCATTGGTGAGTTGTATAACCTCTTCAATCAATAGAAGGATTGTACTTTCAGGTTTCAAGTGCTAGCATAGTGTATATTCATTCAGCAATTTGCATGTGGTAGATTTCTCTCCCTTCCCAAATTCTGATTCGTACCTAGTTGCTAGCTTATCGTATTATGCAGGTCATGTTAAGTGTTCTTTATGTCTTTTGCTGAAGTTGTAAGTGGATGTTAGGTGGCTGCAAAGTGTCTTGTATCAGACCTCTCTCCATCGTTTTCCCTCACGTTTTGGTCATTGGATCGAACCTTCTCACGAAATACTTAAGCATAGTGATCGATTGAAATTGAAGGTCTTCTTTTTCTCTTGTTTGTTCAGTGTTCAAGGTTCCAAGTAGAGTGGATCAATCTTTTGGTGTATCACCGTTATTAGATAGGATTTCCCTTTCAAGTTTCCTTCTCCCTTTTCCATGGTAGTCCGCAGCACAGAGTAGAGATCCTCATTGATACATCTTACAGGAACCAGCCTTCTCTGGAGGTTCTTCTCACCAGAGGCACCCACCCTTGTGAGAAGATCCCATTGTTTCAACCGGATAGAGAATTGGCCATTTCATGCACGTCTTCGATTTAGGGCACAGCTCCAGGTTGACAACACCAACCTCTCTGTTAGAATGACAAGGCATCAAAACACAATTCCCATGGTTGCAAGGGTAATGTTAATATCTGATACAATCCAGCCTTCTGACTGGAAGCTTAGACTTATTGCAAAGAGAGCAAAGACGAATGTAATCCTTAGTTCGCTCTCACATATAAGGTCAATAAAAGTAACACGAAAGGTGTTGCAAGGTCTTTTGTATGCCAAAATTTCCACCATAAGAAAAGTGTGACAATTTTGGTACAAGCTTAACACAAAACTCAATCAATTAATTATCTTCAAAATAGAAGATAACTTATATAAGCCTTATAGAATCCTATAAACATGGAGTTAGGCTTATCAATTACAATCCCTACAATATCTCTTTTCAAACCTATCTATAAATAAGTTGTTATTACAACTCATTTCTCGCTTGCACACCAAATATTATTCAAACACACTACAACATACTAGAATATCCAACAATCACCCCCTTAGTGCAGACATAGGGAGAAGAAACACCACTCATGAACTGAAATGAACATGTTCTTGTCACACACGCTACTTGTGGGAACACATCTACCATGAACTAGGACCAAACAATCAAGTCATGGGAATACATCAACCAAACCATTCCAAAGTAGTGGGAATGAGCCTCCTACAACCCTTATCAAGAACACATTTTCCTATAATACATGTGGTATGGACCTCCATATTATTTTTACTAACATACCACACACATGAACAGAGACAACTTTTATGTTCTTATTGGAAAAAACACACTCATCAAAATACATAATATTCATCGCTTTTAATAGAAGAGTATTCTTCGCAATCACTTTCCTCTATTTTGTTAGGAAAATATTCTTCCCAAGAACTTTCTTCTTTTCTATTTCCAGTAGCAACAAAGGCCTTATGCTTTAAGTTAGCATCAAGGAGATCTTGTGCTCTTTGTTTGATATTCAGAAGATAGCGTCCATGTTTGTTTACAATAATGACAGAAATATCTTTTCCTCAAAGCTGACTTATGTTTGTCTAACTTGAAAGATGAGATGGGTTTATTTTTTGCATCCATTACATATTCCTCTTTTTTTTACTCAAATCTTTCGGTTATGTTTACTTCATCAAGTAAGGAGGAGATCAAGTCTTCTAAATTTGGGTTTATTTTACTCAAAGTAAAAACTATGTTTGAATAGTTTTTTGGCATCCTATTCAGCAAAACAGCGTTTGCATCTTCATCTTTTACTTCAACTTTTATACCAACTAACTGATTCAACACATAACAAAACTTACTGATATGTTGTACGATACTCTCACCTCCTTCCATTTTGAGTCCGAACATTTTTTGCTTCAAAGCAACTATAGCACTTCCATCTTGTGATCCAAACAGTTTGTTCAATGTTTCCCAAATGAAACTAGATGTCTTGGATAGATCTATATAATGCAAATAAGCATCAAACAAACCTAGGCCAATAATCGCTATTGCCTTTTGGTTCTTGATGTTGGGTCTTTTGTGATCCAAATTTGTTATAGTTTATTTCCTTATGCATTAGTTATTCGATTTCGGTATTTGGTAGTTATGTCCCGTACAAACGGATTTAACTTACCATTCACCCTATTTGTATTGGATGTTCTGCATTTGTGAAAATAATGGTTTTTATGGAGATATATCTTTCTTGGTTGGTTTTCACGAATATCTGAATTATTCCTCTCATTTCAGGCTTGAACAGTGGTATCAGAGCACAGGTATCATCGAGAATTGAAGATTTCTCAATGAAAATAACATACATCCAAAAGTCATTTTGCAGCCTACAAAATAATCCAGATCTGTACAGCGGATTATTTCAAAAGTCTAAAGGTTTTTGCATGAATTTTTTGGTATGGCGACAGCGTTTTCTTGAGAAAATTATTATTATTTTTTGCATACATAATCTTGTACGGACGCTGTGACCAGATTTTATTAGAATGTTGTATGGTATATCAAGATTAAAAAAAGGAGGGGGGTGATTGGAAGCAGTTTGAGTGAACGCAGTTGAAGAAAGGAAAGGATCAGCAACTAGATGGCAATCTACCTAGCGCAGCAATACGGAAGTTAAAACAAAACAAAAATCTGAAAGATCTACATTCTCTGTATATATGGCACGACATGGTTTTGAAGACAAGATTATTAAAGTCATTGAAGATCAAATAAGATATAAAAAAAATTATTTACCTGTGGGATTCATCAGATTAGACTAGCGCAGACCAACCAGATCTTTTTTTTTTTGGGCAGGGGGGATCTTTTTGTCATTGCTTATACCTGTACAACGACTTCCTCAATCAACACGGCCGGTATAAAAATTTAAAAAACATTAACTAACATGGCAGGTAGATCTGTATGGCACAGCAAAAGACGGCATAGCAATGGAGCAAAGGATATAAATATTTTGGTTTGATTTTTGAGAATTGCTTTGGGTTTAATTTATTTGTCTTGTGGGCTCCACAAAGTGATAAGCCGGTGCAATCAGAATCCACCAAGTAATCCAAGCAGGCAAAGTGATTTATTTTAGTTTTTGTAAAAACCAAACCTCTTGGTTCTATTGGGCATTATACCATTCCATTTCAATATTTGTTGTAGGCGACCTAGTATTATAGCTTTTACAAAACAAAAAGTCAAGGGTTCAAAACCATTGAGTATTATATTTTGATCTTCTTTAAAATTTGGTGTAAAGGAGTTATAAGGGGTGGAAATTTTAATTTTTTTAGGTGATATATGCTGTATTTTTTTTAAAAGTCCAAGAATCCTTGTATCCTTATAAACGGAAGCTTTTTGAAGGTAAAAGCAAAACCTTAATAGCATTCCCTTCTCTTGACTTGATTTTTCTTTTAGCATCAAGGCTAAAATTGTCAGTCTCATATCTCAAAACGGAAAATTGTCACCTAAAAACTACAAAGAATGAAGTAGAAACATGGAGAACACCCTCATATTTAATGATTTGTGAAAAATCACTGAGAAAGAGACCATATCACCAACTAAAGTGGCGAAATTGGTTGAATATCATAAATGTGATAAGCGTGCACTCGCCCTATTGAAATCATCTTACACTGAACAGGTTATCATTCATATTGAGGTGGTTAAAACTAATGCATGGAAAGCATTAAAGGATTTGTATGACAAGCAACATGCATACAAGAAGATTGACCTTCTTATGCAGCGTTTGAACAATAAACTGGCAGGTAATGAACACGTCTCTGAATATCTCTTTCACATGAAAACTCTGAAACAAGAGTATTGTACTACAGGGCATAAAATTAATGATGACATGTTGATTTCCATCACATTGTATGGCCTTAGTTATACATACACCGATTTTGTTTAAATGCTACAGCTTAGTGATAAGCTTAATGGTGCCACATTTGGCACCATCTATGAGTTGTTGACTTGGCATAAGAGACAATTTGCAAAGAAAAAAGCACGCCTATTGAAGAGGCTCACTATGTAAATACAGGGCCTAGCATAGAGATCATCACCATGTAAAGCGACATTTTCATAAGCATTCTCTAAAACACTCTGAGAGACATTCTTCACATCGTTCTCGACGGTTTCCATAGCATTCACATTAGCACTCTCCAAGGTCTTCCAAACGTAGACATCATCATAAACATCCTACTCACTCCAGTGGTTCTTATAGTGATTCAGGGTCTTCTGGATCTTGCAGACATTGGAAAGAGCCCACATGTTTCTAATGTGGTGGTATTGGACATCTTGCAAATCTGTGTCCTCGACGACCCCGCTCTCAACATAAAAAGAAAGCTAAGGAAAATTATGTGGATCATTCTAGTGGTAGATCTTCTAGTTACTTCAGTTATTCTGGTTATTCTGACACATCCTCTGATCAGGAGGCATCCTAAATGGTCGAGGTCTATGGTCTCAATGGACCTGACAACTTTTTCTGAGTGATCAATGATTCACCTGTCTTGTGCGAGCTACTAGGCTCAAGACCGGGATCTATTGTAGTAACATTTTTGGGCTAGTGGTTTTGCTTTTAGTTCCATTTTTGGCTTTCTATACCTGACATTGATGACATGGAGCAAACAAAGTTGTTTTTGTTTCTCTCAATGCACGGCTTCTCACCTCTCGCCTGGTAGGGAGAGAAGATTTAGCATTGGTTGTCCTTTGATCAATCGTCAGTGACAGTAAGAGTTGATAGGGGTTGCTGGCACATTCAATGTTGAACAAAGGTCGTCAGTGTTTGTTGGACATCAGGGAGATGTGCCATACAGATTACAAGTTTGTTACTTGGACAAGTTCCTGTGTGGAACCTTATGTGGGTTGATGTAGTTGGACATGCCTAATTGTGTTCTACTATAGTACAGTACGATGATCACCGGAGATGATCAGGGTTTGATCGTGTTCATCAACCATTTTTTGTCAAACTCGTAGGGGCAGGCTTCTTTATGGAGCGGCATCAGTTTTTTGGTCAATACCAGAGGTATAGTACCCAGTTGCAATTGCAATGGAGTTTTCTTTGATGACTTCGGAGTCATTGTTGCAAATCTTCCATCTTCCATACCCCTTTGGATCAAGGGGGAGTTTGTTGGGTCTTTTGTGATCCAAATTTTTTATAGTTTATTTACTTATGCATTAGTTATTAGATTTCGGTATATGTAGTTATGTCCCGTACAAACGAGTTTAACTTACCATTCACCCTATTTGTATTGGATGTTTTGCATTTGTGAAAATAATGGTTTTTATGGAAATATATCTTTCTTGGTTAGTTTTGACAAATATCTGAATTATTCCTCTCATTTCAGGGTTGAACACTTGATATCCCATTTAGCTCCTTCGTCAGCATCTTTAGGTCTCTTTGTTTTTCCGTTGATAATGTCCCATAGGTCCTTGTTGATCAATAGCACTTGGGTTTTGACCTGCCATGTGTAAAAATCTCTCCCTTCAAATTTCTCAATTAAACTCAGTTTTTGTTTTTCCATCTTACCACCCCTTAGACTTCACTGGCACAAAGGACGTCGGTTTCAACTGAAAATGAGTCCTTCACAAAAGGGAGTTTTTTTACTCTTGACCTTGACTTTTAGGACACACATACTTTGTTTTTACAATGGACTTACAAAGACTAATTTATAACAGCAAACTATAAGCTTAAACAAATTAATACTTAAACACGTAACAACAAACTATTAAAAACGAATACATCTATAAACTTTAAAATATTTCCTATTACCTATATTTGCCAATACTTCAACTAGATTAATAACAATAAATAATTCCTAAAGACTTATGAACCTAAAGACTCTGTCTCCACTTAACACGTAATAAATTAAAAACAATTAAATACTCTTAATGGAACTTATTGTGACAGTAGACTGACTTAGCAGTTGCATGGGTGTTGAGCAAGGATAACCACGTACTATGCAGAGGATAGCTGTTGTTGCAGCTGTCAGATTGACTCACTCCAATTCCACAGGATGAGAACGGTTGGCACTGGGAACGGTGAGAAAAGGATGAAACCAATAGCAAATCCAAATGCACATAGACATTTTCTGTAGTCGAACTCTATTGGGGAGGCCATGTGAGGTGACTATTGACAGATCCGTGTGGATTGGCTTCTTTGGGAACCCAATATGTGCAGCAGCGAGACTGAAGATGGCTGCAGGCAGAAAATACAGCATGTCAACTCCCCAAAATGCAGACTGACAAAATGCTGATGGAAGACAAGAATCTAAACACAGCTAAGCTACACAAAAGGCGATGAACGATGATGCACTAATGCAATCGGTCTTCATTGGACGAATCTTTCTCCACTGAATGTGCATGGATCTATCAAACTAACTATGAAAAACCAATCCTATACATTAAACTACCTATGATCAAACTAACTGAACAACTACGAAGAATATATTATTTTATGTTAAAAAATGCCTTCACATTACCAAGAGCAGCCATGAACTTGGAAATGCCCCCATCATAACTCAACACATCACATTGCATTCCCAGATTAAGAATTACTGCTCTGATACTAATGATAATTTTGGTATGAGCTTAACACAAAACTCGATCAATTAATTATCTTCAAAATAGGTGATTACATATATAGGCCTTATGGACTCCTATAAACATGGAGTTGAGCTTATCAATTACAATCCCTAAAATATCTCTTTTCAAACCTATCTCTAAATGAGTTGTTATTACAACTCATTTCTCACTTTCACACCAAATAATATTCTAGCACACTATGACATACTAAAATATCCAACAAAGTCAGCCTCCTTTAGTAGAAGCTGGCTGGAAGGGCCCACGGGAAAGCAAAAATAAGTAAACTCATACAGAAATCCATTCTGCAATTGTGTTCAAGGAAAGCTGTCTAGTTGTGAGCTGCTGCAAAAGCATCAACAATCAGACCAAGCTGAGGTTCCGCAGGGTAGAGATTTTACACTCGTCATTGTCTGCACACTGAGAATCTAAAATGTTAACATCACCCTTCTTATAATTTATCATCAAATGATATTGTTGAATGTAAGATGACAGATTTAAAGGCTAATGTTCTTGAATCTTGGACCAAGAATTAAAGAACTCAAATGAAAGGAGATCAGTATGCAGAATGACCTCCTTATTGAGAAAATAACGATGCCAATCCTCGAGCACTTAGATCAAGGCATATAATTATTTAATAGCGAGAGCTATAATTGAGCTTGGCTTGTGATAAGGCTTCCACATGATAAGCCACTAGATACCCTCCCTACTTAAGTACTGCACCCATGGCATATGTTGACGCATTGGTATCAAGCTCAAATGGTTGTTGCAAGTCTGGCAGAGCAAGCATGGGAACAAAGCAAAAATCCTCTTTCAAACAGATAAATGCTTAAGTGGCAAGTGGATTCTGTATGCAATCGGAAATGCATCATGTCTATAAATCAATCATGGCTTGGAGAAGATAGAGCATACTTACACTTCCGATTGGGGATACACTTGTTAAGCGGGAGCATGACCAATATGGAGATCCGCTAGACCTGATTAGGGGATCACTTGTAACAACATATCATGTTAGGAAGGGTTCCTAAGCCTACAATGTAACACAATCACACAACAACCCTAATGGAGTCCTAAGGTTTAAAGCATTCACTTATTCTAATAACAAGAAAGTAAATTTAATCTAGTGCACACCAAAGCTTGTGGCACAAAGTGGAGGGTTAGAAACAATAAAACAAACTAAACTAAACATATATTAGAAGACATATACTCACGTCAATGTATACGGAATCCTAATACATGGGAGAAGAATACAAATGCATTATCTATCTACTCTTACAAATGAGGAATAAAGTTATAAATACTTACCTTTGAAGACGAACCCGCAGGGCCTCGACTTCTCCCTTGGCCAAGGTGCTTTGCAAGAGATTGTTGTGGTATGTAAGGATAAATAATCAGCTCTAGGCTACACAACCTATCTAAGCATCCAAAAGACTTCTCCACAAGACAAGATCCGTATCTCCAAATAAAGTATGGAACCCTAAGCTTTATTCCTCAAGTAGAATGGTCAATAAGCAAATGTTTGTTCACACTTCTTCACTCTTAATTCTTCTCTTATGAAATGGTGGGAAATGAACTTGTATATATAGGTGGATCTTGCCCTAAATCCTCCCGAAAACGTCGGCTGTACAAGGTCGACCCAGTCAACCCAATGTGTTTTCGAGGACAATTCACTAGATTTGAGCTAGGTCGGCCAAAAGGCTAACAAGCTAAGAAAGTGAAAAATACCCCTAAACTGTACTGGGTCGACCTAATCGACCTAGTACAGCTAACTGACCAAAAGGGGTTTAAGGCAAAAAAAGAAGGGATGGAAAGAGGAAAAGGCTAGAATAGGTAGGACTTAGAAGAGTAAGCTCAGGGTTAATGGTTTTAGGAGACAAGTGTGTAGATGGCAAGTGGCAAAAGGAACAACAATCTTATGAAGCACCGATGATATGCCCACCCCTTTCTCGGTGCACCCCTTAAGGCATGCACTCAAAGAGATTGAGACTTGACAGGTTCCTGCAAGATACAAAGTGTCAATAATCAATAAAAGTTTGAAAATATTATGTGTATACAAATTCCAGTCATGAGCCTTCTGACTAGAGAAATGGTGAAGAGAATGAGAAACATGTGACTAGTTACAATGAACTTCTACTAATGTTCATGCACCCTAGAAATATCTTCAAATCTGAAATGCTGAATGGAGTGGACCACTCTTGAAGGACCTTGACTTTATTTGGATCCATAGGTACTTCATTATCTCAATTAGGAGTCCCAAGTACTCAACTAGACTTTTCCCAAAGAAGGAATTCTTCATTTTGACTTGGAGATGATGTTGATGTTGATTTAGAGTCTACATATGAACCAAGTGGTCATCCCAAGTCTTGTTGTAGAGCAATATGTTATAGACTCTATTCTATAGTTAAGATAGGGAGATTCGATGCTCAGTTGGCTCGACTGAAGAAAGGCCAAAGGCCGAGCACCCCTATCTCCCTATCCCTATCTAGATTACCTCTTTACGTCCCCACTAGAACCATGCACTCGTATTCCATATGAAATGCAGTAGCCTCAATCCCTCAGCCCCCTAGAGGGGGGAGGGGGAAGGGGGGAGGGCCACCATATAGAGTTAAGGCTTACTGAGAGCTGACCCGACCCACCGACTAAGGCCCTGATAGAACCTAAATAAAACCCCTTTGCCGGGAGGGGGCATGGAGGTTGGCTCCTTACTTCCCCCTCAGGGTGCGGGCTTCATGGGTGGCTCCTTGCTTCCCCAAGATGTTATCAACGAAAAAAAATTCCAAGATGGTGCTGGAAGACATGATTGATGATGTGCATGAAAGTCCCATAGAGGGAAAACATGGTCTTGAAAGTTGTCTCATAGATATCATGAAGCTCCATGCAGATTTGGTGATATCAAGGAGTCAAGTTGAGCTTAGTGAGAACTTGGCACCCTAAAACTGGTCCAAAAGATCATCAATCGTAGGGAGTGGACTTATGTTATCCAAAGTGATTGCAATGAGAGCCCAATAATCTATGACTAACTATCACTTCTTATGTTCCTTCTTTGGCGCTATGGGAGCTGGTGATCCTCAAGGATAAGTGTTGGATTGTATTTTTCCCTCTTCAAGCATCTACTTAATTTGGCACTCTATCTCAACACTCTCGATGGGTGTAGAGTGGTGAGGTGATAGATTAAGCAATAGAGAATCTACCACAGCTCGATAGGATTTTGAATGGGGCTCAAATGAGTAAGTATTTTAGGCCCCTCAAAAACATCAGAATACACACCAAGAGATGATTGCTTCGGATGGAAACATGTCAACATTATCTTCCTTTACTTCCCAAATGATAAAAAAAGTAAGAAACTCATGCAAATTCACCCATTTAACTACTAGCCTACCAAAGAACAAAGAGATAACAGAAGAAGAAGCAAGTATATACACTTTACCATCCTTATGCAATGGGTAGGACTTATGGAAGCCATTAAAGGAAACCTTGTAACTGCATAGATAAGGCATTCCAAGTATCAAACTACAACAATCACATAGAATGACATCACAATCAACTGTATCCTGGAATGTCTCAATAGAAAACATGATAAAACACTTGCAAGACACAATGTAGAGAGTCCTTCCTTGACCCATCCCAACTGTTATGGGTGTGTGTGTGTTGTGGTTGTCAAGTGAAGTTTGTATGCCAGCTTCTATGAGATTGGATTCTTCCGGTTGCCATTGTCATGGATAAGATCAACCAATTCTTTTTTTGTTTGGCACTTACGAGTGAACATGGCTTCCTTAGTGTTGCTAGAATAGTCATTGACCATAAGAATGAGATCACGATTAGAAGTGTTGGGATTGGATACATGAATCTATGAATCTCTAGGTTGTGAAGTCTCCTCTGTAAGAAATGGCTTTGCCTTCATTTGAGGGCATGGCATTCATTGGTAGAATTTCTAGTGTGCTTTTAATAAGCACAATACTACTTTCTATATCCAAATGAAGAAGCAGAACTCTTGTTGGAGCCATTCAATGAAGAACACCCATTCTTTGATGATAAGCAAGCAATGTGAAGTGAACTGGTTGGGGCAAAAAAAAACAAAAGTATCTAGATTCTTCTAGTATGAAAAAGATTAGTTGTGCTTTGAAGGTCTCTTTGGCTGCACGGCTTCCACCTCTTAAGTAAGATAAGTGTGCTCTACCGAAGTGATGGTGAAGAACTCTAACTCCTTTTGGAGATGAGAAAAAAACTGTGAGACGATTTTGATACAAAGGACCTCGTCAAGGTCCTATACCTCCATCTTTATGTAGAGGCGATTTAACTCCTTGATGTATTGCTCCCCTGATTGGCCAAATTTCTGACAATGATGGAGCCATCATGCCAATAGCTTTTGTTTGTTCCCAAGGGGGTAAAACAACATCTTGATTGTTGCTTTGAATTTTTGTCCAGGTATCAATTTTTGGTTTATTTGCGCATCTTGGATCTAGACATGAAACTACTGCCAGTTGAGGACTTGATTTTTTATATGTTACATCACCTATCATGATTATTGTGCTTCTATGAGATTTTTTTGTGTCTTGAAATGCCCCTCCTGACTATGAATTCAAGCAACAAACATGCCCCATCCATTGTGCCATTGAAATTGAGAATGGATATCTCGGTGTTCAACCTAAAAGTGGATTAGGCCATCAAGCCAATCCAGGTAATGGAACTTGCAGTACGTTGATGTCTTAATGGTATCTAGAGCATGCTTGTCATCAACTACACAAGTTGGATTTAAAATGCTATCTGTCGTTATTGTTTGTCATGGAGCTCTTGAGCGAGCAAGAGGACCAAGTCAGAGTTCTCGGTAGAGTTTGGGAATTATTTGAGCTATCTATGTTTGTTTGTTTTTTCAAATGAAAATATAAAAACACAAAAGGATGACAAAGATGGGAAGGTGGAAGATTAAGTGTTTGAGTTGAATGAAGAATTTCATGCTTCCATTTCAAAATTTCTCCTACAAATGGCTGCTCCTAATGGTAGCTCCTTTGTTGCTGGTTTATTTCTATAAGTTCTTTTATTTTTATCCTGCTGTCATAGGCTTAAGATTACCGCAATTTGCAGCCCCGATTGCAGCTGTCATTACAAATAATGTGCTGCAACTGTAACTGCAATTTTTACTCTTAGTATAAAATTCCCTGCTCATAGCCTGAGGGCTGTGGCCCAGGGGTAAGGCGAAGAGCTCTTACTAAAGTGGGGTCAAAGGTTCAAGTCACAAAGTTAGCTCCAGTTAGCTCCCTTATAAATCTCGCACCGAGGGGATGGCCGTAACCATTCATTTACCAAGCAAAAATATATAAATAAAATTTCCTGCTCATAAATATCTTGGCGTTGTACATCCCCATTTTTTTACATCTAGCTTGTGGTAGTTCGAAATTTACCGCAGTGGCATATCCTTGAGCTTGGGTTCCACATTAATATTCTCCTACAAAATGGAATCCAAATCAAAGGTATGTTCTGGCAGTGGTTAACGTTGAAAATATTCATCTGCACATCCAAGAATTGGACAGCTGGGCAGCATCAGATACGGTAGTTGCATATATTTTGGCAGAATATGTATAGTCTTATATAGCAGTACTAATTTTTTTTTCCTGGCTACTAACATTGTTTGGGAAGGGAGAAATTTAAAAGGTGAAAGGTAAAAGGATTCAACTATTTGTATAAATTCTAATTTATAAAGAATAAAATACAATATTGAGGTGTGAATTGGGTAGTCATTGCACCTATTCACTTCTTATACTGTATCAATAACATTACAGATTTCCTCTTAAAATTTAGCAGCAGTTCTGTTTTTGAGGTTCTGTTCGCAATGTTGCATTACTGTGAATTGGAGTTTTTTCTCGAACTAAGGCAGGGGTTCCATGCAAGTGAACACAACCACTATTTTTAATGAGCAGGTGCCTCCAGGAAAATAAGGGAAACACTAGGAAGCTGGCCAAATTTTAGGCGTAAATTTAAACCCATGGAAAAAAGGAGGGATTTATTTACCTCTTTCTCTGGAGCACATGCTTCTTCATTACAATCCTCGGCTTCAGTACTAGATTTGACGCTCAATCTACTTTTGTGAAATGTTTTGGAGCAATTTACACTTCTGCTTGTGGGTAATGCACAGCGGTTCAGATTGAGTCTCGCGGGAATCGAACAATGGGCACTGAAAGCTGTGGCCTGGGCCATGCTCTCAATTGCCAAAATTATAATGTTTTGGGACTCGGAATTCTAAGAGTGAAGAGCAGCAGGGAGATTTGCTTACGCTGCTTGCAGAAGTAGGCAGGCAAGTGCGTGGCAGAACAGGTGATAGAATGTAATAATGTATTTGTGAACGAGCATGGCGCCACGTAACCTTTGGCATCGCTAAGGATAGAGGGCGCCCAAGACGACCATAAGCATTAGTGGCTTAATTGTGGCCCTTGAAGAAGTGATACAGTAAAGGACGGAAAGGAAATTCAAATGAAATGAAATAATTTTAATTACTTATACACTTCTAAATATATTGATTATTTTAATTGTTTAAATTGTACTATTGTAATATTTTTTATACGATTGTTCGTTCTCTTGTTGATATATATGGATTAAAGGTATGGATATTCAAAATGAACAATAAAATGTTAATTGACAAATAATTTTGTACTGTTTTTTAAAGAGAAGTCTCGTATATCAAAATCAATTTGGTGTTTTAATTGTTGAGGATTGTATATAAAGCAGTAAATTATCGATTATTTTAATTGTTTAAATTGTACGATTGTAATATCTTTTATAAGATTGTTTGTTCTCTTGTTGATATATATGGATTAAAGATATGGATATTCAAAATGAACAATAAAATGTTAATTGACAAATAATTTTGTACTGTTTTTTTAAGAGAAGTCTCGTATATCAAAATCAATTTGGTGTTTTAATTGGTGAGGATTGCATATAAGGCAGTAAATGAAAAAAGTATTCCCCTTATCTGAGTATAATTGTGTTAGTCTATGTTTTTGTCCAAAGAGCCTTGCACACACAACCCAGTTTATGTATTTTTGCACTGACTTGTACCCTCCACAAAACTTACTTGAACCCTTGCACGCTTGCACAACACTAAGATACATGTCACACAAAGTCTGACTATGTACATAACACATCAGCCACAGAGGCTTTGTGTCATGTCGAGCCATGCCATGCTCACTTTTAGAGCTCGTGCCATGCCATCATGCATTTCAACATATCATATTGTTGGAAGTTGAAATCATTTGTTACATAAGTTGAATCATTTTGTAACCATCCATTTTTGTAACTTTTTTTCCTGTAATGACATATTGCAAGCCATTTGACCCCAATGGGATGTGATCAAATGGTCATCTTTTCACAATCCAATCTAGGAAAATCAACCAAGAAGAACATCCTTTTTTCTAATCAAAGGAATCCTCATTCTAAACCTCAACGTACATTGTACACTTATGTACCATATCCTACTATTTTATATTGAATAAAAATAACAATATTTTGCTAATCTCATGCATTCAAATGTGTAATGTTTTACTATTGTTTCTATTTACTATTACATATTCTATAACTCAATAATTTACTAGATAAGCTATTGGATTATCCTTTGAGTCACCATCTTGGGCCCCATGTTGTGGATCATTGGTATCAGAGCAAAGCTTTCAAATACATGTAACTATTTAAACACAATGATAGAAAGGACATCCACTTGGTTTTGTTTCAAAGTCCCTAAAATACATCAACATGAGAGTAAAATGGATTATTCCCATATACAACCTTTTGATGGATCCCTAAACACCAAACAACTCATTTGAGCACTCTTGAGGAGTAGTGCACTACATTCTTTGGACAATTTTGTGAACTCATGATTCACAACTTGGTCCAACATTGTCTCAGTATTCTACACAACCTATTGGTCCATTGTTTAAACATCAAAGTCATTTTAAAGTTCTATTCAATCTAAACATTCTTGTGTTTGAAGGTAAAATTGTTGTTGCAAAATTGAATAGCTAGATTCAATAGTTAGAGGCATATTTATCAATCGACCACTTTAGTGACACCTTCACAACATTAAAGATGTCCATTTCAGTCCCATAGTGATGGGAAACTTATAGTGCACATCACATGCAAGACTTTGATCCCATGAACACTTGGACCTAGTTTGTTAGCACTATGCATAAGGAATATTATTCCTTCAAACACTTTGAGGATGGGTACATGAATTTTTAACACTTGCACCACTGTAAAAAGTCGTCATTTCAAGACTATGCTAGCAAGTTTAATAAGTATACATTACACACTTGCATGAAAACACAATGGAGAAACATAAAATCTTGGAAGTCCATTAACATTGTCTCATCTTATACACACACCAAGATGGATTTCTTGACTTCAAGCACATTGGGGCGAACATACTATAATGTTGCCAAAATCAAGGCCAAATCCAAGATGAAGCATAAGTTTTCCTCTTCATCTTGTGTCATGTATAAGAGCAAGCATGTACTCGATATAAAAATAAATTATCATGCACATAATAAAAACACACTGTATAAAGGATAAAAAAACAAAAATCATCTATGCAAGCTTAGAAGACCCCAACAACTTCAACATCAGACAAAGGCAAGAAGAAATAAGGTGACAAGTGATGCCACCAATATTGCACAAGCTCACATGATGATTCTAAGTCACATACAATAATCTTTGATTGTGTAATCTACATTAGGTTTTATGCAAGAAGAAGAAATGGATATGGATGTTATTTGTATGAGCACCAATACTAGGCTACCATTAACACTTTAAAGAAAAGAGAACACCTCTTCCACACTAAGTGTTGGGTTACAGGTTGTTCGTTTCATCATCAACAATGAGAACCAAAATAAATAACTTCCCAAGATGGATTTCAATGCCTAGTTCTTCCCAATGAAGCACATCCTTGTTCATACTCTTTGTGATGTCTGTAACAAAGGGAAAATATACACATTTAGTTTTGATGCACTTTTGATTATGAATTCAAGGTCATGCGAGACATAATAAATTTAGATGTCATGTTAAATTAAACTTTTATGGTATCCTTCTTAGCAAGCCATATGTGTATGATCGTGATCATACCTATCAAGCTAAGCCACAACCTTGGACCATCCAAGTCAAAAATTATATCTTCAACATCCTAGATTCCCCTCCAAAGATCAAAATCACTTTAACATCTACCAAGTAATCTTACAAGCTCATTTCTTATGTGCAAATGTTTGTGCTACTCATGGTCCATTTGGGGATACCTACATAATCAAGCATGCATACATTGGCAAGACTTCATGCCAAAGAAACGTCGCAACAACATCTCAACAAGTTACGACAATGATATGGATACATCTTTGAAGAACCAAAATACCTTACCACATATTATGTGGTAAAACATCATATAGATTTGGTTCCACAAGCCTATTTTCCAAACAACTAGTTATACTACATATTCATCTGGGAGAATGAGGAAATCTAGAACCAAATCCAAGAGCTAATTTATCAAGGAAAGATCAGGCCAAGTTTTTCCCCTTGTCGTAGTTTGATAGTCGTTGTGCCAAATCAATATGGTTCATGGAACTTATGCATTGACTATATTGCACTCAAAAAGATAACAGTGAAGAATCAATATACACTGTCACACATTGATGACCTTTTGGATTAGCTTTGAGGTGCATGATACTTCACAAATATCAACATGAATTCATGTTACTATTTAATAGTTATTTTTTATTAAGTAATTAATGTAATAAATACTAAACTATTGAAATTGATTTAGATTTATCGAAAATACAAAAACTGAGTGTAGAATATAGTAAATTATAGGAATTTAAATGAGCTATGAATAGTAGCTTTCAATGAAATATGAAAACCTATCTTAAATCTAACTTATGCTGACTATGTCGATAAATCACTAATGCAAAACTAGTTGGGAGGATTTGTGAAGTATGTGATGCATAAAATCATAATCTTGCAATGGACTGGGATGGGGCCACACAAATGCAAATAGGGTACATTACACCCTTGTCTATTTGACTATGGTCATGTCTATGTTGACTATGCAAGTGATTTTCTTGTTAATATATATGTGCCTATTAGATGTAGTTGTATGCATCTGAATTCGCTCACCTACATCATCATCACTAATATTCCTATTAATCAACACTAATTTTGTTTTTCTCATTTATTCTAATTTATCCCCCCTTCCTAATCATTTATCTAATATCCCCCTTCATTATTCTTCACCTACTAACCTTATTCTATCCCACTTCATTATTAATTTATCCTAAATCCCTATTATCCTATCCTAATCCCCACTTACCTATTATTTGGAAATTTTAAATTCCCATGACCCACCTACACTGGCCTACTCCCAGGCTTTCTTACAAGCCTACTCCCCTAGTCATGACCTCATCACCTTCTAATCCCACCTAACACTCACCTAACCTCTTTCTAATCATCATTAGTCCCTAAGAAGGATTCTAGAACCCTCCAAATCTAGAACCTTCTCTATTCTCATCCCTCCTCTCTAGAAGCCTCTAAATCTAGAGGCTTCCAAGGAATTTTATATTCTTTTTAATTTTCCACCATTGATCTCATTCAACCAACTTTAAATGTCCATCGTAGATCTTTCCCTCCTCTTTCTATATAAACTACTCCTCTCTTCCATTGGAGCCATCTTGGATATTCATAGAGTTATCATGTTAAAACAATCCTTGCATCCACCATCAACAATCATTGATCAAGCAACATCACCATGTCAAAAATCTGAGTCAAGGTAAGAAAATCAAATCCTCTTTATTTTACATCTATTTAATCATGGTGTAGATCAGTTAGCTTTAGGATCATAATGCTATTTTAAATTGTTGTATTCATCTATTGCATTAGGTTTTAATGGCTCTATCACTTTACCTAGTAGATTGAGGTTTGGGTTTTTGAATTTACATAATTAAATCCATATTGTGCTCGAATTTCATCCTATATATTGGCGACCATAGTGGAACATAACTCCTCTTGAACTAACATCTTGCACTTTGAGTGTGTTTTGTCTAAGAGCTGTAGGTCAGGTTTGAAACAAAATTAACAGCGCAACATTTTCAATTTTTTTATCCATGACAGTCATACTTGAGTTCTTGTACTATGTGTAGATGTATTACTGTATACTAATGTATCTGTCCTTATTCTACTATTAACTTAACTAAATAATTCCCTACTTTTGTCAATAGGTTATAGACATATGGCATTCTTAGCAATTTACATATGCCAGAGTTATGTAAATGGTTAATAATAACATATATTTTTGTTTCTAATGTAGTAGTTTGTACTTTGATCATTAGGATTGCTAGGCCTCTCTGTTTATTTTTCTTTGTGAAATTTTCAGCAACTCATTCTCCACCTTTACATTCTACAAATACTAGGTTTGTAGGAAAATAAGCATCAAACTTTTTCTTTTTACATAAACGATAAGATCCACCTAATCCAAGCAAGGCCACATAATCGAGTGAAAACATAACCTTATCGCTCGACGTATCCTACCTCAAGCCTCTATTATTATTATTTGTTCAAAGGTTTGTAATCATGACTCATAAGTAACTGTAGCACTCCATGCACTTTGTAGTTTTACCTTCATTATCTTAGCTTCAACCACCCAGCTGTATGCTCCCTCAACTGCATTTTCCTTTCCTGAGCATAGCTACATTTACCATAATAAGTCATTGTATTGTTCCAGTATTAGGTGATTTGCTCAGTCATTTAGTCAAACATTATTAGAAAATAAATAAAACATCAACTTTATCCACATAGACCAGTTAGAATCGGAGTGTAGTAGGTGTCACTAATACATCATTTCAAACAAATAAAGAGTATTTAAGATATTGTATTAGGAGTGCAATGTCATTGGTGAATTTACACACCATGACATTCTGAGAAGGCAACATAATTATATCTAGGAATAAGCCTCAAAATCCTACTAACTACGGATGGTCGTACCCCATGCTAGAATTGATAGGATGGGTAGGTAAACATTTATTAGCTATCTTAAGCCAAACTGAGGATTCCCCTATCTTTTATATATTAGTGATACTGTCAGAAACTACATTGTTACGAAACACACTCAGTATTTGATCAGCCTTATCAATTTTAATCATAGAGGTTAGATGGGGCTAGGATTGGGATTCGATCAGGACACGTAACAAGTGTTGTGTTATACCTATCGATGCATTAATCTCCAATGCCCTTTTAACAATCCCATTTTATTCCATTCAAACAGATTGACCATGGTTGATCACACTTTTCCTACATCTCCATTGATATCAGTGTTCAATTTAGCCTTGACTGCCTTTGTGTTGAAACTATAGATTTATCATAATATTTTTTTTACTTGAGATGTTTTGTCAAATGGAACATATGCAACAATAATGATGGTACATGTGCTAACCAAATCCCTGGGTTCGTTGTAATTTTAAATAGATGAGTTTTTTTTCTTGTATTTTAGGCATTTATTACCATAAAAGTAATGCTCTTGGGATTTTAAAACCCTGAAATGATTGGATCTGCCCCATACATGAAATTTCTAGAAGATACTCGTGATCCTTCTAGAGTCCTCCACTTTTTCCATGTGTCTTTACTTAGCATACCATCTAAACCTCCCACGTCATTAATGTGTTGCATATTGTGCCTTGTCAAACATTTTGTCTAATCTTATAAGGTCTGTTATTCGAAGTATCTATGATATATATGTTTTATGTTTTACATGTAGAAAGATGATCTTAAAAGTTTTTATAAAACAGTGTAAATAAATAAATATCCTTTTATTATCGGTTTAGTATCATCATCTTAATCTTGTAAGCATATAGATTTTTATTATTTATAAAATAAGGATAATTTACTTTAACTTGCAGGGATGCGATTGTCAAAGGCTAAATTATCGTAATTACTAACATTCTCTCTGCAGGTGGCCTTTCCAAATTTGCTAATTGCAACTACTAATCATCTATTTTGTAGGTCGAATAGTTTTAGAACCAAATAAAAATATCATTTTTAAAACATTTGTTTGATTTTGTTTATGCACTAAATTGACATGTGCTTTTGTAGGTCTCATCCATCTAAGGTAAATTATCTAAACCTACTAACTTTAGTTTTGAAGGTTACCTCTCAAGGTTGACAATCGAAAACACTGATCATTTGTCATGTAGGTTACCTCTGCCTGAGTGCCAAACTTAAACTACTAACCATCTGCTTGTATTCCGCTCGTCAAAGACTCCTTTTGGCACTTTAAAAATCAGTTTAATAACTTTGTCTTGTATAAATAGTTTTAATCATTTTGATCATCTTGTCATGTGTATATTTCTTTGTCTTGTATATTCTTGTCTTTTATCTTGTAAATATACATCACATCCTAATTTTAATCAATCAGTTAATATTTTGATTGCCTGTTTATCTCCTGGGGCTACAGTGGTGTATACTCTCCTCCTTGCATCCTTGCGATGATTCTTGGAGGATCAAAAACCACCTATAAACCCCATTCTCTTTTTCTTTATAAGGGTTTGGTGATGTGGATTTCATCACCATGGACTAACCAAAATCCATGTTCTGACAGAGTCTAAAAATTAAGAGAGCTATCGTTACACACCTAAGCAAAATTCCCCATAAAGGGTTTCATGGAGTGAGGGCCAGTCAAACTCTAATACATAGGGTGATCAGATAGTACCCTATACATATTTGGGCCCAACTATACTTCCATGTATATAGGGGATGTACCTAGAGAGCCTTGTGTAAACCTAGCATAGGATCCTTCGATCGTAATAGGTGCCTCACTGCCAAAGTCAGTATCAACTCCTAAGTAGCCATCATGTGCAAATGGGGTCAAAAGAGTTTAGTCAATTTTGTAATAGATCATTAGCCTACAACCTCACTTACAAAGCTATTTGATGGTGTGAGTGTTGGGTTACACACCCATCAGTTTACTAATCATAGGTTTTGTGGTTTGTTTGCTTGGGTTGTGTCATGCTAAACTAGTACTATTTGTGAGTTGAGTCAGCCTTCACCTAAAACTCACATACCTATCTAGGTTCTTTGCACAACCCTTCTTGTATATTCTTGCATCGTTATATCCTTTTGTACATCCTTATCCTATCGTCCCCTTGCACACATCATCTTACACATCCTAGTCATCCTCCTCTTGTAAATATTGTCTCCTTATCCCTATCTCATTTTGTCCTATCCTAATCTAGTCATCCCCATATTATCATATCTCATCATTGACCACATCCCCATCACCTATATTTTGTAATGTGCATCCTTATCTCGTCATCCTCTTGTACATACTTTGTATTCCTTTGTATATCATTCTAGCCACATCTTAATCTAACCATACCCACCCATCATCAGTTATCACCCCATCACTCACATATCCTAATCATCATCTCGTATATCCTTGTCATCATCCCCATTTGTATATACTGTCTCTTATATATTCTTGTCTCAAAACTATCTTCTATCGTCACCTTGACTTCATCCCATCCTAATCTAGTTATATCCACCCATCCTTAGTCATACCCTTATCACCTACATACCCCAATCACATCTTACATCCTTACCTAAGTCCATATCATCAACTACTTGCCTTCACATAGTCACCTCATCCCCTCCTAATCTAACCATACCCACCCATCATTGGTCATCACCCCATCACTCACGTAACCTAATCATCAACTTGTATATCCTATTATCTTGTACATCCTTGTCATCATCTCCTTGTACATATTGTTTTTATATATCATTTTCATTGTCCTATCCCATATCCTATCTTAGTCTAGTCATATCCCACTCATCATTCTCATATATCCTAGTCACACCTTGTCATCCATGTCTTGTCCTAATTCCACCTCATCCATAATCAATTACACCTCACCTTGACTTGTTTTATCCCTTAGTCCAAACATAACCTTGTCCTATCCACCTTTGTCCCACCATAGTCTTAATCATCCCCATATCATCTTGTCTCATTATTCAACCATCTTGTATATCCTTGTCTTACCCTCCTTGTACATATCTTTATTCCTTCTAGTCACATCCTATCCTAGTACCACTCATCATTAGTCATACCCCCATCACCTACATCTTATCTTGTACATACTTATCTCATCATCATTTCTTACATCCTATCCTAGTCTCCCTCATCATTAGTCATACCCCTACCTATCCTAAACACATTTTGTTTCATAATCCACATCATATCCTAAGTCCACTTTACCCATCATCATTTGTCTTGACCTTATCTTCATCACCCATTTAATCCAACCTTGTCCTACCCTAGTTGGCTCTTTGGGTCATATACGGGTCCACACCACCCTTATCACCCTTAGTCATTTCATCATCACCTATCTATAATTATCCTAATCACATCATCCCATCACCTTCATCACATAATCTTACCCCATCCCAACTTGAGTAAATCAGTTTAAGGTTTTGAGCTAGTCCTTTATCTTTTCATATCATCCTATCATCCTAGTCCATCACTCATCCTATCGATAAGATCTGATACTTGATCGATATCCTAATAATATCTTGTTACTTTGTTAGTTTTAATATAGCAACCCATCAACATCAATCTAGTCTATATCATCATTGCCTACTCATAACTACCAACCCATCATATCATCCTCTTTTTAGTTTGAATCTAGGCACCCATCAAATCGCCACTCCCTTTTTCTAGCTTAAAAACTATACATCGTTGATAGGTCATTATCACCTATTATACTATCAATTTGAAATCTGATCATAATATTTAATACATTAATACTATCCCATCCTCATCATCATCCATCCTACTAGCTCAGTCCTTCGACCTTACTTTGTTCAAACAATCCTTAGTCCTCCTTCACATCATCATCTAAATCTCCCCATGGATTTGGACCCAATACTTGTAGACCAATACATCCTAGCCAACAAGGATGAAGACCTTTTAAGGGCACTAGAGTTAGGTGCTCATCTACCCTTAGACCTTGATCCCATTCATCCTAAATCACCATACCGCAATCTATCAAAATCAATATCAACATTCTTTGATGCGATCACCCTCATCAATCAATACATTGCAAAAAATAAAGATGAATTCCTCTTGCGGCTATGGAATATGGGTGCTCGCTTTCCTAATAATTTTGACCCCATAAGCCTCAAATCACCTACCAAACAAGACCACCATCAACCCATATCCCATTCCCTTCCACCATCCATTAGCCTTATCTGAATTCCCTTAGCCCCAATTCATACTTTTCCACATCCAAATCCTCCATCTACTAATCATAATCCATCATCGTTCCCTTGTCCTTTATCACCCACCACCATGAATCTAGACCCTACCCTCATAAACCAATACATATCTACCAACAAGGATGAGATCCTCTTGTAGTTCCTTATGATGGGTGTCCCACTTCCTAATATGTGTTGATCCCATTCAACTTATTGCACCCCCATCCAAGCCCCTTCCTATGAGTCCCACACTAATCTTCCCTCTGCTAATCATAACACATCGACTATTCATTCCCATACTAGCAAACATAATCCAATCCTAGCCACCTCATCTACCTCATCCCATCTACCTAGTCACATCTTCAACCATCTGATCTCAATTCCAATGCTTCCACACCTAAGTCATAAAGTGAAGTGGGTCCTTATACTCCCCTTCCTATGTTATTGGAAGCCCTTTTCAAACAACTAGTCACCGTTAACATTATGGTCTATCCACCTATCCAACATCTTGATCCCACCAAGCCTAAGCCCTCCTGGTATAAAGCAAATCAATACTATCTCTATCATCGAACTTGGGTGCATTCCATTAAATGATGTCAAATTTTTTGAGATTATGTCCCTCATTGACCGTGGTGACATAGTAATTGAGGAGGAACCAGATGAATTTTTGTTCCTGGGTGAACAAGAAGAGGAATGCCAAGATTCTATTTCTGATCATGATCAAGCCCTTTCCCTTCCAAGCCAAGGTCAACACATTTTATCTATCCTTCATGATCCCCCCATATTCAAACACCCATCCATTCAAAACAAGTTTATTCCCTATAAGCCTAGTCCTCCTATATCCCATTATTCCTTTCATGGACCTATCTTTTCTCAATCCATTGTCCCTCCGTCATCTTCCTCTCACTTATCGTACCAAAAAACCCACATTGAGAGGACAATCATGGATAATCACTCCTTTACTCATACCATTGCCTCATGTACATCAAAGTTAGTATTGGAGTCAATACCAATTTTCTCTACCTCAAGATCATGTGCAACACCTATATCCAAATTAGATTCCTTATCAGGAACATCATCCCTCATAGATGTTGTAGTATAAGTTGATAATGCCTATCCTTTTGAGTATATCTCTAATCCAAATACCTCCAATACATCATCAGACATATCTTTTGATCCTGATTAGGATGATGAAGTCATAATTGAGTTCTTGAATGCTTTATCTATCAAATATTATTAGAGTGAATCTGATCCTAATTTAGATGCACATACTACAGCTAGTCTTAGTGATCCTTTAGAGATTCTTGAGGACATTTTATCTAATGTTGAGGCTAGGCCTCCTAGTGAAATTTATGAGGACTATGTTGTAAATTATCCCCTTAATTCATCACACAATAGTAATCATCCACCTTGTCTCCATAATCCCTATATCCCACTCCATGAAGGGAATAAAAAGGAACATGCATCGTTGGATTCCACTCTACATTCAAATTCATGTGCCCTAAATACAAAAGTACAAGAGCATCTCCCAAAATTCATAAATCAAACTCAAATCATATTTGATCCTATCACTCAAAGTCAAGAAACATCATATCATCGGCCTAATCAAACAATGTCTTCCCCTAGTGAAACCTAATAGCAGGCACTAGGGGACCATCAAAGTCAGAATAATCATCGTCTATCTAGTCAAAAATCAATCTCCCCTGATGAAACCCAAAATTTATCACTAGGGGGCAGTCAGAGTCAAACCCACTCCATAAATCAAAAGAGTGGCATAAGTAATAATTATATGGCTGATGATCCTCTTAATATTTGGATCAAAGAATCAATAAATCAAAAGGTCTTGGATCCCTTGATCTTATGACACCAATCTAAAGAGCCCCCTACACCATACCCAATGGTGTATATAACTATTGAACCCCATTTTTGCTCCACATCCCATCATATTACGCATCCTGATCATATTCCTCATTCTCTCATCCCATCCATACCATATCTCAAATATATCGGCAATATTGTCCCTCATAGGCATTACAAAGACACCTAGTCAAAACATCTAGAGGATGCTAAATCAAGAATCAATAAAGGCCACCAAGACATAATCCTATCATCACATATCTCCAGAATAGACATTAGTTAAATATTATAATGATGCTGACATATTGCATCTCACCCTTCTCCAATAAACTGAGATGCCTAACACAAGTAAAAAAAATCATTTGTCCAATGCTGAAAACTAGTCTTCTGGCACCTTGGGCAAGTACCATGATGAAAAACAATCTCTAACATCATGGTAGAATAACCAATTATTCAAATTGTACCTCAAGACTTGGGGGCATGATCCATTCATCCTTTGAAAATCCATCCTACTTCTCACATCCCTTGTCTACCTTGTCTATATCAACCATCCTTATCCATCTCATCCCTTATCAATCCCATCTGCATCATCTACCATCATATCATGCATCCTATCTATCATTCCTTCCTATCTTGACCTTCATAAAGAAGTGGAAGGTGTCTTGATACATGTTCTCAAATAATCTTGGCATATACTTCAATGAATACTTAGGCAACTAAACATTTGGTTCCTTCACGATATTGTCATTGACAATACCTAGTCCATTCTTCCTTAATCCCCATCTCCTTTTCCACATCACCCTCATCTTTTTATCATCACATCCATCATTCCATCCATCCTCATCCCAGTTGTTAGGCTTGGTATTCCCTTTTCTAGTAACCCTATTTGTATAGTGTACATACATATCCCAAAAAAACCTAAAAATTAAAATATGTCAAAAACCCTAAAAATCATAGAAGTTAAAAAATCCAAAAATAGTCCATGATATTTTATTTTATCCCTAATCCCCCAGTCGCATCCATCTCCTTGCCATTCATCTTTTCTCATTCCCATCCTTGGATACAAATATGTAGTCTTGAAATCCAATCCTAGTGGTCACCCATCCCTTCATATCTTCAATCTCATCCTTAACCTAGGAATTATTGGCACACATCACCTTGTCAAAGAATTTAATCTAGCACCCATCATTTCTCTATTATTATATATTCACACCTAGCACCCATCAGATCATGTCTTTGCTAGTGTGGATGGTGCTTCATCCCATCACTGTCTTTATCATTACCTCTTCATATCTATCACCCATCCAATCACTCTTTACTAGTATAAAAATTATTTGATCCCATAATATCCTAGTCTCCTTGCTAAATTGAACTCTTGTAGAGCCTTGTCTATTGATAATCCTTGGTCATCACTTTTCTAAACCACCTTCCTTGGCCAATTTTTGATTTTATTTCAAGACCAAATCAGTATTCAAAGACCTTATCACATTACCCATCCTTCCATCCTAATCTAGCGGCAACACCTCATCCTAATCCTAATTATGATCATCCTATCTAAATCCAAGTCCCTAATCAATCATCATAACCAACTTAGTCCAATCACTCATCCTATCCTTAGCCAAGACATTGTGACATTGCATGTAGATATGTGTGTGTGTTACTTGTTTATTTTTATTATCTTGTTTGACTATCATGTATATATTGTTTGTCTTATGTTTTGTTTGCATCATATCTCTTTTTATCTATTGGGTAATGAATGAGGATACTATGAGGACACTAAAAGTTCCCTTGAGGATGCAAAGTTCATTATTTGCCCATGCACTTTGGCACAATGTCCCCTGGTCATCCTTATATCATGGGGCATATTGTCAAGTGTTATATTTATTGGATTATTTAGACTATGATGAACCTTATGACAACTGTGATGGTTTGATCACTTTTTTAACATCCAATATTTTATCCTCATCTCATATTTTGATTCATATCATTTCATTTCTAACATCATCCTCTAATCACTAATCATCATCAGCACCATCATCTTCTACTCCCTCATCATCATCTTTTATCCCCTAATCAGAACTACATCAGCCTAAAGTCTTACCAAACTATGTAGGCAGTACTTGGTGACTTTTTAGTGCCCAAGGATAGCTCGACCACTCTCTCTCTTTTATCTATTGGTCACTTGATCATTCTTTTTTATCATCACCTTCATCATGAATCTCAACTTTAACCTTGAGCTACACCCATCATTAATCTTATCGAATCATCATCTTATCATGGCCTATAAATCTCCCTTGCATGCATCCTTGCTTGGGATATGTCTAAATATTGTGGCCTTTTAATCTTATCATCATCATGTTATGGTTTATTCTCTCTTGGGATGTCTCAACAATCATGGCACAATCATCTCTACTCCCTGTGCATGTGTCTTTACCAGGGGCATCATCATCATTCTATAGCTCATTGCTCAAGTCAACTTTTGTCTTCTTCATCATCTATCCCACATATTGCATACCATCCCCTTGTCTATCCATTACATGCCACCCCTAATTTATTATTTTACATGGCCAATTGTCTCATTCTTCCTCACATGTCCCCTCGATGGGGTATCATACCCCCTAGCATCATATCCACTAACACCATCTACTAACATATCATCCATGACATGGTTTTTCTTTGAAAGACCATTAGTCTTTCTACTTCATCCACTCATAATGCCCTTTCAAAGAGGATAAAAAATTATGCATCTAAATTTACTTGCCTAAATTATCATCATTAATATTTCTATTAGTCGACACTAATCTTGCTTATTTCATTTATTCTAATTTATCCCCCCTTCCTAATCATTTATCTAATATCCCCCTTCATTATTATTCATCTACTAACCTTATTCTATCCCACTTCATTATTAATTTATCCTAAATCCCTATTATCCTATCTTAATCCCCACTTACCTATTATTTTAGAATTTTAAATTCCCATGACCCACCTACCCACCTACACTAGCCTACTCCTAGGATTTCCTACAAGCCTACTCCCCTGGTCATGACCTAATCACCTTCTAATCCCACCTAACACTCACCTAACCTCCCTCTACTCATCATTAGTCCTTAAGAATGATTTTAGAACCCTCCAAATCTATAACCTTCTCTATTCTCACCCCTCCTCTTTAGAAGCCTCTAAATCTAGAGGCTTCCAAAGAATTTTATAATTCTTTTAATTCTCCACCATTGATCTCATTTAACCAACTTTAAATATCCACCGTAGATATTTCCCTCCTCTTTATATTTAAATCACTCCTCTCTTCTATTGGAGCCATCTTGGAAATTCATAGAGTTATCATGCAAAAACAATCCTTACATCCACCATCAAAAATCATTGATCAAGCAACATCACCATGTCAAAAATCTGAGTCAAGGTAAGCAAATCCAATCCTCTTTATTTTACATTTGTTTAATCATGATGTAAAATAGTTAGCTTTAGGATCGTAATGTTATTTTGAATTGTTGCATTCATCTATTGCATTAGGTTTAAATGGCTCTATCACTTTACCTAGTAGATTGAGGTTTGGGCTATTTAATTTATAAAATTAAATCCATATTGTGTCAAAATTTCATCCTACAATAGTCTATTGGTTGTTTTCAAGTGCTTAATTATCGTATAAAATTCAATGCAATAATAAAACACTAGTTCCTACACACAAACCAAATAGACATTAAATGTACAAGGGGAAATCAAGTAAGGGGAATAGCTAGCTATCTTTAGAAAACTCTGTGTAATTTGAGTGTTTCTGTTTCCTACATAGCTCAAAAGGATCTTGGGTCGATGAATTTATCCCTTATAAAGTGAGTGTGTGAATCTTGATACTTTCATTGTATGGATGAAACTAGTAAATTGGTCTGAATGTTTAATAATGAATGCCCTTGACCTACAATAAAATAGCTTTAGACTTGACCTATGACTATTAGAATAAATCAAAATTTGAATTGGGAAGAATATGACTCTTTTGTTCAATCTCTTGTAGCTTGTATGTATAATACTCTTATCCAATGCCAATTTTCAAGTTGATTATCCTTAATGTGCTTATATAATGGCATATTTGAAATATTTGTGTTAAATAACTTTGCTAAAAGTGCAAAAGGACCAATATGGAACATCTCAAATTTGAAAAGTAACTGTTAGAACATGGGAGATAAGGCCACACTAGTGAACAAGGTTGGGTTGTGGCCCTGCCTAACCTAGTGTGGTCCTATCCCAAAAAGTTAGAGACTATTAAAATTTGGTTGATAGGAATCTAGGAATGTTTGAATGATGTTTCCAATATTTTCAAGACAATGAGTAGAATAGTGTTTACCCTTAGAATTAATTTTTAAATGAAATTAACTCGAAAGTAATGTAAACTTGAAATTTGATCTAAGAAGATAAATAAAATAGCCTATTGTAAAAATATAGTGATATACAAAATTCATAGAAGTTGTAAGTACTAAAAATAATAACTAGGGTTAGGATTAGAGATATGTCCTTAAAAATTGTGTTATTCATTTGTTGACTATGACTATTTGAAACTTATCATGAAATATTACAAATATAGTGTTAGTTTAACATAGTGCTTCGTTGTATTTTGACACAAGTGCACAATTTCTAAATAGGGTCACAATGCATTGTTGTTTGCTAGTGTGACTTTGTTTGTGTTGGCTAATCTAAAAATTTGGATCGGCTCATCTGTGTTTGAATGTTATCTAATTCTATGTGGAACTTGTTTGTGGATGTGTGAATCACTTGTAAAATCAAAATCGTAACTTACACAAGGACACAGACAAGATCAAATACCTAAGAAGAAAAATTGGGGAAGTGAGGTATGACTGAGTTATTCTTAAAAAATCTCTTGTTGATTAAATGCTACCTACATAGTCCAAATGGACCTCAAGCCGATGTAATTTTCCCTTTGGGGAAGATCATATCAACTAAAAATTTTGATTAGAATGATTTATAAAGGATGGCCTCAATGTGCAATAAAATAATGTTAGCATGGCCAATGATTGTATTTCTACAACAAAATTATAGTATGGATATTTTTTGAATAGATAAATGCTTTTGAAATTACTTTTGCAAGAGATTGTTAAATAGAGTAACTGGGGGTTTGAAGTGAGATGCTTGATGTGTTCTTATATGAGAATATTTTAATTATTTTTGATAATCAACCTAATTTTATGCATGGGAGAGTTGTTAATAAGCATGCCATTTTGAAAAACTATCTTTTAAAGTACTGTAAACAAGTCTACACTAGTGGCTAAATGTGTAGTTTGTCCCTACCTGCCTAGTGTGTACTTGTCCATAATGGACACAGGCTGCTAAAACTAAATTGATAGTGAAGTATCTATTGATCAAGGAAAAATAGGAATAAATTAGGGAAGTCTAGAATATGTTCTCAGTAATTGAAATAATTTGAAAGCTTTCATATAGATAAATGTTTATTAGAGTAACGAGTTGGCCAAACAAGGTAAAAATGTCAAGGACCAGTATTGTCAAACATTTATTGATTAAATTTCAATGTATATATTTTTATCCTTTTTTTAGTGATGCATAAATTACTAAAATAAAGATAACTGAGTGTGTATACACATGTTGTCTTTATCATGGAGATGTGCATGCCCCTTTATTGAGGCATGTGAATCAGTGTTGAATTAAGTGTGATCAAGTCTCAATTTGAAGAATCAATGTAGATGGTTGAGTTGGACATATATGTGCTCCAACCTTCATAGAGTAATTTATAATGTGTGAAGAGATGGGAACTAATAAAGTGATTCACTAAAGTACCACCAAGGTGTGGAGCGTCACTAAGCTCAAATGTGGCTCACTTGCTAAACTAAAAATAAGATGTGGGAACCAGTAGATGGCTTGCTAAAGTGAAACCAAGATGTGGACTATCACTAAGCTCAAACATGGTTCACTTTCAAAATATGAATCACCCCATTGTGGATATATCTAGATTTGAACTATAAATTATTGAAACTTGATACTTGATTTTTGAAAAAAGAGAAAATCTGATTTTTGCAAAGTAGTAGTTTGGCCATGAATGCACATCATGCTCCATATATTCTATAGAGTGGAAAATGTGATCTTTTGAAAACTGTTTGAAGCCTTTTAATTATTTTCTCACAATTTTTTTGTGCTCAAGTACTTAGATGAGTGGAGTGCATAAGCAAGTTGAATGCTCCCATAATCTAAAAATATTGATTTTTGCACATTGAAATTATCATGTTTGAAAATGTGTTGCTTGTAAAAGTCCATTGTGATGACCCTTTTGAGATGAGGGAGATTGCATGCAAATCACCTATCTTAAAATAAAAAGTGAGAGCATTTGTAAAATATAGATAAGAATGTAATATGATTTGCATATATTGAATTTGTATTGAAGTATTATAGACGTAACATTGAAACATTTGAATTTTTTTTGTATTTGTTTTGCATCATGTAAGTTTGATATAACATTGTAGTAATGAATGAAGCATGTAAAATTTTTAATTGTTACATATGTGTTGACCCATTTTTTGCCCCTTGGCAAAATTTCAGTCAACTTCTCTCTTGCTATGAAAGACCAGTCAATTTTGGGTTGCAAGGTCCATTTTCGAGTTCAACATGTTCAGTTCAAGCTTGGTTCAATACAGGAGGTTCATCGGCACTTAGTTTGTCCTTCGTCAGGTTCATTGGTTCAACTTAGTTCATCAGCAGGTTTGGTTCAACGTTCTTTGTCCTCGGCCGAAGGGGAGTCCAAGTTTAAATACCCTAATGGAGGGCCGGTGCAAGAAAGGATCCAGGTAAGTTTTATAAAATTTGTCTAAGTCCCGCATATATCAAAGTGCAAATTCAAATGCAAAGGCAAAGGGGCAGGCCGCGGGTTAGCAAAAGCAAAGGAGTTTCATAAAGCCCACGGCTTAGCAAAAAATGGAAAAGGAATTTCTGCAGACTTTTTGTCTGCGGGAAATGTCCGCGGACAAAAGTCCGCAGGTTATATAGCAAATGGCCGGGTGGAATTTTTGCGGACAAATTGCCCACGAGAATTTCCCGCAGACAATTTGTCTATGGAAATTCAAAGCCCGACGCAAGGTTAACCAAGCAGAGAAGCTGCTAAGGCAGAGAAAGTCCGCATGGAAAACAACAAAGCCAAGAGACCGTCGACGTGAAGTAACAAGCCAGAAAGCAGGCCGCACAAGGAAGAAAAGGAAATAAACATGCAAAGCCCGGGGAAATTACCGTGCATGACAGTCAGCAAGGAAATTACCGCGCATGACAGTCAGCAAGGAAATTATCATGCACGACAGTCAGCGGGGAAATTACTGTGCACGACAGTCTACAGGGAAAAAGAGACCGCAAACATAAAGCCTGCGGAGAAAGCTTGCCATAGCCTGAACAAGTCTGCAGAGCCCGTTTAAAAGCTCGACTAGCTGGCAGAGGAGTAGGCCGTGTGGGAAGCAAGGAAGACCCATCAGTAGTCCGGGCCCGCATGGAGGACGTCAAGTTGGCAGAAAGGAAGATAGCCGTAGACCAGATAAGACAAAATGGAGAAAAAGACAAGGCAAAAAGCATGGTCCCAACATAATTTCTAATGTTAGCCACATCGTTTTTTCCCTTTCCCAATGAAGACTTGAGCAACCACTTGCAAGCAAAGTGCCAATGAGTCTCCTCTTGGCTTTTCCATATAAGACCGGGACTTGTTCATTTTGTAAAATGATCTTTTCACATTTTTGTAAGAGCGCAGCTCTGTAAATTTTCTGCCTGGATCAAATAAAAGATGGTTTTACCTCTTTCTTGGATGGATTTTTCTGTGTATGTTCTGAGTGTTGAGTTGTGTCCAGTCATTATTTTGTGATGCTCTCATAGGTTCAGCACCAACAGACCAGTTATCTACAAAGTGCCATTGTTTGCTGCTGCCAGGAGTAGAGTTCCATTTGGGGTGTATAAACAGAGGAGGTCACTTACATTATGTATTCTATAGTGTCTTGGTGAGTCCATGTTCTTGTATTTTCCATAAGAACCTCCCTGTCATTTCTAGCGACTTGGTCTTTTCTGCCAAATCTGAGTGTATGTATGTTTTTTTATTTGATCCTGAGTGTGGAGGTGGGAAGGTCGACCTGTTTTTGGTGTATCACCTCTTTTAGAGTAGGCTTGTTTTTTCCTACATCTCTCTCCCTTTTCATCCCCCCAATTTATATACTTGTATATACCTATTTTTTGCTCTTGCTGGAACAACATCGATACATCAAAGGGAGATAGCCCTTATCTAGAGACTCTCCTCTCCTGCTTCACCGTCCCACAGGCGAGAGAGGAGATTCCATGTTGCGAGGAAATGGCAGGAGTGTGACTCCTTGCCAAAGGGTGTAATTTCCATCGTCAACAGTTTTGGCACGCCCGGTGGGACCTTAAGTTTTTAATCAAAAAAGTTGCAGGGTTAGTCGCTGATCCTATTACAGTAGAGGAACCACCAATACAACACCGTGTGCATCAACAATTCTGGCACGCCTAGTGGGACTATAATTTTCAATGCAGTAAAGTTTAGGATTGATGTTGGTCCTGATACAGTTGATTTAAGTTTTCAGCATCTAGCGACTCTGAGTAAATCCATTGGTTAAGCAGTCTGGTGCCATCAAAAATCATCCTTTTCTTGTATGTATACTTCTTTTACACAAAATCATGGGTTTTGTTTTCCTGCATATAATATCGATCAGACTCAAAATATTCAAAGAATCCCCTCAAGTAGCTCTCCTAGTTGCCCTGCAACTATAAGGGAGGTGGTGTTGGAATTTGAGAGGCAGACAATGGAAATCGACAGGCTGGAAGAGCAGTACAAATATCAGCAAGAGCTGATGTATAAAGAAGAGTGTTTGTTTAGGCAAGCACAGGCCTTGCAATCCATGGAGGGGGAGGTAACAAAATGGAGAAATCCATCTATCCAAGGCAGTCAGCCTTACGTGCCCCCTCCTACCCTGAAGAAAACCCCCTCTTTTACACCAAATCCATTTTATCAAATTGCACTTGCTCACTCCAACTCATCAAATACAACTACTCCCAATCCCATGCGCCTGGCTTTCCAACGCCAAATGGCATTAGAGCAACCTCCCATGGAGATCAATCTTTTCAACTCCTTAGATCAGGAATCTTCCATTGAGAATAATACCACCAACTAGCACGTCCCTCTTCTAAAGACTCCTCTAATGCATCAACAATGTTTTCCTTGCATTCCCCAACCTCCCCAAGTCCTTCAACATGATACGCAGATTTTGAGTTGGAGGAAGGATTGCCAGGGCCCAGCTCAGAGCTTTGAAGAGGATAATGCTGACAACCTCCAAGAAAGACTCTTTCAGGGCAACCTAGCCAAACAAATTGAAGATTTAGAGGCTAGGATGAAGCTGTTCCTTGAAAGAGAGACGAAATTTTTGGACCTTGTGGAGGAGCCTCAGGGCCTTATGGAACACAAAGTTGCTGCCTGTTCGCAGGAGCAAAATTCAAATTTTGAAATCCTGAATTGGGGGAAAATAGTGGGATCATGGGACGGCATAATGGAAGAGAAGCAAGGTTTTTCTCAAAACCTTGAAGAAGCTGAAGCTGTGCATGCTGATGTTGATGCTGGAGACCTCCAGAAAAAGCTTTTCCAAGAAGATCTAGCCAAGAGAATAGCAGATTTTGAATCCAGAGAGAGTTTCCTCAGCAAATGTGTGATGGATGGTTCAGATCAAATAGCGCATTCTATGTCTAAACACACCCCACCTACACATTTCCAAGAGAGTTATCAGGCTGCACCTGATATTGATGAAGTGTTGACCAAGTGGAAGGAGGAGAATCATTCGATTCTAGCTCAAGGGCTGCCTCCTCTTCCACATGTTTTCTCCACTTTGTCCCTTCTCAAAGAAGAACCTATTTTGAAAGAGGCAGGTGAGGGGCAGAAAATCCAATCTACAAGTCTTCAGGAGGCTGTTATGAGCGACAATGAAGAAGAAATCATCATCGATACTCCTTGTGGAGACCTTATCAACAATGGAGAAGATGTAGGGCTTGCATATATGCAGATGTTCCAGCAATTCGAAGAGGAACAAATGCATGGTAAGCTCTCTTCTCCTCTGATTGATGAACTTCCTTGCTGCTTTGATGATGAGGTCGACTACATTGAAGAGCCTGAGTTAGAGGACAATCAGGAGGATACTTTTGAATATCTAGAGGCCCTGATTTTTGAGGAGGAAAGAGAGAGTTCAGTCTTCCAGGAGGAATGCTTTGAAGAAGAGAGTTTTAAACAAAGAGGTGATGTTCTGTGGGATGAGCAACCATTTTGTGAGTCTATTTCAGACATCGCAGTAGTCACACTTCTTCAAGAAGGCCAAGAGGAAGCAGAGGACGAGTCTAACAGAGTTTTCAAAGAGGCAAAAGGAAATGAATCAGACCATGATACATTACAGAAGGAATGTGCAGGTCAGAGGGCTTACGGTGATGAGCTGGCAGCGATTGATTTCTTGGTGAGGAGCACCAATATCAGGGACCAACATTTAACAGGTCTCCAAGGACAATTAGAATACGTATATATTGGAGGCATGTTCGATTCTGATCCACTCAGTTTCCAGCCAACTCAGGTGACAGGGAGGAAGAGTAAGTCACCAAATCTCATTTTCTTTCAGCTACTTGCCTGCCACCATAAATCTCCTCACCAGGAAGGAGACTTAAGAAATTTTCCTTTCGATCCAAGAGGGAGGCAAACATTCCTGGTTAGCTGTATATAATAGTTTGCTTTCAGTTGTTTTCCCTATTTTCCCTAAGTGCAATTGCACAGGTTGTTTTTTTTTAGCCTTGTGTGTTTCCTTTTGCGTGGGGGTGAAAGCTTCATGTTCAATTCTGGGATATCTCAAGAGCTGATGTGAACTCTCTTCAAAGTTACCATCTGACTCCGCACCCAATGGATATTTAGAGGCAACTAGATTCTAAGCACCACAGGCGTACTTCCCCTGTGAGTCACCAATTTGTTGACCCATTTTTTGCCCCTTGGCAAAATTTCAGTCAACTTCTCTCTTGCTATGAAAGACCAGTCAATTTTGGGTTGCAAGGTCCATTTTCGAGTTCAACATGTTCAGTTCAATCTTGGTTCAATATAGGAGGTTCATCAGCACTTGGTTCATCCTTCGTCAGGTTAATTGGTTCAACTTAGTTCATCAACAGGTTTGGTTCAACGTTCTTTGTCCTCGACCGAAGGGGAGTCCAAGTTTAAATACCCTAATGGAGGGCCAGTGCAAGAAAGGATCCGGGTAAGTTTTATAAAATTTGTCTAAGTCCCGCATATATCAAAGTGCAAATTCAAATGCAAAGGCAAAGGGGCGGGCCATGGGTTAATAAAAGCAAAGGCATTTCATAAAGCCCATGGCTTAGCAAAAAATGGAAAAGGAATTTCTGCGGACTTTTTGTTTGCGGGAAATGTCCGTGGACAAAAGTCCACGGGTTATATAGCAAACGGCCGGGTGGAATTTTTGCAGACAAATTGCCCATGAGAATTTCCTGTGGACATTTTGTCCACAGAAATTCAAAGCCCGACGGGAGCCGTTGAAAGCCCGACGGAAATTCAAAGCCCGACGCAAGGTTAACCAAGCAAAGAAGTTGCTAAGGCAGAGAAAGTCCGCGTGGAAAACAATAAAGGCAAGAGACCATCGATGTGAAGTAACAAGCCGGAAAGTAGGCCGCGCGAGGAAGAAAAGGAAATAAACATGCAAATCCTAGGGAAATTACCACGCACGACAGTCAGCGGGGAAATTACCACGCATGACAGTCAGCAGGGAAATTACTGCGCACGACAGTCAATAGGGAAATTACCGCACACGACAGTCCACGGGGAAAAAGAGACCTCAAACATAAAGCCCACGGGGAAAGCTTGCCACAGCTCGAACAAGTTTGTAGAGCCCGTTTAAAAGCCTGACTAGCTGGCAGAGGAGTAGGCCACATGGGAAGCAAGGAAGACCCGTTAGCAGTTCGAGCCAGCATGGAGGACATCAAGTTGGCAGAAAGGAAGATAGCTGTAGACCAGATAAGACAAAATGGAGAAAAAGACAAGGCAGCAAGCATGGTCCCAACAAAATTTCTGACGTCAGCCACATCATTTTTTCCCTTTCCCAATGAAGACTCGAGCAGCCACTTGCAAGCAAAGCGCCAATGAGTCTCCTCTTGGCTTTTCCATATAAGATCGTGACTTGTTCATTTTGTAAAATGATCTTTTCACATTTTTGTAAGAGCGCAACTCTACAAATTTTCTACCTAGATCAAATAAAAGATGGTTTTACCTCTTTCTTGGATGGATTTTTATGTGTATGTTCTGAGTGTTGAGTTGTGTCCAGTCATTATTTTGTGATGCTCTCATAGGTTCAGCGCCAACAGACCAGTCATCTACAAAGTGCCATTGTCTGCTGCTGCCAGGAGTAGAGTTCCATTTGGGGTGCATAAACAGAGGAGGTCACTTACAGTATGTATTCTACAATGTCTTGGTGAGTCCCTGTTCTTGTATTTTCCATAAGAACCTCCCTGTCATTTCTAGCGACCTGGTCTTTTTTGCCAAATCTGAGTGTATGTATGTTTTTTTTTTGTTTGATCCTGAGTGTGGAGGTGGGAAGGTCGACTTGTTTTTGGTGTATCACCTCTTTTAGAGTAGGCTTGTTTTTTCCTGCATCTCTCTCCCTTTTCATCCCCCCCAGTTTATATACCTGTATATACCTATTTTTTGCTCTTCTAGAACAACATCGATACATCAAAGGGAGCTAGCCCTTATCTAGAGACTCTCCTCTCCTGCTTCGCCGTCCCATAGGCGAGAGAGGAGATTCCATGTTGCGAGGAAATGGCAGGAGTGTGACTCCTTGCCAAAGGGTGCAATTTGCACCGTCAACAATATGTATTGTAAACATAGTATGTTTAATAATTGAAACATTGAATCACATAGATATCAGGTGCATGATATGGATCATGGCACCATAGTAGCCAAATAGTAAACATGTAAGAAAAGTCACAAAATTATCATGCAAGAAGGCTCAAAGGTTACATACATGTAAGATGTTGCAAAGAGTGTAAAAATTTTACATAAATATCACATTGATTACAAAGTTTGAATACAAGAGACATGAAAATGTCATAAAAAAGCACATAAGACCAAAAGGCCACACACACAAGGCATGCTTGTGTGAAACAAGCAAAGTGTATGTTTAACATACACAAAGCCAAGGGTTGATAAATAATCAAACAAATTTGAATCATGTAATGAAACTAAAATAAACATATGATAACAAAATACAACAAATGAATCTAGAATAAGTTAATCATATGTATCTATGTTTCAATTTAAAAAGTAGCATATTCACCAAGACATGTGTGAAGATAGAATCTAAAGATTAAAACATATATTTTCATTTATATCTCAACATGGAAAAGAGGTAATGGATAGATAAAACCTAGAAGGCCTTCATAAGGAATAACACGATGCTCCCAACTAAGCAATGTTGTTGGGTGAAAGGATTGACGAGCATCAAAACCATGTAAAAACATGCCTTAGCATGAAACTTGACTAATATTTGAATGTTCAATATGTTTTGTATGAAAAACATGTGTAAGAAGTCCATGTAAATGCTATAGTTAAAAACATAGAATGAAGATGCACATGGATAGGGGTACAATGTTCCATTTTCCACTAGTGCGATTTTGTCCAGATTGTCTGTATATAAAAAATTCCTATCATAAGATTTTTTTTTTTTTTGTATGTAGACTATTTTGAACTATGAAATGTGTCTTGTTGCACACTAAAATACCTTGTGAGAAGTATTATATATTGAAAATATGTTATGCATTGAAATATAAAGATATATGACATAAGCAAAACATATCCAACAACATGAAAATATACCTGCAGGTCCCCATTTTTTATTTTTTACAATTATTCCAATTTTTTTTTGGTATTTTTAGAATATATTAATGTTTTTGTATTTTTGCATATTTGAAAAGAGAAGCATGCATAATTGATTTTTTTTTTAAAGGTAGAAAAATAAACATAGTTAAATAACTATAAAAAGGGGGATGATGATTTGAACAACCCTCAACAATGTACAGAGGCAAAGCATAAAAAGGAGAAAGGCATGTAAAATTCCCCTGATGTAAATGTAGTGTTGCAAAGATGGAAAGTATGGCCATGTAAACTTATGTAAAAGTGTGTAGTTATAAGCATGTAAGTACATGTGAGAGCCTAGAGCATGTATATACGTGCAATAATATGTAAACAAGTTTCCATGAAAGAGATGTATATTGAAATATTATTGAGATGGCTATTTTGGGTTGTTCAAATTGGGTTGAAGTAAATAAGGGAGCAAGTGCACAAAAATGAAAAGAGAAAACCTAGGGCTAGAAGAATTTTGGATAAGGTGTAGATGAATAAAGAACAAAAGTAAGTAGTAAAGAATCTATGTACAAGTAAGGGGTACTATAGGCCCATGAAATCATCAAGGGGATGCCTCTATGAAGATGGAGGAAGATGAGCATAGGTAGACTCATATACAAGATGTGAAGGGAAGACTTCTAGTGAATAATAAGAAGTGCCAACTGTATATGCCTTTAAATCATCATCATGTCAATCGTGTGTAGAATCAAGATCATAATCATCAATGTAATCATTATCATGGGTAAAAGTTAACTTCTTAGGTTGTGTTTGTGATAATTTGATGCCATTTTGATTGTATTTTGTATGTGAAACATTGTTAAGGGATTGCATATTATTTTGAATTTAAAAAGTATCATATGTGACTTATTAAACATTAAGAAGAGAAGTTATTTGTACTTTAACTTCTTAACTTGGAGATGCAATCAAAGCTTTTGTAGTTGTTGGCCATTTTTGGCCTACATCCAAAGCTTTCAAGTACTGAGTAATGTTCTTGATTGAGAGAAGGATCCATGATAAAAGAGGAAGATCATATTGCTTGCAATGCTTTTGAAACACTTTAAGCAAGATTAAAGTGTAACTCTATTGATCTTAGAGAAATAGGTCTACAGAGTAAATAGAGGATCTAGATAAGTTTTCATAGGTAATCTTATAATTCAGGTCATGGACAAGTTTTCTTATGCTTTAGAAGTTCATTCGAGCTCCCAAAGATCAAGAGAAAACTCAAAAGAATAAGTCTAGGAGCTAGACCATCATCAGGCCGTCACTCAAAAATGGACTATTTAGCTTGTTTACACATTTGATAAGTATGATTAAAAATCCTTGCAAGCCCTTAGGTCACATAATCATATTGATCTTAGTACCTATATCATCCCCTATAAATTTCATGCCTCCATGAATTTTTAGCTTCAATATCTAAGCCTTCAAAGTTGACCCAATAAATGAAAATGTTTGTGTGAAAGTCAAGTTTAAATTTAGGTGAAGATTCATCAATTTTTAAATTTGATAGTCTGTAGGACATCAAATATAGTTTGTGGGACGTCATTGATGGTTACGTGAATGTCAAATAAAAACTAGGCAAAAAATCACATGAGTTTAAATTTGATGGTCTGTAGGATGTCAAATACGTCTGCATGAACATCAAATGATGTTCACATCGATGCCAATTTTGAGCTCATAAAGTAGCTATTGGGTTTCAAGTAGTGGGTCTTAGGAAGATCTAAGGGCTCATGTTTAATTGCTCATCAAGATCAGATGGTGGTAGATGGTCAAGAAGTTAGCAAATCTAAGGAGTTAATGAGTCGAGGATAAGTGTCAAAAGTGTATGAGTCTTGGTAGAATATCGATAAAGCACGTGCATCTGTGAATAAGTAGATCAATGGAGTGAATAGGGTGAAAGAGTCAATAGGTTCAGTCATAGAATGACAACTAATAAAAAGGGACAAGTATAAGAAGCTTTCGACGAAGGTTGACTAAGATATTTTTGACCCAAGTAGGCAAATATGAATTCTAAAATGGTCTAGAATTGAACCAGGTTGAATTAGTAGGACTAGACATTATCAATGGAAATATGTGATGGTAAAATAGGTCCCTTTAAAGGCCTAGTATAGACCAATGATTGATAACTATTATAAAAAGGGGGACCAAGGTCAAGTGGGTTGTGCATCTATATGTTAGCCATAAGAAAACTAATAAATGGATTGGTTTTCAACCTATTATTGATCTAGATGTAGTTTCCAACATAAGGGAATATATATGATTAATAAAAGAGGCTTTTCATTTTCCAATATAGTTACAACCTTGACAAATAGGTATATCCAACCATTCAAAATAGACCAAGTGAGACTTTATCAGTTTCAAGGCATAAAGGATTTTTTCTCAAGACATATCAAGTAGAGGTGGCATGGAGTCCTGAGATGATGACTTGGTGGCTAAATAAAGATCATAGAGCATTAAATTATTTTTCAAAGCTTTTGAAATCATGCCTTTTTGATAAGATCATGACTTAGCATCCTCGAGAAAGCTAATCTATCAAGAATAGTTGAGCCTCATTTAATGTTTTCTATCTACTTAGTTCTCTCTCTCTTTCCTTTTATATAAATACATGCTTTTAATCCTTGAAAACAACTTAGAAATCCCTCTCTTGGGCATGACTAAACTCTACCCAGATTTAATCTTTGTAACCTCTTGAGATAAATAAAGGACTCTTTTTCAAATTTTATTATTCTGGTATAGTGTTTTAATGTTATATTGATTTGCATATGTGGTAGAAATCTCTCCCTTTTCAAATATTGATCTCCCCTAGTTACTATATTATCTTGTTGTGTAGGTCATGTTTCATGTTTAATGTTATGTTATTAAAGCTAGCAAGTGGATATATTGACTAGTTAGTGCCTTGAATCAGGTTTCCCCATCACTTCCCTCAGGTTTTGATCATTTGGTAAAACCTATACATGAAATACTGATGCATAAAAAAACATTTAGAGTTATAGATGCAATCTCATTAATGTTTTTAGAAGTTCAATAGAGTGGATAAACAATCACATTGCTAGTGCATCACCTCCTTTACATGTTTTCATGCATTGTTACCCATTTCTCTCTCCCTTTTCCTAGTCAAAATTTAGTTTAGATGATAGATCCAGAAGGAAGCCAACCTTCTCTAGCGGTCTGACCTTATGATAGGTGACCCATAGCCTAGGGTTAGTCACATGTTGGACTAGATTTTGAGTAGAGGACCTAAACAATCCCCTTCTCAACTAGGGTGCAAATCTAGAACACCAACAATTTTTACATACCTGATGGGATAATTGGAGCTGGTCTTGGTGAAATTTTAGTTATAATAGTGTTATTCATGAATAATTAGATGCTTTAAATCTCAAGGAATTATTTATAAAAGTCTAGGTAGTTTCCAAGTAAGTTTATATTCATTGCACTATCCTTATGTTATCTTCATGGCTATGTATGATGCAAATCCCTATGTTATATCTCCTTATCAGTCCTATGATTGAACATACCAGCCCTATCATGATCCATATGAGCCTTTTTATGTGCCTAATCAGCTTTACCAGTAGTTTTATCAAAGACATGATGAGCCTTATCAAGTTTCCCATGATCCTTATTATCAAGAGCATGACTCTTTCCTTCCTTATGAACCATATCAGTCTCAAGACTAGATTTCACCTTTCCCATGTGGCTATGATGTTGCATATGAGGAGTCTTGTTTACAAGAAAAGATGGATGAGATAGAGCTCAAACTTCTAGAATATGCAATAAACTTGTGTTCAGATTCCCAATATGAAAAAGTGAATGAATGGTTTAAAAATGTGTCTAATGATCTAGAAGAGAGGCATGAGTTTTGGAATTTTATATTAGAGAAATAAAAAGTTTGTGAGAAATAACAATTTGAGTTGAATCAATTGTCTCAAACACCCCTTTGTATTCCTTACCAATCTTATTGTATTCCTTATTCTCATGAAGTTCTTGATCATACTTAGTGTGTACCAATGAAGATCCCTAGTTAGAGTTAATAGCCTATTCAAGAAGCTATTCATATGCCTATTCGAGAACCTATTCAAGAGGATAAAACTTCTTATAGTTCTCTTTCTTCACCACTCATCCCTTAATCTCTCGTTGTCCATGAGGACAAAGAGATTTCAATCTTTGATGGAGTGATAGCCAAGTGGAAGGAGCAGAATGTAGAGGTTGTCAAAGGCTTCTCTTTCCCTCCTCTCTATAATTACATTACTCCCAAGATCCAAAATTTTGATCATGATCAACCTTCTATGCTTCATACTCCCTCTCAATAAATGAATTTCATCACCTTCCCACCATCTCCCTTTTTCAAATGGATCCTATCCTATGGGAGATAGAGAAAGAGATTATAGCTGAAAGCCAAATTTTTGAGGAATGTGAAGAAGATGCTTCAAGTGTGTATGACTAAGAGATCTTCATTGATACTTCACTTGAGGTACAAGTTGAAAATGAGGTTATATCTTATATTAAATAAGTTATCTTAGGTATGCAAGAAAAGGTTGATCTTGATGTAGAAGATGTAGACACCAAAATTGTGTCTACTCCTTGGTCGACTCCCCCTTGGTCCCCTTGGTCCACTTCTAAACATTCCTAACCCACACACTTATTAATTTAAATTAAAATACCTATTTTAAATTAATCACATCACCCATGACACCTCACCTTGGATTCTTTGCCCTTGGATACCCTCATTTATCACCCTATGACTAATCATTCCAACCTTCCCACTAACCTCTCGCACCTATTTAATCCACCTTTGGACTGTTTTCTAACAGCAGCTGAACTTGACAGATAGAGGAACAGGTAAAAGGCTAAAAATAGCCTTTTTACCCATCTTCTATCCACCGACGTCGGTTACCCATCGGCTGATGCCGACGGGATCGCTGACATCGGTTGCTTAAAACCAATTTGTAGGCCAAACAGAAAACTAATCACAAACCCGAATGCGAATTCTCTTACACCCAGAATTTGACTTCTCTCTCTCTCTCTCAGATGCACGCTAAGCATCATAGGCTACAGGTACTCTACATCAGTCACTCCACCCCTGATTGAAACATTACAGGAAGTCTTCTACATCAGCTGCATCAGCAACAAGTCTTCTACACTCCTTCTTCAGCAAGCAAGAGCTAAGTATTCTTCTTTTATTTCATTCTAGTAACTTAGAATGTATTTGTAATCAGTCTCTGTTTGCTACTTCTAAGTACTGTAGACTAGACCAAACCTGACTTTCTTCTTGGAGAGGTTGAGAGGCCTTCCTCCTACCCTTACCCCTTTTCTGACAACTTGTCCCCCTACCTTGTCCTTCCTAACACTCTGTCCACTGTCTCACATCCCTACACAACTCTTTTAAATCTCACAAACCACTCTGTCGACCAAAGACACAACCTGGGACCCATCCAAGGACCATTACCCCTACCGATGTCGGCAGCATAACCGACGTCAGCACACTGACCAACCGATGACGGCAGACTAACTGATGTCGACAACATTAACCAACTAATGATGGCAGACTAATCGGAGTTGGTGACTGTAGAAGACTGGTTTTAGGATTCAGGTACGCATTATCTATTTCTCTTTCTTTAAGTCTTTCATAATCTCTTTCCATTACGACATTCTTTTTATCAACTAGTGGACTGTCATCCCTCAAGGAAGTCTTTACACTTCTGGGACTGAGCTTTGCTTGGTAGTCCACCATATACCTATCTAACATTTTCATTGTTTTAGTCTCTTTCTTATTTACAGGTGTCGTCCTCCACAACCAAAGAGGAGCTCCTTCAATCGTCTGGATACGGTGCGCAAACTTCATCCAGGTACGTACAAACCCCTGACCATTTAATCTTAGTTTCTTATTTCCTTTGAATGTGAAAAAGTAAAAAACTTATAGAAACATTTTGGCACACTCGGTGGGACCCTGGAGTTTTCCTTGGGTTCATTTCTTCTAAAGGCAAACATTCATATAGGTGCATTAGATCTCTTCTTGCATCTTTTTCTTCTATCTCTTCATTTTGAAATGAAACCATAAGCACAAGTTAAAAAGAATCACTTTCTTTTTCTTCTTGTCACCTTTCCTCTTGCATCTTAGAGTAGTGAAATTCATGCTCTTAACCTTTTCTCAACTTGTTTGCATCCGAACAAAACATTTCAATTTGGGCTTAAAATCTATTGCATCTCATTTATGCTTGAATGCATTTTTAGCTCATTTAGTAATTAAAAACGCATTATGAATAAATTGTAGTGCACTTATGTTACACGACCAGACCAAATTCACAATCAAACATCTAAACATACCTGAGAAGGTTCGACTAGGATTTCATCACCTAGCGGATACCTTACCCTCCCTGGTAATCCTACTTAGACTTCACTACCAAGGGGAAAACCCACTCTGTTCACTGGCAGAGTATAAACTCTAGGGGAAGTATATACTGGCTAAGTGACCCAACTTATCTCTGGGCTCATGAAGTGAGGGGAGCTAGCTCCTAACACTAGGCCACGTACGAAACCTAATATAGATCTTGAGCACCAAAACTAACCCAAAACCAACCTTAGACTGCTTCTTTTAGGACCCGTTCTAAAAGCCAACTTCCCAAACACGCTCTTCTAAGGCATAAGCCAACAAGACTCTAAAACTTATTCTTAGGAATTTAACGTTTAGTGTTTGCTTGCCTTCAGCTATTTTTTTGTCTGTATCTGGTTTTTTGAGCTGGTAAGGATGAATTATTATGAGCTTCAAAAACAACTCAGACTTTCTTCTTTCTTCCAAAAACTTTCAGTTTTTTGAGTTTCTAGAAATACACAGTAAATGACATCAGTTTTTCCACCGACATCGGCAACTATCTTCACCGACATCAGTTATCTGACCGACATCGTTAACTTACTTCACCGACATCAATTTTTCTACTGACGTCGGTCACTGTCAAAAATCTTTCTTCTCAAATAGCAAGCTAAAAACTCAACCTTTTTGCTGTCAAACACAACCTTTTGGTTTTTTGAAACTAAAAAATACAGTTTCTAGAACCTGACAATTTTTGCCTTGGATGGTTTTGACACGTAGTCAAACCAAAACTCTTGTTGACCACGCAAGGCAACAACCACTCCCGCCTTTGCCTTCTATATCAAGTGCCCAAATGGAGTATAATTCAGAAACTGAACATACTCCTATCCAACCAACTCCAACTCAACCCCATATTGTTCCCGAAGGGGACCAAGACTTTGAAAGATTCCTTGACCTCAATGTCAAGGCTCTTCAGCACTATCTCGCAAGAAGTCAAATGCGAGACTCTTCAGGCAACCCAGTTTATGGGATGCCAACTTCCTTAGTTGACATGACAATCATATCAACAGCCTCCGTAGCCCAACCCATGGTCACCTAGGCCATTGCCTCAACCAACAACTCGACCATGACCAATCTTCAAAGTGTGACCTCTCCTTCTGTTTTTGGACCTACCTCCTTCGGGTTCTTGTACCCCCTCAACCACAAACCATTCAACAAAGTTCTACACCATTCCAAAACTTAATTATCTCCATCCCACCTACTCTTACACCCATAAATACAAGAGTAACCACCTATCCTTCAACAAGTGTTGTCGCCACTCAACCACCTTTGGCGACATCAAGCCAAGTTCTACCTTCTAGCTTCATAACACAACCACCCTTGACTTCAACATCAGTCCCTATGACTAGTTACCAATATGTTGCGCCTATACAAGTGCAACCAACTACGTCATACACCCCTCCTAACTCCTTCCAAGCACCTTACAACTTAGGGGGTGTCAATCTAATCAGAATGTTGATGGATAAGGTGTCTAATCTTGAGACATCCGTTTTGGGTTCAATAAATGTTCTCTCATATGAACAAATCTATAATGAACCCATTCATCCTTCAGTCCCAATCCGACCATATTCTAGCCAATGGGAACTTCCCAAGTTTACTCGCTTTCAGAGTAAAGAAGACCCACAACAACATCTACAAGCGTTTAGACACGCTTGTTACCTTATAGCACATGACGATGCGTTGTTACTACACACATTTCCCATGTCGCTTTCTGGTGTTGCCCTCGATTGGTATAGTTCTATTACCAGTCATTCTATCTTTTTTTTCACTCAACTCGCCCAACTTTTTCTTGACCACTTTTCGATCAACATAACTAAAAAGGTCTCCATCACGGACCTATATTCTATCAAACAATTCGACGATGAGTCAATCGTTGACTTCATTGCCCATTGGAGAGGTTTGATTAACCAACTCTCCTTTTCTTTACCTTAACCTGAGCTCATTAAGCTCTTCTCTAGAGCACGTGCCAAACACATCTCATCTACTTTGCAGGTCCAAACATTTCGCACATTTGACGAAGCTTTCACCATGGCTAGGAAGCTTGAACTCCGTGCGGTCGAAGAAGACAAGGTCACATTGCATAGTAAAAATACTAACACAAAATCCAATGACCCTTCTTCGTCCAAACCTTCTTCTTCATATTCTAAGTCCAAGGGATCATCAAATGCTATGGTCCTTAGGCCATCATCTTCGACAATAACTAACTAATCTGAACCTTCCACATCTCAAAGCATCACGAGACAATTCCAACAATGATACATACATTGTTAATACACTCCAATAGGAGAGTCATACGCGTCTGTGTTGGATAAACTAGTCAAATAGGGGGTCCTCAATCTCCCCCAAATTCGACCACCACCTCAATTCGACCCCTGAAAATCCATCCCTACATGGTATAGGGAAAATGACTTTTGTCATTATCACCGTGTCAAAGGCCATGACATAAACAACTACAAAACCTTCAAAAACATTGTCCAAGACATGATAGATAAAGGTGATCTTGTCTTGGATAACCCAAACGCGCCACCTAACCAAAACATAGACATATTTAGATAACCTTTCCCTAACCATCCCCCTAGTCAAAATAACATTTAGACCATGGTCGATGACCCTCAAGAGCGTAATATATGCACAATCAACACGGTTTTGCCTCCCATCCCGAACCAACCTCTTCCACAAACCGAAGAGGTTAATCAACCTATTTGTCCATCACAGGCAGAAGAGCCTTCTTCTCCTATTTGTCCACCATAGGTAGAAGAGCCTTTTTCTCCTATTTCTCCCCCATAGGTGGAAGAACCTTCTTCTCCTATTAGTTCTTCATCTACCCCTCTTATATTGGAGGATGCTTTGACCATAGCAGCATCGCTAGCCCCACCTTCATCCTTCCTACTACTAATGGAGGACCCTACCTTTCCTGCTCCTCAACCACAAGTAGAAGGCACAATCATCCCTATCCTCTATCCTCTTGAGGAGTCACATTCTCCAATTCCTTCTCCACCAAGAGAAGAACTTGTCTCATCACCTACTTCGATCGAAGACGATCTAGTAATGGCTCTCTCACGCTTTTGGCCCAAAATTGCTGCATCTAACACATTTCTGGTCTCATAACCACCCACATCTTCTAAAAAACCAAAGCCTCATCCAACATCTTCCAAACCATTCTCTCGATTGGTTGAGAACTTAAAATTTCTCTATTTGAAGAAGTTAGAGCATGAGGCATTATGGGAGTGACTCAAAGCTCCTTATCTTACACATCTTGTTTCATCTCGTATTGTCGACCCTTCTATGACAAAATCCCCAAAAGTCACCAACAAAGATCAGGCTTCTACTTCTAAATTTTTAGAAGCCCAACTATCCACATCTGAACCTAAACCCTCACAAACATCCACCATACCAACACCGATTAAATCCCTCGGTGTTCGCCCCATATCTAACCTCACTCACCCACAAGTGAAGGTAGACTTGAACCTTGCCTCGCACAATAGTAGTCCTCGCACTAAACCAAAGAAGGCTACTAAACCACATCGGAGAACTCCTCCTCCACCATCATCATTTCCCTCCATTTTGGGCCCCCATCCTTCTACCTTAATAGGAGTGCTCCCTACTTCAACACCTATCAAAAATAAGTTGCCTCCATTACTCCCTTTACCCACCAAAAACATACCTCTTCTGAAAAATTTGGCACCCCTCACAAAGAAAGTGTCGTCTACATGAGTGGCTGCACCACCAACCCAAAAGGTGGTACAGAAGTCTCCCTCAACAACTCCCAAATAAAAGTCATCAACACCTAGTGCATCAACAAGCACAGACCCCTTAGTGGGTTCATATGCATTGATACTGCGCTGACTTTTGCAAACTTCTAGCATCACTCTTCCACCTATTAAACCATTTCAACCTCTCAGACCAAAATCGTCCTAGTTCGATGACACTAAAATCTGCCTATATCATCACTCACCGGGACATGATACCAAGAATTGTTGTGCCCTTAAGGTTGTCGTTCACCAATACATGGAAAAAGACACCCTTCTTCTTGAGGATACTATCAACGAACCTCTGACACCTTCCCATATCTCTCAAAATTCCTCACCCTCATCAGAATCCCATCAACAAACTATGGTCCCTTTACCTCCTTTGCCCCCTCTATTTGAGATTAACACCATCAATGTGGCCACTAGGTCACAAAAGGATAAAGCAAAAGAGAAAGCTGCTATTCCTTGGACCTACCTATTTGTCAAACCTGCTCAACCACTCAAACCCAAGATTTCTATCTTGGGTACATCCCAACCAACTTCTTCAGAGGTAATTCATGATTCTATGGTGAAACAACTTCACCAAACTCAAGTGAAGATGTCCTTATATGACCTCATTCAAAGCTCTCCACAACATTGTCAAGCTTTAATCAAAGCTTTACAGGTGGTGGAGGTCCAACTCGAGGACCCCCAACCACTAGCTGCCTTAGTCCAATCATTACCCACCATCACCTCTATTACCTTTAGTGATTCTGAAATTCCTACCTCTAACTTGGAAGATCAGGATGCTACCCTTTTCATCACAGCCTACATTGATCAAACTCACATTAAGTGAGTTATGATTGATGGGGGTGCCAACATTAATATCATTTCCACCCATGCCTTTGACTAATTAGCCCTCCCAAAGAATTATGTGTCTAAGACTGATGCAATCCTTGGATCTTTCAATGATACCACCACCACTACCATTGGCACCGTCATCTTACATATTCATGTTGGTCCACGAACAATGCCAGAGCTCTTCTACATCATTGAGGGAGAGTTCCAATACAACATGTTATTAGGATGCCCGTGGATCTGTGCCATGGCCTGTGTCCCTTCTACATTACACCGTTGTGTCAAATTTGAACACGATGGTCAAGTCCATGTCATTCCCGCAGACCCCTCCCCTTTCAAGATGTGCAACACAACTTATCGACCCAAGGATGTTCTTATTCCTTTCAAGGCATCGACCCAAACACTACCTCTACCTGTGGAAGCTTCAACAAGTATGCAAACAACAGTTATACCTACACCACCTCCTCAAGTGACAACAAAAGACCCTATGGAATATATCTTCCAACGACTTTCACTTGGGGAGTATTGTTTACTCACCTTGGACATGTTCCAGACTCCTCAAGAGTATGGGCAACTTCATCACAGTCCTAGCTATGACCATCATATCAGAATGGTCATCCCTTATGGTCCTCCCAATCTTCAAACAAATCTCATCTATGGAGGGCTAGATCGAGCTCCCACTGATGGGAATCCTCTTTCATCACCCCATCTATTTACGTCTGACTTCTCTTTTCTTGGCAACCCAAACTTTGCCCATACCTATCTTTATAGGTGTGCGTAGAAGGGCTTTGGCCTTGGACGCTATGAACAAGGCTCCCACCAGCCTGTCAAACCTCTAAATGATGAAGCCATAAAGAATGCCAAGAAGTGACATGGCCTGGGTTTTGAAGAACCTACTGAAACTTCTAAAGACCCTCACCTTGAACCTATCATAGACTAATCACCTCCAAACTCGCCTATTCCCCCATCACCTACGGAGTTGGTGGTTTCCATCCCTCCTAGTTTTTTCTTTGCATAAACGCCATTTTGCTTGAAACCCCTAACCTATCAACTAGGCGGGATATCCAAGTCTCTTCATCTCGTTTATCCAACCCATTGATTATCCGTAATGGGTGTCAAACATTGTCCCTATCACCAGAACAACTGGGGGAAATTCCTCCTAACCTCTCTAGTCTACATGACATTTTGACTATTTGACATATTCTATCATCCCTCCTGATCTCTCTAGCAATGCGCAATAGGCTTTTATCAAAAGCACAACTCGATATACTATGCTAGGGGGTCTTCTCTATAAATGAGGTTTCGATGGCCTCCTTCTTCAATGTCTAACCTCCACTGAAACATCTCATGCCATCAAACAAGTCCACGATGGGATTTGTAGTAGACACTTCAGTGGTAACTCGGTTGCAAAATGCATCCTTTGCCTGGGCTATTATTGGCCCACTCTTCACCAAGACTGTAACGACTATGTTCAACATTATATCAAATGCCAACAACACACTAACTTGATTCGCGTCCCTAGCCATGCTCTACAAGTTTCTACAGACTTCTGGCCCTTTTCACAATGGGGCTTGGACCTAATCGGTGAGATTAACCCTCATTCATCTCTCTGACATCAATCAATTATCACTGCAACTGAATAATTCACTAAATGGGGGGAAGCGATTCTCCTCGTCTCCGCTAAAGTCAACAAAATCATCGACTTCATCAACCAACACATCATCTATCATTTCGGTGTACCTCACAAAATCATCACCGATAATGGCAAGTCTTTCAAAAATAAAACTATCCAGAAACTTTGACTCTTTGGCATCAAGCTCAGCTTCTCCTCACCTTACTACCCACAAGCCAATGGACAGGCTGAGGCTTCCAACAAAATCTTAACTTAAATCCTCATGAAGGTGGTCAACGACACTGGAAGGGATTGGCACATCCACATTCCCTTTGCGTTGTGGGCCTACTGCACAAGCATCCGAACCCCTACAGGTGCTACACCTTTCTCTCTAGTGTATGGAACTGAGGCTGTCTTGCCTCTTGAAGTACAAATACCCTCTTTACGCATCTCTCTGCATGACATACTTTCTAATGATGACTTTCATCAAGATCACTTAGCTCAACTTGAGTTACTTGATGAATGTCACCTTACTGCCCTTAACCATCTCCATGTCTATCAAAATTGTATCAAATGTGCCTATAACAAAAATCTGAGAGAATGAGATTTCAAAATCGAGGATCTCATCTTTAAAGAAAACCAACACATGACCAACATAGAAAGAAGTAAACGAGGCAAGTTTGCTCCTAATTGGCTTGGACCTTATATCATAACACACAAGTATGGATCAGGGACTTATCATCTGTCTTCTCTTGAAGGCTGACCAGAACCTGAGCCCCTTAATGCCTTGCATCTACGACCATTCTACTGTTAATCAAGTACTCATTCACTTGATATTTAACTTGAGCTCGTCCCTTGAGCAATCCCCATCATCGTCATTCTTATTCCTCTCAACCCTCAACCCTAAAAGCATTAGACAACCCTTTTGTCAAGCATGAATGCTTTGTCCTAATAAAAGGGAACCCTCTAAACCTCTAGAAGCTCGTCCATGGCTAAGAATTCAGTCAACAAAACATATAAAAACTGGGATGCCTATTCAAAGGTCATAAAACTATAAATGTAGACTGCTCCCTCAAAGGACAGCTACATCATCATTACTATAATAAATAGACTGCTCCTTTGAAGGACAGCTATTCAAAGACATTCAACATACAAAGCAGAATATAGACCACTCCCTCGAAGGATGGCTATGCCTAAATTTTGCTACATACAACAACACTATCTCAAAAGCTTCCCGCATCGATCAGCTTTAACTATGACCACAAAACAAAACAACATCCCCACATAGACTTCCCACATCGATCAATCTACCAAAAAAAAAAATGACTGACAAACTATTAAGTCATGGACTTGTCTATGGTCATTCTCAGGGTCACCTATAAAAGGGGCAAAGTTATCCTTGCTAAAAAGGGTTATGCTATCTTCATACCTCACATAATCAAACCTATTACCCCAACATACTCAAGGGATTTTGAGCTCACTTAACATTGAGTGATTTGAATACTTCTCTAACACAAACAATGGTCAATGACGTAATGCATGAATGGGGTTTTTGTTTGCAATAACCCTATCTATGCTATCATTATGGTCCTTATCAATGAAAAAGCAACGCGCCTTTCACTTCTTACATCTTCGTCACATACAACCAATTCAAATCCAACCAAATCATTTTCTAAACCCAACCAAATCAAACCAAACATTTTCAGACCACTAACATAGTCCATTCACACTAGTTTCTATGCAAACCAATACACATGGAAATTATCGACCACACAATTTTTGTTAAGCATAAACCATTACTTACTGAAGCATAAAAATACTCATTTCATTTTTAGCATACATCCATCACTAATATGGAAAATTGCTAGGGATGAAAGACCACATAACCAATGTTACAGAATAAACCATCACACAATATGGAAAAGGCTGTAACATCATCTTACCCTCATCATCTATAACCTGACCAAACCAACCTATCAACCAGCTTGAGCTACATTGGTCTGAGGCCCTTCAAATAGGGGCTATGTAGGCAGCACTCAGATGACATGACATCTTCTAGGGTTAGCTCGGCCACATCCATTTATCCATCTATCTGATGGACAAACCATATTACCCTTAACCATGACTTAACCTAGTCTGACCCCATCCATAACCGACCCTCTTCCTCCCTTTTAGGGAGAACTACATTGGCCTGAGCCCCTTCCAACAAGGGCTGTGTAGGCAGCACTCAGTTGACATGGGGTCCTTTGAGGTTAGCTTGGCCATTCCTTCATCCGCCCATCTAATAGACCAACTATCTATACTAACCCAGAATCATGACCAACAACCTTGGAGATCACGACTATCTTCCCAAACCACGATCACTTTTGAGACAACTATGCCTTGGTTGTTTTTGATTGCATATATGCTACCTCACAAATAGTTAGCAAAATTGTTCGCAACCCACATTATGACCCTCACAAGTATTGGATCACGAGCAAGTTGATCCCCACTACTTGTGACATTTTCATGTTTTCCAAGAGCACTTTCTAAGCCTAGGATACTTGGAACACGATGACCAATTAGAGCTATAGCTTGGATCGAATAACCCAATTAGCTATGACTAAATGCTGGAGATGATTATTTCAATTTTAGCACTCCTTGACCCTTTACTTGCAAAAATTTGACCTGACCATCACGTGAAGTGGTATACACGCAATCTCAACTTTTACAGCGTTCACACTCAAACTTCACCATATCCATCTCCTATCTATCAAATCGGCACCCGATATCAGGTACCTTCTCTCGAATCTCGCTTTGAGGGGGAATACCTCATCCCATACCTCGGGGCAATCCAACTCTTATTTTTGTCTTGCAATTCATCAAAATAACCAACAGGACAAAAACGACCTTATCCCATACCTAGGGTAACTTACTCCTATTTTTGTCTTGCAGTTCATCAAGAACAACCAACAAGACGAAAAGGGGCAAATGTAGATACCAAAATTGTGTCTACTCCTTGGTCGACTCCCCCTTGGTCCCCTTGGTCCACTTCTAAACATTCCTAACCCACACACTTATTAATTTAAAATAAAATACCTATTTTAAATTAATCACATCACCCATGACACTTCACTTTAGATTCCTTTCCCTTAGATACCCTCATTTATCACCCTATGACTAATCATTCCAACCCTCTCACTAACCTCTCATGCCTATTTAATCCACCTTTGAACCGTTTTCCAACAACAACTAAACTTGGCAGACAGAGGAATGGGTAAAAGGCTAAAAATAGCCTTTTTACCCATCTTCTATCCACTGACGTCGGTTACCCATCGACCAACGCCGACGGGATCACGGACGTCGGTTGCTTAAAACCAACTTGCAAGCCAAACGAAAAACTAATCACAGACCTGAATGTGAATTCTCTTGCACCCAAAATCTGACTTCTCTCTCTCTCTCTCTCTCTCTCTCTCCTGGATGCATGCCAAGCATCACAGGCTATAGGAACTCTGCATCAGTCACTCCACCCCTGATTGAAACATTGCAGGAAGTCTTCTACATTAATCGCATCAGCAGCAAGTCTTCTACACTCCTTCTTCAGCAAGCAAGAGCTAAGTATTCTTCTTTTATTTCATTCCAGTAACTTAGAATGTATTTTTAATTAGTCTCCGTTTGCTACTTCTAAGTATTGTAGACCAGATCAAACCTGACTTTCTTCTTGGAGAGGCTGAGAGGCCTTCTTCCTACCCTTACCCCTTTTCTGACAACCTGTCCCCCTACCTTGTCCTTCTTAAGACTCTGTCCACTGTCTTGCATCCCTACACAACTCTTTTAAATCTCACAGACCACTCTGTCGACCAAAGACACAATCTAGGACCTGTCCAAGGACCATTGCCCCTATCGACATCGGCAGCATAACCGATGTCGACACATTAACCAACCGATGACGGTAGACTAACCGACGTCGGCAACATTAACCAACTGATGATGGTAGACTAACCGACATCAGTGACTGTGGAAGACTGGTTTTAGGATTTAGGTACGCATTATCTATTTCTCTTTCTTTAAGTCTTTCATAATTTCTTTCCATTACGACAGTATTTTTATCAACTAGTGGACTGTCATACCTTAAGGAAGTCTTTGCACTTCTGGGACTGAGCTTTGCTTGGCAGTCCACCATATACCTATCTAACATTTTCCTTGTTTTAGTCTCTTTCTTATTTATAGGTGTCGTCCTCCATAGCCAAAGAGGAGATCCTTCAATCATCTGGATACGGTGCGCAAACTTCATCTAGGTACATACAAATGACCATCTAATCTTAGTTTCTTATTTCCTCTGAATGTGAAAAAGTAAAAAACTTGTAGAAATAGAAGAACTCCATGAAGAATTGGTACAAGCTGTTGTCACAAATGAGGTTGAGATATCTCCACTTGAGGAAGATAAAGATATCATTCAAGCTAATCCTATTTAGGCTGATCAAAATGAAGAACATAAAGATGATTGGAAGCTATATTTTGAATCTCTATAAAATAATGAAGAGATTTTTAAGGGCATGTTACTTAGTAGAGAGCATGATATTCAAAAATTTGATCAAGAAAACCTATTCAAGATCATGATATATATTGGGTTGATTATTTAGAGCTCCTTGAAGAGTTGGATGAACTTGCGGTAGTTGATAAGAAAGATGAGGTCATTCAAGGATAAGGCATAGATAAGATGCCACTTGTAGTTGACAAGCAACATAAAAAGGATCCATAAGTGCAAGATGAATTTGTCTTTGTTGGTGATTGCTTTCCTGTTGATAACTTATTTTAGGAGATGTTAAGAGAAATAGTTGGAAATAAGACTACCTCTTCAAAGGTCATATTCAATAAATCCCCTACTTTTAAACTTGTACCATATTTTGTAATGAATGAGTTCATAAATTTCCATTTTGATCCAGGTGGATCATGTTTTGTCATGGTTAATTAGATTAGTTTGCTTCTGTTTTATCTCAATAAGTGCTTTATTTGCACATTTTCTTTATTAAGATAGTTTCCCTATTTTTTTTCCTTCCCTATTTTGGTGGAGTCTATTGTGTTTGTAAATCAAGAGGTCTCTTACAATCATCTGTTATGAGTCCAAGAGTCGTGTACATGGTCTGAGCTCAAGCATAGTAGGCATGCTTCCCAAAAAAGTCACCAAATATGTTGGCCATTTTTGGCTTACATCCAGTGCTTTCAAGGACTGATCAATGTTCTTAATTGAGAGAAGGATCCAATGATAAAAGAAGAAGATCATATTGTTTGCAATGCTTTTGAAACACTTTAAGCAAGCTTAAATTATAATTCTATTGATCTTAGAGAAATAGGTATACAAAGTAAATGGAGGATCTAGATAACTTAGCATGGGTAATCTTGCAATTTAGGTCATATACAAGTTTGTTTATGCTTTAAAAGTTCATTTGATCTCTCAAAGATCAAGCAAAATATCAAAAGAACAAGTCTAAGAGTTAGACCATCATCAGGATGCCACTCATAAATGGATTGGTTAGCTTGTTTACACATTAGAAATGTATGCTTAGAAAGCCTCGCAAGACCTTGGGTCATGTAGACATGTTTTTATTAGTACCTCGATCATCCCCTACAAATTTTGTGCCTCCATGAATTTTTTTCTTCAAGATCCAAGCCTTCAAAGTTGACCCAATAAATGAAGACATTCGCACAAAATTCAAGTTTAAACTCTGGCAAATATTCATCTATTCTTAAATTTTACGGTCTATGGGATGTCAAATATAATTTGTGGGACATCATTGACAATCATGTGGATGTCAAAATAAATCTCAGGAAAAAATATTGAGTTTGAATTTGATGGTCTACGAGATGTCAAACATGTTCATGCAGATGTCAAATAATGTTTGCATAGATGTTAATTTTGAGCTCATAAGTTATCCATTGGGTTTCAAGCAGTGGGTCCTAAGTAAATCTAAAGGTTCATGTTTAATCACTCATCAAGATCAAACAATGTGTAGATGGTCAATAAGTCAGCAAATCCAAAAAGCTAATGAGTTATGGATAAGTGTCAAAAGTGCATAGGTCCTGATAGAATATTGATGAGGGATGTGCATCTATGCATAGGTAGATCAATATAGTGGATAGGGTAAAAGAGTCAATAGGTCGAGTCATAGATTGATAGCTAATAAAAAAGGGGCAAGCACATGAAGCTTTTGATGAAGGTTGACTAAGCTATTTTTGACCTAAATAAGTAAATACGAGTTCTAAGATGGTCTGAAATTGAACCAGGTTGAACCAGTAGGACTAGACATTTATGGTAAAACTTTGTGATGGTAAAATAGGTCCCTTAAAAGTCCTAGTATAGACCAATAATTGGAAACTATTGGAAAAAAGGGGGACCAAGTTTGAGCGGGCTATGCATCTATATTTTAGCCATGGGAAAACCAATAATGGATTGGTTTTCAACCTATAGTTGATCCAAGTCCAATTTCCCAAATAAGGGCATATATGTGATTAATAAAAGAGGATTCTCATTTTCCAATACAGTTATAGCCTTGACAAATAAGTACATTCAACCATTTAAAATAGATGAAGTAAGACTCTATCAATTTCAAGACATAAAGGATTTGTTCTCATGACAGATCAAGTAGAGGTGGCATGGAGTCTCAAGATGATGACCTGGTGGCTAGATAAAAATCATGGAGCATTAAATTATTTTGCAAAGCTTTCAAAATTGTGCCTTTTTGATAATATCATGAGTCAGCATCCTCAAGAATGCTAATCCATCAAGAATAGTTGAGCCTCATTTAATGTTTTCTACCTACTCAGTTGTCTCTCTTTTCCTTTTCTATAAATACAGGCTTTTAAGCCTTGAAAACAACTTGGAACTCCCTCTCTTGGGCATGAATAGACTCTGTCCATATTTTATCTTTGTAACCTCTTGAGATAAATAAAGGACTCTTTTTTATATTTTATTATTCTGGTATAGTGTGTTAATGTCAGATTGATGTGCACGTGGTATAAATCTCTCCCTTGTAAAAGCTTGATCTCACCTAATTACTACATTATCTTATTGTGCGGGTCATGTTTATTGTTTAATTAATTTTATTAAAGATATAAAGTGGATACATTTACTGGTTAGTCCCTTGAATCAGGCCTCCCCATCACTTCTCTCAGGTTTTGATCATTTGGTAAAACCTCTGCATGAAATACTAATGCATAAACAGTCATTTGGAGTTGTAGATTTTATCTCATTAGTGTTTTTAGAAGTTTAATAGAGTGGATGAATAATCACATTACTGGTGCATCACCTCCTTTACATGTTTTCATGCATTGTTAACCATTTCTCTCTCCCTTTTCCTAGTTAGAATTTAGTTTAGGTAATAGATCCAGAAGGAAGCCAACTTTCTTTAGAGGTGTGACCCTATGATAGGTGACCCACAGCCTAGGGTCAGTCCCATGTTAGACTAGATTTTGAACAAAGGACCTGAATAATCCCCTTCTCAATTAGGGTGAAAATATAGAACACCAACAATAGTTTTGATCTTATCTCTTTCTTTTACATATGCAAGAAATTCAAGCATAAATGGTTCTATTTATTATCTTAAATTTATTCTTGTAAATTTTCTTTGGGTAAATGTTCTTTTTAATGTTTTATTTTAAAAGTGGTTTCATCAATATGTTTACCCTTAAAAATAATTATGAAAGGAAATCAACTCTAAAGTAACACAGACTTGAAATCTGATCTAGAAAGATAAATAAGATAACCTACTATAAAAATGTAGTGATATACAAAATTTACAAAAGTTGTAAATTACTAAAAATAAAAACTAGGGTTAGGGTTACAGAGATGTCCTTGTAAACTATTTTATTCATTCACTAACTAACTATGACTACCTAAAATTGGTTATGAAAACCTAAAAACATAGTGTTATTTAAAACACTGCTTCATTATATTTTAGGACAAGTGCATAGTAATCATCCAATGTCATAGTGCATTATTATCTACAAATGCAATTCTATTTTTGTTGACTATATGTTGAATATAAAAAAATGGATCAATTTGCCTCTATCTAAATGTTATTTGATTATGTGTGGAACCTGTTTAGATGTGCAGATCATTTGTAAAATCAAAACCCTATCTTGCACAAGCACACAAACAATATTAAATGCTTAGGGGGAAAAATGGTATAGTGAGATATGATCGAGCTATCCTCAAAAAATCCTTTGTTGACTAAGTGTTGCCTACATAGTGTGAATGGACCTCAAGCTGATGTAGTTCTCTCTTTGAAGAAGATCATATAAAATGCAAATAGTAAATTTTATTAGAATGGTTGATAAAACATGGCCTCAACCTACAAGAAAATAATGTTAACTTGGCCAATGACCATATTAATGGAATAGTATTGCAGTAGGGATATTTGCTAAATAGATAAATGCTTTTGAAATTGATTTTGTAGTAGATTATTAGATAGAGTAACCAAGGGTTTGAAGTGAGACACTTGATGTGCTCTTATATGAGAATATTTGAATTATTTCTGATAACTAACCTATTATTATGCCTGGAAGAGTTGTTAAGAAGCATGTCATTTTCAAAAACTAGTCATTAAAACACTATAAACAAGTCTACAATAGTGGAAAGGTGCATGGTATGTCCTTATATACCTAGTGCACACTTGTCCATAATGGACAAAGGATTATGAAAGTAGGTTGATAATGAAGTATCTACTGATTAGGTAAGAATAGGAATAAATTAGGTAATTTTAGAATATGTTCTCAATAATTTCAATTCTTTTAATGTGTTCATATAGATATATGGTTATCAAAATGGTGAGTTGGACAAACAAGGTAAACATGTCAAGGACTAGTATTCTTAATTTTGAGGATTATCATTGATGTCAAAGGTGCATCTTACATGAGGCTGATGTCATTGAGAGAGTGTGTTTAGTTGCCAACATTTTGATATGACAAGGGGCATTGATGGAGTGTTGTCATTAAAGGATGTTGTCATGAAAGATAATTTTAAATCAAAATAGATAATTTGAATGCAATAAATGCCTTATGGTTATATGAAAGTACAAGTCTTTGAGTAACCTAAGCCTAGTCATGGCATGAAGAGACCTTATGAGAAGGTATGTGTTTGGTGGCTTGGTGAGATGAGTGCACACAAGAATAAGTGGTTTTATGAGGTTTCTTGAGCATGCATGTGAGACATTATATCACTCATGAGATTTTGTATAGGTGCTATGAATGAGGAGTTAGACCAAATAGAGAAGAATGAGACTTGGGAACTAGTTCCTAGGCTTAAAAATAAGTATGTCTTTGGCTTAAAATGGGTGTTTAGAAACAAGTTGAATGAAAATGAGGAATTCACTTGGAATAAGACTAGATTGGTATACAAGGTATATGCACAAGTTGAAGGGGTAGACTTTGAGGATATCTTTGCACCAGTAGTAATATTAGAGGCCATTAGATTATTTCTAGCATATACATGATTCAAAGGGTTTAATGTATACCAAATGGATGTCAAATCTACCTTTTTGAATGGGAATTTGGAAGAGGAGGTGTACATAAAGCAACCTGAGGGGTTATCACTATTAGGTGACAAGGACTATGTTTTTAGACTGAAAAAGGCTCTTTATGGTCTAAAACAAGCTCCTAGAGTTTAGTATGTCAGGTTGGATAGGTATCTATTGGATCAAGGATTCAAAAGAGGAGTTGTAGATAGTAATCTATACATAAATATATAAGATGACAATCAATTGATAGTAGTTGTCTATGTGGATGACATCATCTTAGGTATAAATAATGAGAACATGACCAAGGTCTTTGTAGAGGTGATGAAGAAAGAGTTTGATATGTCCATGTTGGGAAAACTATCATTCTTTCTTGGGTTGTAAATCACTTAATCTGAAAAAGGTATATTCATTTCACAAGCCAAGTACATAAGAGAGATGTTGAAGATGTTTGAGATAGAATATTTCAAGGTAGTTAGTATACCTATGATCACAAGGTGTATGTTGAGCAAGGAATATAAGTCTCTAAAGGTCAAACATATGTCATATAGTTTAATGATTGGAAGTTTTCTATACACCACTACCTCTAATTTGACATGATACAAGCAGTAGCTCTTGTGGGAAGGTTTCAAGTAGATCTAAAGGAAAATCATTTTTAAGCAATCAAAAGGATACTTAGGTATGTCAAGGGGACTATAGAGTTTGGGTTGTGGTATCTAAGAAGCAAGGAGTTCCATTTTATAGCCTATATAGATGCAGATTGGGCAGGGAGTCTAGATGATAAGAAGAGCACTAGTGGAGGAGCCTTCTTCTTAGGTGGGTGCCTAGTTTCATGGATAAGCAAAAAACAACCATTAGTAGCATTATCCACTCGTGAAGCTAAGTACATTATAGTAGATTCATGTTACACTTAGGTCCTATGGATGAGACAAACCTTAAAAGACTACAAGGTAGAGTATGATGGTCCTAGCCCTATCTATTGTGATAATAAAAGTGATATAAGTGTCTGAAAGAACCTTATCATGCACTCAAAGACTAAGCACATTCCTATCAACTATCATTTCCTAAGAGAGTAGGTAATTGAATAAAATGTCAAACTTGAATATGTTTCTATACAGGATCATATTGTAGACATTTTGACCAAGCCACTTCCAAATTCAACATTTAAACACCTAAGATAGGAACTGGGTGTACTTATTGCCTCTAATAGTCACTAAGGAATTCATGTGCTTAAGGGGAGCTAATCAGGTGATCCATTAGCTTCAAGTGTAGGAGAGTAGTTCTGAGAAGGTATGCATGAAGATAGGGGGAACATTTTTGTATGATGACTCATAAACTCATAGTCTTGTATGTTGAGTATTTTATTTGTAAAGAGTGTGGTCCAAGGATTTGAAGACATCACTTTATCATTTATGTCAAAGGGGGAGAAAGTCAAAAATGAGGGAGAAATTTTTTGAGAGTCTTTTCTATCAATGACAAGGGGGAGATTGTTGAGGATTGTCATTGATGTTAAAAGTGCATCTTACATGAGGTTGATGTCATTGAGAGAGTGTACCTAGTTGACAACATGTTGATATGATAAGGAGCATTGATGGAGTGTTGTCATCAAAGTATGCTACCATGAAAGAGAATTTTAAGTCAAAAGAGAGAATTTGAAGGTAACAAATACCTTATGGTTGCATGAAGGTATAGGTATTTGAGTAGCCTAAGCCTAGTCATGGCATGAAGAGACCTTGTGAGAAGGTATGAACTTGGTGGCTTGGTGAGATGAGTGCACATAGGAATGAGTGGTTGTATGAGGTTTTTTAAACATGTGAGGCATTAAATCACTCATGAGAGTCTCAAGGTGAGCCTACAAGGGTAGGAACTTCAGACCAAGTCTGCACCTAGACCACTTCTAGACCTTGCCTAGTCTAATGAGGTATCATGATCTATTTTCAAGGCATGTGAATGATGTATGGTAATTATTAATCATGAGATAGGTTTCTTGATTATGTTATTGATATGGAGAGTGCATAGAAAGAAGCATGAAGGTTGGTTTCCTAATGTGGTTTGTAGGTCAAGGTCTAAAGAGTAAAGAGAGAAAAGGTAGCCTAATGAGGGGTCATGATCAGATTTTTGAGTGTTTGAGATTATTTAAGAATTTTCATAGGTGAGGTATTTTTTTTCAATTATTTTCATGTAGTTTTATGTCCTAGTATGAATGACAAGGCATGACAAGTATTTTGGAGGTCTCTCGAGTGCTCTGAATGAAAGGTTCTCAACCTGAGAAGGATTTTCTTGTGCTCGTTAACTCATCAAACCTTTTCATGGGAACATAATATATTAATGGTAGATGGGTAAGGGTCCTGTGTCAAAATTTTAGGCATTATTTTTTGGATTGAGGGGCTATGCTTTATGAATGATTGTTAAAAATGGAAATAGGTTTAAACCCTCTTAGAACCCTAATAAGGACCCAATGTTGAATATGTTCATCAAAAGTGCCTAGAAGGGATTGGTATGCATATGTAATCTATTTTATCTTTTAGTGGACTCTCCCAGGTACCTTTAGGTGGTATTGGTTAGAGAGAGGAGAGAGAAAATGTTGAGTTTTAGGCTTATTTCTAAAGAAGTTGATGTAGCTATCAAAAGTTATATTAGACTTGGTAAGAAAATGGATATTTAAATAAAGTAGAGACTCATTTTTCATGTTCATGAAAGTTTGTGGATATTTTATATACTTCTAGTGTGCTAAACCGGTTATCCAAGTTAGCCAGTGGCTAATAGGCCAAATGGTGCAAATAGTGAAAAACTTAGGCAACAATGAGAAGATGAATAAGAATGTGTTATCATGATAGAGTGATGAAAAAAAGTGCATGGATATGTTTTTTGGTATTTTTATGTTCTATTAATTCTTGGTATAAATCTTGGAAGTTAGGTATAGTGGTTAAATTGATGAAGCCAAAATGGCTTGTCTAACTCAGTGAGGTTAACAAATTGATCTGTAAGACTAATAGTTGCCACTAGAAAAAATGATGTTTATATTTTAATATGGTTTGGAGATGTCATAGGTTCATATACATGCATAATAAGTCATTTAAAATTTCTATACATGTGTTGGAGGTTTGAGTCATCATGACTAGTCTTTGAGGAAAACTAGCAGTTTTGAGTAAGTTACATGAGTGTTTTTGAGTCTTTTTGCCCTAAGTGATGAAGTAAAATGAAATTTTTGAGGTAATGGAGGTTCTGTTTATGTGATTTATTTTCATTTTTGTGTGGCTAAATAATCTTTTATCTTCAGTTATTCAAGATAGACCTTTATGTGTGTGTGAAGGCCTAATGCAAATAGTATTAATGGTGTGCTTCAAGTGCTGGTGGGAGATAAAAAGTATAATGGACATAAGATGATATTAAAGGGGGTATATTTGAGTGGTGTATGAAATTTTTCTATCGTGTGTGGAGTTTTAAAATTTTCCAAAGAGATTAAAGGGTAATGTGTGCTAATGAAGGACTAATTGAATTGGGTCTCCTTAAGGCCTAAAAGAGGTTTTGGTATTTTAAATTGTGTCTAACATATTATAATGATTGATTCATGTATTAATGTGTTATAAGACCTATTTTAAGAGTAATTCAAGTGTGCAAGTGTATATTTACAACCAAGAGGTTTGTGAACTAGAGGATTGTATATGAACAAGGCCTAACATGAAATAACACATTGAAGAGCTAAAGGAGGTCTTGTAGACCATCAAAGGGGTGTAGAGAAACTATAATGAAGATATAAAAAGGGTAATATAGATGAATATCAAGGTCACATGACCTAATCTATATTAAAGAGACCTAGTTGAGCAAATAAGCCTAGAAGGCAGTTTGAGAGAGATAAAAGTGTGAGAAGAGATAAAGAAGGTGATCATCATTTTCTATATGAGCAACAAGGTGTTTTGAAGGTGATAAAAAGTTTTATGTTGTTGAGTTGGTGCTGATTCATCTAGGAGGTTGGTGCCTCCTTATAGGTTGGTGCTTGATAAATCCTATTTGAGTGGGTTCTTGACTAGTTGGGGTTGGTGCTCCATATGGAGTTGGTGCTTCACTAAAAATTAGTTTTTATCTTATAAGACTGTAGTACATTTACATAAATCAGTGAGTTTTCTTCCCCTTGAGGGTTTCCCACATATGTAATATGTTATCTTGGTTCATGATCTTGTATGGCTGCATATGCTTTGTTAAATGTTCATTTTTATATGAATGGTTCATGTATGCTTAAGTGAAATTGAATGAATGTTTTGAAGACACTGATTCACCCCACCTCTTAGTGATTGTGCTTCCAATACTTAAGCATTTATTGATTAAATTGTAGCATTTAAAAATAGTGAAATCTCCCATATAGATTTCAAGTTAACAGACTATCGAATATGTCAAACAAGTTAAATATGTCAAGATTAAACATTTTCAAGCACTTAATGATTAAATTTGAGTGTCTACAAATGATGAACTTGGAGTGTCTACAATTTGAATCATTCCCCCTTACTCCCAGACTTTATTATAATGATGTAATTAAATTAAATTATTAAATTAAAAGAGATTCAAACCTAAGTGTGTATACACACTTTGTCTTTTGATGTGAAGCTTGATTGTGCAAGGTGCCTCAATGTAAAAGCCAACAATAATGTCATTAAAACTAGTTACTTTTCATATTTAAAATTTGAAAATCTTAAACTTGAATTTTGAATTTTGAAAAGAAAGCAAAGAAAGAATACACTTGAAGGGGTATAAAACATTATTATCCTATACCTTTAAAGTGGAGACATGTTAAGGAATTTGGAGAAATGTTAAACCTTATGGTGAATTAAGAGTGATCAAGTCTCAATTTTCAAAAACTAGTGAAATCCCTTGAGTTGGAAAGATTGTATACTCCACCTCTCATCTTAGAATGTAGAGTACTTTGTAAAATAATTATAGTAGAAGAAAAAGAGGTAGAACCACCAAATATGGTTCACTAAAGTGCTATCATAGACATTGAGTGTCACTATAATCTAACATGACCCACTTTCAAAATGAGATGAATCACACCTCTACAAACAGATCTAAATTTTAGTTGTAAATTTTGTAACTTTGAAACTTTTGAACTTTGAAAAAGTGAAATTTGAAAATTTCAAAGTAGAAACATGAACATGAATGAATATCATGCCCCCTATATCTATACCAAATTGATATAGAGTGTCGATTGAAATTGTAACTATTTGAAACCTATAACTTTTAATTATTTGAATGAGTACATATGCATGTCATATGCCCCCACAATCTAAAAAATTATGAACCATATGGTAATTATGAAAATTATATACTATCATAAATTTAATTTTTTTTGTTAATGAGTACTTGATTTATCAAGGCAAGCCCATTGTGATTCCCCACTTTTGAGACAAGGGATGTATCCTATAAGTCACTAATCTAAAAATAAAACTTTTAGATTGTGTGAAAGATACAATCATGTAGTAACATGTAAACATTTGACATTTATTGCATCATAGTATTGATTACAACATTACATTGTATATGAAACATGTATTGGATATATATAATCAATAAGGCGCATAATATGCATATGCATGATATGTATAATGGAAAAATAAGTATAAAGTAGAAATGATGCATGATAGGAAGGATGACACCATAGTAACAAAAAATGAACATACAAGTAATGTAACACAATTTACATATAATGTCACACATAAGGCCACAAAGGCCACATATAAGGGATATGAATGCCATACAAACAAACAAGGCCAAGGGCCAAAATCAAATGGTGTGATGATGTTATACAAGAAAGACATGTATATGTTACACACACAAGGCCAAGCGCTATATATAATAAGCAAATAAGTCCTAACTTATCATAAGGTAAAGTAAGAATTTGAAAATAAGTATATAAAAAATGAGGCTAGTATAAATCAACCATATTTATAAATGTCATTGTTAGAAAATAATATATTCATGTAACACAATGTAAAGTATGAGTGAGTATAAAAACACTTATATGATATACAACTCAACATGGTAGGGAGGTTGTGTATAGATACAACTTGTTGAAATGTTCACGGAGAATAAATAGATGCCCCTAACTTAGTAAGGTTGTTAGGTAAAAGGGGAACCCAACGTCAAAGAAACATGTAATAGTTTACCTTGTATCAGACTCACATACCTCATGAAAAGCATTGTGTATTAAAAACTAAAATATGTTATATATAGAAAGAAGTGAACTAGCAATATAAGAAAATGCATTTGAGGCCTTGACTTTGAAATTTTTAGATATTTTGGGATTTTTAAAATAGTTTATTTTATTTTTATTTTTTTTGAAAAATTGGAATTGAAAAGATTTTTAAAGTACTAATAAGCAAGGCTTATAGAATAAAAGAGATGGGAGAGATTCAAACAATTTGTAATAAAGTGCTAAAACATAGTGTGGTAAAGAGGAAGGCAAGCAATATGCCCCCAATACATGTATAGAAGTAGAACGATGTGATCATGTAAGTGTAATGGAATCCATAACATGGTAGATATTCCATAGTAAGCAAGTGTATTTACATAAATAATGTACATTGAAAGCATTACAAAATAGTTGTTTTTGGATTGTCTAAATTAGATTGAAAATCAAGAGGGTGAGTACCCAAAGTGAAAAAAGAGCCAAGGTCTAGAAGAATGCTAAAAAGGGGATAAAAGAATTAGTAATGAATTAAAAGAAAATAAGTTATGTACAAAGGAAAATATGTGAATAACTAATCAATATAATTGGCCCAACTAGTGGGTTGGGAGGATATCATAAGTTGTCTAACCAAGGATTTCAACAAGAGGATGCACATATGTATACCCAACTGCATGGTATGAAGTAGTGACTTCTTGTGAAGAGGATGTGCCAAATGTAGATGTCTCTAAATATAAATAGAATCATATTATTTAATATAACCATATGAATCAATGCGCATATACCCATGTAAACATGTATCTTGATGTACAATAGGATAAGATGTAACTACATGTACTTGTATTGAAGTGTTATGAAGAATCTATGATGCATAAGGAGATAAACACCTCTTTTTAGGTGCCACTTTATTCTTACAAGAATGTACCATGATCTTTGGAACTAATTTATTATGCTCATGTGTAACTATATCATGCTTATAAATACATGGAGAAATTGATTCTATAATATGCTCATGTGTAACCAGATCATGCTTATGAATAGTTGGAAAATATAATTCTATAACATGATTTTGAATTCCTAGATCATGCTCTTGAATAGTTTTGTATATTATTTCATTACCATGTTACTCATTGTATGTGCCAACCAACTGTTCTATAGGAGGAGTAAATATTATTGCTTCTAAAGGATATTAAATATTATTGCTTCTTAAGGATATTCATATTGGATTCATGGAATTTTAATCACTTGATTACCATGAATATATTTGAGACATTTATGCACTATAAAATGTAATTTTTAGATATTTTGTATCCAAGGGCATCTTAATATCATATCAAATACCCGTGTGCTTGGTAGAACTAAAAATAGAGTGGGGACTATGAGAGGTCCCACTTGTAAAGGTAACACTATAGGTCCAAAGAGTATCCTATGTATGAGAATCAAATGTTTTTATAACTCTAAAAATATCCTATAAATATTAACCCATTTAACCAACAAAGTGAAGGAATGTTATGGGACATGCATTTTTGTTTGATCCATTGTCTATCACAACACTATGTACGGATTGCTTGTTGACATATGCTCAAATAAAGAGTGTAGGTATATTTGAATCATCATCAACATCTTCACTATCATCAAATGTGATCATATGATGTGATGCTTGGTTACTTATATCTATACTAATGATGATATCGAATGGATACCCATATGTAGGAGGAGGTTGAGAATTGTATGCACAATGTACTTCAAAATTAGCCTTGTTATCCTTTGCTTCATGATTTGGAAAATAATATTTAAACATTTTTAGATTTGAATTGTCATTTAATTATGTCATAGTCTCTTTAGTAGGCATTTTAATATCATTAATAATATCATCAATGACATCTTGAGTCTTGTGCTTGAGCTTGAAACATCTATTTTTGGAATGTCCAAAACATTAATGGTAGTTACAATATGCTTTTCTATCAAAGATTTTATATTATGGTTTAGACATGTCTAATTCCAATGGTGGAGGAATAGAGATGAGATTGCATTCAAGTAGTTTTTTCAACAATACATTAGTAGGTGATGTTAACCTTGAGAATTGCCTTCTTGGTGGAGCTTGTAATTGAATCTTTTGTATTAACTATGAGATAAAATTATCTATAATCTTGACTTTTTTATTGCCTTCATTGTATTTTATTTTATAAATTGGCTTGCTTTTAAACTTAAAATTTGAGGTAGAATGGACATTTTAAGTATATTTGAGCTTTTTCAAAGTAAGCAATTTGATCTCACAGTTTTTGACTATATGGAATAGTTAAAAAATTGAACTTATCCAACATAATTAACTCTTGGAGTGGAAATTAAAAAAATGAGTGAAGATATATCAAACTTCATTATCAACCATTGGATTTGTCATTTTTTCTAGCATAGTCTTGTATCTTAGAACATATCCACTAATGTTTCACTAGACCCTTGTTTCAGCTTTGAAATTTTAGAATATGATAGTTGTTCGCTAATGTTGATAGAAAATTGAGTTAAAAAATATTTTTCCAATGGATTGAAATCCTTTACTAATTAAAGAGGAAGATTGTAAAACCATCTAAGAGCATATTATTTGAGACTTCTTGGAAAGAGTTTTTCAATAATTTTTCATTATCTACATAGTTTAGACAAGCTACATGGAATGCACACAAATGTTATATAGGATCATCTTTTCATTCATATAAAGGAAGCTTGGGAACTACAATACCAAATGATAATGGATGAGGTGAAATTTTGGGTGCCAAAGGGTTATCCAATCAAGAATATGAATTCAAGGAGGGGTTAGTATAGGAAAGAGTTTTCTCATGTTGAGATAGCCCAGCTTGTAAGGCAAGAACTATTTGCTCAAGAGTATTATTTGTAGAAATAAGTGGGGAAGTATAAATAGGTTGATTAGTCATAGACATGGATATCTATTGGAAACCAAGTGATGTTCCCAAACCAAGGGGTAGTGCTATGGAAGTAATTAGAGGTGTAACAATATGAATAGATGCAATAGTGGAAGTGGAAATAATGGAAAGACTATCTTGGGAACATTTATTTTGTTCATCTCCAGAAAAATATGAAAGTGTTAATCACCGAAGGCTTAGGGTCTTATATAAGTTAATCCATTTATCTTGTTTTTCCCTTCCTCTTCCTTTTCAAATTTAATAGTTCTTCCTTGATCTTATGAAATGTTGAAGTCTTCCCTTTGTGATATTCCTCAAGTTACATGTTTGAGCTTTCTAATGGGTAGTTTAAATTATAGCATCAACTCAAGTTCATCAACTATCACCATCCCTTTCCTCTTGGTCTTGAAAAGTTGGATGCTTTCTATCTAGCTTCCTTTTACTTGTGATATAGAGGTGGTAGTAGATAAGGGTGGTGTGACCAATGTAGTTGGTGATGGATGAAATGGGGGATTCCTAGGATTGGGATTTGGAAGATCTAATATGAAAAATGGTATGAATGTATAAGTGGTAATAAAGTCATGTATTGTAGGAGGAGTGGGAGGTGGTGGAGTATAATTTGTGATTAGAAGATGAAAGGACACGACTCAAGGAACATAAGAGGTTATCATGATTGGATGAGAAGAAAGTGTGGTTTCCATCTACATGGTGGATTAATGGGATATCAGTTGAGCTTTGCTAAGATAATAGATACTATATTCCCATTTTATTTGGTTTCATTTGAATATGATATTGAGTGTGTAATGATATTTGGGACCCTGACCATAACAATGACTCTTGAAGTTGGTGAAATTTTAATTGGGTCCATTGTTGGCATGGGGACTTGTCTACTTATGATCACGAAGGTGACTAAAATGGAAAACATTTTAGCCACATTTCCTATGATAGGTGACACTACTACTTGAATAATAGGTGGAAATTATGTTGAAATCCTTGGTGTCTTTTGTCTTTGGTATACCTTGGTCATTGGGACTTATTTTAGTGGGGCACTTGGTGTGGAAATGTCCACTTGAGGTACTATTTAAGGAGTGTCCACTGGGTTATCCTCAAGAGAAGGCATTGAGGGAGAAGGAAGGGTATTGTATTTTTCCTTATTTGTGTGGCTATAGGGGAAGGGATTTATTAAATTATAATATAATAAGATGAAAACTAAGAAGAAGAGGAAATAAAGGGTTGGATTACCTCCTACATCAATATTGACCTCTTGGAAAGTATTATTAGAGCTAGACCTAGCATCAAATTTATTATTAGGATGGCCTATGTTCCTAATGAATCCTATTGAACTTTAGAGGCTCTTGGTCCCTCTTCCACCTGCCTAGGATGTTTTGTTTGAAGACATGCAAGGATAATGTGTGTGGTGTTTATCTTTCTCTTTACATACTCATTGTCCTCTACATTGATGAAAACCCATTTATGAGGGTGGTTATTATGGTTGTATATAATGGACACCTTCTTTTTTAAGGCTTTATATGTGCTTTGACATTTCCCATTAGGTCCCAATAGTGTAGACCATGGTTATTCAAATAAAAAGATGACTTGTGTACTTCAACTATGTGAAAATCTATCCAAACTTTAAACATAATTATATCAAATTTTCAAGTAATTGGAGGCCATGGTGATTATTTAATCTCCTTGCGTATTGAGGCAACTCCATTAAAAAGTTGTTAGAAAATCTCTTCCTCCACCAACTTATTATAAACATAAATGGGAAATCTTAGGGGGGACACGAGTACTTCCTCTATCCCAATGATTATGTAGTCAAGATAATATCAGTAGGCCCCCATGATCATAATGAAATTTGTCATTTAATTTGATACCTTATGCATGTGCTCTTCATTGATGGTATGGTAGACTGAGGGATAAAAGTAGTCACATGTTTTAGTAATGTAGTGCCTAAACCTATGGACATATAACTTTAAGGAGTGATAATGGAATGGTGTCCCTAGAGTAGGGGTCCATCTTATAATTTTTCAAATAATATTTTGGAAGAGGTGGCATCTATCAGATATGACATCATGTAGAAATTTTCCCTTTTCCTCACCCCTGAAACTTGTTGCTTGAGATTGAAAGAATTAATTTATCCCAAGACTGCAATTAATCTTTCATTGATTATCATATAAATTGGGGGCACCTAAAACTTGTTACCCTGAGATATTTTAGGAGTTTTATATTTTTGAATCATCAAATCCATGCCAATTCAGACCTTGAATTTGAATTAGTGAATAGGGATGTTTTCAACATCTTCCTTGTTGACCCACCTCTCAAGGTTTTCAACCCAACCCTTGAATGCTTCTAATGTTGTTTTTGGTGATCTATTCAAACACAACTTATTTATTGTATAGAGATATTGGTTGGGGAATTTGATAGTATTATTCTATGGAAATTCCAACTAGGTTCATGTAATTTTTTTATTTTTATTTAATGATAAGATGATATTGTCCAAATATTGTGTTTTGACAGAGATGTTGTGGAACAAGTCGATACAGGAAAATAATTATAGTTTGGTATTAATTTGATGGATCCCATTTTTTTTGCATGGTCAACAGATCATCTATATAAGTGGATTCTTTGGAGTAATGTCTCTCTTCATCAAAAAATTGCCTAGTACGAGTGACTTCATCATAAACTATGCTATAATGCTTAAACATCATTCTAAGGGCATCCCAAATGAATTGAGTTGTTATGAGCACTTGGTTGTTTCCATATCAGAACATATAATAGGCCATGGTTCTATAGTAGTAAATTATCTTTATGGTATACTAAAGACACCCAAATTTGGTTAAGCAACACAAGTACTATGCTTTTTCATGACTTTACATCTAGAAGCTCTTAATACTGAATAAAAATCTATTGGCGCATCCTATATTGGTCTTACGTATTTTCTCCTAATATTTATTTTAAAATTTTCATTTAGATTTCACAAGTGTTATTTTTTTATTCAAATTCTTATGTGTGTCATAGGGATCCATGTTATTTTTAACTTTTTAATTTCATTATTTTCTTATCCCTATACAAAACCACTTTTTACAGATGAATAAGCCTTGCGTGTTTATTCAAAAACTCCAATCTTACCCTAGTATATTTTTTATTCATTATTTAGAGTCACATTTCATTTTGGGTCTCTTTTTATGACCATTTTATCTTATTTTAATTATTTTTCATGATTGTAAGTTTTCAAAATTGAATTATAAGTATTCTATTTATAAATCCCTCAAAGGCATTTACATCTAGCACTTATCTACCTAGAAAATCACAATTGAATAAAAACACATCACAATAATCTCAACACATGTATTTTATATATCTTAAGTTAATATTGTTACGTATGAATTACATGCTTATAATAAAGGAAGACCTAGGTGAAAGAACATTTAAATTCATAATGCACATGATCTAATCACACACATAATAGAAGGAGAACTATAAGTAATGGATATGTAGGTAGAGCTCAATTACAATGGGGTTTTCAAGCCAAATCGACTCAATTCTTTGTCAGTTATACCCATTTAATGTCTCATCTCCATGTACAAGACCTTGATAAGTTTTTGGGAGAATAGAAGATAAACATAGTATAAAATACACTATCACATATTTTTGGTAGGCTGAAACACATTTGCAAGAATTTTAGCATAGTTCATTAATTCTTAAATGTACCTCACAATCAACATAGACAAACCCACACCTTAGGGATAAAACTACAGGTCATAGTAGTCCAAATCCATTGGCCACATCTTAGTTAGTCAAATAGTTACCCATGTAGATATGAAGGCATCACTCATTATCATAGTCAGTTACAATCATCTACAAGCTTGCATGTTCAGATTACAAATAAATGATCATCCTCTTTCAATGTCCTTGGATAAAACCCTAAATTCTCATGTATTTACAAATTATATTTTCATTTGAATAATTATTGACTTGAAATATATTTTACCCAAGAGTTTATCTTAATTATATTAAAACCATCTCAATCCAAATGTTGATCAAATATGTTTAGTGAACCTGATCTTTATTTTTTGAATATTGCAAGCCCTAACTTTCCCTAAGTTTTCTCCTTCTAATTTTTTCCCTAGGGTTTCAAATATATATTTTTATTTATTTCTTATGTTGGATTGTTTTCTAGCATTAGTTTGTATCTCTCCTCTTGTTATCATTTTAACATTTGGAAATTTTAGAATGGCTAAAAAATAATATCTTCATCCTCTTCCCATTGATGATATATTATGCATTTCTTATAATTATAATAAAAAATGGACTAACAATCAAGACTTTGTGTTAGATTCTAATGAAGAGCATGACTATGTGTAAAATGATGATAATGATTATTTTTAGCATGATGATAATGAATAATAATATTCAATTGATGATCAATGTGATAAAGAGAGTAATGTAAGTGAATGTCCTTCTCCTACCTATTCTATTTTTTCTCTTCAAAACCAAATGAATGAAACTAGAATTATAATTCCAATGGAACCCATTATTGGTGTGCATTATTTGATAACATCCTATGTTATCAAAAACTTTTGCCATGCCTCTTTTTCACATTTCAAAAAAATAAAGCCAATAAAATTAAGATTTCATTGCATAATGCAAATGATAATTGTGTATCTCATGAGTTAATTTACAGTTATATTAATATTCCTTTTATAAATTATGACCCTTTGACAAAGGTAGAAAGTGTAAATGCATCCCCTACTCCCTCTTCTTATGAAAATGAAAATGTTTTTATTTCACATGTTAATAATGATATTGAACATTATGTTCCTTTGAAAAATGATGATGCTTCAAACAAGGTAAAATGTTTAAATGCCTCTCATACATCATATACTTGTGAAAATAAAAGTGTTTTACTTCAAATGTTGATGCTCAAAGTGAAAAACATAATGATCATGATGTGGATTGGAATGATGGTTATAATTATGTGTATAATGAAGAGGAGAATGTTTTTACTAACCCTAATATGGTTTCTTATTTACATTTATTTCATGTTGATGATGATTTAATGTTACATGATCAATCAAATGATAGTGTGATTAATGATAATGTTATTGCATATTGTCATGATGTTCCTACTTTCCCTTTGCAAGTAAAAATGGGTGAATATATTGATTCTAGTGATGAGAATAACAATGTTATCTCTTATATTTTAATATAAGTTAATATGCCTTTACAAAATAATAATGGATTAAATGCCAATAAATCTCCCAAGCCTACCATTATTCAAGAACAATCTATTCCAAGGCCTTATTTTCCTATTCAAAATAGTGTAACAATGGCTAATATTAATAATAAAATTCAATTATTAAAAGAGCCCCTTAAAGTTCCTAATATGCCTTCTCAAGAGGTTCTTTCCTTAATGAATGTTGTTGGTAATTTAAAACATAGATTTCATCAACTCACCTGGGAAAGTAAGACACCATTATTGGGTTGATTCATATGCTATATATGATAACCCTATAGTGCACAATTATATGCCTTCTCAAGAGGTCCTTTCCTTAATGAATGTTATTGTTAATTTACAAAATAGAATGCTTAAATCACCTTGGAAAGTAAGACACCATTATTGGGTTGATTCAAATGCTATATATGATAACCCTATAGTGCACAATGTCTCTTATGCACCATACCATGTGCTTTTAGATATCAACATTTTTAAATTTCAATGGAATTGGGGATCTGTATTTACATATTAGAGATTATAGAAAAGTAATGAATGGTTTTAATGGTAACATGATGTTATTACCATTGTGTCCAAAGATTTAGAAGGTGATACATTGAATTTGGTTCATAATTATCTTTCTAGTGGGTCTTTACATACATATGTCGAGTTAGAGGAAGTATATATTATGCACTTTATTCAAAATAGGGGACCTAGAGTTACATATGAGATATTACCATCCTTACATTAGGCAAAGTTATATCCAGTATTTGATTATATATCATAATTTAAAACATGTGTGCAATAGTTAATTTATCATCTAATAGATTTGGAGACACAATACATCTTTTCTAGGGGTTCATTTTTCCTTTTAAAGAAAAGTTTTTGTATCAAATGTCTAAGTCATTTCAGAATCTTTGCTATGAGACTATTGCATTAGAAAAGGAGTTAGAACTTTTACAAACAAATAAATCAAAAGATTTTGATATTGAGTTATTATTGATAGACTCACTTAGTGCAATTTAAGAGCCTAATCTACCTCTTCTTGAGGAAAATATTCCATAGAAACCATAAGTTCTGATACTAATTAAAAGGAAAGAATAAGTTTTCAAATAAGCTCCTATATTAATTAGAGTGCCTTATGTTAAAACTCAACCCATTCTATTTGATTATGTCATAGATAGTCAGAATTACATTCTTTAGACATTATTGGATATAAGGAAGATTTCACTTCCTCCAAATCATTATCATCCACCACATTGTTCGGACAAAATTAGGAATCAACCTTATTTTAACTATCATTGCATTAATGGTCATTAAGATCATGATTATTATTCACTCACAAAAATGTTTGAGTAGTGTGTTGATAGAGGTATTATCATGTTTGCTAACAGGACATCCATATCTCCTTCTAATTCCACCAGATCACAACCTACCATGACTAAGTTATCTGAAGATGTTCATATTAAAGAACCAATGGTCACTCATCACATGACTTAAATGCATATAGATAATCATGTTATGAGATATAAATTATATCTTGAACTTAAAAAAAGTGGAAGTCAGTATAGAAAACTAAACAAACCTATAACAAAGTTATCGTATAAGGAAATAAGAATCAATCAACAATGACAATACATCAACAAATAAAGGTTTTTTTTATCAATATTACATAAAATTATAATTAGTCATAATAAGATATTTATACAACTAGAGTACAATAATTCATATATGCAAATTGATTAGTATGGTTCATATTTTTTATTTCCTTCAGGTTGGTCAGATGATTATTATAGTTACAAATAGTTCTCTACATGATTCTTAAATATACATTGAAATTTAATTTTAAAAATTCTAAAATTATGAATTTATAATAAAATTAAAGTTTACATTTAGAAGTGAAATGTGCCAAATTAATAAGATAAAAAGTAACATGAAATACACTACCAGTTTATCCAATAGAACATAGATTAGTCACTCAATAATGGGAGCATTTTCAATATGACCCTTTATCTCCATATCGACATCCTCAATATCTACTAATAGTGGAACACTAGAATTAAATGCCTTAGGGTCTTCATATTGACATCCTCAATATCTAATAATAGTGGACCACTATAAGTAGATGCCTGGGGTCTCCTCAAGTCCTTGACCTTTATCTATCCCTCCACTCTTGATCCTCATAGATAGCTAGTCTAGCCTTGAGGTCTGCATGATATATTTATATTCAAATATAATCATATTATAACCTTGGACTTAAGGCAATATCTAGATTAGCAGGGGGCATCTATGTTCTATGTAACTATGCCCTTGGGTCATCCTACTCTCTGTCAGTCCAAACATAAATAATAATGGCAATGATAATGTGATCAAATTATTAGATGTGTTTCTATATTGTATCTAACATGGATAAAAATGATAAATTTCCATTGGTTTATTAGGTATAGGTATTTTTTAAAACTATACAAGTTTTTATCCTGTGTTCACCATGATTGATAAGTGGTTACAGTTAAAAATTTACCTACCTTTACATGCTTCATTGCTAATAAATAGGGTGAAGGGGATTATTCCATGGCTTACCTCCAAGGGCACATGCCTCCTTTATTCTCATCCTTTTCCTCCTCCTTCCTTCATAATTTATTTTCTAGAATTATGACTATGAAAATAGAGGAGTCAACTATCGCAGAGAAGTCAAATGATCAGTCGTCTGTGAAATCTTACGATCAATAGTCACTAAGTCCAATGATAACTCAAGGTTGAACTGTATGAAGATTTTGTATAGATATGGGGGAATAGTTATTCCTCACCCCAATGTGGGAAGCTCTGTTACATGAGCAGGGAGATGAGGGTCATGGCCGTTAGTAGAAGTATTACTTTTGTAGGTTTGATGATTGTGATTTTTTTAAAACAAAGGCTTGGTTTTTATAAGGGTTTGTGTGAAATAATTTATTGATAATTTTTTGGTGTTTGGTTGATGCAAATATTATTTCCAATATAACGGAGGTGTTGGGTTTGAGGAAACAAACCCTCCCATGGCCAAAGCATTTTTGGCAGCATTGTGGGCTTAAGAAGTGTGTATGTTCAATGAAAAGGGAACATACAAGGTTTGGACAAGGGAGGAAGAATAATAAGAATTGTAGTGGAAACTATGGAGTTAATTTTTTTATAAATTTTATGTTATAATATTAGTATTTTTTTTCCAATAGAGGGAAATTGAAAATAAAAAATAAAAAATGTTGGAGGGGTTAGTTTTAGGTTGTTTGTAGTGGAAAGCCTAGATTTCACATTTGATGTTACAAACTTAAGAGTTATTGAGTTTAATAATTGTTTGGTTTATAAACATAGAATCAATAATTATTTTTGGAACATAAGTTATTTAATTAAGTTTACACTAGCAATGAGTCACATGAAAATGGGTGGATAATTGAAGTGAAGTAGAAACTAATGATGACTAACATAGATATATCTGATTGTATTTTAGCTATCATGATCGGTGTTTTTATGGGAAGTATAGTCACCTATCATAATTATTGTGAGTGAAATCTAAATTCAAATTATCTATGGGAAGTGGGGCCACCTTTCATAATTATTTTGAGTGGACTCTAACTTCAAAAAATTTATGAGAAGTGGGGTCACCTGTCATAATTATTGCAAGTAAACTCCAACTTCAAAATTTCTATGGAAAGTGGGGTCACCCATCATAATTATTATGATTTGACTCTAAATTGGATCTTATGTAATTAAAGAGTATACACATGGAGTCCATGTGCTCCATTCTATATTCTGTTAGGACTTGTTCCAAAGTCTTAACATTAGGTTAGATTTTTGTTAGGTTAATAAATAAATATTGTTAATGGGGCATGCATCTTTTAGTAAAGACACCCCCATAAAATAAACCTACTTAGTTTTAGTTTTAGGTAGTTTTTATATTTTATGTTAATTAATTAGAACTACCTTACTGGTTGTTTTCCCGTAAGTTATTGGTTATAGGATGAGTTGTTTTTACCGGTGAATGGTAAAAACTATATAAATCCATGTTTGCATTGTAAAAGGGTTAACGGAGTAAAGGCACCCTTATGTAATTGATATTTTAAATATTAATAAAATACTTGTGCACTCACACTAAGCAGGGACAAGGTTCAATCTATTTTGTTCAAGGAGTTATCAGTGGTATCAGAGCATGGTTTTGTCCAGCATGGTGAAATTTGGGAGCATTGGTGAATTTGAAAGGAAGGCAAGGTGAAAAGTCAAATTCACATGATATCAATTTGGCATGAAATAAGGTATGCCATATAAAGTAAAAAATTTATTGGTTTAAATGTTTGAAAAATTATTAAATTATTTTAATTTTTCAAATATTCTTTTGCATTTAAACCTGTGTATTTCTCTTATATGACCATCTGGTCATTTTAGCCACTCATACTCCATTAAAATTGTGTTCAATTTCCTCCTCTGACATTAAAATGAATTTATTAGCATTTAAATGTTATAAAATTCATTATTTTTTGCAAAAATCAAACTTGTACAGCCTGTTTCCTATTGAAAACCTTTGTAATTTCCATTCATGGCTGCCTTTGTTATTTCAATTCATTCTCAACCCTCTTAAAATTCAAAACACCTGCCAATCTTGATTAAACCCCTATTTCGCATCATCAAAAAGAAAATCTAATTTTTTTTCTGAGTTGTACGGCCTTCCAACGCCCTAGCTGTAATTTACATCCTTTTCTATCAAAAACTACTTCTAAAATTTGCTAAAACTCAGCCAAATCCTTTTTATACTGCTTGTACGGATTTGTACGACCTCTAGGAGAGAGAACAGGTGCAGAGAAACTTCTAGGAGCAGCCATGGCATCCCAGGGAAACATGGTGCATGTTTCAACTCAAGAATTTTTTTTTTTTGGTTTCTAAAGTTTGGATATTAAATATTTGTCTTAGTTGGGTCCCACGTGAGAAAGCCTGAGTGAGAAGACTGAAAAAGGGAAAAAGTTTGAATTTATTTACACACATGTAATTTTTTTTTCCCTCATAGACAAAATCTAGAATAAGTATAAATTTTTGAGTGTTATATTCTGAAAATGCTCTTAGAGTAATTGGTTAAGCTTATTATATAAAGAAGCTTGCAAGGAGGAGGTCAAGGGTTCAAATCCATTCTTTTGAAAAAATTTCTTTTTACTTTAGAATATACTTTTTTTGTAAAAGGAATATTCCCTTTTAAATTTAAAATTTGTAAAATGCATACTTATTCTATTGTGTTGTTTTAAAAATTGAAAAAGGGGGAATTCAAACCTATTTCTTTTACAGTGTTGTGGTGATATAAGGGTGTAATTGGTGGAATAAGGTTGTAATTTGGTGAAATAAGGGTGTAATCATTGATTTTGGTGAGGTTAAGTGCAAAACCCATCAAAATTTTTTGTTTTTCTTTTTTACTCTACACGGAGGTTAAGTGAAAAACCCCGTAGAAGCAGTGTCTTGTGCAGTGAGTGTGATATTTGTTTCATCTCTTTTGCATTTTGTCACACTTTTCTCTACTTCACTTGCTTTTATTTCAAAATGTCGAAGATTCAAAATTTGCTTTCAAATGGTGATAGATTAACAATTTCCAATTATTCTGATTGGAAATGATTGATGGAGGCTTCACTAATTTTTAATGAGTTATGGGATATTGTCAAGAATGAAAATCCCACTTTGCCAACAGAGCAAGATAAATTAGATGTATTCAATTTGCATGATTCTAAGGCCTTATCTCTCATTAAATGTTGTTGTAATCATGATACTTATGTTCATATTGAAAATTCTCCTCATAGTTACACTGCATGGAAAACATTATCAGATTTGTATGATAAGAAACCTAAGCATAAGAAGATATATATTCATATGCAATTGTTTAATTTGTCATTAGATGAAGATGGGGATATGGGAGAATATATGTCTAAGTTGAAAAATATCACTACTGAGTATACTAAGGCTGGTTTTGGAAAACTAGATGATGACCTCATAGTCACTACTGCTTTGAAAGGACTACCAGGGTCCTATAGGAATTTTGTTGAAATGTTGCATGTCTCTGACAAGATCATAGGCATCACCTTTGATAATTTGGCTAAGTTTCTCATCCAACATGACCTCTCTCTACCCAAGAAATCTAAGAAAATTAAAGAAGCCCATGTTTTAGAGTCAAAGCCTAGTTCGTCTTCATCTGGGCATCAAAACAATAGAGGAAATAGTTATAGAGGGGGTCGAGGTTACAGAGGTAGGGGTCATTCAAATAACCAACAATCTAACCAATCACATTCACATGAAACAAGTGATTGAGGACATGGTCATAACTCATATAGGGGCAGAGGTCGAGGTAGATCAGACATTCAGTGTCATAAATGTGGAAAATTTGGTCACATTGCCTCATAATGTAGGATTCATTTTGATAAAATTTAGAGGCCACAAAAAGTGACTAAGACTAACTCTTCTTAGTATGCCAATTATGACTATGATGAGTCTAGTAATGTTTCCCATGAATCTGCATTCACTACTTTGGGGCACATTGATTATATTGAATATGAGGCTAGAGATGAGCTCACAGATACATGTGTTTTAGACATAGGAGCAAACAAAAACATTACATTTAGGAGAGATTTATTTTGGTCTTTTAGGGAAGCTTATCTCTCTCCATTTGCCTTAGCAGATAAGTCTATGCATACACCACTAGGACTTGGATCTATTCGGATTCTTCTTCCTAATGGGTCTATAAAATACTTGGAGGATATTTGGTATGTTACCACATTAAAGAAACATTGACTTTCTTTGGTAACTATTCAAAAGAAAGGATATCAAATAGTGCTTGAAAATGGGCTCATTTACATCAATTCAATGAAAGATGATAATAAAACAATGTATATAGGATATGAAGATGAAAACTTGGTTAGATTGCATTGTAAAGTGCTTCCTCCCACTATAGCACTTGTGGCAGTTGTTGACACAAGAGCAGGTACTATGCTATACAATGATTATGGAATCTCCACTATGGACATTTGAATATCCACTCTTTAGTGGATTTTCAGAGATATGGTATGGTGAGTGGGTTGCCCACTTTTCACAAAGATAGTATTCTTTGTGAGTCATGTGTTTTGGGCAAACAAAATCAGGAAAAAATTCCTAAACAGTCATCTTGGAGAGCTAACAGATGTTTACAATTAGTTTATAGTGATGTATGTGACATGAAAAAGTCATCTATTGGTGGGTGTAGATACTCTGTCTTGTTTATTGATGACTTTTCTTAGATGACTTGGGTATTTTTTATGAAAAACAAATTTGAAGTTTTCGCTAAGTTTGTTGATTGGTTACACTTAGTCAAAAAAGAAATAGGTTCACATTTGGCCACTCTTCATTCAGATAATGGAGGTGAGTATAACTCGAATGAATTTTTAGATTATTGTTGAGAACATGGCATTCATCGACAATATAGTAATGCTTATACTCCACAACAAAATAGAGTATCTAAACGGATGAATAAAACTTTATAGGGAACAACACATGCTATGTTACACTATAAACAAATTGATGATAAGTTTTGGGCAAAAGCCATTGCTACTGCAGTATATTTGAGAAATAGGCCCCCACAGTTGCACTTTTAGGAAAAAATCCATATGAGGCATGGTATGGGTTTAAACCCAAAGTTAAACACTTGAAAGTGTTTGGATGTCTTTGTTTTGCTTTGGTTCCTATTAAACATAGAACTAAGTTGGAACCACGAAGTCAAAAATACATCTTTCTTGGTTATTTTGAAGATAAAAAAGGGTTTTGTTTGCTTGCACAGGATTTAGGCAAATTCATAGTGAGTCGAGATGTAATATTTGATGAGTTTGGGACTATGAACACTGCAGAGATTGATTCTCAACTTGATAGATTAGAGAATAAAAATACAAAAAGAGATAAGGGCTTGAATAATGGGGATAACTCTTCAAATTTATGGTATGAAACTCAAATTCCTTCACTTTCCTCTCCTTCATCTACAAGTTCACAGGTTGATGACTTATAAATTGTTGAAAATTCTCTAAGTCCCCCTTCAAATGATGCACATGATGAGAATTCTAGAGTCCCTAATTTGAATAATTTGTCTAAGTATCCAAAATGGGCTCAAAATACTTTTTTTGACTTGAAAGCAGATGAAGTTGGTTTAACAGGGCCCAAGAATTCTTGAAAATAGGTAAACTATGCTATGGTTGTTACTACTTCTTCCTCTGAGCCATCCACTTTTGAGGAGGCATCTACTGAACATGTTTGGCAAAAGGCAATGAAAAATGAGTATGATGCCATACTTAGCAATAATACATGGGTTTTAGTTGATCCTCCTCCACATGTTAAATCCATCAGTTGTAAATGGGTTTATAGGACTAAGTATAAATCAGATGGTTCCATTGATAAACATAAGGCACGACTTGTTGCAAAAGGATATGCGCAACAAGAAGGTATTGACTATGAGGAAACATTTGCACCAACTACTAAATGGCACACTATTCATATGGTACTTGCCTTAGAAGCACAAAATGGTTGGAAAGTACATCAATTGGATGTTAAAAGTGCTTTTTTAAATGGTGATTCACAGGAAGAAGTATTTATGAAACAACCTTAGGGTTTTGAACAGGTGGGCGTTGAACACAAAGTGTGTAAATTGATAAAAGCTTTGTATGGCACCCAAGGCTTGGTATGAGAAAATGGATTCATACTTGAAATCCATTGGTTTTCATCATAGTGAATCTGATGATACTCTCTATTTTTGAGTGCAGGGTAAGAAAATGGTGATACTTGTTCTCTGTGTCGATGACTTGTTTATCACAGGTAATGATGGAAACCATAACAAGTCTGTGAAGAAGGAATTAAAAGATGGGTTTGAGATGACAGATCTTGGACTTCTTCACTACTATCTAGGCATAGAGGTAAATCAGAAAGAGCATAGTATTTTCATTTCACAAACTAAGTATATTTCTGAGTTATTAGAGAGGTTTGGCATGAGTGATTGCAAACCTGCCCTCACTCCCATGGAAAGTAATTTGAAATTATCTAAGGATGATAGCAGTGCCTTTTTTGATGGCACCACATACAAACAATTGATGGGAGGTTTGATATACTTGATGACTACCAGGCCTAATATTTCATTTTTAGTTAGAATTATATATAGGTTTATGCATGAGCCTAGAGAAATTCATTGGCATGTAGAAAAATGAGTACTTCATTACCTTCAAGGAATGAAAACATATGGCCTTGAATACCACCACAACAAGAAATTCAAACTTGTTGGATATTGTGATGCAGATTTTAGTGGATGTGTGGATGATAGAGTGTCAACCACAGGATACACTATGCATATGGGTTCAACTGCCATTGCTTGGTATTGTAAGAAGTAGGATACAGTGGCAAATTCATCAGTAGATTTAGAGTATATTGCAACATGGGATACTTCCATAAAAATTGTTTACCTTCGTCGTATTCTTGAAGATCTTCAGGGTTCTCAATTTATTCCTACACAGTTATACATTGATAATCAAAGTGCAATCAAGATGTCCAAGAATCCTTGCCAAAAAAAAACATATGGATGTCAAATACCATTATCTGCAAATGATGGTGGCAAAGAAAGATCTTGATCCAATATATTTCCCAACTACCAATCAGACAGCTGATATCTTCACAAAGCCCCTTAACAGAATCAAATTTGAAAAATTTAGAAAAATGCTTGGTATGTGTCCAACGACTTGACTTTGGATCATAGGGGGGTTTGTTAGGACTTGTTCCAAAGTCTTAACATTAGGTTAGATTTTTGGTAGGTTAATAAATAAATATTGTTAATGGGGCATGCATCTTTTAGTAAAGACACCCCCATAAAATAAACCTACTTAGTTTTAGTTAGTTTTTATATTTTATGTTAATTAATTAGAACTACCTTACGGGTTATTTTCACGTAAGTTGTTGGTTATAGGATTAGTTGTTTCTACCGATCATTGGTAAAAACTATATAAATCCATGTTTGCATTGTAAAAGGGTTAATGGAGTAAAGGCACCCTTATGTACTTGATATTTTAAATATTAATAAAATAATTGTGCACTTGCACTAAGCGGGGACAAGGTTCAATCTATTTTGTTCAAGGAGTTATCATATTCCATAGGGTACAATTTTGAATGCAATAACTATGCATGACAAATGGGATCAAAACTTCTACAAATGAGTTGTTATCTGTATATATTAGAATCATTTTTATGACTCTAAATATCATATAACATTGATTGGATAACTAAAAAGGATTTGCATTTGAAATATTTAATGATGGAGATTTCTAGGTTAGCGTTTCCTATTTTATGATGAATGATATGAAATCCCTTCTCTGTAGACCACATGAATAGATTTTTTTCAACATTTTTTTATCTTTCTCAACTTCATGTAACTATATTGGAAATTTTATATATCTTTATCTTTTCTTACATTATTTCATTTTTATTAATATTAAATTACTCTCATAGCTTACCCTTATCTTTTGTATTGTATTTAATCAATTATAAGGTGCCTTTGCTAAAAACTATTGAAATATAGATTAATATGAAGCTAATGATATTTGAATTCATTCTTTATGACCCCAAGATTTATTTGATCTCACAATCAACACCAATTTTAACCCAAAATCTTGGGAAATCTCTCTAAATAATCTTAAGTCATAATTAAGCATGCTTTCTTCACAAGATTAATCCTTAATCAAAAGCTTAAATCATTTCAAATTCACAACCTATTTTTAATCATTCCCAAATTAAACACCTTGAGCTTACACATTAGCGAAACAAATGTCCTTAAAGTTCAATAGTTCACAATCTCACTCACCCAATTCTACCAAAACTTTATTACACCTCCATAAAAATCTTGATGTCATGTGATAACCATCTAATAAAACTAAAGATCATTTATATATTGTAGTGACAAGCTTTAATCAAAGAAAAAATAATTTGAGCAGAGTCATTTCTGGGTAGAAACAGTGTGCAAATTTTTTGATCAAAGCATTTTGAATCACCATTTGTGATTCATCATCAGGAAAAATATACATGAATAGAACCTTAGACCAACTTATTTATAAATATTTATCAGTATATAAAGATACTCAAACAATCAAAATTGCCATTAATGTTTTGGAACATTTGTTATTAAATATAAATATTTTAATCAAAAAAGGAGCTCACATCATTTAATTGAATACACTTGTCCTTCCCTTAAAATTGTACATAACAACCATTTTCCTGTAACTCCACCTTTCACTCATCCACCATATGTAAATTCTCAATTCCCTCATCAAGCCAAAACCATAAACCAATTTTTAAGTTAAACAATGTTCTCTTTTATATGAATCAACAAGACAACATTCAAAGGAAAGAACCACTAATTAGAATCCTCTCATGGTTAATAAATGAAAATCCATTCAACAAGAAAATTCAAAAAGCTATACCAAGCAATGCTAGCTTTAAACAAATGAAACACTTATTGCAATATTATTTGAGGAATTTAAAGGATTTCATGATGCATAATTATCACATTATGACATAAGAAAGCTTAGGTACGTATCCCTAAACAAATAAAATAATATTAAATGAGGAGATAAATGAGGTAGATCTTAGAGATTAGGATTCGATTGGTTCTTAGTCCCTAAAACTCACATTGATCTCCCATTTTTTATTTATGGGCAAAAAAATTAAATAGAGATAGTGGTTGTATTAGAATGGATAATGGAGAAGCATATACATTTTTTATTAAAGAGCAAACAATTGGTGGGGTTTATAAATACCTACAAAATATAATGAAAGAGAAGTCATCAATTTCTAAGAATTGTCAAGGATTTGGAATGTCAAAACTATAGAATAAAGATTGGTGATACTCAAAGAATTTATTATTGAAGGAAAATAAATAACCCCATAATCAACTTATGGTATCACATTCATGAAATGTTGGGCTAGATATTTCTTCTCTAAGATTATAGTTCTATGTGGTTTCTGTAGGGATGGTCAAATAAATGGGATCAAGTTGGAGTTATTTATTATTATTCAACTAAACCCTAAAACACCTATCCTCTTCAACCATTTTTAATATATTATTGATACCATAAGGTATGACCTAGCTAATTTTCAAGGAACCCATGTCTTCAGATAGTACTTATTTATGTGTTACATCTTTCTCTTTGAATTTAGAGTCATTTTATAATTTTAACCGTATTTGAAAGTGATAGTATTAAGAGTATGATATATTTTCATGAATTGTGTCTACCCATAACAAGAATAGGAAAATAATCCAAATACTCTATATTTTTTGATAAATTCATAGTCGTCATCTATGAACTAATTTTGGGTAAAGAAATACCAACTCTACATTAATGATCTATTAATGTACTCAAGCCACCCAAAAAACCACACATAACTAATTGGTATATATTTGAAGATTACACAGTGTTTAGGTGTTATGGAAGTAGGCTAAAACCCTATGTATTTCTAAATTATGTCCCACATAGGGTGTTGTTTATGGAATACATCAAACATATGTTTGAAATATATGCCATTAACTTTTATGGAAATACAAATAAATAATATCTTTCAATTTTTCCTTCATTTCATGATGGGCTCAAGTATGATATAAATAGTTTAGCATTTTTTGTTAATATTATAATAAAAATAAATTCAAGCTTGACTCATATTAAAAATATGACCCAAATGGGATATTAAATTTGAATATGTTATAATATAAGTTCAATCAGTTCATTCATGAAGGGAGGTCAAAACTTTAAAATATATCTAATCTATCTTCATGGGAAGAATCTATTGCTAAAATAGATGAGATGGCTCAGGAATAGGGAAAGTATATGAATCATTTATTAAGCATCTTGATGGTGGTCCTCTAACCTCTAACTTGGATAATTTTTTATCCAAATAAAATATCCAAAGTACATCCAATTAAAGTTCCTACAAAATTCAAATAAAGTTTAGATATATGTAAATGAACCATAGAAAAACAACGCAATTAATCTAAACTTAGGTGTCAAGTGGCACACAAAATGAATTTTGACATCATGAATATAATCACGCCTTTTTTGAAATGTGGAATCAAGAACACACTATGGAAAATTTTTATGAGGAAGAGGATGATGATAATGAAAAATAAGAAGTCAAGGTATTTTCTTAGTATAAGCCTAACATGAAAAAAGAAGCGTTAGAAACATTTCCTATTGGTTTTCCATATTAAAACAATATGGATAAAATCATGGTTAAATTGGTACAAAAGGACAATGAATTTTACAACCTATCAATCCTAATATCTAAGCTACTATACATGGACTGATAATAGTCCCTCACCCCTTAATTGAGAAAATGCAACATAAAAGAAGTAATATTTTAGTTATACTAATCTTAGTTGTACCTCATGAAAGCTGCTTAAAGGGGTTTGTTCAACTAGATTATTGATCTACTCGTATGAATTCATCATCACCTTTTCAATATGAATGAGAGGATATAAATGATGGTCTATTAATAGAGATTTTGATAAATATAAAAATCTTGACTTGAATGCATCAAAAGAAAAGGAAACATCATCCTCAAGGGAGACTATCATAGGTATGTCCACTTTTATCAAAACTATTATAACTTAGATATTTTCTCTTATAAGGAATGTAAATACAAGCTCTAATATGATTATTTCCATAAATACATGGCAATTTAACCCTACCCTTACAACACTCTTAGTACTCCTATTAATACATTTGTAGGTTTTGTTATAGCTAACTCCTTAAATACTCCTCAAACATTAATTCACCCCCTTGAATCATCCACCCAAGAGTTGAGTTCACCTTCATCCACGATGCCTTTAGTCCAACAAATTCCTATAAAACCATTGAACTCTAGATATGTTATCAAATAATATCAATAACGAGTTCAAGCTCAAATACAAATAAGCATATCATATGTACCTTTATTTAATAGTACATAACTTTCCAAAAATAGGTTACTTAATGAGACCACTAAATTAAACTCATTCAAGGTGGCCTTTGTCACACCCTGAGTTATAGATCATGAATGTTCAATGAGGTTATAAGACTACCAAGTGAAAGGTACGAATATAGACTTAAAAGAATGCAAGTCAATAGAAAAGGTAAAAATGAAGAAAAAGGTGGCCAAATCAGTAGATCTTAATTATTTTGAGACTATAAATAAATTAAGAAAGCTAAAAAACAACTTGAGAAAACAAGAAAGCTACATCATTGTGAAAAAGACAAGAATAAGTATCTAGAAAAATATAATAAAGATATGAAATATATTTTGAAATGAAAAAAAGTTATATGATGCAAAAAAAATGCATTGAAGAGTGGGAGAAAAAAGGGTTCCCCATCTACATCTAGGGATTTAAATCCACTCACCAAGAAAGGGATATCAATGATAGTACTGCATGAATCATTGATGCAGGTAGAGTTGCAAGCTAGGGGAAATGGAGGATCTAACTATTAGGAAAAAGGTGTGGCAAATGCCAAGTAGGTGAGAGGAATAAATGGGAAGGGGACTAAGCATTTAGATATGGTAACATCTTTCTATGTTATATCTTAAGTAGATGTGAAACATGTGATGGAGAAAACTTCTGACATTAGGGCACAATTGGACAAGGTTTTGATAGAGACAACTATGAGTAGTGGTGGTAGTAATCAACAACTAGAGCAATGCAAAATATCTAATCAGATAACAATAACTAGCATTGGACACCTAAGAAGGATAAAAAATGGCACTCTTTCGACATATAATGGGGATATTTTTTTCTCAATAGGTGGGGAGACTCTAAAAGTGGTGAAAAGAGGCATATCTATTGTGGATGTGGTAGCTTAGTCTGTTCAAAAAATGGTATCAAAACATTTGGGAGTGGCAAAAACAAATCCTATGGTGTCATTTGGTGTTGAGGTCCTCAAGGAGGTATGAAAAAATGAGTGGTCTATGTCCAAGGGTCTACTATGTATATTTTACCACATGTGGCCAACTCTACCTTCTTTGCACAAATGGATATCTAATTTGTGGTAGCCATTAGTGGTGGATATGTGCATGGGGTCTTTTCATTATGATTTTTGAGAGTTTAGAAGACCAAAACAAGGTTTTTTAGGACAAAACTTGGTTCTAATACCAAATTTTTTTATTATGAAACCTTGATTCCCTCAATTCAATCCTCTCCTCAAAACCTTGACTAATAGACCTATCTAGGTTTGGTTGTCACACTTCCCTCTTCAATTCTAGGTAGCTTCTCATTTTTCAGATATTGGTGGGGTACAAGGAAAGTTGATGGAATTGGATGATTCTACTACAATTTTTTCACACACCACCTTCACCTGCATTCTTATTTTTATGGATACTTCTCAAGACCTCCTGATATCCATTGAGTTGAAGGTTAATGACCATTACTAGACTCAAACCCTTAATTATGAGGGGATACCCTTCATATGTTGGAGGTGTTTTGATAATGGTCATTTAGAAGTGAATTATCATAGATATAAATAGAAAGTGGAATATTTATGGTGGAAGAATGCCCAATGAGATCATCTTATAGTATTTCCATCCCCACTCTAGAAATTATTGAGAATAATATAACAAAAACTATTCAAAAGGTTGTTATGGTAGTTAATCATAAGGATTATGTGACTCAAGACATGTTTGTATCTCTATCTCCACCTATTTATTAAGGAAAAACACTAACATTTTTTGGGTCAAGCTATATTATAAAGTGGCATTTTATAAAATAGTAGTTATCTCTGGTGGTCCCAATAATTATTTCTACTCTGTTTAGAGATGAGGGCTCATGTGATCGAGAGGACTAGATGATAGTGATAAAGAAGAAGAAATGATGGATTATCATGCCCATTTTTTACCTAAAGATAAAATAAATGACACACAAATTCAACCAACAAACCACCAATAGATAAATAAATAATCCATTATAATTTCAAAATGTAATCCTCCAATTGTCATATTGCATTAACTAGACATAAACCAAAATTATGAAGGCCATAATCTTGGTTCATTCGACTAGGATTCAAAATTTCTTATTGAGCTTGTATCAAATGATAACTACACAAATGAAATTGAGAAGGTTGTCTAATTTTATCTCAAAAAAAAAACATAGTTATTGTTATGTGGCTACTTCTGCATGCTCCAAGCCATGCCAGATTCTCTTCAAGCTCTCAGGGACATCCCTTGTCAATCTGTCATGACCTCTTTCCTACTTACTAATTTGACTCACTACAAGTATCTCATGAGCAACTTTTGGACTATGGGGTAGCTTCCTTTCCACTTAGATGCATTATTTTGGCCTATTTTCCTAGAGGCCTTACTATTTGTATGAACATCTCTAACTTCACGAGTCACCAAGATGATGCCACATGGAAATATCAGCTAGCTTGCTAACCTAGAGGCATTACTCCTTATATGGTCCTATCTAAAATAACACATCATCCAGATGATACCATGTGAAAACATCTCTCTATCTCGCTATCTCAGAGGCATAACTCCTTATATGGTCCTCTCTAGAATCATGAGTTACTGGGATGAAGCCACGTGGAAACATCTCACTATCCTTCTAGCTTAGAGGCATCATTCCTTGTATGATGATCTCTATAATTTGGGTCATCAAGATGATTTCATATGGAAACATCCAACTATCTTTCTAGCCCAAATACATCACTCTCTATACAGTTTTCTCTAGAATTACAGGTCACTAGGATGATGCCACATGGTAATATCCTACTATCCCGACACCAACCATACAAGAGACTAATATGATGTTAATCCTGGGTTAGTGAGATGATGACACATGGTTTCCTTCAAACCACTTAATAAAATTCATGAAATCAAGGTGAATTAAAAATAAAAGGGGGCCAAAGCACTTAATTGGATAATGCAAAAAAGACTATGAGAAAGAAAAATGTGATCAAGAAGCATCTAAGGTAAGGTCCTCGTGGATAGATTAGTTGACAAGGAAAATCCAACTAAGGTAAAAATCTATCACCTAAGGTCTCGATGATTGGGTAAGGCATGATTTTATTTAAATCAAATAGAGCAATGCTCAAGGTAAAAGCAAAGCTAGAATCAGTCAACCGAGCAATTTGGCTAAGGTATGAGTCAAAGGGAATTAGAAGAGACATCTAAGGTGAAGAAAATAATTTAAAGTAAATCAAGACACATCTGTTAAAGGACTACCACCGTTTATGTGATTAAAGCTAAACCTAACTTCCTCAGAAGGTCTTCATTATGCTAAAGGAGTCTAGCTTCACATGAATAATAAGCTCAATACTAAACCAATGTTCTCATTGGTTTAGTCAACTTAGCAAAAGTCATCAGGGAAGCTAAACCTAACCAAATGCTACTTAAGGAACTACTCAACCTATGAAATAACTATTATATTCCTTAGAATATGACACTTCTAAGATTAATGCAAAAACTGGTCATCTCATTAAAGGGAAGGACCTAAACCATATATTTAATTAAGATAAATAAACATAGAATATATGTTAGGTCTTTACGACCTTCTTCTTTCATTAATTCTCTACAAGGGTGACCTTAGTCAAACTTAAAGGTTTCATGCCTTGTTATAATTATTATCATAAAGGTAAGCTCTATAATTTATTTTATAATTAGATGGTCTTGTTATAGGGAAGGTTTACTGCATATAAATTACTCAACTACAAAAATTTAAAGGAACTCTTCCAAAAGATAACTTCTTAAACCATAATAATATCTATTGTCACTTGGATTTGCACCCTTTGAGGATATGTCTCAGCTCTCCTCATACAAGTGGCACAATTGAAACACTCTACGCTGTGGGTGAGCCTAAGAATGAGCTAAATCTCTAAATAGGGCTAGCTCCCTTGATGTACCACTTGTAGACCACTACTACACCTATGTTTGTGAGGGAAAGGGAGAGAGAAAATTGAAAAAAAAACTATCCTAAGGAGGTGACACACTAAATTAGTTGATGACTACCAACCAGCTACATGTTATACATAAGAACAAGGGACAAGCCAAACATACACTTCTCCAATCTGCATCTTCTGACATCAATGTTTCATTATGAGGTTATGGTGAATGTTTAGGCTAGGAGTACTATACAAGAGGTCTATAATGACACAAATGAACATGAAAACTCAGTCAACCTTGACACTTCCTATAACACTTTACATGACCTACAAGAAGAATATTTCCAACTACAAATAGGTGAGAGAATGAGATAACATGCTAAGGAAATAAGAGTCATCACTAAGAAATATCAATCATCCAAGTAAAAAACACTATGAATAATCATGGAAGAGGTAAAAATTATTATTATTTATTTATCAATGATATACAAATGAGTAGGGATTCACCATACTCAGGTGGATCATAAGTTACAAAGGCCAAAATGGCTAGTTCTTATAGAACTTGAGAGAGAGAGAGGAGAAGAGATAAGTATAAAGGTCATAAGGACACTTGTAAAGCTAAGAGAATGAGTTAATTGTGCATGAGAATATTATTTTAAATGGACCATGTAAGGTTAGAATATAAAAGTGGCTATTCAAGGCATGAAACTCTTGAAAAGTGGCTTACGATTTCCTTTACTGGCTCATAAAACTGCCTTCATGATTTAGCCCTGTTTGAACATCCCAAAAATAACTAGGGAAAGGTATGATGATTGAAATGTGTGAAAATGGGTTAATACATTCCTTTCCATGCATTTTTTATAGTTTAGATCTTTTATAATCTTCCCAAAGTGAGCTATCACCATCTGCAATCTAAGAAACTCCTCTTTCCCACACCTTACACACTTGGCCTCAAATTTGGCTTCAATTTTCCATGAAAATTTATAAAAGGAAGTTAATGACATGTTTCAAGACCATAAATAGATTTAGAGGCATCATAAACACCTTAAAAATCCATCCACTTGAAGTTCTCACACTTTTCACCATCATGTTCACTATGCTAGTTTTGACTGGCTGAGATGAGAGCTATTTTTTGAAAACTTAAGAGTTTTTAAAAGGAATAAAATGGACATGGGGAGTTATATTAAGTCCTAATAATTCTTAAATTTTTTATTTCATTTCTTGAAACCTTCTATAACCTACACAATGCACACAATAGTAAAAAAAACCTTGTTTTGTACTCCATCCATACAATTTCATATAGTTCAAAAGTATGGGGAGTATCTTGAGAGAGTATATCATAGAATAAAATCATAATTTTTATAAAAATACACAATTTTGGTGCACTAACTGATCCATTTTCTCAAATTGGTCACTAGCAAGGGTTTAGGCCTATTTCTACTCTTTAACTTTATTCATGAAGCTCTAACGTTGAAGTTGATAAAAAATTCCATTAGAACATATTTCAAGACCTTCATTAAATTATAAAAACTCCATATATCCCCATGCACAACCTCAAAGAATATGTGAGCATCTAAACTTCTATTGAGCTTGTCTTCTCCATTCCCTATAGGCTTGAAGTTGTCTTGAGCCAAAAGTGGTTTTATTTATGCTTCCCATATATCCCAATAGATTTAAAATGTATGAAATGACATAAAAAATATTACACAATCTATTTTAATTCTCATCTCACGTTACAATTGGAAGTGACCCTCCATTTGGCCTCTAGGCCTAAACCCTGCCTACTAGGCCTGATTGCCACTCTTGTGGGTTTGGACCACCTGTTGAATTTCACCCTTGTGTGATATGTTTATTATGTTTTATTAGGTGTATTAAAACTTCTCACACTTTTTTAAAGTGTATATTTAGCTTTTGGTCTCATCTTTTACCTTATTATCCAAAACCTACCAGTTTTGTTCACAAGGGAGTGCCCTCGATCTAAGACAAAACATAGGGAACTTCCATTATTTTATCAAGAAAAAAAATGTTTAATATGTTTCTCCTAGTTTTAGATACATTATACACAAAATTTAAACCTATGTCCCTAAGATTAGATCCTCCAAAATCATTAAAAATGAAAATAGACTATGAGCAAAGACACTGTGTGCAGGCTTCTACTATGTGAACTGTATGATGCATTATTAGAACCTTCTCTATAATTTATCTCCACTATGAGGGTGTTATGAGGATATTATTATTTTTATTAAGTTTTTATAACCTTCAATCATCTCTTCAAACTTCCACATATTCCTCATACTCGCTGCCTAGTCAAACTGAGTGTTATTCCTTGACTATGTTTTGCTCTTTGACATCATACTTGTAGGTGATGTTTGCTTAGTTGGACTTGAGAAAATGTCTAAAACATTTCCTAAATATTCCATGACCATTTGAAAATTATTTTAATCATTTATTCACCTTGAGCTTAGCCTAAACCATCCCTTAGATACATTGTCTCAATTAACTATCTACCTACAATCACCTACAGGTGACTGTAGGGGAACCTATAGGTGGATTTTATTCCTAAAGCCTATGATAAATATTAATTATAAACACCTTTATAACCTTTTTAGTTATTTTGAATCCTCTTTAAATAAACAATATTTGTATCTCCACGCACAACTCTACTGTAGATGGTATAGAGGTTCACAGTCAACTGTAGGTGAACATGTGCATGATGGGACACCTATAGGTGATCACTAAACCTTGAAAAATCTCTAACCAACTTATATTGATGCCTTCCATTCCCATTGGTATCCATTTCAATCCATAAGGTTTTATAAACATGGTAATTTTCTTTGTTATTACAACATTAGGTGGAAGGATCTCTTATAGTTTAGGCCAGTAGGTGATCACTCCCTGAGTTTAGTGCATGAAAACACAACTTATGACATTGGAAAAACTAACTAGACCTCTATTTTCACTCTTTAGGGGAAATGTCCCTGTACTCAATCATTTTGTATTTGAGGGTGATCCATAATTCCGTTTTTACATTAGACATCTCAAGCAGGTATGAAATGGTCAACTCACATGCTAGAACCCAAAATAAGGTTTTACCATGTCTCTAATTTCCCATACAAGAACCTTCAAAGCTCTGTAATGTCACCTGTAGGTGAGTATTTTCACACATAGGTAGTGAAACAAACTTGGGTAGCATACAAGGTTTATGATATTTAATGAAGATTAATCCTTTTCCAAATGTTCAAATATACTCTTTCTACCATCAAAACATTTATTACCTCAGACACTCCTCATAATATGATATTCTCCATGAGGACACCTATAGGTGCATATTAATGGCAAGAGACTGTGAGTTTAGGCAGTGAGTAGTAGTATGGATAGTGTATAAGATATATATGCTTGGGATTCACTATAAACCTTCACCAAGTGAAAAATTACACTCTTCCCACTCCAAAATATTTGAAACACCTATCATAACTCCCCTTCTATCATGTTATCCTTCTAAGATACTTGTATATTCAAGGAGTTGCTTGCATATGCATAGTGCATTGATTGCAACCATGGAACCTTAATTTTAGAATGATATTTAAAGGTGAATGGGTGTCAAGAGATAATTATAAACATGAGGATGAACCTATTAAAACTTAGTGAAGTCACCATCAAAGCATGCAGATCCTGAAAATGGTGGAAAACTGCATGTCATCCCAAATGAGAATAATCTACTAACCTGAGATGATTTGGTCACCAAAACACCATGAAACTTGAAAAAAATCATGGAGGGAATTTTATAAGACATCCAACATCATCTAGAGTCAACATCACCAATTAATTTGTATAGACTTATCCAAATTAGAGCAAAACCTATAGGGTGTAGGAAACAGTGAGTAGAAAAACATAGTCAAATTGTTAGAGATGTTTCATAAATCATAGTTGACCAATATTTTAAATATTATTATTAAAATTTATATCTATAATTTTAATTTCATCTTCCAAATGCGTTTTACTTGAAACTTCTCCAACTGTTCATACCAAGCATAAACCACTAACCACTTCTATGTGTCTAGAAGGGTGAAAAAGAATCAAAATGATTTTATCTCAAATTTGGAACTTCAAAACATGGAATTGAGTCTGAGGAAGATGAATAGTCATCTCACAACCTTCCCCCATGTGTCACACTCCCTCATGGGCTATACAAGTGCCAAACTCTTCCCTTTTTAGTTGATTTCCTAATTTTTAGTTAGATAACTTACAAGCTTTAGATGGGACTAACATTATTGATAGGGAATTTGAACACTTGGACATTTTGAAGGAAAATAGGAAATATGTACACCTTGAAAACTATGTCACTTGCATTTATGACTCCTAAAAACCCTCTAAATGACTCAAAGTGACATATTGATTAAAATGACTAAGACCAAGGCTAATATAGCATTAAATGACATCAAAAGACCTATAATATACCCCATGACAAAATATTAGATCCCTAAAACATCTAAAAATTCAATTTTTTACCTATAGGGGTCCCAATTTGACCTGTAGGGTCAAATTTGGTCAACAATATCAATATTAAGTTTATTTTGACAAGCTATATTGTTATTCCTAATAACAATATCATAGCTAGTTATTTGAGTTCCAATCATAAGACATGTTTGATTCAATAAATCACATATCATTTATATCATGAATAGAGACACAAGGCTTATTGATAAGCTTCTCATAACAAATATTTAATCAAGTGAATCAATTTATCTATATTTATTAAAGAGCCAAATCATTTAAGGAGTCTTTCCTTTCACAACAAATCCTTTATAAGGATATATATATAAAATATATACCATTTAATTACATCTCAATTTTTCAAATAGGTTTAATAAAAGATAACATAAGTCTTTAACCATAGTTGGGTCATTAAATAGCATACTACCTTTCACAAAAATATTACAAGCAGACTAGTTGTTATGAACATTAATAGTACATAAGATTTCATCCATTTATTTGTATAACAGGAGGCACATATCTAGGTATTATTAATTAATAGAATCATCAAGTAGTCTTCAATAATGTTTCATGTCTACTCCCAAACATATACTACCCATAAGAAGGAAGACTCACTACCCAACATTTTGTCATCATTAATATGATGCTATAGATACCCTCAATCTTGAGAAACCCAACTCTGAGCATGGTTTTATCACTTGGAAAAGGTAAATATGGATATCTAATCAAGGGTATCATAACATAAGGGAATGACCATGCACCACTTATAATCCCATTCTTGGTTCTTAACCAAAGAGATTCATTCAAGTGGTCTTTAAATGATCATTCAAGTGAAGCAAATCATGCAAGAATATAAGTCAAATGGGCAAGTACTTATAACATAATAAGGCCCACCAAAATATTGGATTAGAAAGATGATGTCTCATTCTATTGCTCCCTACCAATGGTCATGGAAGGGTTGAATAACCTACTTCCATGCCTAAAATATAAGTACTTTAACAACTAACATCATGCCATCCAATTAAGGGTCAAATGACCCTTCTCAAGTCTTCAAAGGACAAACATTACATGGTGGCCAATGCAAAACCATGAGGAAACAACAAAAAAGGTAGAATAAAACAAGTGGTCTTATTCTCTTGAAATGAATAAGATCAAATAGATAATAAAATCATTTCATTCCCAATGAGCAAGATAAACATAAGTTATTAGGAAACCCACCTATCAACCTCTAGACCACCTAGGTGTTATCCTTTAGTTATCTAGACATATCTCTCCTAACCCATGGTTCCTATCTATTACTTCTCCTCTTATGCTACATCTAACTTCTTTCTAAATTGGCAAAAAAGTCCTAAACTAAGGGAGCTCAAATTTTATGTAAAGATGTCTCAGGATCATTCAACCACTAGCCGCTTGCCAGCCCATGCCTCATTAAGGGACATTCTTTTTCATGTTCAATTAAGGCACATGGAAACACTTGAAGAATTATGTGTTATTCTTAGGTTTACTATCCTCTAAACCAATTAGATTATAGTCTAATGCAATCAATAAAAGTTTTGATAGTTAACCACTAGACAAATTAGATATTGGCTACGAGATCAAAGGATCAGAAGACAACCAAGATTAAACGCTATCTGATTAAAATATATACTAAGTCATCAAAAGTGTCATAGGGTAGCCTAGGCAACTGACTACATAACACAAGTCAAGAAAGGTTAAGATAAAACTATTTAGTAATAAAACCATGCTTGGCATAATCTCTTTCCTTAATAGCCCTTTTCCTATTTTTGTACACTTATTACACCCATGAAATCCACTATTCTAATAGCTAAGGCTTATAATCATAAGCATTATATATCATTTACTTAAATGAACATAATTATATTTCTTATTAATTCATAAGGTCATGAATTGGAGTCAATATAGCACCTAGTAAAATCATAATTTTAATTGCAACATAAAGTAATAATTCAAGCATTGCTTAGCCAACTCTTATCATTTGGATGATCCACTCACCTTGTAATCAACACCACCAAGGGAGTATAATGAATAATTTAACATAGTCACCTAGTCCATACCTGAAGCATGTCCCAACATTTTTGAGTAATATTATTATCCAAAGTCAACTAAGAGTATCACTGGTCCTGTATACATCATGTACCCACTAATGAGTTCCTTGCCATTGTACTAGAAAAATTCATGGTCTTATTTGTTTATCATATGCCAATTAACAATTGAAGTCACTTGTTGTCCATGAGGTGCATTACATTCTCCCCCCTAAAGGGGCATCATACTTGTTGAAGAACTACTTTGCTAATCCAACAAAGTTTTTAGATCCACTTGATAGTTGGAACATAATTCTAAATTATCTATGTGCCATCTAAGGTAGGCACACAATATTAGATCTTTGTTGCATATCTAAATAACATCCTTAGATATGGAGATTAAATACTACATGGAACCAACATACTATTCCTCTTTATATTTTGGACAACCCTTTGAGTTTCTTCAAAGTTTATTCAACACTAGATAATCAATCATTTTTATACCAATTATCTTACTTGATTTAGAATGATGTGACATAATCACTTATCATAAGTCATGAATTCCATTTTTAGGATGCAAGCATTTGTTCCACTTGTTCAAGGCTTATTCATCACATAATTTTCTTGGCAATGATCATGGGAGAGTTGAATAACCTACCATCATGCCCAACATAAGAGGATTTTAAATGCTTCCATCATGACATCCAGGTAAGGGTAAAATAACCTATCACCATGCCCAACAAAGAAGGACTTTACCAAAATACCATTAGGACATTAATGTAAGGATCAAACAACCTTTCACCATACCTAGCATAGGAGGACTTGGATACACTACCATCATGAATATGTTATTCATAGACCACCATCACTCAATGTCACAATAATATACATTAACACGCATACAAAAACATAATCACTTCATGAAAATGAGGAAAAACCTCTCCATTTCCCATAATTTTCCTATTATTGACATTTCATCATTATGAGAATTTCTTGTAACCAACTCAGAAGGATGCTTCAATTCTAGATCATAATAATTTGAACTTCCTTTTAGTAAAAATATCTTTAATTCAAAGGTGAAAGTCATCTAATTTTAAACCCAAATGCTATATTTTATTTATTGCATTGGATGTTGGATAAATTATAATTAATTTATGAAAGAAGAAATTCATTTTGATGTAAATCATACTACAAAATACATCTGTCTCAATCCATTGAGACCCATAATTTCTCTACTATAAGCATAAGAGTTCAAGTGCTCCTTAAATATTTAATTTCTTCTTAGAGAAATATGGTGATTTCCAATCACAATAAAACCATCTTGCTAAAATAGGCATCAATCATCAAGCATACCATTATGAGCTTATATAAAATTATTAGAAACATACAAGACATTGTTGAGTTAACATTGCTAGTGCCATCTAAAATATAGAGGATCTTATAAATAAGCAGAACATGGAGAAATACCTCCCATCACACCAATTCTACTATAAAATAATACAATCATGGGACTATCTCCCTTTTCCATAGGCCATGCCATTCATGAAATATTTTAATCAACCCACTACCACGCCATTTAATACATGTGGGCTCTTAGGATCTTAGTCTACCAGCTAAGATATCATTTACAACTCAATATGTAGGAGGCTCTCAGGACATTGGTCCACTAGCCAAGAATTAAGTGTGCCAATCAATATGTATGTGGCCCTCAGGACATTAGTCCACCAAAAAATATAGTTGATATGCCTGAGGCCTTTAAGATGTTGGTTCACTAACCACCATCCAATCACATAGTGAAGAGACAATTTTTTTGATACATCAAGGGCCCTCAAGACATTAGTCCACCAACCAATATTTAGGTACATAGCAAAGATACAAAAATAGTTGATATGTTAGGGGCCCTTGGGATATCATTCCACTAGCTAATATCTAGGCGCAAAGTGAAGAGACACCTCTATGATCTTGAGACACCTCAATGAAGACCACCACATCAAGTGGGTGAATCAGGATGAGATCTTGGACTTGTGATAGGTACCCATTATGATCTACTTATCTATCATTTTAAATCCACTTTTTCTCCCCTACACTCACCTAAAGTGATAGTTATGCACATACTAACACATGAAATCAGTACAAGGAAGCGTCACAATCACTTGAAGAAGCATCAGCTGATCATGTAAGTGAAAAATAAATAAAAGGAGACCAATTAGTCTTAATAATGAAATCAAATCCAACTAGAATTCATCAATGAATTCCATGATCAACCTTTAGTTTGAAACATTCAAAGTCAAGAAGAAAATAATGTTGGTTTCCAAGCAATATAAACAAAATCTCAAACAACTTAAAATAAATTTAACAAGCACATTTAGAAAAAATCAGATCATAAGATGATCACTATGTGGATATATGAACCACTTAGGGGGAGAAGGAATAAATTAAGAGGACATCAGTGATCCAATAGTTTTCCAAAGAATCTAATTATGTCATGACATAGGGGATATGTTCTACTGACTATTACTAACAAAATATCTTATGGAGCCAATTACCACTTTATCATTCCAAATTCATTGTTATTCAATTATGAGTAATAACATGTAGGATGGAGCTACACCACTACCACTACACAAAATGATATAGTCGATTAGTTGGTACCTTGTGCCTCTTTAGAGGACATACTTATAGTTAGTCTATATTCACTACCTACCAAGGTGTGATTTGGCATTGAAATCAGACCTTACATGCCTTAACATGAGAATTTGTATATAATGCCACCTTTAATTAGGTCCCACCTGTATGTGTAGACATAATATTTATGGCAAGAGATATGCAATTCTATCATTTCAATAGAAGGGAATCTCCATGATTGCCACTTCTAATTCCTATTAACACACAATGTTATACAAGTTTATGATGCAGTTAGTGGTTCTAGCTATCAAAATTGACAAGTTCTCATTATAAGAAAACATATAAATACCACATATATTCATTCCTTTTACCTACCACATAAGTTCATAATAATTTAACATGATTATCAACTCTTTTAGGCTCTCAATCATTATTATAAGTGTAGATTTATCTATTGATTGATTTATCATCATAATATCAAGAATGTGCAATTTTACCTTAATCCATTTCATATGATTCACAACTAGGAAGATAACCTCGTAATCATTTGATGTTCACCCATAAATAACATTATATGTCAGGTTATATTGATATATACACAACAAGGTAATTAACATCCCAAAACTACTAAAAAATAACACGCTCTTTTCATGAAAGAATAATTATGTAGAGACATACCTAATCTGGTTAGTTCCTCAAATATTCATCTTATTTCACAAACAAAATGCAAGATTACCACTCAAATGGTTAGCATAAGGCAATATTATATTTATACATAGAGTACGCCGTAACCTCAATAACAAAATTTTACCATATCCTCATTCATCAAACGGTCCTAATGCTCTAAACAATAAGAAACACTTTCTTTAACATTCCCATAATTTAAACATATCTAATCAATGTATCTAGGGAATTCATAATTTCAAAGGAAAGATCATTAAAGCCTTTTCATAGCTATTAGTTCAATTTATCAACATTTGAGCATTAGTTCAAGCATATCAAGCCAACTTCATCCAAATTTATGTCCTCCCATTAGCATGGTACACACCATAATCAAAGTGCATCTATCCAACTTAACACTAAAAATAGACAAGTAACATGTGCACGCACGCGCACGTGCACGCGCGCGCGCACACACACACACACACACACATCAATTACTAGGGGTTTGTAATAATAAGGCCCATTGTGTTTTTAAATATACAACATACTGTAGTCATTTCATGTTTTGACAAAATAATCAAAATAAGTATAATAAGGATTATAACAAAATTTTGTACTCGCATATAGCCCCTATCAGGGATTTAGTACCCCCTAATAATTATTCCTAGGTCAATCTCATGCATAATGGTTAATAGCTTCATAGTTAAAGCAAACACCCCCAATAGTGTCTCTTCCAGATTGCATTGTCAGACCTTACATGGTCCTAAATCTATAGTTTTTACATGTGGGGCTTGTGTTTGAATACCATTCCTCCTACAATATGTCTAAAGGTGGTTCCATCTTCTCTTTCTATGAAAAGAATCTAAAGGTTACCCAACCTTCCCATCCCTTCCCTGGGGTAGTAAGGATCCTTATTATAACATAGAAACTTAGGGAAACATTTCCTCTAGCACAACCATCACTCACTATAGGGTCTTAAGAATTTAAACATGGATTTCAACTGGCTGCATTACTTAAGGATCTTTGTGATGCCCATCTGTAGCATTTTTCATGCCTTCTTCTTGTGACATATTGTCTAAATAATTCATGTTTTAACCATGTCAACAAGCAATGCACAAATATTTAATTTACATAAATAATGATTAACCAGAGTTAGAAAGGTGATGAACACAAGCAGATCATCCTCAAAACTCTTAGAGTTTAACCTAGGGCTCTAATACCAAAATGTCATGCCTATTTTATTTTACCCAAACACAACAAATATGACACAAAAATTCAACCAATAAAACATTAATGGATAGACACCAAAATCCATTTTAATCACAAAATGTAATCCTACAATTGCCATAATGCATTAACAAGATGTAAACTAAAATTAAGAAGACCAAAGTCCTAGTTATTTCGACCAACACTCAAAATTTATTCCCAAACTCATACCAAATGATAATTATGCAAATGACATTGAGATACTCATCAAATTCAGTATTGGCCAAAACAAATGTAACTGGTGCTACATGGTTTGTTATACATGATCCAAGGCCATGCCAAATTATCTTCAAGCTCTCAAGGACATTCCTTAATAATTTATCATGACCTCTCACGTGCATATTTATCTAACTCATTGCAAGGATTACAAGAGTATGCTTAGGACTATGGGGTGACTTTTGTAATGTCCCCCACTCGAGACAATTTTCTATTTTCCAAAATTTTAACAAACCCTAGCTAAATAAAGAATGTTTTAATTTTCTTTTGGGGAGTAAACCCTATTTTAAGAAACCTTCTACAAGTTGCCAAAATATTAGTCTAAAATTAAATACAAATTAAATGAATCGTAAAGGGATATTAGGGCCTCCAAAGGAAGGTAAAAACCCCCAAACCCTAGGCATCAAAATCCCTCAAATTACTATAATAAATTATAAAACCTTAAAAAATAATTATGCTAATAATTCATTAATTATATAAAGCATAAATACCTCTTTTTCATGAATTTTCTCATATGAAACAATCATAAATAGTACAATATATTTAGGAAATTTCAAAATATTCAATTGGCCATATTAGGCCCTCAAAAACCTTCAAATATGTCCTTGAGCCAAATCACCCAAGCTGGAAATAATTACAAAAATTATCAAATGTTATATGGTTATTGATCATCCCTTAAAACCCACATGGATGTCTCCCAAATGAGGTCACCCAAAATGGAAAAATTACTAAAAATGATAACTGCTATGTTTGACCCTCAAAACCCTCAATTTGAGTCCCCTTGCCAAGTTGCCGAGGCTAGAAAATGATGATAGAAAATTGGTAGAATATATTCATTATTGTTTGATGTTCAAAGAGGCCAAAATTTGCCATGTAAACCCTTTGCCAATCTACCCAAGATAGTCACCCACCTATCTTAGGGTTTAATTTTTCAAATTATTTCCTTCTTCCCCATTTTCCACAACCCTAATAGGTGGCCTTCATTGTTGAACCTACTTTGGTGTTCAAAATACCCTTTTTCTCCTATAGTTTCAATTGCAATTCCTCTATGGAATTGTCCTAGTTGGTATTTTAGGGTTTATGTCCTTAACACTAATTCCCTTGAAAGGTTTTGTCCTCAAGGAGTTGATCACAATATTTTCCATGTTTGAGATTCATAAAATCCAATATCAACCATCCTCCTTTCCAAATGATTCTCCTCCTCCTTAAATAGCCACCTTTCCAAGTGAAGCTCCCAAATAGGAGGGAAAAGTTTGAAATTTATAAGGATAATTTTATTTTAAAAACACTTAATGGACTATGAAAACCCTATTAAGCCAAAAATCACCCTCCCAACTTAAAATTAGAATGAGTTACTCAAAAGTACCTTTTTATCACTTAAAAAAGGGTTAGTGATTCATTTTTATTCCTACTTTTCCCTTATCCCAAAGGAAACATAAATAAATAAGGCTAAGGGGTATTTTTGCATGTTTATATTAAAATTAGGGACATGACAATCCTCCCCACCAAAAATTGCTTGTCCTAAATCAATAACAACAACCAAGGTGTTATTTTAATGATCAAATGCATGTTAAGTCCACTGATAGTATTTTCCCATGGGAAGGTAGTCCTATTCTAAACCCTCTTATCATGGTACTTACATGAATATTGTTTCCCACTAAAGTTATAAGTGTTAGGACCATAAGGTCTTCCCCCTCTTTCCCTTGATCAAGGGATGTCCCCTCTAAGGATGTCATTATCCATTCTAAAATGGTTACCAATATGACTCAAAAACATCTTCAAATCTAGGCTTCGACCCACCTCTTGGGTAGTAAACTTCCTCCAAATGAGTAGATTCTCCTCACTTCCTTCCATCAACACCATGTAAATATTAATTACAAATAATGAAACATGTACCGTCTTATACCTTATGGTTAGTTATCTATAATCCAACCAAATAAATATAAGAATGCACAGGCAAGTTGATATCAAGTATAAATCAGACCCTTTGAGGTATGGAAAGGGGTTTACAGAGTCACTGGAATATTCCCTTGGTGATCCTACATAAGAAGTAAATAAATTATTACAAACATCAATGTTTAACAAAACTCTTTTTGATATTTTGTCATGCTGTAAAAGCATGACATCAAGCCTCCTTCCCACATGGATCACCACCACTTTTTGCATGTTAACCCACACATGGCTAGCATATGACCTTCTCTTCCTCCAAATCTCTCTAGAAGTGACATAAGATCCTATTATCTTGGTTGCAATCCAACTCTCAATGCCCATATGTGCTCTTGAGTCATGGTGAGAAAAACATCATTGTCAATATTACATTTGGCATTTAGAGACCTGTACTTTTGCCTTGCAGCTCCCCATTTTTCCATAGATGGGGAGTTCCTTCCTATGGCCACCTTAGATCAATCTCATTTAAGTTTAATTGATTTAACACAGAGTTAGTAGGGTCTAAATCACTTACCACACTCAAAATGGATTGTATTTTCATACCTTAGAGGGGATCCTCCCATGCTAAAAGTTTCATCTTCATGGCACATGCAATGGGCCGAGTTCCCCAGTAAATTCCCAAATTTCCTAGGGGTTGGAATACATCACAATTTTTAGACTTCCTATACTTCCTTTCAGCTAAACTCCCCATATCTTTTCAAACTTTATTCCCCTTTTATTTCCTGACTTTGGGGTGTACCAAACAATCTGATTTTGTCCGTTCCTCTCAAAAATTTCTAATTAAGGCATATGTCTATAACTTCTAAAAATTTCAAACTTTGAAAGACTTACCAATTGAGAAGTAAGGTGGCATCCCCACCCATTTTCTTACTTTTGTAAGAGATGAAGTTCATCATCATTTTTTGATTTTATTGCCCTATGAATTTTAGATTTTTGGGCATATGAAATCTGCTAATTTTTTGATTGAAACTCATAAATTTTTGAGTTTGATCTAGGCCTATTTCTCATGAGAAATTCATATTCTTTCAAATTTACCATAAGATAAAATTTTATTTTTTTCCAAATTTGAATTTGTAGGACTCATCAAAATTTTAAAGTCAGACTTTGTAGGACTTACCAAATGCGAAGTGGAGCTGATTTCCCACTACTGTAACAACAATCCTACCTTGTAATTTGTAGCCTCTTCCCAAAGTCTAAAAGTTTCACCTAGGTCTTATATAAAATCTAAACTTTGATCTAACCCAACATTCATATCAAAAAGGGGATTGTCAAAATAGTGGAATTTATTTCTCCTCCCTTGTTTAACCCAACCTTTTAGTTGTTGTAACTCCACATTTACCACTTTTGATTTTTTTTGAAAACATCCCAAATCAAGGTCTTCCTAAAGTCTAACAAGATCATCAATTACTTTCTCAATTTCCCTTACCCTTGATTCATTCTCTTACTTCCAAAAATTATTTTAAAAAATAATCTAATTTTCTACCTCAACAAGTTCCCTTTGACTATTTTTCTAAAGAATCCTTGGTTGACTCAAGCTCAAGGGTGAGCTCCTAAACCTTCAGCTTCATTATCTTATATGCATTTAAGGACTCATTTGCAATTTTGATGGACACATCATTATCTTTGACCATATTAATATATTATGATTTTGTTGTTACCATTGCATCCTTGATCATATGTAAATCAACAATGTTGATAATTTATTTTGTTCCCATTTCACATTTTGCATTAATCCTTCAAGGAACCCCTTTGTGTTGTCTAATTTTGTTAGAACTTATACTTCCCTCTCTATTATCACCAACAATTGTTTTTTCCAATTTCCATCATGAAAATTAGAGTTGTGCAAGGAACTATTGTTAGGATCAATTCAAAAATCAACCTTTCCTTCTACAACATACCTTTTCATGGAATTATTTTGAAATATTTCTAGCTCATAAGATTTGGGTTCTTCTTTCTCAACTTTAATTTCTTAAACAACTTCAAAATTTTACTATTTAAGGTCATTTTTTACCTTCATACTCTCTAAAGTTTCTACACTTGGATCCACCACATTTTTGTATGCTACTAGCAACTCTCCATTTTGTTCATAAACTTATTGTAAACTTTCCCTTTGCTAGCCTAGGAATTTTGATTTTTGCAACTCAAAATGCTTGATATGTAACTCAATTTTTTTTGAGTTTGGTGGCTCATTTTCTAGCTAGAAAGTCACCCCTTGATTTCACTAAATTTTTAATGTTTTAAGTTACGAAATTATAGCCCCAGGCTTCCCAAGGTGCCAACTTCCTACTGTTTACCAACTTCTTTCAAATTTGAACTCTCTAGTCTTTTGATTCCTTCATAGGATTCATCATCAGGGTCTATCCATTCATCTTTTTCTCCCAATTTAACATGTAATTCAGTCCTTATTCTTCTAAGATAAACTCTTGAGGCCTAGGGATTAATCCAATAACCTTTGTCCATGCCTTGGGACCTATTTCCATTAGTTCCTTCTAATAATTCTCTATATCTTACAACAAATCATCCATGACTTCATCCTTTGTATTGTTCTTCATTCCCACCTTTTGAATGGGATCTTTGTATTCATTTTTAGTAATAAACTAGGTCATTAATCCATTATAGTCACTTACACTCCACAGTTGGCCAAGATTTTAGCTCTGATACCATTGTAATGTCCCCAATTTAGGATAATTTTTTATTTTCTAAAATTTTAACAAACCCTAGCTGAATAAATAATTTTCTAATTTTCTTTTGGATAACAAACCCTATTTGAATAAATCTTCTACAAGCTACCAAAAAATTAGCCTAAAAGAAAATAAAAATTAAATGAACCTTAAAGAGATATTAGGGCCTCTAAAGGAAGGTAAAAACATCCAAACCCTAGGGATCAAAATCCCTCAAATAACTAATATAAATTATGAAACCCTAGCCAACAGTTACACCAATAATTCAAAAATTATATCAAGCATAAATACCTATTTTTTCATGAATTTTTTCAAATGAAATAATAAGAAATATTAAAAAATATTTAGGAAATTTTAGAATATTTAATTGGCCATATTAGTGCCTCAAAAGCTTCAAATATGTCCTTGAGCCAAATCACCCAAGCTAGACATAATTACAAAAATTATCAAATATTTTATGGTTTCTAATCACCCCTTCAAACCCACATGAATGTCTCCCAAAATAGGTCACCCAAAATGACAAAATTAATAAAAATGATAAACAATGTGTTTGACCCTCAAAACCCTCAATTTGGGTCCCCTTACCAAGTCAATAAGGCATGAAAAAGATCATATAAAATTAATATAATATATTCATTATTGTTTGATGGTCAATGAGGCTAAAATATGCCTTGTAAACCCTTTGCCAATCTTCCCAAGGTAATCACCCACCTCTCCTAGGGTTTAATTTGCAAAATTCTTGCTTTTTTCCCCACTTTCCATAACCCCAATGGGTGTCCATCACTGCTGAACCTGATTTGGTGTTCAAAACACCCTTTTTTCTATAGTTTCAATTACAATTCCTATATGAAATTTCCCTAGTTGGTAGTTAATGGTTTCCATCCTTAACACAAATGCCATTAAAGGGTTTCATTCTCAAGAAGTTGATCACAATATTTTTTGTGTTTGAAATTCATAAAATCCAATATCAACCATCCTCCTTTCCAAATGATTCCCCTCCTCCTTAAATAGCCACCTTTCTAAGTGAAGCACCCAAATTGGAGAGAAAGATTTGAAAGTTATAAGGCTAATTTTCTTTTAAACTCACTTAATGGACTATGAAATACCTATTAAGCCAAAAATCACCCTCCCAACTTAAAATTAGAATGACTTACTCAAAAGTACATTTTTATCACTTAAGGAAGGGTTAGTACTTCCTTTTTTCCCTCTTTTTCCCTTAGCCCAAAGGAAACATAAAGAAATAAGGCTAAGGGGTCTTTGTCCATGCTTACGTAAAAATTGGGGACATGATAACTTACTTTCTACTTGGATGCATTTTAGAGGCTCACTTGCCTAGAGGCCTTGCTATCTTTATAAACATGTCCTATTTTATGGGTTATCAAGATGATGCCATGTGTAAATTGTATGTTAGCCCATTAGTTCAAAAGCATCACTCCCTATATGGTCATCTCCAAAATTATAGGTCATTATGATGATGACACATGAAAACATATCATTATCCCACAAGCTCAAAGGCATCGCTCCTTGTATGGTCCTCTTTAAAATTATGGTCATCAAGATGATGCCACATGATAACATCCTACTATCACATTAGCCTAAAAGCATAACTCATTATAGGGTCTTCTTTAAAATCATGAGTCACTAGGATTATGACATGTGAAAAAATATTGTTATCTCACTAGCCCAAAGGCATTGTTCCCTATATGGTCCTCTCTAGAATCATGGGTCACCAAGATGATGCCACATGGTAACATCCTACTATCTCACTAACCCATCAACAATCATACAAAAAATCAATCTAACATCACTCCTAGGTTAGCAGGATGATGATACATAACTTCCTCTAAACTACTTCATAAAAGTAATGAAATAAATTTAGGAAAATTTGAAATAAAAGGGGCCAAATAAATTAATTGCGTAAGGCAAAAAGGACTATGAGAAAGAAAAACTTGATAAAGAGGTGTTTAAGGCAGGGTCCTAGGAGAGAGAATAGTTGACAAGGCAAATTTGACTAAGGTAAAAAGTTGTCACTAAAGGTATCGATGATCATTTAAGGCATGATTCACTTTAAATAAAATAAATCAAGGCTCAAGGAAAAAACAAAGATGAAATTAGTTAACCAAGTAATTCAGCCAAAACATGATATGAAGTGAATTACAAGAGACATATAAGGCAAAACAAACATGTTAAAATAAGGATAAACAAATCTATCAAAGGATTTATACCATTTATGTAATTAAATATAAACCTAAATTCCTTATAAGGTCTTCACTATGCTAAATTATTCTATGTTCACATGAATGATAAACTCAACACTAATCCAATATTCTCATTGGTTTAATCAACCTAGCATAAGTTTTCAAGCAAGCTTAAACTAGCCAAATGTTACTTAAGAAAATGCTCAACTTGTGAATTGACTAGTATATTCCATAGAAGATGACACTTATAGGATTAATGTGAAGACCTATTCATCTCATTGAATGGAAAGAACCTAAACCATATATTTTATTAAGATGAAGAAACATATAATAGATGTTAGGTCATCACGACCTTCTTATTTCATTAACTCTCTACAAGGGTGACCTCAGTCAAACTTAAAGGTTTCATGCCTTGTTATAATTTATATCATCAAGATAAGATCTATAAGTTATTATTTTATAATGAGATGGTCTTGTTATAGGGAAGGTTTACTATAGATAGCTTACTCAACTACAAAAATTTAAAGGAACTCTTCCATAAGACAAATTCTTAAACCAAAATAATATCAATATTTAGTTTATTTTGACAAGCTATATTGTTATTCCCAATAACAATATCATAGCTTATCATTTGAGTTTCCATCATAAGATAAGTCTGATTCAATAAATACCATATTATTCAGATCATGAATAGAGACACAAGGCTTATTGATAAGCTTCTCATAACAAATATTTAATCAAGTGAATCAATCTGTCTATATTTATTAAAGAGCTAAACCATCTAAGGAATCTTTCCTTTCATAATGAAACCTTCCTAAAGATATATATATATATATATAATAAATACCATTCAAATACGTCTTAGTTTATCAAATAGGTTCAATAGAAGATAACATAAGTCTTTACCCACAACTAGGTTATTAAACATCAGACTACCTTTCATAAGAATGTTACAAGCAGGTCGATTGTTATGAACATTAATGGTACATAAAATTTCATCCATTTATTTACATATTAAGAGGCATATCTCTAGGCCCGATTAATTAATGGAAGAAACAAACAATGTTCAATGATGTTCCACATCCACTCCCAATCATCTGTTGGCTATAAGAAGGAAGGCTTAGCACCCAAACTTTTGTCATCATTAAATTGCATCTCTAAACACCCCCAAACTTGAGACTTCTGACTTTTGAGCATGATTTTATCACTTGGAAAAGGTAAGGATGGATATGTAAGTAAGGGTATCATAACACAAGGGAATGACCATGTACCACCTACAGTCTTATTCTTAGTTCTTACCCAAATATATTTCAGTCCCAAATACATGATAAATAAACATTTAAATGATCATTCAAGTGAAGCAAAACATTTAATAATATAAGTCAAGTAGATAAATACTTATAACATAATAAGACCCATCAAAAGATTCAAGTAGTAAGAGGATGTCTCCCTCTATTACTTCTTGATAATGGTCATAGAAGAGTTGAACAATGCACTACCATGCCCAACATGGGAGGAATTTAATAGCTACCATCATGACATCCAAGTAAGGGTTAAATGACCCTTCCCAAGTCCTCAAATGACCCTTCCTAGGTCCTCAAATGATAAGCAATACATAGTAGCTAATGCATAACCATGAGAAAATAATGAACCAAGTTGTCTTATTCTCTTGAAAGTAAGAATATTAAATAGAGAATAAAATAATTTCATTCCCAATCAGCATAAAAAACTTAAGTTATTAGTAACCCCACCTATCAACCTCCATACCACTTGGGTGTTATCCTTTAGTTGTCCAAACTTGGATCTCATAATCCATGGTTCCTATATGTTGCTTCTCCTTTTCTTATGCTTCATCTAACTTCTTTCCAAATTGGAAAAAAAGTCTTGAACTAAGGGAGATCAACTTATATATAAATATGTATCAGGATAAGTCAACCACCAACTGCTTGCCAACCCATACCTCATTAAGGAATGTTCTTTTCCATGTTAAATTAAGGTGCATAGAAACTCTTGTAGAATTCTATGATTACTTCTTCGATTTACTATCCTCAAAACCCACTAGATTAAATTTTAATGTAATCAATGGAACCTTTGACAATCAACCACTATATAAAATAGAGGTTGGATACCAGATCACATGATCAGAAGCTAACTAGTTTCACCAACCAAGCTTAAAATTTATCCACCTAAAACATATGTTAAGTTAGGAAGGTGGTAGATGATAACCTAGGGAATTAAATACTTAGCACGGGTCAAGAAAGGTTAAGATAAAATTATTTAGTGATAAAACCATCATTGGCATAGTCTCTTTCCTTCATAGGCCCTTTTCCTATTACTGCACTCTTATTTCACCCATGAAATCTATTATCCTAATAGCTGAGGCTTGAAATCATAAGGATGCTAGATAATTTTATTAAACTAAAGTAATTATCTTTCATATTAATTCATAAGTTCATGAAGTAGGGTCAATATAGCACCTAGTAAAATCATAATTTTAATTGCAACACAAGGCAATAATTTAAGCATTATTTATCCAACTCTTACCATTTGCATGATCCACTCACTTCAAAATCAACACCACCAAGGGAGTATCACCATTTATTTAGCATAGTCACCTTGTCCATACAAAAGCATGTCCCAACAATTTTGAATAGTATTATTACCCAAATTCAACTAAGAGTATCATTGGTCCCATATACATGATGTACCCACTGATGAGCTCCTTATCATCCCACTAGTAGAAGTCATGGCCTTATTTGATTATCATATGTTATTTAACAATAAAATTCACTTATTATCCATGAGTTTCATTACATGTATCATCCAAAAATCATCCTCTATGACTCTTCACTCCCACAGTGGAGAGGGAAAGGGAATGCCATAAAGGCTTTCTAAATTTTTATCACCCCAATGGATGTGAGATTGGTTCTTTGGTCATTTTTGGTTAGGAGTTAGGGTTTTTTGGTGTATGGGCATTGTCCCCAAGAATTGGAATTGGTTTTGTGTCATTTCTTAGAATGAGTGCCTTTGTTGGTTGTGGTTTTTTGGTATTCATCCCTCCTTATGGCTTGTCATGGTTGGGTTTTGACATGGTTATGTGTTTTGGTTATATTTTCATTATTTCATATTAATAAAATAGGTGAAGGACTTTTTAACCCTCATTATCTATCAAAAAATAATGGAGAGTATGAAAGCCAATAATTTGAACCAACTTAATCCACCCCAAATGAGCTAGCTTGTCAAAAATGTAACTTTGAAGGAACCAAAAATCTATTGAAGAAAACTTATCAGGCTTAGTGGATCTATAAAATATTTATCAAATTATCCCAAATCATAAAATATATACTCCTAAGGGCTAATGAGCTCTTACGTAGGATATATTCTATGACTCTTGAAAAGTTGATTACTGATAATATCATAGATAGAGTGGAATATTCTTGTCAACCTTCATGTTTATTATAGAAAATATATAGCTTATTTGAGGATAGAAGTTGTATTGTAATAATTTGATGAATAGATCATGTATGTATATAAATATGTTGACATTCAAATAAATTTAGGGTTACCAGTCCCCTTTGATGAACACAAAATACTAATCTATCAAGAATAATTTATAGCTTTGATGGAAATGAAAAAGGAAGATCTAAACATCTTCAAAAACTTTACAATTTTTAAACACATAAATTAAAATTTATTTATTAAAAAAATCACTTATGATTATCCTCTTATACACACTTAACTCATGCCAATTCCATAGTCCTTGATCACCATTCCTTCACTTTTGTGCATATGACATATTCCTCTAAGTAACCAATGATTACTAAATGTTCCTATTACTCATTTCAAATAGCCTAAATTCCTCCTTGGACTGATCCAAACTTCCAACTTAGTTATATTTTATCCTCATGTAAGGTTACTCCTTTAGGAGAATCCTTCTTGTCAGCAATGTCTAAATCTATCAATTTCATCCACTTAACAAAAAACAACTAGTTGTTCTAATTAAAATTTACCCAATAGGTCATCCCACACATTTTATAAGTCCCATTAAAAGTAATTTCTAAATGATCACTATAAATTCAAATTTTATAACCATTTGTTCACTATAGTCTCATATCAAGGGAAAATAATAGAATGTCTAACTGCACATTAAGAGGAATGCACATGTTCTTCCCTATTCAGAGTCCACATAGATCGAGTATCCCTAAGCTAAGTCTAAATACACATCTAAGGTCATAAATAATTTTTGAATATCTTAATCACACCATGATTTCACAAGCATATAACATTACACCAGTCTTTCATACACCACCATAACATGGGAGAACTACATGTATTTTGATCCCTCTTTAGAGTATTGGTATGTAGGTAGTACTCAGCATAGGGTTGTTTAAATCAATTACAACTTCAACCACTAAACCATTTTTCCCATTTATTCAATTTATTCCTCATGACCTATTAAGATAGGGTTCAAAGTGAAGAATAAGACATATAGAGGCTTCTGCATCAATCACATAGATCTAATCATGCACACAAGACCTACAAGCAAAAGTGCACTATCTATTTTTACAAAGAGAGATAAAACCCTAAAAGAAGTTGGGGTGTCCTATACACCCTGACATAGGTCATCCTTATATGAATATTATGGCCTTATTCCATGTAGATGTGAATCCCTATTCCTAATTCATAGTGACCTCACATAGTCATACAATTAGTTTCACAGTCACACTTATAGTCCTACGTATTTGATTTTTTAACCAAGTTATTCTTCTTTGGCCATTTCTTTTTTTAATATGTTTTTATATTTAGTAAGTTATAAATTAGTCTTATGTGATTTATTACATATTTCATACAATCTGATTTTATGCATAATTTTTTATAATTAAGATTAAAACTTTATTAATCATAAATTTGATAAAACATATTGGTGAGTTTGTCTATTTATTGAACATTGTAAACCCTAACCATTCATGTTGTTAGGGGTTTCTTTCCTTATTTTTATTATTTCAAATACTTGTATTAGGGTTTTTAGATTTGATAAATTCTTTGTTGACAATAATCTTCCAAAATTCTATTTCATATTTTATGCAATCTAAAGAAAAAAATCTACAATGGTACTTAAGTTGAGCATATTCAGATTTATTGCATACTCCATTGGCTCAACATATTTTTGTGTATCCTTTACTATTTAATTTTGTGGCACCTAATTTTAAATTGTATGATGGAAAAGGTGACCTGAACAACATTTGAGATCATCTCATGAAACATGATTGGACTATGCATCTAATGATCGGATATTAACTAGGTTATTTATATCTTTTGACATATTTACTTTGCACATTACTCAATAAACATCAATGAAAATATTTCATATGCTTAGATTTCTTAGCTCAAATAGGAATCCAATGAGATTATCAAAAAATATGTATTAAGGTATAAGACCATGTTATCCAAGATGACAAATCCTAAGGAAAAGGAATTTCATGACATCTTCAAATAGATTTTACTTTCACCTCTACATGAATCTATTATGTTTATGAATTTTTAATCATGGAAGGATTTATGCCACTTAATTAAGGAAAGGGAGTCAAGTTATTAGTAATGATTAAGTTAAAATATGCAACCAACCCAATTTAAAATTCTCATGCAAAGAATCTAAATAAGCCACCATACAAGGTGAGATCGAATGAAAATCAGAGCTATCAAAATTCAACAATGAATGCAGTTTTAAATCCTAATTTATGCATTGTATTATCAACTTCTCCAAAGAGACATTTTGCCAATTTTTCAAAAGCTCCCTATAAGGTGTTAAATTTTTTATTGGATTGTCATCTCATATCACTCCCTCCCATTAAAGAGTTTGATGTGATTATACCTCTTCCAAAAGGATTTGAACAATTTTTTTTTTGTGATTTTCATAGAGCACTGGGGCATATTGCCAATAATTGAATCAATTTTAGCCATACATTTTAGGATTTGATAGATAAGGACATTATTGATTTGATTACACTTAACATAAATATAAAGGCTCCACCAAGTGAGAGTAAAATAATGAATATATTCAGTGATCCTTTCCATAATCATACAACTTAAGAAACAACATATAAATCAAAAGTACATTACACATATAATGATCATCCTCCACCAACTTCTTATCATCTCCATAAAGAGGCAAAAAATCCTTTGAATGGCATCATTGGTCTATATCATGTTTCAGTGCCATCTAGACCACTTATCACATTGGGAAAACACAAGATAGTCAATGATGACTTTGATTTACACTCTTTTTTCATTTGATCTTACCTTTATCATTGACCCATACAAAGCATCGAGGTTACTAATGGTTTAAGCATTAATATGTGCATTATCACAATTTCATCCCATATTGGATACATATATAAAGATATATTCCATCAATAATAGTAATAATTTGATTTCATGGTCATGTTTATATTTTTATTGATGAGATTGCATGTGGCCACCAAGCTTATAATAGTACCCAATGCATAATTATTCAATATGTTATTGGGACATCCTTGGATTCAACAAATTCATGAAATTCCTTATATGGTACACATATGTTTGAAATACATTTTTGTTAATGAGGTTGTAATAATTCATGGTATTCCATATGAATGCCCCCTATAACCAAAGGTTAGTATTCTTAAAAAATAGATTGCAATTGAGCAACTAAAAAAGCTTCAATCTAACCAGAACATTCAGAAGCAAGTGGTTAACTATCTAAGGAGACTTATCCTTGAAAAAAATTAAACTAGTGATTTGTCATAGATTCTAGAGATCCACTCTCTACTCCATTACATCCTAGATTGATATTATGAAGCACTATATGTGTTTCATAAAGGACACCGACACAAATTTTGTACACTCCATGATAGGTTCTAAAGTGTCCTAGAGTTCACAATGTTAAATAGCATACTATAATACTAAAATTTATCATCATGACATGGCAATTGTGTTACAAATTTAGATCAATTTTAAGATTCTGAGTTAAGATCAGTTACTTCACAATGACATGATATTTTCCATTCATGAGAGATCATCCTTCCTATGCTAGATATAAGACATATTGATTGTAAGGTTATTACAAGAGTTATTGATTAATATGTTACTTTTTTAATTTTTAGATATTTAAAAATACCAAAAAATAGAAAATTCTAGATTATTTTAAAATCTAGGACCTATGCATGCTATGTCTAGTTCATTTACATTAGTTTATTTTCTATTTAGTAAATGTAGTATTTATCTATATCCAGTTTTATATCAAACATGCTTCACAAGTGTACTTAAGTGAGTTGAATAACATATATATTGTCACTTCTAGATGTAATTATAGGTGGTGATACTATCTCAGATCTATTAAACTTACATAAACAAAAATATGCTAAGCCAAATAGTAATGCACTATGCTCTTATATGATTCTATGAAACTTGTCCCAATGAATACACTCTCTGATTTTCTAGATTTATACTAGTTAGGCCTTCTACAACTTGTTCACATCACATCAAGTTCACTAGGGCATCCTTTAGCACATGTTTTATCATTATATGACTATCCCTATTAATTTTATTTCAGTACATTACATTGCATGATTATTTTCTTACTTATTTTCACATTGCTAGATTATTGGATACCTAAGTCACTGAATATACAAATGTTACAATTTTCTTATTTAGATAAACTTCACTTATTCATGTATGATTTTCATGTTTGATTTCTTACTTTATGTTTTATGTCTATTTAACTTGTTTGGATTGTGGGTATTTGAACATGTCTTTGATTTTGGTTTTAAGCCTTATTATATGCTCCTATGTGTGTGAGTGACATTTTAACATGTCCCTTGTATGTACCCTGTTGGACTTCAATTAAATGATTTGTGTTCTTTTATGTATAATATTTGTGTATGCACATCATGGTCATGACTCTTATTTACTCAGTTTGCTTAGATATTCAATACCACGATGGATATCATGCATCTTCCTAACTTTTCAATGCCATGATGGATGCCATGCATTCTCCTTGAGTTGATCTATTTCAGTTTTAAATGCTCAAAATATGATCAATGTTCACTGTGTTTCTCATTTCTAACATTGATTCTAACATGACATTATGTATGATTCTTTTTGCATGCATCTTACATTACTATATTTCTCAATTTATCTATGATGATGCCATGATCTCTAATATTATCATTATTAGTCTAGATTTCAATATTTTATATAACATCATTTAGATAGATTTTTATTTTGAGGTAAGTTATTATGTGGGATTCACAACTCACCTCAAAATAAGGGTCATATATAGTGGTTTATCATAGAGATTGAGTTGAAATAATACACTACATAGAGAGGAAAAGATAATTTTTTCTCAGTTGATCAAAGTTTATACCCATATTTAACTCAAAAATAAATTTTAATAAACAACACTCTATTTGAACAAGGGTGTAGGCTAATAGTGTCTATACTAGTGCACTATTTTCCCATCAGTCAAAAATAGTGAAATTTCTTAGAATCACATTTAGTTACAGAGTAGTTTATAATAGGTATATAGAGTTATTTCAAATGAATACTCAGACTTGTCTCAAAATTTTATCACATTGGGGGCATCATGCATGACATGTGTTCCATATTATTACACATGTTTTTTTCTCAATAAATCACTTGGTATTACTTAGTTCCATAATCTATATGTACCCAAATATTAGATTGGGGGCATGTGCACCGCACATGACCACCTTCTTACTTAGTTTTGTATTATTTTTTATAGAATGAGTGGCATTCCATGTCATTCTCTATGTTGTATTTAATAGACACAAATCATACTATTTTTTCACCAATTTTTCCCCAAAAATGAATCGTATTCTATCTACAATGATTAATTCATCATTTTGTACCAATTTTACACGAAAATGATCTATTGAAATTTATATAGTGATAGAGTCAAGCACACATTTAGTTCTTAATCAAACTCTCTTAGCACTGAGGATTGGGACATGCACAGTCTAATCCAAGTGTTTCAACAAAGAAATTTCCAAAGTTCCTACACTCTCTAGTACCCATTTTTTCACCAAAAAACACAATGGTTCACATAACAAATTAGGTGTATTTATTCCTTGTTATTTTATCTATAAGTTTATTTTCTTTACTTTTAGATTTTCATCTTAAAGACTTATTTATACATGTTTCATTGTAGGTTTTTGTGAGGCACAATTCAACATGTGGCCTACATTCAAGAATGTTCTTTGTAGGTAATTTTAGGTATATCACTTTTCATTTTACTCTATAACTTTAACTTTGCTACATTATTAGAATAAAAGTTTGGGGGGCGGGGAGGGCGGGGAGTGTAGACACATAAATTCACATTTATTGCTAATACAATGCACTTGTGACTATCCTATTATACACATTTAGCTCATGTCAATTCCACATTCCTTGACCACTATTCCTTTATTTATATGTAGATGAGTTATTCCTCCAAGAAACCAATGATTAATAAATGTTCCTATTCCTCAATTCAAATAGCCTAATCGCATCCCTAGATTGATCCACGCTTTCAACTTAGTTGTATTTTCTCTTTAGATAATGTTGCTCCTTTAGGACAATCCTGCTCCCTAGCAGTGTCTGAATCTATCAGTCACATACGACCATTAAATAAGGGATAATTTATCAAATTAAACTTCATCCAATGGGTCATCCCACATGTTTTGCAAGTCCCATATAAAATAATTTCCAAATGATCAGTTTAAAGACACATTTCTAACCATTTATTCACTGAAGCCTCATATCAAGGAAAATCACTAGAATATCTAATTGGACATTGAGAGAATAACATCTATTATTCTCAATTCAAAGTCCACATAATCCTAATATCCCTAAGCTAAGTCTAAATACACTTATAAGTTCACAAGGCATTGTTGAAGCACTTAATCACACCAAGATTACATCAACATATAACATTACACTAGTATTTCATAGACACCATTGTATCATGGGAGAACAACATGAATTTTTATCCCTCTCTGAAGTATTGGTATGCAGGTAGTGCTTAACATAGGGTTATTAAGTTAGAACACAACTTCAACCACTAACTCATTTTTCTTGTTCATTTCATTTATTCATCATGACCTATTGCTAAATGAATAATAAGAATAGAATGAATTCTATAAAAAATCACACATATATTATCATGCACATAGGACTTACATGAAAATGTGTACCGATCTATTTTTCATAGAGATATAAAACCCCACCAAATGCTAGTGTGCCCTACAAACACTAGCAAAAGCTGACTTTGTCTGAATAGTGTAACCTTATCCTAGATAGATGTAAAGCCCTATTCTTGATTCATAGTGACCTCATGTAGTCATACAATAAATTTCATAGTTGCACTTATAGTCTTACATATCTTATTTTCTAGATAAAGGATTCTTCTTTAGCACTTTCCCTTTTTAGCATATTTCTATATTTAGTAAGTTCCAAATTAGTCTTGTGTGATTTATCACATATTTCCTACTGTCTAATTTTACATAGAAATTTATCTAATTAAGACTCAAAATCTCTTAATCTCAAATTTTATAAAACATAATCCCACTAACATCTCAAAGTGTGAATAACTTAATGAAATAACCATTTAGATTGTAATTAGAAATGGAAGGCACCATTAAGTAATGTCAATAATTTAACCATTATTATTAGTGTCTTAAAATAATTATAAAATTTAGTATGATTATTAATATGTAATTAATAAAATACCTAACTATTTTTAGATCTCTAAATATAGGGCTCTTGGATGATTCTTTCTTATATTTAGATATTTTGCTAATCTTTCTCAACCCTAATTGCCTATTTTATTCTCTATTAAGGAATGAACAACTTTTTAATTAGGTAAGTGAATTATTATATTAATTACATGAGGAAGGCCGTTTCCATTCCCCACATGAAATATATAATTAATATATTTATGAAATACAAAAAATAGGTAACTTTAGCTTTGGTATCCATGCAAAAATCTCTCTGATTTCATGACTGCATGAATATGTGAGTATTAAATTCATAGTTCATAATAGTCTTGGTTATAATTATTCTAAGGTTATAAAAAGGATACTAAAAATAGAGAGTAACTTATTCATCTCCATGTAGTGATTCATATTTCATAGGTTCAGCTCAAAGGTAGATTTTGTTGGAGCTCCAAAAATCTACCTAAAACTTCATTTTTTTTGAGGTTTTATGATTTTTTTTCTAGATATGCATACCTGAAAACCAGTTTGGCACTTCAATTTTTCATGAGATTTGTTTTATGGAATTTATTTTTGAATATTTTTGTGACAAATGATATTATGGTCTCACAACACAAAAAAAAAATTAGATCAAGTGATGCATAGGGTTAAAAAACAATCTAACACTTTGTCTTATTCATATACACTTTCTTGGCAAAGGCCTATTGGTTCATCCTTCATGCAATGGTTATTATATTCACCTGATAGTTTTATGACTTAAAATGTCTTGATTATTCTTAATATACACTCATTATTTATTTCTTCTCATTCATAACCTTATACAAAGCAACATCTTACATCAACACCTTCTTACCCTTCTCTAGACACAGGCTAGTAGCCTTTTTTCATGATTTTCTGCTTGTATGGAAATGTACAAAGGTGTATGGGAAAAATAATGACCAATTTTAATACCCTTTATATATTTATATCTTATTATGAATTTTTTTGATATATATCTTTCATTTTATCACTTTTCTAACTCAATCGAGGCCACTGTTAGGCCTAATAAGTCTTTTCCCAACCCTATTGTACATAGTATCTCCAAACTATATGTATAAGTATGGATTAAATTAAAAAACTCCAAAATATATTATTAATTATTTTTGTCTATATAATAACCAATTTTTAAAGCATTCTACTGATGGAAACTATTTTAATTCATGTTTTTGTAAAAAAAACCCTAGAATAGGGTTTGTATAGAGTTTATAGACCCTAGAAGGGTTTTAATTCATTTCTAGTTATTTTAATGATTTTATTAGAATTTTAAGTGATTTTAAAGTTGTGTTATACCTTCCCATTCCTCCTCCAATACTCATTCAACCCTCTAAATTCCTCTAATACTCCTTTCTACCAAGAGTTCAGCTTGACTATGCAGGTTTTCTTTATTTCTATAGATCTGTGATAATCCAAGAACTAAATTTTGATGGTTTCACAATGTATTTATGGATTCCAAGATAATTTAGGGTTTATTAGGTAATAAAACCACCCTAAATAATTATTTATATTATTTAAACTCTTCTTTGATATCCCTACAACCCGTTTCTAATAGGCTTACACAAGGATTATGTGTAACTCTAAACAATACATGTTTTATACCATCATCACAAGCAATATACAATTACATAATAGAAATGGTTAGGAAAATTTTAAATCATCCCAATTAATGTGTAAAAAATCAATTTTATCTTTATTCAACTTATATCCACCTTGAGCACAATTTAGACATAATTGTATATGACTACATAGTCTATCAAGGTCTGAGTATACTATTTGTGAAAGTTTCATGTATTATAAAGAATAAAGACCTGTAAATAATATTTTTAATACTTTAAAATATAATTTATACTAATTAAATATGCATGTTTAACCTAGTTCACAACTTATCCTTCTCACAAGGAAATACAGTCAGTCCTTCTATACATAGTCAAAAAATAAGATACTACAGGGTTTAAATGCCTTCTATTTGAGAATCATCCTTAATTGTTTCTTAGGTATAGAGACTCTCCTTCAAGTATATTATGAAAACTCAATGCATGTTTATTTTTTATCTTCATAATTCTTTCCTTATTTCACTATTCAAACATAAGTTATATCATATAGGGTATGCAGATATAAAGCACATATTATAGATGAATGAACATGAAAGTTCCTCTACCTAATAAATAATTGTGTGACCATTATCTGAATGACAACATAAATTCATACTAAATGAATTATACTTATCTAAATCATTGATAGTAATTACATGTATCACAATATCACATACACTTGTTTAAAATCCATTAAGTGAATCAGTTTTTAACACATAGAATAAAGAGACAGAACATGGTATGAGAATGAATTAATAAAATCAAGAAAACTTTCTCATTTACCTTGGTTTTTTATCATAATGAAACCTTTTAATCCACCCAAAATTCTCTTTTCCTACCCTTCCTTTCTTCACACCAAAACACTACTTATTCAAAAACTCCTATAACTACCTCAACTAACTACTAACTCCTCTTGTACATTGATATCAACTACCTAAACCTTATAACAACACTTTTAATCATAAGACCCATAATTAAAAAAGGTAATAACACTTTAAACTTTTAAAATATCATAAAATTGGATAAACAATACAAAACATTTTAAATATTTGAATTTGTCACTTAGGCGATAAAATGCCGAATGTGCCCAAATTCAAACTTGACCACACTCTACCACCTAAGATTGATTCCCATAAACTTGGAATGCCTAGACTAACTCTCTAATGAATCAAATCATGAAAAATATACTAGTATATATAGAGGTAGTGATGTTCCTACATCATACTACTAAGGAGCAAAATTAAACTTTCCCTAAAAGTAATAACTATTTTGTCTTTGAAGTTCTTGTTCAACACCTCTCGGTCAAAGGAATCTCCCCCTAGATCCCAAGGTCTATTTAAGATACATAGACCTTTGTGGTGCTTTCTTAACTATATGTTGGCTCCTCTTTTTTTCATATTTTCATGCTTCTTCTTTTAAGGTTATCTACTTGTGCTTTGATCTTCCACTTGATCATCTTTATCACCTCCTTATGCTCCTAGAACCAACCTACACATGGAACACCCAAGTTAATGAAAATAATGTCATTCTTGTATTCTATGAAATCTCTCTTTTGTACTTGCATGTTTTTTGAACCATTTCATGAAGGATGAACCAATAAGCCTTTGCCAATAAAGTGTATCTGAATAAGACAAAGTGTTAGATTATTTGTTAACCCTCTACATCATCAAGTGTGGTGGTATCTTGTGAGTTAGATTTTATTCCTTAAAACTCATTTTATTCCTTTCCAATTGAAACTCTATTGAAATAAAAACCATACAAATTTGCTTTTTTTGTGCTACCCCTATTAATTCAAAATTTATAAAAAGCCTAGTTCTAGGCTCTATTCTCCTAGATCTACCTCCTAGAAAATTTCCATCTTAGACCTCTATAAATCATTAAAAATTACCATTAAAACTTGGTTTTTAAAGTAATGGTTTGTAGTTTTATTTTCTATAATTTGGTTCAAAAAAGAAAAAGAAAAAAATCTAAAAAGGATCATTTTTTTGTCTTTTTAATTTTTTTTCAAATCATCTCTAAAACTCCAGGAATCGCCCTTGAAAATTTGAATATTTTGTAGGTTTTTGAAACTTCATAAAAATAGGTACATTTTCCTCTTTTCAACCTCACCAATGTCAAGGCATCACTTGGGAGATACCTTAATACCTTAGCCATGAACACTTATCAAGGTATCATCAAAGAGGTAACTTCTTCCTCCATTCTTAAACACTTCTGAAGGTGTCAGCATTAAGGTTGCTTATTTGAAAATTTCCACAACTTGAAACAAGCATAACATTCTCATTCATCCTCTATTTTGAGTGCCTTTTTTTTGAAAGTGGGTATTTTTTTAGAGGAATCCAAATCAATGATAAAATTTCATATTATATGATGTATAATCCCAAAAATACCTACCTGAATTAGGTTATGCATTATCAAAATAATGATAATTTTTAGAGATCATATTGTCATGTCCTAAATAATTTCTTAGTGAATTATTTGTAAAAGTGCATATTTTTAAGAGAGGAACCCAAATCAGGCACTAATTTTTAGTTTAGAGGATATATTATTGAAATGACACACATTTGAAGTAATATATCTAGGCTCCCATTTTTTTTAAAATTAATTCAAAATAATTTTTTTCATAAAAGTGAGCAAAACAAATTTAGAATTTTTTTCTTCAATTTTTTTAGAGAAAAATATAGTGGTATAGTTAGCTTCCTTATTTCATTCCATTAAATTTGTTCACACTATTGAATTTTTTTTTAGTATTTGTTTGGACATCTAGTCATTTTTTATGATACCTTACATGTATATGTATACCCATTATGGTGTTTGACATTTATCATTTGGAGTTTTATGGGTTTTTATGTGTTGATAAAAATCTAGGGGCTTTTCCCCATTAATGGGTTTGTCATATCTTTTAATGCCCTTAAATGCGAGGATAAGTCAAATTGGTCCCCCCACCCCCCTAGATCATTGTCCTATTCAAGATAAACTTTGATGGTGAAGTAAGAGGGAATCTAGGAACATCTGGGGCATGCTACATAATTATGTATTGTGCAAGGTCCTTGATCATAGTGGTTTCTCAAAAATTAATAAATGGAATAAATAATGAGGCTAAAGTGCAAGATCTTGCACTTGGTTTGGGTTCAGTGGTTCAATGCAAAATTTAGAAGGTCATCATCAAATGTGACTTTATGGTTTTGATTTAGGCTCTACGTAACTAGAGGGCCTATTCATGGAATATTAAGAACATTTTGGGACAAGCTTGGGGATTTTTAGACTCTCTCAGTGTTTAGGAGTCCAATCACTAATTTCACGAGGATAACACAACAATGGACTTATTAGTTACTAGAGACATCTCCCAAGTCAAGGACTTTATTGTCTAAAACTCTTAGAATTCTTGGTCAAATGCAAGACTGGTGGGTAACACAATCTAAATTAATGGGGCTTGTGTGTGAAACACATCATGATTTATTATGGTAATATGGGTGGTTACTCTAATGTGATGGTATTTATTTCCCATCACATGTGGCATGATAATCTCACACACCTTTAGATAGTAAAATATGATTCATATAGTAACTCAATCTTATACACTTGGTAAATAACTATCATGATTGTATCTTTCAGTTATAGACTTGTTCGATGCTAAAAGGTTCTCATTTACTATCTCTTTGTGCCTAAATCTATTAGCTCTTAGTGTAACCATTGTTATTATGATGACTAGGAATTTTATACTATGAAAAAATCTCAAAACCTAACTATTATGCTTCACTACCAGTTCTGGACCTATATTTGTTTTCTAGCTTCCTAGACACTTGCATCCCAAACAAACACCTACATTGATGCAAGTGTTCACTTTTTCTACAAAGTGTCTAGTGCCCAAAAGTCATCTAATTTGAAAAATAAATGTATCCTAAAGATCGACCTAAGTGCTTTAGTGATGTGTGTGTGTGTGTCTATATATATATATATGCATACATACTTTAGTGCGATATATATATATATATTCAAATACCATGATATATATATATATATATATATATATATATATATATATATATATATTCAAATACCATGAATAAAAATCTAAATCATCCAGAGGTGAATAACAAAGTTTCTACCATATAGGCAGATAAATGTATGAAACTAAATAGATATCAGAGTTTTCAAAGTTTACAATATACCAATATAAAAATCCTCACTCAGGAGGCACCAATAGAAATAAAAAACAAAAATCAAGTATGATAGTGTCACCCTCAAGGTGAATTAACCTTCTAAAATCTTAATGTTATCAACATTACTATTCACATTCTTAGATCTAGGTCTCGGTTGCCAAGTATACTCAAGTCCCTTATGTATGGTCTCTTCAAACACATTTTTAGTATATTGTAAACTTTGAAAACTCTGATATCTATTTAGTTTCATACATTTATCTACCTATATGGTGAAACTCTATTATTCTCCTCTGGATGATTGATATTTTTATTCATGATATTTCAATATATATATCACACTAAAGTGTGTGTATATATATATATATATATATATATATGTATATGTAAATATATGTATATATATATATATATATATTTTCATACATTTATCTGCTTATATGGTAGAAACTCTGTTATTCACCTCTGGATGATTTAGATTTTTATTCACGATATTTCAATATATATATATCACACTAAAGTATGTATATATATTGAATAATTTAGTGTGATATATATATTGAAATATCGTGAATACAAATCTAAATCATCCAGAGGTGAATAACAGAGTTTCTACCATATAGGCAGATAAATGTATGAAACTAAATAGATATTAGAGTTTTCAAAGTTTACAATATACCAATATAAAAAGCCTCACTCAAGAGTAATCAATAGAAACAAAAAACAAAAATCAATACTAAAACAAGTATGACAGTGTCACCCTCAAGGTGAATTAACCTTTTAAAATCTTAATGTTATCAACATTATTATTCACATTCTCAGATCTAGGTCTCGGCTGCCAAGTATACTCAGGTCCCTTATGTATGGTCTCTTCAAGCACATTATTAGAAACCCGTGCTAACCCTTCTCTTTAATTTGTTAGTATATTATTTTTTATGGATGCACATGCTTTGTAAGTCATCTTATGAGCATTTTGTTTTATCCCACATTCATGGGAAGTAGTAATTGCTTAGATTGGACTTAGTATATAAGTGTTGAGGCCAATGAAGACATCCATAAATTTATTGTATTGAGCTTTCTCAAAGGATATTTTACCATCGAAGTGGCCTATGATCAATATAATTCCTTTGGTGTTTCTGCTAATCATAAAAATCTATTATTTCATACATTTTCAGTAAATTAATCTACTATTTCATGCATTTTCAGTAATTTATTGTAGGAGGATCCTATCATCTAGTATCAGAGCACTTTCTAGGGCCAATTTTTTTAATAAAGTATAAAATCTATTCTAATGCATAATTAATTTGAGTATTTTTCTTAGAAAGTCTTAACTTTGTTCTACTACATAACTCTATTCTACATCACAATAATCTATTTTCGATAAGGGTAAAAAACATGTCTGCATAACTGTGGGAAGTGCTTGGGTAAAAGCCCTAAAAGTCATTGTGAGGAGTACCATAGGAACATCAAATTAGTTATCCCATTGAGAGGACCTACCATCAAAATGGGCAATGACCCCTTCATAATTGAGTAGTTGCCACCTTCTTCCCAAGTTCACCCAATATTTCATGTCTCTTGTTTGAAGAAAGTTCTTGGCACAAACACTAGAGTCAATACTATTTTCCCAAAACTTGATAATGTAGGATCCATCCTTCTTGAGCCAAAGGTAATCTTAGATAGGTGCACACACCAAATTTTCTCCCATTCCATCATAGAGGTTTTAATTCATATTTATCACCAATTCCCACATCTAAAGATTTGAGGACAAATATTTTTTTAAGAGGGAGGGGATGTTAGGAACTTGTGCTACCTCTTCTCTTTACTTTGTTATTATATTAGTTTTTATGGATGCATATGATTTGTAAGTCATCCCATGAGTATTTTGTTTTATCCCACATTTATGGGAAGTAATAGTTGCTTAGATTAGACTTAGTAAATAAGTAGGTGTTGAGGCCAATGAAGGCATCTATAAATTTATTGTATTGATCTTGATCAAAGGAGTTTTCCCCTTTTAAGTGGCCTGTGATCAATATAATTCCTTCAATGTTTTTGCTAATCATAAAAATCTATTATTTCATACATTTTTAATAAATTAATTTGCTATTTCATGTATTTTTATTAATTTGTTGCAGGAGGATACTTTCACACATCCTATAATGGAAAATATCTATAAAATTTCTCCATTAAATGGCCAAAACTATTTTCTTTGACAAACTTCATGACCTCAACTTCCTCCTGTAGACCCCCTCATTCAACCATTTTTTCTATTTTATTAATCAGTTCATGAAAATTATTATGAAATATTTTCCATGTCTACTTTTGTTTCTCAACTAGGATTTGAGAAGGCCCTAGACATTACACATATGTATGTTGAGAGAAGGTATTGTCCACTATTTTTACTACATTATCTAAATCCATTACTTCCATAATTGACATACTATATCCAAAGTTAGGTTTGGGTGGGCTAGAGCATCTGCTAATTTCCATACATTCCTTCATCACATCTACCCAACACTAGGTACCATTATTATCCAAATTAGAAGAATACATATATGATAAAATTGGGTCTTTAGCCTATTTGAAGTAGGAGTATTTGATACATGACCATTCATATTCTACGAGAGTCACCTCTATAGTAGTGGGATGAGAGGGGATCTAATCAGGGTGAGGTATGAGTTTGGGGTACCCACCAGTATCCAAAATATACTCTATAATCACTTTTAGTAGGCATGTCTATAAGAACCATTCCATATAACTATGTGGGATATTTAACTAGAGATAAATATGCATGACCACAATCTTAACAATGACTTCAACTATGAAGTCAGTAAGTACCCTAGCTCTACTTTGAACAATATCTTGGTTCTTTTGCTTCTATATAAACCAAAAAATATCAGTAGAAAAAACCAACTAGAATTGTGAAAGAATAGATGGATTTAATTATTTAATATAAACATATCCAAAATCAACATTAAACCAATTAATTATGTAGTCAAAAAAAATAGACCAACTATACAGAGATCATTTCCAAATCTTAGTAGTGTATTGGCAGGTAAAGAAAAGATGGTCAATTGACTCCACATCACTACACACAAGATAGAAATGGGGAAATCACCACATTTAGAAAGAATTTCACCAATAACTAACTTATAAATCAAAAACCATCTAAAATAAGATTTTTTAGGTTTTGAACATGAATCCCAAACCACTTGAAATCTAAAGTCCCAATTATCGTAAGAGTCATAGACACTCCACACATGGTTAAGCATTAGATAAGGGGGATAAGTGGAGTATAGTTTAAGATAAATAATTTTGGTATAAAAATCATGAAGGAGAGGCCATTTTATCCACTTGATACTATCCCAAAATTTAGTATCAGTGTTAAGATGATTCACTGAGTTATTGTCCCTGAGTGCTTTCCTCACCATAGAGTAAGTCTTGCATTGGGTAGTACGAGTGTGATACCTATGTTTAATTATGTCCTATGAGGTCCAACCCTAAATACCAAATATATCCTTAAAATCCTTTAGACCTTTCTTGAACCATTCTAAGAAATAACACCCTCTGATAAGGGTAAGAAGACAGTTATTGATGAAAAGGTTACACATATAGATCTATACCCTTGACAACAAGATCCCATCTAATTGAATACATGCTTTGAAATTACAAGGTGTTTCACAAGGTCTATTGAATTAATTCAATAGTAAATTATGGATTTTGAGTTAGAGGTAAACTTTTCAACATTCCAAACTGACTGGATACCATCCAAAAACTCTCTTTCTTCAAGGTGGGACACATTGATTTTATACAATCCTTTCATGGTTGCCTTCTCTCCTTTATCATCATTATTAAGATTAAATTAAGTTCAATGGGTTTATGGTTTAATATAGTGAAAGGACAAACCTTAACCACATTACCATATCCTTCTAAACTAGTCTCAAAGGCATCTTTGCTCAGATAAAATCTATCAAGTCTAGAGTAAAGCCTTCTAGATCTAACCTTGTTATTCCACCAAGTGAACCAAATACCTTTACTTTGTGTCTTATTTTTATTAAAATCATCTTCTAATTTGTGTAGTGTTTTGAATTTGGACCAAAATAATAGCTTGTTCCTTTTCCACATGTGAGGGTATCCTCCCATTTTGTCCTCTCTTTCTTCAATCATATTAAAATCTCCCCTAAATAACCCAGACTACCCTATTGCAGGGGGAGACACCATGTTTCACAATATAATTTCCCCAAATCAAGTTAATCAAAATAGAGGCACCCCCTTTACCTCTATTGTGGTTAGTCCAGAAGTGGATCGCATTAGGCCAAATATAGCCTAAAATGAAGGAAATGATTGTGTTAATTTATTTGACATCCTAAAGAAGGATAAAATGAAGTTTATCTCTAGAGTATATGAATTACTTGATAGTAGGTTTCCTATCTAGGGATTGAAGCCCCCTTATATTCCAATTGATAATATACATTACCATGCTCAGGATTACTTGGTCTTATTGGGGGACTTCCCCCATTATTTTGATAAAATATAGAGAAACATTAATTAATGTTATTATGCTTATTCATTTTATTATTTTTATCATCACCACCTTCCATTCCCCCATTTTTTAAGTCTTCCATCTTTGGTAGAGGGGATATCAAGAGATGTATTTGCAATAAAAACTATTTGTAGTCTTTTTACATACCCTTTAGAGGTCTAGTTATCTCCATTATTATTATTGGAGGGAGTTTATTTTAAAATATCACCATGAGCTAATACATTCAGGGCCTCCTTATTGGGAGATATGTCCATCAGGGGCTCAACTTGCTCAAAGAGTTTATCAGGGGTAAATACAATCTCATTTCCTGATATCATCTCAGACACATTTCCTTGTAAACCCTAAGGGTCATCCAAGGCCACAAAATGTCCCCCCTTAGAGAGGGGACCAATGTCAATTATATCCTCATCAAACTGTACTTGGATAATTACCACTTTAGAGGCAAACTTGGTTTATTCCATCGAGTCAGTCTACTTTCCCTTTTATTTAATAACTGGTGAACTAATATTTTTAGAGGGAGGAGTACTAATGGTGAGAGGTTCCCCACTATCAATCTCATGAGAATCTAATTTGCTCTCAATAAGGTTTGAACTACTTTTATTCCAAGGCCCTCAACAAGGGATGTTCTACCTTCCTCAAATTCAGTGTTAAAAATAGGTTTGTCTATGTTTTGTAACTCCTCCATTTGAGGTGTGAGGGGATTAGACAAAATGGATTTGCTATTGATTTTAGGGCCTATCTAGACTAAATTATCACTATTTTTATTAGCAGGCAACAAAGGGAAATTTTTCTGTATGTGACCATCTTTTATACAAAAAACATGCATTGATACCTCCCAATCCTTTGATAGGGCATATGCAAGAGTCCCCATTGATTTAAAAAATGAGGGACTATAGAAAATTTTCTAGAGGGTCCATGGAAATTAGAACCTATACATTCATATGAGCTAGAGACCACCTGGTGTCCTCAACCCTAAGCACCTCTCCTAGGGGTTGAAGGGCTTAAAGGATAAAATTCCATAATTGGAGGGGCACATTTTCAAGGTTGACCCATCTAGGGGCTATTTTGAACACTAGGTCCTAACTTTCTTAGTTAGGATTCCTTGGAACTGCTTTAAACAATGGCTATCCCACATTTTATAGGGATTTGTTAATGACTCTTCTCTTCTACATGTTATAATTTTTAAAAAGAACAAAAAAAACCCTTTTTGGAACATTTTGTAGAAACTAACATAGATACCCATTTTATCACCCCATACTAAATTTAACTAGCTATCAAAGAAATTCCTTGATGGGAGAGCATTTATATTCAAAAAAACAAATAAAATCCCAATATTTTTTAACCGAGCTTCTTCCTTAACCAAATATTTTTCCATAAACAAATTAGGGAGAAAAAAAAGGGTTTTACTAGAACTAGGTTCACTGCCTCCTCCTTATCCATCTTCAGACATGTTGCTTAACCAATAATGAATTATACACCTTATGAATACTTAGCAAACTCTTCCTACCATAAAAATTCACTAAAGAGCTTCTTATTGTCACCATTTTTTACACCACCGTTCTCAGCAAAATAATTCAAGATGCTTGATTTGGCCTCCATTTCCATTAATAATTTCATCAATGATACACTTCACATATCTCAACACACTTCAGTCATCTCCCTCCATAATCCACCACCATTAATTATGTTTGCCCCTAATATCTAGCATGTATCAATGGATCAAGGGGAAAAGAATATAAAATGCACATACACCAAGACCAAGGTGACACTATTTACCAACACAGTGTATAAGAAAGTGAAAATAAAAGCACAAAAAAGCTAAAGTTAACTAAGATGCACAAAATCAAAGCAATATTAACTATGAACCCTTTATAACCAATGCACATTCAACCATACAAACACCAAAGAAGCAAAGGGGACCAATGAAGAGGGAAGTAAGCATGAAGTACTAATAATAGAGGGTGACTACTAGTTTCCCCATTATAGAACTCCACCTTACTCTTTCTCTATGTCTTCTATTTTCAACTTATTCCTAAGATGTTTTTATTTTGTGTGATATATTTATAAAAGGGATTGGTATATATACAATATCAACCCTCATTAATTCCTCACCCAATAATCACTTACAAAACACTAGGAAATCCTAAGGTAACATACTAAGAAGCAATTAATCAAGCATTCAAGTGATCAAACCTACCCTATTTACCCATATTTCCATATCATTCATAGAAATAATATTCTTGCATGTCTGAAGCATTCGAAGAGTAGTTCATGAACCACATTTACCAAGTTACAAACTAGATCATTTCATGTATTTATTTATCACACATTGCATCCTTGTGCACACATAATCTAATGTGTAGGGGATGACTACATAAGTATGAGGCCATTTTCATATCATTGGATATGTAGATATCACCCATTGACAGAGGACTCCTTAGAGTAACTTGACACCATGAGCCCACTAACCCACTATTCTCACAATCACTCAAAGGGTAAAGAAGTTAGGGTTTGATCATTTGATAAAGAAAAACATCTTGTGTGCACAATCTAAAGACATTAAAAGAAAGGAAACTAAAAACACATAAGGATTCAGTTGGACATATCTAGATCTAGTCAATATTCTATACATGACACTTGTAATATGGTTATATTCTTGTATTGACATAACTATTTTGATCTAATGCAAGATTTTGATGCCATATAAAGAATATTTATAGATTTTAATGATTATTCTAGGATCACCTTCCAATCCACTTTTAGCCTATTCCATATCAGACATGTATGAGCATAGTAAACCAAGTATCATTATTCCCAATTTATTTAATTATCTATCAATATTTATACTTTACTATTTTTATCAAATCTCAATTGTAAAATTTAGTATATTATTTGTTTGATTTTTCTATTAATTAGCTTGCTCATTAGGTTAGTTCACCATTCATGTGTAAAAGCTAATATGATACTCCTTAACCTTGGATAACCCCTCTAATAAAAAATTAGGGTTAAACATTTGGTGAACATGTCATATAAATTTCCTCATAGGTATTTTCTACTTATATTAGTATATTAAAAAATCTCCTTTTATTCGCCCAAATTCAATAAGAATTTTCAATTTTTATAATTTACTATTTTTAATCAATATTGACATACAAGATGAATGGTGTACTTATTTATAATTAATTTATAGGTTTCATGAAAAGTCATATTTTATTCAAAAACATCTCTCATATATCTACAATAAATTCTTATTTTATCAAAATTATTGATTCTTTGTTGGGAATATTTTAGGGTTTTGATTGTGAAGCATTCCACTTTGTTTGGCCTATTTATGATTCATAATAGATCAATTTTCAAATCCTCAATTTTTTTTCATAATCTGGTTGATACAAATAAAAAGGTCTTTTTTTCAAAACTAATGTAGGGATTGTATGAATTTTACATTTTACTATTTTTAGTAAATTTAGACTTATAGGTCATACATTGTACTATTATTTCCCTATAGTTTTGGGTTTATATCATTTCATGTTTTTCCTAAAAAACCTATTTCATATTACAAAAATTATCATCCAATCACTCTATATTAGTTTAACTTCATTTAGTACATTGTGGTTAACCTAACCTTTGGTCTCCAAACCTTAGTTGACATAGGGTTTCTTGATTTATTATTTTTATGATTTCTAATTTCATAATATTCATAATTTAAAAATTAGAATTTATTTTTCCTAAAATCATGATTAAAATGGATAAGAAGTAACCTCTTCCTCTTCCTAACCCTAAGGAGGGTGATAACTCACATCCATCTAACTAAGTCTAGGATATCACTTTTCCAAGGGGTAAGGTGGCTCATGCTATGGTTTCCAATGAAGGTAATTAATATGTCCTTCCTAAAACCCCTCCACCTCCCATGTCTACACTACATGGTGTGTGTATGCATATTCAACCGAGGCACCTTGGGTTTATGTTAATGAAGCCCTCAAAGATCAAAACATCACCATGAGCAATTTAATAGAATAGTTACAAAATAAAAATCTATATTTTAGTTCAAATATCACATCATTAGAAAATCAAATTACATACTTACATAATACACAATATGCTAGTGTTAATAATGTGTTTGCACCTCCATATATAAATGATTCATGTCCAAATGAAAAGATACAACATAATACCTCTAAAATAAGTGATTTAAAATGTGAACAAAAGGTTAATAAGATTCTAAGTGAAATCCTAAGAGAAATTCTTTAAAATAGAGTGATTCAATTACCTCCTCTATAGCCTATAAGGATATCAAAATACTATTTTGCATATCATAGAATGCATGGGCATCATAAAAATTATTGTTTTTCCTTGAAGAATAAAATACAAAAGATAAATGATAGTGGTGATTATATCATTAATACATCAATCAAGAAACCCACTCATATTATGAATGATTTTCCTAAAACACAAGTGTAAAAATAACAAATATGGTTACCAAAGAATAGTTCAAAGCTACAATAGTTACAAATTTCAAACCCAAAATAAGAAAAATTTCAGAAGGAAACATTGCAAGAATATGATTTGAAAAATCAAAATCAAGATAAACAAACAAGCATTCTAAAAAAAGGGTTTCCAAAAAATATTTTTTTAAAGCAAGACATGCCTAAAAAATCAAATGATACAAATGTGGTTGCTAAGGATCTAAACATCACATCCATTTCAGGCATAGAAGAATAAATAATTAATTACAATACTATAAAGTCTTTGCTTTCATCATTAAATAAAGAAGTCAAGGCAAAAATTACATTTTTTTCATAGTGTGCAAGTAAAAATACATGACTCTTCCTACCCCATAATGAGAAAATAAAAATTTAACAATGATGAACATACTCAAGAAAAACAAAGTTTCAATAAGAAAACTCCAATCTATAGTGCAATTGGTTTTTCATACGTGGATGCTCAAAATGATATATCACAAGTTCATGAACAACACAATAAGTTCCATCTTTCCTATATTAATAACATATAAGAGTGGTGTGATCCTAATACTATATAAGATTGTATGATTCTAATGATATTAATTATGCAACATATGAATATGATACATAACCTTCATAGAAACATCTCCTTGATGAGTACATTATCTTCTAGTAGCACTTTTCTTTGTACATGTCTTCTTTACAAAATATTTTCAATATTCTAAAAATACCAAAAACTTATTTTCCATGTTCCGAGTTATACTATTTATTATACATATGTTGTTTGCTTCATGTCAATATATAACACATCATTATTTCCTATAGATACATATGTTTAATGTTTCATTTTAATGTGATACAAGCATACCAAGATGCATGATATATGTGCATATAAAATTTGGGCCTTCCCTCCAATCATGTCCTAAGTGTGTTGAGGGCATCTACCTCTTTAATCATGATATACTCAAGTTTTATTATTTTATGATCACTTTCCATTACCATGTTTTAGCTTACATACTTTTACATGATTATATCTATGCTTATACCTTTAATTATGTACTTGATATGATATGTAATTTGCATTGATTTCAAACACATATGTTTAGGAACTAGTATTCTAGGTTCAATTGGTTTATTATATTTGTCCTAATTTATCTTTTTATAACTTCCTTAAGTGTGTTCCTTTATTGCTATTATCTTGCATTGTATTGCTTGTTTGAGCAATTAAATATGCTCCATTGATTGTGACCCTCATGCCTATGATTATGTATTTGGACATTTAAATATGTCATTTTTTGTTGTATGTGGACATTTGAATATGTCATTTTATGCTTCATGGACACTTGAATAAGTCATGTCCTTTCAATTGTGTGGCATTTGAACATGCCCCTTGTATGAGGTCTTCTTGGACCATTACATTCTTTGCATTACTTTTGAGTTTCTTTGTGTGTGTGCTTACTGAGCTTGTACTATTACTCTCTAGATGTTTCCATGATCTATACCTTGCTTGTTAGTACTTGAAGTGATCATATACCATGTGCTTCAATCTTATATCTACTTAGATATGTTACCCCTATATATTACATGATCCATACATAAATTATACAATTATATTATTCTTTTGAGGTAAGGTAACTATCAAATTCTACTTCCTCTCACCTCAAAAAGGGGGGGGGCATATCAATGGGGCCAAATCATAGAGGCATGCCTTCCACACTTTCATAGTTTCATATTTTAGTGGGGGCATGTCAAAAAGGCATGAACTCCACCCTTACTCGATACTCAACACTTCTAGATTATAATGAGGGCATGTTATATAAACATGTTCTCCATATTTTATAGATTTAGTGGGGGTATGTCATAAAAACATGTCCTCTACACTTGTACTAATTTTAGATTCACTATATTTCATAATATAAGATTCAAATATATATTTGTGGCAACATTTTATACATTGATACCATTATTATAACTAGATTTCTGATTGAGACATATATGAGGTGCATATGACATACAAAGGGCACCTAAAATTGTAAAATAAAATCAAAATTCTTGATTTAAAATATAATTATGGTCTATTATTATACCCAAGATAGACTTTTATAGACTATTATTGAGCCAATATATTATATTAATCGGTTCACCTTTGGAAGGTTGAGTTGATTAAATCAGTCAATATTACCAAACTTATAAGTTATATTTTATTAAATCATCTAATTTTACCAAAATTAGAGGTTAGATTTGATTAAATCATCCACCCTCACTAGATATATATTGTGAGTTTATTAAATTGCTCACACTCACCAGATCATGCACATATTTGGGTTTCATGATTGAGATGAAACAAGATCAATGGGCATGTTACAATTCACCTTTACACCAAGGTTAGGGTTATGAGTCCTTCAATATCTATATATATGTAATTATAGGTTTTTATTTATCCTAATATTAGATTAAAATTCTTCATAATGAGGCATCCTTTTAAATCAAATTTGTGAATGACAAGATGGTTACATCAACACATAGGTATACTCATAACCTTGCACTTTCTACTTTCAATCATTTTAAATTATTTCAATTTCAAATTTCATACACTGATTATATACTCTAACATGTTATCGATTGGAGGCCAATCACCAACAAAGAACTCAAGTTAAGATCACATAAAGACAAGGTGTTTATACACAATCAGGTACTCATTTGTTTCCATTAAACTAAAAAAATCATTACTAGATTAAAGGGGTGGAAAATGTAGATACTAATATCTGATTCATATTGTACATCAGTATTGTACACTTGGAAATTTCCTATCATCATTTTACCTTTTGGTTATAGACCTACCCACTACCAAAAGGCTTACAATCACTATCTCTTTGTGCCTAAATTAATTATTTCTTAGTCAAACTATTGTTATTTTGATGACCACACCTTATCTATTGTGCAAAAATATCAAAACCTGATTATTATCCTTCATTAATAATTTTAGACTTGTACCTTTTTATATCTTCTTAGACACTTGCATCCCAAACACACCCCTATATTGATGCAAGTGTCCACTTTTCCTACAAAGTTTCCAATGCCTAAAATTCATGCAATTTATAAATGAAACATATCCTAAAGGTCAAAATAAGTGTTTTAGTGTGACATAATTCTAAAAAAGATTGGTATATATATATATATATATATATATATAAAGATCAACCTTCATTCATTCCTCACCTAACAATCACATAGAAAACACTAGGAACTCATAAGGCACCATACTAAAAAGTACTCAATCAAGAATTCAAGTGAGAAAACCTACCTTATTCATCCCTATTTACATATCAGTAATAAGATCAATATTCTCATAGGTATGAAGCATTTGAATAATAGTTAATGAGCCATATTTTTTTAAATTACAAGCTAGGTTACTACATGTCTTTACTTATCAAACATTGCATCCTTGTGCACACACAAGCCAAAATGTAGGGGAGAACTACATAATTTTGAGGCCCTCTTCATATTATTAACTATGTAGGAAACACCCATTGACATAGGGGTCCTTGGGGTAGCTCACAACTGTGATCCCAATAACCCATTTTCCCATAGTCACTCTGAGGTGAAGAAGCTAGGGTTTGATCATTTAATAAAGAATAACAACCTATGCACATGATTTGAAGACATCAAAAAAAAGGTGAAAGAAAACCTAAAAGACACATGTTGGTCGCATCCATATCCAATTAGTATTTCATACAAGACACCTATGGTGAGGTTAGACACATGTGTCTATACAACTATTTAGATTAGATGCAAGTGTTCGAGGCCATATAAAGAACATTTATAGAATCTAATGACTATTCCAAGATCACCTTCCAGTCTCCTTCCAATTTGTTCTAGATTATAAATGCATGAGAATATTAAACCAACTAAGCATCATTATTCCCTATGCTATTGTAATATATATCAATAGTTTTACTTTACTATTTTTAACAAATCTTCGTTGTATAAATGCAAAATACTATTTGTCTGAGTTTTTTATTAATTGGCTTGCTCATTAGGTTAGTCCACCATCCTTATGTAAGTTAATCTAATACCCCTTAGCCTTAGATAACCCCTCTTATTTAATTTTAGTGTTAAATAATGCTTAATTGGCCTTTTCCTTGCTTCATGCCTCATTTTAAAATCATCATGGTGTGTCTATCATCTTTCAATTTTGAGTTTTTTCAAGGTGGGTCATTATTTACCCTGTATCAAGCCTTGAGACCTCAATTTTGTGTTGGAGGTGGATTCAACTCTACCATGGATATAATGATTCAACTCTCCCTCAGTGATCCCTTATTGTGTGTCATTACTATGAAGCATGATATGGATTTTGATGGAAATATGTCTTAGGGAAGGATGAAGAAAATATTTTTGATCTAATCTAGATAATTCATGTGGGCGATCTCAGAGATTTTAGGCTTGGTATACATATAAACATTGTATCATAACAAGGTCAAATTAGATATAACATCAATATTCATTGGTAACCTATTGCTGTCTTTAAAGATTAAAGATCTCACAAGGTCAATCTTAGAGAAAGTGGTGTGCCAAGGCTTCAATATTCGGATGAAGCCATATATTATGGAATTTTCACTAGGTGAAACAAATCCTCTACTTTTTTCCAATAAGGAATTTCATTATTCAATACCTCTTAGTACCTTTCATGAATTAGAGGTTTATTTTTACAATATGCTGGAGAACCCAAAGTATATCCAAGGGTTCCTAAAAAAATTATGCCCTATGGGAAGGTTTCTTCCACCCTTTGACCTAATCTCTCTTAATTCTTCTCTGGTGTCTTTTATGGTGGATTTGGACCACCAAAATCTAGTTTGACATTAGCTGCTAATTTTTTGGTTTATTTATTTGGGAAAAAGCTTGACATGTTTCCTCTCCATGTGTAGGATATGGGCTCAAGATAAATTATAGTGGGCCCATCTACGAGGATATGGGATACCTCAAGACATATGAGGGGTTAGATGAAGGATGTGTTTTGAGCTTTGGGCCTAGGAGGATACTTTGTGGAGGTTCAGTCTAGGTGAATTTGACATAGACAAAGGAATGTGGTCAATGAGGAGGAAGTGGATTCAATTATCAATTTGGGTATCAATGGAAGTTTGGATCCATTTAGGTAATGGTATGATCATGTATCTCCCTTAGAGTTTGCAAGTAAGAGAAACACTTTAGGTGATGCATTCAATGGAGTGGGCATCAGAAATAGGGATGAATAATCATACCCTTTCACCTAGGTCTAATGTTTTCACCACCCCCTCTTGGTGGTTGGCTTGTTAGAGTTTGTTTTATCTTTTTTTCTTGATGTTCAGGTTTGTGAAATTTATTTTTTGGGTGGTTGGTTTCTTAATTATGGGTCTTTTTGGTTTCGCATTGGGTTGTTAGCCTTTTGTGGCTTATCTCTTGTTTTTGTTGCGTGGACTTGTTTCACTTATTGGCATATTATGGATGTTAATTCGATATGGTCAAGGTTTTTGTATCATCATTCAATTTTAATATAGGGTGAGCTGATGAGGGACCTGTAATGAAATTACTTCAACAATAAACTAGAATAACATAAATAAATCCAAATATGACTGAAATATATCAAAATATATGATAATAGACAAGCCACTTCAAAGGGGTAACCTCCACAAGTTTCAATAAGAGCATAATTCACAATATAATGATAAACAATTACCCACTACCTCCTATATATAGTCTATCTAGGCCATGGTTACTCCATAAGCCGACCTATTAACCAAATGAATGCATAGAGAAATGTGATATAGCATCAAAGAGGGATAAGTAAGCCACAAGTCAGCTATTCCTATCCTAATACATGCTATAGGTTAGGGGCGTAACATGCCCTTCCCCTTCAAACTAACATTATCCTCAACATTGAACAACTCTAGATGTTATTGCAAAAAATCTTCATGTTCCCAAGTTGTATCTTCACTGCTCAGGTTCTTCCACTTAATCAGATATTCCCTAATCTCTCTAGTTCTCAACTTCATAGTACATGTTTGGAGGATCTTATTTGGTTCCAAAATGACTCATCCTTCTTCATCTAGTTCTGGGAGCTCTGTCTGGGTTGAAACTTTATGTCCAATGACCTTCTTCAAATAGGAAACATGAAATACTGGGTGTATGTGAGATGAATGAGGTAACTCAAGCTTGTAAGCCACACTTCCAATTTTCTATAGAACCTGATAAGGGCCATAATAATTAGGAGCAAGTTTGTTGTCCTTTTTCTATTACTTCAAGGACATCTACTTGTAAGGTTGCAAACGTACAAATACCCAGTCACCCACCTCAATATTTTGCTCACTATAGTGTTGATCTGCTTGTTATTTCATCCTATTTTTTTCCAAGGCCAAATTCTCTCTCAAACTATCTAAAACCTCTTGTTGATGCTAAATGTGCTCCTCCACATCTCGAACCTTGGTTTTCACCTTTAATGAAGAATTGATGGAAAGTGGATGGTAACCATATAGCGCTAACAATGGAGACATTTTAGAAGAGGTATGGAAAGATGTGTTATACCACCATTCTACAAGTGGTAGCCATTTAACCCAATGTTCTTATTTATCTGATACAAAATAATGGAGATACCCATCTAAACATTTATTAACCACTTCTGTTTATCCATTAGATTGGGGGTGGTAAGATGAGTTATGAGCTAGCTGAGTACCCAAACAGGAAAATAGTTTAGTCCAAAAATTACTAGTGAAAACAGGATCATGATCACTTACAATTATTTTTGGGGTTCCATGTAATTTTAGAACTACCTCCAAAAAAATAGTTGCTACTGTACTTACTAAAAATGGGTGTGAGAGAGCACAAAAATGGGCATATTTTGTAAGCCTATCCATAATGACAAAGATAACATTCTTACCTTTAGAACAAGGCAACCCTATGATGAAATCCATGGAAACCTCCTCCCACCTTTGACTAGGAATTGCTAACAGTTGTAACAGACCCGGGGTCTTAACTATCTCACCTTTATTTTGTTGGCATATCAAGCATTCTACCACAAAATTTTGTACATATCCCTTGAGTCCTTCCCAAAATAATTCTTTCTTAACTCTATGATAAGTTTTCAAGAACCATGAGTGTCCCCCAATTTCTCCAACTCCAAAAGAATATTATGCTTAAGCTCTGAATCTTTGCACAAGTATAACCAACCCTTATACCATAGGACATTACCTTTCCATTCAAATTTGTTAGAGGATAAATTACCTTGCTAGAGATTTTGAATTAGAACCTGTGTATCCTTGTCTTGCTCCCATTCTAACCCAGCTTCATCCACCCAATCTGCTTGCAACATGGACATTGCATAAAGTAATGCTTTTGTGGATGTATCCCATCTGAATAGTGCATCTGCTACTACATTATCTTTACCCTTCTTGTAAATGATTTCAAAATCATAACCCAAAATTTTGGTTACCCACTTTTTTTGTTCCTCAGATGATAATATTTTCTCCAAAATGTATTTGAGACTATCATGATCTGTTTTCACCTTAAAGTGTCTACCCATCAGATAGGGCCTCCATTGTTTAACTGTATAAAGAATAACCATCATTTCTTTCTTGTAGATAGGTTTTTTTAGATTCTTACCTTTGAATTGAAAACTCTCAAATGCAATGGGTCTTCCTTCCTACATTAGTACTACTCCCAACCTGGATCCAAAAGCATCACATTCAATAATGAATGTCTTTGAGAAGTCTGGAGTATCCAAAATTGGAGTGGTGCACATAGCTACTTTTAGTTTCTCAAATGCTTTGGTGTTGGCATCATTCCAATGGAAGACATCCTTCTTTAGCAATGCAGTGAGTGGAGCCACTATGCTGCCATAACCTTTCACAAATCTTTGATAGTAACCTGTTAGTCCTAGGAACCCTCAAAGATTTTTAAGAGTTTTTAGCATGGGCCATTCCATCATAGTTTTCATCTTTTGGGGATCAAATTTGAGACCTTCATGGGAAACAATGTGACCTAGGTAATCTACCTCATGTACTCCAAAAGCACATTTGGATGGCTTTACATAAAGCTGATGCTTCTCCAAAACTATCAACACCTATTTCACATGTTGCAGATGTGCTTCCCATGTCTGACTATAAATCAATATGTCATCAAAGAAAACTAGCACAAACTTACTTTAAAAAGGCCTAAAAGTAGTGTTCATCAAGCTCTAAAAAGTAGATGGTGCATTTGTAAGACAAAAGGGCATTACCAAAAACTCATAATGGCCCTCATGTGTTCTAAAAGTAATTTTATGAACATCTTCATCTTTGATTCTAATTTGATGGTACCCCAAATGAAGATCCAATTTTGTGAAATAATTAGCACTATGTAACTCATCAAGTAAATCATTAATTACTAGAATAGGAAACTTATCTTTGATGGTGTACTTGTTGAGTTCCCTATAATCTAGGCACATCCTCCATGTGTCATCCTTCTTCCGCACCATGACCACTGGTGATGAATATGCACTTTGGTTGTGCTTGATGATCCCTGCCTCTAGCATCTTATGGACCATCTTTTCGATTTCACTCTTCTATGCATATGGATGTCTATATGGTCTGATATTTGGTGGTTGACTCCTTGGAAGTAGTTGAATGGCATGATCATGTTCTCTTTTTGGTGGTAGTCCTTTTGGCATGGCCCCAAAAATAGATGGGTGGTCATCAAGAATCATCTATAGATCAGGTTGTGTAGATGCCTATGTGGGTTGAACTTCTATGGAACATAATCATGCAATAATTCCCTCTGCTCCCTTTTTTAGCATCTTGGTCATCTAATGTGAACTAATCAATTGTGGATATTTTGCCTATAATACACATAGTTTAATTTTACTACCTTCAGAATGAAAGTGCATGAATAGTTCTTGGAAGTTCATCTCAATGGTACCCAAGGTTCTAAGCCATTAGACTCCTAAAATAATGTATGTGCTACCCATGGGAATAGAAAACATAGGAGAATCGAGATTGTACTCACCCATAGCAAGCTTAATACTATGGCATTTCCCTAAATAATTAATTACACCACCATATGTAATCATGACCTAAAATTCTGGTGTAAGGTAGATGAAATAGTTTATCGAGTGGCCAACTTATGGTTGATGAAGTTATGTGTACTCCCTGAATCAATCAACACTGTCACCTTCTATTTCTTGAGGAAACCCACCACCTTAAGAGTTTTTGGAGCGATAATACCTGCAAGTGCATGACAAAAGATTATAGGTTGGGAATATTTAGGTACCTCCTCTATCTCTTCCTCGTCATCATTGGAGACATCATCTTCTTCTTCATATTCATTGGATCCCTCAATGTAGAATAACTTCTTCTCAACACATCTATGTCCTTTGCTCCACTTGCTGTCACAACCAAAACATAATCTTTTTGCACACTTCTCTTTAATTTGTAGAGGGGTCAATCTAGTAGGTGGAAGAAATGTTGGTGTCGATATGCTACAATCTTTGAAGTGAGTAAATGTTGCTTCTTGTTGGCTATGAATTTTTCCTCAGCGCTACATGCCATGATAATAGAATAAAAAATCTTAAGTGGATTAAACATGCATACCTCATGTTGAATGTGGTCCTTGAGTCCACCAAAAAATAGGTCATTCAAGTTCTCGTTAGAAATTATCTCTATATGTAAGGATAGGTTCTAAAAATGATGAATATAATCCTTGATAGAGCTAGTCTATCACATTTTTCTAGTTGGCTGAAGTAATTTTCTATCACACTATTGCCATAGTGTAATTATAGCTCCTCTATAAAAATTGACCAAGTGACACTGAGAGTCATCTTTTTATTTTGAGCACACAACCATCGATACCAAATGATTTGATCAGGTTCAAGATACAAGGATACCATGATAACCTTCTATCCACCTGGAATCTGATGTAGATCAAAAAAATTCTCCATTTGGTTGATCCAATTGAGTGGATATTTTCCATCAAATTTGTGCATATCCACCTTTGGTAACAGGTTCCTTTATGGCAATGTAGTTGGATTTGAAGTAGACTGGCTAGGAGAACCACCCTGGTGGGGTTGTGTAATAGTGATAGGTAGATGATTTGACTGATTATTTTTTAAATCTATCATGATAGCTACCAAACTATCTTGTTTGGATTTTATATTAGATTGTATGCCTTGCACCTCACTTTGAATGCCTTGCACACTATAGTCAAGCTAGGTCACTTTGTGATCTATGTCAAAGAACCTTGGTACAAAGGATCTAGTACATCCCACTTCTGACTCCATTCTTCCTTTTTAGGAGTTTTACCTAGAGTTTCAGCACCCTTTCCTCAATGCTAAGTTTGTGGATCTGCCATAAAAGGGCTTTACGATGTTGACCCTGATTGGCGCTTTTGACCCAACTTTGACCAAGTGATTTTAGACTTATGTCAAAATCAAATCAAAACATACAAGAACATACCCTAGTCAAATTTTTATAATATTTCCAAAAATGTAAATAACTTAGAAAAATTCTTTGAATTGCGCACTATAAAGCAATTTTATGAAAAAACCTAAAATGGTGACAACTTTTGTAAAACAGATCCAAATGAGCTTAAATTTTAATGGAAGCTTAATTTAATGATTTATCACCTCCAATGAAAAAAATTGTAGATAAATATTTAAATTTTTTTATATATATCTAAATTTAAAAAATTAGTGTTTCACCCACAAGATTGCCCAAATCGCAACTTTGATACCACTTGTAATGAAATTACTTCAACAATAAAGTAGAATAGTACAAATAGATCCAAATATGACTAAAATATATCATAATATATGATAATATACAAGCCACTTCGAGGGGGAAACCTCTATAAGTTTCAATAAGAGTAGAATTCACCATATGATGATAAATAATTACCCACTACCTCATATATATAGTCTATCTAGGCCATGGTTACTCCATAGGCTGACCCACTAACCAAATGATTGCATAGAGAAATGTGATATAGCATCAAATAGGGATAAGTAAGCCACAAGTTGTTTATTCCTATCCTAATACATTTGATAGGTTAGGGGCATAGCAAGACCCATCAACCCTCAATTACAGATCAAAAAAATCTAAGGGATTTAATATAGATAAAATCATTGGCATATTTTTGTAATTATCATATGGTGATCATCTTCAGATTTTGAATGGGTCCAACATTTTTCTCTTCATTGGTAATGAAAACTTATTTTTTGTACTTATATTTTTTCATTGAAATGTAATATAAGCTAAATATATTTATTTTATATATGTATTGTCTATGAACAAAGCCATGCCGATGACCCAAAATAGACACAAATTTTTGTTTGCAAAATACCCATAAAGGAGGTTTTAGGTTTTTAAAGTTTGTATTTTTTGTTAAAAATATATACATTGGATATATTCATATTTTTATATTGTAAAAAAATCATATGTGTGCCTTAATAATACGTGTTCATATATGTTTGAGGCAAACCTAGAAGACAAGTTTTGCATTGTTTTAATTTTGTGTTTATTCTTGAATTTATGATATTATCTTAATATATTCAATGTGCATTTATTATGTATATTAAAAAATCACAAGAATTTGACACAGGCAAGAGCATTAGCAGTGTACCACTCCTCCATTTTGGGCATCTTCAACCTATTAGTGGATGCAATATGCAGTTCTTTATTAGTAATTAACACATATTTTTCCCCTTTATTTTTATGTTGAAATATACTATGGGTGGGTATATTTTTTATATGTATGCATTAAAAAAAAAACTTGTGGGTACCCCAAGATAGACATGCATTTCTGTTTGTTGAATACCTACAATGGAACTATTACTTTTTTGTAGTTTAATTATTTAATAAAATATAAAATAAAATTTGAATATATTCACCATGTATATTATAAATAAAACATGTGATTCTTTTTATTCTTATATTTTTCATTAAAATATAATATAAGTGATATATATTCATTGTATATATGTATTCCATGTGAATAAAAATATATAAATGGAATGAAATAGATATGGATTAGGTTTTACATTTTTCTTTCATTATCTGTATTTTTACTTTAAAAATAAATGAATTAGATATATGCACTATGTACACAAAGTATGTGTGTGCACCAATGATACGTGTCCATATATATTGCAAATTTTGTGAACAAATTTTGCAAGATACCCACAAGGGAGATATTGTGTTTTTGTATATATATGGTATATATGTGATCTACTTTAAATTTTTGACCATGAGATGTTACACAAGTATAACTTTCATAATGATTTACTCTAGTCTAAGATGAAGGATTTATAGGGAACCCAACTCGGATTAGCTTTGTTTTCTTCAAAAGAAAACTTGCTAGGGGATTTGAATTATAATTTTTTACCTTTGAGTAACCATATTTGTGTTTTTATCATAAAATAATTTTTTTTATTAGATTGTATCAACGTAAGGTGAAATTTTGAGCAACTTGTAAAAAACTATAAATTATAAATGTTTATGAACTTATAAACATAACTTTTAGCTTTGAGTAGAGTGTTTGAACAACTTGTTATTCAAATCTAACAATTTTTTTGCTTTGTCATTAAAATCAAAAAATTATTCATATATATCTCCATTGGAAATCTCCCATAACTCTTTCTCTGAATTATTATTCCCATATTTGCTACGATTGGATGTATGGCTATCATATTTCTCTCAATCTTCATATCCCCTAAACCTAAAAATGTTAATTTTCCTAACCTTTGTTATGGTTATTAGGGTTTCAACCTGGTAAAGGGTTTGGTGGTTTGATTGTTTACTTTTAGTTGTTATTGGGTAGTTAATCTAGCATGTGGGATATGTGGGTATCACTAGTTATATTTATAATCATAATATTTGTAGTGAATAAAGTGTTATAGATGAAGGTTAGTGATAATGTTTTTATATAATGGTATCTATATATTGGATATAATATTGTGTGATAAAAGTGATTGAAGATAAAAACAACAATAAATTATAAATTCTCAATGAACTTATATAAATAACATTTGGCTTTGATTAGAGTGCTTGAACAACTTGTTACTCAAATCCAATAATTTTTTTGCTTTGTTGTTAAAATCAAAAAAATATTCATATACATCTCAGATGTAAATCTCTCATAACTCTTTCTCTGAACTATTATTCCCATATTTTATATGGCCATATGTATGGCCATCATAATTTATCTTGATCTTCATAGCCCCTAAACCTAACAATATTAATTTGAGTAACCTTTGTTATGGTTATTAGGGTTTCAACCTTGTAAAAGGTTTGGTGTTTTGATTGTTTACTTTTAGTTGTTATTGGGTAGTTAATCTAGCATGTGGGGTATGTGGGAATCATTCTTTATATTTATAATCATAATTTTCCTAGTGAATGGAGTGCTATAGATGAAGGTTAGTGATATTGTTATGATATAATGGTATTTATGTATTGGATATAATATTTATGTGATAGAAGCAATTGAAGATAAAAGCAACATGGATGTTGCCATTAACCAATCTCCTCTTTACCAATTTTATTTATTTCATATTGCTTAGCGACCCAAAAAATTATTATGCTCTAAAGTCAAAAATTATAGAGAAATTGTGAACTTAGATTTGGATAAATTTATGAAAATGGGGGATATAGAGATGATGGTAGAAATTGAAATGGATGTCTACTATTTCTCAATCTCATTCCAAATAAATATTTATGAATATATGAAAAGAATTATTATTTACTTTATTGGATGAATTAACTATGGCTTCATGGTGGGAAAGTATAGAAGGAAGAGTGCCTTTCAATGTTATAAGAAAGATGGAATTCTAATACATATTTAATAAAACCATCTACTTACTTATATAGTACACTTAACAATTTATTAATATTATTTATATATTGATGTTTCAATTTTTCATACATAAAGAACTATAGCATCACATGCATCTCATCCTCAACTTCTCCTTTCTTGTATAGAAAACATAGCTATTTTTCTTGATTTATAATTTTCCATCCACCAATTTAAATTTTTGAGTGATGAGAGCTTAACCTTAGCTGATAAATGATACATATTTTATGCATGAAAATTTTATATTAGAGTTAATTATGTTTGGTGTAGGTGATCATTACATTTTTCTCACCTTGGTAGAAAATCATTTTGTCATTAAGATCCTATCAAACCTTATTCTCTACCTTATTTTGTATCAACTCTCTTTGGGTATTAGTTTTTTAGGAAGATCTACCTCTTCAAACTCTCATTGTTTTAGGCATTTCATTTGATAATGGTACCATTCATTCTCTTGAGTAGTAGTAGTAGTAGTAGTAGTAGTAGTAGTTATTATAATAATAATAATAATAATAATAATAATAATAATAATAATAATAATAATAATAATAATAATAATTATTATTATTATTATTATTATTATTATTATTATTATTATTATTATTATTATTGAAATATGTTCATGTTCACATGTTTTTTTCTAGTTAAGCACAAATATCACAAATTGGCATAAAGATTCTTGTTTCAATAATAGTATATTTCTTTTTGTTGACACCATAGAATAAGTGGTGTAATTTTATTCATAATTCATCTATCAAATACATTTTTGAACTCTTTCAACATTTTTCCAAAATAATTTTGATAGATTTGAATCCCAAATGGGACAACCATATAAAATTACCATTTGTACCAATATCTTTAAGAGTAGCTTCAAAAAAAAATTAGCTCAAAAATTGAGCTTGCCTATAATTATTTTGCATGGAATAAAAAAGATTTCATACCTCCTATTGATTTATTCTCCACATAGTAATTGTAGTTATAACTAGAGTTAATTTAAGCCCAAGTATTTTTAAGATGAGATCACCTCCAATTTCTCACCATTGCATGTGATAACTATCTTGTTATCTAAATAACATGTTACCATTGCCCTTTTATTATTGACATTTAATTTCATTTTAAAGTAAAAGGAGTCTAATAATGGGGTATATTTAAATTCCCAGTGTTCTCAAGTTTAGTTTTTTTAATGTTATTATGTCATGCTTTATGTTTGAGGTTGAGTGCACATATATCTAAAGGTAGTGTGATTCTATTAGGATAGGAAATGTCTAGATAAGTTGATTTGCAATTTTACAATCAAGAAAGTACAATATGGAATGACATAGTTTAGGATTTCATTGCCTAAGATTGAATTAAAGATTTGGAATAATTTTATTCTTTTTTTATTATAAACATATTATATACACATAAATTTCATATAAGACACTTGTAAACATCAATTTTGACATTCTTCTGACATATATGACTTGTGCATGCAATTTGACTCTTGCACACCTTCTTTATTATTCATTTGAATAATAATCACCTTAGCCAACCCAATTTTATATCAAACATATTCAAGATCTCCCTATTTTGTTATATAATGATCGAATATCTTAGTAGATTGTCTCCATATTCTAGATCCCTAAGTTTTCCTTTTTGGACACTATCAATAATAGTTGGATGTTAATGGTTATCTTAGGTGTTTGCTTCTATCGATAAGGTCCAAAAATTTCTAATGACTATTTTTAAAATCCAAATCTCTCCCTTGGGTTTGAATATACACATTTCATATGTCAATTATAGATGGAAATACCAAAGAGTCATCTATAAATATAAATCAAGATTAATGTCATTCCTATGTAAACTTATCTGCACTCACTTGGAAATCTTGATGAATCCACTTATGCATCCTTGAAACATTATTAAAAATGCATACACATATAAAAAACCCTTAAATGAATAGTCCTCAATCCTAATCTAATCATTAATACTAGGTCAAACTTGCATGTTTTCAAGTGTTGAAAGCCAAAGAGTTGCATTGCATTCTAGTGGAACATTATTGAGCATGCACACACATAGGTGGTAGAACTATGTGTAGTTTGATCCCTATTTATATTATTGGAATGTAGGAAACACTCAATGACTCAATAGGGAGTGGTTGAGGCTATCCACCCCATATTTTACCCCCTATTTTCCTAGTGAATTAGGTCTCAAAAGTGGAGCTAGTGTTTTGAGGCAAAATAATACAAAATGAAGATATATGCACAAGATCGAGGTTAAAACTTACCAAAAAACATATATAAAGGTGGGAAAAATTATATATCACATAACAATCCAAAAATGTATACACGGATAGTTTTGAAAACTAGCGAATATTAGTAATCACCATAGGTGTTTGAACTTTTTATGAAAGCATTATGGAAAATATTGATAGTAAACTTCATGAGTTGAGCACTCACATAGCTAACATAGAGTATTTACGATGAATATACATATATAGTGAGTAATACATAACAAAATATTCATTAAGTGCCTTGTCTCTATCATTTAGTCATTTTTATAAATAGTAAGTTCAATCAATCTCCCTGTTACATTTAGATTTGTATGGTATTGATATATCTCATGAAAAATAAATTTTAATATTTGTATAATTTTTTAGATCTCCTACAACAAAAATAAGTTAAAACATTATGGTGAACCTGATATATATTTCAATCACTAATATCCCTAGGTATTCTCCCTTAGGGTTTCTTTTTTCTTTCTTGATTATCACTATTGCATATTATTTCCTTAGAATATGTCATATGTTTCAAGATCATGCAATGAGTTTCGTGAAATCTATCTACAATAAATCTAATGAAGATATTAATAATGACAAATTATTAGCTCTCTTGAATGCAACATATTATATGAATATTTAATCCAAAATCCTTCTAGTTACTACTTAAATACAAAGGGCATATATGACTCCTTTTATTCCTCTTAACCCTCAATCACAAAGTTGTGATAGCCACCATCCCACCCCTCATTATTCACCCTAGCCTTATATTAGATTCAGTAGTCAATGCAGTTATAACACAAAGGTATGGTGCATCATCTTGTTGAAACAACCCCAATTTTTTTTTGAAATTATCTACCAAAGTGCATATGTAATAACAAAAGGTCCCACTGCATAAAACTAATGCAGTGCAAAGTATCCCAATTGTTCCAATTAGATAAGGCTATAGTAAAAAAAATGAAGTTAGGTACATCCAAGAATGTCTGGTTGCCCAATCGCTAGATAAGCAAATAGGATAAGGTATATGAACAAGACTTAAGCATAGGGTCCAAAGGACTGAACATAAAGGTCTATGTCACTAACTTTTTTAGGCAAGCTGTAACACATCATGACATCAACAAGTGGAAATATTTAACCCACTACTAAAGCCAATATGGCTAGGCTATTAAGTCACCATAGGTCTTTAAGATCTACCCAAGTAAGGATCAACCCTTATGCTAACCCCCATTAGATCACTATACCATGATCTGAGTCCCTTAGAGAAACATTATACATTCATTCCCTTAATAAGTGAAAGCCATACACACAGGATGTAATTCCATATATAAATAATTGTTTTCATTAATTTATATGAATTACAATATACTTAACTCAAGGTAGATGACATCACACACATGAGCATCCTATTGAATAAGCATACAATTAGCATTGGGAAATACATCATTCCTCATGCTATAGGATCACTTATCATGCTTTAGTATCATTTATCATGCCACAAGATCACCATATCATGGCTAACCATAGGAGTCACACACCTAAATGTTGTTTAATTATCCATAAGTTATCATATCTTACTATCGTGAAACATAGGCATTCACACCATCTAATTATCCTACATATGACCATGTAAGTTAATTATTTAAATAGTCTCAAGCATTAGCTTATGTGTTTATTAAGGAAGATTATGAATTAGAACTCATTACCAAGATGAATTAATTAATCATATAACCCAGTGTTAACTTAGTGGTTTCCATAACTTACTATTCTCATCCTTATTTTGGGTTTAATTACCAATCACATGAATTTTTAACATCTTAATATCCATAACACAAGGTATATCATGAATTTCATTGGCAAGGATAAGCTTTAAGTTTAATCATGCACATAACTAATCATGACCAATGACTATCCAATCTCATATAAGCATAATGATACTTTAGCCAACTTCCATTAAACAAGAGTTGCATTATAACCTATGAATTAATAAACTTTAAAAAAACATGTCATATATCTAAAACACTATGACACCATTAATAGTATTGTAGACATCTAAATCTTTCTGCTAATGACCATTAACCAGGGTTTTGACCAATTCTTACTAAAATACATGATTTGGCCTAAAAACACTAAAACACATTAAATGAGTTGAAATTAATATATTCAAGTGATGATTTTTTCTAGAGTATCATTAATTGGGGTAATGAAATTTATGGGCAAGCTAACTTTGATTAGATCATTTTGAGTCAAAATGCCAATTTTGCACCTAGGTGCTCTAGATTGCTCTTTTATGTCAAATTTATTGCATAAGACATGTGCCTTTAATATTTGGTGTCAACATCATCCTAAATGGGACAATGGATCCAACACATCTGACATCAACTTCCAATTCCAATCCAGTCAAATTCCAAACTAATAACAAGACATTCTGATCAATTTGAGTAATTTGTGCACAAAATGATTAATCATGATTAAGAGCTAATTAAACCAAATTAGGGCCTAATTAATAATTTCCTGGAAACTTGTTGAATACTTTTTTTTAGAAATGAATATTGAATATATGCATCAATAGGTGACCTCATTTCTTGAGAAGGCATCCCTAGGCCATAAATGTCACAAATATCTGAATCAAGCCATCTCATGCCTCATCAAAACTCTTTCATGCTTATTCAATGCCCCTCTATCACAAATATTGATGAGACTATTTATGCATTTTAATTACATAATTGGATTAATCCTTAGACACACATCTCAATCTTGAGATGGATGGTTAAAGTTGATTCTGGACATTTTCCAAAATCTATAAAGAGGAGGCCTTACCACATGAATTTTAAGCTCTCATATGACAAAGTTATAATTTTGAATTTATTCCAAAGCTTCATGAAAATTAGTGTTATAATTTCCAAATATTGAACCAAGGTGACAAGGAGAGATGAAGGTAGCCAAGCTTCCATTGATGTAGACTTCATGAGCACAAAGCTGAGTAAGACACTACAACAAGCATTTTGGATCATCCAAGGAAGGTGAAAGAAGGTTTCTTTCATGTTTTAATTGTGTTTCCATTTTGTTTTTTTAACTAAGTTCACCCTAGTAACTAGGCCTAGAGATGTTATGCTAGTGTGTTATTTCATTTTGTTTCATTTTGAAACTAACACAATACTAACCATATTCTCTTGAGTCAAATTCTTAGTTCACATAATGCCACACCTAGTGGGACTTTAATTTCACAAATTTGGTCACAAATATCTTTCAATCAAATTACTAATCATTTCTATGCAGGATCTTGGAATTGGAGGGCCAAAAGAGTGAAAATTTAGCTTTAAATTCCATTTTTTTTATAATTCCATTTTTATTTCTAAATGCCTCAGTTTCACTCTCTATAATGATATCATTGTTACATAGTTGATATTTTGTGTAAATGAAATCATTATTCGATATAAAATAATTTTGTGGACCTGAGTAGCAATATCACAAGGGAAATGATATCATTATTTTGCACAGTGATATCATTCCTCTAGGAAGAAATATCATCATGGTAGTGATATCATCATTTGTGCAGTGATATCATGCCTCTAGCCAGTGATATTGTATGTCCATGCAATGATTTTGTGTTTGTGTTGGGGATCAACCAACAATCTTGATTACAATGTGAAAGCAACTAAATGCGGAATTAAACTAGAAAGATAAGTAACTAGAATCAGAAAATAGCAAGCAATAAGAGATACAAGAAACCACCCTAAAAACTTGTATTAAACTCTTTACAGAAGGAATGCAATTGAAGAAACTTCTTTTCTTCTACACCTCTCTCAGATGTACAGATCTCTTTCCAGATCTCTTTCCCTCAAGATCTCTCTCTCACAATTACAATCAACTCCAACACTTGGATTGATACACATATACAATTCTTGTACTGTTACTCTTACATTACAATAAGCTATGAAGATCTATCCCTATTATATAACTTTCGAGATCATGAGCATATAATTACAGCCATTATATGCACCTCTTATTTAAGGGCTCAAAATAGTCTTACTAAAGATAGAGATGCAAACTTAAGACTAACACTTAATCCTATCATGCAAACATTCTGTTCTGTACATGGAAATAGCATTATGGACACACAAGTGACCGACATTGGTCCCTGCATGTCTACTTATGACCGACGTCGGTCGATCCATGACCGACGCTGGCATCTCCTAGTCAACTCCTGACCAACGTCAGTCGCTCCTGACTGATGTCAGTTGCTCCTGACTGATGTCAGTCGCTCCTGACTGACGCTGGTGACTGTGTAAATCTTGCAACTTGCAAACTCACTCATTTGGTGAAGCTTTTAGCTCCACACCTTAACAATCTCCCACTTGGAGATAAACAGTTGCACCAGTACCTATACAGCAACATCTTTTAACTCCTCCATCTTCAAACTCAATCATGAAGACCTACAAAAGTTGAATGAAGATTCAACTTCTCCTTTGTTACCAGCTTGGTTAACATATTAGCAGGGTTCTTATCTGTATGGATCTTCTCCAGCTTCAACTCACCATCCTCCAATACCTGTCTAATGAAGTGGTACCTAAGCTGTATATGCTTTATTCTTGAATGAAAGGCCAAATTCTTAGCCAAATGAAATGCACTCTGACTATCACTATATAATCTGCAACTCTCTGGCTCCTTTCCTAGCTCTTCCATGAACCATGTCATCCATATCATCTCTTTGCTAGCCTATGTGACTGCAATATATTTTGCTTTTGTAGTTGACAAGGCAACAACCTTCTGCAACTTTGATATCTAGCTAACCGCCATTCCACCAATAGTGAAAACATATCCTGTGGTGATCCTTCTGCCATCCAAATCACCTGCCATATCTGAATCTACATAACCATGTAGAGAAGTGTTTGACCCACCATAGCACAAATGCCTACTGATGGTCCCTCTCAGATATCTAAGGATCCACTGAACTACTTTCCAATGCTCTTTTCTTGGATTGGCCATATATTTACTAACAACTCCCACTGCTTGGGCAATATCTGGTCTAGTACATACCATTGCATACATTAAGCTCCCTACTATGAAAGCATATGAAACTTTCTTCATGTACTCTACCTCATCATGTGAATTAGGACACTGTTCTTTACTCAACTTAAAATGTCCAGCCAAAGGTGTGCTTACCGATTTTGCATCCTACATATTGAACCGTTTCAACACCTTGTTCACATAATCCTCTTGAGACAAAATCAACCTGTGATTTTTCCTGTCTCTCTTAATACTCATGCCAAGGATTTTCTTTGCTACTCCCAAATCCTTCATGGAAAATGTGTGAGCTAATTTCACCTTAAGCTCAGAGATATTCTGCATGTGTGATCCTGTAACCAGCATATCATTTACATACAACAACAAAATAATATATCTACCATTATCCAATCTCTTAAAATACACACAATGGTCAGATTGACATCTACTATAGCCATGCTCAGTCATAAACCTGTCAAATTTCAAATACCATTGTCTAGGAGCTTGCTTGAGGCCATACAAGCTTTTCTTCAATTTGCACACTAACTTCTCCTTACCTTTGACCTCAAATCCTTCCGGCTGATCCATATATATTTCTTCATCCAAATCTCCATGAAGAAACATTGTCTTAACATCAAGCTGCTCAAGATGCAAATCCTCAATAGCAACTAAAGACAATACAGTCCGTATAGAAGTCATTTTAACAATAGGAGAAAAAATCTCACCAAAATCAATACCTGGTTTCTGTGCAAATCCTTTCACTACCAACCTGGCCTTATATCTCATCTGTCCATTCTCACCTTCCTTCAATCTGTAGATCCATTTGTTCTTCAGTGTCTTCTTTCCCGTTGGCAACTCAACCAAATCCCAAGTTTGGTTTTCTTTCAAGGAATCAATTTCCTCATTCATGCCTAGCTCCCACTGATTCTTGGATTCCACCTATATTGCTTCATCAAAACTCTCTGGTTCTCCACCATCAATAAGCAATAAATAGAATAATGAAGGGGAATATTGAATTGGAGGTTTACTTACCCTTTTTGACCTCCTGATGGGCATCTGAGACTCATTCACAACACACTGTCTGCCCAAATTCTCTAACAGTGACCAACCTCAGTCACTTCCAGGCTTGTTACTGGCTGACGTTGATTCTCCCTAACCAACATCAGTTCCTAACTAGCCAACGCCAGTCACTGTCTAACTGACATCAGTTCCTGTATTGTCGATGTTGGTTCCTTCCTGAATGATGTCGGTCTCTGTGTTTTCTTGTCTATGATAATTCTTTCCCGTGAGCTCATTTTGGACTGTCACCTCATCCAATTCGCCATTGCTCTGCCCAAATTGATTCAGCTTCTTGAGCTGATCACTATACATCACTTTTTCATTAAAAACAACATCATAGCTCCTAATTATTTTGTTAGTTCTTAGATTCCAAAACTTGAATCCAAAATCATCAGAGCCATAGCCAATAAATGTGCACCTCATAGACTTAACATCCAGCTTCTTTCTATTTTCCTTATCAACATGCACAAAAGCTTCAAAACCAAAAACTTTGAAAAATGAGAGATCTACTTTTTTACCTGTCCATGCCTCTTCTAGAATTCCACCATCCAGAGCTGTAGAGGGTCCTCTATTAATCAGGCAGTATCCATAACTTCTACCCAAAACTCTAAGGGCAAACCAACATGCAATCTCATACACCTTGCATGCTCTATTATTGTTCTATTCATCCTTTCAGCAACTCCATTTTACTGAGGTGTCTTTGGAACCATCCTTTGCCTGCGTATTCCATGCATATAACAATACCAGTTGAACTTGTGGCTGCAGAACTCACCACCATTGTCAGATCTCAAGCACTTCAATCTTCTGTCTATTTCATTCTCAACCATAGCTTTCTAAATCTTAAAAGTGTTAAAAACATCAAATTTCTTCTTTATACAATAGACCCATACCTTTCTTGTAGCATCATCAATGAAAGAGACAAAGTATTGTGATCCTCTAATAGAAGCAACCTGAGTTGGTCCCCACACGTCTGCATAAACAAGCTGCAATTTGTGCTTCTTCTTTGTTGATCCAGTCTTGAGAAAACTCACTCTTCTATTTCCCAAAAACACAGTGCTCACAAAAATCTAGATCTATGCTTTTCAAATCTGAAAGCTTACCTTTTGACTTAAGAATGGACATTCCCTTCTCACTCATGTGGCCGAGCCTAGAGTGCCACAACTTTGCATCCACATCTGAAGTAGATAATACAGAAGGAGAAATATCAGTAATACAATTACATAAATAGAGAGTACCTACTCTCTTACCTCTGGCCAATACAAGTGCACCCTTGGTCAACTTCCAAGATTTAGCTGTGAGAGTTACTGTATAACCCTCATCCCCTAACTTTCCTACAGAAATCAAATTCCTCTTCAAGTTGGGAACATGCATGACATCTCTCAACACCCATGTGTTGCCATTCTGCATTTTCAATTGCACTTTTCCTTTGCCAACAATTTTACAAGGCTCATCATCCCCTAAATAAACTATTCCAAAATTTCCATAGACATAGTCACTAAAATATTCTCTATTAGGGGTAGCATGAAAAGAGGCACCAGAATCTAACACCCAAGATTCTATATTATTATGCAAAGAGAATATATGAGCATCTTGTGCAATACCTGCAACTTTTACTTCTTCTTTACCTTCATGCTGATTGTCCTCTTTAGGTTTTGACCAGCACTCTTTGCTTATGTGCCCTATCTTTCCATAATTCTAGCAGGCTATCCTCCTGCCATTTCTAGATTTGGATCTACCTCTCACCTTTGACTTAGACCTTGATCTCCCTTTCTTGTTCTTATCTTTTTGCCTTCCCCTTCTCTCAAAACTTAAAGCGTTCCCTGATGTTTTCTCTGTGCTTTTCCTGTGAATTTCTTCATTCAAGATTACACTAACAACATCATCTACTTTTAAAATATTTGAAGCAGATGTAGTATTACTAACTGCCATTACCAAGCTATGCCAGCTCTCAGGTAAAGAGCATAAGATTAATAGAGCTTTAATTTCATCATCAAACACTATTTTGACTGAATTTAATTGATTTACAATTCCATGGAAATCATTTAGATGATTAGATATAGATCCACCTTCCTGCATTTGCAAATTAAATAACTGCTTCATAAGATATTCCTTATTTGAAGTTAAGGGTTTTTCATATAAATTTGCTAAAGTAGTCATTAACTCTAACGTAGACTTTGCCTGTGATAAATTAGATATCACTGTAGATGCCAGACTCAATCTTATAGATCCAAGAGCCTTTCTATCAAGAACTTCCCATTCTTCATCTTCCATGTCTGTGGGCTTCCTTGAAACTCCACCTAACAGTAAGTATAGATCTTTTTGATACAGATAATCCTCTATCTGCATTCTCCATAATTGGTAATTCTTGCCATTGAACTTCTCCATTCTCAGTTTACTTTCTTCTACCATTGCTTCTCCCACTCAAATAGAAATCCCTGTGAGTAACATGTAATCAATACACATTAACCAGATCTGAAACACCTGTTAGTCAACCTGAGCTCTGATACCACTTGTTGGTATCAGCAACCAAGCTCTGATACCACTTGTTGGGGATCAACCAACAATCTTGATTACAATGTGAAAGCAATTAAATGCAGAATTAAACCAGAAAGATTAGTAATTAGAATAAAAAAATAGCAAATAATAAGAGATACAAGAAACCACCCTGAAAACTTGTATTAAACTCTTTACAGAAGGAATACAATTGAAGAAACTTCTTTTCTTCCACACCTCTCTTAGATGTACAGATCTCTTTCCCTCAAGAGCTCTCTCTCTCTCAATTACAATCAACTCCAACACTTGGATTGATACACATATACAATTCTTGTACTGTTACTCTTACATTACAATAAGCTATGAAGATCTAATCCTATATATAATATTAGGAAACATGAGCATACAATTACAGCCATTAGATGCACCTCCTAATCAAGGGCTCAAAATAGTCTTACTAAAGATAGAGATGCGGACTTAAGACTAACACTTAATCCTATCATGCAAACATTTTGTTTTATCCACAAAAATAGCATTCTGGATGCACAGGTGACCAATGTCGGTCCCTACCTGTCTATCTGTGACCGATGTCGGCCGATCCATGACCGATGCTGGCATCTCCTAGTCGACTCCTGACCGACGTCGGTCGCTCTTGACTGAAGTCGGTGACTGTGTAAATCCTGCAACTTGCAAACTTGCTCATTTGGCGAAGCTTTTAGCTCCACACCTTAACAGTTTGACTATGTTTTTCTAGTCTATAATAGTGATTTTGTCCAAAAATGGTGATTTGGTTCATCTGTGTAGTGATTTCATAGGTAAAATAGTGATATTATGTTTTATGTCTGGTCTAACCCATAATAGTGATTTTGTTGTCTGTAATTGTGATTTTACAATAAATAATGATATTGACTGGGTAATTTCAATTTTGTAATAAAGACCTCAAATTTCAAAGTTGATCCTTTCATTTGAAAATTAGCTTCAAAGCTAAAGCATACTCTAACATTTTTATTGCATGATCAAGCTTTGGAATTTGATAAAACATGTTTTAGACTATTTTTTGCATGCTTTTAAATTGAACTAGGAACTTTGTTTTAGTGCTTAATGAAACATCGATATTTTTTCATGCACAATGAATCAGGACAAGTCTTTATTAAACTGACTCATACACACTATGCTATCATCCACATAAAATAGTCTTGTCTAGAAATATCTTCTACTTCTGCCTCTAATATGTCATTTTTAGATTTATGGTTTCCCTATATTTTCCTTTCAATAGCATGTCACAATCAACTAAGAAAATTTCATGGTCAAGAAACTAAAATGCATTGTGTCCTTATCCATTTATAGTAGACATGTCTAGATTTTATTTCTAAACCTCTACTTGATATTGAACCTGCATGGTCACTTCTTCTAATTTTCACTTTTGAAAAGCTATAACACTCGAAATAAATCAGTGTACAAAATAAGTATATTTCTTCTTAGTGTTTTCCAAAAAATAGAAACTTTTCATATTTAGTAAATTGTCAAAATTAAAATAGTTGAATATGGTTCATCTTTCACATTATGAAATTTCTAATTTTACACCTATTTAAAAATGTATAAATTTTATAAAAATTAAGGTAAAACATCACGACTAATCCAAGAGGACATGGGTCACTAATTCATACCACATATTAATATAATTACACATCTAGTTTTTTTCTTATGTCAACAATAATGTCAGTATGTTTTTTGCCTACATGCATAGTGATTCCTTATAAATACAAGTATGTGTTATTGTACAACACTTCTAGTGTTAGTATTATAGTCAATAGCCTATTAGTAATGATGATAAGTGATGTTACCGCATATGATTGTTATGAATCAATGGTTACTAATTGTTGTAATGGTTCAATCAACTCTTCATCTTCTTGCATTGTATAATAATGTACACTTCCATTCTTTTTAAGTTAGCAATGCATTGAGCCAAACCACATAGAAGAATAGAATTAGTAAGACTTGCGATAATAGCATCTGATCTGTTAGATTGTATAAAACTTATCATAATATAACTTTGTCATTATAGTTATATTTATATTTTTACTTTATTCTTCATTTTCATGTTTCTTACTACACTACATTTCATATTCTCTGTCATTTAGTAAATACTTCCAAACAACCTATTTAATATGCCTTAAGTAGGTTTTCCACCAAGTCTCCACCTGGGCCCCAGATCAATGACATTGTGTGCATATATGTGTGGTTATATATATGTTGTTTGTTGAGCTTCTCTCCATGATTTTTATCACACATTCTTCTCTTATGTTTTTTGTCATGATATCTATCATCCATCATATTTTACATTGCTTATTAATACAATGCATGTTATCATATGACTAATTTTTATATCTATTAGACATGACACCTGTATGACGTTGCCTATATTATATGTTTTTTACATGTTTCAATTATCAAATATTACTATGATAACATATAATATCATGTATACATAGTTTACATGATGAAATTTTGTATATAACACATGATATGTATAACTATTTATTTTGAGATGAGTGATTTGTAAGCTTCATCCCTCACATCAAAAGGGGATCATACTATTGGGTTTATCATATAGATTTAGTCCTTGATGGATGATTTAAATTTTGGGTTAGATTATGTGACTTAGATGTGGAAGATTGGAATAATTTAGATTCATTTTGGGATATATTGATAGATTGACACATATGTGGACCATCTATGGGGTATTTTACAAGATCATAAATGACAATTAACATATTTTTTATGGGGTAGATCACAGAGATTGCGTTGATCAAGACTATATAATTAAGTAGATTGAATAGCTTGACATACATATTATGGAATTTTATAAATACTTGAGGTACATATGTAATAGATTTAGAAACATGAATTTTGTTCATGCATACAACTTTTCTATTTCTATGTTGAGGATCAATGGTACTATCTAACAATTTGAATTTGAAATCTATCTATAATATTTGATTTAGATTTTCAATTTGCATACCAAAAAAAAATTGGCTCCACTTTTTACATACAAGCCTAGTTTCAGGCTCCACCTTTTCATATGAACCTATTTTGTGGTTCCAAAAATAATTATGATGAGATTTAGAGGGGTAGAGTTGAAATTATGCATCACTGAACTAGCACTTCTTTATCTCATATTGGTGTTGAGGCATGTACTTTTGAGCTCATATCTTTAATAGGTGCATTTTATTAGGGCATAATCTCCCCATGGAGTTCTCCATTAAATTAAAATTTAAGTTTGGTTCACACACCCATAGGTGTATTCATTCCTTGGCTTTTTCAAATTTCAAGTATTTAAATGATCTAGGTTATTTCAAATTGTCTATCGTGGGTGGACATTAATTTCTACATGATTCCTTGTAGGTTTTTATATGGATCAAGTTGGATACTTGGGGTATACTTGGTAACATCAAGTGAAATCGAACATAGGTGCCTAATTTACTTATTTTATCTTTTTAATCTAGAATTTTTAATATTAGATTAAAAAAGGAGGCATTCGTAGACACATAAATTTAGTATTAGACAATTGGAAACATCAATTTTGGCATACATTTAATGTATATGAATTTTCCGTACATATTTGACTCTTGCACACCCTCTTTCATATTCATTTGCCTATTTATCACCTCAAACCTATTTATTATCATACATTTTTAGGGTCTCCCTATTATATGATAGAATGATTTAATATCCTAAGTAGACTATTGCCATATTTTAGATCCTCAAATTTTTACTCTTTAGAGATACTATTAGTAGTTAGATGTTAGAAACTATTGTAGGTGCCTGTATTCTAGAATCATCCAATGAATATTTTTCAAATTCAAATATCTCCTTTATCTAGGCCTACACACATTTCGCATGTTAGTTATGGAAGGAAATATCAAATAATTATTTGTAAATATAAATCAAGTCTAAGGCCATTCCTATTTAAACTTATTTGGCACTCACTTGGAAAACTTGAGAAATCCACTTGCACATACTTGAGATAATATTTAAAATTCACATACCTCTTAAGAAAAACCCTAAAGCCAATTCTATGCAATAATTTAAGGTCAAAGTTGCATTTGATCAAGTGTTGAAATCCAAATATTTACATTACATTCTAGTCGAATAATATTAAGCACACGCACATATAGATGGAAGAAATATTAATGAGTTTAACCCTATTTTAAGTATTAGATTTTAGCTAATTCTTAATCACTCAATAGGGTTTTAAGGCAAAGGAATACAAAATCAAGATCTACACACAGGATTAAGATCAAAAAATTACATAAATTTTTCTAAATAGGTAGGCAATCAATGGCAAAAAAAACTAAAAAATTACATAAGAATAGTACTAGAAAACAACATATAGTATTGATTTCCATAAGTGGTTGTGCTTTTATTTCAGCCTCCTAGAAAATATTGATAGTTTATTTCCTAAGTTGAACTATCACAGAGTTATCTCAAAGTATTTTAGATTACTCTAAATAGGCTGTGAGTAGTACAAAATAGAATATCAACTATGTTCCTTCTCTCTCTTATTTTTTCATTCCTATAAATAATAAATACAATCAATCTCTTTGTTACATTTATATTTGTATGATAAATGTTATATCCTATGTGATCTAAATTTCAATAGTTTTATACTTGTTTAGAGATCACATAAAATCAAAACAAGTTAAAACACATGGAAATGATTTTTTTTTTTTTAAACTCTCATGGGTGTATAAGATATTAGATCCCCTATTTCATTGGGATTATCTTACTTATATGATAATTATAGTTAATTCTCAACTTCCCAAATTCACTAAGGTTTAGATTGTGAAGGGGTCTGTAGTTTTTATTGGTATAAAAAATTATAGCATGAATTATGTGATTGATGATCCTTCATTAATGAATTTCATAGATTATTAGGAAGATATAATAATAAATATGAGATGGTATTTTATTCATCTCTACATATTAAAAGTTGAAAAATTAATGATTAATCTATCTCTCTTGGGATTTTGATGCTTACCTTAATGTTTGAAGGTGTAAGAGATGGAGCTCCCATTGGTGAACTGGTAATATCTAGTTATGTTTAATAATTTTAAATGTTATCTCATGTGGTTATTAATGTAATTGAATTTTAACTATTATTGTCTAGACCACTTCTCAAAATCTTATTTCAGTGTTTTATACTATTCTAGGAGGCATTGTAGATATATAGATCTAGTCATAGGTACTTGATAATGTTAATTATTAACATATCCTAAACCACATGAATTATGCTCAAATACATGACTCTTATTTTTCATTTCTCTAAGTCATTTATCTAATGTGGGCTCAACCCTTATTTTTCATTACCATTATAAAAAACTTTCAATGTCAAATTTTCAAGTTTTCTAAAATCACCTTCACATTGTCCTAAATAGTTTCATCTAAAGTAATAAAATAAGTGAGATTTCTATCTAAATATTTAATTATTTAATGTTCTTGACTAAGTAGAGGCTGAAAATATGACATCATTATGAAATAAGACTAGATAACCACATATAAAATTTTATCAACCAAGGTGTATAAAGTTGATAGGGTCGACTGTGTACTGTTTAGATAAGACATAAAATGAAGATAGAATTGACCAAGCACATAACAAAGTTGGCCCACAGGTACTAAGTTGATTGGGTCAACTTAGTAATATTTTGAATTAGGGCTCTGGATGAAGACAAAGTTGACCAATAAAGAATAAGGTAATCCTAGAGGTACTAAGTCAACTAGGTCCACTTAGTAATGTAGAGAGAAAAAATTGATTGAATAACAAGAATACAAAGTCAAATAGGTCAAATGTGCATTGTAGGTAGAAAATATGAATCAGTCAATGAGAGATTGTGTCAACATAGATGACAGTGTTCTAAAAATAGAAAAGATTATTTTTAAGCATATGAAAGCAAATATACAAGCAATTAGATCAATGTGGCTGGTCTGATTGGAGCACACAACACAAATCTTGCATCAATGTTGGTTAGTATAAGTTTTGAAATATAGAATACAATGATCAGAGATCAAGCAAAAATTTGAAATTAAAAGCTAGATAAGTGGTCATTAATAAGTATTGTTAAGTTATAATAAATTTTGTAATTAATGTGATAAAGAGTTAGTTGTAAGAAGGAACTAAAAAGCAATCTATTGTTGGTTTTAAGTAGTTTAGGCTGAAAGAGGTCTATATTGGTAATGGTATTGGGGCCTACCCCCTCACTTCACAGTCCCATAGTGATAAGGGTGTTGAGTACTTTGTCAATATATACCATTAACCACGTATTTATACTTGTCTAGAAAACCAAGTTGGCTTACCCCTTGTTGATGAAATCCAAGTAGGTAGGATTTAGGAAGATAAGTGGTTAAATGTGTTTTTAATGTTATGTGATTTGGTAGTGTGTGAAAAAGATTAAAATAGTGTAACTAGAATGGTAATTTGAAAAAACACCTATTTAGATTATGTGAGTTACTTTAAGCATGTAAATAATTGAAAATGAAAGTGTGAATTAATTACTAACAAATAGTTGTTAATTACCAAATTTAGAATAGTAAAAAGTTGGTTCAGATGACATTATATGAAAGTAATATAAAATATATTTGACTGGGTCACTACTATTCTTCATAAGTTAAAATCTTTAAGAATAGAGTCGAACTAGGTCAACTTGGTCTTTTGGATAGAAGATAGGCTACAGAACTAAGTCAACTAGGTTGACTTAGTTTGTTATAGGTTTATAGTATTAAAGACTGGTAACTTACATAAAATAGAACTAAAATAAAGTATTGAAGTGACAAAGATATAAAGAGAGGAACCTTGGTGGGTTGGAAGATGATTAAGATTGTAAATTTTATGTTTAAGTACTAAAGTTAATTGGTTTGACCCAATTCTATAAAATCCTATGTGTCAAATAAGGATAAGATGACTAAGCTAACCTATTTGACCTAATTTGCTTATCTAAATGTTGAAAAAGAGCATAAGATGACTAAGTTGACCTGTTTGACCTAGTGTGTTGATATGAATGCTAGTAGAGAGAATAAGATGATAGAGTTAACCTGTTTGACCTAGTTTGTTAATCTGAATGATGGTAGAGAGAATAATATGATAGTGTTGACCTATTCAACCCTGTATTATTATTTGGGACTAAAGAAGAGTACTAATTTAACCTATTTAATCCAGTAACCTATATTTTATGAAGACTTGCACAAACAAAATAGAGTCATTTTGATGCGACTGTGTTAAACTTGTGCATAGAAAGTTAGAACTATACTGAATAGTTTGATACAATATCATAAATATATAAAAATAATAAGATGATAAAAATGTAAGTGTAAAACAAAACCTACAAGGGTTCTATTTACATCAAGTTCGCTAGAATGTATGCAATGGGAAATGCAATAGATCTATAAATCAATCCTATCTCAGAGAAGATAAATCCTACTTACACTTCTAATTGAGAATACATTAGATAATCAGGGTCATGACCAAGATGGATCTACTAAACCTAATCAAGGGATATATTACCAAAATTATATCACTAAGGAGGGTTCCAAAGCCTCCAACGAAGCAAAACTATGCAATAACCCTAACTAAGTCCTATGTTTTCATATTCATTAAACTAATAGTAAGTAAAAGTCTAATCTAGTGCTCACCAAAGCTTGTGGCATAAAGTGGGGGAAATAAATATAAAAATTAAATATGTGTAAAATAAATATACTCACATCAATGTATATAAAATCTTAATTCATGGAAGATAAGTGCAAATACATATCTATCTACTCTTATAAAGGAAGAACAAAGTTAGGAATACTTACCTTTGAAGATAAATCCGCTGAGTCTCAATCTCTCCCTTGGCCAAGGTGATTTGAAAGAGGTTGTTGTTGTATGTAAATATGACAAGGATAAATCATCTCTAGGATATACAATCTATCAATGCATCCAAAAGACTTTTCCACAAGACAAGATCCATATCTCCAAAGAAAGTATGAAACCCTAAGCTTGATCCTTAAGTAGAATGGTGGATAAGTAGATGTGTAATATGTCTTACTTCTTATCTTCTCATATAATAAATTATGTAAATTGATGTGTATATATAGTAGAATCTAACCCTAAATCTATCAAAAATCTTATCCAACAGAGTCAGTCTAATTGACTAAGTATTGTTAATTGATAATAACAAGTATCAATTAGAATACTAAGTCAGCCCAGTCAAATCTATATTGTTAATTGATAATAACAAGTATCAATTATAATAATAATTTAGTCAATTCAAATTTGTATTTTAAACTATAATTTTTTTTTTTAGGTTTAAGAAGGGCTAATGAAGGTAGAAAATGACTAGAGGAGGGTGCAAGAGGGGAGACAAGGCTTAGGGAAGTACATAGGAGAAGGTTGTTTTGATAGTAAGCGGTTGGACAAATGGTAGGAATGATACAAAGCCACAAAAATATTGTAAAGCACCAATGGTATACCAACTAGTTTCTTGGTGCACCCTTTAAGGTGTGCACTTAGAGATTGAAATGCAACAGGTTCCTACAAGATATAAAGTGTTAGTAAGTGGTAAAGTTAATAAAAATATTATATGTATATAGATAATTATATCTAATCCTTTTTTACAGTTATGCACTAGGTGAATATGAGTGGAGTGTGATCATATCCACTTATAATAGTCACATCCTATGCCAAATAATGGTTACTTTTTGAAAATTAAAACATCCTTTTAGGTCTTTCCACAAGGTTCACAAGGTTGGATAAAATAAATTGTTAAAATATTTGCCTATATATACATGTCAAGAGTCACTCATTACCCAAACTTGTTATTCACTTGGTTCAAGCACATAAAATTCTACACATTGATACTTTTTCCCTATTTTTTCAAAAATCTATATCACTCACAAGGAGTAGCCATAAGACAAGTCAAAAGCCTTCTAAAGTAAGTCAAGTGGTATCATTTTTAAGGATCAAAACTATCTTCTAGCTGCATTAATATAGTCAAAGGATCACAAATTCAAATTAACTCTAGATGGGAGAACTATGTGGGCTTGATTTCACTCCTTGTAGTACTAGATATGTAGGAAGTATTCAATCATCAGGGGGTGATTGAGGTCAGTTCAACTCATTATACTCCCCTCTTTTATCACAGGTTTTCAAGCTATTAAAGTGTCCTAATGGTTTAAAAATAAAAAAGAAGACAAATAATAAATTTTTATAAAAAAACCCTAATAGTGATATCTCATATTACATAACATTAATAGGCACAAAAGGTGTATCAATATTTTTTCATGCACAGTGAATCAAGATAAGTCTACAATCAACTAACTCATGCACACTATGTTATCATCTACCTAAAATAGTCTTGTCTATAAATATATTCTACTTTTACCTTTTATCTATCATTTATATATTTCTAATTTCTCTATATTTTCCTATCAATATCTTATCATAGTCAACTAACACAAGTTTTTAGTCAACAAACTAAAATGCATTGTGTCCTTGTCCACTTATAGTAGACATGTCTAGATTTTGTTTTTGAACCTCTACCTGATATTAAACCTACATAGTCACTTCTTCTTATAATTTTCACTTTTAGATAGCTATAACACTAAACATAAATTAGTGTCCAAAATAAGTATATTTCTTCTTAGTGTTTTCTAAAAAATAAAAACTTTCCATATTTAGAAACTTGTCAAAATCAAAATAGTTGAATATGGTATAGCTTTAACATTCTAAAGTTTCCAATTTTACACCTATTAGAACACATTAAAAATTTATTTATTTTTTAAGAAATAAGTTAAAACATTATTTTAATATATAAAATCCAAATATAAGAACCCACCAATCTACGTCATAAAAATGGTGAGTAGAATTGTATAAACAAGAAACTCTAGTTGTGTATTTTTTTTATTTTGGCTTGAAATGGCTCTTATGAAGATTTAAGTATCCTCTTACTCTATTTAAAAAATTATTAAAGACTTACAAAAACATGTACTCTTCTATTTATTTAGAGGAGGCATTGAATGATATAACCTAGATCAATTATCATTAAGAATACCTTTCATCTTTATTGTAAGATATCAAGTAAGGTTTGCACTTATCTGAATAGACTTATCACTATAATTTAAGAGTAATTTCATTAACAACTATTTTAAAATGGAAATTTTAATATGTTATAATGTAGAGAAGAGGTAGATGTGAAAGGGTATATGATATAGAATACAATATATAATTTTTAAATCTTATTTAGATATAGTTTTTATTTTGGAATTTTATATGTTGATTATCTAGATCCTTGTCTCAAAAGATAGGATAAAATTTCAACCTTTTGGTTTAAAAAATTGTTGACTAACGAAGAGGAAGATCAGAAAATGATGAAAGTTTATGTGGTTTTAGATGAATACACTATAACCTCAAATGTGACTGAAGATGTATAACGATAAAAACCTAACACTACTAATATAATTTAGATTTTATTTATCACTAGCATTTAAGCATAGCTAATGGGACTAAACAAGATTATACATGAATGCATTAATTCAAATGCATCTCCAAAACTTTTTTAGATATTTTTTAAGCTTTGGTGAAAAAAATTATAAAAATAATTGAATAAATACTAAATAATTTCTACTTGCTAAGAATTTTGTGAACTTGGTTGTTAATTTGAGATTTTTTTCATTATTTATCAATCATGAAACCCTTGCCATTAGATAAAATTTAATGTATAATTTTGACTGTCTTGAGTTTGGCCTCTGTAATATTTATTTAAAAATCCTTTAAAAGATTTTGTGATGGCCACCCCATGATCAACTTATCATGTGAGTTTTGCATCTTCTCTCGTATTTAAAGGTTTGGCTCAATCATTTTCATTGACATTCATATTTTAATTATATGTACAAGGATGGAATGCACATGGCATTTTTATTCAATACTTGGAGTCGATGGGATCAAACTTCATGCATGGTGCCAATTTTGAACTTGCACAACCATTTCCATTTGCATTCCCATTTCCATTATAAACCATAATTTAAATTTTAGGAATTGGTAAGATTTCTCAAGGTGAATTATAGTCTCAACTTATACAAGTATTTTTTTGCATTGGATTCTTTTGAATTCTATTATTTTCATATGTATCTCAGTATTTTATTTCTTTGAATAATTGGGGATTAAGGTTTAGTCTAGTGACCTAGAGCTTTTTCAGCTCTATCAGGGTGAGCTACCTTACCCAGTCGACTATATAAATGCAAGGGTAATCACTCCCCTGGGCCTTGATGAGCTCCCCCTACCCAACCCACTGGTAATTTAGTATTTTGTTACACATTTTAGATTTTGTTCCTATTTTGGTGAACACTGAAGACACACACCTATACACTTGAATTAGTTATAATATTTTTACAAATAAAGTCATTTCATAGTTCATAACCCAAGACCTCTTAAATAAAAGTAAATAAAAAATTATCCTCCTAATGGGAGTTTATGTTAGTAAAACTCCCTAATGCCACTTAAATTTTAATATCCCACTATGGGTTTCCATTTCAATGAATAATTTTATTTTATTTTATTTTAACAAAATATGTTTTTAATTATCCTGTCAAAGGGGAGTTATATAGGTTTTTAATTTCATGTTATTGTCTTTTTGTTAGTTAATCATGGTGTGATAATTGTGAGATGTAATACTTGAAATATAGTTTGGTTGATTTTACTTTTTTTTAATGGTATTTATCTTGAATTCTATTGGTTAGAACATTTTTTTTATTAGTGAATATTAGTTTTTTTCTCTTTGTGTAGTGAAGAGCTATTGCATGGAAAAAAAATTATTGACTATAGTTTCCAAGAAAATATTGTGTTATCATTTTTAGAAGTAAAGATAGTTTTTTTCCTTGGCCACAAGGAAGACTTATTGTTAGGTAAATTTGTGTGGTTTCACATGATTAATGTTTATACCATGTTGAATGTGTCGTGGTGGTTAAGATTTATTATTCATTGTTCATAGAAATATTAACTTAGATGTTACTTATATCAAGTTGATCTAACTAAGTAGTCTAAGAGGTAAGAATATCCTTTATGACACAAGGTTGAATTAGGCAAAGGTGAAGATAGTTGGGTTTGTTTTCACAATGAATAATGTTAAATGGTGATATTTTTTTGTAATAAATAAAACTTCTATTTTCATCGGAGCCTATAAATCTTGGAAAATATTAAGTGGTATTTCCCTCTAGGTAGGTGTTGTTTGTGTCTGGTTGTAGGGAATACTTATTATTGTGTACATTTACATGGTTTTTTACAATTGATGTCTCTAACATATTAAATGTGCCATAGTGGTTAGGTTTTATTATTTCTTGTTAATATAAAATATCATCTCACAAGTTTATTATTATGCGTTAATATAACAAATCAATCTAAGAGGTGAGAAGATCATTTCCAATAGAAGCTTGAATTAACCAAAGATGAAGATAATTGGTTTCTTTCTATTGCGGATAATGTTGAATAGTGATTTTTTCTATTTTTTTTTTTTTTTTTTAACAATGAATACTAATTTTGCTCTACTTTTATTATAGCTTATGAATCTTTTAAAATATTAAGTAATATTTCCCTTTGGATCGAAGAAGGTCCTATTATGAGTGGCCATTGTTGTGATGCCTTTGTGGCCTTCATCTCTATTGATTATATGTATGTTTTGTTTACTTTTATGTAGACCTAATATATTTGTTCAATGTTTATGATAACATTTTTTTATGTTGTGTGAAATAAAGCTTGGATTATGTTTTTGTTTTTTCATTGTTATTATGAAGGTGGCACTAATAATGGGGATAAAACCTAATAGAACCATGGAATTTATCTTTTGTTGTTTGCCTATTTTTAGTGAGTTATGTGAATTTTTCGATAATGTTTTTCATATATCATAAGCAGGTCATGAAAATCTATTCTTAGGTTATTTTCAACAATGTTCATGAATTTGTTGACAACTATTTTAACCTATATTTTTATTTAATAGTGTTCAATAAGTATAAAACTTGATCAATATTTTTAAATTGGATATGAAATTTAAACATAAATTTTAATGTAAAATAGAATTGACAATTGAAATTAATTGACAAGTGGCATATGCTAAAAAAAGTGAGTACAACCAACATTGAGATACTTATCTTTTCTAGTTTATGCTTAGTTATAGTTGATGTCTGATAGTGGAAATCATAATACGACATAAGTATGATAGCTCAAATCTAGAGGTAGGGTCTATGAATATTTATGGATGTGTATGAATTCCCTAGCTAGTTGTAGAAGTCAGGCATGTTCATTGACTATATAATCATCCACTTTGACTACGATAAATTTGTGATTGTTTTGTCACTTTTGCCTCTATCTATTGAGAGGGTTGAGATGTAAAATTTGACAATCCATAAATCAACACAACCCAATCAATAATATTAAAATAGAATTTTTTTTCTTCCTTCACTTTGTTTTAGAAACTCTAGGAGTACATACTTGTGAGAGCTAAAAACCTAAAAAAATAAGGGTAAGCATAATGGGTTGCTCTAAGCCTAATAACCCCCATTGATGATTGATTATTACCTACATATCCAAACACCTTAAGGAGGGAATCAAGATAAATGTAGTCTCCCACATAGATTCATTATACAATTGTGTTTCTTGTCTATATATATGCAGTTAAAAAATTGGCTTTGATTGAAATGCTTCACTCCTAGTAAATGATCTTGAATTTGAGAATAACAGGGCATATTTTCTCAATGTGAAATAGTGTATAAGTGCTTAATGGATAGTTCCAAGCTAAGAATCAAGTATCATTGAAATGAGATTTTGTATTTGCTTATATAACAAACCTTTTGAATAATTTCCTTTAGACATATTTTTAAATGTGAAGGATGACCCAAAAGAATGTTTCAAATTTTAGAAGTTAGTCATTATATGGTGTGGGGCAAGGATATGTTATGTGGATAGGTCTGAGGTGGAGAACTTATTTGCCTAGCTCAAACCTGTCCTAGAAAATCAAGGATAGTTGTCTTGAGGTTAGAAGCAACTTGAGAGTGATATAAAATAGTTTGAGAGTTAACATAAAAATTATTTAATAACAATGACAAAAAATAAAGGTGTCAATCTCACATATATATAAATGAATTAGAGGAATGATAAGTAAGAGTCGTGTATATGGGTAGAAGTCAAGTGCTTAAAGATATGTCAAGAATTAACATTATCGAGTACATGTGACCAGATTTAGGTATCTATATTCACCCCCCACCCTTTATTATAGTAATTAAATTGGTAGAGTAAAGTATAAATATAAAACCATAGTGTATACAAACACTTAGTCTTTTGATAGGAAACTCCAGTTATGCAAGGCATTCATTTTAGAAAACATTGCAACAACATATGAAGTAATTGTTTGATCATATTTGAAATTTAAAAAATATGAACTTTGAGTATTGAAATTATAAGGAGAGTAAGTAAGGAATACACATATAGGGAGATGAAATAATTTTGTTCTATAACCTATAAAATATGATGAAGCATTGGAAAAATGTGCCCCTTGTTAAAGCATTTAGAGAGAGGGTTCCTCATGTTAAACCATTGGTGAATTAAAAGTGATCAAAATTTTTAAATAAATAATCAATCCATTGAATTGTAAATATGCATGATCCAAATCTCATGAATGGGGACAATTACTCAATGTGTTCATCCAAAATAAGGTGGAACCATGATGGGTTCCCTACAAGTGATGACAAGGTCATTGAGCATCACTAGAATCAAATGTGCATCACCATAACAAAAGATAAAACTACACAATGTCTTTGTTTGAATTAATTCTAAGTCCATTGAGTATCACTAAAATCAAAATTATATTACTCGTAACAAATGAATCACAACACTATAGATGGAAATAAATTCTATTTGTGTGATCAAGAGAGAATGAAGAATTTGGCCACATCATGACCACAGTGTCAATAAATTTCAAATTAAATAAAAATTAATTGCTATTGAATTTATAAAGTGTATTGTAGTGCATATGCAAATGAACCAATATCATGCCTTTGAATTTAAGAAAAATATGTATGCATGAACCACTATCATGCCTCCTAAATTTGTGTCAAATGATATTGAATTCCATGCATATATATGCTCAACTGTAATTATATGTGAAACTTATAATTCATGTTCTTTGTAACTATTTTTCATATGCCAATGCATATGCAACCGTGTATGATTTTTTACACAATTCTATGTAAAATGAGTGCATATGCATGTCATATCCCCCATAATATGTATCAATGTGCCAAAATATAACTTGTGTCAGATTTATTAATTACTTTACATCTTTGAAACCTATACTTTGTCTTCAAATCTAATTTTTATACTTATGGAGTTTTGAATCTCTAAGACAATCCATGGTAATGCCCCCATTTTAAGATGAGGGATATAGCCTACAAGTCACTCAACTCAAAATAGGAGTTAACCATATCATGTGATAAATATATAATCATGTCAACATGTGGATAATATGTCATCATATTAATGTAATTTTCATTGAAGCATGTGTATAACATATTAAATATAAGTCATACAAGTCTCATGTCTAGATAGATATAAAAATGAGGGATACAATAGATCAACCATTTTTAAAAATTTAGTAAAATTACGTGATATGGGTCATGGAACCACTAATCAATCTCAATAAACACAACACACAATGTCACACATATCACACAATATTACACATAAGGCCAATATCCACATACAATGGACATGAATCTGTCATAGAAAATAAGGCCAAGGGCGATATGCAAAATGTCACAAATAAGAGACATAAATATGCCACACATAAAAAAAGTAATGTCTATCCCATCAAGGAATAAAGTAACAACATCAAAATAGCATATAATAAGTGAAAATTAGTCTAAAATATCCATATTTATCAATTTCACATCATATAAAAGTAGCATATCCATGTAGCGCAATATAATATATGAGTAATTAGCAAGACACTTGTAAGATATGTAGCTTAACATGGTAGAAAGGTAATAGATAGATATAGCATGTGATCATTTAACATATAGAATAATATGCACCCAACATAGTCATGGCCATTGCATAGAAGGGAATCCAACATCTAAGAATTCATGTATGGTGCATATGTCTTGCATCACACTCATATGCCTAGTGAAATGCACGTGTGTATTGAAAATAACATGTGATTAATAACATATGTAAAGAATTAAACTAGAAACTCATGTCATGCTTAAACCTTGATTTTAATTTTTTTGAAAATATTTTAAATGTTTTTATATTTTTGTCATTTTTTTTACCTATTTGAATTTTTTGTATTTTTGATATATTTTATTTTTTTGTATTTTTTAAATATTTGAAAAAATAAACTAGCCAATGATACCATCAATTTGAGGACCATAGTGTATGCCTCTATCATATAATTTAAGGATGACTTTTGGTGAACAAAAAGTGTTACATGTAGATGATTCAAATAAGAAAAGGAATCATGGGTTGTAATATAACTATCATGATCACTACTCATAGAATCATGTGTAGGATGTGTAATTCTAGATGGTGTAGGACTTGGTGGAGTTTGTTGTATAGTAGGAGTAGGTATCACTATCTATGTCCACTAGGGAACATGTTGAATTATTTTAGGTACTACCTTAGGATACATTGTAGAATATGAATATTTCTTTGAACTTTAAAAAACTCTTTGATGTGAAGCTTATTGTCTAGGAGGGTGTATCACTCTCCTTTAAATTGAAGATCTTTTATAGGTGCAACATCTATATCTATATTGTTCTCTTGAATAGGTTCAACAATGGAATTTACACCATGCTCTTGAAAATGTTTAATAACTAACTATGGTGGTGGTGGGGGAGGAGGGGGAGATGTCATGACTGTAGAGGGTTCTCATATCAAATGCCCAAAACTTTGACCATTTGATTATAATTTATATATTTGAGACATTTGTCTATCTTAGTGGCACCATGCCTAGATTTTATATCCAAGGGCATCTTAATAACGTGTCAAATTCCCTTATGCTTGATCAGACTAAGAATGGAATAGCCATTGTTTTTAAACCAACCTGGAGAGGTAGCACTATATAACCAATAGTATTGTGTATGTATCCTTCAAATGTTTTGACTAATTTTGATGTGTTTTTTAAATCATGCTTTGTGTACCCAAGAGTATGAAGAAGTCTCATTATATATGCATTCTCACTTGACCCATTATTGACCATGACATTGTGTATGGGTTGTTTGTTGATATGAACTCAAATAAAGAATGCATGTTTGTATAAATCATCATCAACATTCTCACTGTCAATGAATGTGATCATAGGAGCAGTGATACACCTATAAATTTACCAATAATTCCATTTATTGTATATCCATATATTTAAGGAAAAATATACACATTGTATTCATGTTGTACCTCCAAATTATCAAAATTATCTATTGGGCCATGTTTTGTAAATGGATTACTAAAGATTTTCAACTTTGCATTGTCATTTTTTTGTTGTCTATCCTCCTCTATGGAAGTGCTTAGCTCAGTAGTATTATCATTAAAAATATCTTGTATCTAAAATAATAACAACTCAAAATTATATTAGAATATGTGTGTGATTAATATGAGTTGGGCAATATCCAATACCTACTATATCTCTACCAAGCCTATTTGTATGAGTTAGATCAACAACTAAAAAACTCCCTTACATACCAAACTAATATCACACTAATAATAATACCCATGAGATGCACTAACATAAATGATTATTTCCAACAATCCCCCCTTTAATACGAACATGGGTAAAAAGGAAACATTACTTGAAAATTAAATTAACCATGAATGTGACCCATATTCTCATAAATGGGAAATCGACCAAATAGTGGATGGAAATTGGATCAATCAATATATGATAAATGTATCAACCAATATATTAGAACTCAAATAATATATGGGAACTCAACCAATCCAATGGCTATAATACTTCAATTGAACCATTTGAATTTTTAGAGTGACCTATGCATACTACTTCAATTAAATTAGTGTGGGTCTCCACTTTATTTTCTAGAACATATAAAAAGACACACAAAAAAAAATATGGAAGGTTTTGTGTTACTACTATTATGTGCAACCCCTTCATTAGAGGTAAACTTGAGGTTGTTGGTTTTTCTCCTACCTACATTGCCTCTGACCTCCAGTGGTATGTTGCTTGTTGATATATATATATATATATATATATATATATATATATATATATATATATATATATATATATATATCATCACTTTTGGAAGAATTTTCTTCCCAATCACTTTTTCATTCTTTGAAATCAACCCAATTAATTCATTTTTCTTTGACAATAACTAATACCTTATTTTTTAATTTTTCATCAAGAATGTCTTGTGCACTTTTTTACAATGTAGTAGAATGTCTCTAGGATTTTTTAGTAACAATAGATATATCTTTTCCTTGGAATTTTCAAATATAAATTGAATGATGTATAAGGTTTATTTTTTGTAGTCATTACTTTTTCCTATATTATAATCAATTTTTTTATTTGATTCTCTCATAAAGCAATATAGAGATTACACTTTCCAAATTTGGGTTCAATTTGATAAAGGTAAAAACTGTATTCGGCATATTACTAGGCATATTGTTCAAGTGTATGGATTTGCATCATCATATTTTAGGGTTTAATTAATAATAGCTAACTAATTTATCTAAGAGTGGAACTTACTGATCTAATATATCATATTTTCATCTTATTCCATATTTAAAACATAAAATCATTACTTCATTTCTATTTTGGCACTATTGGCTTGAAATCTGAATAGTTTATTTAACGAATACCAAACTTATTTGGAATATTTCTTAAAATCCACATGATGCAAGTAATTTTTTTATGAACAAGACTAATAATGGCCAGGGATTTCTTATCCTTGATGTTTTATTTTATGTGTTCATCGTCATCTATTAGTTTCACCACAATACCATTGACGACTCCCCAAAGGACTTTCTCAATCAATAGTAATTGTATCTATATCTACCAAGTATGAAAATATGTACCTTTAAAATTCTTGACTGGATGTAATTTTTCCATGAATATTACTATCCTCCCCTTACAGAGAGACTAAAGACATCGATTTCAACTGAAAATATGTCCTTTACAATAGAGAGATTTGAATTTAACAACTTATTTGGAACACAATATGACTTTTTTTTAATAAAAATTTCATAGAACAACAAATAAAAAGTAATCTTTAATTATTTTTTTAAAACAACACTCGTACTTTGATATATTTGATGATAATAAATTATTATTAATTAAAAAAATCAACCTCACAGTAAATCTAAAGACTTATATCAATAAATACTAAACTACAGGCTTCAATTTGTTAATTAAACAATCCTAACTATTAAAATTAACATAAACTCAAATGAAACTATAGAAATTACTATGATAATCATGTAATTAGAAATCATATTAGCAATATCTAATGCACAAGGGTGTCAAAAATGATTCCACAAAACTATAGCATACACAATATCAATTACATGAACCAAATGAGATGATGGATGGTAAATTTCATGCATATAACATAAGGGCACAAAAATTATGATGGAATCAATGCACATTAATAGTTTAATCATACAAAATGCATTGTCAGAACTACCACATGGGGTTGTTAGAGCTTCAAAGATAGTCGGTGCACATAAATTGCACTAGTATTGATGGTATGGGTTTAGCTGATGTATAAGTGAACTAAATTTTTCATAAATAATGAATGAGAAGGATAATGAAATAAAATAAAAGCTTACAAAGATATATTGATAAAGTTAGAGATATGTATGGGCCTACATTTGTTGCCTGGACTCATATAAAAAAAATTGAACCAACACCAAAATAACGTAATAAAGTTAAAACAAAAACTACCTCAACAATCACAATAACATTAAACACTATCTCATTACAAAAGTACCAAATAACTTTGAGAGGATTATCTTTATTTTATATTTTATCACTGCGTGGCTCTTATTTCAAATGAAATTAGAACAACTAAAAATTATATTATAATATGCTAATGATTACATTTATAAGCTTATAGACCTCCTTAATACAAGAAGTTAGGCAAGACCTAACCCTATTATATCTCTATCAAGCCCATTTATGTCAGTTGGTTTAACAATTGAATAACTCACTTACATACCAAACTAATATCACACTAATAATAATACCCATGAGATATACTAACATAAAATAATATTTCCAACAGTACCTTATGCCTTAGCCTATAACACTTATTTTTAGAATGTGTAATACATCTATGATAGTCAAAATATGTGTTATTATTGAATCCCCTATGTTGAGGCTTAGTCATATCAACCTCTAATGGTGAAGGGAGAGATATGAGGTTACAATCAAGTATTTTTGGTAACAAGAAATTAGGAGGTGATGGTAACCTTGACAATTACCTCCTTGGTGGAACTATCAACTAAAGTTTATTTTTTGGTTGTGATATTGCATTGACTGTTACTTTTGTTTGATTCTTTCTTACAATAGATTTAACCTTGTAGCTTGATTTAATTTAAAACTTAGTATTTGAAATAGATGGATAATTTGGTACGTACTTAAGTTTGTTCAAAGCTATGAGTTTGAATTCTCATCTAACCCTGTGTCATAAATCATCATAATATTTTAATTTTTCAAACATGATAGACTCATGAAGTGGTACTAGCAAACTTTGTGTCAATATATCTAATAAATAATTGTCTACCATAGAATTGGTCATCTTTGCTAGCATAGTTTTATATCGAATAATATATTCACTGATTGACTTGTTTGACACTTGATTAAGTTTAAAAATTTACACATGAGATAGTTTTTCACCAATGTTGATAGATAAATGTGTTATAAACCCATCTACCAAAGAGTTGAATCTTTAATTAATTAGAGTGGAAGATCATAGAACCATCTCAAAGCATAGTCTTTTAATCTTTGTGGAAATACTTTGGTTAATAATTTTTCATTGTATATATAATCCAAGCATGTTGCATGAAATGATCAAAGATGTTTTTCAAGTTCACCTTTACCTTCATAGAGTGGTATCTTAGGAACTACATAGCTTGTTAGTAATGTGTAATATTGTATCTTAGGTACCAAGGTATTTTGAAGCAAAGTATGGGAATACATTGAATGACTGGATCTAGAAACACCTTGCTCTAGTTTCAATACTTTATCATGTAGGGATGTAATAATCTACTCAAGGGAATATACATTAGGTAAGGTTCGTGATGTAACATGCATAGTAATCAAAGGAGTTGTATATCATGCGTATGTATAAATAGGAATATTAATTTGTTGTAAACCTTGTGATGCCCCCATGCCTATGGATGATGTCACATATGTTACTAAAGGTGTCAATATATGATTAGAAACAATCATAGAACTAAAACACCTAGAGTGGAAGCATTAACTTGATTAAGATCACTGAATGGGTTGTATTGTTCTTCTAATATAGAGGCTTGAGCCATTTTATTTTGTTCATCTCTTATAATGTATATTAATGCATCAATATTATGTGGATTGGAATTGAGATATTTAGTGAATTATTTATCATTAATTTCATCTCATTGTTTTATATTAACTTTATTAGTCTCAACAGTCATGATAATTCCATCAATAGGGTGTGTAGTGTGCCTTGTACGATTCAAAATGTATAATTATTCTTATTCCAAAGTCATACTTAATTTTAGAAAAAAATCCTTAATGGTTCTTGTATCCTTTAGGAATCGTGGCATGATATAATATTGCAACAATATGAATTGAGGAAGGCTTGAGATTGTAAATGATTCATTTTATCCTTTTTATGATATTTGAATTTGATTAATGTAAATATATAATGAATCAAAATAACATATAATGTGATTATGAACCATAATAGTCAAATCAAAATATAAAGGCAAAATTCATTCATTATTTCCATGATTTTATTATGATAGGTTTGAATTTGTAAATGTTAATAAGGGTGTAAATAGACAGGTTATGTTTGCTTTATAGGCTCTCAAATATATTAATCCTAGTCATAAATAGTGAACAAGGTCCAAAGAGGCAGTAACTATGGAGGATTCCACCATATTGTAGACACACTATCTCATGTCTGAGGTACATTGAGAGTAACTTCTTGGGGCTAATGGCTTACCAATGAACTATGGAAATAAATGACCAAGAGGATTATTATGGATAAAAAATTAAAAACTATATGCATTTCCAATAGACTATTAAATACATGGAAACAAAAGTGATATTTAATCACTTGATTATTAGAGAAATACTCTTCACTTACATCTCAGGTAAAATTGAAGATAACTTTTACTAGAAAAACATCTCCTATGAGCTTTACAACTATCAAAACATAATTCTAAAACTTAAGACAAAAATTGAAAGCCAACAAAAACAAATATTTTTGTGCATGAAAACCAGAAATTCAATTTGAAACCCCTATGTCAAAGAGAAATCCTAGAGCAATGTTCAATCAAATACTTGAAATGATGATCTGATTTCTACTTAGTGTATGGGATCATGAATTCAAATAAAACCTTAGAATTTATTTACAAAAAAAAAAACAATGCTTGAAAAATGTATGGGTTCGCCAATACATGTGTGACTATCTTGGGTTCAAAATATGTTTTACCCTATATTTTGTATTTAATAGTGTTCAATAGGTATAAAAATTGAGAGATCTATTAAGATTGAAATATATGACATTTAATCATAAATTTGAATGTAAAAGAAAATTTAAAATTGAAATTGATTGACAAGTGTCATATGTCAAATGAAGTAAGTAAAACCAATAATGAGATACTTAGATTTTATATATTTGGTTGACTATAACTAATGCCTAACAATAGAAATCATAATAAGATAAGATTGTGATAGCTCAGATCCAAAGGTAGGGTCTATGAATATTTTTGGATAGGTTCATACTTCCTGGACAATAGCACAGGTTGGTCGTGTCCATTGATTGTGGATTTTTCCACTTTGACTATGATGAATCTATGACTTTTAAACTACCTATGCATGTGTCTGTTAAGAGAGATAAGATATTTCACTATTGTATATGTTGAATATAATCTTTGTTTTCCTTCTCTTTGCTTTAGAAACCATGAGGTACTTATGAGATCTAGAAACCTATAAAAAAATGATAAGCCAAATGGGATAAGTTGACCCCAATCACCCCCATTGATGATTGACTACTTATTATGTATCTAGATACTCTGAGGAGGGAATCAAACCACTCATACTTCTCCCACCTCAGGTGATTGTTTAATTGTGTTCCTTGGATATATATATGTAGTTATAAATTGGAATTTGATACCTGAAAATGATAGCTCTTGGCTTGATTTGAAATGCTTCAGAGTTGGATTTTGACTAATCCTAGTGAATGATCCTAAATTTGTGACGAATGGAGTATATTTTCTTAATGTGTAAAAGTGTATAAGTGTTCAATGGATAGTGCCAAGTTAGGAATAAAGTTTCTTTGAAATGAGGTTTTTTATTTTTATTATATTGTGAACCTTTTGAAAAAAATCATTGACTTTCAAAACATGTGGGATTACCCAAATGAATGTTTTAAATTTTAGAAGTTAATCATTAAATGGCATGGGGATGAAATGACACTAGGTGGACAGGTTTGTGGTAGCAGTAAACCTATCCCAAAAAATAAACAACAATTATCCTAAGGTTAGAAGTAGATTGAGAGTGATATAAATAAGTTTGAGCATTAACTTGGAAATTATCATTTAGTAGTGACAAAGAATAGAGGGATCAAGCCCGTGTATAGATAAATGGCTTAGAGGAATGGCAAGTAAGATTAATGTATTTGGGTATAAGTCAAGTTGTTTAAGATATGTCAGGAATTAAATTTTCAAGTGCCTATGACCAAATTTAAGTATAGACAAAAATATAAGATGAATATGTCTCATAATTTGTTGCCTTTAGTGTCACAATAAGCCATGGTGTGGTAAATGCCTTGTTTTATAAATGTCTAAGTCTCAATAGCTTCTTATGTTTTTTTATATCATGATTAAGGGGTTAAATCTCATGTGTACTTTTAGTAAAACAATGTGTAATGATGAGGCATTGGGGTCACAAAGCCATGAAGCATCTATTTTGTTTTTGGATAGATTTCAGTGAACTCCATGAATATGTGGAGATTTTTGGTTGCATATGTGTCACAATATGTTACCCTTGACATCAGTGTGGGTATCACATTGAAAAAGCCTATTTTTATCTCTTTTTATACATGAATGCATTTTTATATTTTGGGTAGGTAATGAAATACCATCTAATGTCATAGGAAAAACACTTGTTAATAATTGTTGGGCCATAGGTTGACAGAGTCAAGGGCTTCTTATTTTATTATTGGGTTGTTTTTAGTCAAATATTTAAATATGTTGATAATTTTGGCCCTTTGGAATTGATTTTAGATACCATGGTGTAGGTAAAAATATCAATTTTGTCTTAGTCTTGAGCTGGATACTTGCTTGTGTTTATTTTGTGTTTTGCAATAGGTTTCAACTTTTTTGCTTGTGGCTTTTTCCTATCAAATCTATCTCTATCTAGACCCAGATATATTTTTATGATTTTTTATATGGTATTCAAGTGGTTAAATCCCATGTGGAATGGAAATAAAACACATGGTAATGATTTTTGGGCCATTGAGTTATAGAGCAACAAAGTGCCTTTTTCCTCTTAGGGTTATTTTAGTGAACTCTATGAATATGTAGAGATTTTTTGCCACACATTTGTCACATTTTTTCCTTTGATATTAGAGAGGGTGTGACATTTAAAAATTATGATTTTATTTATGTGTAAACCTAGATGTATTTTTATATATCATTAGTAGGTGGTGAAATGCCATGTAATATTGTAGTAAAATAAACTTGTTAAGAATTGGCATGCCTTAAGGTGACAGAATCAAAGGATCCATATTTTATTCTTGGTTTGTATTCAATAAGTTGATGATATAGATTATATGGCATTTCAAAGGTATTGTTTTATCACTATCTTGATTATGGTGTTTATTTCTTCTTTTTGGTCTTTTTGTGATAGATTTAAACTTTTCTATTATTGGGTTTTTCTATGCAGTTTTATGTTTGTTTAGGACTGAAAATATTTTTGTTTTTATATATCACATTCAGATGGTTAAAACCCTATGTGTAATTTCATGAAAAGACATGTGAATTATATTAGGTCCATGGGGTCATGAAACCATGAAGTCCTTATTTTGTTCTTGGGCTAATTTCAATGAGATTTGTGATTACATATATTTTTTTGGTTGTATGTGTCAATTTCCCTTGATATCAAAGATGTTGTGAAAAAATAGTTTCATATCTATGTGGAAATGGTTTCCTTTTAAAAAAATTATATCATGGACATGTGGATAAACCACATGTAATATGGTAGGAAAGGCAAGTATCAATAATTATCAGGCCATCGCCTGACAAAGTCAAAGGGTTCTTATTTTGTTCCACGTGTTATTTCCAGTCAACTCCATTAATATGTTGATAACCTTGGCCTTTCAGGGTTGATGTTATAGAGAGCATGGCATTGAAAAAGGCTTATTTTATATTTTTCTTCAACTCGATGAGAACTTATGTTTTTTTTGTATTGTAATAGAATTTAAATTTTCTATAACTAGTTTTCTTCTACCTAATCATGGTATATCATCTATCAAATGTATTATTTAGAATGTAGTTTAGTTGAAAAAAAAAATCATTACAAATAGTTTTTGTTTATCTTTCATTTCATTGGTTTAAAAAATATCTATGACTATGAAGACTAATTTTGGATTAGTGAAAATTAGCTTTTTTTTCCTTTCTAGAATGGAGAGATGCCATGTGGAATTTTTATCGTGGATTATAGTTTTGGGGAAAATACTATGTATTCATTTTGAGGAGTAATGGTACTATTTTTCCTTGGTTATGGTGAATACTTATTTCTATGTACATTAACATGGTGTGATTAATGTCTTTTCCATATTAAATATGTCGTTGTGGTTAGCTTTTATTGTCTCTTGTTCATGATAATATAGTCTTGGATGTTACTTGTATCAACTCAATCTAATAGAACAATTTAAGAGGAGATAATATCCTTTTAGTAAAGGCTTGAATTATTTTAAGATGAAGACATTTGGGTTTGTTTTTACAGTGTAAAATGTTGAATGGTGATGTTGTTTTTTACCTTCTTTTATCAAATTAATTTTTTTATTCTATATCTTTTTTTTTTAGTGCACAATGTTTTTGTTATACTTGGATTGGAGACTGTGTATATTTCAAAGGATTAAGTGTTGGTTGTTATGGGTCTCTTCCATTAACATTTATTATTTCTATGTATGTTTTTTTTAGTTATTCTTTGAACATGTTTTGTTTATTTAATGTTTATGGTAATAATTTTTTCTGTTGTGGGAAATGAATCTTCAATTTTGTTTGGTGGTTTACCATCTCTTTTATTTTTTGGTTGTTTTTGGTGAACTTTGAGAATTTTTGTGTGGTATGGCAACAAAAATTGTGGTTTTATTAGTTTCTACATCTATATAGCTTTTAATGGTTTGATATATCGCAAGTAAGTTGTTTAATTCTTTTCATAGGTTGTTTCTACTGATGTTTTATGAATTCATTAACATTTTTTAGGTGCATATTATCAAAATGTGTTCCCTTTGGTATCACAATAGTTCAAAATGTCACAAAAACCATGTTTTATCTCTATCTAAGCATAGATATCTTTTCATGTTTTGTTATATCATCACTAGGTGGTTATATCATGTATGTAATTATAAGAAAACATGTCACAATGATCGTAGGGCCATGGGGTGATAGAATAATAGAGCCCCTATTTTATTCTTGGGTTACTTTCAATGAAATTGATGAATCCATCAAGGATTATGGTCAAGGGGTCCCTATTTTATCTTTATTTAGAGCCAAATTATTTTTAATGGTTTTTGGTGTATTACAATAAGGTGATTAAATACCCTATAATATATAAACAAGACATTTAATTTTTTTAAATATTTTATGTGATATTTTCCCCTATTATATTTAACATACATGTACAATAAAATTAAAAACAAATAATACAATGGATAGTTTTTTTACTTTCTAATCTTCAACATGGATTTTTTAAGCCATATTTTATGTGTTGTTTATTTCAGGTGTTTCCTATTATTGGATATGTACTTTTAATATTGGCATTAAAATAAACTCTTTTATTTGTGTTTCATAAATCAAAGATTTTGAATCAAATATTTATGCAATAGAAGTGTCTATTCATCAATTTTATTTTCTTGATTTGCTTTAATATCTTCTCTCATGGATTTTTAAAAAACATTATCATCTAAAAAACTAATTGGGGAAGATAAAATGAGTGATTGATCATGCACCCTTATCGATGTAGAGAAATATAGTCCACACAAAATAACATGACAAAGCATTGACACTGTTTTGTTAGAACATCATCTTTATATAGAGCATATGTTCAAGTATAATGTTTTTGAATGTTTATTTCATATCTTTACTATTTTCTTACATTTTTGAAACACTTATATTAAAATTCAAAAAGGCATAACTGGCCATTTATTAAATTGCTTTCACAAATGGTATCTTGATGCATTGACTTCTTTGAAATTAGAATTGGATCCTCGCATGCCATACAATTTACATAAAATTCATATACCAAAACATATTTTTAATGGATAAGACATTCTACAATTTTTGAGTCAAACAAAAATGAATCAAGTTATGAGGTGAAAAAATTTTCATACTATGGTTATCTAAATGGTTGAACATACCAATATTTATGTGGTCGCTAACAAGGGTAAATAATTATCTTCAATGCAATATTGAATTAGCTATACTCCCATATTATATATTGTTTCATGATACAAATCCTCTTTGTTTTCATTATAAACCATTGTATTTGGGAAAAAAATTACAATATTATAAACAAACATATTCAAGTATCACATACTTGCATGGCCCTTAAATCTAATTTAGGCATCATTTCACACGATTTAGAAAGCATAAGTTTTTTTATAGTTGCAAGTAACAATGGATATTGTGGTAACAACTTACTTAATTTTATTTATTAGCTATGTAATAAATAATTCTATATCTAATATCTTAGACATTCTAAATCGGTCTTTCTATAATACATATCTATCTAAATACAATGAAGCATTAGCTTGTTTTAAAAAATGGCCTAACACCGATGTGGTAAGAAATATTGGCCAGATAACAACTTGGGAAGGATATATTATTATAATGGCCATGCCCTACCACCTAGGTTTGATTTAGGGTAATTTAATTTGCTTGCAATGACTATCTATTATGTTTGATGTTAAAATTTAGCTATGGCAATCACAACCATTGTGTATTATTGTAGTGTATTCTAGACAACAATAAATCCAAAGTAGATTTAATATTATGTACTTAATATCATAAATAGGTAATATACATTATGAAGCTTTGATAAATAAATTTTGGTCTCAAAATCTTATTGATAGTATGGGTGAACAAGAGAAATTTTTAAAAACCTTGTTTTAAAAATCCCTATGGCATCTGGATTTCTTGATATGCAATAAAAGTGTCAACTGAATCAAAATTAATTAATTTAGAAAAAATGAACATCCAAGAAAGTATGCTCCAATAACATTTTACCAAAACAATGAGGAATACTTGGAAAAAATGTAACATATTCCCTTATATGTTTGAAAAAAGAGATTTGAACTAATCAAAATATCAAATCAAATTCCAAGCATTGTGTTCAAATTGTCATTAAAAAATACAAGACACATTGATACATACTTACCAAGTTTTTAAATAGCTACATTTCAAGTTCAATATAAAAAAATTTCAAATTAAAGAGAAGGAAACATACTTAAAATTGATTGTGAGCCATGTTATGATAGATCAAAAAAAAAATGTTCTGATTTTTGTAGGTAATTAAAAACTGAGATGTTGCCAAAATTTACATATGTTGATCTTATTGATTTGAATCATTTGTTGCCATCAGTAGAAATTATGGCTGATCTTGAAGAAAGATTAGTTACACCAACTTTTTCATCAGCAAAAATCTAACATTATTCATATAAAAAATTATAGTTTAGACTCAGAGTAATAATAAATGTCCCAAAAAATATTGACTTAATATAGAAAGCATTGCCACATTCCATAGTGGAAACAAAGATAGTTATTATTGAGCTAAAATGATGAATACGACATAAGTATGCCTTCCAATTAGGAAATTTATGTGCATATTTTACTATGAGAACTTTAATAACCAAATGACCATTGTATCGCATGGAAAATGTGTGTGTGAACCATGACTAGAACATTTTCTTCATGTTATGTATAACAAGAATCAAGACACTGATAATTTAGTTAGTAATAGTCCTATAGATGCATCTCATGTTGATGAAGCTTCTGATGACACTTTGATTCATGGGTTCACTAATCCAACATGTATTCATGAACTTTAAAATAGCTTCATAAAAATTAGTCCAAATGAAGGACAACTACCTCTTGGTATTTTCCAAGATGGATTTTCAAAGGAAATGAACTTCCCTATATTTTTATTTGGTAAACCCCGAAATGAAAACACTTTCATACCAAAATTTAAGTAATTGGAGTTATTAAATTCAAACCATAAGTTTGTTTATAACATTACCAAAATTTTCATTAAATCAATTAAGATCATTATCGAGCAAGTTAAAAGATGAATGTGGGTTTGAATCAGGAAAGTATAATTAAAAGGTTATAAACTACTAGAAAAGGATGTGAAATATAAACTAAATTTAAAATATATTTTAGGATCTAATATTAGATTCATTGATTTCAAGAAAATACATATCTTTCATGACTACCTAGAAAAAAATAAATTTTTTTTGGCATGATATGCCAACTAGGTCCCCCAATGTTTTTGTAACTTTATGTAGTGTATAATATTGTTGGTATCCTCTTGTGGTTGTGTTGACACAATTATATGAATAACATAGGAACTCATCAGTTATGGGAAATTTAGAGCCATATGTTATCAAAGAGGATAATTTCCTTGTAAAAAAATGATATGATCACTTACACTCACTACTTCAAACTAGATTAAATGTATTAAAACAACTCTTTTTTGAAGATGAATCTATTTTTTTAAGATATTATTTGCTTTTTTGGATTACTGTGTTTCAAAACAAAGGAAATTCCCATATTCACTAGTTGATATGGACAAAGAATGGACATATCTATGGAGCTACTAATAACTTATCCATTAAATTATTTGTCAATAGGTACATAGTTTGTGATACTAAGGCCTTTGCCCCAAACATTATCAACTTGCATGAACATCACCACATAAATTTTTTTTACAAAACCAAACATAGAAAACATAGATATGATTCTCCTATTCTGCTAATGAAACATATCAAAATACTAGGGCCACATAATTCACTTGCTAATGCAAAGCATATTTTATTGATGCTTGAAAAAAATGATATAAAAGTTCTATTTACCCTGACATTTTCCTCCATTAACTAAACATTCATGAAACTGAATACATCCATGCAATACAAACAACGTTGAAACAATAAACTATTTTTTTGGCAACGAAACTATCACAAGCATTTAATAATAGCTTTGAAAAATGTCTTCCACCAATATGGGAAGCAAATATAGATGTCGAGTTTATTTTCAATGCATATGTACTTGTAAACTATTGCTGCTTTTACATGATAAAAACTGATAGGTCAATGATAAAATAATATATAAAAATATGTGTAGACCACCAAGCATTACATCTTGATGTTCAAATGATACACAAACTAAGCAATGATATGTTAACATCTCAACAAATATTTGCACAATATGCTACACATATTTTTTCCATTAAACAATAGTTCAAGATAATGTATATTTATAAATACTTACAATTGTGAGGAATGTGCATTCATTCTAAAGCCTCTAGTTTTGTTCTATCAAAAACTTGACACTTCTAAAAACATTATATCGATTTATTAAATACTATTACATTACATGACCAACATCTATTCATAAAATTTGTCTTGTTAAATAATTTTTTTTGTATTATAAAAATGGAAATAAAAATTGACTGAGATCAAAACCAAGGGTCATATGTTTTATCAATTAAAATAAGCACTTAGATAACAATAACTATTATAGAGAAAGGCATTTGCTATATGTCCCATTTAAATAAACATAAGATAACCTCAATAATGATTTATTAACATGGATGGAAGCATATTCATTCCATCAAAAAACCATAGTACAAAATGAATCTAAATTTAATTATGGTGTAAACTCAAAATGGGGTGATACGCAATCTACTCTCAATGAATTAGAATCTAATATTTTCTCATCTATTTCATAATTATCAACTCTAGAAACATAGGGAGATTCATATGAAAAATACAATATAGATATTGATCTTCTTTTGCATTAATTAAAAACATAGAAAAATAAAATGAAGTTTTTAAAATTTGATAAACATCCATTCATAACAGACAATTTAACATGTTTTAGTAAGATGAGAATGCTAAACAAAAAACAACAAGAAATCATTGAAGACATTGTATAATTAAAAATTACAATGTTGTAAAGCCATTGTACCTTTTCTAGATAGGTGATGTTAGCACAAGAAATTCATTCACTACCAAATTGATCTTTGAAACTTTGGCTCATATCTAGAATAAATCCATCAATAGTTACCCCATCAAACCAAAGGCTTTTATTATAGTTTTCATGGGGAAGGGTACATTTGGTTTTTTGTTGCCGTTTTACAGATCCAAAAATATTCCACTGAGTGTTAAATGTTTGGCCGCATTGTCAAAATACTATCAACATTTACATCTTATACTTATAGATGAAATTTCTCTTGTTAGTGATCAATTATTATATTTTATTGATAAACAATGACAAGAAATAAAACACATTCCAACTTCATATTTTTGAAAACCTTAACATCATCTTTTGTATTGATTTTATCTAGTGTAACATGTTAAAGACTCTCTTATGTTTTAAAGTCCTAAAATTAAAAATAACATATTCTATATGATTCTTGGGAAACATGTTAAACTTTACAAATTGAATGAAATTATGGACAAAAAAACCATGTAATTATTAAATTCTTAATATAACTTAGATAGGTGTTCAAACATAAATTGATATCTCATATCTTAGAAAAAAAAAATTGACTACCACCAATTGATCCTGCATTTGCATATATTTTCTATATAAATTTTGGTGTTGAGAGTCATAATTCTAAAATGCTTGCACTTGCTACTGGTGAATAAATTGTGATCAATTCAATTCATGAAGAAGATACAACATATTATGAGAGAAGTGTTTATGTATGTATAATTTCACTTCCAAACAAAATGATATTGAAAAAATATTTTTTAGTTGAGCTCTTTGTTGATAAATATGATATCCATGATGGCCTAGCAAGTGGCTCTGACAAAACTTTCAAAGCTTACACATGAACAAGGAATCTTGATATATTGTGGGTGAAATTCAATGATCTAAATATTTTCCACCATTAGATTAAAAAACACACTTATATGTACACAATTAACATTCAACTAGATTGGATGTCTATTTTTCACATGGTTAGACCTATATGAAAAAAAGTAGAAAAATACTTTTACAATTTGAAAATAATTTCCCATCCAACTTTCTTATGCATGTGCAATTCATCAAAATCAAAGACTTGTAATGAATGGAGTTACATTTAGTCCTCTTGGAGTAATCAGTCATAGATTGGATTATACGTCTCTTTCTTATGCCAAGAGTATAGAAAACTTATATTTGTTACATCCTCTGACAATGAAAAAATTCAAAATAAAACAAAAGATTATTGTTGATATGTCTCATCTTGAATAATAAGCATGATAATTGATATAAACTTATTTTTCCTCTACAAAAATTTATTTATACATTATTTGTTCTTCACTCAATAACATCAACCTTAAAATTCACATGGAATACACTATACATGATCATGATCTAATGCGATGTGACATAGTTTTTTACAAGAAACCCATGAACTAGTTCTATTAGTGAACAATATAATTCTTAGTTTTCATGTTATTTTCACATATCATGTTCATGTGATCATGAAATAAAATAATTTGACATTACCAATGTTGATGCCTTATTGGTAACTGTATCCATTCAAGGGAAATTGTTGACAAAAATAAATGTTTATCCTTCACCAAAATCAAAGTTGCATAATCTTATATTTGTTCTTGACCAAGTATTCATAAATGTCTCTCCACAAAATCCAACTATGATTTTGGGGTACTTAAATATTGATATGCATAAACAAAACAAAAATGTAAAGATTCTTAATGAACATATGACAAGTCACAATTTCTAATTCCATATCAAAGAAGAAAGTGCATTTCTAAAAAAAAATGTTCATACATGGTCGAATTGTATCCCATCTTCTTACCAAACATTTGAAAGACATGCATACTGGACTAATCATCTTACACTTTTCTATCTTTTTGACAAGGACAACGATAGAAATTGAGTCATATGTTTTTTAACTCTATTTTTAATTTCTCTTTCACTTGACCAATATTCAATGGCTTCCACATTCAATGATAAAAAAATGTTACAAAACTAGGTTTATTTGTTCATTCCTTAAATATTTCCATACTAACAATAAACATGATATTTTTGTTATTTTTGTTTGCATATATGGCCATTATATATAAATGATAAGTTGGCAACTTGTATTTCTTGGTTTCATTCCTTGCCTATATATTTTATTCTATTGTATTCCTTCATGTACTTAGTTTATTATGGTCATTCTTTTTCCACCCTACCTCAAATATTCCACAAATACTATGACAATTGACATTTGCATCAAAATTGCATAACCTTAATGATGGTTTATGATGTTTCCAATATTAACAATTACTTCAATTGAACCTCCATGTATTTTTTTCATAACATTTTTTTTAGTTTTTGCATAAAGTTATAAGCATTATGTTGACAAACTAAATACTTTGTTTCTTTGCATTTTTATATTTGAAACATACTTTTATTTGACTTGAGTAAATATATTATGCTTATCGATGCACAACAATACATATATTCATGTTTTAGTGTCATTGTTATACACTACAATTTTCACTGTAATTTCTTACACCCCAATGCACAATGGATATTGGGAAGATTGATAGTGAACAATCAAAATATTTCACTAAACATAATTATTCACTCTTGTGTTTTTTTATCATAACACACACACACACACACACACACACACACATCTATTTGTGTGTGTGTTGAAAACTGATATAATCTTCAATTTTGAAATTGCATTAATGAACAAGATCCGAATTTCAACTAAACTAAACATCAAATTGGTATTTTATTTTATTTATTAAGTTATTATTGTCATTTAAAAAAACAAATTCTTTATACATATTGGTAAACAAAAAATTAAAAATATGGGCTTATATTTATTTTTTTCTTTTTTCTTTTTAAATTTCCCTAGATAAAATCTTGTTTTTTTGTGCAACATGGATTTAGCCTCTCAAATTCCATGCATTATACTTAAACTATCTGCATAAAAATATTCACTATGACACTTGATTATAACATCACCACCATCAAGAAATATTGAATTTTCCTTCCATAATGGTGAGCATTTTCAATTTTATCATGTCATAGAAACCTTGATGTTAAATTTGTTCTTCAAACCACCTCACAAACTAGACACCTTTGTGTAGGTACTACATACATTTTTGCAATAATTAACATCTTTCAAATCTACTTTGGTCACTTCAATAAGTGCAAATAAGGGAAAAGTTTTGCATAATTCATTTTTAGCTTGTGAAGCATGGTTTTTTTTATCGTGATATTATTTTATAAGAAAAAAAGGAACTTGTACACTAATTAAATATTTTCTTTCAAATCTACTTTGGTCACTTCAATAAGTGCAAATAAGGGAAAAGTTTTACATTTTACATTTTTAGCTTGTGAAGTATGGTTTTTTTATTGTGATACTATTTTATAAGAAAACAAAGGAACTTGTACATTGAGTAAATATTATTTTTTTTACTTGATAGGAATTGGATATTTCATAATTTCTATCATTATTACTATTAAACTTATTTTCGCATGATCTAAATACATATGTGCTTTATATATTGCATGTATATGTAGTTTCATATTTTTTAAATCATTTGTAATTGTTTTTTTCATATAGGTCAAGTCAGTCATATGAGTGTACTATAAACAATATCTATAGTTTTAGTTGACTTGTTACATATGATTTTTTTATAAGGAGTCCAGACTTATGGAGGCCATAACTTTTGATTTGTAGCTCTGTTTGAGCTCTCCTTTGCACGAAAATGACCGTCTCAAGAAGCTCAATGAAGCCATAACCTACCTATCTAGTTATGAACATTTTTTATATTTTTTGGAGGCCATACATGACCATCTGAGGGTCCAAAAATTCATTTTAGTGTTTTTTGGGGAATTTTTTTTAATTTTATAAATTGTATATTTTTGTAACTAGATGTGAACTTCAATTGAAATTTGTCTGATAGGTTAATTTATAGTGTTTTTAGAATATTTTTAGATATTTTTAGGGTTGTATGCACTTGCATGTGAAACTTACTAAAAATAATAATGTTAAAAATAGCAAGTCAAGATTTTTTTTAGAGTTTCAAATTTTGTATGTCAACTCTAGTTTTGAGTTGAGGCTTATTTATGCATGTGTATGTAATTACTTCATTTATTTAATATGAATCAATACAGGTTATTTTTTTAGAAATATTGTGCCTATTGATTTCTTTGCCTTGATAGTATTCGAGTTTATTAATTTTCCAAAATTTTCAAAAGGTTTTATAATTGAGAGATCTTACAATAAAATTGTAGTTTCCCAAGCATCTTGATTATATAATTTCCTTGTGGTATGTTCCCTAAATTAAATATTATTATGGGGTGTTTTACATTTTGTATGATGTTTTTCTATTTTTGGATAAAAGAGAGTGATGTATTGAACTTGGCCTTTATCGTAACACATGTGACATATCATCAATTTTATCGATTAGACTATAACCCTTTTTATCGATATTATTTACTTATATTTTTATAAAAAAAATAAAATTTTCTAAGTCTAATTCATAGTAATATAGAATTCAATAAAATTAAAAATAATATAAATTTAAAAACAAAAATATTTGTAAGGTATTAAAAACTATATAAAAATTTAAAAAAAATGAAAATACAAAAGTAAATTTCATCGTTAACATTCTCATGGTATCATTGACAATCTATTAAATTGGGATATTAACAATGCTTTTGATTTAGGACTCTTCATAGACAAATACAACTTCCCAATATGATGACATATTTTTTTTTCCTTCTACTCAATAATTTTAATGAATCACAAAGTTGTTCACATTGCTTACTTAGTTATGTGAACATTTCTTGTTCACTACTTCTCTAAAGAGAATGTGTCAGTTGCATAACAAGTTGATGAAGGTTCGATGCAATTCTGAAAACATTGATATATATACCATTATTCTTGATTCAAGAAACATACAAATTCAAAAAATAAATAATATAACCTCATCTCACTAATTTTAACAAATAGATTTAAGAATTTGAAATGGGTATATATATAGAAAACGAGTAAAAAAATATTATTAAAAACAATGAAATCGATCTATTACCAGCATAATTTTTCACCAGCATATTTTTTTCAAATTTGGTTTTCAGTGCAACAATATCAAAAGCAATGAAATTGATATATGCAAATGGAAACAAATTTTCAAACCTAATATAAACATTGAGAAATCTTGTGAACTATGTGATAATTATGAGATTATTGTCTTGTGTGAAGAATGATGAGATACTAGATTATGTATAATATTCATTGTAATCCTTCCAATCAGCCCATTTCATACCTTTGCCTTTCTAAAAAATTGTTTGCCAATGGCAGGCACTTAACAATAACTATATTTTTATTAAATTTCACAATCATCTTTTGACAATTCAATCTCAAAAAGCTAGCTTTTTCATAGTGTAGCATCACCAACTAAGTTTATTCGATCTTATCATTCAAATTTTCATATGGTTCATAGTAAAACAAAAGAAAAACATCAAACTAACATATATATTTATTATAATTATTTATAGTTTTTGACATTCTTTCATGCCTTATAAAGATTTATCAAAGCAAAATAGATTTGCTTTGAATGCTCATTTAATGTTGATCACTTTAAAATTTTGAAATAGTACTCTCATATTTTTTTGTTTTAATAATTTCTTATTTCAGTCGAATAAGATTATCAATAGATCAAAAATCAAATAACTAGCCATAAATTACCAAGATGAAATAAAAAATGATGTCAAAAATCAATTCAGCATTGAATACACATGGCGCACACATGATTTCTTAAAGATGATTGAAATTAGCAAAACTGATGTCATTATTCTCTCAAGTTCCAAGTGGATGTGATGAAAAAATGTGTCTGTCAACCACTTCCCAATTTTCCAATAACTTTATTTGTATTAAATATCACGTGTGTATTGTCAAGTTTTCAAATCTTTAACATGCAGGTTTGTCACATCATACGATTGATAACAAAATTTTATACTCAACATGACTTGTCAACATTTTTTTTCATAGTTTTTTTATTGAATATTGTCTTCCAAATCTTGATACAATTCATATTATAAGAAACAAACATTAAAACACATACATGCATACATACATATATGCATAATACCTATATTCCCTTCACCACTTACAATGATTTCTTAAAATGTAATCAAAGCTTTGTTTTCAATGCTCTTTTAATTTTGACCACCTTTTGAAATTTGGAATAGTTTTGTCATGATTTTTTACTTTAATCATTTATCAATTCATTTGAGTAATATAATCAATCAATCAAAATATTAAATAACTAATCATAAATCACCGAGACAAAATAAAAAAATTGGCAAATTCTTTATGCATTGAATACAAATGGCACACTATTTCCTAAATAAGAGTGATACTTAAAAAAATTATATATGATGATCCTCTCGAACTTCTAATGAATGTGTTGGAGACATGCGTCTCTCATCTAACAGCTACTTCAAACTCTATTATTTTACTAAGATCTAGTCAAACCATATGAAATTAATAGTAATTAGCAAACTTTATTAATTATTTAAACTAATGTATATATTTACTATAATTATTTACAATTTTTGGAATTTCCTACATGGTTTACAATGATTTCTCAAAATTAAATTAGAGCTCTACTTTGAATGCACATTTAATTTTGATTTCCTTTTAAAATATTTGAAACACTTATCTCATGATTTTTTCATTTTTAATTATTTATTGTTTCACATTAGTAAGATAAACAATTAATTAAAAAATAAATAACTTGCCATAAATCACCAAGAAAATTAAAAAGTTACAAAAATTGATTTGACATTGAATACACATGGCACACCCACATTTCCTTAAATACAATGGATGTGAAGAGATCATATGTCTATCACCCTACCTAGTTATTTGTTGATAATTTTATTTCTATTAAATTTCACATGCATCTTATTAAAGTTTTAAACATTGAAAATGTAAGCTTATCACATCATATAATCGACAACAAAATTTGCTACTCAACCGTACTTGTCAAATTTTTATCTTTATGGTGGTTTTAAAATGAATATTATCCTTATAATATTGCTACAATTTATATTAGAAGAAACAAACCTTCCATGTGTTGCTTATAGTGATTTCTTAAAATTAAATCAAATTTTGCTTTCGATGATCATCCAATTTTCATCAATTTTTAAATTTTGAAATTTTTTGTCATGGCTTCTTCACTTTAATCATTTCTCAATTCATTTGAATAAGACAATCAATCAATCAAAATGTTAGATAACTACTCATAACTTACCAAAACAAAATTTAAAAAAAAAACTATGCAATTTAGCTTGGCATTGAATACAAATGGTGAGTGTATGGTTTCTCAAAGAAGAAGAATCCCAACAAAATTGATATATAATGTCTGATTTGTGCTTCAAATGAGCATAATTAAGATATATGTCTATTATATATAAATTGTTTCTAACTCTATTTTTTACTTAAGAGATAATCTAATAGCAAATTTAAGCATTTATTAATTATATTCTCAAACATCTCTTAGTTCACATGACTAACAACAATCAATCATTTAAAATATTAAATGACTAGTCATAAATCACCAGGATGGGATTAAAAAGGTGGATACAAAAATTAGTTTGGCATGAAATACACATGTTACCCACACATTTTATTAGATAAAAATGATGGTAGCAAAATAAATAAGTGATGGCCCTCTCAAGTTCTAGGTGAACATGATGGGGACACATGAATGTAATCTAACAAAGATAATATGTTGTGATAATAATTCCATCAATGTGTTGATTCATATATAATGTCATACTTTGATAGTATGGTAGAACACTTACCTATTTTTCTAAACTTCTAAAAAATGTCTTCAACTCACCTAAAATTGATTCCTAATATTAAATTATGCAAGTACCTCCTTAACAACCCTAACCTCCAAATCATAGATTTGTCACATCATATGTGCTTTGAAAATACATGAATTCATACCAAATCCCAACCTTCAAACTCATTAATCAAAAAAACTAATCACATCAAAGCTAGAATAATTAATAATTCTCTAAATTCAATCTAGTTTGTTTAATAAACATAATTTCCTTTACCATGCACCATTCATTTTCATTTATTAGTGATTTTCATTCATTTATGTTCATGTTTTTTAAATCAATGGCTTTCTCTAACTCTTTTGAGCTCAACTTTCCATTTTAAAAATGCCTTACTAATCACTAGTGATGAACTAGCTTCAGGAAGATAGAAACTAGAAAAAGGGATAATTGATAGAGACACTTGGATAGGAAAACATAGAGGTCAATCTCCTGACCATGAACATAATAATATGAGGTTCTAGTAGGGCAGCCCAAAAATCCTAATCACCTAATCAAGGAACATGACATAAATTTATCTTTTGTTGTGTAATTATTTTTTGTCCTCTTTGCTTCTTTCTCTAGTGTTCAACATAAAGAGCATTAGACATGGTTGATGGGCAAGTATAGGGTCCTAAAATAATTTATTTCCATTGATGATGTTGTAAATATTCTTTTTACAATGAAAACAAAGGCAAAATAAACATGATTCATAATGTACATGAATATGTCAATGTATTTTTTAATAGTATGAACATTATCATATGTATATTTATTAATCTTATTCCTTTGCAATTTTATTCTACATGCATTTCATGATTTTTGTTACATTTTTTTCCTCGAGAGGTTTAGTTTTTTTACTTTGATTCTTGTACTTATATATGTTTAAATTTATTTTATTATATCTAAGACCTATTACGCATGTAACATTACTATATTATATTTAATGTTTTAAACCCTATAGTCACATGATTCACGAAGTCGTGATGTTCACAATTTAATATTTTCCACCTGATAGATAATAAATTACTGCATAATTAAATAATTTGCTACATAAAAAATACCCTTCTTCCGCATCAAATGATATGTTTAACACGCACCTTCATTGAGAGTTCATATGCTATTCCCCATACCTTTAATCACATTGTAACATATGACACCATCTTGTTGATTCATGGTATTTAAGCTCATAGGATATTCTTACTTCTTTACATTACTATATGCACTTCACAGATCAATGAATTTATGAAATTTGCCTTATCTTTTTCATGCCTCTGCATAAATCAAACTAAAATAAATGTTACCCTTAAAAAATATAACATCACATTTATGGACTTCAAAACAAACATAAATTTTGGTCAGATTTGCCATTCAAGGCCTTGTTAATTTAAACAATTAATATGGATAATTCCATTCTAAATTTTGGGGTTAGGTATTTAAATTTCAAATTCAAAACATAGTTAAAAATAAAATTTATTAAAAAAAAACATTTATTTATTTTCTAATTTGTCGATCCTTATCTAACAAAAAAAGGACTTTGATAAAAAAATGGACTTAATACTTGAAATTCGAAAGAAAACTTTAAAACTTGTATATTTTTAAGGTAAAAAACTATTGTGATGCTTAATATTCTATTTTGGGCATATTGAAATGAACTAAATTACATGTAATGATCGTAAATGATGGTCATTAGAAATCATTCAAATTCATATATTTATTAAGCATTTGTGGTAAATATTGTAAAGACAAGTCCTATATATTTTCCATGTTTTGGAGGCATCAGTTCTCTCACAAAAAAAATCTACTTGTTGCATTCAATGTATTTCATCTCAGGTTGATATGATCATTATTTCCTTTGTTCCTTTTAAAAGGTGTTTCAAAACTAGTAACATTTAACTTGACATTTTACTTACCATATATTAGGTTTAAGTCTTCTTCACATACTTAATGTACTAAACATGAGACAATAAGTAATTTACAACTATTTGTGTTTGTCATTGTGCTTTTATTTTCAAGCAATAAATTATTATTATTTTTAATATGTATAGTTACTTAGTTTATAGAAAATATGCATTGTAATTTACAATCATTCGAATTCTTGGAGATCGTATAAAGAGAATCTTTTCATGGTCTTTTATTCTAACCAAACCAATGTTGGCAGAATATGGCAAGAACAATTATTGATACTACCTTGTTCTAAAATTTATCATTTTGTATGATCCTTTTACTATTTTATATTGATTATATAACATTATATGTTCAAAATTTAAGAATACATTATTTAATTTATGTGTTTTTATTAAAATTTATTGGTTTCATATTTAGAAAAACATTTTTACAACTTACATTTGCACAAGTATACGTACATTCTTTTATTATATTATATTTATTGTGATAATTAGGTCTTTGCTCTCAATTATGCATTTGATACTACTATAGCGAAAATCCTTTGTTTGGATAGAGTAAATATGAGTCTAATACTTTTTCCATGTTTTGCATTCATCTTTACTCTTGTTAAAAAAAATCTACATGTTACATTCAATGGTCTTCCATTGGTATGATCATTCTTTCTCTCATTCAATTTACAAGTTGTTTCAAATATCATTAAACTTGACATTTTATTTATCATACCCAGGCTTAAATATTCTTCACCTACTTAATGTATTGAGCATGAGATAATAAGTCTGAGAATTATAAATTATATGACTCTCCTTAGATCTCATTCAAATTACTTGTTTATCACAAATTCTTTGTTAATATATGACTTTGAATACTTTCTTAATTAACGTCATTTATGATTAGTATATGTAATATAGCTTATTTCAATATGTCCAAACTAGAACATTGGGTATCACAATAATTTTTTCCCTCTCTAAAATATACAAGTTTTTAAGTTTCCTTTCAAATTTAAAGCATTAAGCATTTCATTTTTTCTTTCATATCATTTGTTCTTTATTAACATGTCCTACCAGATTTTTGCAGGATTTGAATGCAAAACTAGGGTACCTCAAACATAGTGTACACATCTAAGTTTAGTACAAGACCCTTTTCTACAGTGTCTTTGTCATGATTTGTCACAAGTTATCCATTTGTGTATATTTGGACATTTTTAGACACTTTTGGCCCACATTAGACTCTAATCAACCTTGATTCATCTATATTTTCTCAAAAACACCTTAGATTTGCTAATTGTTAACACCAAGATCCCAGTCAACAATCCTCTATTCAGCTTGATCCCTATTTTGAGCCATTTTTCCTTTTGGTTCAGAATCAATGGTTCATCAATTATAACCCTTACCCCTTTGTGGATCTTTTCCACCTTGGTCTGATTCCCCTTTCTTTGATTTTTATTTATCACTATTTTCTAGGGTCGACCTATGTTCAAAGTGTCTTATGGATCCCTATATATATAAATAGATATTTTTCCACTATAAATATCTTCATATCGATTAAGGATCCTATTAATTAATTCTCATATAATATTTTTATCTAGTGCACAATCATCAAGCCTTATCGAGTGTTCGACACATTCAACCAAGGAGACTATACATTGAGTGTACATTGCATCAACATCATTCCAATTCTTGTGCCATCCTATATTGTACAAAGAGAAGGTTATATCAAAGCATATAGTTACATTTGATTATCTAGGGAGAGGAGGTGAAGTCCTTTCTCTCATTGGGTTAGGATTCATTAATAACCAATAGAACTACATAGATCTTTGATTCTAAGCATATATTATATGTAGGTGAAACTCCTCACGAGTTTACCTGGGCTAGCTAACTTACACACTCTTTTACGCATGCATAGTTAGGGATTGGGTCAAGATCATAGGAGAAAAAAATAAACAAATTTTCATGTAAATAGAGTGAAAAAAATATAGAATAGAAATCAACATTAGTCTACATGGAAGTCTAGAAATTTATAAAGCCTAAAAAATAGCAGAGGAAAGAACCAAAGTAAGGGGACACAATATATGGATATAATTTACCACTTGTTGATTATAACCTAGAACAATTGGTGCTCAACCAGTTATGACCTTTCACATGATTAACTTTATATTCTCAGGGAATCCTTTGTGCTAGTTCTAGACTATGTTCCTAGTCTAAGATTTCAGCTATAATACCCATATGTGTTTGTTTCAATCTCCCTTCCTTTTCTTTCATTAATATTGTTTGTCCAATCATTTTATTTTAAGATTATTCTATATTTTAGAAACTAAATCAAATTTGATTAATTTTTATTATTATATAATCTGATATATCAATTATGCCCTTCTTTAAGTTAGTTGTGTGTAACTTATTTACCCTTAAACCACAAATAGTTAAAACATTTTAGTGAACTTGATCTTTCGAGTAGTCAACCTTATAAATATTATTTACAAATATTATTTCCTATTCACCCCCATATGGTGTGATTTTACCTTTCAAATCTGATTTTTAGATCATGGTTGTTCTTATTTGTTCCATCCTAGCCATAAAATGTTTGTGTCCTTCACTTACAAAATCTAATTCTTATATTTTGGTAAACCCCTCTATTTTTAAAAGATATCCAACCTTAAGGTTTTATTTTTCTTCATCCTTATAGGGTTTAATTTCCTCTTGTTGGTTCTAATTTTTTAGATTTAACTATGTTTCTCATTACTTGGTCATTATCCCTAGCTTACTTCATGTTTATTTTATTTACATCTTATGCAAAGTTAGAATGCTATGTATACAAACCCTACTAGGCAAAGTGTTAGATTGATTGATGCTATTTATGATTTGATTCATATTCCTTTGCTTGGTAATCATGCTTATTTGAATTTTAAAATGTCCATTATTAGTGAAATTCTTTCCAATATTGTTGATATTGAAAATAATCAAAATGTGAATTGAAAAAATAAATATATTTATGATCGCATGCCCTTTTATGATCTTGATAATGATGATGATGAAAATGATTGTGATAATAATGCCAATTCTTGTAATTATAATTCTTATATTCATATTTATATCCCAACCTTTGCCTAAAATTGATCTTAAAAATTATCTTAAGACTATCCCTAAATAAATTAATGTTATGATCTATGTTATTATTGAATAAAAAAATAAAATAATAAGGGATGATAATCTACACTTGAGAATGTTACCATAGATCCTTCTGATGTTTCTAATCTACCTATTAGAGGCTATGTTTTTGCATCGAGTGGTGAGGATAGTGATCCTTGTGATATTAAAAATACTTTTATGCCTTCACCTAGCACTCCTCCTCCTCATGTTCATATCCCTATTTTTACGTAGATTACTACATGTTTTTTCTTCCTATGGCTAAAGTACCATCTTGACCCACTTATAATGCTTACCTTATAGTCTTGGTCTTAGTTAAAATAATATATCCTTTTTCCTATCAATGTTAATCATACATTACATCATACATGTGTTAATACATATAAGGATGCATATATTTAATAATATATGAAATTTTTCCAAGATAAACTTAGGAAACTTGCCTAAAGATCTCGTCACTTCTCAATATATATCACATAACCCAATGACTCACAAGGTTCTACAATAACAAGGGTTATCTTTCAAGTCACATTCAATATTTATTTTCCTCATGCTTTGGTTTTTCTCATTATGATATATTGATGACCAATATAAATATTAAAAGTCTTGAGGAATATGCCTTAGATTGGTTCTATGCCTTACTTGTAGGCTCCATGTGTTAATCGAATGATTTGGTTTATATTCTATTAACACACTTTTTTATAAACATTATCCAAAAATTCATATTTTATCAACTTTTTCAACTTAAACAAGGATGTAATGAGAATTTTAGTGAGTATGGGCTTTGCCTAAATACTAATTTTACAAAAATGTCTCACCAAATACTTGATATTGAATTACAAAAAATTTGCTCCAATAGTTTGCTTCAACCACTCAAAGGCAAAGTTATTTTTAACACTTACCAATATTTTAATGAACTTTGACACTATGTTTCAAAACTTTGATATTAAGTGTTTTGATGCTAACATGTTAAAATATGAGTCTCTCCTTACTCTACTAAAAACTAAAAAAATCAAGGTGTGTCAACATTCAAAGCTAAGGCTAATGATATTCCAACTTTTCAAGCTAACAATGAGGCCAAAAATGTAAAGTTAGTTTCAAAACCACCTAACAAGCTAATCACTCCACATTTTCAAGAGTGTAGAAAACTTACAAGGTTATCCAAGACTCCTCAATATTTATTTAAATATCTTATTTATTACATAGCTCCATAACTTGAGTTGGATACAACTTGACCTTTTCCTAGAGGTTATCCATAAATATGGGTCTCCCCTTTCTCTACTAACAATTCCAAATATCAAGGTGAGTCAACATTAAAAGCTAAGGCTAATGATGTTCTATATTTTCAAGATAAGAATGAGGCCAAAAATGTAAACTTAGTTTCAAAACCACCTGAAAGGCTAATCTTTCCACCTTTTCAAGAGTGTAGACAACTTACAAGGTTATCCAAGCCTCCTCACTATTTGCTCAAATGGTTTCTTTATTACATACCTCAATAGTTTGAGTTGGATACAACTTGACCAAGCCTCCTAGAGTTTTTGACATAAATACATATTGTGATTACCATATATTTTCAAGACATACTATCAATTGATGTTACTCATTATGATATAAGATATAAGATCTAATCAATAATAATGATATTCAAGTAGAAGGGAAGAATACCAAATTGAATGAGTTTATCAATAATCCCAATCATTAATTATAAATATTCATCAAACCATTTACAAATCATGATAATAAGAAGTAATACAATGTTCACATGGCACTACATATACATCAACCAATGGTTCTTAAATGTCATCCTTTATATGTTAGTATAGGTATGGTTAGCAGTTCATGAAAGCAAGCTCCATCTATCACATTTTATGACCAAGAGATTCCAAAAATTATATTAATAATATGACATTATATATAAATGATTTTTTCAATTCAAATTCTATGATTACACATGGCATCATGATAGATAATGGTTCAAGTCAAAATTTAATTATGATGTCATTCCTAGTTAGTGGAGGGTATACTCAATGAGATCTACTTGGCACAAGCATGGTTCTTAAGATTTATGACATTCTTATCTATAAACTTGTTGTTGGAGTGACACTATTAGTCATTTTAGGTCTTAATACTCTATAAGTATGGTTCTATGTATTGGAAAATAGTGGAACTTATGATTTATTATGTAGATGCCCATGGCTAAATCAAATGAGAGCTATCCATTCAACATTATATATATGTTTTGAATATGTGCATGATAAAAAAATTGATACAATTCATTGCATGCCTTATGAGCTACCCATCACATATTATAAACACCATGATATATTTCCTAAAGTGTTTCCTAGAAATTAAATCATTTAGCCTCGCATGGTATCTACTACAATTTCACTGCCTACAATTATGGTTCATACATTTATTACATCTAAAGTTCCAATTCCTATAGTTAAAACTCCTATAGTTACACCACTAATAAATATAGTACCTACTCATCCATTTCCCAATATATTATTATCATAGCCTTTTGTGTATATTCCTTCTAAAAGACCTATAAAGCAATCAACTATACAAAGAAATATCAAAAATATTACACATTTTGATTCCAAAAGGTAAAGGTGACTCATGAAGTCCATTATTAGGATGATTATCATTGTTATGATGATTCAATTTACCACACCACTCATGATTAAGTTATTGATCTTACATATTATGATATTTTTTTTCTAATAATTATAGTGATGTATCTAACTCTGCACAATCATAAATATATGTGATGAGCTAGGATTGACTTGTAACTTATCCTATCTAAGATATCCAAACTCAAAGAAGTTAAATCAAAATGATCCCATTGATACTTAATGTATCAGGATATGGCCAAATGGATCCACTAAACATATAAATATGATCACTTATCATACAACATTAATGGAGAGGGTTTCAAAGCCTCTAATTAATCAATATAGTGAAATAACCCCAACTAGGTCTTCTAGTATTGAATTAATTTAATCTAGTATTAGCAAGCTAGAAACACAAACAAGGGGTGATTAAAAATAAACTAAAAAGGGAAATAAACCATGGTAATAAAATGAGTGCCTAGGTTACATAAGGTGGGAAACTACAAGATTAAAAAACCCTATATCCAAATTAAGTATAAGTGTAGAGAAGATTCAAATAAGGAGTTATATATTTATTTAAATTAGTAATTATACAACTTCTATCTATCAAATGAAAGGATCTAGGGTTAGAATACACTTATATTGAACAAAATATGTTGAGCCTCAATCTCCCCTTTGGCCAATGGTGTTTTATAAGAGATTTTTGTGGTTGTAAGGATCACAAATGTTGAATCAAAATCTAGGATAAAATGACTCCTCCTATTGCATCCAAGATTCCAAAAGATAATTTTTTTCCCTCTAAGACAAGATCTAAGCAATGGCTTCTCCAATTGTAGACTTAAACATAATTTTAAACAATAATAATGTGAAAATGAATGTTATTCTTTATTGGATTAAAATGAGGAATTGTATTTATAGTGATGAATGATCCTAACCCTTCCCAAAGTTTTAGTCAATGCATTGGTTGACCTTGATGTATTTTAAATATGATGGTTTACCCTCAAATTAGGTTGGCCAAGATTGATTTAATTGTAAAGCATCTACTATAAATTTTGAATTGTATCGACTTAGGTTGACTTATTTTGAAATTTGGTAGGAGTTAGGAAAACTATATTGAGTCAAGCTAATATAGTCAGAATATATGGGTATTAGAATAGCTAGGGATCATAAGAGGAATATTTCTTAGGGAATCAAATCTATGGTAAATGTAGTGAATATAGGCATGCTAGATAAATAACAATGTCTCTCATGAAGCATCATCAGTCATCCCAACCATTTCCCAATGTACCCTTTAAGGTGTGGACTCAAGGAGACTAAAACTCAATAGGTTGCTACAAGAGAGAAAGCACCAGTAAATGATAAAATTTTAAAAATATTGTGTGTATATATATGCCCCATTCAAATCTTATAATGTGTCACTAGAGTTTAACATGGGATGGTGATTCGAGAAAGAAAATAGCAACACACTAATTGATATAACTAAGTGTATTAAAAATTAGAAAAATAAATTATTTGAAAATACATACCTTCACTTACCTTGTTTTTATGAAAGATAGGTTATATGTAAAGCATATGAAGAGAATAATCTAGTGTGTAGAATAATAGATGGACCTAAAAAATAAGATAAAATTCAAATTATTTGTAAAAATATGGTGTTAGCACTAAAATATTATCTACTTTACAAAGATTTTGAAGCTTCTTTTAATTTTTGAAAAGGACTTACATAAAAAAAGTTATGAGCAAAATACTAAATTTATTAAGAAATAATTGAAGGTTTGAAATTTTGTTATAAAGGGAGTGAATTAATATTCATTTTCACATTTACTATTTTTGGAAACTAGAGTTTTATGTATTTAAATTTAGGAAAGAGAGATATGATGGCCCAAACTCAAGGAGGTGGGTGAGTTGGAGGATGGATCATAGCAGCAACTGTTGTAATCAAGGTATGGGGTGTATTTATTATGAAATTTTTGAATTTTTGAATTAAAATGGACTAGATGAGGAAAAATAGGTGTCATGGAAAATTTGTAGTGGAATTTACCCTAGAAATGTAGTAATAGATTAGGAATTTAAATGGGAAACAGGTAGGAGACAAAATGCCAAAAATTAGGTCAAGGGTATTTATTACAGCCTAGTGAAAAATCACCTCCTAAATAAGATGATATCGACCAGGCTAATGTAGCTGAAAAGGATGGGTGTTTATATCTAGATGATGTCATAAGTAGTGGTTGATATAGTTTTATAGAGGGTGGTTGATGTAGTTTAAAATTGACATGGTCAATGTAGTTTTAGACTTGGTCAATAATGTGTTAGATGGCCAATAGTGTATAATTTGGTTGATAGAGTCTGGATAAATGGTCGATATTTAGAAAATTTTGGATGGCAGATGTAGTTTAGTACATGGTCAATAATGTTGAGTTTAGAGTATGGTCCATGTAGTTATGTACATGGCTGATAGAGTTATAAAGATAGAATAAGGCTGATGTAATACTATACATGGTTGATAAAGTAGTTAATTTTATTATTTATTTATGTTTTTGTTTTGAAATATAATTTATGTCAATTTTTGAAGTATAGATATGATTCATTATTTGTTGTTTAGCATTTTATAGAGGTAGTAGAGATTCTAGAGACTAGTAGTACACTATAGCTACCAGATCTATTAGTAAAATTGTCTGTCATAGATCAAACTTAGATTATTACACTTATTTTTGGTGGGATCATGGAGATATTATTTATCCCATTACATGTAGATTTAATCACCATGTTCTTAGAGATATGGGAGAGACAAACTAATACATTCCATCGGGTGGTGGATGGGAATACCATTGAGGTGGTTCTCATTCTAGAGGATGTTCATGTATTATTAGGATTGTCATTTACTAGCACACAAATTATGTGCAATACCCTAGATTCAATGGATGATAGGAGATCCTTAATTTTTTAGGCAATAAGATTGGAAAGATATGACTAGCCTAGATTGGTGGTCTAGTTGTTTAATGTGTATGTTTTAACCATTCAAGATATTTGAAAGGCCATATTAGACTTATGACAACTTGAGTGATGTCATAAGTTAGATAGGAAGGTCCTATTATATCTTATAAATTTATGTTGAGTGATGTTAGATCACAAAACATTATATGATTTAGGTTTTATTATTTGGGTGCAATTAGTGCATAATTTTTATAGTATTTATCTACGGGCCAACAGACGATGCATCATATTATGCTTTTTTATAATTAGATTTATGAGTGATTTCATATGTATTGACTGATAGGGTTACCTTATGTTGTGGATCATGTTGTCCTATGCATGCAAAGGTGTTTATCATGCCACATGTCTTGGCATTGGAAACTATTAATCAAAATCATATTATTTGGTGGCCATATCAAGGTACTATGTATGTTTAAACCTCATAGTTAAACACTATACAAGTACATGTTCATATAAGGATTACATGACATTATCCTTGGTGGGTATATCCCTATCAGTTCATCATGTAATAGGGTAGTTTGAATTGCCACACCTAACAGCTCCTATAGTGGTCCCAACTTTTGGGATTGTCATGTGAGGGAGAGGCATGGTGTGGGAGGTGCAGGGACACTAGTCGAGGTTTTGATTATATAGCCTCATCAAGTGAGGGATATTATATGATAATTTTAATGATATAAATGAGGGGATGCATTAGTGATTATACCACAACAAAATATATCATAGCTACCACCATAGTTTTAGAGATGAATATGAGCCCTAATACCACCACCAATACAACCATAAGTGTAGCCAGAGGCATAACCAAAAGGGTACCCATTAGTGAGCTATACATTGAGTTGGTCTATTATTTTATGTATACATAATAGGTCATGACATGTTCATATGACTCAACCTAGTTAGTATAAAGGTATTGCACCACTATGAATCCATGGTATGCAAGAGATGCTTAGTGGATGATCAGATAGAGCTACTATTAGTGAGTAATATGTATTAAATAGTGATTATGTTAATATTATGTCGATAGATAAATATATATGCTAGATATATATATATATATATATATATATATATATATATATATATATATATATATATATATATATATATATATATATATATATATATATATATATATATATATATATAATTTTGGAGGTATATATGAGATCTAATGTGATTTTGGTTTGCATTTTGTAGATGCTACAATAAAGGAGTCTAAATGGAGGACCTTGGTGGAGACAACCCACCATGACATTTTGGATGACATGCTACCACAACACAATGAATTGATCCATTTTTACCTTTAACTAAGGGTTATGTTAAGTGGTTTTATTTAGTTAAGGAAGCTACCTAAGAGATATGTAGATTATCAGTTGGGGATTGGCTACAATTTCTCCAAGAGTAGGTGAGGGGGAGTTATAGGCATGGCAAGCATTAGCTCAAGAGAGAGTCACTTGTTTAACTATGGTTGGATAGTTATCAAGGTTATTACCCCAAGTGACCAGTCTACATGTGTTGATGTGTTTTTATACATACTATAGAGACCTTTACTAGGTAGCCTCTAAAATTTTAGGATTGATGAAAGATTTCACTCCAAGAAAAAGTTGTAAGGTATTTGGTTTTATTTCAACTTGTTGATGGAATAGCGGTGAATGATATAGGTTATTAACCACATATGGGTTAGCTATGGATGAACCTAAATCTACTTGAGATGGGTGTAAAGATGATGGTTTTAACTAAGGTGGGCAGGATTCTCAAAGAAACTCAAAAAGATGAAAAGGAAGGGTAAAAAAGAGGATGTGAACCACACAAGATGAAAACCTTTAAAGACAAGCACTTGAACTAAGGAAGGATAAGAAAATAAAAGACCAATATTTGTTGTAAGTTGTTGTAACACACCAATAATGAAATACAATAAATATTCAAAGGGAACCAAATCACAGTAGACTTGAACATGCAAAATTGAAGGTTGCCACATTTGTCAAATTATTATTGCACATCTGCAAGGGGGATTATAATCACCATGAAAAAGGAATTCAAATCAATTATAGCTTAATTTGAATGACTATATTATAAAATTAACTCATAAACAATCAATAAATAAGATACCATAATGATATTGTATCCCACATAGTCCATATAATTGGAAAAGAATCAAGATTTTCACATCAAGAACAAATTAGAAAAACTTCTCAAAATTTCTTATTAATCTTAATAGCCAAAAAAATTCCTCTCTTTAGGACTAGTAGGTTACAATTATTATAAGCTTGGGATGGGGAATGCCTCATATCTCAATCAAAGTCTAAAAATACAAGTATCAAAATATCAATGTATGTTAATTCATGCAAAATATGCATGTACTATATTAATTGCTCAAAATAAAATTCTTCATCTAAAAATGTAATATATACATGTAATGTACCTAAGTTAAGAACTATAATTCTAACTCAATTAGATCATGCAAACACATATTTATCATTAATTATTATTAATGTGGCACCACAAAAATAAATCTAATTATAGCATAGTTGATGTGGAAGTTGATGTGGAAGAAATTAAAGTTGTAACCAAAGTTATGGATGGAATAGGCACTAGCACTAGAATCGAACTCATCACAGATACAAGGGCCAATGGAATGGAATAAAACTCTATGTTATGACTAGAAGTGGGACATAGGTAGGCCTAGTATGCATGTGTACTAATGTATATTTGGGAAGCTAAAATACTTCTGTAAGAGTTTAAGATACTTTTGTTGTAATTGTTATTTAATTTACAGCCTCTATCTAGAGGTAAAGCACATGACTTGCTTGGAAGTTAGTTTCTATAGTCTCAAAATTGAGAAAGAAACTTTTGAATAATAGAGGGAGCTTGTCTATCAATTTCTTATGAATACCTAATGCAAATTTTACCTTAACATATAATGATTCAATCCCAATAATCTTGTCTCTCACAAAATTTACCAACTGTATTATGTCATCTATGGTTCTTTAAATCATACCTTCAATTTCTACTCTAAAACTATCCAATGTTTCCTACAAGAGACTCTAAAAAATAGGCTCAAGCACCAAATGCCCCTATGGTGTTATCACTTGAATCACTCTTAATTAAATAAGGATGGAGATGACTCATCATTCCTAGTTTGAAAAATTTTGGACCAAGGTCCGCATCTCCTAATGCCATTCTAATAGGTTATCTCTCTTAGCAGTAATGTAATGTTGCACCTAAGCTACTTCAGTGGTTGTTATTAGATTTAGGTGGGCATAATCCATGTTTCTTATTGCCTAGATGAAAAAATGAAATTTTCCATCAATATCCTTTATTGTATTAAATAATTTGAGTACATCTCCCCACTTGGGGTGAGAAGTGGCCTTTGCAGACCTTATTGACCCAATTATGTCAAATAATTTTATAGATAACCCTTATAAATGATCCACAATATCCATGGGGGCCTAAATGGTGTTAACCTACAATTATCTCTAGATGGCTTGGTCAAAATTTTTGAACATTTCCTTGATGACTCCTCATGTGGCATCCACATAACTATAAGGATCCTCTTTGATCCTATCACAAGGTCTAAAGGTTTTACCTTCATTCTCTTGGTCAAAGAGAAGATGTCTTCTCTCTAATCTAAATCTATTTGTTATCCCTCAGTAATCATGCCTTCTTGTTGTAGTTGTCTAATCTATGAAGGGATTTCCAGGGCAACATGTTATTTTGCATGTGCTACAGGCTAAGATGGTTGAGTTTACTAACCTCCTTGATTAAATAGAGGGGATGATAGAGGAGGTAACATAGATTTGGGAGATGATGTCCCTATTACAAGGAAAAGAGGAATGACCTTCCTTCAACTAGTAATATGCTTTTGGAATGGTGTATCTATTATAAATGTAGCTTTTCCAACTTCCTTGCTAACAAAAACCATTGGGGGGTCTAATTGAGGAGCTTGACCACTTGTAATATCTAATTGGGAAGTCATCTTAGGAGGAGTGGCCAATGTGGAAAAAATGGAAGTAGATAATAAGTTTTCAAAATGCACTCTGATGTTAGGCCTAGGGGTCTGAGAGTTAGTTCCTCTAAAAAATGAATAGGTGATCATGGTATTCATAAGAATTTGTAAATATTTAGTAATGGAGGTATAAGTGACCCTATAATTAATATTTATAGTGGTCATGGGAGTTGTAGTAGTAGGCTAATCTATGGTTTGTAAACTTGGCAAAATTGGTGATGCAACAGTAGCCTGAGGCTGGGCTATTGAGCTCAATGTATGCAAATAATATAAAGAATCAATTGCACTAATAGAATTGTAGAGATTGTAAAATTGGTTAAATAATTTGAAATTTTAGGACTTACAATAATAAGTGGAGTATCTAGAGTCTTAAATTCTATAGTTTCTTGAAGTGGAGAGCTTGGAGGTGTACTAAGGGATGGCCCCTAAACTATAGTTTGTAGTTGTGATTGTACCTCTCCTTCTACATCTCCTTCTTGGTCTCATAATAACTTTATAGTAATTAAGTTACCATCTCCTCCACTATTTTTTTTAGATTGATCTATTAATTATATTCCCCCTAATTGATTACTTTCCTCAAATAACTAGTCATCCTTCAGGTCAGATTTAGTTTTCTCACTTATAGACCAAGACTCTTCAGTCTCTGTTCTAGAGATCCAATCTACTTCATTTTACATTCTCTTTTATTCTTCCTTGGTATCATAGACCTCAATAGGGTTTGTTCTTGTCCCTTTCCTTCCATTCTCCCTTGTTTAGGAACCTCAAATGATTCTATTTTCACTTCCTCTTTTAAATTAGAAATAGGCAGGGTCTTGAGTTTCCTTGTATAGGTCAAAATTGTTTTAGTAGTAGAAGAGATTGGCCTAGTTGAAACTAGAATGGGAGATGGAGATGTAGTAGTGGAAACAAGTGATGATGGAATGGGAATGATAGGCATCACTAGTGGAAAGATAGGTGGTGATGGAATGATCAGAGTAGTCACTGCTGAGATAATGATGGATGGTGAAGTAGGTTACCTAGTAGGAAGTGGCATATTATTGATGACATCAAAGGACAAAAAGTAATCATAATTTGAGGGGGGGAAATGGAAAATTTACTTGTTGTTTAATAGTCAATGGAGTTAGGGGAAACAAATAATATATGTGTTGATCCCATAAGACTTCCAGGCCTTTCTTCTTAAACTTTGTGTTGTGGAGAGGCTGCAATAGTTATATGCACATGGGAGGTAAAACGACTCCCAACTCTTTCTTGAATATGAGTTACCCCATATGATCCTTATTCTTCTTGAATTACTTCTTTCACTTGAGTAGGGGGCCCATGAATGGGTTTAGAAACCCATTGTTACTTCTCAATCCTCTTGGCATCTTCCTTGGTTATGATAGGATCATATTGAATCTTCTACACTATTATCATAGACATATTAGCTTGGTGCATTTTGATATCAACCTTAGAGTCATCCTCAAAATTCATAAACATAATGTCCTACTCATAAGATTGGTGCCTATAGTTAATTCTTACCTTTTTCTCATATTTCATGAGGTGTCCTTTGACATTCCCTCTAGGATCCCAATTCTTGAAAAGTACCTATTTGAACCTATATGAACCCTAATTTTGCCAATAATCTATAGGTGATCCCACCTTATGTATTTTATTCATCTAATACTGAGTGGGGTGGGGTGGATTATTGTTTGATTTTCTTTCTTCAACTTAGTTTTAATGATATCATCTAACTAAACAACAATTTCCTCCTAAACATCAATGTTATCAACCAATTGAGCATCAATTTCCTACTCAACAACTTTGTCTAGCACAATCCTTGGTAGGTATAGATAGAGTGCCTTCATGCCCTTGATTCTGATTATAGCATGCTTAGGATATAGCTAATTTTTCCCTATTTTCCTAATAGTATTCTTAAATGCTCAAAAATATTGGGCATATTCTTTCCATAGATGGCTTCATATATTATGCAATAAAAAGTCTTTGTTATCCTTTTCATATTCCTCCTAAATTTGTGTACATGAATAATATTAAACTCATCACATACCCTATTCTTTGGGTACTCAATGGATGGTTTACAAGGTTAATCATAGGATGCATGTACACTTTCAGTTATTGCATCCACTATGTAGGACATCATATAAAAATTCCCATCTATAGAGAATTTTAGGATTGATGATCTTTGAAATTAGATTAGAGCTAATGATTTCTCCTAGGGATATATTTTTTTATAAGTAAAAATTATATCCAGTGGCTATAATTTTTTTATAAGTAAAAATTATATCTAGCAAAGGGACCCATACCTCATTGACGTAGGTAATGATTGAAACACCATATATCATGTTTAAAATAGCCATGGTGATTCTAATTATTGGCCTCAAGGTGATGATGGGAACAACAAATATAGGGCCTTTTAATCTAAATTTGCTTAGGTTGCCAACTCATTCTTATAAATTTCTAATAACATTATGGTTTTAAATCCATGAGTCCACAATTTCTTACATGTATGGCATGTCTAGCATGGGAATCCTATGTTACCTTCCAAAGGCATTCCCACTAATAAACATTGTCGATGTCTTCCCAATCTAAAATGCAGTATTTACATAGAAACCTTGATATTGAAGAATAAATCATAAGTAAGTTAATGCAATGCATTACCTTTGGTTTAGTCATTATTTTTGAAGGCCTACTATTTTAATCACCAGTAAATCATTTGTGTATCTCTATGTGAATATGGAAAACTAATCCTTTGATCTATAAGATTTGATTGATTCAACCTTTTCCAAAATCTCTAAATAATGTTTGAACTCATAATTCAAGTCTACTGAATAAAATGTCATATCAATGAACTCAACTAGTCATGTAATTGAGTAAGTAGATGGGATGGGGATGCAAGATAAAGATTCCATTGATGATGTCTACAAACTCTTTTTTTCTCTATGAAAATCTTATAAATTCTTGGTTGCAATGGAGCTCTGGATTCACAATCTACACTTGGACTCAGGATTCGTAATACTTTGAATAACTTGGAGGCAATGTAGTTAGACTGAGAATAGCAATTTAAATTATATTGGTTTGACTACATTGGATTTGAGAATTAAATGCATTATTTCTCTAGTTCATGTGAATTAAATTATAGTAACAACTTTCACTTTGTGATCTTTTCATTTAAATTTCATAAAACCAACTTCCATAGTATTTTAATGTCATGTGGCTTCTTCTTTAAGTTCCCAGATGATTAGTCATCTTCATATGATAAGTATCTATTTTTTTCTCTTTCAAACTCAACCCTGGTGTTTTTGTTATTTACTTACATTTTTCTAGAGGATATGTTTCTATCTATCACCATTTCATTAATGGTTGAGGTGTAAATTATTTATACTTTGTTTCTCTAGGCCATGGGTTAGCGAGATGGTGATAAGTCTTAGGATCTTGATACACCCTTGTATATCTAGGCTTTGAGGACTATGTGGATATCAAGGGCCTCTAGATGACCAGGATGGTGACACATAAATAGAACTTATTGCTCTGCTTGCCTAGCACTATCTATACAAAGATTCATAATGATGTCACCTCTAGGTGAGTGGTATGGTGACATGTCGATAGATCTCACTACTCCACTTGTCTAGTGTTAACTGTATAAAGGTCCATAATGATATCACCTTTAGGTGAGCAAGATGGTGACACATGGATGACTTTCATTATTTCACTTACCTAGTGTTGTCCATACAAAGCTTCATGACACTATCACCTTCAAGTTGTCAAGATGACTTATACCTTTCATTTGTAGCTTTAGAAAAATTGAATGATGTTGTGTGGTAGGGATTAACTCAGGGATGGTCTAAAAATATGCCTAAGTTTTGGTAGTTCTGTTTAATACACAAAATAGACAAAAAAATCATTGTAAGTGAAATGCATTAGTCTAGTTAGTCATATAAATCATAAATAAGACCACATGTATAAGCACTTATATAAATTGAAGGTGAATAGTAAAGTATATAGTATGTATTAGACATATATTCAACCCTTTTGAGTCTTGAAAACATACTACAACATGACATAAAACATGTGGATCATGTTAAGTAAACAACCAATAATCTAAATAATCAAATGAATTTCCCAAGTGTTAGATAAACTCTTTTGCATTCATGTTTTTCAAAATTATAAAATCTTAGGATTTTGCTTTGGAGGACCTTAAAATAATATTCGATTAGTATTGGGACCCTATTTTAAAATTTTAAAATGGGGAGTGTGTGTTAGGGCACAAAAAATGCCAACTCACAAGGGAAAATAGTCCTGAGTATTTTGAGAACCCATAATTTCAGCAACACGTTATGAGAAAACTTTAGCTCTAGCAAAGAAATAATAAGTAAACCAAACTCTAAAACAAACTCATATATCCTCATGCAACATTCTAACCCATTTTATTACTTGGATTTGTGTGTGGTCTAGTGAAATCAATTCCCCCTTGGTTATGAAAGTTTTAACGAAGTCTTGGATAAACACTATAGGTTTCATTTTGACTTTAGATTTTATAACCAAATAATAGGGAAAGCCTATGCATTGCTCTGCTACCATCCAGATGTCTATAACCCTGATAGAAATACCTCTAGTTCCACTCAAAGCCTTGCTTTACTACCAGCTAGGTATCCATATCCTTAATATAGATTACTTAAATTACCCATCTTCTATTAATTTGTATGATATATATATATATATATATATATATATATATATATATATATATATATATATACATTTGAAACATAGATGGAAAAATGTTGGGAACCACCATTGGTTGGGTGTATGAATAATAAAACTTATTTTATCAATATGTCATTGTCAGTGTGTATCCAATTCCATGTTTATTATCTATCATCCAAGTTTTAGCATGAAATAGTGCAATAAATCTTTCTAAATATAAAGTCTTTCTAAAATTTAAATGACTATATCAGAGAAAATCCTAGAAGTTCCATAAATTTGTTCAACCTAAGCAGAACCTAATTCAATCACAACACATACCTTTATCCCAAACAATCTAGTACTACTTAGAATACATCCTTGTGAGAACCAATTGTGCATCCTTATTTATCATCCCTTTATTTTTGGCAAGTCTCTAGTAAATTTAGTATAGGAAATTGGTTGGTTTGTTCTACAATTTTAAGAAACTAACTTAAAAAACATAACAACTAATCAACTAAAAGTAAAATGCATAAAGCATTGAAACTATTCTAGAAAGTAGTAAATCTAAACTAAAAAGTAGGAAATCTAGTCTAAATCTCCACTTACATTTCACTTTGATGCATCTCTAGTTGGATCATCCATGAAGTAGTGCTTTAAAAACTATCCATTGACTAGGAAAGTGAGGTCATTACTTTGAAGGTCTTTCATTGAAAAGGTATTGTTACATAATATTTCTAATCTCTGATAAGGTCCAATTCATAAAGGAGTGAACTTATCATGTTGTCACTTTTTTCATGTGCTTTATCCCATAATAGCATTAAGTCTAAAATCCTAAAGGCCTTGATCTTTGATCTCTTCTAAAACCATCACTTGATAATATCCTAATGTTTGTTGAAGTTGCATAGTGTTTTAATTATTGCATCTTTTAACTAGACTATCTCAAATAGTCTATATTGAGTTCTTTCATCTTCACCCATATACTCTTGTATTAATTGGTATGTTGGTATCTTTATATTAATAGAGAAGACTAGTTTTTGTCTAGATGCTAGAAAAAAAGTGAAGGCTTGAGTGCTTGCTTGTGCCTGGTTTTATCTATCCATGGTGCATATTTCAATAAGATATGTCTTTATCTTAGTTTATCTTATATAAATTTATTAATGGAATTCATAAAAACTTTATTGGTGGAATTAGCCACTCCATTTCCCTATGGGTAGTAGTTTTAGGAGAATTTAATTGTGATTTAATTTCCATAAGCCCAATCTATAAATTTAGAAGATTAAAAAGTTGAACCATTATCACAAACTAAAGAAATGGGAGTGTTGAACCTGGTCAATATATTTTCTTCCAAAAACTTGATGACATTGATTACTCATGAATTCTTGGTGACTACATATTATGTCCCCTTGGTGAAATAATCCATAGATGTGAGGAAAAACTTATGTCTTGTTGAGAAATTCCGGTTTATCACCCCCAATAAAATCAAGCTTCCATTGGTCAAAGGGGCATCCTTCAATGACTGGTTATAGAGGCATGGCAACATTCACTTCTCTCTTCCTCAATACTTAAAACTCATGGCACATCCTAACATGATTGTAAGCATCCTTGAGGATTATAGGCCAGTAGTATCCCATCCTCAAAATCTTATGGGATGTAGTTTTTCAAGAGGGATATCCACCACCAATCCTTTTATGTAAGTTATTTAGGATATCCTTATCCTCTTATTTTGAAATTAATCTTAGATATATGCCTTCATAGTTATTTTTATACAATATTCCCTTTTTTAACATGTAATGAGCTGATTTGAGCCTAAGCACTCATATTTTCTCTTTGTTTAATTTAGGGGTACATGAACGTGTGAGAAGATAATAGATGATCTGTGAATACCATTTGCCACCAACCACGTGATTTTCATTAATATGCTCAATACTAATGCATGGATTAGTTTTGGTCATCATTTGTAAGGCCACTCATCATCTTTGTCGATCTTATCTCAAGATCAAATTATTGTAGTTTTGCCATCCATTTGCCTCTTTTTTCCAACTCATTATGTCTAAGCATGAGCTTAACAATTGGGTCTAGAACAATGGCATATCTTTTAATCCTCAAAATAAAATGCCTAAATTTTTTGATAGCTTTGATCAAGGCATATATCTTTTTTTCAATCATGGAGTATTTCAACTCCACGTGCTTTAAATTGGGGCTCATGAAGGCAATGGAATGTTAATTGTCTTTCACCTTTTGTGTAAGTACTTCAGCAATAGTATGTTCTGAGGCAAATGAATAAAGACAAAATTATTGATCGATATCAAGAATAATCAAAATTATAGCTTAGGCAATTGTAACCTTGATGTCCTAAAAATATATCTTAGCCTTAGTTTTCCATTTGATCTTGGCATCTTATTTTAACATAGCAATCAATAACTTGACAATCTCTACAAAATTAGAAATAAATTTCCTTGCCAATTTAATCTTGCTAAATAAATATTTCAACTCTTTCTTATTTTTAGGTGGTCTCAACTTAGATATGTTCTGAACCCATTTTGGATCAATAGAGATCATGTATTTGGTGATAATATGACCTAAGAGCTTTCCTTCAATAACTCTAAAGATGTTTTTCTTTGGATTCAGAGAGACCCCATATATTTTACATATGTCAAAAACCTTTTGCATATGTTCTGTATGATCAACTCTTTATTTTGAAAACATAATAAGGTCATCCATGTAGATTATAATACACTTCCCTACCAATCCTTGAAAGGTAAAATCCATTACTCTTTGGAAGGTGGTTCCCATATTAATTAGGCTGAATGACATCCTTTTATATGCGAAAGTTCCCCACTTGATGATGAAGGCAGTCTTCAACCTATCTTCTACTTCAACCAGTACTTGAGTGTAGCCTAAGAATTTATCCAATAAAGACATCATCTCAAATCCACTTACTATCAGAATCACCTCATCCAAAGAGGGAAGAGGGTAATTATCCTTTTCTTATGTTGTGTTTAGGTTTTTGAAATCAACATAAAGTCTAATTTATCCATTTTTATTTCTAACCGATGTGAGATTGGCTACCTAGGTTGAATGTCTAATTGGGAAAATAATTTTGGCATCTAATAGCTTTTGTACTTCAATTTGTATGAGAGGCTCTAGGATTAGATTTATTGGCCTCTATGTTTGCCTAAAAGGCTTATGCTTTGGCTTCAGGGGAATCATATGAGTGATCACCCTAAGTTCAATGACCTTTATGTCATCATATGTCCATTTAATTACATCTTTATACTTTTCAAGCAATCTATTCAACCTTTTCATTTCATTTTCTATGCAACTTAAGCCCACATTCACAAATTGGGGATGTTAATCAGTTCCTAGATTCTCTTTAATAAAATCTAACTCTATTGATTTGAGTCATTTTTGCTTTTAGGCCTATGGATATACATTGATATCTCATTCTAAGGATACCATGCCCAAAGAGATGTGATTAATCTTTAGTTTCAAAGTGACATATTCTCCCATGTATTTAATCTACATCAACCTAACATCTTTTTCATTTATTATCTAGGATTTAAAATATATAAAACTATTCATGAATTGCATAATTTACTGATCATTTTCAAATGCCTAAAATTTGTCCACATTGTTTAGGATAGAAGGGCAAGGAACTAGCTCCACTAAAAATTTATACATTCTAAACTCCTGTAGTGGTCCCAAATTAGCAACTAAAACTACTAATCATTTTTTTCTCTTGTTCTCTTCCCTTGGAATAGCTTTGATGTTGACACCTCAAAGGACTCAATCAGGTCCCATGCTTTGTATTTATACTTATTCAAATAAGTGAGTTTGTACTAATATTTATTCCTAGTGTAGTTAATAACTAGTTATGAGTCACCAAAGATTTATAGTTATTTGACATTATACTTTAGTTCAACTTGAAGGCCATATATTAAGGCTTCATACTTAGCTTGGTTGTTTTTGCATGGGAACTATAATCTGTAAGCAGTGAAGTACTACTTTCCATCTAGATCTATAAGGGCCATGCCTATGCTCAAACCTTATTTTGATCTAGCTCCTTCAAAGTGAAGAGTCAATAACTAAGAAAGACCTTCAAATTCTTATTAATGTAATGCATTTTCTTGTCTAGAGGCAAATGTATACACAAATGTGTGTAAAGACATGAAGTCTACTTTCTCATTATTGGTGTTATACTCCATAATCAAATGTTTCATATTCATCTCTCGATCCACTTAGATTTGGTTGGTTGCTCCTTTCTAAGGTATCCACATGTGTGAGAAATCCATAGCCATGTACCCATTTAATGTCTTTGACCAATCTCAACTTACCAATAGATTGTATGCTTCTAGAATTTCCATGACCAAGACATTGATGGTCTATTGCACATGTGTTTCAAATGTCAATTGGATGTGCATGTTTGTTAATTCACCAACACATGGGATGAAATATTTATCCAATTAAAGGATGAATCTTTTAACTTGTCAAGAATCAAACCCAAATTTTTGTAGATATCTATAAACATCACATTGGTTGAGGCTCCTGAGTCAACAAAATAATTATGTATATTATTTCTGAACATTCAGACAGTTAGCAAGAATGGTACTTTAGGTTTGTCTTTATATACCATGAAATTAGTGTGGGTCATTTTGTATTTTTCAAATGTCCTCCCAATTAAATATTTAACTAACAATTTTATTTGCTTAATAATCTAAGCCAACTCATGTAGGATTATGTTGGTCTTGATTTTCTTCATATCCTCGATAATGTTGTACCCTCCTCTATTAGGTGGTTCTATAGTTTATAACTATTCACATCTCTTAGGAAGAATTAGATCATTATTATCCTTCAGATCTGGAGGAGTGATAACATTATTATTTGGAGGTGTTGAAGTAGTGATAGGTTACTTACTCCTCAAATTGTAATTTTTCTTCACTTGATGATATTACTTAAAAGCATGGATCTCATCAATGTTTTCCTATGGTTGATTGTCATCTTCTTATGGAAATGGAGAATCATAGGTCTCAAAGATATTGGTTATGTTTGGATGTCTTGAACTAGTAGAGGAAGATGGTTATGCCTGACTTGTAAAACCCTCTTGCCTATCCATCTCCATTTGAAAGATTTTGAAGGCTTTAAAGAACTCAAATGCAGTCCAACTCACCATGTTATTTATTGTTATGTACATGACACCATTTAGTAAGGGTTGATTCTATGATGTTAATCTTTGATCCCCTATTGGATGGAGCTTGTTACTCTTAATTATTTCCATACCTATTAAAAGTCATGTTTTACCTCCAGAATCCAAAACTATAATTAGCGTTCTAGCTTTTAGTATTCCCCATATGCTTTTACATGCTTATAAATTTATTACCCAATTTATAGACATAGTTTGGATTGATTCTAATTATATTTTCATAGAATAATAATTGGTACCTTGTGTTGTGGTAGTATTAATTGGTATTAATGATTGATTCAAGTTTTTTTGTTTAGGGGTAAAATTGTTCAAGAAACCTAAGTGTTGATTGGGTGGAACCTAGGTCAAAGGTTGTTGGTTATAGGTCAGGTTCTAGGCTTGGGCCATAATATTTTGGCTTATATTCAAAATTAGACCAAGATAAAGTGGGCCAAGGACTAAAACTAAGGATTTAATTGCTTATCTATGTTGATAGCTTTGGCATAAGCCAAACACAACATACTAACATTGTTGCTCTACTGAGGAAAACCGTGGTCATGGGGTCTAGGGCATTTTTGTACATTTCAAAATATAAAGCCTCTTCAAATTGGTAAGTGGTTTCAAGCCTACTATACATATTTTGAAATATAACATTAAAGTTATGGATTGGCTCATTAGGTTCTCACTTCATATTGATGAAATATTGATAAAAAACACATGCACTAGTGACATGGCCAAACTGTGCTAAAAAGAGTCTTGGTAATGGGTCTAAGATGTAGTGGAACCTTCTAAGATATTCAAAAACCATTCATAGGCCACATCTTAAAAGGTGAAGGTAAATAATCTATATGCCACATCTTCATGGGTTAAATCAAGATTCCCAAAGCAATTTTGAATGCCTTGATATGTTCTTTTGTGGTCCTTCCTCCCAAGGGAGAAAAGGAAGGCATATATTTCTCAAGATTTATAGGTAAATCATGGAAAGCTCCAGTAACATTGATAACAAAGCCTCTTAGCCTAGTTGGTGTAGATATGGATTAAAAAGATGGTTAAATCAAGAATTATTCATGAAAATCAATAAAAATGCATAAAGACATAACAAGCTAAGCCAACTCACTCAAACGGGGTTTACAAATGAAAATTAAGAGCAAATAAAAGAAAGCACATACACATTACCTTCCCAAGAGCATCCTGTATACACATAATATTTTCAAACTTTTATCAATTAATGACACTTTGTATCTTGCAGGAATCAGTCGAGTCTCAATCTCTCTGAGTGCACACTTTAAGGGGTACACCAAGAAAGGGGTGGGTAGACAATTGGTGCTTTGCAAGATTGTTGTCCCTTTTTCCACTTGTTATCTACACATTTTTCTCCTAAAAACCATTTCCCTAATCTTTTTATTCTCTATTGTACCCTCTCCAGTCATTTACCATATTTTATCTGCCTTTTCCTCACCTTAATCCCCTTTTGTTAGTTGGTTATACTAGGTCAACTAGGTTGACCCTGTACACTTTTGGGTGATTTTCACTTAGGAACTAGTTTATCTCTTGACCGACCTAGCTCATTTCCTAGTGAATTATTGTTTGAAATTGTGTTAGGTCAACTGAGTTGACCCTATTGGTTTAGATTTTTAGAAGGGTTTAGGGTAATATCTACCTATATATACAAGTTTATTTTGTCATTATTTAGAGAAGAGAAGAGATAGATATTGTGCATCTACTTATTGACCACTCTACTTGAGGAGAAAGCTTAGGGTTTCATACTTTATTTGGAGATACTGATCTTGTCTTGTGGATAAGTCTTTTGGATGTATTGATAGGTTCTATAGTCTAAATCTGATTTATCCTTATCATCCTTACATACCACAACAACCTCTTGTGAACCACCTTGGCCAAGGGAGAGATTAAGGCTCAGTGAATTCATCTTCAAAGGTCAGTATTCTTAACTTTTTTCATCCTTTGTAAGAGTAGATAGATATGCATTTGTACTTCTCTTCCATTCATTAGGATTCAATATACATTGATGTGAGTATATATCTCTTATGCATGTTTACTTTTATTATTTCTAACCCCCACTTTATTCCACAAGCTTTGGTGAGAACTAGATTAGATTTACTTTACTTGTTATTAGTTTAGTGAGATATAAAAACATAAGACTACCTTAAGGTTATTGTGTGATCATGCTTGATGGGAGGCTTTAAAACCCTCCCTAACATGGTGTATTATGGTAATAAATCCCCTAATTTGGTCTAAAAAATCCCCATATTGGTCATGTTCCCCCTTAACAAATGTGTCCCCAATAGAAAGTGTATACTATGATATATCTTCTCTACATTAGGATTGATTTATCAACATGATGCATTTTTTATTGCATACATTCTGGTGAACCTAATGTGAATCAAACCTTGTAGGTTTTATTTCATATTTTTTATTATTTTATCATTTTTAGTATCATATATTTGTAATATTGGGTCGATAGTGTTGACATAGTTCTAACTTTTATGTACATGCTTAACAACATAGTCACATCCATAAAACTCTATTCTATTTGTGCAAGCTTTTTAGACTTCAGTTCAGACTACTAGGTCAACCTAGTCAACCCTATACATTTTTAGGCATCTAGTTCAACATATTAGGTTGACCTAGTTGACCCTATACATTTTTGGGTTTTTAGCAAATAGGATCTACAAATTTAAGTCTACCCAGTCGACACAGTTATCATAATTTGTAAGTATAAATCAAGGTTCTTCAACAACAATCTCATCTTTCTTTGTATTCTCCAACCCACCAAGGTTCCTTTCTATCCTTCTCTATCATTTCTAGCATTTGTTATATTTTTTTTCACAATTTGTAGTGTTTAAAATTTCCCCTGTATAGTCAACTAGGTCGACCCTATTGACATAGTTTTGTATTTTATGTTATGTCTAGAAATATAAGTTGACTCTGTCAACGTATTTTATTTTTTGACCCTTGCTTATGTAGTATAGAGGTGAAATTATTGACCCTATTCTATATTCTCTGCATGCACTATCATCTAAATTGACATTGTACTATGTTTCAAAGTTGGAATTAACCTTTATATGCTAGTAATTAGCTCACTCGTTCATTTATTATTGGTTGCATGCTTAGAAAATATCACATATTCTAATTAGGTGGTTTTTAATATACCATTTAGTCATACTATTTTCTCTTTTATGCACACACTACCAAATCACAAAATCTTAAAAAATATTTTAACAATTATCTACCCAAGGCCTACCTACTTCGATTTCATCACCAAGGGGACAGTTGACTTGGTTTTCTGTCCAAGTATAAATATATGGTTAATGGTATATTTTGGCAAAGCACCTGACACCCTTATCATTGTGGTGTGTGAAGTGAGGAGGTAGGCCCCAATACCAAGCTTGTACCATTGCCAATATAGATCCCTTTTAGCCTAAATGTCCTGAAACCATCCTTAGATTACTTTCTAGTTCCTTACTTACAAGCCAACTCCCTATCACATCTAAAATCATACTCTAATAATTTAACAACATTCAGGTTGACTAGTTAGTTAGCTTTTACTTTCCAAGTTGATTGCTTGCTCTTTACTCAATTATATGTTGTATTACAAAAACTTACATTAGACGGCATTGGTGCAAGGTTTTATGTTGTGTTCCTCAATTGTATCAACCTTATTTATCTAATTGATTGTGTGTTTCCCTTCATTTCTTGCTTTCAAAAATACTTGTAAAATTTTTCTTGTTTCAGTACATAGTCATTCCTATCGACATAGTCTCTTATAAATTATTTGTTTTTCCCTATTTTTTATACTAGGTCAACCTTGTATAATTTTTTAGGCCCTATTTTCTATACTAGGTCAATTCTATTGACTTTATATAGTTTTTAGACCCTATTTTCTATACTAGGTCGACCATGTTGACTCTATACAGTTTTTTTTGTCACTTCATATTTCCTTATTTTTTCATCTCTCTTACCTTGCTTAGTCCTTTTTTATCATGAAATTTCTATTTGAAGACAATATTGAGTTGAATTCAATAGATGCATTGGTTTTTACCAACCCTCATAGGGTCTCCCATAAGTAGAGTAGGGCTCCTCTCTTAGATGAGAGTAATGTTCATATATCCACTCACACAATGAATTATGGGACCCCTCTTCATTCCTCTTCACAATATAATCCTCTCTTCTCCATTGAAGATTAATGTGAATTAGAGTATACCCATAAAATTCTCTTCTTTATATCTAAATTTCCTCAACATCAAAGAAAGGATCCTTCTACCATTTACCATATCATGATTAGTGGTCAGGTTGAAGAGCCTCATTCACCTTCTCCCACATTCTCACATGGATTTATGGGTACTAGCTTCTTTTATTCTCAGCCTCTTCCCTCTATTATGACCCCTTCTCATACCATGACCTCTTCTTATTTAACTTCTTCCACCTCCATGCCCTAGTATCAACTCTAACATGGTATGTTCTACATCTAGTGGGCCTCTTCTAAGACCCACTTTCCTTAATTATTATCCTATTACATAATTTTTTATCCAAGGTAATCATGTTTCTAGTGTTTCCTCTTCTCATCCCTTTACTAGTTAATCTTTTACCACATGAGTAAATTTTGCCATTAGTTCTTCACATTCTAACATTTCCTCTCAAGCTTCTAACAATACCAATAGTGGTACCCAAGCCACTCCTTCCAATGTGTCGATCAAACCCATCAAATTTTATTAGAAACACTTAATCAAATGAATACTTTTCAAGTTCATAATACAACTAAAATGATGAGAATGCAAAATCACCTTCTCCATCTTCAAACCCACCCTCAACCAATGCCTTGGGGCATGCATAATCAGAATGTTCCCCCTCCTCTTCTTCAAGATTCCCATGGCAATCTCATTCCTCAACCTCTTATTGTCAACAAGATAATTAAACATCTTCAAAATGAGCCTCTTACCACTCAATTTGCTAATATTGATATAGGGGGTATCACCCCTACTATTTATTACAATGGATCAACTAATCCTAATCTTCATCTAAAAACATTTGGAAATCTCTATAAATATTGATCAAATTGAATACCTTTACTGCTACCAATATCTTAGCCATTTATATGATTTAGTGTGACACTAACCCTTAAAATTTTGAACAATTCCAAGATCATGGTATCTTCAAGATCCTTACTCTTGAATCATTGCCCAATGTTCCATTTTATGAGTCTCAAAGATTCAAATTTCCTATCATTGCCACTTGAGGTTACAAGGGGCATCTTGAAATCATTAGGAATATCCCCCTAACCTCTTATATTTTTATGATAATGAACCTAATGAGATCAACATAAATATTAAAACTTATGATCTCTTACCTCATCTTTTCTCTCAAATTTCTACTTCTTTACAGCCTCATTCTCATAAACCACCTTATGATGATATCCCTATTTTCTTGACTAATACTCAGCATTCCATTCATCACACCTCATCAGATGACAATGTTATCCTCACCTGCATCATTGATATTCATACCCCTGACTATGATGATGGTTATACCTTAGACAATCCCTTTTTAGGTGGTCTTGTTTAGGCCTTTGTTGCTAAGATTATCTGTTATCATTCCTCTTTGATTTAGTATTTTAGTGTTTATTCTCATATTCCATCATATATAGTTCTTAATTTTAGTATTTTTCCTCTTTATTATAGGGTAGATATGGTGCAAACACAGCCAATTTTTGAATAACCATGTAAGAGCATGCTTATAGATTGTGCTATGATTGGGCCTTACCACTTTACTAAGTACCCTAATACTTATAGCCTACTTATCTTTGAGATGTGTGCAACACTCTTTTGGCATTTTTTAGACCCACCCATCCCTCAGTAGATCCCACTTTAGAGCTCATTCCTTCTCTCACTTTATTTGAGTATATTCCTACTTCTAATCCCATTGTTCCTTCTATTGAGCCTAGTCTAGTTCCTTCACCATCACCTCCTTCCCTTGGTGATGATTTTCTTCCTTTACCTTAGATGGATTTGTTGCCCACAAAATGGGTTGATGATCCTTCCCAAGCTCCTCTCACTTCCATTACACCTCCTCTTATGAGTACTTATACTAAGCCTACTCACAAGTGTATTTGTTACTTCCATGGCATAGATAATCATTCCTTCATTATTACAAGCTACGACAATATATTGATGCTTTGCATCCTTCTACCCCTCAATCCTCAAATAAATCCATACCTCCTTAAAAGGTACTACTTGAGTATATTCCTAAGTATGGAGAGGTTTATTGTCTTTGGCACCAATGTGGCATCCATCACACTGATCATTACTGCATCCTTCAGCAACATCTTAAAGATCACCTTATAGCTATTCTTGGACCTTCTACCACTCCTCCAATAGGTCATCCCTACAATAAGGTTCCTCCCTCTTCTCTTGTGGTTTCACCTTCTATGGTTCCATCCCTTCTTGTGTCCCACATATGGATCCTTTTCCACCTGTGAATCCCTCACCTATGGATCCTTATCCATCGATGATCCCTTCATCTCCCATAGATTCCACTCCTATGTATTATTTTTAGCATCCCTTGCATGATATCCCTTCTCATCATGATCCATCAATCATTCCTACCTTTTCTGTTGAGGAAATTAGATGTGAAGTAGTTTCCTTGTTTTCATTGAAGATAGACAAGACATTAGCTACAATTCGACTCCAACTTCATAGAGATCTATCGAATGTTATATATAATGTGTGTGGTAAAATTTATCAATATTTATGAACACATGCATGGTGTTCTTACATTTTCATTTGGATTGGACATGTACTCCAATATTATCTTTATCTATTTTTTATATCATTTGAAATTGTGTTAAATTATTATTTATCTTACATGGTGACTTTGATTTCACACTTTATATTGCTTATTATGTCATTTATGTTTTATTATGAATGTATTCTTTAGTATTTATTTCTCTTTTTTTTCTTGATTTTCTTTCTTATAAACTCCTTTATTTTATTTTTATGATTATTTGCTTTATTATTTCTATCTATATGGCTAATTATGTTTGTGACTTAGTTATACAAACCGAGTTCCCTTTAGTCATTCTCTTTTAACATGTGATCAGTTAGTAAATAATTAATCTCCTTATATCGGTCCACTTTGGATATAATTTATTACCTTTATTCCCTTTTCACAAATTAAGCATATACATGGTTGATACTTGAGATAACCTGTTGGTTCATTATCAAGCCTAAGTGTTCTAGTTAGTCTTATCTTTGGTTACTTAGCTTCCTTTAGCATAAGCCTACAGCTCATTTATGTGTATCACTCTATCTCCCATGTTTGGTCATTTGAAGTCCATATGGAGGAGGAATATTACAAATCCTTAAAAACATTCAAAAGCCAAATCATTTAACAAAAGGAAATGCTACAAAAAGACAAAAACATTCAAAATTATTAAAAATCAAATCACACTAAAAGATGTGATTCAAAGCACATCTCCTTCTTCTAGTCAAAGATTAAACTCCATAGTTGGCCTCATGATAGTTTCAAGGTACATTGGGGTGTGGTAGGCTAGTATATTAGAAAATAAGAATTAAAAAATCTTTTAGTGCTACCTACTTTCTCACGCAAGTACCTAATCTTTGTAGTAAATTCAAGGCTCTGTAAGGGGTCCTGAGGAATGAGGAACATGTTATGGGAAGGTAGGTCCATTTTAATTTTATTATACCAATATATCTTCCTAATTTTATCTTATTAGCATGCTTACTTTCCTACAAAGCTTTGTGTCTATAGCGAACAGGTTTCCTTTGTACATTGATGGTCACTAGTCACTTAGTGTCTTTTCATGTCCTTAATATGACTCCTGTCTCCTAAAGTCTTCTCATAAGATGCCTAAGTTATGATTTTTACATTACCTTTTTCAATACCTACATTCCTCATGTTTCCTCTTAAGACGTATTATTTTATTCATTTATCACTCCCCTAGGGATTCAATTTGTGAGTTACATTATAAGACCATGGATAGGACTTGGCCTTCCTCACAAATTACTACAATTTCATATTCCTATTAAAAACATCCCTTATTACCATATTTTCACATTTATTCCACATCATTGGTGTTCCCTTTGTGAGTTGCAGTATAAGACCATGGATAGGACCTGACCTTCCTCACAAAATTTTCCAATAATCCAAGTCACAATCAAAATTACATGTGTCAAATATGAGATAAGATGTGATTGATTATGAAGTTACATGTCATTGACATGGTTCCCATCTTGATTTAGTATGTTTTATACTTAATTCATTACTCTTTCACTTTTATCTTCTTAATTTATGATTTCATGTAAGAATACAACCATTTCTTGAATTTTTCATACTTCTCAGCTTGAACCAATGTGATAAATTTAAGACCAATTTTGTTTTTCTCTTATACTTCCCAACATGATTTAGTATGATTTAATGACTTAATTGATTTGTTTTTATACCATTTGTCCTTTTTCATGCTTTTCACTTTATTACATTATTTTCATACTTCCCAACATGATTTAGTGTGAATTTACTTATTTTATTTTAGTGTCAATCTTTCGCTTAGGTTAAAAACAAAAAAAATTACGATCTTGTTTACCACCCTTTGATTCTTTATACTTTGTCATTTTTTTGTTATTACACATTTCCCAACTTTAAATAGTGTGTAGTACATTTTTGATTGATTATATTTTACTAAATCCTTTTTGCCTATTTCTTTTTAAACCATGCACGTGTCCTACTTAAATCCAGCAAAGAAACCATAACTCATATATTTCCTATAGAATATACAACAACAACTAAATACATGTGCTAGAAAGAAATATATCCAAGCATCCACAACCACAACCATAATGAAAACACATAAAATCAACATATATATATATATATATATATATATATATATATATATCTGTGTGTGTGTGTGTGTGTGTGTATATGTATGTATGTATATGTGTGTGTGTGTCTTTTTTGGCATTTGGATGTTGATTTTATGTGTTTTCATTATGGTTGTGGTTTTGTATGCTTGGATATATTTATTTCTATCACATGTATTTAGTTGTTGTTGTTGTTGTTGTTTTGTTTTTGTTTTTTTTTTTTTTTTTTTTGTGTGTGTGTATCATGAGTTTTAATATAGAAATATAACCATATACAAAGCTTCAACTCTATGGTTGGGCCCCATCATGCCCATCTCATGGCCTAGCCATGCTACCCATAGATGTCTAGTCTAACTCCTCCAAATAAAATGTTTTAAATAGGTTATCTGATATCTCAATCCTTATACTTGCCCCTATATATGAGCCACTTCAGCCTATACCTATGCCAATTAGGTTAGGGTCGCTAGATGTGTCACTCTCTCATGGGCCTGCACCTATCCCATATGTGTCATGGTAGCTAGATGCACAACGCTCTCCTGAGCTAGGGCCTACTATGTTGTTGCCTCTCCTACATCCACCCCTACCAATGGTTTCATCCCCTCTCTATGCACTTGTAACCACCTCATGACCTCTCTTGCTAATCTGAACTAGCTCACCTGAGCTAGGGCAGATGGTACCATGGGATCCTCTAGTGAGGTAGGGTCATATGGCATCAGCACCTCATCTAGGATATCATGGAGTGATCCTCTCACTATTAACCCCCATCTGGTCTCCTCCCCCTATGCAACATCTAAAGATTAACTTCCTTTTTCACCCTATTTAAACTTATTTTTCAAAAATCTTAATCTTTCAAATATTTCCCATCAAATTCTTTGTTTTACCTATATCTTTGTTTCTACTAATCCATTTTTTGAACCATAAAATGTTATAGAATCATGATGATGTAGATAATATTTTCCAATACTATATGCATCTCTTACAAAACTTTTAATTTTTTGTTTTTTTTGCAATAATTTCTATAGATTTGCCTAATGTTCTTCATATTTAGATGCCTTCACTTCTCTTGCAATCCTTATTTATCTACAACACTAAGGTAAGTAAATGTAAATGTTTTTAAATTTTTTCCTTTCATTTATCTTATTTTATACTTACTACATTTTACCTAGCACCAATGTTATGTGTTATCATGTTTTATTTCCTGAAACACCATCCCATATTTCACTCACATGACACATGATGAGATTTGAGTGGGGCATATGTATACACATAATATTTTTAAAATTTTATCAATTAATGACACTTAGTATATTTTAGAAACCTATAAATTCTCAATCTCTCTAAGTGCATGCCTTTAGGGTGCATCAAGAAATGGGTGGGTAGACCATTGGTACTTCACAGGATTGTTGTCCCTTTTACCACTTGTTATCTACACATTTGTCTCCTAAAAACCATTTCCCTAAGCACATTCTTCTCTATTATACCCTCTCCATTAATTTCCCACATTTAATCCTCCTTTTCCTCACCTTAATCCCCTTTTGTCAATCACTTGTACTAGATTGATAGGTTTGCCCCTATACATTTTTAGGTGTTTTTCACTTAGGAACTAGTTTGGCTCTTGGCTGACCTAACTCATAACCTAGTGAATTATTATCCAAAATTATGCTAGGTTGACTGGGTTGACCCTATTGGCTAAGATTTTTGGAAGGGTTTTAGGTCAAATTAGCCCATGTATACAAGTTCATTTCACCATTATTTACAGAAGATAAGAAGAAGAGAGAGCTACATGTGTGTCAACAAAAAATGTCAAGAACATGGGAAAAAGTGTCTTCATGTCTTGAATGGGTTTCATATCCCACCGGGTGTGCCAAGATGTAGATATGGATTACAAATATGGTTAGATCAATCATTAGTCATGAAAATTAAAAAAAATGCATAAAGACATAATATGCTAAGCCAACTCACTCAAATGGGGTTTACAAATGTTAATTAAGATAAAATTAAAGAAATCACATACACATTACCTTCCCAAGAGTATCCCATCACCCAAATATGGCTCAAAATTTGATTTTCCCCTTGATTTGGTACTAAATTCATCATCAATAATGCAAGGCAAAGCTCCTCCATCATCTCAAGATCACCAACAAAACTAGGCTCGTGATATGAAATTAATTTTATGCTTATCTTGAATCTATCCTATTTTAAATTAATCATAATTAGCACCACATACAAATGGCATGTGGAGAGAATTCTGCATAATAAGTTTACAAAAATGAAGCTTAAAAATGGTGGTCTTGGTCCTCCTATTTATAGATTTTCTAAATTGATCAGGATCAATCATAACCATCCATCTTGAGATCAAGATGTGTGGTCATGAATTAATCTAATATTGCATAATTAATCCATAAATACCCTCATCAATATTTGGAAGGAAGGGGCATTAAATGTTGGAAATATTGTCATTGATGTCAAAGGTTTAGTATCATTGGTGATAAAGGCCCCATTGCATTTAATGTGTTGGTAATAAATATATCTTGGCTAATATGAGTTAATATTTATTTAATATTAATGAATATACTTTTGGTTTCATATGAGACAAAAGAAGGGCCCATGGAGAAGTTGAAAAGTCATGGGATAAAGACAAAAGAAGGATGCGACACATTTTCCCATGAAGAGTCATCTTGGGGAATACCAAGAGTCACCAAGTGAAGACAAAAGAGTAAAGGGCGAATTTCTCATGAAGGGACACTTAAAGGAATACGAAAAGTCACCAAAGATAAGGACAAAAGTGGGAAAGACATTTTTGGTCATGAAGGGTCACCACATGACTTTTCAAATGCTTGGATATGAAGGGTCATCCAAGATTGGCGCCATTTTCCATGAGGATTGAAAGGTCACAAAGGGGGAAGGCCAAAGGTCATTTGGAAAGCTATAAATAAAGGCTTGAGTAGCCATTTGTAATATGGATGTGAGAGGTTGATTTGATATTGTAATATCTAGCTTAGAAGAGCAATTGTGAGAGATGATTTGTATTTGTTATATCTAGCTTAGAAGAACAAAAGTAAGAGAGAGGAAGAAGATGTACTGATCTATAATTTGTTGAGATAGCAACATTAAGAGATAGGTGTGTGGTATACACAAAGGGGTTGGTGCTCCCGTGGGTTTGTGCTCATGAATTGTTGCTGAGTTGGTGCTTGGCAGAGGGGTTGGTGCTCTTGTGGGTTGGTGCTCATGAATTGTTTCTAGGTTGGTGCTCGGCAAAGGGGTTGGTGCTCCTGTGGGTTGGTGCTCACGAATAGGTGCTAGGTTGGTGCTCGACAAAGGGGTTTAAATCTCCTATGGGTTGGTGCTCACGAATTGTAGCTAAGGTTTGTACTTGGCAAAAGGGTATGGTGCTCCTGTGGGGTTGTTCTCATGAATATATTTGAGATTGATTCTCTGTGGTTTTTTCCACATTGGGTTTCCACGTTATATCTAGTGTCTCTCTCTATCTTGTGTGGATGTTTATTATTTAAGTTTTATTGCATATCTTGAATGATTGATTAAGTGGAATTTGGTTAAAGGAAAGATTTATAAGATATATAATATACTGATTCACCCCCCCCTCTTAGTATATTTTGTGCTTAACAATTGGTATCAGTATATTAAAAAGGCATGGGAGGCCATAACCCTGATATTTGTTATGTTTATGGCCCATGGATGCCACCCCATCAAATAATGTCATTTAATGATGTCGTTAATAGGAATCAATTTTCAATAAAGAAATATTCAATAAATTTCATGGAATTCTTACTTAAGCTCATAATTTGGTTTAATTTTCCTAAGTAAGATTAATCAATTTTTAAGCAATTCTTTGGAAATTGATTGTACTTCATTAATCAAACTAGTCATAATGTCATATTACTAGGTCGTCATTTGATTAGAGAGGAATTAGAAGGTGATATTAGTTGTGTATGGACCAATATCCCATTTATGATGTTGTTGACATAAAATAATACATGCACATGTCATGTCCTTCTAAATTAGAAGAAAAGAGTGATCCAGAGGACCAAAATATGTTTTCATCATTTTGACTCAAAATAATTTAAAAAAATTTAATAATGACATAAAATTCATTGCCCCATTTAGGGATACATTATCCTAAATGAGCATTTTTATATGATAAGCTCAAACCATTTAGTGTGTTTAAGTGATTTTAGCCTAATTTGTGTATTTTCATAAATTTTGAGTAAGATTGACAATTTCAACATAGTAGTGTTAGGAATTGGACATCTACATTTTGCCCCTGTTTGATAATGTGTAGCAAGACATTCAATGAAGTAATGTATTTTCAAATAAAATAGTTCTCAAGAAGAAATTGGAATTAAATGATCCATGATGCCCCCTCAAGAGGACATACTAGAATGAAAGATAAGGATGGACTCTCAAAAAGATAGAGAAAGTGAGATTAACCTATTGTACAGATTAAATCCAGATGAGTTAATGCTTGCATGCATTGATTCTCAATGATCAAAATATAATTAGAGTATAATGGTCCCCAAATATTGGGGTAAGGGGAATGATACAATCCAAAACTATAAGTGACACACTTTGAACACACTCAAAGCTAGGGTGTAAGTTGCATGCTTAGGAATTGATCAATCCTGAGACAAGTTGCACAGTAAAATATTGCCAAAATGAGAGAAAAAGTCCACAGAGCATGGAATTAGAAGAAATAGGAGAATTATGTCTCCAAATAAAGGAAATAATAATGTGTTCTAGTAGAGTGGATATGATCTATTGATAAAATAATTTTGCCCTAATTGGGTATATTTTGATCAGTAATAATTAATTGTGCCCCAACAAGGCCAATTTAGATTTATGACTAGTTTAAATATTGTTCCCCTATAAGGTAAATTGTCAAGTAATAGTTCAAGGATATAATCTATTTCATATATTAAATATGAGTGGATGTAAATGTAGATGCATTGGTTTAATGATTGAAATAGGTACAAACAATCAGGCATACAAGGATGCACACGAGTGATGAAAGAGATGAAAAGAAGAATAAAGATGGCTGAGATGACCCAAGATACGTCATGTATCCAAGTGTTGCCTACATAGTCCAAATGGACCTCAATCCAATGTAGTTCACCTAGAAGTGGAAGATAATGGAATGAGAAATGAAAAAAATTGACCATAGTTCGATTAGACTCATGATGTATGACAAGAGATGCACATCTTGCATAGATTTAGGTGTGAGATAAGCCATTGGTACCTAGTTTCATTGGCACACTTGAGAAATAATCATCAGATTTGCATTGATTTTTAAACTTGGATTCAAAGCACATAGTGATTATTATGACAAAATGAAATTATGCAGTATAAGTATGAGGAACCTATAATGACTTTGCATTTCAATTTTGATGTTCAAATGTGAATATGTATAACTAAGGATAATGATAAGAACTACCAATACCAGAGTTACAATGACATTTAAAAAATAAATAAAAACAAAGAGAAAAACAAAACAAGACATAAATGTAAGTAAATTAAAATCAAGATATGGACAATCATGTTCTAAGTAGGAACAATAATGTTTTAAAAAAATCAAGAACAACTAAATAAACAACACGAAGGTAAGATATGAATAATAAAGGTCCATGCATACCATCAATATGTTCTTGAAAATCAAAATAAAAGAACAAGCCCAAACAATAAAACAAAAGACCAAACAACACACAAAATAGTGAAAGCTAAAAATTATTTAACAAAAGTTTTTGGAATTTTTGAAGTATCTCAACTTGATTGAGAATTAAGAGACATAGAATGGTCCAACTCACAAAATGGTGAGGGTATTTCAAAGAGTGCTCATGAAACAATGAGAGCGCACCAACTTAAAATTCTCACAAGATAGTGAGAGCATGTGAAAATGGGGGATTGAGGTGACCTTAACATGAATCAAGCACAACCTACGTAATCCCATTAGGACTTCAAGTCAGAATAGTTTTTCCAAGATAAAGGGTGATGAAAAACTAACCAGGTCATAATAAATTTGTAAATAAAGGAAAATGATAATAGTAATGACCAAGTGATGAGACAATGCATGATAAAAGGGCATTGTACCTAATTTTCCTATAGGGAGTTATAATTAGGAAACAATGTCATAGTTCTAATTTTCCCAAAGGTAGTTATAATTAGGAGTACCAAATAAAATTATGATTTTCCCATAGGTGATTAAAATCATTGATACTAGATAAGATGACAGATGAAAGATAACTTGTTGGGTCAAATGTCATACTATGTCCATAGTCTATCATTTAACATAGAATTCTAAAATTGTTGAAACTAGATCGTAATCCCCTGTAGAAAGTGAAGGATGAACCAAATGAACCAAGATCAAAATGGGGTAAGTAAGATGGATAAAAATAAACTTTGGTCAATAGTAAAGACATGGTATAATAAAATGGTATAAGTCATAGCATAATGAAAATGATAAGATGACACTTGGCTATAATGGCAACAAGGTTGCCCCCAAGAGATGATTGGTTTAGTTTGGTTGCAAAATGATGAGAGTATTCAAACTTAACAATTGCTCACAAAATGGTGAGAGCGTTCAAACTTATAAATTTTTCACAAAATGGTGAGAACATGGCAAAGGTGATCGATCTGACCTTAATATAAATTGAGCACTACCTACATAATCCAAAGGACCTTAAGTCAATATAGTTCAAACGAGTGGAACAAAGGAGACACAATGGTATAAAATGCCTAAAATTAAATGATCTATAGGATTGCCCCTAAGAGATGAGGTAAGGAAAATGAAAGGGTAAATGGCAAATGAAAAAGGGTTCTACTGCTCCTACTGACATAGACATGTATGTCATAATCAACATATAATATAACTAAAATAATCAATAATAAAAATTGATAGCTAACACCTCAATAGAATAGTTGCTCCATCAAGAACCTATTACAGATTTTGATTTCAATGATGTTATTATGATCTTCATTGGTCATTGATTTTGATTCCTTCAAATGTTGAGACAAGATATCATTATAGCCTCTATAAAGGAAAATGCTGCCAGGGATGGTAAATAATGTTAGGCACTAGGATAAATGGGATAAGTGGGTAATTAAAATTTAAATGATAATGGAATGTATAATGGCTGGGAAACAAATCAAGATCAAGGTTTTTAGGCACACACAATGTTACTGATTTTAGATTTGATATAATTTTATTTTTGGTGGGCCTAAAGAATTATAAATATTTTCTCAATAGGACCATCATATTTTTTTGTTGTTTGATCTTAAGAGTAGATACCATCTAATTATGTTATATATAGAGAGACATATTGATTTGACCTTTTATAATGTCTTCATCAAGCAGTGAAGAGCTTTTGTGCTCCTCTATTGGTGCCTCAATGAGGTTTTCACCAATGAATTTGTCTTGATTATCCCATAGTGCCTCTGAGAAGGTTTCATGAAGAGATGTTAATATTTGACTTTGATTATCTTCTAGTACCTTCAAAAATGTTTCACTAAAAGATGTTGAGTTTGAACTTTGATCGTCCCCTAGTGCCTCTAGAAAGGTTTCACTAGAGGATTGTTCTTCTGTATGAATGTGGTCCTGATTCCCCTGATATTCTTCACCTAATATGTTGCCATGGATGTTTTTCAACAAAGTGTGATTTTTTCAATCTTAATCAATGCTTTTGGGATGTGGAATGTTAATATAATGGTTATATTGGTGGGGGTAATGGAATGATGAAAGGTAGCACAATCCTCATAGAATATACTAGGACAATTTGTGTCGATGTTAAAGTAATCATCCTTAAAAACCATAGAAGGATCACAAATATATTCAAATTAATTTTTTAGGGAAGCGTAACCAATGTTGTAACAACCATGACTATATTCTTATTTTGAAGTTGAGTCCAAATCAAAGGACTCTAAATCTAATGTTGAGGCTAATAGTGATTTTTCTTTTGATGCTAAATCCAATGTTGGTTTAGAAAGGGAACATGACTCTAATATTGATTTTCCATCTGATGTGGTTATTTATATAATGATTTTTTGTTGAATGTTTGATGTCAGACAAGTAGTGGCCTTTGATGGCATAATGGGCTCTATAAAAATTTATTCATCTAGGAAGGGTTCAACATTGACTAGTTTGTCTAGGTGAAGCCCATCAAAAAGAGGGAACCACTCGAGGGATGACTCGATAGAAACTTGTCTATCAAAAGGAGACTCCTCTATGAGTGGAAAAATATCAAGAGACAACTTCATAGAGACTATCTTGTCAGGGAGATGGGGCTCTTTAAAAATAGGTAAAATATGAATAGGTAACTCATCACAGGTTGACTCATCACAAATGGGTGTTTTAATAATAACATTGTGATCTTGATTTATAGTTGGTTACAAAATATCAACTTTGAACACATTTTGGTCCTCACAAGATGGTTCTTGAAGAGGTAATGGTTGTTGTTGAGGATTGAAGATCAGCATAAAATTTCTAAAGTGGGGAATATTTGGCTCAGTGTGAATAAAGGTTTGTGGTTCAATAATAGGATCTCCAAAATCAAACTATCAAAGAAGGGATCAACAATAATTGGTTCATCAAAGTTACTTTCCTCAACAATAGGTTCAATAAATGTTGGTGATGGGCCTATAATGGTAACCTTGGGGTATTCCAAAGTTTGAGTACTCACTTAAACCAAAGCAAAAAGTCCTAAAATGGTAACCTTCATGCATTGTGGAGTTTTATTGATCACATGAGCTGAAGGAAAATAGCCTAAAATGGCAACCTTCATGTGTTGGGGAGTTTGATTTCTCACAAAATCCAAAGGGGGATAACCTATAATTGTAACCTTTGAGCATAGTGTGTAAATCAAGGGAGGATATCCTAAAATGGAAACCTTTGAGCATGATGCACAAATTGAAGGGGAAGGGTGGGGATGACATATAAAAATCAGCATGGATTGGATTGGTATTCAAAAAATAGGCCCAAAAAGGGTGACACCCTCAAACAAGATGGAGTGTTAATGGCTGCCATAAAAATGCTCCTCTTCATAACTAGGGCCATAAAAGACCGCACTACAAGTATACCTTTGCATCATGTCTAAAATTTTATTCTCTACGTTTAGTAAGATTTGTAAAATGTTTTAAAAATGTTAATAAGGTGTGTTTTGATCTTTCTCCAAACAAGTGACAAGGTGATAAAGATACTATAATAAAAAGGAAGGTGGTGTAGTACAACACAATAAGAAGAAATGCTCACAAAATTACTAAACCTTGGGTAGGGTTGAAATCATTTAAATTAGAAGAGGGTATGATAACTCAAAAACTTAAGTGTAAACTAGTACACCAAATGTAGGTCTAGAGATAATTCAATATTGTAAAAGTTAGTTTAACTTCAACGAGTTGCTACTGTAAAAATAGAAGAAAGCCCTTCAGATTAGGAAGGTGATAATACAAACTAAGAAATTCAAGATTTGAAAACATGCAAGAATTTGTAAGTATAAAACTAAGACCAAATGGGTAGCACAATGCCACCACATGGTAATAAGAGGTAGAATAAAATGTGTTATAGAACTTAGAGTGTAAGCGACATGCTAGATAACCAAATTTCATGATGATCCGATGATGATGAGTTTATAAACAACCTTTAATATAAATTGGAATTTTCACCCCAAGTTAACTCAAACCAAGTGCAAATGGTAGACCAATGAATGTCATGGATCAGAACTTAGAAAGGTGAGATTCTGAATTTGAATTAAAAAGTGAAGGACTTAAATATTTTGTAAAATGGTTTAGACTCAAATGGGTAGCATAACTATGTTGTTTAGATAATACAAACACAATGTTTAAGATGAGGTTTTGAATAAGGCAATCATGATTTGGTTTTAACCAGTGTAATGCCTCTTTGTTCAATAAATAGTGGACAACAAATGTGTTTGGTTATGACATATTTTTTTTACAAATAAGTTTAAGACTCAAACAATGACCAAGCAAGTAAAGAAAAAGATAAAAAGAACTAAGTAAATCATCTTAAGCCCTAAACTAACAAGGTTGCTTCATATTATTGAAATTCATCTATATACATACTTTTAGAAGGATTTTAATTGTCAATCTAAAAATAAAAGTGCATTAAGTAGTAGGGTTTTTACACCCCCTTCTCTTAAGAGATTGTACGGTGACATGGACCTTTGGTTTATTTGCCCTGAATCAATAATATGTCTATGGCAAGTGGGGTTTTTCAAAAACTTAAGCTTTTGACCATCTAAATGGTCCTAAGCATTGTTATCACTAGATATGCATCATGTCAATTGAGGTCATACTAATTAACTTACTAAGCAAGGGTTTATTTTTGCATAGCAATTCCATCCTATACTGCTTAGTGGAATACCCTAGTTAACCAGACCTAACTCTAGGTTTTATTATGAAAAGAGAGGTTAGTCATTTAATCCCCTAGCTCTCATACTATGTGTATCCTTATTTATATACCCCCATTATGGAGCAAGGTTGAAACAATGCCAGGAGATGAAACCCTAGGTCAAAGCTTCCCTAAATAACTTGTGATGAAGTTATGAACTCCCCTCCACAAACCAAATTGCATAAAAATAAAACTAAGTGAAAAGACTTTAGAGGTCATTTTTAGATCACCCAAATCATATGAGTTTTGGAGAGAGCCTAGACAACTTTATTTTCATGCCTTAGACAAAGGCATAATCATAATGAAAAGGCACTTTTGGTCAACTAATTTCCCTAGAGGGGATGGAGGAGAGCATATAATCACTCTTTATTTTTCTCAAATAACAAACAAGAAATAGATGGTCTAGCATAAAATAACACACTTTTAAAAATTTGAAATTTTAAGTGAGTGTTAGTTTTAAGCACCAAATTGAAATGTTTAGTGAAATTCTTGACCCCTTGGCCTTAGTTGCAAAAACTTTGAAAATTTTCACAAAAAAATTAAACAAACCCTGTAAGATCCTTTTAAACACTAATGGGAAGGTTCAAGACTTAAATCATGCTCAAATTTTGTTACTTTTCCATGCGGGTCATTCAAAGGTTAGAGACTTTCCCCCTACTTAGAAGCACAATTGATAATGAATCAAGCAAGTTTTGAAATCTTGCTCTCAGGTTCTCTATTTTTAAAATATAGAGACTGACATTAGTCAATAGTGATTGATGTTGGTTTTAACAAGATCAATGCCAGTCATAAAGAAACTGTCGATCAATAAAGATCGATAATGATCATATGTGAACCCTTAGGCCAAAAATATTTTTGATAAAAAAATACTTGTTAGCCCAAGATTAGAATAAAATATCTAAAAAAGCTCTAGATCTGCAATATTTGTTCAGACAAAGACTTAAAAACTCAAAATGACCAATTGTAATTTTGAATAAAGCTCTAAAATGTGATTTTTAACTGTGTTTCTTTTCAACCTAATTGATGTCGATTAGCCTAGACTAATGTCGGTTACACAGAATTGGTGTTGGTCACTATGTGACCTGTGTGTCAACAAAAAATGTCAAGAACATGGGAAAAAATTTATTCCTTGCTTGAATGGGTTACATGTCCCACTGGGCATGCTAAGATGTAGAGATGGATTACAAAAATGGTTAGATCAATCATTAGTCATGAAAATCAAGAAAAATGCATAAAGACAACAAGCTAAGCCAAATCACTCAAATGGGGTTTCCAAATGATAATTAAGAGAAAATGAAATAAATCACATACATATTACCTTCCCAAGAGTATCCCATCACTCAAATACGGCTCAAAATGTGATTTTCCCCTTGATTTGGTGCTCAAGTCTTCATCAATGATGCAAGGCAAAGCTCCTCCATCATCTCAAGATCACCAATGAAATTAGGCTCATGATATGAAATCAATGTTATGCCTATCTTGAATCTATCCTATTGCAAATTAAGCATAATTAACACCACATACAAATGGCATGTGGAGAGAATTCTGCATAATAAGTTTACACAAATGAAGCTTTAAAATGGTGGTCTTGGCCCTCCTATTTATAAATTTTCTAAATTGATCAGGATAAATCATGACCGTCCATCCTAAGATAAAAATGTGTGGTCATCAATTAATCTAATATTGCATAATTAATCCATAAATACCCTCATCAATATTTGAAAGGAAGGGGCATTAAAGAGGCATGGGAGGCCATAACCCTGATATTTGTTACATTTATGGCCCATGGATGCCACCCCAAAAATGATGTCATTTGATGATGTAGTTAATAGGAATCATTTTCCAATAAATAAATATTCAATAACTTTTCCATGGAATTATCACTTAAGCTCATAATTTGGTTTAATTTGCCTAAGATTAATTAATTTTTAAGCAATTCTTTAGAAATTGATTGTACTTCATTAATCAAACTGGTCAGAATGTCATATTACTAGGTCATAATTTGATTAGAGAGGAATTAAAAGGTGATGTTAGTTGTATATGGACCAAAATTGCATTTAGGATGTTGTCGACATAAAATAACACATGCACATGTCATGTGCTTCTGAATTAGAAGAAAAGAGTGATCCAGAGTACCAAAATGTGTTTTCATCATTTTGACTCAACATGATTTGAGAAAATTTTATAATCACATAAAATTCATTGCCCCATTTAGGGATACATTATCTTAAATTGGCATTTGTATACGACAAGCTCAAACCATTTAGTGTGTTTAAGTTATTTTGGCCTAGTTTGTGTATTTTCATAAATTTTGAGTAAGAATGACAATTTCAACATAATAATGTTAGGAATTGGATGTCTACAATTGGATCCTAGGGGGAACTTGTTATTGGGCCATCGAGAGTAATGGAAGATGAGGTTGTTTATCTAGATAGAATCCTTGGGATCGAGGCTTTCTCCTTACTCCTTTATCAAATTTAACTGTTCTATGGGTTTCCAAAGGTGGTAATAGCAAGTTATTGTCTGAGGTAGACCTAGTTAATCTTCTAGCTACTTCCAGTACTCAAGTAACTATTTTCAAATGGAACTTAGGTGGAGCCTCAAGTCCTCCTTCTAGTGCTAGATTTGTGTACCTATTAATGTGGGTTTTATGCACACTACAGAGACATTTATGAGGTAGCCTCTAACATTTTAGGATTGATGGAATATTTCACTCTAAGGCATGCATTTTAGGGTATTTGGTTTTAAAACAACCTATTGATGGAATAGTGGTGAGTGATACAAATTGTTGACAATAGATGGGTCGACTATGGATGAACATAGATATACTTGAGATGGGTATAAGGATGATGGTTTCAACTAAAGTGGGTAGGATTCTTAAATGAACTCAAAAAGAGGGAAATAAAGGGTATAAAAGAGGCTTATTGACCACACAAGATGAAAAACTTTCAAGACCAGCACTTAAACTAAGGAAGGACATAAAAATAGAAAACAAATATTTGTTTTAAGTTGTTGTAGCACACCAATGATCAAACATGGTAAGGAGTCAAAGGGAACCAAAACACATTAAACTTACACATGCAAAATTAAAGTTTTCCACATTTGTCAAATTATTGTTACATATCTACAAAGGGGATTATGATCATCATGAAAAATGCATTCATATCATCTATAGCTTAACTTGAATAAGTGTATTAGAAAATTAACTCATACACAATCAAAAAACTAAGATCCTAGAATGATACCATGTCCCACATCGTGCATAGAATTCGAAAAGAATCAAGATTTTCACATGAAGATAAAATTAGCAGAACTTCTCATAATTTCTTATTAATCTTAACACCCAAAAATTATCCTCTCTTTAGAACTATGAGGTTACAAGTATATATAAGCTTATGATGTGGAAGGCCTCATATCTCGAGCGAAATGTAAAAATACAAGTCTAAAAATAGCATTATACACTAATTCAAGCAAAATATGCATGTACTATATTGATTGCTTAAAATAGAATTATTCATCTAAAAATACAATATATAAATGCAATGTACCTAAGTTATAAGCCATCATTCCAACTCAATTGAAACATACAAACACATATTTATCATTAGTTGGTGTTGATGTGACATTGTTAGAATAACACTAACTATAACATAGTTGATGTGGAAGAAAATGAATTTGCAACTAAATTTGTGGATGGAATAGGTAATAACACTAGAAGCAAATTGTTTGTGATGTAGAGGTCGATGGAATGGTAATTGAACTTTATGTTGTGACTGGAAGTGGGACATAGGTAGGCCCAATCTATGTGTGTACCAATGTATATTTAAGAAGTTGAATTGCTTGTGCAGGAGCTGAAAATATTTTTACTATCATAGTTGTTTGCTTTGCAACCTCTATCTAGAGGTAAAGCACATAACTTGCTTGAAATTTAGTTTCTATAGTCTCAAAATCAAGCAAGGCTCTTTTGAATAACTAAGGGAGCTTGTCCATCAATTTATTGTGAATTCCCAATGCATCTTTGACCTCAACATGTAACGATTCAGTCCCCCAATAATCTTGTATCTCATAAAATTTACCTATTGTCTTATTTCATTTGTGGTTTTGTAAACCATACCTTCAATTTTTGCTCTAAAACTATCCAGAGCTACCCACAAGAGACTCTCAAAAATAAGCTTAGGCACTGATTGCCCCTGTGGTGTTATCACTTGAATCAATATTAAATTAGTAAGGATGGAGATGACTCCTCCTTCCTAGTTCACAAAATGTTGGACCAAACTATATCTCCTAATTCCATTCCAATAGGTTGTCACTCTTAGTAGTAATGTAATGTTGCACCCAAGCTACTTTACTGGTTGTTATTAGATTTAGGTGGTCATAAGCCCTATTTATCATTGCCTAGCTAACAAAATGTAATTTTCCATCAATATCTTTTATATTATTAAATAATGGGAGGATATCTCCCTATATTGGGCTAAGAAGTTGCCTTTATATACCTTATTGACCCAATGGTGTCAAATAATTTTCTGGCTACCTCTAAATGGCTTGGTCAAAAAATCTGAACAATTATTTAATGACTCCTCTTGTGTCATCCACAAAACTATATGGATCCTCTTTGATCATGTCAAGGTCTAAAGGGTTTAGCTTCTTTATCTTGGTCAGAGAGAAGATGTCTTCTCTTTGTTTTAACTCTATTTATTGGCCCTCAACTATCACAGTCTTCCTTTTGACATTTTTCAAGGTACTTGTCTACTTGTAAAAGTGGAACTTGAATATGGGTTGCTCATAGATGACCAAATATTTCCTTCATATTTTTTATTCTTATTGTAGTTGCCTAATCTATGAAGGGACTTCTAAGGCAACTTCTTGTTATGCTTGTGTTGTAGGCTAAGATGGTTGGAATGGTTGAATTGACTTGCCTCCTTGAGTAACTGGAGGGGATGACTAAAGAGGTAGCATAGATCTAGGATATGATGTTCTTATTATAAGGAAAGGAAGAATGACCTTCCTCCAACCATTAATCTACTTCTAGAGTGGTGTATCTATTATGAATGTATTCTTTACAACTTCCTTGTTGGTAGAAACCACTAGGGGGACTGATATATAAGCTTGACCAATTGGCATCTTTAATTGAGAGTTAATCTTAGGAGGAGTGGCCAATGTATCAAAAATGTAAGCAAACACTAATTTTTCAAAATGAACTCTAGTGCTAGACCTAGGGGTCTGAGAGGTGGTTTCACTAAAAAATCAATAGGTCATCAGGGTATTCAATAAAATTTGTAAATAGTTAGTAATGGAGGTATAAGTGACCCCAACATTCATATTTTTAGTGGCCATGGGAGTTGTAATAATATGATGAGATATGGTTTGTAATCTAGGAAAAATTGGTGATGCAATAGCAACCTAAGGCTGGGTTATTGAGCTTAGTGAATACAAAGAATCTAAAGAATCAGTTGCACTAATATAAATTATAGAGATTGTAGTAGTGGTCAAAGAATGTGGAATGATAGCACTTAAAATCATAGAGGGAGTAACTAGATTATTTGGTATTGTAGTTTCTTGAGGTGGAGAGATTAGAGGTGTACTTTAGGATGGCCCCTAAATTATAGTTTATAGTTGTGATTGTACCTCTCCTTATGCATCTCCTTCTTGGTTTGGTAATAACTCGGTATCAACTGAGTTACCATCTCCTCCACTAAATTTTTTTAGATTGAGATATTAATTTTATTCCCCTTGGTTTATTTTTTTCCTCAAATAACCATTCATCTTCTGAGTCAGATTTAGTTATCTCACTTATAAACTAGGATTCTTTGAACTCTATTCCAGAGATCTAGTCTGCTCCATTACCATCCTCTTTTATTCTTCCTCACTATCATAAAACTCAATAGGGTTTGTTCTTATTGTCCCTTTCCTTTTATTCCCCCTTATTTAATAACCTCATCTAGTTTTGTTTTCACTTCCTCATTTAGAGGAGAAATAAGTGGGGTATTGGGTTTCCTTATATAGGTCAAAATTGTTTTAGTAGAAGAAGAGGTTGACCTAGATAAAAGTGGAATGGGGGATGGATATGAAATAATAGCATAAAGTGATGATGGAATGGGAAAGGTAGGCATCATTGGTGGAATGATAGGTGGTGATGGAGTGACCAGATTAGTCACTACTAGGAGAATGATGGATGGTGAAGTATGGTACCAAGTAGGAATTGGCATTATTATTAATGATATCAAAGGAGAAGTAACCAGAATTTGAGGCAAAAAAGGGAAGAGTTACCTATTATTAAATAGTCAGGGGAGATAGGGGAAATATAAAGAATATATTTATTACTCCCCTAGGACTTACAAGCCTTTATTCTTCAAAAATATATGTTGTGGAGAGGCTATAGCAGTCGTATGTGAATGGGAGGTAGAAGGAATCTTAGCTCTTTGTTCAATATGAGCTACCCAAAATGGGCTAACTTATTCTTGAGTTATTTCTTATGCCTGAGGTGGGGACCCATGAATGGGTTTGGAAACTCATTATTGCTTATTAATCCTTTTGGCACCCTCCTTAGATATGGTAGGATCATCTTGAATCTTTTGCATTATTATCGTAGACATATTGGCTTAATGCATTTTGATAACAAACATAGAGTTATCTTTGGCATTCATAGACACATTGTCATGCTCATAATATTGGTGCCCGTAGTTAATTATTTCATTTTTATCATATTTCTTGAGGTTTCCTCTAGCCCCAATGCCTAAAAAGTAACTACTTGAACTCATAATGAGCCCTGATTTTCCAATAATTTACAGGTTCACCCACCTTATGTATGGCATTTGGCCAATACTGATAGGGGTGGGGTGGAGTGTTTCTTGTTTGTATTTATTCAACTTAGTGTCAATGATATCATCTAATTGATCAATAATTTCATACTCAATAACTTTATCTAGCATAATACTTTGTAAGTATAGCAAGTGTGCCTTTGTGCCCTTGATTATGATTATAATGTGCCCAAAACATAGCCAATAGTCACCTATTTTCCTAATAGTCTTATTTAAATGATTAAAAATATTGCACATGTTCTTTCCATAGATGGATCCATATACTATGGGATAAAATTCCTTTGTTATCCTTTTCATATTCCTCCTAAATCTATGTATATGAATAATATTGAACTCATCACATACCCTATTCTTGAGGTACTCAATAGATGGTTTCTAGGGTTGATCATAAGATGCATGCACATTTGCAATTACCATATCCACTATGTGGGACATCATATAAAATTTCTCATCTAGAGATTTATCAAGATTGGTGAGCTTTGAAATTAGATTAGAGCAAATGATTTCCCCTAGGGCTATAATTATGTTAGAATTAAAAATTATATCCAGTAAGGGGACCCATACCTCCTTGACATAGGTGATGGTTGAAACACCATATATCTTGTTTAAGAGAGCCATGGCAATTTTGATTCCTAACCTGAAGGTGATGATGGGAATAGTAGATGTAGGGCCTTGTACTATGAATATTCTTGAGTTACTAGCCCATTCCTACAACTTGGTAATGATTTTATGGTTTTGAAGCCATGATTCCACTGCATCTTACATGTATGGAATGTTTGGCATGGGAACCCTATAGTAACTTTCAAAGGCATTCCCACTGAAATACGATATCGATGTCTTTCCCAATATAAAAGATAATATTTTACTATAAACCTTACCATTGAAGAATAAATCATATAGTAAGTCAATACAGGGCATTACCTTTGGTTTAACTGCTACATTGTGAAGGCCTACTACATTAGTCTCTAGTAATCCGTATGTGTATCTTTACGTGAAGACATAAAGCTGGTCCTATAGTATATAAGGTTTGAATAATTTGAACTAGTAAAAAATCTTTGAATAATTTTTGAACTCATAATTCAAGGTTTTGAATCAAATATCATATCTATGAACTCATCTAGTCCTAAAATTGAGTAAACAAAGGGGATGGGGATGCGAGATGAGGATGAAAGAGTTATCAAAACTCTTTAGCCAAGATCTCTCCAATGGCTCATTACTAAAAGATTATGAAGCATAAAAAAGTATGTATATTATAATTGTTGACCAAATTTAACTTTTAGGTCAAATTGGGGCACCCCTAGGTAAAAAATTGACTTTTAGGTGTTTTAGGGGTATAATATACATGTCATAAGGTTTTTTATAGGCTAATTGATGTCATTTAATGTTATACTAGCCTTGGTCCTTAGTCATTTTAGTCATTTTGGGTCATTTGGAGGTCAAAAAAGCTACATTTAATGAGTTGTACAAATTTTTTGGGAAGTTTGAAGGGTAAAAAAGGTGATGTCAAATTGAATATGTCTTAGGATGTCTTAATCAACTAACATAACTGAAATATTGCAAGTTCTTCAGAAGAAAAGGTAGTTTTCTTAGGAAAAAAGAAGAAAATGGCACTTGTATGACCCATGGGGAAGTGTGCCATGTGGGAGAATATCATGGTATGTCTCTTCATCTTCCCTAATCTTAGTTCCATTTTTAGTTTTCTTTTGAAGTGTTATTTTTGGCCCAAAACTATTCTGCTCCTTTTTAGTCTTCTTAGCAAGCAGAAGTGACCTTCAGGTTTGTGCTTTGTATGGACTACTCAAAAAGTTTTAGGGTAAATGATTTTGGGAGGTTTTTTTCCACTTATATACCTTCATTTATATATAAATATTTTGAATAATGGTTACATTTTCTTCATAAAAAAACCTCATGAAATCGACTATACTTTTTTGCCTGTTGTTTCAAGCACCCTGTAGGTTTTACTCCATTTTTTGTAGGTCCATATGAACTAATTGGTGATATTGGTTATAGATTATTTTGGCTTAATCATCAACTTATCTCTGTGTTTTTTTATCATTTCATGATATTTTTATATGTAAATCATCTTAAGTTTCAAGCAGATGCATTATGTTGGTTACAAGCAATTTTTTCACCATGTTCAGGATTTCATGCTTTGAAAATGGATCTAGGGTTTGTGATAGGTTATTAATCAAGTTTATAATTTGGTAAAATGATATCATTTCATCTTAGGTTCATTCTCTAAATAATGTCCATGAAAGTGTAGTCTTTGAGAGTCATACCATCAATAGCTATAGAACTACCATACACAGTCAACTTAGAGCTATGCATAGTTCTAAATCATGTCCATGGAGCCATATGGAGTTTTAAAATGTTTATATATCTCTTTTAAACATTGAAAAGTGACTAGGTTTCCATATGGTGCAATAAAAGAGGATGGTTACAGTCATGGGTAACTTTTATACACAGTCTACCATTAGTGAGCATCTGCAAGTGCTTGGAAAAGAATTCCACTTTGAATAGGGTGTGGTTACATTTATTTCAGACCTTTTGAGATATTATGAGTACATTTGGTGTAATTGGAATATATATATAAACCATTGGTGGGCAAAGCAATGCATACTACCCAAGTTGTACTCATTGACTGTACATGGAGTGTAACCACCTACAGGGGGAAATGCAGAGAGTGAAGAGGCCAATTTGAAGAGTGAATAAGTTGTTAAACCCTTATTGAGGTCATGGTAAGATGGAAACATCATCACAGACTTTTTAGAAGTGATATATGGCTAAACCAAGTTGAAAACCAACTCCATGGATGATGACTGAGTTTTGGCCCTTTGTCCCCAAAATTGCAAAATAGAGGTCCAAGGGTATTTTGGAAGGACCATGTAACAAAGTTGAAATAGATTTTAAGAAATAATAATTACTTTTTTTTTATCCCTATCATAGGACAAGATCCTTGCAAAATTTGAAAGACAGAGGGTTAGTGGAATATAGTCATTTGGGGCCTCAAAATTTCCTACAAAACACTAAATTCTTTCAATATTGTCTACAGGTTAAATGTCCAAAAGAGGCCTCTTTAACCAATGTTGAAAATTGGGCATTACTTCCATGATTAAAAGGTTCTAATGGATAAAATTTACCTCTTGTGACATAAATATCATCAGTAAGAGATGACATCTGGTTTTTGTCCATCATTCACATCTACAATCTGTACATAGGTCTTGAAATATCCACCTACAACCAAAGAGAAGGTTCTCACATTGTCATCAACAAGGACTTAAGAATGGAACACATACATTTCTATATGGGATATGATTCCAAGTGTGTCAAGAGATTTATGGGTAATAAAAAACCTTTCCAAATATAATATTCATATATAGGGGTCCCTTCAGGTCAAAACATGCACTTACAGCCAACTTTAGGTGATTGTCTCAATCAGGTAGTGAACAAGTTTAAAATCCTAGGAGATAGTCTAACCCAAGTTTGAAGCTGAATTCCAATTTCTAATAGATGATCATGGAATCATTTAAGTGGGCTTATGCAATTTATTTAAATCTTAAACTTGCAAGAACACCAACAGGAGGTAATTTGCACCTACAGGTAGGGAACACACAGTCTTCACTAAAGGGAAAGGGTTCTAAGGGTTAAAGTGTATGTGGAAGAATTTAATGAATGAATAGAGTAAAAATTGTGTTTATAAATTAAATTATACCATAAAAAACCATTCTCAATTCCTAATTAATGGAAATTACACCTACAAGTACACTCAAAAAAGCAAAAAACACAATCAAGAATAAGAAACTCAGTCTTGTAAATTCAAGAGTATGGAGGATGCTTTAAAGGTCAAGGTGTTGAATTGAGATTTTAAACACTCTATCATGACCATTACAACATACACAAGATTTTTATAGTGTATATAGAACATGGAAAAGTCTCAAATAAGAAAAGACACAGTCCATAGTCTTAAACCTTGCACAATCCCTTTTCTAGCAAGTTTGTTTTGGTTTTTAGGGAGTTGAAAGAGTAAAAGGAATGATCAGAGGTTGGAATTTGTTGTAAATCATCCTTAAAACTTGTATAATCACTTGAAACATTTTTTTTCTTGATAAAATAGGGTAAATTCCCTTTATTTTGTCTCAGATAGAGGGCACTTTCCCCATGATAAACCATGCAGTCTAATCAAGTGAAGAGAAAAGCATAAACCAAAAGTTATAGGAGCCTTGTAGGAAAGTGTGTAAATATGAAACACTTATATTAAAACATTAATAGCCTTTAAATAAAGGGTGAAACTAAATATGGTATCCCAAATCATCAAATTTGTAGACAGGGCTAGTCGACATGGTGAGGCCAAGTGCCCAAATATAGGGTCACTCACACTTCTAGCCCTAATAATTATTTATACCTTGTTGGAAAAATTTTATGGAATCATTATATAAGTTTATAATCCATTGGTATGTATAGGAACCATAAAAAACTCATGTTGGGCTCTAAGGCATAAACAGAGCTACTAAGAATGACTAGGCCTAGCATCTAAAAATGGGGTCAACTTCATACTTGGTTTTAGATGATCACTCAAACCTATTATATCATGCATATGGAGGAACATTAGATGTTTTAAATATTTTTTAAGGAAAATAAAACATTAAGGAAGACATTTTCGGCCCAAAACCAATGCAGACCTATAAGGAACAAGGAAAGGAGCTTGATAGGGCAAGAATGAATGCTCATATCTCTTCTGATGCTATGCATGGGAGTCTAAGGAGTTTGGGGATGTTTATTAGGGTATTAAAATATGAATTTGTGGAATTTTTTTGCAATTTTGACATCAAAAATTTATGAACAAACCTTAAGAATGAAAACTGCTCAAAACCCTTGCAAACCCTTCTTAGTGACCAGTCTGGAGAAATGGAGATGGAAAGCTGAATTAATGGCACATTTTGACCATGAAACCTATTTCAAATTTAAATTGACTCTATCAATATTATCCCAATTCTTTTTTTATGTATGAACTTGTCTGGACAAGATGTAAAAGAGGGTATTTTTGACTATTATTTGTGTTTTGTAGATTCTATAAGGATTCAAAGGATGAAACCAACTTTATGAAGAATATTTAGACTTATGATAACTTTAAATGATCATTTTATTCCTTATAAAATATTATAAGTGTGAAAACAATAACTTTCATCTTAGCCAATCAAAAATTAGCATATTGGACAAGCTAGTGAGAAGAGTGGAGATCTTCAAGTAGACTGATTTTAAGGTGTTCTTGATGCCTCTAAGCTCATGAAGGATCTTTAAACTTGTCATCCACTCCCTCCCATGGTTTTTCATGTAAAAATAATTCCTTTTTGGAGGCCAAGTGTGTAGGGTTCATGAAGGAAGAGTTTTTTGGATTGTAAAAGATGATAGTTCCTTTCAAAATGATTATAAAGGACCAGGCCTAAAACCAATGCATGGAGAGGCATGTTTGAAAAAATTTCCATTAATTCCAATAATTTTACCTATTCTTAATCAATTATGAGTTTTTCAAATAGGGCTAACCATAAAGGCAATTTTTTTGAGCCAACACAAGAACTTTCATGCCACTTTTCATGAAATTTATGCCTTGAATTGACACTTAAGATTCTTGACCTTGCATGTTTCATCCCATATCATTTTATCATGCATAATTAACTAATTTTATCAGATTTAAAAGTGTCCTTGTGACCCTTGGACTTCTATATTCTCCTCTCTCTCTCTCTCTCAAGCTCTATAAAAATTAGCCATTTTGGCCATTATAATCTAGGCTCCACTTGAGTATGGAGAAGCCCTAATCAAATGCATACCATTTAATCAATAATACTAATTATTTTTACCTCTTCATTATTTTTCTTATTATGTTTTACTTGAATTTTGGATCTTGATTAGTGAAGACTATAGATTCCTTAGCATGTTGTCTCATTCTTGCATCCTATTTGCAGTTGGAAAGCTTCTTCTTGTAGGGCATGTGAATTGTTTTAGGAAATTTAAAGGATTTATTTAGTCTTTTAATTAGTACCATTCAAGGCCTCTTGTCTAGTCCTCCTATATTTTCACATTCATCCATAACCTCACAATATAACATTGATGTGAGAAGATGTTGATTGGAGAAGTGTATGTTTCAATTTGTCCTTTGTTCTCATGTGTAACATGATGTTGGTTGGAAGTCATCAATATATTTTGGTGCATCACCTCCCTTAGGTTAGTTTTCTTTCAGTTGTCTCTCTCCCTTTTCACCCCCAAAAGTTAAGTGTAGTGGTAATCTAAAGTGGTACATCAAGGGAGCTAGCCCTATCTAGAGATTCACCTCATCCTTAGGCTACCCACAAGCCTAGAGGTTTTTTCATTGTGCCACTTGGGTGATGATATATTTTCCATCTCCTCAAAGTGTGAAAATCTAAGTGATAATATTTTTTGGCATGCTCAATGTGACTCTTGGTCCAAGAAGTTGAGAGATTTTTGGTGTTGTATCTCAACAATCAGCGTTTGGAGGCATTTGTCCAAGCATCAATGGAGACTCCAAAGATATATCAATTAGTCAAGTAGCCCAAGTTATCCTTTAAAGATATTTGGTAGAATTTTCCTTTGTGTTCTTTCTTTCAATGAAATTTCAAGGCTATTTCTTGTGTTGAGCACTATTTTACACAAGTTGGTGAGACATTTCAAGCTTGTGTCATTCCCTATCAATATGAACAAGTTCTTAATCAACCTTGTCATAAAGTATAACAACCTTGTCATAAAGTATAACAACCTTGTCATGAAGTGTACCAGCCCTATCATGACTATCAGTCTTATATCCAACCTCCTCAATATCTTACTTCTCCTAGTCAACCTAACCACTTCTCAACTCCATCCATTTCCACCTTCAAGCAAACACTTTTGGGCTATGAGAGATACATGTTAGAGCTTGATAGTCTAAGGGGATGTGGTCAAGAGGTTCCTAGTAATCTTATTAATAAGGTGAGATGTTCCTTAGAGTTGGTCAAAAGAGACTTTGTACCTATTAAGAGAGTTAATTGGCAAAGGCTTACAAGTGAGATGCTTGATGTGAGTGGCCTAGTTTCTTCCTTAGAGGATAGGCTAAGAGTTCATGAAAGGCAACCTTAGAAAACATATCAGCCTTCATATAAACTTCCCCAAGTTTCCTATCAGCCATATTTGATCTCTACTCATGATCCCAATCAAGGATATCAAAGTCATCATTTTGCCATTCAGTTGGAAGAGAGAGTTGAGAAGATAAACCTTGTGTTTGAAGCAAACTTTGATAGGCAAATTAAATTGGCTAATATACATATGCAAAAAACCATGTTATAATTTAAGTAAGTGGAGTTAAATACCTCATTTCCCTCTCACATTACATCCCCACCACCTCAAAAAGAGACTCATAATCCCAACACCCTAAGCTAAAATAAGATAGTGGAGGCATGGGGAAAGAAAGAAGAGAAAAGTCTTGACAAAGAGTATGAAGTTGAGAAGGAGATTGATCCTATAAAAACCCCTTCCACCCTTCCTTAATAAAATAATGCTGATGCTAACATCCTAAGCTGGAGAAATATAGTGGAATCATGGGGGAAGAAAGAGGATAGAAGTTTGGTTGATAAGGAGTGTGAAGTTATGAATGAAATTGATCATTTAAAAGTTCCTCACACTATTTCATAAGAAACTTCTAGTGTTCCATGTCAGCCCTCATGCATTCCTTGTCCTCATGAATACTCATATGAACTTCAAGAAAGACTTTTCCAAGAGAACCTAGCCAAGCAAATTGAAGAGTTAGAGGAAAAGATGAAAATGTTAAGTCAAAGTGTGATGTAAGGTTTAGACCCAAAAGAAGATCCTATGCCTAAACACTCCCCATCCACCCTTACTCAAGAAGGTCCTCAAGATAAATTAGATGTGAATTAATTTGTTTTCAAGTGTAAAGAATAAAATCAAGTTGTTTTAGCCCAAGGTCTACCTCCCCTTCCTCAAGAGCTTCCAATATAATCCCCTACATTCCATTCCCAATCTGATTTTGAGTTATGTGTGCCACCTCCACCAACTAGTTCATCTTATCCTCACCCCATCACCCTTTGCCTTGATGTACCTATGGTATGGGAACATAAATAGGATCAGTTGGTTAACAAAAACTTATAACTCTTTCTTGAATAAAGTCTAACTCATTGGCAGCCTCATTGGACTAAGTCATAAGACTTCAAGATGCCTAGTCTTGGAATCACAAAGAAGTAAATGGAAGATATTGAAGCCCTTGAGAATTAAATTCATGATGTGACAGGTGAGACACAATTTGAGAGATCTCAATAGGTCCTAAGTGTTGATTAATAGGTGAGCCATTATGTTGAATCTTCTTGTTTGATTGGTGATGAAGAATGCCTTCCTTGTGTTGAAGAAAAAATCTTGGATGAAGACTTTTTAGATTCTAAGGAAGAGGATGAATGAGATTCTCTTATTGTTTCCCTTCATGATTCTGATAAAAATGAATATGAGGACTTGTGGTATAATTTTGAAAACATTTGCAATGATTTTGAGTATCTCAAGGGGTCTACCATTTCATTGGAGTTGATTACAAATGATGATGATCAAGATGAAATTGTCCAACATGTCAAAAATGGTAAAGAATAAGTTCTTAATCAGCCTATAGATGAATTTTTTGAAGTAATTGGAGTAGGATTTACTCCTGTTCAAGGAGGTTATGCTCTGGTCAAAGATGGAGAAGGCAGCTTTGGCATCTAAGTAAGTATGCAAAGGAAAAGTAATCTTTCAAATTTATCCTTTCAAGAAGCATACACATTTAATGATGACATGTTTGAAGTCATAAATATGGTATATTATCCTCTCAATTATTTTTTAGAAACACATCAACTCTTGAAGGATGTAACAAGCTCCTATTGGCCTCAATCTTCTAAGGAACAAGAAACCAATCCTCCTGAAGCCATGCCTACAAAGAAGATGCAAATTGACTATGAGATGAAGGGTAGCCAAAATTATGAAGTATGTGAACATGTTCAAAATGAATATATATACATTAGATACCTATTTAAGGATGATCTACTTGAGAGTAGATCAATTAAAGTGCCAAAAAATAGGTCTAATCCACAAAGCATTCAATCCAAGGAGAAACATGCTTGGCACTATGTTTCATCTCACCATGAAGATGATTCAAGAAGATTTCATTTTGTTCCTAGAAATGAGGTTTTTTACTTTCTATTTGTGCATAATAGTTTGTTTTTTTATTCCCCTAAGTGCCTTGAGCACATGTGTGTGTGTGCCTTGTTAGTTTGTTGCCTTATTTTGTGTGTGTCCTTTACTTTGTGTGGTTGAGGTAATTAGTGGTCTTGTATTGATGGTAAATGTTCATGGTTTCCTTGCTTGTATTAGAATTAAAATGAATCCTTAATCCCAATTCAATTATAAGGCTACTGGTCTAGTTAGCATATTAGCCATGTTACCCCTATGAGTCACCAATTCGTTAACCAATTTTAATTTTTAGGTCAAATTAGAGCACCCCTAGGTAAAAACATGAATTTTAGGTATTTTATGGGTCTAATATAGATGTCAAAAGGTTTTTTATAGGATAATTGATGTCATTTAATATTATGCTAGCCTTGGTCCCTAGTCATTTTAGTCCTTTTAGTCATTTTGTTCATTTAGAGGTCAAAAAAGTGTATTTAATGAGTTTTACAGATTTATTAGGAAGTGCGAAGTGTTAAAAAGGTTATGTCACATGACATGTGTCCTAAGATGTCTTAATCAATTGACATAATTAAAATATGGCAGGTTATTTAGAATAAAAGGTAGTTTTCTTGGGAAAAGAGAAGAAAATGGCACTTGTACAACCCATGGGGAAGTTTACCATATAGGAGAAGATCATGGTATCTCTATTTAGCTTTCCCTATCTTATTTACATGTTTTTTTTCTCTGGAATTTCCATTTTTTAACCAAAACTATTCTGCTCCCTTTTAATCTTCTTGGCAAGCAGAAGTGACCTTCAAGTTTGTGCTTAGTACAGATAGCTCAAGAAGTTTCAAGGAAAATTATTTTGGGAGGTTATTGTATACTAAAATAAATTAATTTACAAATAAATATTTTGAATAATGTTGGTCTATGCTTCATGAACCATCTTCATGAAGTTGACTATACTTTTATGTCTATTGTTTCGAGCACCCTATTGGTTTTGCTCCATTTTTGGTAGTTCCATATGAACCAATTGGTGATTTTGGTTCTAGATTATTTTGGATTCATCCTCAAATACTTTACATGATTTTTTTCACATTTCATTAAGTTTTGATATGTAAATCATCTTAAGTTGTAGGAAAATGCACTATGCTAGTTATAGGTAATTTTTTCACCATGTTCAAGATTTCATTCTTTAAAAATGGATCTAGGGTTTTTGATAGGTCATTATTCATGTTTATTATGTCTTCAATGATCTCATGTCATCTTAGGTTTATTCTCCTTGTAATGTCCATGAAAGTGCAGTCTTTAAGAGCCATATAGTTAATTACCATATAACGACCATACATAGTCAATTTGGATCTATGCACAATTATAAATCATGTACATGGAACCATATGGAGTTTTAAAATGTTTATATCTCTCTTTTAAACATGGACAAATTACTAAGTTTCCATATGGTTGAATAAAAGGGGATGGTTGTAGTCATAGGCAACTTTTATACAGAGTTTGCCATTAGTGAGCATCTACAGGTGCTTGGAAAAGAATTCCACTTTGAATAGGGTGTGGTTACATTTTTTTTAGATCTCTTGAGATGTGAGGAGTAAATTTTGGGTCATTGTGATGAATATATAATCCATTGGTAGGCAAGGCAATGCATACTACCCAAGTTGTACTCACTGATTGTACATGGAGTGCAACCACCTACAGGGGGTAATGCAGAGAGTGAAGAGGCCATTTTGAAGTGTGAAATAAGATTTTTAACCCTTATTTATGTCATGGTAATATGGAAATATCATGATAGACTTTTTGGAAGTGATAGATGGCCAAACCAAGTTGAAAACCACCTCCATGGATGACTGAGTTTTAGCCCTTTGTCCCCAAAATTGCAAAATAGAAGTCCAAGGGTATTTTGGAAGGACCATATAATAAGGTTGAAATAATTTTAAGGCATCCTAATGACTTGGTTTTTTATCCATATCATAAGACAATATCCTTGTAAATTTTGAAAGATAGAAGGTTAGTGGAAGATAGTCATTTGGGGCCTCAAAATTGCCTACAAAACACTAAATTCTTTCAATAATATGTATAGGCTTGAGTCCAAAAAGAGACCTTTTTCACCAAGGTTTCAAATTGGATATTACTTCCATGATTATAAGGTTCTAATGGTTGGAAGTGACCTCTTATGACCTAAATATCATCAAGTGGAGATGACAACTAGTTTTTATCCCTCATGCACATCTGTAGTCCATACACATGTCCTAAAACATCCACCTGCAGCCAAAGGGCAGGTTCTCACATTGTCATCAACAAATACTTTAGCATGGAACACATACATTTCTCTATGGGAGATTATTCCAGGTGTCAATAGATTTATGGGTAATTAAAAACTTTCACAAAAATAATTTTCATATACAGAGGTCCCTTCAGGTCAAAACATGCACTACATCCAGCTTTAGGTGATTTTCTCAATCAGGCAGTGAACAAGTTTGAAATCTTAGGAGATAGTCTAACCCAAGTTTTAAATGGATGAATTATAATTATTTCTATATGATCATGGAGTTTGTGTTACCTATGAGGGGGTCTGACCTCCTACCAGACCAGACCTCACCCTCCAAAATCTCACAAACTAAAGAGATAAGGTACATGAAAAACAAAGAATAATCCCTCAATAAATGCTAACAACATAGAAAAATGTGTCACCACAAACTATAATCACAAATTAGCACAACTAATGTGAAGAAACCACCTAGAATGCAGCACTTTATATTTTAGTGTAGTTTGCAATGTAAATAGGCTCAATACATGGGAAATTGAAATTATGAACTTTTGCAAAAAATAGTACTTGATTCAAGATACCAATCAAAAGTTATTAAGCAATTAAATTCCTATCAATAAGGCCTATTTAATAAAAATTTGCACTAAAATTTTTAAAAAATATACTGCAACTAAGGTGTACCTAGCCTTCCAACACTCGTTGGAACCAACACAAAACTAGGAATCTTCTCAGGTCAACAAAAGGCAAAACCCATTCCCCTATACACCCGTATAAGATCTAAAGTGATAAATAGATTCACTTTAAGAGGTAAATACATAGATGATTAAAACACACCTAATAAGGCTATTTAAATCTAAATTAAAATAGCTTTAATTGTTTTAGGGTTCATTGAATTAAAAAAAAGTTATTAAGGCAAAGATGCCTCTCTTTGCCAACATTAACTAGATAGATGGTAGGCCACATGAAGATTATAGGACATTGACTAGGCTTTATATGAAGATCAGGGTGAATAGTGGTGACGTGAGCAAAGATACTCAAGCCATCTAATGCTTAGGTCATGGAGTAGCGTGGCCTAGCCATTATTCTATAAGTTCCTCATCCCTTAACATGGCATGCCTTCCCATGCGTCTTCCCTATTGTGTCTCCACACCTTCACTAGTGTATAGGTCACTAGTATCCCACCATATGTTATGCATGCTCCTTGTAAACCTCCTTGGATCCTCTAAAAACATACATCTTAGATAGATCAAAAAATCCTAGCTCATACACATGCACCTGCATCACCAACCCTACAAGCACATACTCTAATATAAAATTGATCACCTGACTCAGCACTAATTTCACATACCCTAACTCCCCCTTAATAACACATGTATCTATAACAAATAGAAATAAGGGTGGTAAGCCCTTGTCACCTAAAATTTCATACTCAATTGTCATGTACTGAGGAGACAATTCTACTAGCACGTTATTCTCGTTGATCATGATATAGTGATGGGGGAAATTGTTATACTGGTAGGAAAAGGTGAAAATCTAGTTCTAATGAAAAACAAAATCAATCCAATTGATCTATCAGATCCAACTAATGCAAATAAAAAATTAAGATCTCAATACACAAATCAAATGCCAGTCAACTAGGTGACTATTTATAAGTGCATGGTATATGTTAAATATTTGCTAATAATATTGAAAGACATCATGGGTTGAGTAATATCTAATTTTAGGTTGGATCTGATGCCATGTAAGAGTTATCAAAACTCTTCAACCAAGATCTCTCCAATGGCTCATTACTACAGCCATTGATGCTTCAGCATATACTCAGAAGAAACCAATTGAAAAAACAATTATTATACTCAAATGATATGCAAAAGATTATGAAACATAAATAAACATGTTTATTACAATGTATATCACTTGCTTATATACGTAAGGCAAAATATAATGTAGGATAAACTAGGCAATGTGGGACTAAACCCCACATAAGACAAAACTGGGTAAACACAAATACCTAGAGCCTAGCAAGCATGAGTAATATACTCTAACTGAGGACATCATTTATGTCATCTATAAACTCTTTTTTGCTCTATGAAAATCTTGAAAATTCTTGGTTTCAATGAAGCTTTGGATTCATAATTTGCACTTGGACTTAGGATTCACAATACTTTGGATAGCTTAGAGGCAATGTAGTTAGACTGAGTATGGAAATTCAAAATATATTGGTTTGGTTACGTTAGATACAAGAATTAAATGCATTAATTCTCTAGTTATTGTCAATTAAGAGTATCTATGACTTTTAATTCTAGACATTTTCATTTAAATTTCATAGAACTAACTTCCATGGAATTTTAATGCCATGTGTTTTCTTTTGTAAGTTCTCATATGCTTAGTCATTTTAATATGAAAGTTCTCTCTTTTCCAATCTTTCAAACTCAACCCTAGTGTCTTTGTTATTTTCTTAAATTTCTCTAGAGGACACGTGTCTATTTGTCTCCATTCCACTAATGGTTGAGGTGTAATTTATTTGTACTTTATTTATCTAGGTCATGGGTTAGTGAGATGGTGACAAGTGTTAGGATCTCACTATTCTAATGTATATCTAGGTTTTATGGATTGTACGTATCTTGAGGTCCTTTAGGTGAGTGGGATGGTAACATGTGGATGGATCTTATTGATTTTGTTTAATCAAATAACCAATAACCCAGATAATCAAATGAATTTCCCAAGTGTTAAACAAACTCTTTTGCATTCATGCTTTCCAAAATTCTAAAATCATAGGCTTTTACTTTAGAGGACCTTCAAAGAATATTTTGTTAGTATTGTGACCCTATTTGAAATTTTTAAAATGGGGTGTGTGTGTGTTAGGGCATGACAACAAGAATAGGTGGATGGACTATGGTTGTAGACACAGTCGCTACAACTGACTATAAAGAGAGGGTAATATTAAGCCTCTATGGGTAGTGTTGTATGTCCTCATGATAGATCACAACCTTAATTCATTTTTTGTTTTTTGTATCATTGTGTATCATGATGTATATAAAGATTTTGATTTTTTTTTTTTTTTTTGTGTGTGTGTATGTGTGTGTGTGTGTGTGTGCGCGCGCGCGCGTGCGTGCGTGTGTGTGTCTGTGTGTGTGTTTGTTTCTTATGACTCATAGATGTATATTGATGTATTTTCTTTTTAGTACATGTGATCATGATTTATTATGCTATGTGAAAATATAGACTGTATGTTTTATTATTATTTAGAAAATGTGAGTGAATGCATGGTTAAAAAGAGAGATAAATGTCAAAAAATTGTAAGTAGATATAAACTTTTTGAAAAAAATCAATAAATTGTATAAATGAATGTAAAACATGTCATAAAGAATGAGGTATTGGAAACTATGTAATAAAATGAAATTAAATTTGTAAATGTCAATTAAAGATGTAAAATCAAATTAAAAATAATTAATTAATGAAAACATGGAGAAGCTTACAATAAATAATTCAGATTTAATGCTTGTGCTAGCATGTGATGGGAAAAAACTATGATCATCGCATGACATGTGAATGATGGTGATAATGAGATATGAAAAGGTGTTTATGGGGTAAGCCTAGTCCTATCTGTGGTCTTACACTATAACTCAAGAACTAAGCCAAGAGGTAGAATAAGGTGGGTATTTGTGAGGAAAGCTTAGTATTATCCAAGGTCTTACACTGCAACTCACAAAGGAGAAACCAAAATGTGTAAAATGTGATTAAGCATGTGATCAACTAGATGTGATATCCATCAAGGGGAATATCAAGGATTAATAGAAAATGAAAATGGAAGACTAAAGCACTTCATTAGTGATATATAAATCCTTAGCAATGATGAGACACGCTAAACAAGTATGTTAGTGCTAGGAATTATGGACATTAAGAACCTATGACACTCTAACTAGTGAACATAGAGCTTGGGATAATGAATGAAGTACATAGATCATCCCTTGAAGGCTATATGTAAGAAAATTAAAATGGGTTTACCTTCACACAACATCTTATACATTCCTTAGGACCTCTTATAGAGATATAGGTCTATTGTGAAGATTGGGTATTTGTGTGAAAAAGTAGGTGGCACTAGATGATGAAATGAGACCTCATATCCTAGTCTATTGGCCTACTACACCCCAATGGACCTCATATTTATTAAGAGGGTAATTTTGGAGTTTCATTTTAGACTAAGATAAGAGATGTGCCAAGAGATCACATATTTTGGTGTGATATGAATTGTTAAGATTATAATTACCTTTTGGTCATTACCTTTTGTTTTATTTTACAATATGGATTTTAAATATTTATGTCATTTTTTATTCCTCCTCCATACAGATTCAAAATACCAAACATAAGTGAAATATTTGATAAACATAAGAGATCTTATACTCATTCACTAGAGAAGAGGACTAAAGATCATGGTATCAAAAAGTTCCTAAAATTGCTCACAAGTAAGTGTGTAATATCAAAATTGACCTATGTATGCTTCTATTGAATGGAAATAAAAAGGAAATATGGATATTGTAAAAAATAAGTTCATGTAATTAGTAGTAAATGATGGGTATATTTTTAGTTGATCACCAAGATGCAAGGTAATGTAATGGAAATGATGTGAGCTATATTAAATATACCCAAGCCACTTGCAAACTATACAATCTTACCAAATAAAAATCACAAGTACCTATGAAAGTAATAATCATCTCAAAAGAGGGGAAAATAAGGAAATGAAATTGAAACTTGATAAAGAGGACCCAAACGTGTTTATTCAAATTATAATGTTGAAAAACATGGAATAAATCATAATATAAATGTGAAGTAAAATGTTAAAAAATGAATTGAAAACATAATGTAAATGAGGTATACACCACAAGGCATCACCAATTCCCATAATAAAATGGAAACATCAAATCCAATCATATGATAATGTGAAGAATAATATTATATGTGACATAGATGTGCTCACAAATGTGGATAAATATCCTGACATACATCATCAATAACATCTAATAAATCCTATTATAATTGATAGCTAGCTCTAATCATGGTCTCATTGATCTTCCTAGAGAGTCATGTGAGGACTTCCTAATGCACAAGCTCTATGGAGAAAGTAAGAGAGTGGGAAGGATGAGGAGGTGGATGTGGTACCTTCTATGAGAGGTAATCAATATAAGGAATATATACTAGAATATTATTGATATACTCTGATCTATGAGAATGCATGGGTCTAAGAGAATGTTAACCCTTCATCCAAATATTATCCTACTAATGTTGATACAAAGGTGAAGGTGTATGTCTTGTAAAATCACTAAAATGTAGTTGGAGTAGTCTACATCAATCTATATGATGTGTAGTACACTCATGCCAAATGTAATATACTTCCCCACGTTTGGAAATATATTAAAGAGATATATTAAGAGGTTATAAACTTTTATTGGTATAATTTTGTGTTATTTTAAGATGTAGTGCATCAACGTAATGTCGAATCTGTCAGCAGTGTGTTAAAGTATGTGTAGTCATGCCATGGAAGTAACAAGTACACCTGAGAGTAACCAAGTGATGAGGTTTACTATCTATGGTAGGAATAGAGTTATGTCTACTGGTGTTCTAATAATCTCTATTATGCTCAACAATCCTTGGCCCAATTACTAGCTATCTTATGAAACTTGCAATATGGTTCATCTGCCCATCGTTTAGGTGGAGACTCAAGTTTTATCATGGGTAAAACCTCATCATGTAAATCATCATGATCCATGAATTTATGAGTAGGTTCCTAAGTGTGATCTATATTTGTAATAGGTATAAATAGTGCAGGTCAGAGGAATGTATCCAACATATATAGGGGAAGCTTCTCGAAGGATTATAAGATCTAAAAAATCCATAAGGTCATGTCATGGCACGATCTAGGAACATACATATAAGAGGCTCAAAGGCGACTAAAGTAGAGTGAGTAAAGGTTGGTAGTTAATCCATTTAAGACCTGTGAACATCAATGGAAGAATAAATAATTTCAAGTATATTAGAAGGAGAAGATATTATATATATCAAGTGAATTACAGGTACATGTAAAGTAAACTCATAATAATGTTGTAAATAATATCTATAACAAAGGATTTTTGCATCTTTGGATTGAGCATAGCTAGCTAATAATGGATCATCGAGTGAATATCCATCATCATAATTAGGTGTATGAATATCAATAGTACAAGCATTAATGATTATATCAATTTAAGAAGCATGAGGATGTGATTATTTAGGCCTAAATATTAAGACAATAATACCATTTGTTGGTTTTTGATGAGACCTAGCTAGTAAATAAAGAGGTGATTAAGCAATCATATGTGAATGGAGATTGAAAGTTTTTATTTTTAAACTAATATAACTGGGTTCTTCATCCTCAAAATATAATAGTTTGGGAGGGATGTTGCCCATAAGTTCAAGATGTTCATTATAACCACAATTAAAATTGATGGGATAGTTAAATCATTGATATTCATGAAAGGGGATGCTAGGAAAAGGTTCAAGGGTAGGTATTTTAAAAACACAATGATCTTGGAATTGTTAAAAATTCCAAGGATTAGTGTCTCCTCGAATCTTATATGTAGCACCATTATGAGGAAATTTGACACATTAACATGCTAAAGAGGCAATAACTCTCATCTGATGTGTCCAAAATCACCCAGGTAAAATATTATATCATAAAGGGAAATTAAAAATCATGACCTTGAATTTAACTATGATAGGAGGGATTATGATTGGAAGCCAAAAATAGCTAAGGAGAGGCATTTGTCTTCAATCATAGCCTTATAAATTAGTTTGGGTAGATTTAAGATTGTATTCAGAGTATCCAAGAGTCTTAATGAAGTCAAGGAAAATAACACAAGTGTCAAATCTTTCATCGATTAGGGCATGTTTGACTTGAATATCACCTATTTGGATACTAATGAGTAAAGGAGGATCATCCACATGAAGTAATATTTCATCTAGAATCATTAAAGCAATGAGAAATTTGAGTGAGAGATAAATATATACAATTTATTCAATGCGTATAAAAATATCATCAGATTGTTGAATAATATTATCCTCAAACCCATACCAGTTATCTTTTTGTTCCATATGTTGAGGTCGATGGATGCTCATTTCAAAAAAAAAAATTTAATAAAATATTATGATGATGAGGGGAAGTCCTCATGAGTTCTAGAAAAATAATTTGATATAGGAGGTGAGAAATTTCAATTATAGGATCCCATTCATCATATCCATTTAGAATTGTATCTAATAAAGGTGCATAATCTTAAATCAACTTCATAGAAGGAGTGAAAGTACATTTAAATTGAAGATGATTGGTAGTATGTTTTTTGGTCTTGGCTGAAGTAGGTTATCCAAGTTGATAAAATTACATTGATATGGTTTATGCCATTTGTGGCATAGTTGAGTTAGTAACTGACTCTCTTGAGGTAGTTGGTGCTATGAGGGAAATGTAGGCACAAAAGTAAATTGACTAGTAGTGTTTGAAGTAGTTAGGTCTAAGTGGAGAGAATATGACGGTATTAGATTAGAAAATGTTGTATCAATAGAAGAGTGAGAATCAAATTATATCATGTTATTTGATACAGTTTGGATAGATGGTAAGGGAGTGGAGTGTGTTATGGGATTAGGAGGTGTTTTTACATATTCAATTCCATGAAGTGAGATAGATAAGTATCTTAAATGGTGAAAAAAGTGGAAAAGTTATTATAATTAGAGTGTGGATAGGGATCAATATATGATACTACACCCCTCATGTTGATCATGTTGACTACATTTTCCACAACATTGGAGGTAGGAATTTGAGTATTATTAGATTGATGTTTGGAAATTGGATCTTTATAGATATCAATATGAACATTAGATTTATTAAGAGCTTCCTAGTTGACTCTAGAATCATGAGGTTTACCTACATTTTCATATGTTTGTTGACATTCATGAATCATAGTTTCATGATCAAAATTAGGACCAAGGATAAATTCAAGATAAAATTTCCTAAGTTATATGTAGGTTTTAAGAGAATGTCCCCGACTTGTATGATACCAACAAAATTTGTGTGGATCATACCAATGTCTGGTATGGAGAGTAATGTCAAGTTCTCTTGTTGAAGATTTAGGAATACATTTTTGTATTTATGCCATGTAAAGAGGTTTATGAACATCAACATAATTTACATACAACAAAGATGAGGAAGGTAGCTAGGAGGAACTTTCCATGAAAGTTGGGGAAGGAGTTGCCTCATTGGAGCCATTGGAAAGAATAAAATGAATAGTGTGTATAGAATCATAAGTGTCTATAATACCATCATTGGTATCATGTTTATTTTTAGATATCATAAGCATATGAGTTCGCGTTGAGGTTGGGAATGCTTGAATTCTCTTATGAGAAAATCTTGATGTTTAGCTTGATTAAGGGCTTCTTCCAAAGATTTTGGAGAGAAATTCCTAACATGATATTGGATTTTGGGATGAATATCATTAATGAACAAATGGAAGATGTTATCTTTTGACATGTTTTGTTTAGCTTTGTTAGATAGTGTAATGTTCCCTTCTCAGGCTTAGTCAGTTTGGTGATCGTTAGCCTATTTCATGAGTTCTTGTGGGCTAATTGGTATTGCTAAGGGAATTCTAAAGATCTTAGAGAGCACAGGTTTAATTTTTCTTGGTATCTTTTTGTGGAAATAATCTTAATAGGTAGTATGGATTAGTATGTCACTTTTAAAAGTGAATTATGACTTTTGGTGGCTTCTTTAAACTTCTTGGACAAGCAGTCTATTTTTAGTAAGTCACCTGGTTAGCTTTGATCATCATATTGTATCTCTACTATCATCTCAATATGATCAAAGTTTGATTTTGATGCCATTTTAGTGATTTTTGAAAATTGGATGAGTTATTGAGTTATTAATTAATATTTCACTAATGTTGTCTAATGTTGAGAAATAATTAAAATGATAACTTAGTGTAATAGCTCGTTGGAAAGGTGATTAAGTGTTCTAAAATGTTGGATGCTTAGATAAGGGGATTTTGCACATGAAATGTTATTATTATTTCAAAAAGGTCTTTGTGAGGGTAAAAAGTGAATTATTATATTTTTAAATTGCATAATTCCCTCCAAAAAGCTATAAAAGGAGGTGTTGGTGCTCATTTTTGGATATGTTGAATATTTTATGAAACCTTATTTTTTGTATGAGGTTGAACATTGTTCATCTCTTCCACCTTAGATGAAACCATAAGGTAAGATTGGTTTTGGTGGTAAAATATCCTCCCTAGCCAATATAGTGTGATTCATTCAGGGTCATAGTTTATGCATAAATGGATTTATAGGTGGATTCATCCAAGATTCACAGGTGAGCAGAATGTTTTGTTTGGTATTTTATGTTGAAGGAAGAATATATTTCTAGTAGGGATTTATGTTGAAGTTAAATTTATTTGGGGATATACAAGCAATTATTTTTTAGTTTTGTGAGGGTTTTAAACCCTACATTGTTAGGTGCTTCCAACATATATTGTTATTGGGATTTTATGTGGATAAAGGCATTGGAAGCCTTCATTAAATTAAGTTTCAACCTATCAAAGTGTAGTTGTAGCCCTCTTTAGAGCATCTTCTAGTGACTTGAAGTTAGTTTCCCATCTACATATTCATACTTGTTGTTCATACTACTGTTTGGAAGGGTTTTTGGAATTAGATAATGGTTTGGTATTGTTGCTCGTATCCTCATATTAGCCCAGCACTTGTGTAAACATTTATAGTTCATTATGGAGGTTAGAAATAAAATATTCTACATGTATGTACCTATGATTTTCACCCCTACAAAATCTACCTATAAAGGGAAGGCCATGGTTATGGATGAGTTGGAAAGAAATAAACAGCTACTAGAAAATTTTAACTCTAAGGTGGAACAAGCTGGTTTTGGCTTGGCCAAACTTATCAAGGATTTGAATTCATTACACAAATAGGCCAAAGCAACTATCCAAGACTTTTTCCACTCTACTCAACCCCTCACACCCCTACTATGACCTCTCCTAAGGTTTTGGAATCCCCCTTTGGGTTCCCCTAAAGGAGTCCTTCCTAAACAGTCTCTTTTGTAGGTAAAAGGTAAAAAACATCCCAAAATGATCCTCCCTAGTGAAGTGAATAAAGGCCCCATAAATCATACTTGGGCCAAATTTTTAAATGAAAAACTATCTCGAAAAAGGACATAATTGAAGCTGAAGACCCTCAGGAGGGACCTTCCTCCTAGTTTTGCTAGTTTTTCCTATTTTTGCTTTGATAATAAGTACTATTATTTTATTTTTGGTTTTTTAGCCTTGGTTGGCTTGTTTAAACTTTTGTAATGCACTCATGTGGTTCTAGGTCCCTATAAAACCTAGCTTTTACCATATCAAATAAAAAAATGATTTTCTAGAATAATAATATCTAGTATTCACTGTAATCATTTTCATCTCAATAAGAAGGTGTCAACTATTTGATAGAATGTCTTTATGAGTTATTTGAGTATTGTGATGATTTTATGATCTAGAATTATATCTTTAGTTATTTTGAAGACTTGCATTCAGAAAATACTTCATAACAAATTGTGTACAAAGTGTTAGATGAAATGTCCCTATGGTAAATTGCATGTAATAAAGCCTATGAATTTGGCACAAGATTATAAATCATATTTTGATCTGATATTATAGAGTTTATTCAAAAAAATATTGTGTGGTGCATTTTCTATAAATTATTTGACGAAAATCCTGTCCTTTAAGAAATTAGAAACATTGCAAGTTTTAGACAAATTTCCTTGGTAGGGACATTACAGTGGTATTAGAGTAGTGTATCTTCCCATCATGTGGGCTTAATAGTGAGAATATCATTTTCATATTACTTCCAATAAGTGATCAACACTCATATATGATTAGTTTAGTAGTTCTAGTTAGTAATCAATAGAGTGCTTAACAGGAAAGTGACCATAGCAATATGAAATCATTTCAAGAATCCATGAATAATGTACTATTGTAGGTATTTGGGAAATATCAAAAGGACCTAAAAACTTTGATAATAATACAAAAGGAAAAGATTTACTATGAATAAGAGGCCACCAAAATTGTTGATTAGTATCAGGAATTACCTAATAAATTTAGAGACCAAGCTTCCTTTAATGAATTTATTAAGTTAATTAAAATAGAGCATCTAAGAAAAAAGGACCTTTATGACTACATAAGAAGGTCAAGAATGAATGATGGTGTTGATCTTACATGTGTGACAACAAAATAATATAACCACTCTAGTAATTTCAAATCTGAGTATGAGAGACTTGCCTCAATATAAAGTAAAAATGAAGTGGAACTTTAGAATACACATCAAGAGAATGTCTTAGTTGAATATGATGATGAAGCTAAATTTTCATGTGCATCTATGAGTGAAGAGGAGTACATAATTCTTCATGATAGTGTTGATATTGAAGGATATGTTGATTTGGAGTTTGTTAAATCATCAACTATTAATAAGCCATATGAAGGTATGGAATTTCTTAATAACCCATTACTTAAGCATAATGATGTCCTGCAATCTATTCATCATGTTTGAAAGGCATTAATTAGCAGGTTAGTTGATTATTAAGGAACTATTGTTCCTAAAAATAAAGGCAATTCATAAATTTTGTTGTGTGGTGAACAAAACTACTTTGATGAGTTTGATAAAGGCCCCAAGAATTGCAAAATCAATTTTTTGTTGTGAATGAGAAAGTGGTGGAAGTGTTGAAAAGATTTGATAGTAGACACAAATTTATTTAAGACCTCATTTGGAAGGCCCAAAGTGAGGAGAGGAAAAAATTCATTGAAGGAGGAACCTCTCTTACACATAAGCACACAATAAAAAATAAATTAGAACTAATGAAATTAGATTACTTGTAATTGTTTACAGACAGGGATCATGTCATCCAGTTTATAGAAGTGACCCTTGGTTAAATCACATAAAAGGATCAAGAGGTTAATGGGCTTACCTATGAGCTCAAATCAATAAAGGATTCATTATAGAGTACACAAATGACACTGTGGGAGATAGAAGATCAGTTTGATACTATAAAACATTTCATGGGACAACTAGAAGATTGTTCTAAACAAGGGCACATAAATAACTTCCAATTTATTGGTAACGCACTTTTGACATGGATGAAAATTTCTCATTTGATAATCCTCTTTTTTTATGGATGATGAGACATTTCATGAGTCTAGTGATACAACTTGTGACAATACTAGGTTATGGGATACTGGTGCAGTTTTCAACTATGAGATTGATCATATATCAGGTAATGAATGTGGTTTTCAACATGATGCTAGCACTTGGGAAAATATCAAGAGTGTAATATCATTGGGATAGAAATGAAATTTTTTCATGATCATACATCTTCTATTTTGGATGCAAAATTATCTTTTGATAATCTGATTTGTGAGACACTTCTTGATTCAAGAGACACAGATGGTGACAATAACAAAGTATGGGATTAAGGTAATTGCTTGTTCACATTGCTAAATTCAAAATGGGAAGTTCACACTTATAACTTGTTGTGGTATGTCCATATTTTTTATTCCATCTCACATGTCATGTTTATGATGGCTCATAAGAGTGTGATAGATAAAAGATTTCATAGAACACTTTGGTATGAGGTGTTTCCTTCTAAACAAGAAGAATCTAGATTTTGTGAGTATTTCAACCTAGTTCATTATTTTGGGATATAAAAAATTAAAATAGATAATATTTTCACTGATACTACTAATTTATATCCCTATTTGAAAGGGATAACCTTTAACATCATTAACAAAGATCAATTTGCAAAGGAATGCATTGTGGATCTTAATGGGTTGTCTTTGGAGCTTATTTAGAAAAACAAACTTTTGCACTTTTATGACCATCATTTAGAGGTTCATCCAATGGAAATAATGAGTTTTTTTATAGATCTTCCAATTTATATAAGAGTAGTGCAATGGAAGCATGGTAGAGCCAAGTATATTTTTAGAGAGTTCATTGAATTCTTGCAAAATATTGATTTTATAGGTGTGATGAAGCATGACACATCAATCAAGAGGACTAAAAAACCTCCTAGGTTGATTTGGGATCCTATAATTTCATTTGGTATATGTGGGATCATACAATGATTGAGTGTGAATGTTTGAGGATAAGCGATCTTTGTTAAGGGAGGACTGTGATGTTCCCTTCTTAGGACTAGTTAGTTTGGTGATTGTTAGCCTATTTCTTGAGTTCATGTAGGCTAATTAGTATTGATAAGGTGACTCCAAAGATCTTGGAGAGCACAGTTTCAATTTTTCTTGGTATCTTTTTGTGGTAATGAGCTCAATATATAGTATGGATCATTATGTCACTTTTAGAAGTGAATTCTAACTTTTGGTGGCTTCTCCAAACTTCTTGGAGAAGTAGTTTATTTTTAGTAAGTCACTTGCTAGTTCCAATCATCATCCTACATCTCTAGTATCATCTCGGTGTGATCAGAGTTTAATTCCAATGCCATTTTAGTGCTTTTTGTAACTTGGGTGAGTTATTGAGTTAATAATTAATATTTCACTAATGTTTTCTAATATTGAGAAATAATTAAAAGGACAACTTAGTGTAATAGCTCATTGGAAAGGTGACTAAGTGTTCTAAAATGTTGGATGCTTAGATAAGGGGATTTTTCATGTGAAATGTTATTATTATTTTAAAAATGTCTTTGTGAGGGTAAAAAGTGAATTATTATAATTTTTAAGTTGCATAATTCCCTCCAACAATCTATAAAAGGAGGTGTTGGGGCTCATTGTTGGATATGTTGAGAATTTTATGAAACCTTGTTTTCTTTGTAAGGTTGAAAAATGTTCATCTCTTCTACCTTAGATGAAACCATAAGGTTAGATTGTTTTGGTGGTGAAATATCCTCCCTAGCAAATATGGTGTGATTCATTTGAGGTCATAATTTGTGCAAAAATGGATTTAGAGGTGGATTCATCCAGGATTCACAGGTGAGCAGAATGTTTTGGTTTGATATTTTGTGCTGAAGGAAGAATAAATTTCTAGTTAAGATTTATGTTGAAGTTAGATTTATTTAGGGATTTGAAAGCAATTATTTTTTAGTTTTGTGAGGGTTTTAAACCCTACCATTGTTAGGCACTTTCAACATATATTGTCATTGGGATTTTGTGTGGATAAAGGATTTAGAAGCCTTCACTAAACTAAGATGCAGCCTATCAAAGTGTAACCACATCCCTATTTGGAGCATTTTCTAGTGACTTGAAGTTGGTTGCCCATCTACATATTCATACTTATTGTTTATACTGCTATTTGGAAGGGTTTTTGGAATTGGATAAGGGTTTGGTAGTGTTTCTCATATCCTCAAATCAGCCCATCACTTGTGTAAACACTTCCAATCCATTGTGGAGGTTAGAAATCAAATATTCTACATGTATGTACCTATGATTTTTTAGAACAATGATCTCTATTATTCATTGTAATCAATTTTAGCTCAAAAAGAAGGTGCCAAATGTTTTTAAAAATGTCTTTATGAGTTCTTTGAATATTGTGATGATTTTATGATCTACAATTATAGTTTCAACTATTCTGAACACATGCATTCAGAAAATACTTTATAGCAGATTATGTACGAAGTGTTTGACAAAATGTCCCTATGAGAAATTGTATGATATAAGGCCTATGAATTTAGTACAAGATTATAAATCATAGTTGTAGTTGATATTGCACTATTTATTCAAAAAATAATTGCATGGTACACTTTATGTAAACTATTTGATAATAGCCTATCAGTTAAGAAATCAGAAACATTACAATTTTTGGACAAATTTATTTGGTAGGGACATTACAATAAGGCTTTCCATCTTTTAATGAAAGATTGAGTAGTTTCAGATTTTACATGTTTAAAATTAATAAAATGGGCTAAATTATTTTTACGTAGATCATTGGTTTGAATTCTTGAACCAATGCATTAACTAAGTCTTCTAAACTAGAGATAGTACAAGACTTAAGTTGATTGTATTAGTCTAAGGCATTGATTGAAAAGGTTTTGGCTATAATGTTGGTAGTAGTGAAGGTAATTAGCTTAATCCAATATTTGTAAAGGTCATAAAAGCTTTCAAATGCAAAACAAGATCAGTAGATCCATTATAAGTGATAGTAGGAATGATACCTCCTTTATCAATGTTTGCAATTTAAGGGACTAATGGTTTATTTTTAATATGTTTGATAACTTTATTAAGAAGTGGGGCTTGAGGAATAAGATTACCATGTGCATCATTTGGCTGGAATTATTAGTTTGAAAAGTAGCCATTTGATTCATGGCTTGTAAAAATATTTGATTAGTATTTAGATTTTGTCAGCTAGTATAAGTGACTTAAGATGTACTAGTGGTAGCATTAATGTGAGTATTTATATGGGCACTTTGAGTATACCCACTTAAGGAAATACCTACCATAGTAGTGGTTATACCTAACATAGTGGAAGAGGAAGAATAGAAGAAGTCATGTATTGACTTGCCCAAAATATTGTCAAAATAGTATGTGTAGGTGATAGGATACCTCCTACATGAGGTCCCTTCATAAGGTTATAAATGACTGTAGAATCCTTTCCCCTATGTTGAGGGTTTTCATTGATGAAAAGGATCATTTTGATAGTGTATTCAATATGAATCTTATCTTCAACCATGAGTATGTAGGGAGGATAGTTAAAAGGATCTAGAGGTGGGAAGATAGAGAGTGAATTATATTCGGTTGTTCTAGTAGTTACATGAATATTGATTTTATCTTGATTATTGATAATATTAAAACAAGATTAAAGAGTTTTAGAGAGTTAGTCAAATCCATCATATCATGTTGTGTTCTTTGTTCAGAATTATCAAATATACACTGCATGGTGGAGATTTTGAATTGTATCAGTCAACTCGATAAAGTAGAAAATTTACTATATAGACCATGGTTGATGTAGTTACATAGACATGAATGTGAAAGATAAACTATATCAATCCTGGTCGATATAATCAGTAAAGGGGCACATCGATCATAAATTATACTATATTAATTATGGTTGATGTAGGTACATAAATATAAATTTGAAAGACATATTATATTAAGCTTGGTTGTGTAATCATTAAGGGGGTATAGTGATCATAAACCATATTATATCAAATATGGTTGATTTAGGTACACAGACAAAAAAGATAGACTATATCAAGCCTGGTCGATGTAGTCAGTAAAAGATATAGTTGTCGTATGTTTGTTAATGATGTCTCCAAGGTGACCAAAAGATGTTGATGAGGTGTCATGTGTGCTAGAATGCCAATGACAAACTGTGATTCAATGAGCTTCAATGTTCTTGCATGGTTATTTAGTGTTTGACTTGGATAGGTAATTGATGGATGATATTGATGTTATGGATATGTTAAAGAGAACCTATGGGATGTTATGAGTGATTATAATAATCATTTGATGTATTAGGTCATCATTAATGTCAAAAAGAGCATGAGTTACTAGTACATGAATGATAAAGAAGTTGTGTTTCATTTCTTGGAGAGGATATGGCTCATATACAGGTCTATAAGGACAAAGAAGTTGTGAGGCTTCCATAGATGTCTTGGTGAAGTTCTAGTGTGTCATTTATTCATTTGGAAAGAAGAATATGCATATTCTAGTTTAAGATAAGCCAGACCATCACTGACCATCACTACACATCATGCAAACATGAATGAACCAGCAATTTTATGTATTTATTGCAGGTACTCAAAAAGTCAATAGTGGTCAAAGGTTTTCATAATGATATTATCTATATTGCCAAGAAGGTACCTTGAAGATTTGGACTCTTGAAGTGTTTTCTAACTCAAGTTATAAACCTTCAAAGTTTCTCTATTAGACTATGATGGACCAAATACCATCAATTTTAACTACGTTGAAGTCCAGGGTCAAATAGTCTAGGTAGATCTAACGACGAGCATTAATCAAATTAAGATCTAATGGTGAGCATTTAATCTGACTGGATAAGGATTTAATAGTGCACATAATTTTGTTAGTAGTGATCTAATGTTGTGTATTTATTCAATATGTCAAAGAATTATTAGAAGATGTGCAAGGCTACTAAGTTGTGGAAGCTCATTGGAGTCAACTAGTCAATGTGTGTAGAAGGCATGTGAGGCTGCCAAGTGGCATGATCATGGAAGCACATATCTAAGATCAATGATGATTATTGAAAGATAAATACTAGGATAATCTGAGGAGATCAATGGAGTGCATTTATTCATAGTTTTTAGGAATCATGAGATGATAACAAAGTGTCTGATATTTAACATTTGCTTAGTGACCGTTGGAATTTGATTTTTCATATTAATGAAGGAAAACTAGTGTTTAGAATTTATGCTATATCTTTTGATCTAGGATAAACTTTAGGTGGTTTAAAAGGCAAAATTGTAAAATACTCTAAGGTTCATCTAGAGACACTAGTTAGAAGGTTTGAATCTTTGTACAATCAAATATATTGAGCTCCAAAGTTGATTGTGTATTTGACCATGTTCTGCAAGTGACCTGGTAAGGATAATTAAGTTATTCTTGATAGTGTCTTGATGTTTCAAGATGAACTAACTATTGTAGAGTGTTTTAACTCCATTAGTATAATATTTGTGGATTTTGGAGGTTTAACTAGTCCATCTTTAGTATGAATAATTGCTTAGAAGTTGATTGTGTTTGTTGAATGCATTGGTAGTTTGAGTGACCATCTTGTAAAGGCAAGTTGAAGGTATTCTGAGTATAATTGAAGAATAAAATGAGTATGAAGATGTTTTATAATTCTCAAAATATTATTAAAAATTATTGGATGTCATGATATGCCCCTGATCAGTTATGAAGATTGAAAATAGCTTGACTATATTTTGACTATGTGTGACCAGTCTGAATGGTCATTCTAAGAGAGTTGAATTGAGTGCTTAGAGCCTATGTTTAAGTGTCTAAAGCATATGGAGGTGTAACTGAGGTCTTTAATGATTCACCCATGTGATGTAATCATATGGCAATATGAAATATTTGAGTAGTTGCTTTAGAAGTTTGAGATTGTGTTTTTTGTGTATGAAGGCCTAAAGAGCAAGGAGACCTAATTAGTAGATTCAAGGTGTGGGTTGGTGTGCCAAATGGCATGGACCCATATGGGATAAATCAAGGGGATATTGGAAATAAGTTGTTTGAAGCATTGTTAAAATATGAAGGTGGTCCAATTAAGTCTCATATGTAAAATGTGAGTATGAAGGCCTAATTATTTTAGGTCTCACCAAGACCTAATAGTGGTTTGGGGCTAATGAGGTAATGGCCAACCTATGAAGAGTGTGGTTATCACATGTAACATGTGTATGGACCTATGTTAAAGGTGGTTCAAATTTTAAATCATCTTAGCTGACTAAGATGGGTTAAAGGAAGAGAGTGGTATAAATACAAGGCATAATTGGACTAATTGAGTTAGTTATGTGAATGTGTGGATTTAAGCAAAAAAGATAACCTTTGAAAGATAAGGTAAAGATCATTGAGTTCCAATAGAGAGTGAAGAGGATCAGGCATGATTTTCTAATCAAGATGATGAAGGTGAACACACAGGTCATAAGACCTAATGAGCCCAGAAGAGGCAGATTGAGTGAGTAAGCCCTTAAGGCTAATTGAGTGAGTGTGTTTAGTGGATGGATTGACAAGAATATTATGTTGAGGATTGTGTACATGACCTATAGGTCATTTTTTTGATGTTATGGTAGATTTATTGCATGTTTTTTAATTTTGTATGTGTTAAGAAGTGAAGAGTGATACAAAAGGGTGTTTTGGATGCATTGCTTGTGTGTGTAAGTTTATGAGAGTGTAAAGGAGAAAGAGAGAAAGTAATATAACTCCATCATCAGGTGTATAATACATCATATCAGAAGTGGATATTAGTTCAAGGTAGCTAGGTTGGTACTTGGTTGCCTAGGGGGTTTGGTTCCTCCTTATGGGATGGGTGTTCCTTGATAAGTTGGTGTTGGTCTAAATGTTGAGTCTTATCTTTATAGGAATATATTCCATCTTGAAGGGTTCAATGGGTTTTATCCCCCAAGAGGGTTTCCTATATATATCATATGTTATGTGCTTGATCTTGTTATATCTTCCTTATTCATTACAATGGTTAATTTGTATACATCATGATTGTATGTGCTCAATGTTTAAGAGTTGAAAATTGAATTCTATTATCTAGAATCATTGATTCAGCCCCCCTCTCAGTGATTTTACATCTAACAATAGTTCCCAAAAAAATATTATGTATCAACTATGGTTGAATTTGTTACACATGTGAATATGTGAAAGATAGTCTACATCAAACCTATTAGATGTAGTTAGATCTGGGTGAAATTATTAGTATTATGAATAAATTACATCGGTCCTAGTTGATATAGTTTAATAAATAGAGGTAGAAAGAAAGTAATATCAGTAGACTATATCTATCCTGGTTGATGTAGTCTATTCACACACAAACAACTATATCAACATTAGCCAATGTGGTTAGAACACATAAAATAAAACTATATCGATGTTGGCTAATACAGTCTGCAATACATAATACAATATCAAGCAAAAAATTGGACATTTAACTTTATTTTGATAATTATTTATTTTAAATTAATATTAGGTAGATGTATTAAAAGGATATGACTAGTTTGTAGGCTCTCAAAGAAAATTGCCTATCGATTGGATAGTATTAGCCCAATATTTTAGAGCATTAACTATGGAGGAAGTATTGTACTTATATCCCACTAAACCTAATTTCCAGGGTAATCTAACAATAACTTATCAGTGTTAATTATTAACCAGTGCACTACAAAATTAGATAGATGGCTAGTTTCCTAAGGTTTAATAAAAAGTGAATCCTAGGCATTCCCTAAATATTGTGATGTATGTGGAAACTAAACTCTATGTTTAGCTATGTACTATTGCTATGAGTATTAAAGCAAGCCGCTCATGCCATGGTGTCTATAAACAATAGAAAAGGATTTGAATAGAACATCATGTATCCCTTCATGAAAATAACTAAGTATTTTGAAAACTATTAGAACACAAATTCTAGGAAAATCCAAATAAATAAAATAAAAGTCAAAAATTAATTTCCAACATTCAATGAATTGAAATAAATAGGCATTCAACTTGAAAGGAAATGTTTGATTAAATTATTGAAAAGAAAGGTTAATTTTCCTTATGCTAAAAAATGAAAACTCACATAACTATATTGGTGAAAGCTAGTGTAGTTGTTCACAAACTACAGAGTTATATCAACATTGGTCGATACAATATGTGTAAATATAGCTAAAATAATATGAATAAACTAAATCAAATAGGGTCAATATAGTTTGTTAAAAAGGATGCAAACATAAAACTATATGGACCAGGGTCAATATAGATTGACAGAGAGATAAAATAAATTTATAAATAAATAAAATAGGGATTAAATTTATTAATCAAGTTGACTGAAAAGGAAAAATGAATAAATAGAACTATATCAGACTGGGTCGATATAGTTGGGTAGAAGAATATCTGGTAAATAGAACTAGATCAACCTTGGTCGATGTAATTAGCTAACTAAATAAAACACATCTAATTTTAATATTGTATTGACCTGTGTCAATGTAGTTTATGGAAAAACACAAAGAAATAATAGTGTATCGATCCGTGCCAATATAATTTTCATAAAAATACATAGAGATTAGACTATATCGACCTGGATCTATGTAGCCTACTAAAAAGAAAAAAAAATAAAATCATATTATCCCATGCGGATAGAGTTTGCTAAAAGAGAAAAATAATGGTTAATTCACATCATATTCACCATTAGGTTCACCGAAATGTATGTAATGAGTTAGGATTGACCTGCAAAATATCTTATCTAAGAGATCCATACTCATATAAGGTAAATCAAAGAGAGCCCATTAATACTTAATGTATTAGGATATGACCAATGCATCTGCTAAACTTGGAAATATGAGCACTTATCACACAACATTAGTGGAGATAATTCTAAAGCCTCTTGGAAATCAATATAATGAAACAACCTTAACTAGGTCTTTTAATATCGGAATTAATCTAATCTACTATTTTCAAGTTAGCAACACAAACAAGGGGGATGGTTAAAAATAAACTAAAAAGGGCAAGGAACTATGGTTGGTAATTGAGGGCCTATGTTATCTAAGGTGGCAAATGACAAGTTTGAAAACCCCTATAGCTGCACTAAATATAAGTGTAGAGGAGATTCAAACAAGGAGTTATAAATCCATTTAAGCTAGTAATTATGCAACTTCTATCTATCAAATGAAATGAGATAGGTTTAGAATATACTTACCTTAAACAAAACCTATAGAGCCTCAATCTCCTCCTTGGCCAATGGTGTTTTGTAAGATATTGTTGTAGTTGTAAGGATCACAAAGTTTGAATCAAGTTGTAGGCTAAAATGACTCCTCCTATTACATCCAAGATTCCAAAAGACAAACTTTTTCCCTCCAAGACAATATTTATGCAATGGCTTCTCTAAATGTAGACTTAAGCAAAATTATGAGCAATTAAAATGCAAAAAAAAATGTTCTTCTCTATTGTATTTAAAAGGGGAATTGTATTTATAGTGATGGATGATCCTAACCCTTCCCAAATTTTTAGCCAACTCTATCAATGAGCCATGACGTAGTTGAAAATATGATGGTTTACCCTCAACTAGGTCAGCCATGACTGATTTACTTGCAAAGTATCTCCCATAAATTTCATAGTACATTGACCTAAGCTACCTTAGTTTGAAATTTGGAGGGACTTAGGAAAAATACAATGATTTAAGCTTATATAGTCAAAAAATATGGGTCTTGATATAGTTAAGGGCCATAAGGAGTAATATTGCTTAGGGGATCAAGTATGGTGAAAGTGTAGTGTATATAGGCATGATAGATTAAAAAATAATGTGTCTTTAAAAACATCATTAGTCTGTCTATCCCTTTCTCAGTGCACCCTTTAAGTCATGTACTCAGGGACATAAAAACTCAATGAATTGTTGCAAGAGAGAAAACATTCGTAAATGATAAAGTTTTAAAAATATTGTGTATACAAAAATCAACCCTTTATCGATGGATATATGGGATCTTCGGTTAGAAATGTTAGTTAATCCCTTGTTCTTTATCAATACATCCTACTATACATAGCTTATTTTAACTACTTCTTATATATGTCATGTCTTTCATGTGTATTCCTCCCTTAATAATGTGCCTTACCTCATCCCTCTTGAAGATTTGGCATCTATGTTTTTAGTTTGATTTGCATTTATATTATACTAGCCCCTTTATTTATGTTTCTTATTATGTTATCATGGCCCTTTCCCCTTGACTATTGATCCAATTCTAAAAATCTACGTAGAATTCCTAATTATAACTATATATATATATATATATATATATATATATATATATATATATATATATATATATATATATATATATATATCTAAACCTTCCACCATAAAATGCATTGATTTCTAAGGGTAGTCTTAGATTATTTGGAATACTCCTCTTCTTATATCTTCTTAATTTTTCCCCCTTCCTTTAGTATTTGTCTTCTTTGTGTCTTCTTGATTGTGCTCCTTGGCTTCCTTCTTTCTTGATTGAGTTATCCTTGCTTATTCTATCTTGTGGCTCTTAGCTTCCTCCTCATGTGGTCTATTCATCTATAAAATCATATAAATACAAAAATATTTTAAAACATATAAATAAATAAAAACTTTGCCTTTATATTTTCCAATGGATATATACCATGCTTATTTACCTATGCTAGATGTTTAAATATACCTATTACACACATGCTTCTAATGGTATTCTTTAGGTAGATGAGATATAGGATATATAGGTTACATATTATCATGGACTTATATATGTTATGCAGCTACATTTATGCTCATACCCTAACACATTCTCACATTAGTGGCATGCTTTATATTAGGGGAAACTATTTACAATGGGTCTCAATTAATATCCTACCTAGTTTCCATTTATCATATAGAGATACATACATTTACTATACATATATTTATTTGTTTACATCTCATGTGTTACCAAGATATATTATGCATTCTCTTGTGCATTCTATGATTGCTCAATTATTTGTATGTGTGCTCTTGTGCACGTTGCTTATCAATGTCTTATCTAGTGTGTCTATGGAATATTCTCTAGTCATCAATTCATGTCATTTATTGCTCATGGGCCATATTTCTTGCTCAATTATATCTATCCTATATGTGATTGATTGATTATGTCTAATTGCATTGCCTATACTATATGATATCTTGTTCTTAGTATCATGATCCATATCATGCACATTACTACTTATAGTATGTTATGTTTGTTACATACATTGACATGGTCTCTACCATGCATTTATTGAGTACTATTATTGTGTGTATGATTCATTTATCTACATAGCCTACCTAGGGACACATTAATAAATTAGGGCATATCATGCCATTAGTGAAATTGTAGCTTTATCTATCTCATAAATTTAGTTAATACTATATATACCTTAGCATGACATTGAGGGCATCATATCCACACAATCATGGAGTTTTTATTTCATATCTTACACATACAAATATTACTACACCCATGTGCCTATGGATCTTATATTTATAATATTAGAACAATACATTATCCTACTTACAGCTAGTCACATGGAGGTACTACATTGATATATTGGGTACTTCCATATTATACCACATTTGAGGCTATTGGTTTGTTCCCTCATCCATCTTATATCGAGGCATATTTATTTCCCTTCATTATCCCATCCTCACATTAGTTTGTATATTTGTAGACAATAAAGGGAATGAAGAAGGACAATGGACTCAAATCACTATCATAAAAGGCAAGAAGAAATTAGAGGTGGGAAAAGAATCAATAACTCCTGGCAGGTAGCCCAATTTGAAAATCAATAAAAAAATAGAAAAAGAAGTGACAAAGGGTACTCAAAAGACCCTAAATATATTTCCCAACATCAAAAAATGAATATTATATCATGGAATATTAGGCGATTGAATAACCTTTGGAAACAAAGGTTGGTTAGGAATCTTGTCTTAAAACATAAACTTAAATTTTTTATTTTTCAAGAAACAAAAATGTTGAAAGATAAAATTTTGAAAAGCAATGACAATGTCTGGAATAAAACAAGAAGTACAGGTTGTAGTTCAAGAGGATCTAGGGGGTGTGGAGGGGTTGGTTTCTTTTTGGAACCCTCAATTCGTTAAAGGAATAGTCTTAACCAAAATTGAAAACCACATAGTTGTTCACTTTAATGAGGCCAATAATAAATGGAGTGGATCCTTTCCAATATTTATGCTTGCAATTCAAGATATGGAAGGAAAAATATGTGGAGTGAACTTAAAGAGTTATATAAAAATATCAAGGATTGGAAATGGATAGTGGCAAGAGATTTCAATTCTCCTATTTCTTCCACAAAAAAGAAAGGGGGACTAAAAATATTCAATGACAGTATGACTGACCTAAATTAATTCATATAAAAATCTAGGTTAATGGATGTGGATATAAAAGGAAACATGTACACCTATTCAAACAAAATATTAGGAGAAAATTTGATCCAAGTCAGATTGGATAGGTTCTTGGTTTCAATGAACTAGGACATTTAATACAACAATACTCTCACTTCCCTTCCTAGGATTGGGTCTAACCATAACCCAATATTATTCATATTAGGAATAAAATCTTTGATACTACATGTTAAGATAAATAATCTCTATCCTACTGTGAAAGTAAATAATGCAAAATAAAAACAAGCTACAAAAACATGAGACAAAAGAGACACATTACACAAGAGATTATGTGGAAACCTTATAATGTGTAAGGGAGAAACCATAAGTCAAATGTCAGCTTCAAAACTTTATTACTTCAAAAAATCCTCTCTTCTACAATATCTTCTCTAACAACTACTTTAGTAATAACACATGAAGCACTCAATTCTTACACCTGAAGCATTCAGGTTCTAAACCAATCATAAAATAGCCTACAAGATTCAACCTTCAAGCAAGCAAGTTCAATCTTGAATGGATCCTCTAACATGATGAGAAATATAAAGTAAAACTCATGCATATTTATTCATTTACAACAAGAGAGAGAGTGGGAGAGTAACATCATAGGTGGCCCAACAAATTTTCCACATTCTATGTAGGCACTAGTGATCAATAGTAAAATTTATGTTTTCATGTGCAAGGGTCAATAAAGTGGACCATTCACTTTAGACAAGATCCAAGCCACTTCCATGTGACTCCAAACATTGTCTTCCACTCCACATGTGAGGATAATTAGCAATAGTAAACTCTTGTCTTCTTCTTCTATGTGCACACAAAAGGCCAAAAGATGTTGCAATCACCTTTTGACTTTATCCACACATGTGAACCATTGGGCCTCTTAGAAATTTGACCATACCTAACCCTTTGTATTTTTCACCACATGAAAAACCCATGTGATTAACAAGGATAAAAACCATGTGCCTTGGTGGAGTGTTATGCCCTACTCCCATTACATAAACCTGATCACATGTGAGAGACCTTCCATGGGCCCCTATCATATCACCAATCAACCACATAATTAACCATCCACATCACCAATATGCCACATCACCATGAATAGTGGCCATGAATAGTGATTTGTGAATAGTGACTATGAATAGTGACTTCAGACCTAGCATACTCCAACTTGAATTCAATATACAAAGGCTTTTACCACACTTGAGTATTCTATAACTAGTTGGCTATCTATCCTCATTGTTGCCCTAACATAAACCCAATAGAAGTTTTCTTGCACTACTAAAACTTCTCTTCCATGATCGAATTTATCAACATCTACTCCTCCATAGTAGATTGTAGCACCTGAAATGACTCTCACTTCTTCATAACATAGACCAATCCTCCTATCAAGATTCTGTCATGAACCATACATTACTCCCATTACTTGGGAATATTCAATTTAGTGTTCACCATGGCATCATGAGGCTTCTTACTCCTAATGAATCCAATACATAGGACACAACATGTCTTTTCCTCCTCTAAGACACTCTTAGGAAGATAACTCTTAATTCAAGAAGTGGGGTACTTCCTTGATTTCCTATCCTTGTGCATCTCCATCCTTGGTTTGTTCTTCTTATCACCTTTATCTCATGTTTCCTAACTAACTAAGGCATCACAACAATGATCATGTTGGGGCATGTATCTTACATAACAACAACCTCTATTAAACACTTTGGCTCTCTATAAAGGTACTGAATATCTTGTACTCCCTCAACATGTCTGTTGAAAACTTGTATAGTGATTTTTTTTAATATACAAACCAATAACTTTTTGCCTCATCCTTATATCTTTCTCTCCCTAAGAGAGATCACCATGTAGGAATCACATTGTTCCAACTCCTTAAATAACAACAAGTTAATGTACCACTCTTTATATTAGTGAGGAGAAAAGATCTCATAAAAGTAAAAACTAGACTTTTACACATAGCCACCAAGCTATCAACATGGCACAAGTTTAATGGACAAATCATAGCTCCTACGAAGTCATCATGCTACTCAGTGCATCACTGTACCTATCAAGTTTTCAATCCCACATATAAAATGCAACTTGCTCTACCAAAATTGATAAAACACCAACTCATGTGCCTCTAATGTTACTTCATGCATCAGTCTACCTATCCAACACCATAACCATATGCATATCACTCCAATACCTTAAGTTATATGGTCAACACCAACCTTCTCCTTTTGGGAACACCAAGTATTAGTTGATCCTCTACATGTAGCCTTTATCTACCAAACATGACACAAATGTACCAATCATAGCTCTAGTGAAGTTGTCATGATACTTAGTGCACCAATGCACCTACCAAGTTTTCAATCCTAAAAAATGCATCTAAAATGAATCGTTGCTCTATCGTATGTCCAAACACATGGTCTTCTTCTTCTAGAAACACTAAATCTCACTTGTTCATCTACATCTTCATCTTCTTCATACTCAACTACTTCAAAATAGGTATAGTTTTAGGTTTCTTTTTACCTCCTTCGTTTGCATGGATTTGTGTCTTCAACATCTCAGACAATAACATGTGATCACTAGGATTCCACATCATACACCCCTTCCTATTTTATTGCCAGGAACCATAACGAGGTCATGCATTGTCTTCAACCTCCTCCAAAGGAGACCAGCTTGCTCCTCAAACTATACAGTTGTTTCATCTTTACTAGGAACATTGTGTAGGCTGTTGAGTTGTCTAGTAAAGCTTTTTCAACTTCTTCACAACTCTCCTTAGGCTTCTCCTCAACAACATGAAGAGAACATGATTTTCACCAAGATATCATCCACCTTGATCCATTGAAAGATACTTGTCAAATAAAACCCTTTTTTCTTCCACTCTTGAACTTGGTCTCTCCTCCTATCATAATGGCTTCCACTTACATAAACTAGACAACAATAGAAAACACTCACTAACATGGATTTTTTTTCCATGGCTTTTATACCAATTATTAGGAATAAAAGCTTTAATACTACATGTTAGGATTGATAAGTTCTATCCTACTATGCAAGTAAATAATATGGAATAAAAACAAGATACAAAAATAAGAGACAAGAGGGAACACATTATACAAGAGATTACATGGAAACCATGCAATGTGTAAGGGAAAAACCATGGGTCAAATGGCAACTTCCAGACTTCATTACCTCAGTAAATCCTCTCTTCTACAATAACTCCTCTAGCAACTCCTTCAGTGTTAACACATGAAGCATCATTCAGGTTATGAACCAAGCATAACATAACCTATAAGATCCAACCTTCAAGCATTCAAGTTCAAGCTTACATGGATCCTCTAAGAGAATGAGAAATATAAAGGAAAGATCAAGCATATTTATACAATTACAACAAGAGAGAGAGTGAGAGAGTAACATCAAAGGTGGCCCAAAAATTTTGTCACATTCCATGTGGGCACTAGTGATCAATATTGAAATGTTTGTTTTCATATGCAAGGGTCAAAAAAGTGGACCATCCACTTTAGACAAGATTCAAGCCACTTTCATGTGACTCCAAACATTGTCTCCCACTCCACATGTGAGGACAATCAGTGATAGTAAACTCATGTCTTCTTCTTCCATGTACACACCAAATTCCAAAAGGTTTTACAATCACCTTTTGAATTTATCCACACATGTGAACCATTGGGTCCCTTAAAAAATTAACCCATATGTAACCCTTTGCATTTTTCACCACATGACAAACCCATGTGACTACCAGGGACAAAACCCATATGCCTTGGTGGAGTACTATACCCCATTCCCATCACATCAACCTGATCACATGTGAGAGGCCATCCATGGGCCCTTGCCACATCACCAATCAACCACATAACTAAACATCCACATCACCAGCATGCCACATCATCATGAATAGTGGCCATGAGTAGTGACTATAAATAGTGATTCATGAATAATGACTGTGAATAGTGACTTCACACCTAACAATTCACAAGGGAAAAATGATGAAAAATAAAAATGCCCCTTTTTGATTTGATAAAATGTGGAATTGACATCTCAACCTATCAGACTCAACTAAGGAATGGTGGCAAGAACCAATCACAATATCAGACATGTACATTATGGCCATTAAACTAAAGTTTGTTAAACAAAGACTGAATGTTTTGAATAAATAATTTTTTAGGAACATATTCATTTAGAAGAATAAAATAGAGGAAGAATTAAGGAAGATAGAGGAAGAAACTAACTTTTTAGGCTTGAATATCGATCTTTAATCAAAATAAAAGGAACTACTCAGTACTTTCCACAATCTAAAAGTTAAAAAGGAAACTTTTTGGCATAAAAAATTGAGATGCCTTTCGATAAAATAAGGTGATAGGAATACTAAGTTTTTCCACTAGTCAGCTTCCAGGAATTGTAACTAAAATAAAATCCTCAAAATCTTGAAGGAGGATGGTTTGATTTGTAGAGAAGAAAAAGAAATGGAGATATAGATTATCAAATATTTTAGGGACATCTTATCCTACTCTCCATCCCCAAATCTAGTTCTAGAGGAATAGGTTTTGAACCTCCTCCTAAGTATCATTAACTAGGTCAACAACACCAACATTCTCAAACCTCCTTCTCTTGAGGAGGTCTAAATGGTTATATTCTCCATGGAGGGGGATAAAGCCCTAAGACTAGATGGATTTCCCTCACTCTTTTTTCAATAATTCTAGGACACTATCCAATAGGAAGTGCATGTAGCAGTACCTGAATTCTTCCAATTAGGCACCACTATGAATTAATTCAACAATAATTTTTTGGTTTTAATCTCCTAAAAAAGGGATCAAACCAATTAAAGTATTTTAGACCAATCAGTCTTTATTTCACATTCTACAAGATTTGCACAAATCACTGGCCTTGAAATTACAAATGCTCTTGGATAAGTTTATAACTAAATAATAGGGCACTTTTATTTTAAGAATATAAATATTTATGGAATCATAATCACCCATGAGGCCATCCACTCAGGACTAATTCAACTAGATAATGAATGTTCCACAAGCTTGACATGAACAAAGCTTATGACAGGGTCTCCTGCTAATTCCTTGACATTCTTAACAAGTTCAATTTTAGTTAGGTGGTAAGAGGTTTAATTTCAACCTAAATTTCAACACCTATGTTCTCTATCATTATCAATGGTACTCTAAAAGGCTTTTTTCCATCATGTAGAGGTTTGCATCAACGATGCCCCTTATCTCCTTATCTCTTCATAATGATGGTAGAAACCTTGAGCAGAATCATGGAAAAATCTAGGACCATAGGTACAATAAATGGAATCAAAGTGCCTCCTAATACCACCCTTATTACACACCAATAGTTTGTTGAGGATGCATTGATGATGGGGCAAGCATTGATGATGGAAGCAAAAATTTCTAGAAAAATCCTCAAAAGTTATGAGGACATATTTGACCAATGTGTAAACTTCCAAAAGAGTACCATATTTTTAATCAACACCCCAGAAAGCCTTAAAAGAAGATATCCAATATTTGAGGCTACCTAATAAATAATATCTTGTCTTCATACTTGGGGATGCCTTTTTTTAGTGGAAAAATGAAAATTAAATATTAGAACCTAATTATTGATAGAATACAGAAAAAATTGGTAGGATGGAAAGGAAAATTACTTTATCAAGCATGCAAGCTTTACCTTCTTAAAATCTCACTTAAGATTACCCTGATATACCTCATGTCTCTCTTCTCTATCCCAGGAAAAAATTCTAATCAAGTGGAACAAGTCCAAAAATGTTTTCTCTAGAATCATGTAGAATAAAAAATCAAATTTCCACTTATCTCTTAGGACAAAGCTTGTCTCCCTAAAGGAAGAGGAGGCCCATGTTTGAGGAGGGTGAAGAAAATGAACCAGGCACTCTTAGATAAATAAGGATTGAAGGTTGTAAAATATAATAATTAATGGCCTAGGATCATAAAATCCAAGTACCTTCAGTCTAGGGAAGAAGATGGTTTCTTGTCTGAAGAAGGTCCTGACAATGGCTCAACCTTTTAGAAATCCCTTCTTAACTGAAAAAAACTTATTTAAAAAGGCAGAAATAATAATGTGGGAAATGATAACAAGGTAAACTTTTTGGATAACCCCTAGTTATTTTATTACCCTCTTGCCTAGATAGCCTTGTGGAAAGATATTAGCCATGCCTTTAAGGAGGAGGTGGATTCTAAAGTGAGAGGGTACTGGGAAGAGTCTGATGGTTCAAGAAACTAAAAACATATACATAAAGAGGGAGTTAGTGACCAAGTATCCTAACTCTTCCTAGACCTCAACATTAAACTCTAGCATACTCATAGCATCTTATTCCCCAAAGAAGATGAACTTATTTGGTCAGCTAATCCAAGTGGAGTTTTCTCAATCAAATCTAGTTATTTGGCTAATCTGGATTAGGTGGAGCTTGCCAAGGATTGGAAGAATCTATGGATTAAGAATATTACTCCTAAAGTTAACATCTTCTTCTGGTTGGTTTCCTAGCATAATATTATTATAGTGTATAACCTAGTCAAGAGGGACCATCCTATCCCCAATAGGTGTGTTTTATGTAAGTGTAATGTAGAATTAGTTTCTCACTTATTATTTGAGTGCCCTTTTACTTGTGATATTCTATATTTCTTTCTATTGAAGTTTAACATATCCTAAGTTAGGCACAACACTATTCATGATCTCATTTTTTAGTAGAATCACCCTAGCCTTTCCCCCTATCCTTTCTTCAGGACTTAACCCTGTCGTATATTTTTTGGGGCATTTGGAATTTTAGAAACTCATTCATATTTCACCAAAAAGTCCCTTATCTTCCTTCTCTAGCTAAAAATATTTTGATTGCCATTAAAGAGAATTGGGTTACATTATCTTCTAACCTCAAGGACTCACCCCATTTACCTTGGTCCCCCTCTTCACCTCCTAGAAACACTCAATTCTAGAGAGAGTTTAGACCTAGAGGGTGGATAGGTCTCTATTAAAATGGATCAGACCACCTAGTCCCTAGTTTAAGCTAAATTTTGATGGAGCTACAAAAGGCAACCCTGTCTCAGTCAAGGGGGAGGAGTAGTAAGGAATGATAGAGGTAATATTTTGGATGCCTATGCAAGCCCTTTGAGGTTCAAAACAAACCCATTATTGAAACTTCAATGGCTCTTCGGGGTATTAATTTGGCATTCAGTTTGGGAATTGATTACCTTTAGGTCAAAGGATATTATCTTAACATCATAAATTTCCTAAAGGGTAAAACCAACCCCTCTTGATCCATTATGAATGAAATGGGTGATGTGAAAATACTCCTCCAATAATACAAAGGTGCTTAAATTACCCACACCTATATAGAAGGCAATGAAAGAGTGTATAATATGGATAACATTGAAGTACATATCTCTTCCTTTCAACATTGGACGAAGGTAGATGAACTTCCTAAGCAAGTAAATATGATCATTAGGAAGGAAAGGGCACCCTTCCCATAGGAGGGGAAATAATAAATAAGTATATAATGATTTTGTCATAAAATCCAAATTCACAATTAATGAGGAGAATAATCATTGCCAAATAAAGGCAATCAATTTGAATTGTGGGAGGAAGTACGTTAGTCCCAACATTAATGTTCTATATATGCCAAAATTGAGTCACTCAAATTCAGAAAAATGTTCAAACACAATAATTTTCTGAGAATCAAAAATAAGTTGAGCATGGTGGCAACCATAATAGGGTTGAGCCAATTTTATATGTAGAGGTGAAGGAATATCTAGAGGTTTGGTGAAAACTCTCTAAAGGAGGACTCTTGAATTTTATGGAAAGGATTATAGTCTCCAATTTTTACATCTCCAAATATTTTTCTAAAGGTTGGGAGGACATAACATTCAATATGAGAGGCCTTTCAATCAGTATTATTGAAGAGACAATTAGGGAAATTACTTGCATGATCGATGATAGAGTGAGGATGTTTAAAGACAAAAAAAGGAAAGATGAGCTGATTATTTTTTTTTCAAGATAGACAAACCAATTATCTCAAAACAAAAAAGGGTTTCTAAGAGTCAATTTATCAAGGAAATGATCAAAGATATGTCCTCAAATCATGAAATATATCAAGCAAGTAGGAAATCAGTTGTCTATACTGACTCTCAAGAGTCATACCATTAAGTTCTAGTGTTTATCTATGTAATTCTTTTTTGTTGATACTTGGTATCACTTTTGTATGGGTTTGTTGTACTTTTAGTTGAAGACAATCTTGTAGTTCCTAGCCCTAGGGGCTTCTGACTAGTGTTTTCTTTTCTCACTCTTAGTTGAATATCTTCTAATGTTTGTAAGGGTACGAGACCCTATTCTCGCTTTTTAATCTCATCTAATAAAAATATATTTCTATAGTTATATACATATGTTTATAATGATATTTTCAAAGATTCTAACATCTTCAGCTATATTTATACAATGATAACATATTATGCACAAAAATATTTCTTTTGAGATGATTATTTTTTGGAACATGTACCAAATACCTCCCCTCAAAAGGGGGTGTATATCCAAATATTTATACATCTAAATATCTTATTATTAGATTGAGATATGCATGGACTTTGATTTAACAAAAAACACCAATGATTTGCTTCCCTAATTAAGAAGTGGAATTTAGTTTTTAGAATTCACTCTAAAATCCTCAAGTTTCTATAGTTCCCTTTAAAACTCATTAGTTTCTAGTTTTTTAGTTAATTAGTTTATGTACATAACATTTCACATAATTGATAACATTATTTATGTAAATCAGATGTATTATTTTCCATGCTCATCTTTCAATTTTTATTTCATTTTGATACATTTTTAGGTGTTGTTGTATCAAGACATTGGTTACTTGTATGCATTCATGATTGTTTGCATGTACACGATGATGTGAGTGAAGCCTATCTCAAGCATCCAGATTCTTCCTCCTTTCATCCCTCTAGTAATGTTTAGGTATGTGCTTAAAGTGTTGTTTTAATTTTACACACATATGCATTCACACACACACACATAAAAAAATGGGGCATTATGTAGACAATTTTGGTACAAGACCCTTTTCCACAATGTCTTTGTCATGCTTTGATGCATTTAGTCCATTTGGCTATTTTTACACACTTTTATCCCACATTACACTCCTCTTGGCCTTAATTCATTTAGATTTCCTTGGGAAAACTTTAGATCTATCAATTATCAATACCAAGATCCCAATCAACCATCCTTTGTTTAACTTGATCCCTATTTTGAGACTTTCTACCCTTCAAATCAAAATTTTCCATCATCAATCTTAACCTATGTTTCTAGTGTCCTAAGGAGCCATATATATAAAAATTTATATTAACCCATTATAAATATTCTCATACCTATTAAGTCTCTTATTATTTGACATCATAACCTATGTTTACAGTTTTGACAGATAGTAAACATGACTATTCACTATAGGTGTGGGGTTTTTTCAACATCAGCCTAGCATGTTTACACAAACAACAAGCAAAACAATATAAAATATCAGCTAATTGTGTTAAAAAAAATTGGTGAACCCATTCTTTCTATGAAGTGGCATAACCCTAAGTATTTATCCCTTAGGGTTTTATTTTTCCTTCTTAGGGTTTCATATTTCACTTGTGTTAGGGTTTTTGATCTAATTTTTTATTTCCTTATTTCCATAAGCAAACCTTATCATAACTATTATGGATTTGGACATTATATTTTGTGATTGAAGCAATGATTGTCATGATTGAATTCTCCTATCCTAAAATATGTGATATGTTTCAAAATCATGTAACATAATAGGTTAAATCTATTAGCATTAAAACAAAAGATGATATTAATCATGAAGAATCATTAGCTCTCCTTAGTAATACATAATATTTAAATATCCAATTTGAGATGCTTATGATTACTATTTGTCATCAAATGGCACGTAATATTTTTTTCATTCCTACTCCCTCTAAACCTCAAGCTAGTGATAGACACCATCCCACACCCATAATTTTCCCTAGGCTTATATTATATTATGTAGTTTATGCTATCACAACACGAAGAGGTAGGGTGTCCCATCTCATGTTGTAGAAGGGAGGTACTCATTATGTCCCTCTTAATCCCCATCCACTGCATAGGGCACCAGCCAATTTAACTAAATTGTATGATTCATTAATTAAAATACAAATACTCTAGCTAAGATCTCCATAATATGTTGCTAAAGAGGTCCACAGTATACAAAGATATTATTAATGCAACATTATGTGATACAACCTTGCCAAATGATGCAGAATCTGCTTATTTTGTGTCCATAAATAATACATTGAATAGTAGTTAGAACATTGTTTATTTAGAGAAAAAAAGGTTTCTACTCAACAAACTGTAAATTAAAATCTACCTTTATTCATTCATGTGAAAATCTTAAATAAAGAATTTAAACATGTTTTGGTAGATAATGGATCAGGATTGAACATTATAGCATCAAATTTATACAAAAACTATGTATCAATATGGATTGTATTCATAAATTAGACAATAATATCAGAGATTTTGATAATATTCCTCGCCAAGTGCTAGGATTGATTACTTTGGATGTGATAGTGGGCCTTAAAATATTAACTATAATTTTTCACATGATGCCAAATCATTTGCATTGTAACCTACTCTTCAGTATACCATGGATTCATGCAATGGAATCTATACCATATACCTTACATTGATGATTAAAGTTGTACATGAGGGATGTGACCAATGGGTAATCATCATTTCAAATATTCCATAGTAGCATAAACTATTAAGGGATGGATTACACAATCTGATGTTGTTCATTTCTCAATAATACCTCCATCACAGGTCATATCAGTGGAAACAAAGAATATATATGAACTTGGGGGAGTCAAGAAAAACTAATGAAAAAAATCCAACTTAAATTTTATCATTAAATCAAGAGACAACAAAGAAATCATAAAAAAATTGATGCATAGAATATGAAGATACTAGATCTTTGTTTATAAGTCAATTTAAAAGAACCATATGGGGTATTTATATAAGAGGATAATGATGATGATAATAATGAAATTATAATGAACATATATGGGTACTTGTCTCATATAAATTTTATGCATATTGGTTTAGGAAGGTATTGAGATGATTCAAACATGGTCAACACCAATAAGTTAAAATGTCACATTCTTATTCAAACAATGTTAGATTAAAATAATATAACCTTTCAAATCAATTATGAGGATACAAGTGTAAATGTTTAATTCAATATCAACTGTAATTAACAACTATTAGTGTAAGTGTTTATTCTATTTAATGTTTTTTTCATACATGTGTTATTGATCTTGTTTAGGTGTTATTAGGTCATTAGGGAAGATAATCCCACATGCATGAAGATGTTGGGTCATGCATATATTCCACCTATATATGTACCTTTCCTAAAGCTACTGTAATCAATTCAGTGAATCTAATCAATGTAGTGTGTTGGATGAATTGATCCTAGTTTTTGCATTATTCTCCCTTTTATTTTACTCCAAACTATTGTATGAAATTCCTTGACTCTTTCTTGAACAAGTGCATTTGTTTGATCTAGTGATCTTGAGGAACACTTTGATATGGTATCAAAGCCATTATGGTATTTGAATGCCTGGTTTATTTGATGTTAGTTTTTAATCTTGAGTTATTTGTACTTTACTATGAGGTATTTTTATAGAGGGTTTATAAAAAAAAATTGGGATGTTTTTTTAAATCTCAAAAACCTCAAAAACTGATCGAAAAAGTCATAGGGGTTTTTTTAGTAAAAATGAGGGAATTGATTTTTTAGAAGGTATTTTCTATAAAGGCATGTTCGTACAGTGTGAGAGAGAAAGATCATCGAGTAGGGTCTAGTTTTCACATCATTTTTACCCTTAATGAGCTCACATTTGGATCAAGGTTGAAACCCTAACTTTTCATTGTCAACAATTTACTTGTAGACCTTCACAAAATTCTAATGACATATACACAACCTATAACATGTTGGAGATCAACCTTGTGAAGTCCTTGGGCTTTCTAAATGCCTTGTAATCTCTATTATGACTTTCACACTGCCTCTCCAAATACATCAATCCATGTTCAATTTGCATCCATAGATCTCTCTTGGTGCTGAGCTACTTGTCCATGGCCTCATGGACTCCCATAACCTCCTAGGTAGCGTTGTAATGTGCTTCTTAGACTACATCAACCTTAGAGATCCTATGGCCCACCAACACATTGTTATCCTCATGTCAAAACTCCTCAATCACAAATCAATCTACATTTGTGCCCTCCAAATCTCCATGAACCTTTGACTCTCAAAAATACTCTTCTATTCATTTTCCATAGTCATTGGACATGGCCAGATGTTTGTGAGGTGGATGGAAACTGAGTTGTTAAATGGCAAGGGTTCACTTCGATGTTAATGTAATCCCTTGAGCTCCTCAAGGACCTAGAATCTCCTCTTCATGGTGGTGGTAGACTCGTAAATGGTCTATACAAATCTAAGTCATAATTTATTTTCCCTAAAATATAAAATCATGCACATTTTATTTATTTAAAATAGCTTGATTTTCTAAAGACACCTTCAAATTAAAAAATTCCCAAGGAATGCATGTAAAAGTGTTTAGAGGGATTGGTTAAGACTTGTAATTTTTGTTGGAGAGGTCACTAGTTTGATTTCATCCCCTATATGTAAGGCTATATCTATTTTTTATCCCTTAGTGCATTTAAATTTTGTGTAATTTTAATTAACTTAGACCATTAATGATGGGATTTCAATACCTGGTGTAACTTTTGACCGATAACTCATATATGAGTGTTGTTTTGTTTAAAACTAAAATATTTTTTGTGCCTGACCCATTGGTCCCATTTTTATAGTAATCACACTAAGATTATAAAGTATCAAAATTTAGAGGGAGGTTTTCATTATTTTTTATATAAATAATATTATTATAGGCAAACAAATCTAAGGGGAGATTTTAATTAGGTTGAGTATTGTTTTATCACATACTTTATATTTTTGATTGATGAAGATGAAGGGTGAAGTCTGATTTGGAAGGATGTCAGACCCCTTCATAGGCAAAACAAACTTTCTACTTTTCCCACATTTTTCACCTGTAATCCTTATGAACACATTATTTGTTGAACCTAATGTCCTCTTCTAGTATTTGTAAACCAATCATCTTTTTTGACATTCATGCACTGATTGTTCATGATGCATTCTTAATTGTGATTGACATCTTTTCGAATGTGCATTGTATTTGTAGCATTATGGGGGTTCAGCATTGATAGTTTTGGGGGGTATTTTTATGTAATTTGGTATTGTTGTTCAATTTAATGTTGTGTGACAAAATTCAAAGAACTATTTGTCCTAGGAAAATGGGATAATGAATCATTTCCTAGAGCATAATTAAATCTAAGAAATGATTAACATAAACATGCATGGTTTAACACTAATGACATGGTTTATGGTCTAATATGTTTCAATATTTATGAGGATATTTTGCATTAGATTGAGTACACCGAGTGCCCTTTCACTGCTTGGACCTTCATCTGAGACCTACATGGAGACATTGATTCTTCAAATAAGAGTGATTCTTCCTTAGAGGACCATTCACATGTGGGTGATATCAATCACTCTACTCCTTCAAATACCCCTTATATGGTTGAGGACTCTTAAATTCTAGCATTGGTTACTTCATCCACTGGTGTTCCTATTGTGGATACACATGTACTTATTGATAATTCAGATTTTAGTGTCACTTCATCGAGAGTTTCTAGTGATTCTTCACATTAGGAAATTTTATGGGATGTGAAATGGAGTAACATGACATGCACTAATATTACACCTTCCCATGTTGCTAGTATAAATTTTAAAGTTACTCCTTCGAGAGCTTTTAGTGATTCTTTACAGCAAGATTATATGTCTTCTAAATTCACCTTATTGGGATAATTTTCTAGTAAACATTTCTTCTTTGTTTTAGATTCTCACATTTTAGATCTAGATGACCCCATTAAGGACATTTGTTTTCTCTTTGATGACAACTTTGTTAGAGTTACATCTTCTTCTCTACATGTAATGAGGGTACTTATAAACCCTCCTGTTCTCTCTCCTTCATTTTATGCTTCCTTATTTCCATCATCTCTAATTAGGCATGGGATGCTTGATCAAAGTTTGGTACATTTTTGCATCAGCTTGGAGACAATTGAGATTTTTCCAGTGATTTACCTCCTAATTCCTCCCTACATTCCACCTAAATGGAAAGTTAATAGCTTGATAGCTTGGGGGTCTCTTTCTTCTGAAAGGAAGAGACATCATTTATTGTAGAGGGACCTATTACATCATTCACCATGTGACATTCTACACTTACCTTCTCTCCCTTATTTATGGAGTCACACATTCATCATATTTTATAGGATATAGGGTGATTACAATAAGTTTTAGCTTCTGGTGGGGATTTTTAGCCCTCTTGTCTTGATTTCTATATTTTGGGAATGGGGGCAGGGGAGAGGGGGGTGGGGGTGGTTCCTACATGTTTTTTTCCCTTTTTCTCCACTTTATGAGAGTTGCTTTGTACTTGGATACCTTATCAAGCCTAGTTATCATGACCAAATTCTTCTACCCACCTAAGCTACACTTAATTACGGGTGTTAGTGTAGGTTTTTATTTCATTCAATGGTTTTTCTCTACATGTGTTATTTAACTTACGTAGGTGTTATTAATCAAGGTGGAACATAATCCCACATGCATGATGATGTTGGGTCATTCTTATCTTCCACCTATTATGTATCTTTCTAAAAGATTTTGTAATAAATTCAGTGAATATGACAAATGTAATGTGTTGGATGGATTGATCTTAGTTTTTGAATTTTTCACTCTTTTGATTTACTCACAACTATTGTATGAAATTGTTTGATTCTTACTCAAACTAGATACATTCGATTGATCTAGTGACTTGGTGAACACTCTAACAACAACACAAATCTTTCACATTATGTGATCTAATTATACGATAGTTCATGAAATTTAGTATGACTAGACCACAAGAGGCACAACACATTACATGATGTATCAAAAGTGAATGCCCAATGTTTTCAAAAAAATTAATAAATAAATTAGAACTCATGGATACAAAACATTCTATCAAATTATAAGTAACTATATTATATGATAAAACCATTATGAAATTACAAATGTTACTTGACAAGAATTTTATTTCTCTACCTTCAATTTGACATAGAGTTGTGAGTGGATTATCACATCAAGAAGGGAAATCATTTTTTAGTTGTCATAGAATAAATAGGCATGGAATAGATGGTTTTACATCATTATAGTAAAATATTCACAAATTAATAATGAACAGGCCATCACGATAATATAGATACATCAAAATCCATAAATGATGGTTTATAATAAGTCTTTGCATAGGAAAAAATCACATAAAGACTACAAGTATTTGTGAAAGGATGTATTGACTATTCAAATTTACATTGAGGATAACTATCAACAAGAAGTTTAAATTGTTGGAAAAGAGGTGGAAATACATGCAGCATTCTATTGTTACAATATTTGGGTCATAAAATGGATGAATTGTACCACATTATGCATTGTTATGAATCAATAGGGCATATTATATTATCAATTTATTGGGTGCCAAAGGTTGTGGATACATTAGTACTTGTGATCCATACTAACAAAAAATTATGGGCTACACTTAGAAAACAATAGTTATGATAGATGCAAGATACAATCAATATTCCAAATAAGTGTATTACATTTATTTTTCAAGGTAATACAATGAAGTTTCACCATGATGGTGTAGATGATATTTTTGAATTATAAATCACCTTAGTCTTTAAAACTTGGCAAACTCAAACCTTGGTTGTTCCTCTCAATTCTAGACCTTTCCCATTTTTGGAAGTCTCAAATTTGCTCTATCTTGTGCCCCTTGGCCTATCTCTTGGTTTGGCCAATCTTATGTTGATGACCCAAACCTTCTGTCTTGCACAAAATACTTAAAATATGTTTATCTTATGCCTTTGTGATATTTGAGATTGTACCTATTTTCTAATTACCAAGACACAAGTGTCAATCTAAGATCATTGTGTTGACATAATGTCTAACCCTAATGTAGGTATCCAATGCCCTAAAATCATCTAATTTGAAAATTAAATGTATCCTAATGGTTGACCTAAGTGCTTTAATGTGAGATATTTCCTGATAGGAGTGGTATATATTCACAATCATTCCTCATTCATTTCTAACCTAGAAAATACCTTAAAAAAATAAGGAAACTTATCAAAAGCATTCTATCAAGAATTTAATCAAGCAAATCTTACCTATTTTATCCTATTTCTATATCAGTCATAGGGATAACACATTTATAGGTCTAAAATACTGAAGGAACAACCTAAGGGTTATATTTTCCAAGTTACAAGCTAGGTCACTATTGTACTTATCACACATTGCATTATTCACACACAATCCAACACCTAGGGGATAACTACATAAGTCTGAGGCCCTCTTTAAAGTATTGGCTATATAGGTAGTGCTCATTGGCATAGGGGTCTTTGCATAAACATGACACCATGAGCCCACTAACTCATTTTTCTTAAGGTCACTATGAAGATGAATAACTAGGGTTTTACAATTTCATGAAGAGTTATAGTCCATGACCCATATCTAAATGCACCAGAGTAAAGGCAAAGACAAACCCAAAAGCATCTATGTGGTCACATCATTTTCTAATAGGTATTATGTACAACACACATGTGTTTGGTTCAGATATTAGCATCAATGCTAATGTCCAAAGCTAAAAGGAGTGTCTAAGGCTCCATAGAAACTCAATCCAAAACTTGATGACTATTCTAGAATCCTCTACCAATCTATTTTTTCCTATTCTAGATCTAAAACTTTGTTAGCATTAGAACCAATTAAGTACAATATTTCTTTGTCATTTTCCATATATAGCATAATTTTACTGATAATTTTTAGTCTATCTCAATTTAATGAATTTAACATAAGTTGTATTTGAGTTTAGCATCTAGTTGGCATATTGATCTGATTATCACCCTTGTGCATTGTAATTTATATATTCTTAACCCTATCTACCCAAGTAGGATCCTCATCCAAATTTATGGTTAAACATTTGGTGAACTTGATCTTTGAACATCATTCTTACCTAAGTGTACTATTTAGGATGTTTCTTAACTAATTTATCATAATCTTTGTGTTCTTTATCTCTCTCATCATGGATGATATCGATTGCTTTGATGACTATGATTATGAAACTCTCTAACTTTCTATCAAGGAAGGGGCAAAAATTGATTACTCTTGTATTCTTCCAAGTGTTAAATCCTATAATATCAAATATTTGAATAGCAATAATTACCATCCATCTAATCAGGTATGTGATCCCACTATTTCAAAAGATGATTTGATCCATCTTAAAAAAGATAAAGAGCCTTTACCTACACTTCCTACACCACCATCATATTATTTTGGCCTTCAATATGTTTTAAAATATGGATACAAAGGCCAAGGATTGGTTAAACATGAGCAAGGTATAACCAACCCTGTATCTCTTCAATATAATATAAATTGGCAAGGCTTGGGATTTTCATAAAATTCCATTAGTCACTAACAAGGAAAGTCCTCTAATCAAGACCTTCACACACATTCTACCATTAAAGTGGTTACATTTGACCAAGATTCTCCTTCATATGATCATCAAAAGTTCTGACAAATACATAAGGAAATTATGACTAATTACAAATTAAATATTAAGGAGATGTTCCTTCAAGCTCATTGATGAAAACACCTCTTGTTCCAACATTTCCAAACAATATCCCCCTTATCAAGGGTGATGGTTCTCTCTTACCTTCATTTGATATTAATTTTTTTTGAAAGACTAACCAAAAGATCATGGCCTTTTTACAAAGCAGCATTAAGCGATCAAGAAGAAGAAAGCATTACAAACCTAAAATGCAAAAGGTTCCTAATGTGCCAAATCATACAAAAGATGCATTTTTAACAAAGGTTCCGATATACCAAAAAAGATGCCTTTGCAAAATCTTCTTCAAGATCCAATTCTTGTATTCTTACCAAAGGGAATGCACCAAATTCTTCCAATGGCCCAAGCTATTCAAATGATATAGTAAAATTACCAAAATTCAAAGATCCAATCCCACTACCAAAATATCCTAAATTTAGTGATCATGAACTTGCATTTTATCCATGAGGATGATGATGCTCATATGCCTAGATTTAAAAAAGCTGGTGGGTTGGAACCAATGATAAACACCAATATTCCCATGGAATATCTTATTTATGTGATGACCTCTATTGGGTATCTTCAAAAACAATTTTCTATACTTAAAATGCAAATGGATTTCCATTTTGCTAATGTAAAAATGACATCATTTAACAATCAACTTCTTGCATAATGTATACTTTAATATCCTTATAAAAAATATTTTGAACTACCAGATTTACCTTTCTTTTTAAGTTGCAAGGACTTATTCAACCACATCATTAACTATGTGCATTATTTTGGTCAATGGGAAAAAGATGACAAACTATTTCTAAAAGTATTCCATACAACCATTTCCAATGAGGCTCAAAATTGGTTTTATAGCCTACCAAAAGGTTCCTTAACCACTTTTTCCAAATTAGAAGATTCTTTATTCATGGCTTGCAATATCCACAAAGTGCAAAAACTTATATTATCACATTTGCACAATTTCAGGCAATGTGATGATGAATCCCTTCAACTTTATATTATTTGATTCAAAATTACATCATATGAGCTACCATTTAAACCCTTAGATTTGGAATTAAAATTTATTTTTAGTATAGGGATTTTATGTATACCTTATCATGACATTGAAGGCATCATATCCACATAATCTTAGAATTTTTTATTCATATCTTACACATACAAATCTTACTACACCCATGTGCTTATTGATATTATATTGTTAATATTAGGGCAATACATTATCCTACTTACACCTAGTCACATGGAGGTACTACATTGATATATTGGGTACTTCCATATTCTACCACATTTGAGGCTATTGGTTTGTTACCCCATCCATCTTATATCGAAGTATATTGATTTCCCCTTAATATATCATCCTCACATTAGGTTGTATATTTGTAGACAATAATGGGAATGAAGAAGGACAATGGACCCAAATCACAATCAAAAAAGGCAAGAAGAAATCAAAGGTAGAAGAAGAATAAAAAACTCCTGGTAGGTAGCGAAATTCGAAAATGAGGAAAAAATAGAAAACAAATTGGTAAAGGTTACTCAAAAGACCCTCAAGCTCTTTCCTAATGTCAAAAAATGAATATTATATCATGGAATATCAGGGGGAAAAAAAACCCTAGGAAACAAAGGTTGGTTAGGAATCTTATCTTAAAATATAAACCTAGAATTTTGATTCTTCAACAAATAAAAATGTCAGAAGATAAAATTTTAAAAGGCACTCATAATGTTTGGAATAAATCAATAAGTATAGGTAGTAGTTCAAGAGGATCTGTCGGGGGAGCTAGCTAATTTTTGGAACCCTTGATTCTTTGAGGGAACGTTCTTAACCAAAACTAAAAACCACATAGTTGTTCACTTCAAGGAGGCCAATAATAATATGGAGTGGATCCTTTCCAATATCTATTCTCCAAATTAAATATATGAAAGTAAAAATATGTGGAGTGAACTTGAAGAGTTCTAGAAAAATAGTGAGGATTGGAAATGGATAGTGGCAGGGGATTTCAATTCTACTCTTTCTCCCACAAAAAATAAAGGGGGATACAAATATTTAATGATAGTATGACTTACCTAAATGAATTCATAGAAAAATTTGGGTTAATGTAAGTGGATATAAAAGGAAACCTGTACCCCTGGTCAAACAAAAGATTAGGAGAAAATTTGATCCAAGTTAGATTAGGTTCTTGGTCTCAATAAACTAGGACATTCAATATAACTACACTCTCACTTCCCTTCCTAGGATTAGGTCTGACCATAACCCAATATTATTCATAGGAGAGAAAATGATGAAAAATTAAAAAAATCCCCTTTCAATTCAATAAAATGTGGAATTTACATTCCAGCCTGTCAGACTCAATTAAGGAATGGTGGCAAGAACCAATCATAGGATCAGACATGTACATTTTGGCCATGAAACTAACTTTTGTAAAATAAAGACTAAAGGTTTGGAATAAAGAGCCATTTGGGAACATATTCATTTAGAAGAATAAAATAGAAGAAGAATTAAGATAGAGGAAGAAACCAACTTTTTAGGTTTGAATATCGATATTCAATCAAAAGAAAATGAACTACTTAGTACATTCCACAATTTGAAAGTTAAAGAGGAAACTTTTTGGCATTAAAATTTGAGATGTATTTGGATAAAATAAGGTGACATGAATACTAAGTTTTTCCACCAGTCAGCTTCCAGGAACTATAACTAAAATAAAATCCACAAAATCTTGAAGGAAGACGGTTTGATTTTTAAAGAAGAAAAAGAAATGGTGATACAAATTATCAAATATTTTAGGGACCTCTTATCGTACTCTCTCTCCATAGATCTAGTTTGGAGGACTACATTTTGAACCTCCTCTTGAGTGTTATTAACTAGGTCGAAAACACCAATAATCTCCAACCTCCTTCCCTTGAGGAGGTATGAATGGTTATATTCTCCATAGAAGGGGATAAAGCCCCAAAACTAGATGGATTTCTCTCTCTTTTTTCTAATCAGTAACCACTATGAATAAATACAACAATACCTTTTTGGTTTTAATCCCCCCAAAAAATGGATTAAACTAATTAAAGGATTTTAGACCAATCAATCTTTGTTCCACATTCTACAAGATTTTCACCAAATCACTAGCCTTGAAATTATAAATGCTATTAGATAAGTTTATAACTAAACAATAGGGCACTTTTGTTTTCAAAAGACAAATCATTGATGGAATCATAATTGCCTAAAAGGCCATCCACTCAATGACTAATTCAACTAGATAATGAATGTTCCTCAAGCTCAACATGAACAAAGCTTATGACAGGGTTTCTTGGGAATTCTTTAACAAGGTTCTTAACAAGTTTGGTTTTAGTCAGGCAGTTAGAGGTCTGATTTCAACTTGCATTTAAACACCTATGTTCTCTATCATTATCAATGGTTTCCAAAAGGATTCTTTCCATCAGGTAGAGGTTTGCATCAAGGAGACCCTTTATCTTCTTATCTCTTCATAATGATGGTAAAAACCTTGAGTAGAATCATAGAAAAATCTAGGACCATATCCATGATACAGGGAATCAAAGTGGCTCCTAATACCACCCCTGTTACAAGCTAACAAATTTATAATGATACCTTGATGATGAGGGAAGCATCGGTGGTGGAAGTAGAAATTTTTGGAAAAATCTGCAAAAGTAATGAGGGCATCTCCGACCAATGTGTAAATATCCAAAAGAGTACCCTATTTTTTATCAACACCCCAGAAAGCCTTTAAAATAATATATCCAAGATTTTGGGCTCCATGATATAGAATATCCTGTATTTGTACCTAGGGAAGCTTCATTTTAGTGGAAAAATAAAAATTAAATATTAGAACCTGCTTATTGATAGAATACATAAAAAAATTTCAAAAGGAAAATTACTTTCTCAGGCAAGTAAGTTGCAGCTTCTCAAAATCTCACTTCAGAGTATCCCATTATACTTCATGTCTCTCTTCTCTATCATAGGTAAAATTGCTAATCGCATGGAACAAGTCCAAAAAAAAATATTTGGAAGGGTGCAAAATAAAAAATTTAATTTCCAATTATCTCTTAGGACAAAGCTTGCCTCCCTAAAGGAATAGCAGCCCTAGGTTGGAGGAGGGTGAAGAAAATGAACCAAGCACTCTAAGCTAAACAAGGATATAAGGTTGTAAAATATGATAATCAATGGACTAGGATCATAACATCCAAGTACCTTGAGTTAAGGGAAGCAGATGGTTTCCTATCTAAAGAAGGAGTTGACAATGGCTCAACCTTTTAGAAAGCCCTTCTCAACTACAAAAACCTTTTTTAAAAAGGTAGAAATAGGAATGTGGGAAATGGTAACAAATTAAAATTTTGGGATGACCCCTAACTATTTTAGTGCCCTCTTGCCTCCATAGCCCTGTGGGATGATATTAGTCATGCCTTTAAGGAGGAGGTGGGTTCTAAAGTGAGAGAGTACTGGGAAGATTTTAATGGTTTGAGAAAGTGGAAACATCTACATAATGAGGGAGTTAGTGAGCAGGTCCCCCAACTCTTCCTAGACCTCAACATTAAACTCTAGCATACTCATATTTTCTTATTCCCCAAAGAAGATGAACTTATCTGGTCAACAAATCCAAGTGTAGTTTTCTCGATCAAATCTAGTTATTTGGCTAATCTAGATCAGGTGTAGTTTGTTGATGATTAGTAAAATCTATGGATTAATAATCTTATCCCTAAAGTTAACATCTTCTTTTGGTTGGTAGCCCAGCATAAAATTATCACAGTGGATAACCTACTCAAGAGGGGCCTTCCTAACCCTAATAGGTGTGTTCTTTGTAAGTTTAATATAGAATCAATTTCTCACTTGTTCCTTAAGTTCCCTTTTACTTTTGATATTATGGATTTCTTTATGCTGAAATTCAACCTATCCTAAGTTATGCCCAATACTATTCGTGATCTCATTTTTTAGTGGAAACCCACCTGGGCTTCCCCTTGTCTTTTGTTTGGGACTTAACCCTGTCACATATTTTTGGGACATCTAGAAGTTTAGAAACTTGTGTACCTTCGACAATAAAGTCCCTTATATTCCTTCTCTAGATAAAAATATTTTGACTATCATTAAAGAGAATTAAGTTACATTTCTTCTAACCTCAAGGACCCACCCCCTTTACCTCCAGTCCCCCTCTTCACCTCCTAAAAATTCTTAATTTTGGAGAGAGTCTAGACCTAGAGGAAGGATAGGTCTCTTGTCAAATAGATCAAACCACCTAGTCCCTAGTTTAAATTGGATTTTAATGGAGATGCAGAAGGCAACCCATGCCTAGTTAGGGGGGAAGAGTAATAGGAATGATTAAGGTAATATTTTGATTGCCTATGTGAGCCTTTTGAGGTCCAAACAAACCATATTGCTAAAGCTTAATGGCCCTTTGGGGTATTAATTTGGTAGTTAGTTTGGGCATTGATTACCTTTAGGTCAAATGAGAGACTCTTAACATCATAAATAGCCTAAAGGGTAAAATCAACCCCTCTTGTCCATTATGAACGAAATGGGTGATGTGAAAAGACTCCTCAATTACCTAGACCTATAGAGAAGGCAATGAAAAAGTGGATAACATGGCTAACATCAAAGTATACATCTCTTCCTTCAACATTAGATGAAGGTGGATGAACTTCCTAAGAAAGTAACTACGATCATTGGGAAGCAGAGGGCACCCTTCCCATGGGAGGGGAAATCATGAACAAGCATATAATGATCTATATCACAAAGGTTAAATTTTTAAGTAATGAGGAGAATAATCATTGCCAAATATAGGTAATCAGTTTAAAGTATGGGAGGAAGTACATTTGTCCCAACATTAATGGTATAGATATGCCAAAATCAGGTCATTTGAATTTATAAAAAAGTTTAAACATAATAAGTTTTTGAGAAGTAATAACAAGCTAACCATGGGTGGTGACCATGAAAGGTTTGAGCCAATTTCATATGCAGAGGTAAAAAAAGATCTAGAGGTTTGGCAAAAACTCTCTAAAGGTAGAATCATGAATTTTATGGAAAGGATTGTAGGCTCTAATTTTACCATATCTAAAGATTTTACTAAAGGCTAGGAGGATAAAATATTCAATATGAGAAGCCTTACAATCACTATTATTGAAAATATAATTGGGGAAATTACTGCCATGATCTGCGATGGAGTGAAGATGTTTAAAGAGAAGAAAAGGAAGGATGAGTTGATGAAAACAATTTTCAAGATAGACAAACCAATTATATCAAAACAAAAAGGGATTCTAAGAGCTAATTTATCAATGATATGGCCTAAGATATGTCTTCAAATAATGAGATATATCATCCTATAAATTAAGCACACTACCATCTTCTCACATCATTTTTTACTAATGAACATTTCAAGGGTCATATAATTAGTTTGTCATTTTTCTACTTAAATCTCTAGAAGTTTATATCATGGCTTACAAGATGAACCCATCCTTAGACCTTATACACCAAGGTCTCATTCTACAGATAGTAAAGAGAGGTGAGCCTTTATGGGGGAAGATGTAATATAAACCATCAATGTGCAAAGTGGTTAAGAAGAGATAGAGGAAAAAGGTGAAGGGAGTTCTGATATTAAAGTGAAGGATGCATCAGATTCTATGGAGGAGGAAGAACCTAACAAAACTACCTCTATAAGTAGTTTGAAAACAAATATTTAGGAGGTCAAGGAAATTGAATGTCTAGACACCCAAACCCCCAAAAGTAAGAATATCGAGGATGTGGAACGTAACCTAGAAAAAATGAAAACTAAATTAGCCATGCAATAATTATTCTACACTAAAATCATCAAGGAAATCAATAATATAAAGTTGTTACTTATCCCATATGAAGTTAACATTCATATAGGAATTAGTGAAGGAAAGGCAAAGGTTACATAAGAGGTGGGGGAAACTAGAGTGACCACCCCCATTAAAACAAGGAAATATGAGTAGAAAATGATACGTACCTAATACCTCACCTCAAAAGGGGGTGTATATCCAAATATTTCTACATCTAAATATCTTATTATTAGATTAAGATATGCATGGACTTTGATTTTTTTTAAAATACCAATGATTTTCTTCCCTGATTAGGAAGTGGAATTTAGTTTCTAGAATTCACTCTAAAATCCTTGGGTTTTTAGAGTTCCCTTTAAAACTCATTAGTTCCTAGTTTCTAGTTTTTTAGTTAATTGGTTTAAGTACATAGGATTTCACATAAGTGATAGCATTGTTTATGTATCACCAAATGTATTCTTTCACATGCTCATTTTTCAATTTCTATTTCATTTTGATACATTTGAAGGTGTTATTTTATCAAGACATTGGTTACTTGCATACATTCATGATTTTTAGCACATACACCATGATGTGAGTGAAGCATATCTCAATAATCCAGATTCTTCCTCCTTCCATCCCTCTAGTAATGTTTAGGTACATGCTTAAAATGATGTTTTAATTTTACACACACATGCATTCACACACACACACGGGCACATGTATGCACGTGTCCCCACACACACACATCAAAATTGGGCATTATGTAGACACTTAATTTTGGTAAAAGACCCTTTTCTAAAGTGTCTTTGTCAGGCTTCAATGCATTTATCCCATTTGTGTATGTTTGGATATTTTCACACACTTTCAGCCCATATTACACTCCTTTTGACCTTGATTCATCTAGATTTCCTTAGGAACACTTCATATCTATCAATTGTCAATACTAGGATCCCAATCAACCATATTTTGTTTAACTTAATTCATATTTTGAGCCTTTCTACCCTTCAGATCAAAAAAATTCATTGTCAATCTTAACCTATGTTTCCAGTTTCCTAAGGAGCCATATATATAAAAATATATCCCAACCCATTACAAATCTTCTTATACCTATTAAGGATCATATTATTCAAAACTCTTACAAACCATTTCTCTAGTGCACAATCATCAAGCCTTATCAAGAATTTTATACATTCACTTAAGGCTTTTTAGACACAAAGTTATTAGACACTAACAACTTCAATTTGAACCTATCTTTAACATACATGACTTATGCATGCACATATGACTTTTACACATTGTATCATTATCCATTTGTGTATTTACTAACTTGGACAACCCAATTTCCTATCATTCATACTCAATATCTCCATAGTCTATGCAAGAACACTATATTATCCTAAGCAGACTATCACCATATTCCATATCACTATTTTTTCTCTCTATGAACAATGTTAACAATAGTCAGATGTTAAAGGTTACTAGTAGTGTATGTCTTTTCCAAAAATGTCCCAAAGCTTCCATTAGTTGTTTTTTAAATTCAAATCCCTCCCATTAGTCAGATTATAAACATTTCATATGCATTCAAGGGGGGAGATTACCCAATTAGTCATATACATACACATCAATCTTAAGGCCATACCTATCCAAGCCTATCTGGCCGTCACTTAAAAAATCTTGGGAAATATATTTACACACTCTTGAGTGATTATCCAAAAACATCCAAATCTGAAAATCCTTAAAGGAAAAGTAATAAAATCAAAGATTTAACATTAACACAAGGTCACAATTATATTTTGTCAATTTTGAAATATAAAGAATTACATTTCATTATAGTGGAGCACTATTGAGCACACATACACACATGTATGTGGGATAAATACGTATGACTTGAGACCTATTCAGAGTATTGGAACATATGCAATGCTCAACCACTCAACAAAGAGTGGTTGGAGCTGTCAAACATCTTTTACTCCTTATTTCAAGTCATTTAAGTGTCAAAAGTGGATCTAGGGTTTCAATAAGAAGGAAGACAGATTTAGGATCTATGCACAAGTTTAAGGTCAACAAATTATACAAAAATAATTTACACAAGCACGTGTAATGATATATGGTAAAACTATCTAGTAAATTACATATGGATAGTTCTGGCAGATAGTAGACATGACTATTCACTATAGGTATGGACTTTTTTTGACATCATCCTAACATATTTTGATAGTCTATTTCTTGAGCCAAGTAGTCATAGAGTTATTTCATATCATTTCAAGTGTCTATACACAAACAACAAGCAATACAAAAAAATATATCAGCTAATTATGTAAAAAAATTTTGTGAACCCATTTTTTCTATGAAGTGGCAAAACCCTAAGTATTTATCCCTTAGGGTTTTATTTGTCCTTATTAGGGTGTAATATTTCACTTGCATTAGGGTTTCTGATCTGATTTTTTATTTCTCTATTTCCATAAGTAAAACTTATCATAACTATCATGGATTTAGAAATTCTATTTTTTTATTCAACCAATGATTATCATGATTAAATTCTTCTATCCTAAAATATGTGATATGTTTCAAAATCATGGAACATAATAGGTTAAATTTATTGGTAATAAAACAAAGGATGATATTAATCATGGAGAATCCTTAGCTCTCCTTAGTAATACATACTATTTGAATATCTAATTTGAGATGCTTCTGATTACTAATTGTCATTAAATGACATGTAATAATTTTTTCATTTCTCCTCTACCGAGACCTTAAGATAGTGATAGACACCATCCCACACCCATCATTTTCCCTAGGCTTATATTGGATTCTATAGTCTATGCTATCACAACACGAAGAGGTAGGATGTCCCATCCCATGTTTCAAAATGAAGGTAGTCATTATGTCCCTCCTAATCCCCCTCCATTGCATACAAATACTCTAAGATCTCCATAATATAGTTGCTAAAGAGGTCCACAATCTACAAATATATTATGTATGTAACATTGTGTGATACAACCTTACCAAATGATGTAGAACCTACATATTGTGCATCCATTAATAATACATTGAATAGTAGTTAGAACATTATTTATTTAGAGAAAAAAAAATCTACTCAACATACTATAAATTATAATCTCCCTTTATTCATTCATGTGAAAATCTTAAATAAATAAGTTAAGCATGTTTTGGTAGATAATGGATCGGGATTCAACATTATAACATCAAATTTATACAAACTTTAGGTATCAATATGGATTATATTCATAAATTAGATAATAATATCAGAGGTTTTGATAATATTTCTCACCAAGTGATAGGATTGATTACATTGGATGTGATAGTGGGCCCTAAAATGTTAACTACAATTTTTCACATGATGCCAAATCATTTACATTATAACCTACTCTTAAATAGACCATGGATTCATGCAATGGAATCTATACCATCTACCTTACATTGATGCTTAAAATTTTACATGAGGGATGTGACCAATGAGTAATCATCATTTTAAATATTATAGAGTAGCATAAACTATTAAGGGATGCATTACACAATCTGATATTGTTCATTTCTCCATAATACCTCCATCACAAGTCTTACCAGTGGAAATACAGCATATATATGAACTTGGGGAGTCAATAAAAGCTAATAAAAAAAATCCAACTTAAATTTTATCATTAAACAAGAGACAACAAAGAAATCACTAAAAAAAATTGATGCATATAACATGAAGATACTAGATCTTCGTTTATAATTCAATTCAGAATAACCATATGGGGTATTTATATTAGAGGATAGTGATGATGATGATGATGATAATGAAATTACAATGAATGTAGATGAGTACTTATCTCATAAAAATTTAATGCATATTTTTTCAATATAGTATTGAAATGATTCAAACATGGTCAACATCAATAAGTTAAAATGTCCTATTCTTATGCAAACAATGTTAGATTAACATAAGACAACCCTTCAAAACAATTATGAGGATACAAATGTAAATGTTTTTTACAGTATCAACTGCAATTAACAACTCTTAGTGTAAGTTTTTATTTCATTTAATTATTTTTTCCTACATGTGATATTTAGCTTGTTTAGGTGTTATTAGGTCATTAGGGACCATTCACATGTGGGTGATATCAATAATTCTCCTCCTTCAAATACCCCATATATGGTTGAGGACTCTTGAATTATATCATTAGTTGATTCATCCACTAGTGTTCCTACTGTGGACACACATGTACTTATTGCTACTTCAGAGTGCAGTGTCACTTCATCGAGAGCTTCTAGTGATTCTTCACAACAAGACATTTTATGGGATGTGCAATGTATTCATATGACATGCACTAGGATTACACCTTCCCCTATTTCTAGTATAAAGTTCAAAGTTACTCTATCGAGAGCTTATAATTATTCTTTGTAGCATGATTATATATGTCTTCTAGACTCACCTTATCAGGATCCTTTTCTACCAAACATTTCTTCTTTTTTTGTAAAGTCTCACATTTCAAATCTAGATGACACCATTGATGGCATTTGTCTTCTCTTTGATGACAAATTTATTAGAGTTACATCTTCTTCTATAGATGTAATGAGGGTATTTATAAACCCTCTGGCTCTCTCTCCTTCATTTTATGTTTCCTTATTTACATCTTCTTCTATAGATGTAATGAGGGTATTTATAAACCCTCTGGCTCTCTCTCCTTCATTTTATGTTTCCTTATTTCCATCTTCTCTAATTAGGCTTGGGATTCTTGATCAAAGTTTAGCACATTTGAGAATGAGCTTAGAGACATTTGAGCATTTTCAAGAGATTTACATCATAATTCCTACCTACATTCCACTTGAATGTAAATTTAGTAGTTTGATAACTCAGGGTCTCTTCTGAAAAGAAGAGACATCATCTATTGTAGAAGGACCTACTAAAACATTCACCATGTGACATTCTACACTTACCTTCTCTCTCTTCTTTGTGGAGACACACATTCATCATATTTTGTAGGATATAGGGTGATTAAAAGAAGTTGTATCTTCTAGTGGGGATTTTTAGCCCTCTTTTCTTCCTTTCTCTATTTTGGAGGAGAGTTTTTCCTACAAGTTTTCTCCCTTTTTCTCCACTTTATGAGGGTTGATTTATACTTGGGTACCTTATCATGCCTAGTTGTCAAGATCCAATTCTTCTACCCACCTGAGCTACACTTAAGGGGGGGTGTTAGTGTAGGTTTTTATTCCATTCAATGGTTTTTCTCTACACATGTTATTTCACTTAGGTGTCATTAGTTCATTGGGGAAGATAATCCCACATATATGAGGATGTTGGGTCATTCTTATCTTCCACCTATATATGTATATTTCCTATAGATGTAATAAATTTAGAGAATTTAATCAATGAAGTGTGTTGGATGGATTGATCCTAGTTTTTACATTATTCTCAGTTTTGATTTACTCAAAGCTATTGTATGCAACTGCTTGATTCTTACTTGAACCAGGTGCATTTGATTGATCTAGTTAACTTGGTAAACACTCTGATAAAAAAATAAATATTTCACACTAAGTGATCCAATTATATGATACTTCATGAAATTTAGTATGACTAGACCACAAGAGGCACAACACATTACATGATGTATCAAAATTGAATGCCCAGTGTTTGTGAAAAATTCAATAAACAAATTGGAACTCATGGATATAAAACTTTCTATCAAATTATAAGTAACTATTTTACATGATAAACCCATTATTAAATTAAAAATGTTACTTGACAAGAATTTGATTGCTTGACCTTCAATTTGACATAGAGTTGTGGGTGAATTATCACATCAAGAAGGGAAATCATTTTTTAGTTATCATAGAATAAAGAGGCATGGAATAGATGGTTGTGCATCATTATAACAAAATATTCATAAATTAATAATGAACAAACCATCACGATAATATAGGTACATCAAAATCCACCAATAATGGTTTCTAATAACACTTTGTGTAGGAAAAAATCACATAGAGACTATAAGCATTTGTGAAAGGATCCATTGACTATTCAAATTTAAATTAAGGATAACTATTGATAAGAGGTTTAAATTATTGAAAAAGAGGGGGGAAATACATGCAACATTCTATTATTACAATATTTGGGTTATAAAATAGATGAATTGTACCACATTATACATTGTGATGAATCAATAGGGAATATTATATTACCGATTGCTTGGGTGCCAAAGGTTGTGGATACATTAGTACTTACGATGCATACTAACAAAAAATTATGGGCTAAATTTAGAAAATAATATTTACAATAGATGCAAGATACAATCAATATTCCAAATAAGTGTATTACATTTATTTTTGAAGGTAATACAATCAAGTTTTACCATGATGGTGTAGATGATATTTATGAATTATAAATCACCTTGGTCTTGTACACTTGGCAAACTCAGACTTTGGTTATTCCTCTCAGTTCTAGACCTTTCTCATTTTTATAAGTCTCATATTTGCTCTATGTTGTGCCCCTTGGCCTATCTCTCCATCTAACTAAGCTTATGTTGATGACCCAGACCTTCTATCTTGCCTAGAATGCTTAAAATATGCTTATCTTATGCCCTTGCAAGTTTTGAGCTTGTACCTATTTTATAATTTCCCAGTTACAAGCATCAATCCTAGATCGTTGCATCAACCTTAATGTCCTACCCTAATGTAGGTATCCAGTGCCCTAAAGTCATCTAATTTGAAAATGAAATGTATCCTAAAGGTCGGCTTAAGTGCTTTAATGTGAGATATTATCGATAGGATTGGTATATATTCATAATCATTACTCATTCATTTCTCACCTAGAAAAGACCTAAAGAGACCAAATAAACTTATTAAAATCATTCTATCAAGCATTCAATCAAGCAAAGCTTGCTTATTTTCTCCTATTTCTATATCAATCATAGGGATAACACATTTATAGCTCTGAAATACTGATGGAGTAGTCCAAGGGCTATATTTTCCAAGTTATAAGCTAGGTCACTATTGTACTTGCTTATCACACGTTGCATGACACACATAATCCAACACCTAGGGAAGAACTACATAAGTATGAGCCCCTCTTTAGAGTATTGGCTATATAAGTAGAACTCATTGAAAGAGGGGTCTTTGGGGAAACACAACATCGTGAGTCTACTAACCCAATTTTTCCAAGGTCACTATGAAGATGAAGAATCAAGGTTTTACAATTTCATGAGGAACGATAGTCCATAACACAAATCTAAATGCACCAGAGTGAAGGTGAAGACAAACCCAAAAGCATATAGGTGGTCACATCATTTTTCAATAGGTATTTTATACAAGACACCTATGTTCAGTTCAGATAATAGCATCAGTGCTAATGTCCAAGGCTGGCACTAGTATCCAAGGCTCCATATGCACTCAATCCAGAATTTGGTGACTATTCTAAAATCTTCCACCAGTCTACTTTATATCTATTCCAAATCTAAAATTGTGTTAGCATCATAACCAATTAAGTACATTATTTCTTTGTCACTTTTCATTTTTGGCATAGTTATACTTACTATTTTTAGCCTATCTTAATTTAATGAATTCAACATATGTTGTATCTAAGTTTAGCATTTAGTTGGCATGTTGATCTAATTATCACCCTTGTGCATTAGCCTTTCTATATTCTTAACCCTATCTACCCAATTAGGATCCACATCCAAATTTAGGGTTGAACATTTGGTGAACTTGATCTTTTAACATCATTCCTACCTAAGAGTACCATTTAGGATGTTTCTTAAGTTATTTGTCATAATTTTTTTGTTCTTTATCTCTCTCATCATGGATGATATCAATTGCTTTGATGACTATGATTATGAAACTCTCCAAATTTCTATCAGGGAAGGGGTGAAAATTGATTACTCTTATATTCTTTCAAGTGATAAAGTCTATAATATCAAATCTTTTAATGGTGGTAGCTATCATCCCTCCAATCAGGTATGTGATCCCACCATTTCAAAAGATGGTTTGATCCATTTTAAAGAAGATAACGAGCATTTACCTATACTTCCTACACCATCATCATATGATTTTATCCTTTCAGTATTTTTTAAAATATGGATACAAAGGCCAAGGATTGGGTAAACATGAGCAAGGTATAACCCACCCTGTATCTCTTTAATATAATATAAATCAGCAAGGTTTGGGATTTTTAGAAAAATCCTTTAGTCACCAACAAAGCAGGTCCTTTAATCAGGACCTTCATGCACATTCTACCATAAAAGCGGTTACATATGACCAAGATGCTCCTTCATATGATTGTCAAAAGTTATGACAAATATATAAATAAATTATGACTAATTTACAAACTAATTATAAAGGGGATGTTCTTTCAAGCTCATTGATGAAAACACTTCTTTTTCCAATATTTCCAAACAATATCCCCCTTATCAAGGGTGATGATTCTCTCTTACCTTCATTTGATATTGAAAGTTTTTGAAAGTTTAACCAAAATATCATGGACTCTTTACAAAGAAACATTAAGCCATCAAGAAGAAGAAAGCATTACAAACCTAAAGTGAAAAATGTTCCTAATGTGCCAAATCATACAAAAGATGCATTTTTACCAAAGTTTCTTATATACCAAAATAGATGCCTTTACAAAAGCTTCCTCAAGATCTAATTGTTATATTCTTACCAAAAGGGAATACACCAAATTCTTCTAACAGTCCAAGCTATTCAAATGATATACCAAAAGTAACAAAATTCAAAGATCCAAACCCACTACCAAAATATCCTAAATTTAGTGATCATGAACTTACACTTTATCCATGAGGATGATGATGCTCATATGCCAAGATTCAAAAAAGGTGGTGGGTTGGAACAAATGATAACACCTATGGCAAACACCAATGTTCCCATGGAATATCCTATTTCTATGATGAATGACCACTATTGGGGATCTTCAAAAACAAGTTTCTAGGCTTCAAATGCAAATGGATTTCCATAATACCAATGTAAACATGACTTCATTCAACAATCAACTTCTTTCACAATGTATACTAGAATATCCTTATCCAAATATTTTGAACTACAAAATTTACCTTTCTTTGTGAGTCACAAGGACCCATTCAACCACATGATTAACTATGTACATTCTTTTGGCCAATGGGTAAAATATGACAAACTATTGCTAAAAGTATTCCATATGAGCATTTCTAATGAGGCTCAAAATTGGTTTTATAGCCTACCAAAAGATTCCTTAACCACTTTTTAAAAATTGGAAGATGCTTTATTCATGGCTTTCAATATCCACAAGATGTCAAAACTTACATTATCACATTTTCACAATTTCAAGTAATGTGATGATGAATCCCTCCAATATTATACTATTTGATTCAAAATTACATCATATGAGCTAGCATTTAGACCCTCATATTTGGAATTGAAATTTATTTTTAGTATAGGGATTTTTTCCCCATTAAAGGAAAGAACATTTCATAAACAATATGAATCATTTACCCATTTATATAATGGTGTACATAGATATGATTCCTTCATAACTACTCATCCAAAGGAACTTAACATACCTCCCTTTAAATATTAAAGTTTTATCCCTCACACAAAGGAAGGAGATAAATTACCTAAGCAGTATAATGAACAAAAATGTGGTATTCCTTATATTTATATAACCAATTTGCAAATGTTATTTAACATGGCGCCAATCCAAGGTCCATGTCCTATGAAAGAATCTCAAGGGGAACAACACAAAGAATTCATGTAACCAAGATTCAACAATCAATTTATTCATGGGTGGTGATTATTGTTGGCATAATCATATTGACTCTACACAATCAAAAACTATTTGTAATGTAAGACATTTACAATAGCTTGGCTTTGATCTAAAAGACTTACAAAAAGAAGCCGATTGGAAAGACTCATTGGGAAACATAACAATACCTTTTGCTTGTGGTCGTAAATTAATTCAAATGTGAGTTTGGGTTATGCCTACCACTTCTCCATATGAATTTACACTGGAAACTCTTTGGTTATACCAAATGGAAAATAAATTGACCAAAATTAGTAAGGTATTTCCTTTTCTCTTGAAGGCAAATTGATCCATATTCCAAATGATAGCACTAATCCTTCTACTACACATGTAAATCATGAGGAGGAACATGCTATGTACATTTTCAACATATCCAATCTTGATGCAAACAAAGTCAAAGATACAAGTGAAGGTTGAATAACTTCGAAAATTCTAAAAATACCAAAAAAATAAAAAAAAATAAAAAATCCAAAAACATTTTTAGTGCCTACATACTCTATTAGTTCTTTAGCATCTATGTGTTAGTTCTATGTTGATGGATGTCATATCATTTACTTCTACATACACATGTGTGTCATGCTTATACTTAAGTGTGATACAATCATCCACAAATACATGATCTATTCCTATTTTGGATGTTGGCTCTGCCCTCTACTCATGTCAGATGGACATTAGGGACATCCGCTTCTTTGATAGTGATACAGACAAGTTATTTTATTCTATAGTCTCTTCATTATCATGTTTGACCTCTTATGTACGTACACATTCCTTTATTCATGATTATATCTTATGCAAGGTACTTGATATGCTATGTACTTGATATGCTATGTACTTGATATTTTTTCTAACACATATCCATGGGCTACTATGATATGTTTATGTTGGTTGTTTATGATTTATTTTATGCACTTCCTTGAGTTTCTTGCCTTGTTATTGTCTTTTTTATTCAAGAATTTGAATATGCTCCTTTGTTTATGGCCCCCATGCCTTTACTTACTTTTTTTGACATGGGCATATGTCATTGCTTGTTGCATGGAAATTTGAATATGTCATTCTTGATTTTTTGGACATTTGACTAAGTCATATCCCTTTGATTGTATGTCATTTAAACTTGCCCATTATTTGTAGTCTCTTAAGACCATTGTATGTTGACTTGATTTTGAGTCCTCTTGTGTGTGTGCTTGTTTGCTTGTTGAACTTACCTAATTACCATCTAGATATTGCCATGATATTTGTCATGCATCTTATGCCTTCATACGTTCACATTGTTCTATGTGCTTTAATGCTAAATTTACCTACATATGTTATTTAATATGCTAAATGGTTCCATTCATATATTATACAATTGTCTTATCCTTTTGAGGTGAGGTAACTACCGGTTTCTATTCTTCCCTCACCTCAAAAGGGGGGCATATAAGTGAGGGCATGTCATAGAAACATGTTCTCCACACTTGGCACAATTTTTAGATTCAATGGGAGCATGATTTAGAAACATTTTCTCCTCACTTATTTAGTATTTGGCACAATTTTTAGATTCAATGGGGGCATACTTTGAAAGCATGTTCTCCACACTTATCCAATATTTGACACACATAGACTTAATGGGGGCATGTTTTGAAAATGAGTCCTCCACATTGACACTTATTTCAGTTTTTAAATTTAACCATATATAGTGGAGGCATGATTTAAAATCATGTTCTCCACACTTACACATTTTTCAAATTGGCCAAAGCACAAAGTTATATAATTCAAATTCACACTTGTGGTAGAATTATATACATTGGTACCATTGTCATACATAGTTTTATCATGAGACATATTTAAGGTGAATATGATATGCAATGTGCACCTAATATTGCAAAATCCAAATTGGTTTCAGATTTCAAAACACTCTTAGGGCCTATCATCCCCCACCAAGTTGGAATTTTACGGACTATATTGAGCCAATCTACTGTAGTAGTTGCTTCACTTTTTTTTATGGTTGAGGTGATTAAATCACTCAATCTTGCCAAGATTTTAGGTTGGACTTGATTGTATCATCCAACTTCACTAATTTATAAGTATGATTGGGCTACACAGTTGAGTTAATCTCAACTATCAGATAGCAACTCACCTTTTCTCCAAGGTTGGGAGCATGTGCCTTCCAATATCTCTTTGTCTCTTTAGATATATGCACTTTCCAGATTTATATGTTTTGTGATAATCTTAGTTTCAGTGATTCATAATGATACATCTTTCAAATCAAGTTGCCAATAGGCAAGGCAATTGCATCGATACATAAGTGTACTCATAAACCTTGGTCTTTCAATTTCAATATTATCAATGCTTTCAATTTCATATTATATGCACTAATTATATAATATAACGTGTTTTTGGTTGCAATTTAGTCACCAATAAAGCACTTAAGTTGGACTCACGCAAAGGCAAGATGTGTTATACATACCCAGGGACACATTTCTTCTCCTTTAAACTCGTAATTTCATTACTAGATTAAGGGGGAATGTATATGATATTTATTAATTATATAACACCTTAGTCTTGCACATTTGGAAAAATCAGAGCTTGGTTGTTCCCTTAAGTTTTAGACTTTTCCCACTTTTAGAAGTCTTGCATTTATTCTAACTTGTGCCCCTTGGCCTATCTCTTTATCTGACTAGTCTTATGTTGATGACCCACGTCTTCTATCTTACCTAAAATGCTTAAAATATTCTTATCTTATGCCCATATAAGTTATAAGCATGTACCTATTTTATAACTGCCAATACATAAGCGTCAATCTCAGACCCCTATGTTAATGCAAGTTTTCTACCTTAACACAAGTGTTCAGTACCCTAAAGTCATTTAATTTACAAATGAAACATATCATAATGGTCAGTTTAAGTGCTTTAATGCTAGATATTTTTAGATAGGAGTGGTATATATATTCACAATCACTCCTCATTCATTCCTCACCTAAAGAGACAAAGCCATATCAAAAACATTAGATCAAGCATTCAATCGAACAAAGCTTCTCCATTTTCTCCTATTTCCATATCAATCATAGGGACTACACATCTACAGATTTGAAGTACTGAAGGAGCATCCCAAGAGATATATTTTCCAAGTTATAAGTTAGGTTATTGTTGTACTTACTTATCACACATTATATGATTCACACACATGCCAACATGTAGGGGATAACTACACAAGTTTAAGGTCCTTTTTAGAGTATTAATTGTGTAGGCAACACTCATTAATAAAGGGGTATTTTGGATGACTCGATACCATGCACCCAATAACCCATTTTTCCCAAAGTCACTATGCAGATGAAGAACTATGGTTTTACCATTTAATGAGGAGCAACATTCCATGACCTAGATCTGAATTCACTAGAGTGAAGATGAAGACAAACCCAAAATAATCTAGGTGGTTACATCTTTTTCTAATAGGTATTCTGGATAGAACACTTATGTCTAGTTCATATAGTAGTGTTAACGTTAACATTCAAGGTAGACGCTAGTGTCTAAGGCTCTAGAGACACTCAATCTAAAATTTCACAACTATTTAAGAATTTTTTGCCAGTTTACTTCATGTCTGTCTAGATCCAAAATTGTGTTATCATCAAAACTAGTTAAGTACATTGTTTCTTTGTCATTTTCCATAACTAACATAGTTGTACTTACTATTTTTAGCCTATCTCAATTTAATGAATTTAACATATGTTGTATCTAATTTTAGAATTTAATTAGATTTTTGTAGATCTAATTATCACCCTTGTGTATTGTCATTTATATATTCTTAATGTTATCTAGCCAAGTAGGTTCCACATCCAAAGTTAGAGTTAAATAGATGCAAGTAATGAGTACCAAAATATTAAAGAATTGAGGACAAGTCAAATGGAACTATTTCATAAAACAAAGTGTGAGCCCTCATATATAGTTGAAGAAAATGTAATACATGAGCATAACATTTGAAAAAATTCAAAAGGAAAGATAAATAAGATTAGCATTCATAGAGATATGATGATAATAATTGTGATAAAATATAAGTGTTTGATGAGATCTGATATCTAGAGTTGAACACTTTATCACTAAATTCTCCATGTGATTTTGTGCATCCCTTGGATGCCATATTAGGACTATGAGATTCACATAACTCATTAAAAAAAAATAAGAAAACAAAAAATTTAAAACATTTAAAAAAAAATTAGGACCTATGCATGACATGATTTTCTAGTTACATGATTGATTTGTGTAATTTGTCATATACATGGTAGATAACATATCCATTTTTCTACGTACATGGATTTTCATAATATACATGAATGGGATGTAGGACATACATATTACATATGATACATAGACATACAAATGTAGGACATTATTTACATCTAGGGTGCATATTTCTAAATTGGGAGCATGCCTACATTAAGGCACCTTGGTACATTATCATAGGTTATATATTTTTATGACCATTATGTTGGTCATATTAAGATACTTATAATGTTTTTACATGACTTGCTCTTACGTATACTCCTTAGGTTGTTATATTTTATGGATATTATACTTTGGTATGCGATGATCACATAAATTGATTGTGTAGACTACCTTTGCTTATTCAATGTGTGTTTGATTATGACAATGATTACATGGTGTGACCATTAGTTTTGTATTACATTATGGGATGATTTTTGTGCATTTCATGTTAAATGGTGAGATCATTGATGTATATTATAGTGTGTGATCATTGATGTGTGTTAAATTATGTGATTTTATGAGTGTATTGATTGTGTGTTTTCATGTCATTCATAAATTGTGTCGAGGATCCTCTATTCCATGTCATGGACATGTTGTCTATGTCAAGGTAGAGTCTATTTAGAGTGTGTCATGTCTTAAGTGCTTGTGTGCATTATGATAATATAATTGTGTGCATATGTGTGTGCTTGTATGATGTTTTATAAGTTTTTGGTGTCATGATTCCTATCACACAATCTTATGTTGTGTGAGATGCCATGATTGTTATCATGCATCTTCTATGTGGTTTACTGATGACTGCTTATTATTACATGCCTAATTGTTATGTCTACTTGAAATGACATGTGTATGCCTTGGGTTATACTTTTCATATGTGTGTAAATGATAAACAATTTACATGATGACATGATCTAATCATGTTATCACCCCTACTTTACATGATACATTTTTATCTATAACATGATGCATACCATTATTTAATTTTGAGAGGAGTAATTTGTAGGATTTATCCCTAACCTCAAAAGGGGGGCATACCACTAGTATTTTCATAGAGATTCAAGCCTTGATCGATAATTGTTTCAAAATTTAGGTCACATTATGTGATTCAAATGTGACAGATTAGTTAGATTGAGATTCAAATTGAGATAGATTGATAGATTGACACTTATGTTGGGCCTTTTATATGATCACGAGGAATAGATGACATATATTATGACATGATGAGATATATTACATGGATTAGATTGAACATATTTATCAACTTACATCAATAAGATTGAGTAGGTTATCAAATTTATCACACTGATCATGGTGACATACATATCTTGGCATTCAATACCACATTGAGGTACAGAAGGATCACATGAGGGGAATAAATTTTGTTCAAGCAAGAATTTTTCTATTTTTATTGATGGGGATAAATGATGCTACATAAGCACTTTGGGACTAAAATCCATTCACAATAGTTTATTCAGAGTTTTAATTTAAATACAAACCATTTTAAGGGTTCCACCTTTACATATAAACCTATTTTGGGGTTCATCCAAGAGTTACAATGATATTTTGAGTAGTGTGGTTGATATTATACATTTCTCAACTTCTATCACTTCTCAATCTCTAATGGGTCTTGATGCATTTCTAAATCTCAACCTATAGTTTTCATAGTGGTAGTTTCCTGGGGCATAATCACCCTATCAACAACATTCTCTAGTTGAGTTCAATAGAGGTATACTTAGTTCACATATCCACAAATGTATTGGTTTATTTAATATTCAATTTCAAATAATTTAATGATTCATATTATTGAAAATATTAGATCATGAGTGGACTTTGACTTCCACATGTTTTCTTCCAAGTTTTGCATGGAGTGCACTCAACATTTGGGGCATAACTATCAATCTCAAGCATGACTATACATTGGTACTATTGTCACTTACATTTGGATTCTTTGAGAAGATCTCTCATCTCTCCTCATCTAAGTGGCACAATTGAAACACCTGTAGGTTGTGGGTGAGCCTAAGAATGAGGTGAATCTCTAAATAGGACTAGTTCCCTTAATGTACAACTTGTAAACCACTACTACACCTATGCCTGTGAGGAAAAAGGGAGAGAAAACTAAAATTAAACTATCCTAAAGGAGGTCATACATCATATTAGTTTATGAATACCAACCATCTGCATGTTACACATGAGAACAAGGGACTAACCAAACATACACTTCTCTAATCTGCATCTTCTCATATCAATATTTCATTAAGAGGTTGTGATGAATGTTTAGGCTAGAAGGAATAGAAAAGAGACCTAGGATAGAACTATTTGAATAGACTAACTGAATCAACCTTGACACATCAATATAAAACTTCATATGACCTGCAATAAGTTTTCCAACTGCAAATAGGTGAGAGAATGAAACAACAATACTAAGGAAATAACAAGTCATCACTAAGAAAAATCAATCATCCATGTGAACACACTATGAATAGTCATGAAAGAGGTAAAACTCAATAGTATTTATTGATCCCTAGTATGAAAATGAGTAGGGATTCACCATACTTATGTGGAACATAGTTTACAAAGGCTAAAATAGCTAGTTCTTATAGAACTTGAGAGAGAGAGAGGAGAAGAAAGAAGTACAAAGGTCACAAGGACACTTGTCAAGATGATAAAATGAGTTAATTGTGCATGAGAAGAGGGTAATAAATGGACCATGAAAGGTCAAAATAGATAAGTGGATTTTCAATTCATGAAACTCATGAAAAGTGGCATAGGAGTTGTCATTCTGCACAAGGAAACTACCTTGATCATTCACCTCTATTGGAATATCCCAAAACTAACTAGGGATAGGTCTAGTGATTGGATGAGAGGGAAGGTTTCAAATATGATTCTTCATGCATTATTTTTAGTCCTAATCATCTATATTCCTTTGAGAATGAGCCATCACTACCTGCAGTCAAAGAAACTCCCACTTCCATACACCTTGAACACTTGGTTCCCAAAATGGCTTTAGTTTCTCATGAAAATACATAAAACGGGAGGCATGAAATGTTTCAAGACCATAAATGGCCTTAAATTCATTAGGTACAAATTAAAATGAAATTACTTGAAGCTTTTCACCCTTCTCACTATGATGTTCACTATGCCAGTTTTGATTAGCTAAGATGAGAGCTCTTATTGAGGAACTTAGGAGTTATTATGAGGCATGAAATGGAAATAAGGGGTTATCCCAAGTCCTAATCCTTCTCCTAAAGTTGGTTTCATCTCTTGGAACCTTTTAGAACTTACACAATGTGTAAAACAGTAAAAAATACCTTATTTTGTATTCCATATATATAATTTTGTATAGTCCAAAAGTATGGGGAGGAGCTAGAGAGAGTTTTATGAAATGTTCAAGAAATTTCATGGTAATTTCACCCCACTTTGATAACCTTCCAACCTAATCATCCCAATCGGGTCCTTATCCAAGGGTTTACAAGGGTTTTGAGTCACTTAGGCTCTTCAGCTTTGTTCATAAAATTGAAACATTGAAGTTACAAAAAAAATTCACAAATATAAATATTAGTACCCTTTTCAACACCTCTAAGCATTTTATATCTGCATGCAAAGCTTAAGAGGAGATACAAGCATTCAAAGTTAGCCTATCGAGTCCTTCCTTTCATCTACACGAGCCTAATGTTACCTTTGAGCCAAAAATGGATTACCTTACAACTTATATGCCTTACATAAGATTTATCACCTCTATAGTGACCCTAAAAACACACTCCAATAGGTTAAAATGTATATCTAAGGCTAGAAGTGTGAATGATTTCCCATTTGGACACTAGGACAAAACCCTACCCTTTAGGCTTGACTATAACGTTGGAGTTATAAGACACTTTTTTGAGATTATTCCTAATGTGAAAGGTTTTACATGTTGTCTTAGGTTTTATCCAACCTCTCACACCTTATAACAAGGTTCTCTTATCTCCTGATGCATACTTTATCTCACCTTCTCATAGACTGTAAGATTTATGCACAAAGGAAGTGCCCTTTATTTGAGACAGAATAGAGGGCACTTCCCTTGTTTGTCTAGAACAAATTATTACTAGTGGAGATTATCTAATATTTGAGGATTTACTAAAAATAAATTATCCCTTTGTTATATTATTAGACCCTTCAAAAGCATTAAAAACCAAAATAGACTATGAGGAAAGACACTGTGTGCAGGCTTCTATTATGTGAATTATATGATGCATCATTAAAAACTTATCTCTACTCTATCTCCACTATGAGGGTGTTATGAGGATATGATTATTATTATTAAGGTGTTTCAACTCCACGTACTTCTCACTCTGATTTCCTACATACTCCTCATAGTCTTTTCTTCGTCAAGACCAAGTGTAATTTTTTGACTGTGTTCTGATCCAATATACTACACCTGTAGTTGATCATGCATGTTTAAGTCTTGATTATATTGATTAAATACTTTACCAAGGTGTTCTTTACCACAAAAAATCATTTCCATTCCAATTAAAGTCATGTTCATGCCTTGATATGGTTTAAACCATTTTGCTCAAGCTCATTGTCCCACTTACTTAGCTATAAGTGGATATTCTTGGAGGCCATTTCAACTTGAAGGTTAATGATAATCTAACACTTAAGGCCTTATGGAACCTTTATAATCATCACATACCTTTTTAAACCTCTTAATAATGTCATTATATCTCATACCTTTCAATGTAAACACTTTCCCAAGTTTGAACCTTAGGCTGGTTGTAGATGCTTACATAGGCCTGTGTATGAACTATCTCCACCTTATGTGGAATTAAGGTCTTTAAATGTCATTAGTAGCCCCATAATACATATTCAATTTATATAATCATACTCCATTCTTAATCACTTCTTCAAAACATGCCTTTAGGTCTTCTTACCTTCCTTGACCTACAAGACTATGTTTTTTTATCATAAGCTTGGTTGTAGGCTCCCATTAGATGTTGATGAGAATTAGAAGGTGTTTTGGATTCAAATGGTAAAGCCTCGACATCATTAATTCTTTCTAAAAAATTTGATAATCATATAATAATATAACCCATCATCTAGCAACCAATTTAATAATCATTGCATTTTTAGGCCTAGTTGGTTGTAGGTGCATGTTTTGCAAATGGAGAGACCCCTGTAGGTGTGTATGAAACTTACCACCTTGACCCTCAACCCTTGTTGGAAAATTATTGAGGTAAAAATTTCCTCTTCAACCTAGCATGATCATCCATTATAAGTATATGTTCCACTTGTAACTCTAAGTGTTAGAGTCACATTGGAGTCAAAACTGTAGGTGATCACTGCTTAAAATTAGTACATAAAAGTGCATATTGGGGCCTTTCAATAACCATATTTATTAAGTCCTCTACACTAAAAAATTTTAATATTCCTTCACGTATATATAGGATACAATATGAATGCACTAAGATTGATCCAAAGTCAACATGACATTGTTATAAGAGCTCTTTTAAACATCTAGGTGCTCTATTTTGCACGTTTTAGGGACTTGATCCCTGAACACTGTCATCTTTAAAAGATGCAACCTTATAGGCCCATTTTCCAAGATATCATTCAAAATGGATATGACATGATCTAATAAATTTATTAAAACCTCAAAAATGGTTTACTTGTTTTGACACCTCTATATAACATCTTAGATCCATGTTAAGCCACCTGTAGGTGGTTATTCCATAGTGCAAGTAGTAGACATGAGTTTAGGTAGTGGACATGGGTGTAGACCTTTCATTAATCCTTGGACCTTATCAAACCTTCAAAACATAAATACTTGATCATGAAAGACCTAAAACAAGGTCCAAATTCCATCTTAATATTTTGCTCCCTTGTAGGTGCTAATGGAATTGTAGATAGGGTAATGGGCAGAATCATAAATCATACACATGGTGCATGAAGCTTCAATAAGTACTAATTCTCTTTCCAATATTAAAATGGATCCCATCCAACCTATTAATCCTTATATCAAGTCAAGTTAGCTTCATTTCAAAATGATACTCTCTCTCCATGGCACCTGTAGATGAGTTTGTTCATGGTAGATTGTGTGAAAGTGTTATATATGACTATTATAGTATTCTCTCAACCATTTGAATGATAAAATTACTACTCCATGTCGATAAATGACATACCAAGGATTTATAACTTTAATCACACCTTTGTGAACATGTTATACAAGCCCCATACACATACTTCACCATGACTGCAAGTAGAAGTGGGTAAACAGCTGACTGAGTATGATAATGGACTGAAAGTATGATCCAAACATGGAATTATGAGGACAAACATGAATGTAAGGTGACCATTATGGAATTTATGCATGTTAAACCTCATATTCTCTTCACATGAGACCCTTGAAAATAACCAAGCATTCTACAAACAAAGAAAACTGACTGAGATTACATATGATGGCACCTTCCTACAACATGAGATGATTTGCATATCAAAACACCTTAAAAAACTAAAACAAGAATAGATATCATTTTAAAATAGATCCAAAATCATCTATAGTCAACATGACCAACTGGATTTTATGCACCTATCCAAAATAGAGCAAAACCTATAAGGTGTAGGAAATAATAAGTAGAAAAACACAGTCAACTTGTTAGAGATGGTTCATAAAGCATGGTTCACCAATATTCAAACTATTATTATGTAAATGGATCTATATGAGTTTAATTACACCTCCCAAAGGCATTTGGTCTTAAACTTCTCCAACTATTCGTACTAAGCATAAACCTACTAACCACTTTTGTGTGTTTAGAAAGGCAAAGAAGTAACATAATGGTTTTAGCTAAAAAATGACACTTCCAGAGTATTTCAAGATTGGAAATGAACTTTAGGAAGATTAAGAGACGTTCCATGGCCCTCTCCCATGTGTCACCTTCCCTCATATGTCGTACCAGTGCCAAACTCCCCTTTTTCAATTGATTACTTTATCTTCTTGTTAGATAACCTATAAGTTTTAGATGAGACTGGCATTATTGATAGGGAATATAACTTCTTAGACATTTTAAAGGGAACAAGTACACTTAGACACATTTAAAATTGTGCCACTTGCATTTATGACCCCTAAATGGCTATTAAATGACTCAAAATAACATATTGAGTAATTAAACCATGGTCAAGACTAATATAGCATTAAATGACATAAAAACACCTATAATGCATCCTATAACATAATACTGGACCCCTAAAACATCTAAAAATCAAGTTTTTACCTATAGGGGTCCCAATTTGACCTATAGGGTTAAATTTGCTCAACAAATTGGTGACTCATAGGGGTAGTATGCCTGCTATTCTAAAGATCAATAGCCTTATCAATCCATTGGGATTAGGGAGTCATCTAAAGTATAAAACACACAAGAGTAATTTGACTATTGACAACAAGCATTGATCAAGACAAGACCAATTAAATACCTCAACCACACAAAACAAATGACACACACAAAGCAAAGCAAACATAATTATGGTTCATGAGCACTTGTGGAACAGACACACCAAACTAAAAAAAATAACTTAAAAACTAACTAAATTGAGATGAAAAATCCCTCCTAGATCAAAGGGGAATTTTGAAACCTTCCTTGCTTCATGACATGAAGGATTTAGTGAGACATGTATCTTTTTAACCTTTAGCATATATGCCTCCATCTTCTTCATGATGTTTTCCAACTTCATTAGCATGATGTTCAATGAGAACCAAGTAGTGCCAAATAGGTTGGATATGGAAATGAACTCTTCTTACATCCAAATATCCTAAACTTTCTCATATGGATCCTCAATTACAACCTCTGATGGTGGTTTAACAAGGCATACCTTCTTGATTTCCATAGTGCTCTCAATAAGATTGGATTTTTTCTCAGTTGCAAGTTCTTCTAAATCATCAAGGATATTTGCATATTCTACCCAATATTGGTCATTGTCTTTCATGGAAGACTCTTTTTTCACCTTGTCATGTACTTGACCCTCAACTTGGTAAAGCTCTTCAAGCTTTTGAAAAAACTTTATTTGCAGTTGCCAATCATCTTTGCGCTCTTTATCATCTAGAACCACTAACTCTTCAATCTTATCTTCTTGATGTATGAGGTGATAAATATGGTGTTCTTCAAGATCCAATGTATCTGAGGGTGATTCGAAATCAGGGAGAGGTATTGGGTCATCTTCAAGAACAACTTCCACCTTGGTCTCACGAGATTTTTCTAAGACTACAACCTCTTTGGGGATGACTTGAAATTATTCTCCATACTTAATAGCACATTCATATTCATGCTTGAGATGATTATCAATAAATTTTTTATCAGATGTAGAGCCTTCTTCAAGTACATCCATCTTCAAGTGTTTGTCACATTCCTTATAGATAGTTGTAAAAGAGTCTTCAGCATGTTTTTTTTCATACAAGAAGGCAAAATTACACGTGTGATCACCAAAGGGAGACCCTATAATGATTTCCTCTTCTTTAAAATTTACAAGCTCTTGAGGGATCTCAAGTTTTACTTCAACCATTGTAACTTGACTTTACTTCTTAAGGACTAGAAAATCCTCAATTTCTTTCTCCTTCTTGGTGATGCCAAGACTAGGCATCTTGTAATTAGGTGGCTTAACCCAATGAGGCTGCCAAGGAGGTATGTGTTATTCAAGCAAGAGTTCTAAATTATTATCAACTAAGTGATATTAATTAGGTTCCCACACCATAGGTCCATAAATGCAAAGAGTGATAGGGTGAGTACAAGATGAACTAGTTGGTGGAGGTGGAACATAGAACTCAAAATCAGATTGAGAGTGAAATGTAGGGGATTCTCTTAGAAGTTTTTGAGGAAGAGGATGAAAATATTAGGCTAAAACAACTTCATTTTCTTCTTTCCATTTGATAATCACTTCATTGACATCTTATTTAGCTTGATCACTCCTTTTAAGAAGGTTAGATGAGGCATTTTTAGGCATAAGATCTTATTTGGGCTCGAAACCTTCCATCACACCTTGACTCTAACTCTTCAATTTGCTTGGTTGGGTTCTCTTGGAAAAGTCTTTCTTGAATTTCATAGGAATATTCATTAGGATTAGGTGTACAATAGGGACGACATGGAGAACAAAATGTCTCTTAAGGAAGGGTGGGAGGGACTTGCATAGGATCAAACTCTTTCTTAACCTCACAATCTTTGTCTAGGATTGTATCCTCTTTCCTTTTTTGTGATTCCACTATCTTATTCCAGCTTAGGATGTTAGGATTAGGATTCTCTTCTTGAGGTGGTGATGCAATTTTAGGAGTGGATGAAGTGTTCAATAAACTTGGGATCTCCTTAGGATTGGACTCCCCACTTTGTCTCCAACTTGGGATTTCATATCTAGAATTCACTTTTTGAGATATGGATGTAATGGGAGAGGGCAATGAGGGATTAAATTCCACTTCATTTTATAATGAGATGTACTGATGCATTTTCTTATTAGCCAACTTAATATGCCTATCAAGGCTTGCTTCAAACACAAGGCTTGTCTTGCCAACTCTCTCTTTCAATTGATTGGGAAAAGAATGGCTTTGATAAGCTTGATTGGGTTTATGAGTAGGAATCATGTAAGAATGATAGCAATGTTGGGTAAGTGGTTATGAGGGCTAATATATTTATTGAGGCTACTCCTCGTGACTTCTTAACTTATCTTCTAAGGATGAAACCAAGCCACTCACATCTAGCACCTCACTTGTGAGCCTTTGCCAATTTGCTCTCTCAATAGGAACCCACTCTCTTTTAACCAGCTCTAATGCATATCTCAACTTATGAATAATATGACTACGAACATCTTGACCATGTCCCCTTAGTGTGTCAAGATCCATCATATACCTCTCATAGCTCAAGAGATTTTGTTTGAAGGTTGAAATGGACTGACTTGAGAAGTGACTAGGTTGACTAGGAGGAGCAAGATATTGAGAAGGTTGGCTATAAGACTAATATAACTCATGATAAGGTTGACAATGGTCATATTATAGATGGTAAGAATCATATTATAATTGGTAAGGATCATGACAAGGCTAATAGGGAATGTCATAAGCTTGATAAACCTCACCAACTTGTGTAAAACAATACTCAAAACCAAACTCAACCATGAAACTTCATTAAGAACCAAGAACACAAGGAATGATTATCAACAATCTTCAAAAGGAATACCTGGGCTACTTGACCAATTGATGTAATCTCAGAGTTGCCATTGATGTTTAGATAGATGCCTCCAAAGGTTGATGTGTGAAAAGATAACACCAAAAATCTTTCAAATTCTTGGACTAAGAGTCCCATCAGGTGTGTTAAAAATTGTTGTCACTTGGATTTACACCCTTTGAGAAGATGTCTCAGCTCTCCTCATCCAAGGGGCATAATTGAAACACCTCTAGGCTATGGGTGAGCCTACGAGTGAGGTGAATCTCTCGATAGGGCCAGCTCCCATGATGTACCACTTGTAAACCACTACTACACTTATGCTTGTGAGGGAAAAGGGAGAGATAATTGAAAGTAAATTATCCTAAAGGAGGTGATACACCAAATTAGTTGATGACTACCAACCAAATGCATATTACACATGAGAACAAGGGACTAGCCAAATATACACTTCTCCAATATGCATCTTCTCACATCAATATTTCATTATGAGGTTGTGATGAATGTTTAGGCTAGGAGGAATAGACAAGAGGCCTAGGATGGCATTGTTTGAATAGACTAACTCACTCAACCTTGACACATCAATAGAACACTTCACATGACCTACAAGAAGAATTTTTCCAACTATAAATAGGTGAGAGTATGAAACAACAATGCTAAGGAAACAAGTTCTCACTAAACAAAATCAATCATCCAAGTGAACACACTATAAATAGTCATGGAAGAGGTAAAAATTAGTAGTCTTTATTGATCCATGGTATGCAAATGAGCAGGGATTCACCATACTCAGGTGGAACATAGTTTACAAAGGCCAAAATGCCTAGTTCTTGTAGAACTTAAGAAAGAGAGGAGAAGAAAGAATTCTAAAGGTCACAAAGACACTTATCAAGCTAAGAAAATGAGTTACTTTTACATGAGAAGAGGGTATGAAATGGACCGTGCAAGTTCAGAATAGACAAGTGACTTTCCAAGTCATGAAACTCATGAAAAGTGGTGTAGGAGTTGTCATTCTACACAAGGAAACTACCTTGATCATTCACCTCTGTTGGAATATCCAAAAATTGGATAAGGATAGGTATAATGATTGGAATGAGAGGGAAGGGTTTCAAGCATGCTTATCCATGCATTAGTTTTAGTCCTAATCATCTAGATTCCTTTGAGAATGAGCCATCACTACCTCCAGTCAAAGAAACTCCCTCTTCCACATGCCTTGTACACTTGGTTCCTAAAATGGATTTATTTTATCATTAAAATACATAAAAGGGGAGGGATAACATGTTTCAAGACCTTATATGGCCTTAGAGGCATCAGGCACACCTTAAAAGCAACTTTCTTGAAGCTTTTCACCCTTCTCACTATCATGTTCACTATGTCAGTTTTGACTAGCTAAGATGAGAGCTCTTATTGAGGCACTTAGGAGTTTTTCTAAGACATTAAATGGACATGAGTGGTTATCCCAAGTCCTAATCCTTCTCCTGAAGTTGGTTTCATATCTTGAAACCTCCTAAAACCTACACAATGCACAAAATAAGAAAAAATGCCATGTTTTATACTCCATCCATACAATTTCATCTAGTCCAAAAGTATGGGGAGGATCCTAAAAAAGTCTTATATAAGTTTCAATAACTTTCATGGTAATTTCACCCCACTTGGATATCCCTCTAACCTCATCTTCCCAATCGGTTCCTTATCTAAGGGTTTACAAGGGTTTTGAGTCACTTAGGCTCTTAAGCTTTGTTCATAAAACTAGAACATGGAAGTTGCAAAAAAAAATTAAAAAATAAAAATATCAGGACCCTTTTCAACACCTCCAAATAGTTTATATCCTTATTCAAAGCTTCATAGGAGATGTAAGCATTCAAAGTTAGCCTATCGAGACTTTCCTTTCATCTACACAGGCCTAATGTTGCCTTTGAGCCAAAAATGGATTCCCCTAAAACTTAAATACTTTACACAAGATTGCTCACCTTTTTAGTGACCCTAAAAACATGCTTCAATAGTTTAAAATGCATATCTATGGCTAGAAGTGTGAATGACTTCCCATTTGGACACTAGGACAAAAACCTGCCCTTTAGGCCTAACTTTAACCTTGGAGTTCTAGGACACTTTGCCAATATTATCCATTATATGCAAGGTTTTACATGTTTTCCTAGGTTTTATACCTTCTAAAAAGGTTCCCTTAGCTCTTGATGCATACTTTATCTCCCCTTCTCACGGACTGCAGGATTTATGCACAAAGGAAGTGCCATCTATCTGAGATAAAATAGAGGGCACTTCCCTTATTTTTCCAAACCAACTAATTACTTGAGGAGATTATCCAAGTTGTGTAGATGTCCAATGCAAAATTTTATCCCTTGGTTATATTATTAGACCCTTCAAAAGCATTAAAAACCAAAATAGACTGTGAGGAAAGACACTATGTGTAGGCTTCTATTATGTGAACTATATGATGCATCATTAGAACCTTCTCCCTGCTCTATCTCCACTATTATGGCGTTATGAGTATATTATTATTATTATTATTATTATTATTATTAAGTTTTTTCAAATCCTCATACTTATCACTCTGACTTCCTACATCTCATAGTCTTTTCCTAGTCAAGACCACGTGCAATTTTTTTACTGTGTTATGCTCCAATGTACTGCACCTATAGGTGATCATGTATGTTGAAGTCTTGAGTATAGTGATTAATTAATTTACCAATGGTTATTAACTACACCAAATCATTTCCATGCCAATAAAACTCATGTTCATACCCTTGATAGGGTTTCAACCATTTTGCTCAAGCTCACTGTCTCACTCAGTTAGCTATAAGTGGATATTCTTGGAGGCCATTTCAACTTGAAGGTTAATTATAATCTAAAAATTAAGGCCTTATTTAACATTTATAATCATCACATACCTTTTTAAACCTCTTAATCATGTCATTATACCTCATATTTTTCAATGTAAACACTTTATCAAGTTTGAGCCTTAGGACGGTTGTAGATGCTTGCATAGGCCTATGTACGAATTGTCTCCACCTTCTTATGTGGAAGTAAGGTATTTAAATGTCATTAGTAGACCCATAATTCATATTCCATTCATATATACTTAATCACTTCTTCATAACAAGGCTTTATGTCTTCTTACCTTCCTTGACCTACAAGACTATGTTTTTCTCTCATAAGCTTGGTTGTAGGTTCCCATTAGATGTTGATGAGACTTAGAAGGTATTTTGGCTTCAAATGGTAAATCCTCAACCTTATTCATTATTGATACATAATTTTATAATAATCTAAGAAGATAATTCATCATCTAGCAACCAATGCAAGCATCATTGCATTTTTAGGCCTAGTTGGTTGTAGGTGCATGTTTTTCAAATAGAGAGATCCCTATAGGTGTGTATGAAACTTACCACCTTGATCCTCAACCCTTGTTGGTAAATTATTGAGGAAAAAAGGTCTTATTCAACCTATCATGATCATCCATTATTAATATATTTTCCACTTGCAACTCTGAGTGTTAGAGTCACCTTGGAGTCAAAATTGTAGGTGATCACTACTTGAAATTAGTACATAAAAGTGCATATTGGGGCCTTTCAATAACCATCCTTATTAAGTCCTATGATCTCCAAAATTTTCATATTCCTTGTCTTATATATAGGATACAATATGAGTGCACTAGGATTGATCCAAAGAAAACATGACATTGTTGTAAGAGCTCTTCAAAACAACTAGGTGCTTTGTTTTGCATGTTTTAGGGACTTGATCCCTGAACACTATCTTCTTTTAAAGATGTAACCTTCTAGGCCTATTTGGAAACATATCACTCAAAATGTATATGACATGATATACTCAATGCATTATAACCTCAAAAAATGTTTCATTACTTGTTTTAACACCTCTATATAACATCTCAGATCCATGTTAAGCCACTTGTAGGTGGTTATTCCACAGTGTAGGCAGTAGACATGAGTTTAGGTAGTGGACATGGGTGTAGACCTTTCATTGATCATTGGACCTTATAAAAACTTCAAAACAATAATCTTTGATCATGAAATACCTAAAATAAGGTCCAAATTCCATATTAGTATTTTCCTCCCCTGCAGGTGCTAATGGAGTTGTAGACAGGGCAGTGGGCAGAAGCATAAATCATACACATGGTGTATGAACCTTTAATAAGAATTGTTTCTCCTTCCAATGTTAAAATGTATCCCATCCAACCCATGAAGCCTTAGATAAAGTCAAGGTAGCTTCATTTCAATGTGATACTCTCTCTCCATGGCCCCTGTAGATGAGTTTATTCATGGCAGATCGTGTGAAAGTGTTCTATATGACTATTATAGTATACTCTCAACCATTTGAATGCTCAAATTGATACTTCATGTTGATAAAAGACATATCAAGGATTTTTAACTTTCATCACACCTTTATTAACATGTTATACAAGCCTCATACACGTACTTCACGATGATTGCAAGTAAAAGTGGGTAAAGAGCTGACTAAGTATGATAATGGATTGAAAGTTTGATCCAAACATGGAATTATGAGGCTAAACATGAATGGAAGGTGAATAGTATGGAATTAATACATGGGAAACCTCATATCCTCTTCACATGAGACCCTTGTAAATAACCAAGCATTTTGTAAACAAGGAAAACTGATTAAGATTACACATCATAGCACCTTCCTGCAACATGAGATGATTTGCATATCAAAACACATTAAAACACTAAAAAAATAATGGAAAACATTTGAGAAGATATCCAACATCCTCTAGAGTCAAAATGACCAACTAGATTTTACATACCTATCCAAAATAGAGCAAAACCTATAAAGTGCAGGAAATAATGAGCGAAAAAACATAGTCAACTTGTTAGAGATGTTTCATAAAGCATGGTTGACCAATATTCAAAATCTTGTTATGAAAATGGATCTATCTAAGTGTAATTTCACCTCCCAAAGGCATTTAGTCTTAAACTTCTCCAATTGTCTGTACCAATCATAAAATTATTGACCACTTTTGTGTGTCTAGAAAGGTAATGTTGGTGCATTTATTTACTTTATTGCATTTACTATTTAGATTGGTGCACTAATTACTTATCGTAATTATTTAATTATGTTTATTAATAATTTCCACCAAATAGGATAAGCTTACATAGCTATTAGTCAATTTGGACACCTATCTTGTTATCATGGTGTTGTACTCCACTATTCAGGGTAAGATAGGATAAGATTGCTTAACTAATAGTCAACTTATGTTGATCATTTACACAAATTTGACACCTATCTTGTTATTGTTGAGTTATACTCCATTATTCATGTAGTCAAATATCAATTGAACTACATGTGTTGTGTGAGTTCCTTGATCTTTATCTTACATGCCTTATTCTATATAAGTAATGGCTATTTTTGTATTCTACATTAGATCAATATTGAATTATCAGAGTAATTCATAATATTTGAGTTATTCATTTCAATTATTGTCTCAGATATACAGTTACTATTTATTAATATTATTATTTTATCTCTTATTTTTGCTCTTTATTAGATTCATTAGACTCTATTTGCTAATTCTAACATAGTACCAGAGCTATCTTGAATCTGTAGATTGTTAAATATTCAAGAGAAAAAAATCTAGATATAAGATCAGTTTTTTGATTTTGTATACAGGCACAAATTGGAGATCTATGGAGAATTTTTGAGATCCCCATTTAGTTTAGAGTGCCTGAGATAGTCAAAATCATCTGCAATTTTGTTCAGATTGGGCATAGGAGACAAAATTGGCAAGGGTTTGATCTAGAAGCACCATGCCCAAATATGGTAGGTACCTAAAAATTGAAGCATTTATGAGCAAAACATACCTCACGTTTGTGTTTAAAAGGTGTCAAAACCTATAGATCCATATAAAATTTATCCAATTTGGATATAGTCACCCAAAAGGCATTTTTTTTGCTCCCAGGTATGGCCTTACGAACTGTGTAGTGCAAAAAAAAATTTGAGCAGGCCTCATGGATCAACAGGCAGAATTGATAGGGCAACTTTAGAAGCCCACCATTTGAACACTAGAAGGTATTTTTGAGTGATTTATTTTGAAATAGTTTAAAATTTCATGTTATGCATTGTTATACTTTCAATTTTTTCCAAAATTTAGGTTTTTCAATAGCAGTGCTTGCCTGTCTTCGTTTCTACAACTTTAGAGACTCATAACTTTCACAAACGACCTGGTATTGAAGTCCCATTTTTTTTAAAGTTAATATTTTTTTGAGCACAATGCATTGGTGCAGAATTTTTTATAATAAAGTGCATAATTTTTTAACTTTAAACCTAGAGGGTCTAATTAAGCTTTTTGTAAACTGGAAAAAATATAATCCAGCTTTGTAACTACACTCAATTATAAAGTGCCGATAAATACTTATAGGGTGGGATAAAACTAAGTAATTCAAGGGAGTTTTGTGGTGTGTTTTGTACTTTACTTTTTACTTTGTGATGGTTTATTTTCAATTGCATCATGGGGAATCCTAAGTTTCCACTATTAATAACATATAACTATAACACATGAAAATAAAATGTTTGGAATGCATTAATGATGCTAAGATATACGTCTTAGATAACAACTCTTCTTACTCCATGTACTGATGCAAAAGAGTTATAATACTTTCTCTTTAAAACTACTAAAGTTATTGGATGCATTTGGTCTTACATGTCTTTATATTTTAATTTTCATATTGACAAATGTACAAATCTAAAAGATGCTTGGGATAAATTAGCATCATTATTTGGTAAAATAGATGAGGTTCATAGTTACCAAATTGACAATGAACTCATTAGTTTGGATCTTAAGAGTTATGTTATAATACAAGACTACATCACTAAAGTCATAGATCTTAGAGCATGACTTTCTGAATGTAACATTGATAAAAAGGATATTCAATTGGTTTCAGTGCCTTACACAAATTAGGTCCTGAATATTCATCCTTTGTCTCTAGCTTTTAGACTCATAGGCTCACATTGGGCACATCATATAAAATGCCCACCTTTGAGGTATTCTCTAATATTCTAATGGTTGAAGGATAAAATTTAATAGCTATGGGTCTAATCAAGTCATCCAAATCTCAAGCTCTAGTTATAAGTCAACCTCAGCATAAGCAAGTTTCAACATCAACATCAAATACAGGTTCAAGTAAAAAGAAGTAGAATAATCAAAATAAGTCACAAAAATATAAGAATAAAGAGTAACAATCTTCCTCATAAGGAGATTATAAATCCACTAATAAGAAAGGGGATTCATAAACAAGGATTGGCACTCCTTGCCCTTATTGCAAAAACGGGTTTCATACTGAACAAGATTGCTAGAAGAAAGAGATTGATGACCTTAAGGGTCTTCTCAAGAAGAATAACATCAATCAATCCTCTTCAAATTATTCTTCTACTCCTTCAAATTTAGGGAAGGGAAAAGCTATGGCACTAGTTGCACTGACAAATTCTCCAAAGTCATGGGTACTTGACTCAGGTGCTTTGCACCATATGGGTTCTGATCAAGAACATTTTTTTGGATTAGAACCAAGTTCCTTGACTCACATTCTTATAGGTGATGATTCTAAGGTAAATGTCATAGGAAAAGGTATAGTTGATGTTGATAGTGGTGTATTTGAGGATTTCCTTTTTGTGCCAAAGTTATCAACCAACCTTCTCTTTGTCTACCAAATCACTCATTTTGACACTGATAGGAAAGTTGAGTTCATACCCAATTCTATATCAATCAAAAAATTAGAGGATAATGCCTTAGTTATAGTGGGAAAAGTCAACAATAAAACTCAACTTTATTCATTCTCCCATTTTGTGTCTCGGTCTTCCTCTACAGCTTTTCTCTCACACACTGATTCAGTGAGCAAGCTATGGCATGAACAGTTTGGTCATCTAAACTACTGCTATTTACAATAGCTTAGTCAGTAGGAGATGGTTACAAGACTTTCATAGATTCAATTTTCAGGGGGTGTAAGTCATGGTTCTTCCTTAGGCAAATATCAAGAGGATAAGTTTGATAAAGGGAAGGTTTGGAGGGCTAGACAAGTCTTCGAACTTGTTCATAGTGATTTAGCGGGTCCATTACCTACTTTTTCTTTTAGTAAACCTATTATGTTCTCATATTTATTGATGACTATTCCAAATATACTTGGGTTTATTTTTTGAAACTCAAGAGTGAAGTATTTGATATATTTCTATAGTTTAAAGCTCTAGCAGAGAAACTATCTGGGAAGTATGTCAAAATCCTTCACACTGATAATGGGAGGGAATATGTGAACAATAAGTTTGAATAATTATATGCTCTTGAAGGAATTGATCTTCAAATTTTAGTTACATACACACCTTAATAGAATGGTGTAACAAAGAGGAAGAATAGATTATTAAAAGAGATGGCAAGTTGTATGATTCATGCAAAATCATTAGTACTTGAGTACTGGGCAGAAGTGATTAAATGTGTTACATATATATAGAATAGAGTTCCTTACAAAGCTTTAAATGGGATAACACTTCTTGAAGCTTGGTGCAATAGAAAGCTACAAGTGCATCATTTTAGATTCTTCGATAGTTCAGCATGGGCTCACATACCTTCAGATAAGCACCACACTTTAGAAAAACAAAGCTAGACTTACATATTTTTGAGATATCTTGATAGTGTTAAGGGATATTAGCTCATTGATCTAGATTCACATGAGCTTATTATATCGAGAACTGTTTACTTTGAAGAAAGTCCTTCAGACTTATCTTTTAATATTTCTCATTCTTCTTCCTTAGAAGAATCAGATAATAGTGACGATGATAGTCATGCTTCATCTACTCATAGGGATGATGAGGTAATACCTCCCCAGTGGGGTTTAACAAGTTAGATTCTAGTTCCTCCTCCTCCTCCAGTTCCTCACCCATTGATGCCTTTGTGGGCTAGATAGACTTTGGAGGATGTAGACCTTCTTGTTGGGGATCCATTAGATAGAAGGAGAACATGGTCACAACATGATCTTCCACATTCCTACATTGCCATAGCTTCTAATCCTCAATCTTTTTAAGAAGCCACAAGGACAGTTGAGTGGGATTCAATAATGGAAGAAGAGTATGACTCATTGATTAGGAACAACACTTGAGATCTTGTTCCTTTTCCTAAGGGAAGAAAATTAGTACAATGTAGGTGGATATATCAGACTAAGTTTGCAGTGGATGGAAATATTGATAAGTATAAAGCATGCTTAGTGGCCAAAGGTTTTTCCCAAGTATAAGGCATTGACTATATAAAAACCTTTATGCCTATTGCTAAGATGAATTCCATTCACTTGATACTAGCTATTGGTGCAGTTCATGGTTGGGTTGTACATCAGATGGATATGAAGAGTGAATTTCTTCATAGGGATCTTCATGAGGAGATACACACACACACACATGTATATGTATATATATATGGAGCAGCCACAAGGGTTTGTTTAAGATTCTTCATTGGTGTGCCACTTGTAGAAGTCTCTCTGTGGTCTAAAACAAGCCCCCAGGGCTTGGTATTCTAAGATGGACACATTTCTTCTCTCAATTGGGTTCTTGAGATGTCACTCAGATCTGAATGTCTACATTCTATGGTAGGAGGATTCACTATTATACTTGGTGCTCTATGTTGACAATCTTATTATTATAGGGAGCACACCATCCATCATTAACAGTGTTAAGACTACACTTTAGGGTATGTTTTCTATGATAGACATGGGCCTATTCCATTATTTTCTTTGGATTCAGATAGCACAATCTTCTTTTAGGATTACTTTTTACAACCCAAGTATGCCATGGACTTGTTGGCTCAGTTTCACATGGTTGGTTGTAGGCCTGCACTAACTCCCTTCTTATCTGGAGTTAGACTTGAGGTTCATTGTTCCACTCATTTGGTTGATGCCACATTGTATCACCATCTTGTAGGAAGCCTCATCTATCTGACTCATACATGGCTTGACATTTCATATGTAGTTGGCATGGTTTCACACTTTATACAAACACCACATAACACTTTATACAAACACCATATAAGCTTCATTGGAGAGTTGTCAAACACATTTTGTGCTACATTTAGGGCACTATCAGATACGAGATTCACTATATAGTAGGTACAAGTTCAGACTTAGTGGGATACACATATTCTAATTAGGTTAAAGATTATGATGATCATAAGTCCACTTTTAGTTATAGCTTTCACTTTAGATCCAACCCCATTTGTTGATAGAGTATGAAGCAACATGTTATTGCTCTTTCATCTACAGAGTCTGAGTATCATAGTGTTGTTAATGTCACTACTGAGGCTATTTGGCTTCAAAATATTCTCATTGAGCTTGGTGTTCTATTTTAGAAACCATCAGTCATCTACTACAATAACCAAATCACTATCCAGATCTTCAAGAATCTGGTTCATCATCAGAGAACCAAACACATAGATATCCATATGCACTTTATCAGGGAGTTGATTCAAGCAGAGATCATTGATCTTCAATATTATCCTATGGAGGAGTAGATTGTAGATATTTTCACCAAACCTGTCACTAAGAATAAGTATCTTCACTTGGGATCTCTTTTAGGGGTGCAAAACATCAATTTTTCAAGGGGGTCTCCTAGACCTTCATTTTCAGGAGGAGTTTTTATCCTTTGAGTTTTCTCCTTTCCTCATCTATTTGTAAGGAGTACCTAATATGGCCACACATTGTTGGGACTCTTATCTGCATAGCCCTACCTAAGCTTCACTTATAGTGGGTGTTGGTGCATTTATTTGATTTATAGCATTTACTTATATTTATTATTTAGATTGGTGCACTAATTACTTATTGTAATTAGTTTATTATGTTTATTAATAATTTGCACTAGATAAGAAAAACTTGCTTAGCCATTAGTCAACTTGGACACCTATCTTGTTATCATGGAGTTGCACTCCACTATTCAAGGTAAGATAGGATAAGATTACTTAACTAGTAGTCAACTTGTGTTGATCATTTACACAAGTTTGACACCTATCTTATTATTGTTGAGTTGTACTCCACTATTCATGTAGTCAAATATCAGTTAAACTACATGTGTTGTGTGAATTCCCTGATCTTTATCTTGTATGCCTTGCTCTATATAAATAATGGCTATTTGTGAATTTTACATCAGATCAATATTGAATTATCAGATTAATTCATCATATTTGAGTTATTTATTCATTTTAGTTATTGTCTCAGATATAGAGTTATTGTTTATTACTATTATTGTCTTATCTCTTGTTCATTCTTTCTATTAGATTCATTAGATCCTATATGCTAATTTTAACAGGCAAAGAAGGAGCAAAATGATTTTAGCTTGAAAATGACACTTCCATAGTATGTAAATCATGGAAATGAACCTGAGGAAGATGAAGACACATTCCATAACTCTCTCCCATGTGTCACCTTCCCTCATGGGCCATACAAGTGCCAAACTCCCCTTTTTCAGTTGATTACTTGATCTTCAATTAGATAACCTACAAGGTTCATATGAGACTGACATTCTTGTCATGGAATCTAACTTATTAAATGTTTTAAAGGAAAAAAGGACACTTGAACACCTTGAAAACTATGCCACTCGCATTTATGACCCCTAAATAGTTATTAAATGACTCAAAATGACATATTGACTAGTTAGACCATGATCAAGGCTAATATAACATCTATAGCATTAAATGACATCAAATACCTATAATACACCTTGTGCCATAATACTAGACCCCTAAAACATCTAAAAATTGAATTTTTACCTATAAGGGTCCCAATTTGATCTACAGGGTCAAATTTGGTCAATAAGTACCAAATTTATTTCTTTTATCCTTCTAATCTAGCATTTTTCAAAACTAGACTAAAATAGGGGAATCTATAAACACCTATATTTGGTATTATACATGTGAAAACTTCAATTTTGGCCTATCTTTGACATTCATGACTAGTGTGTGCACACACAACTCTTGCACACCATTTTCCCTATCCATTTATATGTCTATTAAGTTATCCAACACAATTTATTTTCATTCATACTTAGGATCCCCCTAGTCTGTGCAAGGATGCTTTATTATCCTAAGTAGTCTGTCACCATATTTCATATCACTATTTCCCCCTATTTGGATAGTGCTAGCAAGAGTCAAATGTTGGTAGCTACCAACAACGTTTGCCTATGTCAACAGTGTCCCATAGCTTCTAATGTCTATTTTTAAAATACAAATCCCTCCCTTGGGTTGGATTATACACATTTAACATTTGGCTATGAGGATAAATTACCTAAAGAGTTATCTATAAATATACATCAAGCCTAATTCCATAATCATTTGGACCTATTTGGTATTCACGTGGAAACACTTGATAAATTTATTTGCGCACCCTTGAGAGAGTATCCAAAATTATGAAAATTTAAAAACCCTCAAAATAAAAATATTGAAAGCCAACTTTGAACACTAATAGAAGGTCAATCTTGCATGTTGTCAAGTGTTAAAAGCCAAAGAGTCACATTGCATTCTAGTGAAACATTATTGAACACACATACACATTAATGGGAGTATTACATGTGGTTTGAGACATTTTTTAAGTATTATAATATAGGCAATGCTCGACCACTCAATAAGGATTGGTTAGGGTTGTCTAACCCATATTTTACCACCTTATTTTAGGTCAATCAAGTGTCAAAAGTGGAGTTATTTTTTCAAATAAAAGTAAGATAAAATCATTATCTACACATTTGACCAAGGTCATCAAATTGCATAAAAATCATCTAGACATGCAAGCACAACAATCAATGCTAAAACATACTGGAGAATTACACAGGGATAGTTCAAGCAGATACCATAGGTGTTTGGGATTTTGTGGGTAGCATCTTGACATATTTTGATAGTCTCTTTCATGAGTTGAGAAATCACAAAGCTATCTCAGATCATTTTAGAAGACTATACACATACAATGAGTAGTACAAAATAGTATATCAGTTAAGTGCCCTCTCCCTTGTTCATTTTTATATTTAATAAGTGCAAACAATCTCTATAAATCAATTCATAATTATGTACTTTATGATATATTTTATACAATTTGAATTTTAATAGTTTTAGCATATTTAGATCACCTAAATTTAAAATAAGTTAAAATAAGAGTCTACACATTGAGCCTTTATTTTTTCAATTTCATTCCAAGTCTTATGTCATCACATCTTATACGAAGAGAAGGTCATAGTGAATCATATAGTTGCATTTGATTATCTATGTAGAGGAGGTGAAGTTCTTTCTCTTATTTAGTTGGGAGTCATTTATAAGTACTATAGTTACATAGACCCTTGCTTCCAAACATATGAGATATGTAGCTACAAGTCCTCAAGAGGTTTACTGGGCCAACTAACTTGCACACTCATTTATGCATATATGGTTGAGGATCAGGTCAACATCAAAGGAGGATAAAATCATAAAATTATGCACATCAATTCAAAAAAGTAAAGCTAGAATCTAGATCAACATTAGTTTGCACATAGGTCTAAGAAGTTACAAAATCAACTTAGGGGGCATAGTCGATGGACATAATTAACCATTTACCGATTATGACATAGGTATAATCTACACTCGGTTGATTATAACCTTTCTCTTGATCAATATCAGGTTCTTGGGACATCTTTTGTGTTAGTTCAAGACTTTGTTCTCAGTCCCATATTTTAGCTAGACTACCTAAGTGTGTTCATTTTATTCTTCTTTCCCTCTATTTCATTACTATTGTTTGTCTAATTATTTCATCATACCATTAGTTTAGCTTTCAGACCCTACGTCAGATCTAATTATTGTTTGTTATTATATAATCTTAAATCTTGATTTTTCCTTAGTTTTAATTACTTGTGCATAACTTATTTTTTCTAAAATTGTAATTAGTTTAAGAACACATCAATAATTGACCCGCATCCTACACATCCCCTTTGAATTTCTAAATTTTGTATTATGAAATTCTAAATTCTCCTATGAGATGAGTCCCTCTTTCCTTCACATAAAGTTTATTGCTTTTGTTCTTCAACCAGAGGGACACATTAAGTTTGACACCTAGACTTTGTTGGTTGTTTTAGGCCTTGTCATTTCACCAAGCAAGCATTTGATGAATCAATTTCAGAGCTTGACACTCTCAACAAACAACTCTATAAATGAAGCACATTTATCATGCAACTACTAAGATAAAACCTTACTTTTTGGACACCACATTTGTAAGAAGAAGGGGGTAGGTTCTTTTAACACATTATATCTATTTTTAGAGGATACAATCTTATTTATAAAGGTCATTTAAAAATAATAATTAATGGATGGTACCATAAGTTTCATAATTTTTTTCATTGTATTGTAATTTTATTGTTTAAGTTATAATATAATATCATAATACTTAACATTGGTTCTTATGTTTTTTGGGCATGTATCACTAATATTGAAAGCAAAAATTGTCAAATGCATTCAACATAGTAATCATCACGTTTATTTTGCTTCCCTAGTTTATAATAACTTTTATAGTTTTTTAATATTTAATGTTGGTACAAGTGTTATGCATGGGTTTCAAACATTTGTATCCATCATTTAGATTGAGTTGTTCATTTGAGAAACTATGATTGAACTATGTTAGAACTTTAAAGTGCAATTGTCTTTTAATGACATTCTCATCAAAAGATATTTTGGTTTTCCACCAAATTTTTCATTAAAAGTTAGCACAATAGTTTCAAGTTATAATAATATTATTTTATCCCAATTGAGTTGTTAGGGTATGTTGTTTTCTTGGTCTTGATGTTGTTTCATTTCGTTTAGAATTCTAAGTTGCTATTTTTGTAAAAGTATAAAATATGTAAATATGAAATGAAATTTTATTAACTTAATATTATGATGGTGAACCCATGTTCAAATTACTTTTAAAGGCATTTTGAATCACATTGTTTTTAAGCTCAATATATGTTAATGGTTTGTGGTGGTTAATTTTGTTGGTCTTAATATAATAATAAGATATGTATGTCTATCTTTTAAATTGCTAAAAAAATTAGATTTGAATTTTATTTCTATATAATTTGAGAGTATTCAATATAATCTCTCTATATACACACATAACATTAAACCATGTAGAACACACCCAATGAATCTTAGGAAAAGTATACAAAAAAATTCAACTGCACTTGTAAATGTATATATAGTAACTCGTAAGAGAATAAATAAATAAATTCAATTACAATCAACAGTAAGTATCTATGAATTTCCTTTTTCATTTTCATGCTTAACGTAAATTACCTTGCCTCCTTCAATGCATATGTTTTTTTTAGGTATCACTTTTTTTTAAATATTTCTTCAGACCTTCAAATGCAACATATTTTGTCTATCAAGGCAAAAAGAAAAACAAATCAAATACTATACATGATCAATAGTAATCCAATATGGGAGATTAGCATAATGTTATTATGATCAGAACCAAGCAAAACACACTAATGAAACTTACATTTCTAGCTTATACACTCAAAGAGCTAGAGAACTATACAAGTAACTATCAAATGAAAATAAAATAAACAACATTTACCTTCCTTAAGAGCAAGAATTATATGTTGGCAATGAATTGATGTGTTCAGTTGTGTGATCAAAGATTCTTTGGTAATGGAGCTTCTTGCATCACCTCTCCTTGTCACCTTGGTAATGTTGGGCTTGGTTTAGTTTTGGCATGGCTTGGTATTTTAGTATAATAAGATTACACAAAAGAAGCTTATGGACCAATGGGTGAAGCCTTGTATTTATAGCCTTCCAAACTAACTCTAACCAAAGTGTAGTTAGGTTAGAGTTAACTGCAATTGAGTTTGAACTAATCTTAGTTGAGTTAAGGAGGGGACATGCAATTAATATTTGTGATAGAGATCTCATATATTACGCATGGTTGTCCATTTATGAATTTATGGCTTTAGGGAAGATATTTTAAATTCCTTGACTTTGAGGATGATGACATCATCATGACCTCATTTTTATTAAAATTTTCTTTTTGCAAAATTCAATTTCATTGATTTTTTATGGAAATTTCACTTAAGCATTTAATTTGATTTGTTTAGTTAATTCATTATGCTTAGTATTTTCTCACTTTAGGAATTATTTAAGTGCCCTACTTAATGGGTCCAAAGGCCAAACTATCAATTTGTTAGGTCTCAAATTGACTGAAGATGAATCTGTAAGAGGTTACTATTGTATATAGGATAATATCCCAAATAGGGATGTCTCAACATGATTCTAAGCACTAATATTTGATCTAATAATAGAATTGGGACATTCAACCATTCTTAAGCTTAATTTGCATTATTTGGTAGAAATCAATCTGAAGTCCGATTGGAATCTAGTTGTGGCCAAATTGGGGTGTCTATAGTTTGCCTCTATTTAGGAAGGCATAGCAGGATAGAGGCATAGTAACATGTTCTCAAATAATGAGAAAGTTAATGCCTTATCTAAGAAGAAAAAATCCATATAATGATGGATTCATGCTCCAAACAAAGTTTGGGAATCCTAGGATGCCCCTCGAGGGAGTGGCTGACACATATGATTAAAGGGAGATCCCTCAAAAAGAAGTAATAAGAAGAATGATATTATCCCATGGGTGAGATTAATCTAATTGAGATAATGCTTGCATGCATTGATTAAAAGTTATAATATGCCCAAACATAATTATAATTATTAACAAAGGTTGAGACATTGATTTGCCCAAAGGTAGTTATAATTAGTGGCACATATATGTGCCCCAACAAGGCAAATGAGTTAAAATAATGATTTTTCCAAAGGTGAATATAATCATTTCAATGACATGGATTGAATATTGATTTTGCCTCAGTAGGGAAAATTTGATTGTGATAAATTCGTTGTGCCCTAGTAAGGTGAATTGGCAAGCATAACTCAAGGATATACCCTATCACATAAATTAAAGATGAGCATGCACAAAAGTAGATGTGATGGTCTAATGATTGAAGAAGCTAGAAATAACCAGGCACATGAAGATGCATAAAGTGATGAAAGAGATGAGTGGAAGAAAAAAGGTTATCAATCTAACTCAAGATACATCATGTATCTAAGCACTGCCTACATAGTCTAAATAGACCTCAAGCCAATGTAGTTCACCCAAAAGTGAGAGAAAATGGAATGAGAAATATAATAGAATAATAAGAATTGATCAATGTGAATGATTATGTTGTAACTACTAATTTGGAGATGTTCATCTTTATTAGTATTGATATAACCAAAATGGTTGGTGGGTAGATTTGATCAAGGAGGGTGGGAGGATTTGCCAAGTGAACAAGGAGAAGTTTCTATGGCACCACTGCTTGTAAGATCCATTAAACTAATTTTTTTTAGCATGTGAAAATATGCATCATGATATAAAACACCATGATGACCTAGCCATAATGTGCATAAAGAATGACTCCCAATCCAATAAACAATATAAAATAATGCACCAATGATGAAAACCATGATGACAATGTTGATATATTAATATGGATAGACTCAAAAACAATGTGCAAGGAATCATCCAATGAATGTATATACACTAAGTCAAGGCACAATAATGAAAGCAAACAAATAGGCAAATAGACAAACAAACAACTAAGTAAACAAAAACACACAGAAAGCTCAAAAATAAAAGCAACAAAAAACATCCTATTGTCAAATAAGTCAATACCTACATGTGAAGGCTCAATGGAATGATAAACAGATGGTGCCCCCAATCAAGGCTTTATGTAATAGAACAACATGCAAAGATAAGAAATCCAAGTATAAGCTACATGTTTTAGTGTTACCCCAATAGGGTGAAAGCTGTGAGCTTGGCTTAAAGAATGCGAATTGGATGGTGCCCCTAAGCAAGGATATATACAAAGGGAAAGTCACACACCCCAATGATAGTGGAATGGATTGGAACCAATAATGGATTTTACCCTACTAGGGAAGATTGTGGATGGTTGACTAGGTTTAGATAGGATAAATGTTTTTGGATTTTATGGCTTTATATCTCTCTAGGAGATTGTAAGCCGATTTTCTAATGTTCAAGGTTTTGATTTTGATTTTGATTTTGATTTTTTTAATATTTTTAAAATTTTTTAGGGTATCTTAACTCATTATAGATTGACAAGATACCACTCATAAAATAGCGAGAGTGTTGGATTGGGTTACTTGTAAAATAATGAGAACACTGGAAAAGGGGTGATCGAGTTGGCCTCAATGTAAATTGAGCACTGCCTACATAGTCAAAATAGACCTCAATTCACTATAGTTCAAAGGTATGGCAAGATATGAAAGGATGGTAAGGCAAGGCATATGAAAAGGTACGAAATAATGGCTAGGTGGATGGAAAATTAAAAAGGAAAGGTAAATGGTTATGTTTTTCTTTTTGATGTGGAGATGCACGTCCTGATCAACATATGATATAATAGAATGGTTAAGTGTTTACATTACTAGCCCACACCCTTTCTAAATAGTTGCTCTATCAAGAACCTGTCGTTTATTTAGACTTTAATAATGTTGGTGTGATCTTTGTTGGTTGTTGACTTTATTTCCTCCAAACTTCAAGACAAGATGTCTTTGTAGCCTCTATGAAGGAGAGTATAACCAAAGATGGTAAATAAGGATAAATAGTGGATAAATGGTCTAATTGGGAAATGAAGAGATGGATCATAATGGAATGTATAATGGTAGGGCAACAAATGAAGATCAAGATTTTTAGGCACACATAATGTTGTTGATTTTGGATTTGACATAATTTTTGTTGTGATGAAGTTGAAGGCTTCTGAATATGCTCTCGATAGGACCACCAAATTTTTATATTATTTGGGCTTGAGAGTAGTTGCCATCTGATTATGTTGTAGAATGAAAGTTGTATTGATTTTATATTTGATAATGTCTTCATCAAGCACTGAAGAACTATTGTGCTCAACTATTGGTGTTTTAAAGAGGTTTTCATCAATACAGTTGTCTTGATTATACCATAATGCCTCTGAGAAATTTCACTAAGGAACGTTAAATTTTGATTTTGATTATCTTCTTATGCCTCAAACAAGGTTTCATTAGGAGGTTGTTCTTCTTCTATGTGAACTTATTATTGGTCCCCCTTGATATTCTTCCACTGATATGTCATCATGGATGCAGTTCAACAAGGTGTGATTCTATCAGTCCCAATCAATACTTGTAGGAGGTGGAATATCAATATAATGGCTATGTTAGGTGGTGTTAATGGCACGTGAAATGATAATGAAATGGGAAGAGGTAGCACAATCCTCATAGAAGATACTAGGAGAATTTGTGTCGATGTTGAAGTAATCGTCCTACAAAATCATGGAAGGATCACAAATGTATTCAAATTGATCTACAAGACATGTGTAACCAATGTTATAATAATCATTAATGTATTTTGATTATAAAGCCGAGTCTGGCCCAAGGGACTCTAAATCTAATGTTGAAACTTAGATTGATTATGATTTTGATGCTAAATCTTATATCAATTTAAGAATAGAGCCTAACTTTAATGTTGATTCTTCATCTGGTGTGGCAAAAAATATGTTATGTTGAACACTTGGTATTGGATGAGTAATGGCTTGTGGTTGAACAATGGGCTCTTTAGAAATAGGCTTAGCTAAGGACTCCACAAATGCTAACTTGTCAAAGTGAGGCTATTTAAAAATAGGGTAATGGTCAAAATAATGATTTGCCCAAAGGCGATTATTATCATTAGGGGGTGACTCAACAAAGACTGGCTTGTTAAAGTGAGACTCCTCGACCAAAGGGAAAGGGTCAATAGGCAACTCCATAGAGATTGGCTTGTCAAAGTGAGGATCCTTAAAAACAAGGCAATGGACAAAGGGTGATTCTACATAGGTTAACTTGTCACAACTAGTTGTTTCAATAAAAACATCATGGATTGGTTGGTTCTTTTGGCCTTGAGTTACAATGGGTTGTAAAATATCAATTTTGAACACATTTTGGTCTTTAAATAATGGCTCTTAGAGAGTTAATAAATGGCTATGTTGTGGCTCAAAGTATAGATTGGATTTTCTAAAGTGGGGGAAGGTTATCAATGGATGAAGAATGATTGGTGGTTTAATAATGATCTATTTGTAAATAGGCTCACCTAAGATGGGCTTAACAAAGACTGGCTATGGGTCTAGGGTGGTAACTATGATCTGTCGAGTTGTAATTACACAACTTTGTTGGGATAATGAGCTACCAGATTTGGAAGGGCCTAGAATGGTAATGAATGGGTGATGTGGAGCTTGGTTGCTAATGCAAGTCAAAGGATGAGGTCCTGAAATGGCAATGAATGGGTACTGCAAAACTTGGTTACTAACGTAGGCTGAAGGATGAGGGCTTGGAATGGTAATGAATGGGCATTGCAAAGCTTGGTTGCTCTCATAGGCCAAAGAAGGATTACTAGTATAGGTATTGGACTAGGTATCGTTATCATTGAAAGGGTGAACTTGATATTTTAATTGGACAAAATATGAGAAATCTAGGCATATGATAATTAACATGGTTGGTTTGGAAATTAGACCAAAGAGGGTAGTCTTGGCATATGATAATGGTATTGAATGGGGTTCATATAACTTGGCAATGGTCTAGGTAAAGTGAAATTAGTCTTGGAAACAAACATGAGCTAGGCACTTGAAAATAAAATCGATTGAGGCATGCTCATATTTACGACTAGGTGTCATGAAAGAAAAAGGTCTAAAGCTCACAAAACACTTGAAACACTATCTAAAAATGATTGGTTGATGCTTGGCACATCTTGAAACTTGGGCTAGATGTAAAAATCAATATTTTATTACAAACGGTTTAAACTTGGCCTAGGAATGAAGATCTTTTCCAAAATCATTAATGATAAGCTTGGTCTCAAATGTCTCCAAGGTCTAATGTCTTGCACACAAATGGTCAAATGAAAGGCAAAATTTTGAATCATGGCTTTGGCAAAGTATTTTGAATAAATCTAATCTAGGTCTAAAATTGAAAAGGTTGCTAGGTCTTTGAGAACAAGGCACACATCTAGACTTGAAAATGCACTTCCTCTAAAAACTAAAAGGTAAATGCTAGGTCTTTGGAAACAAGGAACAAAGCTATACTTTAAACCAAACTTGGTCAAGGTAAAAACTAAAAGGCAATTAATCTAAAAATTTTAAAAACTTGACTTAAATTAGGCACATAGATTCAAACACAAAATTGACCTTGGCATAAGACATTCTCTCTAGTCGCATGCCCAAAACTAATTGGGAAATTCAATCTCGAGTAAGCAAAAATAATAACGATGAGTAAAGCATTCAAGCCCAAGTGATAAGCAAGGCTCTAATGTAAAATAATCATGCTTAAGGTTGTACTTGAAAGGAGAGTTTCAACCTTAATTCAAGGCAACAAAATAGATGAGAAGCACATGGAAGATAGACCACTTCCTAAATCTAGGCAAAGCAGTCTTTAAAGCAAACAAGGAATTAGTCAAAGTTGTACAATTTAAAAGTAAGACGTATACACCCAAGCCAAAATTAATTGAGACATAGGCATACACTACTTAATTTTAAATCTAAACTTCACAAGATAAATTTTGAACTTGGTTTAGAAGACTTGGTTTCTCAAATAAACAACATTATAGACCCAAATGGACATTATAATGATACCAGTTATAGACTAAAGGCATACATGGTTTCAAATTCAATTTGACAGAAGGTAACATTTTTAAATAATATGAGCAACATAACGACACTATCTTGCTCAAAAGGTATAACAATGATCCTTTTTTCAAAACTTCAATGAAAAAACATAGGATGAAACAAGCAGCATAACAATGCCCTATTTAAACAAGTGACACACACACACACAAATGTTTTAAAAATGTTTAAGGCAAAGTGTGGTATCAAATAGATAAAATAACACTTATTAGGCTAAAGGGGTGTAAAAACATGTGATTTGGTTTATGACTTGTTTTGGACTTGTGATAAACAAACAAAATTTAGTCTTTAAAACATGCATGAAAATTAAAGAAAAATAAAAAGAGCCTAAATGGCTTGTCCTATTTTTATAAATGACATAGGTATGCATAGCTTCAACCAAAGTTTCCATCAATATACCGATGCCTGTGAAGAATTAAGTGTTAATCCAAAAAATAAACTACAGGTGTAGATAGGGTTTTTTACACATCCCTCTATCTCTCAAGCATTGATATGTGACATGAATTCAGAGTAAGGAGCACTTGTCATTTGACATGAAAGTATGCGTCAAGTGTGCTCTATCTATCAAGCATTGATACATGGCATGAACTTAGAGTGAGGATCACTCGTAATTTGGCATGAAATTATGCTTCAAGTGTGGCTTTGTTTAAAATCCATAAGTTTTATGCACTATATATGATCCCAAGTCTGGCTAACACAAGGGGTACAATCACATCAATTAGGTTCATACTAACTAACTTATTATACAAGAGTTTATTCCTTTGCATAATGACTCCGTCCATGTAATTTTTAATGAAGTATGGTGTTTAGCCATACCTAACCTAGATTCTTATTAGGTTCATATAGGCTAGTCACTTAACTCCTTGGCAAATCCAATATCATTTACCTTGATTTATATACTCCATCATGGAGCAAGGTTGAAACGATGCTAGGAGATGAAATCCTAGGTAAATGCTTCCCTAAAGAACTTATGGGGGTATGATAAAATCCTACCCATAATTTAAATTCAATAAAAGAAATAAATGAAACTAGAAGGACTTTAAAGGTCATTTTTTAAATCACCCAAGTTACTCGAATTGAGGGAGAGCATAGATGACGTTCCTTCTAGGCTTGGACCAAGCAACAAAATAATGAACAAGGCGCTTTTGATCACCCAAGTTCCTTAAATGGGACGGGTGGAGATCATACATGTAAAGTCCATTTTTCAAATAAAATAATAAACAAAAATAAATATCTTAGGAGCACTTAGTCTAAGATTTTTGTTGTTTTTAAAAGCACTAAGCAAGATGTGAAATGAAATTTTGGCCTTTGTAAAAACTTGAAAGTTGTTTGAAAGGTTTTAAAGCACCAAAATAAATGTGAAATTAATTTATTATTGCTTTAAATTCTTATAAAAACTTCTTAGAAGTTTTATTGGTTCAAGAAAGCAAAGGAAACTTGCAAAATCAAAGTTAAAAACAAAATTGAACATAAAAAAGGATAAAAACCAGCAGTCATTGTTTTGACCATAACTTATAAAATATTAATCAAATTTTCACAATTTTTTTTTAGGTTCTTCATAGGTCAAAGGAATACCTCTATGAAAAATTTTAGATTAAAACATTGAATACAAAAAAGTTATGATCTTTGTATCAACAATTTTTAACAAAAAATCAGAAAACAAAAGTGGTAGTCACTAATTTGATGATGAATGCTAAAATATAGAGAGTTTTTGAATGAATTTTAATAAGAAACAAAAAAATATTTATAAAATTTTAGACAAAAAAACAATCTATCAAATTTTATTTTGACTTTATGGGACGTTTTTTAGGAAAAATCAAAATATGAGACTAATAAGAAGATTTGTGAGGTGTGTGCTCATGAAGAGAGTCCCACTGGGTGTGCCATTATGTGATCAATAATAATCTAAGATATGAGATTAGTATCGTGTTAGTATGATAAAAATCAATCAAAAACACACTAATGAAACTTACACCTCTAGCCTAAACAGTCAAAGAGTTAGAGAACTATACAAGTAACTATCAAATAAAGACAAAATAAACAACATTTACCTTCCTTGAGAGCAAGAGTTATATGTTAGAAATGAATTGATGTGTTTAGTTGTGTGATCTAAGATTATTTGGTAATGAAGCTTCTTTCATCGCCTCTCCTTGTCACCTTGGTAATGTTGGGCTTAGCTTTGGCTTTGGCTTGGCTTGGTATTTTAGCATAATAACATTACACAAAAGAAGTTTATGGATCAATGGGTGAAGCCTTGTATTTATAGCCTTCCAAATTCACCCTAACCCAAGAGTAATTAGATTAGAGTTAACTAAAGTTGAGTTTGAACTAACCTTAGTTGAGTTAAGGAGGGGACATGCAATTAATATTTGTGATAGAGATCCCATATATTAAGCATGGCTGTCCATTTCTGAATTTATGGCTTTAGGGAAGATATTTTGAATTTCTTGACTTTGAGGATGATGACATCATCATGACCTCATTTTTATTAAAATTTCAGTTTTGATAAATTAAATTCACTAATTGCATGTGGAAATTTTGCTTAAGCATTTAATTTAATTTGTTTAGTTAATTCATTATGCTTAGCATTTTTGCACTTTAGGAATTGTTTAAGTGCCCCGTTTAATGGGTTCAAAAGCCAAACTGTCAATTTTCTAGGTCTCAAGTTGACTAGAGATGAATCCGTGAGAGGTTATTATTGCGTATAGTATAATACTCCAAATATGAATGCCTCAACATGATTTTGAGTACTAATTTTTGATGTGTAGATGAAATTGGGACATTTAGTGATTCTTAAGTTTAATTTACACTGTTTGGTAGAAATCAATCTGAAGTTTGGTTATAATCTAATTGTGGCCAAAATAGGGTGTCTATATTTTTCCCCTATTTGGGAAGGCATTGCAAGACAAAGGCACAATAAAACCTTCTCAAAGAATGAGACAATTAATATCTTGGCTAAGAAGAAAAAATCCATGCAATGATGGAATCATGCTCCAAATAAAGTTTAGGAAGCCTATGATTCCCCTTGAGGGAGTGGTCGACAAATATGATTGATGGACAGTCCCTCAAAAATAGGCAATAAGAATAATGAGATTATCCCATGGGTGAGATTAATCAAATCGAGATAATGCTTGCATGCATTGATTAAAAGTATTGATTTGCCCAAAGGTGGTTATAATCAGTAACAAAACTTGAGACACTAATTTTCTTGAAGGCGGTTATAATTAGTGGCATAGGTATGTGCCCTAACAAGACAGATGAATCAAAATAATTATTTTCCCGAAGGCAGTTATAATAATTTAGACAACTTGGATTGAATAATGATTATGCCCCAGTAGGGCATATTTAATTGTGATAAATTGGTTCTACCCTAGTAAGGCATATTGGCAAGCATATTTAAGGATATACCTTATTACGTAGATTAAAGATGAGCAGGTACAAATGTAGATGCGATGGTCTAATGATTGAATAAGCCATAAGTAACCAGGTACACAATGATGCACAAAGTGATGAGTGGAAGGAAAAAGGTGGCTGAGCTAACTTGAGATATGTCATGTATCTAAGCGTTGTCTACATAGTCTAAATAGACCTTAGGCCAATGTATTTCACCCATAAGTGAGAGAAAATGGAATGAGGAATATAATAGAAGAATAAGAATTGATCAATTTGAATGATTCTTTTGTACCTTCCAATGCAGATAAGCTCATCCTTATTAGAATTGATACAATCAAAATGGTCAATGGGCTTATTTGATCAAGGAGGGTGGGAGGATTTGTCAAGGTGAATAAGGAGAAGTTTTTGTGGCACCATTACTTGTAAGATCCACCAAACTAATTTTTATTGTAACGCATGATAGTATACATCATGATATAAAACATCATGATGACCTGGCCGTAATGTGTATAAGCACTGACTCTCAATCTAATAAACAATAGAAAACAATGCACCAATGATAAAAACCATGATGACAATGTTAACACATGAATATGGATAGACTCAAAAATAATACACAAGGGAACACCAAATGAATGCATATACACTGAGTCAAGGCACAAAAATGAAAGCAAACAAATAAGTAAATAAACAAACAAATAATTAAGCAAACAAAAACACGTAAAAAGCTCAAAAATAAAAGTAACAAAAAGCATCCTATCATCAAATAAGTCAATAGCTATGTGTGAAGGCTCAATGGAATAATAAATAGATGGTTCACCTAATCAAGGATGTATGCAAAAGAACAACATGCAAGGATAAAAAATCCAAGTATAAGTTGTATGCTTTGGTGTTACCCCAATAGGGTGAAAGCTACGAGCTTGGCCTAAAGAGTACGAATTAGATAACACTCCTAAGTAAGGATATAAATAAAGGGAAGGCCACACCCCTAATAGTAGTGGAATGGATTGGAACCAACAATGAATTTTTCCCTAGTAGGGCAGATTGAGGATGGTTGACTAGGTTTAGACAAGACAAATGTTTTTAGATTTTGAGGCTTATATCTCTCTAAGAGATTGTAAGTCGATTCTCTAATGTTTAGGGTTTTGATTTTTTTTAATGTTTTTAAATTTTTTTGGGGTATATTAACTCATTAGAGATTGACAAGATACCACTCACAATATGACAAGAGCATTGGCTTGGGTTGCTCACAAAATGACAAGAGCATTAGAAAAGGGGTGATCAAGTTGGCCTCAAAGTAAATTGAGTGCTGCCTACATAGTCCAAATAAACCTCAAGTCACTGTAGTTCAAAGGTATGTCAAGGCATGAAAGGATGGTAAGGTGAGGCAAAAGGTAAGGTAAGACATATATAAAGGTATGAAATAATGGCTAGGTAGATGGCAAATGGAAAAGGAAAGGTAAATAGTTATGTTGTTCTTATTGATGTGGAGATGCATGTCTTGATCAGCATATGATAGAACTAGAATGGTCAAATGTTTAAATTAATAGCTCACTCTTTCTGAATAGTTACTCTTTTAAGAACCTGCTATTGATTTGGACTCTAAAAATGTTGTTGTGATCTTCGTTGGTCATTGACTCTATTTTCTCCAAACTTCAAGACAAGACGTCTTTGTAGCTTATATAAAGGAAAGTGCAACTAGGAATGGTAAATAAGGATAAATAGTGGATAAAAGGTCAGATCAGGCAATGAAGAGATGGATCATAATGGAATGTATAACGGTAAGGTAAAAAATTAAGATCAAGATTTTTAGGCATACACAATGTTGTTTATTCCAGATTTGACATACTTTTGGTTGTGATGAGGCTGAAGACTTATGAATATTTTCTCATTAGGACCACTAATTTTTTATGTGGTTTGGGCATGAGAGTAGCTGCTATCTGATTAAGATGTAGAATGAAAGTTGTACTGATTTTATCTTTGATAATGTCTTCATCAAACACTTAAAAACTATTGTGCTTAGCTATTGATGCCTCAAAGAGGTTTTCGATAATAAAGTTATCTTGATTATTCCATAACACCTCTGATAAGGTTTCACTAAGGAACATTGACTTTTGACTTTGATTGTATTATAACACCTCAAACAAGGTTTCATTATAAGATGTTGAGTTTGGAATTTGATTATCCCCTATCGCCTCTGAAAAGATTTCACTAGGAGATCATTCTTCTTCTACGTGAATGTGGTCTTGGTCCCCCTGATATTCTTCAATGAATATGTCACCATGGATGTAGTTCAACAAGTTGTGATATTGTTGGTCCCAATCGATACTTGTAGGAGGTGTAATATCAATATAATGGCTATGTTGGGTGATGTTAATGACATGTGGAATGGTAATGGAATGATAAAGGTAGCACAATCCTCTTAGAATAAACTAGGAGAATTTATGTCGATACTAAAGTAATCATCCTCAAAAATCATGGAAGGATCACAAATGTATTCAAATTGATCTACAAGGCATGTGTAACCAATGTTGTAAAAATCATAAATGTATTATGATTATGAAGTTGAGTCTAACTCAAAGGACTTTGAATCAGATGTTGATTATACTTCTGATGTTAAATTTGATATCAATTCAAGAATAAAACTTAACTTCAATGTTAATTCTTCACCTGGTGTGGTAGCAAAGATGCTATGTTGAATGCTTGGTATTGGATGAGTAATGCCCTGGGGTTGAACAATGGGCTCTTAAACAATAGGCTTAGATAATAAGGACTCCATAGAGACTGGCTTATCAAAGTGAGGTTCCTTAAAAATAATGTACTGGTAAAAATAATGATTTGCCCAAAGGTATTTATAATCATTAGGGGTGACTCAACAAAGATTGGCATATGAAAGTGAGACTCCTCAACCAAAGGGAAAGGGTCAATAGGCAACTCCATTGAGACTACCTTGTGACAACGAGGCTCCTTGAAAATAGGGAAATGGGCAAAGGGTGATTCAACATAGGTTAACTCATCACAAATAGGTGTTTCAACAGAAACATCACGGATTCATTGGTTATTTTGGCCTTGAGTTACAATGGGTTTGGTTTTGAACACATTTTGGTCTTTGAATAATGGCTCTTGGAGAGGTAATTGTTGGCTTTGTTGTGGCTTGAATAACAATCAAATTTTATGTGGGTCGAGAGAGCAACTTACTGAACGTGAGTCCCACTGTGAGTCATGACTGAAAAATATGTTGCAAAAGGTTTTCGTTAAGTTTTTAAGATAATTTAATGAAAGTGATTCCCAATCAGAAAACAAGCCTTTGGTTTTTTAGGCAGAGTGCAAAGCATAAATCCTATAACTAATTGTATTGCCTGGTTGCCATGTATATTTGGGTAGGGATTGAGATTCTACGAACGTCATGACATTAGTGTAGAGGGCATTACTATTCAAAATAACTCGTAATGTCACCTCAAGTTTGACGGTTGCACTTTTGTTATTTTTAGTTGGTGTGACAATCTCTTCTTCGAAAAATAACCCAAACACAAACACAATTCATTTCCAAAATTTTGATTAAGTTGAAATCCACCATTCCTTAATGGCATACAGTTGACCTGATACAATTTCTAAAAAAACAACCTTTTGATCTTGATTATAATGTATTTATTTACCATAAGCATGACTAATTATACGTTGATGATGATGAAAGAAGAGACGACTGTGCTTCCATTCAAATAGGTTATTTAAGAGCACCCATTCATGATATCAATTGTGGCCTTAGTCACGGTATCAGGTACCCTTACCCTTACTCTTAATGCAATATTTTGTTAGGAGTTCCCATTGATATCGATCAATTTTATTGAGATGAGAACGCCTGCTCCAATCGCATATTTACAGTGTTTCTAACAGATGTCACTTACAAAAACATCACAAGAACTTATGTGGATGCTCTTTTTCATTTGGCTTGTAGTGATGATGTGTCATACACTGATTTGAAGTTGGATAACATGCAACTCCAACTAGTCGTTGCAAATAGAAAGGATTCCTTTTGCTAGAATTCTTATGGGCAACAATAATCCACTGTTGTGTACCTACGATCTGGGAGGCCACTCAATGATCCTTTCCACATGCAATCACAAGCAAATGTGCATTATAGTGCATAAATTACTATGCAATAACATCCACATTAAATTCTACATGTTTTCAAGTAGGTACTTGCAAACTACTAAAATTAAGTTTTTATCGTTGAAACTGTGATAGGTACAAACACAAAGATCAAATGCAATATACCATTTGACACAAAGGCAGATACTAGCCACTACACAACCCTTGTTTATTTTGTAACTTATCATTTCTAATTCAACTAAAATAACTTCATCCATTTATGTTTCCCCTCCTTGCTTCTATTTATGAGCAAAAAAAATTAACCTTCTTCAGTGTGGAAAGATACTTTAGCATTGAAAAAATGTTAAATGTGATTAACCATCAATCCAATTCTTGTAAATCATACAAAGTATTTGTTTATGGTCTCTTGTTTTAACCAAATCAGTGCTAAAAGATGATTGTGATAATAACATGCATCCAAATAACATAGTATAGATAAATTATGACAAAAAAAAAATTAAACATTTTTTTTTACTCCATTGATAATAATTGGTAGACAATAAGACATTACTTATAGTAAATAACTTAAATATACATAAGTCAACATACATCAAAATCACTCAAAAACAAAGAAAAATCTAGTTAAAATTATAGTTCATTTCACAATGACAACAAGAAATGTATGGGCCCTTAGCGTTGATTTTTATGGTATTTTTGTACTTTTGGTAAATTCTTTACAAATCATCTTCATCTCTCATATATATATATATATATATATATATATATATTTTGACCAGATTTACCATATCATAACCTTGTTATAGCTTGTCATTACTAAATGGTGTTTCCAAATTTATTATTGCATCGTCCCATTACTATGTAGGATTTATCATACACTTCAGTATCATTAATAGATGGATAGAAGAACATCAAATTATATTCATTATTATGCTTTGCCATTGTTAAATAGTATTTCTAAATTTATTATTGCATGTTATCATTATTAAATAGTATATTTATAATAATACGTTCAAATAATTTTTCAAAAAATAAATAAGATTTTTTTATAAAAATATCATACATATCGAAAGATTTATTAATAGAGAAAGAGATTAAAAACAAAAAGACCAAAACTATTGATTAAATTCATCGTTCATCTCCATTAACAAATACTTAAAGTGCTTCTATATTAAATAGAAAAATAAAATAAAATAAAAAATATATCATTAAATTAATAACTACCTATAACTTAAACACACACAAACACAAATCCCACAAAAATTACAATATAAATTTTTTTTGCTAAAACAATTAAAATAAAAAAAAATACATCTTAACCGTGGAAAAAAAAAAAAAAAAAAAAAAATCCTTTAAAACCTACATTGTATTATGCAACAATAAAAATATGCATATTAACAGTGAAAAAAAAAATCTTTAAAACCTACATTGGATTGTGCAACAAGAAAAAATCTTATTTTGGAAGAAAAATCTCTTAAAAAGCTACGGTTGATCATACACGGCCACATCATTCCTGACCGCACAGCACAGTAAAATTCTATCATTACGCACCATTATCACTCGGTGAATTTCAAAATTTATCATTGCAGGCCCCCATCGCCAAGTTGCATTCCCACTTATAGCAAGAAATTCAGCATGTAGCCTGCCATTTCTGGGTAGCATTTTCCACACACGATACCATCCATGCCGTCAAAATTTACCCTCTCCACAATTTTGAATCTTATGGCCACTTGTGACCGTATTTTCAATGAATGTAAACCACCCAAACCCCCCAAAAAAAACGACGACTTGGAGGGAGGTTGAATACCCGTGGCCTCACCACGAGGAAAATGCGAGGGAGTGGTTCGTATAAGCTGTCAAATTAACTTTTTACTGTTACTCTTACTGCCCGATAAGAAGGGGTTTCGAGGACAACGATGGAGCATCAAATGACAACGAAGAGGCGGAGGAAGAAAAAAAACAAAAGGACGCGACATATATACATTGCTGCAGAGGGATATACACAGTGCAGGGGCGGGATATATACAGCGAATGAGAGGATAAAGAAGTAAGGGAAAGATGTCGGGGAGATACTTGCAATATTCGCCGGCAGCGGGGGGTCCCTCACATTCCCCCTCTACGCATTTCAATCTGAATCCCATGGCAATGCGCTCCTCTGGCACTCCACAAGATCACGACAGGTATTTTCAATTACTTTTCTTATTTCCTTGAATCCTTTGACATGCAGATCCTTTTTTCTAGTTGTGTTGGTTTTGAGTTTCGATGTTTTATTTTGGTGGCGTGGATCGAACACGCGACCTTTGGACCTGCAGCAGCACCCGGTACCTGACGGAATTGTTGTCGGAGCGGCAGAAGCTGGGGCCGTTTGTGCAGGTTCTTCCCATCTGCAGCCGCCTTTTGAATCAGGGTAAGTTTAATTGCTTTAAACCCTGTGCTAATTGCTTAAAGGATGAAACAAGTCAACATTAGCGGTATAGATATTGTTGCTAAGTTTTTGGGTTTGGACAAATCAACTGAAGTTTTTTGATTAGCACAAATCGATTTTATTTTCATTTTTAAATTTAATCATCCATGTTAAATTTAAATGATTTGATAACTTTGCTATGCCGCGATAGAGGAGCATCTCTTCTGTCAAAGTCACCCAGCAATTGCACCCAGCCTCGTCTGTTGTTGTAACCAATTGTTAGATATTGTAGTTAATCTATTTCAATATTTAAACATTTAACACGGGGATTCAAACCCTGAGTTATACTATGAAAGCCTTGATAATTTACCACTTAATCTCATCTCATTTGACAAATCCATGGGTAACTAATGCATCACCCCTAGCTGAATGTTGCAATTTACCCAGTGTCAACAATTCAACTTTAACACGTCTCTCGGGGATTTGAATACCAGGCTATGCAATGAATGCCCTGACGATTTAGCACCTAAGCTCATATTCGACAAATCCACAAGTCACTAATGCCCTACCCCTAGTTGAATGTTGCAATTTACCCGATTTCCACATTTAAATATCTCCTGCGGATTTGAACCTGAGGGTTTGGTATGAAAACCTCAGCAATTTACTACTCAAGCTCATCCCACTTGAAAAATCCACAGATCAACATCAGCAAGATAGATTTTGGGACTGCCCCTGTATTGATTTAAAGGGTTAGATGTTTTGGGTCACATCACAACTTGAAGCGTCTTGCTCTTAAAATCAATACATATGCAATCCTGAAATCTATTTTGCTCTATTCTAATTCTTTTTAAATTTGTATTGCTGGCATTCATTTCTTTCTTTTTCATCCCCTGCAGCTGTATTTATTTTACTTTTGTTTGATCTGTATTCGGATGTGCAAATTTGGGGCCACTTGAAATCCGTTTTGCAACCCATAAAGCCCATATAGTGACACGACTGCCTCAACACAATTCTGTACTTGCAACATAATAAAGAGACATTGTAGAGATGAAACAATGAACAGTTATCTGATGTGAGCCTTGAAATGTTCATTACTTATATTTGAGTTATCAATCAAAAGAATAGCATCTGAGTTACATAGGACACACGCCCCAGGATTAAAATACTAAAAAGAAGAGGAGAGAGTTACCATCAAGGATGCAAGCCTGAGCAGCAGCAGCACATGGTGGCTGACCGAATTGTTTCCGGGGCAGCAGAAGTTATGTCTGTTTGTGCAAGTGCTTCCCATGTGCAGCCGACTTTTGAGTCATGGTAAGCTAGTTGCCTTAAACCTTGTCTTAATTGCAAAAAAGCTTCTGCAGGTCAACATCAGTAAAATAGATTTTATTACTAAAATTTGTAGGCTTCCAAAAACCACCATTGTTGTTTGATTTGGTCTTGGTGCGGATGGATGGTGGGTTAGATGCCATGACCAAGGGGTATCTCTTTTGTCAAAGTTACCCAAAATCTACACCTGGTTTTGTCTGCTGGAGTATGCTGCAGCCATAGACGGATATTGAAAATTTTCTGATTTCAACATTTAACAGGTGTCCTGGTGATTTGAACCTGTGGCTCCACGATGAAATCTCTAGTGATTTAATGTTAAATACTTAAATTCATCTCATTTGACAAATCCACAGTAAAGTAATACTTTACCCATGTTGGGTGTCAAAATTTACCAATTGACATCTCAACGCTTAACATGTCCCCGGCAGCTCTGAACCCAGATCTCTGCTATGAAGGCCCGATGATTTATCACTTAAGGTCATCCCATTTGAGTCTTGATAAATTCATGAGTCAACATTAGTGAAATATATTTTGGGATTTTCTGTGTATTGATTTTAATGGAAAGACGTTTTAGGTTACAAATTGACGATGGGCTGAGAAGTCGCAACCAGAAATGTCATGCTGTTAAATTCAATACACAGGTAATTCCGAAGTCTATTTTGAGCTGTCTCAAGTCTTTTTGAAATTGTGCTGGATTTGTACAACTTCCATTTTTTCTTTCTTTTTCATCCCCTGCCACTGTACTTACTTTGATTTTGCTCGATCTGTATTCCGATGTGAAAATTTGGGGCCACATGGAAATCTATTTTTGAAACCATGAAGCCATGTGGAAATCCCTATTGCAATCTCGTTGGCACAATAAAGTTCTGTGCTTGTAATGAAATGAGGAGGCATCGAAGAGAGGAACATTGGAAAAGATATCTCACGAGAGCTTTGAAATGTTTACAATTTATATTCGAGTTACCAATCAAAAGATAGGGTTGGAGTCCCATAAGATACAGCCCTGGGATCGAGATAGTCAAGGAAACAAGTCTGAGCCAAAGGGCTGTTGTAAAGATGCCTGCCAATCCAAATCTGTCCCAACTAGAAAGAAAAACAAAAAAATTGTATTGTTATATGCAAAAAAAAAATACATGATCAGAATGAAAACAATAAATTTTCCTGAATAAGAATCTACTATCTGCGTCCTTTTATTTTCATATTTATAGGAGCTTGGTGTTTTTAAGTGTGAGTCTTCTGTCATTTTGGGAAAGATATTCTATTCTCGTTTTTATCATATGTACATACTATGCATGCTGGAAAATAAATGACAAAGAAGGGCAATGAAAGTTACGGTAGATGGCTAAGTAGAGATTCCTTCATTGTGGGGTCTGGTAGATGTGTATGCTCTGTGGGGGTTTATGGCCAGTTAAACCCATGCGTTGTATAGATTTGTGCCAGGGAACATTAAGGTTGGACAAACTGTGTGGGATAATGGCTTTACAGGCAGCATTGGGTGGGTACAGCTATGGGTTCAAATCATATGGATTCGTGAATGCCTGGGTAATTGGGGAAAATACTGACCATCCAATATGCAAATGATTACCCTCCTGCAATTAGGTGTGGAATCACCTGCCTTCAGAAACTGGTGTGCATCCCTTGTTGGAGAGAATTTCTCTGCAACTGAGCTTTACACTTAGGCATCCTAATAAGTGTGGGTGCATTTGAGGCTTGAGCTTCATAGCTGAAAAAAAATCTTCTTTAACAGACTGTATGCTGTCTTCAATTTTACTAGTCTGTTCACTGTTATGTAACTGTGGGAATCCTTATCAATCCTTAATTGTAGCTTAGAGTACATGATCTCTTGGATTAAGCTACCTTTCAGACATATTAGGTTGGGAAATGGCTTTGCAAGCAGCATTTGGTTGCTGCAGCTATGGGTCAATTCCAATGGAATTGATAAAAATCCTGGTGGGAGCATGGGAATTAGCCTATCTTTTCCTCAAAGTCTGTGCCTTGTTGCCCAAAGTTCATGCCATTTTGCTAAAAAGTTGTCAGGACATTGCATTTGATGTTCCTCTTAATGTTTCATGTGTAGAAACTCTAGATGAGGCAGAAACAGCGAAAGTGAGCGTTTTGGAGATTTTGAAATTTATGAAAGTTCCACTAAAATACAAGTTCTGCCTTAAATTCTATGGTCAGCAGAATTATCAACCTCTTTGAGTTGCAAGGGAAGCATTAATTTGACATGTGACATTTCAGAAACAATATTCACCAAACAAAGAAAATGAAAGGGAAGGCACTAGAAATGGAAGAGACTAGGTTTTAGAGCAATCAATTGCCTCTAAACACATGCACCCAATCAGGGAGATGGTATATATTTATTTTGGTATTTCTAGTTTCTTACATTTTGCTTTTCTTTTGTTAGCTTTTGCGGTGCCTTGTGTCTGTGTATATGGTGGTTTGACATTGAACTGTGGATGGTGTGATGCCAATAAGCAACAAGCAGTTTTCGATGTTTTAATTATGATGCTCCCTAAGATGTGTGTCCCTGTTGGATGTGTATGGTATCTTTCAGATGTTGCTTTTGAAATATTAAATAATTTACTAATGCACATATTCTGAGATGGAAGTACTTATCAGAAGCATATGCTATAAGGGTCATATCTGCCATGGTTGACTTGTGTGACAGGAACTTATTCATTGGTACTGGGAGTACATCCTTCTAAGATACTTTAGGATTGTTATTTACATGCAACAATAGTTTTCAATCTCCAAAAAACCATTGTGCTCAATATGCATATTGGCAAAGATTTGAAAAGTGATCAAATGTGGTAGAGTTCAAAGATGTTTTGTTTTCAATGAAAAGTCAGTATTATCTCTTCAACATGTTTCACTCATTATTTTTGCACCACACAATAATAAAGGAGAATAATATATAAATCTTAATGGAGGAGAATAGCACGACAAAGTAACCGGTGATGTTAAAATCAAGTAAATTTGAGTAATATAAATAAAATCATTGTGAATTCTAGAGTTGGCAGTAGCATTCACTCAAGGGGCCTTTTGAGAAATAAAACCATGGTTATGATATTCAAGATTGTTCAGTTAGGTGTAGGTGATTCAGAAGGAGACTTCAGGGTAAAGAAGAAATCGTCTACCTTGGGGACATGCCACCTGATTTGGGATAGACAGAAATTGCAACAAGTGCAATGCAATATGACTCAAATTTGTGTACTCCAAGAAAATGGAATTTAGTGGGAATAACAAAGAATATTAAAACTGACTTTTTTTTACTTAGGAGCTTGAGATATAGAGACGATAATATAGTCCAGATAAAAATTTGTAGTTTGAGAGACAAAATGCGGTTAAAATTTGAAATGATATAAGAAAGTTAAAAGGTGTTAAATGCAAGAAGATAATGTTTATATGTGCAAATTGAGGGAGTCAAATAAAGCATTTAATAAACATTGATATTACTTATGGATGATGGTTGACGATCATGTGCAAGTGATCATGCAGAGAGACATTTAACGAGATCTGTGCTTGATCAACTAGCACTAAAATTAAGGGTTTGGACTTGGTCTAGTTTATTAGCCAGTGCAAATGGGTTTTCTGGTACAATAAAGTTATAATGTTAGCATTATATTTACCTTTTTAAATTGTCAAATTGCTTTTTTGAAGTTCAATTTTTTTTAATGTATTAAAAGAAAATCAGCCTTCTTACACATTACTATTCTGCCTTACAATAGAGATTGTACGACTTTCTACATTGGTCACCAACCAGGGATTTGTAGACCATGATAGACTGGAACATGGAAGCCCTATGACATCGGCAGGTCCTCTTTCCAATGGTGGAGCAATGGATTTGGGGGGTTGGGCTGGTCTTCAAACAGAGGTATGGAAATGATATATTACTTAATAGTTTATTTCTTGAAAGATAGTAAGCCTGAATTGCATTCTTTTTTTGGTTTGAAATTGTACTTCCATGGGAATTCATATCCAACTCAAACTTTGACTTTTCTGTTCTGATATGTTTGTTTTAAATTCAAACTTTGACTTTTCCTTCCTATGTTTCTTACAAGAGAATTGAAATGCATTATCTTGTTCGCTGTATCATGCCTCTGTCATGCAACACACAATGGAAAAGAGAAGTTCAATGAATTAAAAAAGCTTAACAGAAATGAAACAATTTTACAGGAATTTACAAGAACTCATTTAAACAAACTGGCAGGAGAATAGTTTGGAATTTAACCAAATACCTGCAAGTAAAACGGTTGCATAGGGACTACTTTCCACCTAACGAACAGGCAATCAGATCTTGAAAAGGATTGAGTGCACTGAATTGCTCTCCACCAACCAACCGGAAATCTCATTGTGAGATCCCCTGAGTTGAGGCAGATGCATGGGCAGTCTGCTATTCCAATCACTAACACGTAAAAGCTTTTGACAACTGACCCAAGAGAGAAGTCTCTGAATAGGCTCAAATTTTTTTTCAGTTCAAAAATTAATAGCAGCATGGTCATTTGAATCCTACCAATTAGCCACATTCAGGATTGATGGGTCAACTCATAATGACCTTCACAGCACAGTTTTTGTACATTGAGGTTTCTTGGTTGGATTCCATGACAGTCCACGAGTCTATAGCTTATTGGTGTGTGAATGCGATCTCACCATTGCAAAGTTCGCATTAAAAAATAAGCAAAATTAACCACATAATATGTATAGAGTAAACAAAATAAGTTAAATTATTAAATAGCCGGATATTGTCCATAATCATGGTAGCTACCATAAGACAAACACCCACAATACATGCAATGTTTAAATCTAATGAAAGCTTAAAGAAAGACGATACACAAATTTATTTCAAGTAGCATTACTACCTTTTTATATTAATAGTTCTATCCTAAATTTACCAGTATAACAATAGTAACTCTCTTCTACAATGTACCTCACCCACTAGCCCTCTTTGCTTTTATATAGATAAGAAAGGAGGTTACGGTTAGGGTTTTGGAGAGTAGTTACTTGTAGAACAAGTATTCTTAGAGATAAGACTTAGCTATTATTAGCAAAAGTCAGTTAAGTAAATACTTAATTGATAATCTTCTCTAATAATGTGTTATAGATAAGTGTGCACCAATTAGTGCTTATCCACAAATTATATTACTAATGAATATTACAAATGCATCTTAAACGATACAAAAGTGTACACGTTATCAAATACACTAACATTCCCCCCTTAAGATGTACTTTGAGAAAGGGAAGGACAAAGGAATCATTGAACTATTCCCCCTTGACAACACCTTTCGCTTTAAAAGGTTGCTTGAGTTGAACAAACCGGGCCTTAAGCAAGGGCTTTGTGAAGATGTTTGCACCCTAATCATCTATCCAACAATTCTTAATATCAACAATCTTATCCTGTATTAGTTGCCAAATATAATGAATATGAATCTCAATGTGCTTTGTGCGTTGGTGCTCCATTGGGTTGCGAGAGATGTGAATAGCACTCGATTACCAAAGTGTTGTGGGTTGGGTCTGCGAAAATCCAAACTCAAAAAGCATGCACCGAATCTAAACTGACTCATGGGTGGCAGCGATAGGTCCATGTAATGTCTCCTTTCTCGAGTTAACGCAAATGGAGAAGACCCGTAGCCTATTTTCATTCCCGTAGGCTAAAGCGGAGTGTTTTAAGAGGGAATGGGGCCATAAAGAATGTATTAATTAAAAGGCCAAGTGAAAAATAAAATAAAAAGTAATTATTAATTACTTTTTGAGGGTCAATTGGAAAATAGAAAAAATTAAAAGTAATTTTAAATTACTTTTAGGGTTTTCAAGTGGGAAAAGCTTTTTATAAAAGGGGAAAATAGAAGAAAGAAATTATTATTATCAATCAGGATTTTGAAATTCATTAGAGAGCTTGAGGCTACCCATATTTTCCATAGAGGACGGAAACCCTCGTTTGGAATCGGTGGAGGACGAAAACCCTCACACCCAAGTGGTAATTCCACCTTGGAATTACAATTGTACGACCAGATTTGAAATTCAACAGATTATTGGAGGTTATTTGCTGATTATATTTGTCATCTCACTAGGGTTTGAAGGTGTTATCAGATCTGCGACCAAAGTTCATCATTTTCAGCCTTTGGAGGCCTTATTTCATCTTACAAATCCAAGCCATTGAAGCCTAATCCATTTTCAGCATTCGGGTATGCTTATGTAATGAAATAGAATGATAAATTGAATGTTTATGATCATTATTGGTACTGTAATAAATCAGATCAGATCTTTGTTCATTTCTGATTTTCATTATATTTGATCGTCATATGAAGAAATGAAGTCATAGTTTGCCTATCTTTATTGTATTTTCTTTGCATGCAATTGGGTCATCATTAATTGTTTCAAAACATTCAAACAAGAACCAAAAATCATAACCAACAACTTAGGAGAATCAGATCAGTTTTAGAAAGGGATATTTCAGACCACAAAGTTGTGATCTTACTAGCTTGGTGGGTTGCATGTCAGTGTTCGGTGGTTGCATGTGTGGTATCAATCATTGCATGTTGATTTTGAGCTTTGCATGTCAATTTTTCCCTGTTGCATGTTAGTGATCAGCACTTGCATGTGAGCGTTCAGTGATTCAGCAGTTGAAAGAATTTGTCAGGGTTATTACAGTGGTATCAGAGCAGAATCCCTGTCAGCATGTGAAAAAGTTGACATTTGTGTGATATTACATGAGTGCCAGTGGTATTAGTGAAGAGAACTGAGATATAACCACAGAGAAAGAAGAAAAGTTCAGTGACCAAAGATCGAAAGAGATATAATGGGTGATAAAGGTGAGAGACCAGTTCCTACAAATGAGATGAGCTACATACGGGAAATAATCGGATGGAGTCAAAAGGACATGGAAAAGATTGTTGGATCTATTGAGATGGCTCTGAAGCAATCCATGGCAGGGATAGCTCAAGCTATCCAACAGATAGGTATGGGCAAAGGAAAAGAAAACCAAGAAGAGGAAAGCACATCTAATTACACAAAGGCACTGAGGGTTCCTCTTCCAAAAACTTTTCGTGCTACTTTCTTACAGAGGGACGAAGAAATTCTTAATGAGGTGGAGCAAGTGTAGCACCCTACAAGTAATGATTATCTCTCTTTGCATGCAAGATATGATGAGCTTTTGTACGAGGTACGACAATCCCTTTCTTTTAGGAATTTCTGTGACTTGGAAAGGAGGAATCCTAGGGGTGGAAGAGGTTTTCAACAGGGAAGACCACGAAGGAATATTCAACAGAGGTTGGGCAAAATTTCCCTTCCAATTTTTTATGGATCTAACAAGTCTACAGCTAGGGCTTGGCTACAAAAATTAGACACCTACTTCTCTTTAAGTCCTATGCTTGAGGATGAGGCCATCAAATTTGCTTCACTCCACCTTGAGGGTGTAGCACATGAATGGTGGTACCATGGTATGGTTACCCAGGGGCATGCATCCATCATCACTATTGAGGAATTCAACGATCTGTTTATTGAGTGCTTTGACAAAATGGATCCAGAGGTGCATTTCAGGGACCTAGCACAGCTGAAACACAAAGGTAATGTAGATAATTACATTGTTGATTATTAGAGGTTAGCAGCCATGGTACTAGAGGTCACAGAGAGAAGGTTGGTATTACTATTTGTTGAAAGGTTGGTTGAGCCTCTCAAGGGCTTAGTGAAGGCCTTTGAACCTTTATCATTGCAGGATGCAATCAAAAGAGCCTTAAACCTTGAATTTTCAGCTTCTAAAGGAAAATTCCAGCCCATAGGGCAGCCCAAGAAATTGCCATATTGACCACAAAAAACAGTTCCTTTTGGGCAGCCAAGGCCAAACAATATGGGACAATCAAAAACCTCTCCTTTTGGACAGCAAAGGAGGCCATTTCAGCAAGGTGCACAACAAGAATTTCCTAAAAGCATCAAGTAAATTGAAACAAGAAATGAGTTGAGGAGAAAGAAGTTGTGCTTCGCATGTAAGGAACCATGGGAAGCTGGGCATAGGTGCCTCCCAAAGGCCCAAATTCATTACATTGAGGTCATTTCCGATGATGAAGTGGAAATAGAGGAAAAGATGAATTCAACTGAAGTTGAAACAAAAGAGGAAACTATAGTTGAGGAGTCTACTGAAAATAGCACCCTTGTCACGCTTTCAGGTGCACCAAAATATCATCCATTCAGAGTCTGTGGTGTGTTAAAAGGTCACAAAGTCACAGTGTTAATTGATAGTGGGGCAACCCACAACTTCATAGATGAAAGCTTGGTAAAACAGAAGAAGTCACCCATTGAAGATTTCCAGGGATTCAATGTAACTTTAGCATATGGGTTTTTTAAACCATGCACCAAGAGGGTGAAAGGTTTGGATATTTCTCTTGGTAATCATAAAATACATGATGATTTCTATGTGGTTAGCATAGGTGAGACAAATATGGTTTTAGGTGTGCAATGCCTCCATTTTCTTGGAGAATTCACACAAAATTATAAGACCATGGAGTTGAAATTCTAATCAAAAGGTAAAGCGGTCATTCTTCATGGTATGGCTAATGGAGCACCTAGTACAGTTTCAGCTAGAAGCATGGAGAGAGCTTTTCGTAAGGGGAACATAGAGTGGGCAGCACATTGTTTTGTAAGTAATTCGTCCACTACCGAGGAAAAAAGATATTACCATGTTGATATACAGTCTATTTTGAACAGCCATGGCAATGTTTTTAGTGATTTACCTACGGGACTGCCACCTGATAGAGGATTTCAGCATATAATAGAGTTGGAAACAGGCTCTAAGCCTGTGATGATCACACCTTACCGCCACCCACGTGCTTTCAAAGAAGAGATTGAAAAGGCAATCAATGAATTACTGAAGATGGGGCATATTAGGCCAAGTCCTAGTCCTTTTGCTTCTTCAGTTGTTTTGGTTAAGAAGGATGGAACTATGAGCATGTGTATAGATTAACGAGCGTTGAATAAGAAGACTATTAAAAACAAGTATCCAATTCTTAGGATTGATGAGCTATTAGATGAATTGCATGGAGCGGTTTATTTCTCCAAAATTGCCCTGAGATCCGGTTACCACCGGATTAAGGTAAGAGATGAAGACTTTCACAAGGCTGCTTTCCGATGCCATTTTGAATTTTTGGTTATGCCTTTCGCTTTAACCAATGCTCTTGCTACTTTTCAATCATGCATGAACCATGTCTTCAGGGATCAATTAAGGAAATTTGTTTTGGTATTCTTTGATGACATTCTGGTATACAATAGGACTTGGGAAGAGCACATGCAACACTTGGATAGAGTGTTGGGAATTCTATAACAGCAATCACTTTATGCAAAAGAATCCAAATGTGAATTTGGAATGACTGAAATTTTATATTTGGGACACATCATTAGTGCCCAAGGAGTACAGGTTGATCAAGAAAAGATTCAGGGAATTTTAGATTGGCCATCACCCACTACTTTGTCCTAGTTGAGGGGCTTTTTGGGACTATGTAGTTACTACAAAAGGTTTGTGAAAGGATTCTCACAGCTTGCTGTCCCGTTGACTGAATTGACCAAGAAGGGAGCCTTCAAATGGTCTGAAACAACCCTTGACACGTTTGAGAAGCTTAAAAAGGTAATGAGTTCTTGCCCCGTACTTGCTGTCCCAGATTTCTCTATTCCTTTTGTTTTAGAGTGTGATGCTTCAGGGGAGGGAATAGGGGCTGTTTTGATGCAAAAAGGGCATCGAATTACATTTGAAAGTCGGAAGTTGAAAGATACAGAATGTAGATTCTCCATCTATGACAAGGAGATGTTGGCAATCATGCATGCATTAGCCAAATTCCGATAGTACTTAGTTTGTGGCAGATTTGTGGTCAAGACTGATCACAACAGTTTGAGGTTCTTTCTCAACCAGAAAGACTTGAATGACAGGCAACAAAAATGGGTAAGTAAGCTCCAAGCTTATAACTTTGACATTAAGTATGTTAAAGGTAAAAACAATATAGTTGCTGGTGCTTTGTCAAGGAAGCCTTTCTTATGTTCTATGTTTGTTATTTCTAGTGAATGGAAAGAGCTTATTATGGTAGAATATGCCAAAAATGGTTTTGCTAATGATGTTATTTAAGGCAAAATCCAAGACAACTGGTACAAGGTAAGTGATGATCTCATCCTTTACAAGGATAGAATCTTTTTGGTAGCTGAATCTAAAATGAAAGGACAAGTTTTGAAGGTAATTCATGACACACCCTTGGCTGGTCATCCAGGGTACTTCAAATCTTATAATTAAATAAGAGACAATTTTTTTTGGAAAGGTCTCAAAGGGGAAGTGCTATAGGTATAGCAATGAGTGTTTGGCATGCCAACAAAATAAAGCAAAACATGTGTTTCCAGTTGGTTTATTGCAGCCTTTACCCATTCCAAATCAGAAATGGGAAAGCATATCATTGGATTTCGTTATAGGATTTTCCGAAGTACAAGGTACAAATAGTATCTTTGTTGTGGACCAAATTTGCACATTTCTTTGCTATTCCTACTGAATTCAAGGCTTCCCAGGTTGCTGATTTGTTTTTCAGAGAAGTATTTAGGTTGCATGGGTTGCCTAAAAATATTGTAAGTGATAGGGACAGCCGGTTTCTCAGTTTATTTTGGTAGGAATTGTTCCACCTAAGAGGTACTAACTTAACACCAAGCACTAGTTATCATCCTCAAACTGATGGACAGACAGAGATTGTAAACAAATAGCTTGAGGGATATTTGAGGAACTATGTTGTAGGGCAGCAAACAACTTGGGTTAAATGACTTCACCTGGGGGAGCATTGCTACAACACCACATACCATATGTCTATTGGTATGTCTCCATTTAAAGCCCTTTATGGATATGAGGCTCTTTCATTGGTGGATTTATTGATTACTGATAGTAGAGTACCAGGGGCACGAGATCTGGTTGCACAAAGCCAAGATATATTGGTCATCCTTAAGGAGAACCTCTTGCATGCACAAAACCAGCAAAAGCTTTATGTGGATCAACATCGTATATAGAGGAGTTTTGAGGTGGGTGACTTGGTTTTCTTGAGGTTACAACGCTATAGACAATCCTCCATCAAGAAGAGTGGCGCTGAGAAGCTCAAACCATGCTTCTATGGGCCTTACAGAGTCACCAAACGGATTGGTGACGTTGCCTATGAGCTGGAATTACCAGTGGATAACAAGATTCACAATGTTTTCCATGTGTCATGTCTCAAGAAGGCACTTGGGTAGCATGTTATTCCATCCCCTGAGTTGCCTCCTTTGGATGATGAAGACAAACTCATCCTGATTCTTGAGGCTATCTTGAATGTCAGAGAGGTGTTGAGGAACAAGGTTATTCCAAAATATTTGGAACGATGGAAGGATTTACTAGCAGAGGATGCCACTTGGGAGGGTGCTGAAATTCTGGAGCATCCCGGTTTACAATTACTTGTGGGCAAGCAATTTTGGGAAGGGCGGATTGTAATGTCCCCTTTCTCGAGTTAACGCAAATGGAGAAGACCCATAGCCTATTTTCATTCCCGTAGGCTAAAGGGGAGTGTTTTAAGAGGGAATGGGGCCATAAAGCATGTATTAATTAAAAGACCAAGTGAAAAATAAAATAAAAAGTAATTATTAATTACTTTTTGAGGGTCAATTGGAAAATATAAATTAAAAAGTAATTTTAAATTACTTTTAGGGTTTTCAAGTGGTAAAAGCTTTTTATAAAAGGGGAAAATAGAAGAAAGAAATTATTATCAATCAGGATTTTGAAATTCATCGGAGAGCTTGAGGCTACCCATATTTTCCACAGAGGACAGAAACCTTCGTTTGGACTCGGTGGAAGACGAAAACCATCACACCTAAGTGGTAATTCCACCCTGGAATTACAATTGTGCGACCAGATTTGAAATTCAACAGATTATTGGAGGTTATTTGCTGATTATATTTGTCATCTCACTAGGGTTTGAAGGTGTTATCAGATCTACAACCAAAGTTCATTGTTTTCAGCTTTTAGAGGCCTTATTTCATCTTACAAATCCAAGCCATTGAAGCCTAATCCATCTTCAGCATTTGGGTATGCTTATGTAATGAAATAAAATGATAAATTGAATGTTTATGATCATTATTGGTACTGTAATAAATCAGATCAGATCTTTGTTCAATTCTAATTTTCATTATATTTGATCGTCAGATGAAGAAATGAAGTCATAGTTTGCCTATATTGTATTTTTTTTGCATGCAATTGGGTCATCATTAATTGTTCCAAAACATTCAAACAAGAACCAAAAATCATAACCAACAACTTAGGAGAATTAGATCAGTTTTAGAAAGGGATATTTCAGACCACAGAGTTGTAATCTTGCTAGCTTGGTGGGTTGCATGTCAGTTCTAATGGTTGCATGTCAGTGTTTAGGGGTTGCATGTGTGGTATCAATCATTGCATGTTGATTTTGAGCTTTGCATGTCAGTTTTTCCCTGTTGCATGGTAGTGATCAGCACTTGCATGTGAGTGTTCAATGATTCAGCAGTTGAAAGAATTTGTCAGGGTTATTACAGTCCACTATACCTAACTTATGTAGTAGACAAAGCAATAGTAGTATGTTTCTTGCAAGACCAAGTCATGGGCCTTGCCTCAAGATGATAGATGTATCCTATAGTCGACTTGTGATTGTCCGGTTCTCTTGCCCAATCACTATCTATGTAACCTACAATTGTGTTTTTTCCACCAGAAGTGTAACTAGTAATTGAGGCTTTTCTTCTTGAGTTATACTCAATCCCATAACTAGTAGTACCACAAAGATTTTGTAGAATGCACTTTGCAGCTTGCTAACGACTATCATGGAGGTCTTGATAGAAGCGTGACACAAGATTGAGCAAAAGAGAGATTGAGACGAGTATGAGCCAAATATATAAGGCTTTCCACCAATTACTTGAAGAGTGTACCATCAACTAAGGAGAAGAACACTTGGTAGAGAGCTTGACTCTAGATTGTAAAGGAGTTGATGCGGACTTGCAGTTTTCCATGTTGAAGCAGTGTAGGATGTCTTGAGCATACTTGGATTGGCTAACAAAAGTTCCATCCTCAAACTGTGAAATCTAAAGACCAAGAAAAAAATGTGACAATCCCAAGTCAATTATCTCAAAGTACTTCATTAACCGTGCTTTTACATCAAGTAATTTTTTAGTGGAACAACCTGTAATGATTAAGTCATCGACAGAGGACCAAAATCAGGGGTTACCTGTCTACTTTGTTGGTATAGATTGTGGGCTCAGAGGGACCCATATAAAACTAGAGTTGATTAAAAACATGTCAATCTTTTCATACCAAGCTTGAAGAGCCTATTTCAAGCCGTCAAGGATTTTTCCAAGCTGGATGTAACTGGCGTTTTGCTACTGACAGACCCTTGAGGTTGGGACATGTAGATTTCTCCCTGCAAGTCTTCATGCAAGAAGACACTTTTGATGTCCATTTGATGGACTTCCCACCCTTGTGTTGCAACCGAGGAGAGTACTAGCCTGATGGAATTTATATTTGCAATTGGAGCAAATGTTTCATGGTAGTCAACACCTTAACTTTTGAAAAACCTTTTGCTACAAGCCTAGCTTTACGTAGTGCGGCACACCCACTTGCACCTGACTATTTTTCTTCCTTTCAAAAGTGGAGCCAAGTCCCAAGTTTTATTCTTCTTAAGAGAAAGTTGTTCTTTTGCTAGTCACATGTCATTTAGGATGCTTAGAAGCCTTATGATAAGTCTCTGGATCCTTACTCATTGCAAACTGTGCCAAATGTGCAACACTAAATTGATGTTCTGATCTAGTTTTGCGTGGAATGCTAGGATCTCCTACCCATGCGCCATTCTCATTGCGAATTGTGTGGACCCATTTTGGTTGAGGTTGTGTTGGTTGTGTAGGTGCATTTTGAATGACTTGTGGCACTAGTGGTGGAGGAGCATGGTGTCCCCCTTGCGACTCATCATCCAAACTGTAGTGACTCTCAGAATGGAGATTATCTAATCTAGCTTGTTCTTCATAAGAAACATCAAAAGTTGTGTGTGTCTTAGAAGAAATTAATGGAGGAGAAGATGTTGGCACGTAAGCCTAGAATTGTTCATCAGACAACACATCCCGCTAGTATAACACTTTAGTGGTGGTTAGAACAAGAAGACACTATGCCTTCACATTTTCACAATAGTCGACAAAAATACAAGGATGTCTCTTCCTTTCCATTTCTTTGTGCTTATCATTTGGGATATTTCCCCATGCATCAAATTCAAAAATTCCGAATTCAAAAAAATGGGGCTTGATTCCAGACCATTTTTCTTTAGGCCTCGTGTCTTGCACTACTAAGTAGGGAGTGCAATTTTGAATGTAGTTTGTACACTGGATTGCCTTTGCCCAAAATTGAGGAAGCAAGTCTTTGGAATGCACCATGCAATTAGCCATTTTTGCAAGTGTGTGATTTTTGCATTCAATGACGCCATTGTGTGGAGGGGTGTTGGGCACACTATGTTGATGTTGAATATCTCCCTGTTCACATAAGTTGATCATCTGATTGTTGACAAATTCTCCTCCATTGTTTGTTCTGAGATGTCGAATTTTTCTCTCTGACAGGGTTTCAACAAGGGCTTTGAAAATTTTGAAGTGCTTAAAGACTTCACTTTGGTTTTTTAGATGGTAAACCAATGTTCGGCAAGAGAAATCATCAATGAACATAAGTACATATTTATGTTTCTGAATAGAAACACAAGGGAATGACATGGGACCACTATGAACCAACTGTAATTTGTCACTGGCCCTCCAAGATTTGCCTTTGGGAGATGGATTCTTGTGTTGTTTTCCTAGTGTACAACCTGGACAAAGTTCATCTTTGAAAGAAATTTTCGGCAAACCAAGAACCATGTTGTGCTTGGTTAGACTTTGCAATAAGTGATAGTTTAGGGGATTAAAACGCTCATGCCAAAGTTTACTCAAGTCATTTGCATGCGCAATCATGACTTGTGAAGGTTGAGGAAACACGAAATTGTTAAATTTGTCAAAGTTGGCTTGATGATCAACCTTGCTAGTGGCTACAATAGCGGATTGGTCTTTTGCATTTCTGTTAACAACATCGGTAGGTGTAAACTCAACGGTTTTACCTTCACTTGAATTTTTGATTTCATAGATGGATAGGAGGTCATAGACAAGTCTGCAATGTGGAGAATTTTGTGGAATACGCCATTCTCCATCTCAACGAACTTTTTGCCCTCAACAACTAGAGGACTAAATTTGCCCACAAAAAAATTAGTTGTGCGGCTTTTGTCACAATTGTGAAATAGCGAGCAATTATGTGCCATGTGGTGAGAGACTCTTGAATCCAAAATTCATTTAGACACACATGACATGTTTGTTGTTTGCAGAAAGTGTTGCTTCTGTCTTGGGGGGAGGCAGTTGCATCTTTTTCACTGCTGCTTCCAAGTATGCCATTTTCTTGAAACACTGATGTTCGACATGGTCTGGTTTACCACAAAAATTGCAACACTCTTTATCGACATTTGCATTCATTTTCCCTTTGCCTTTGACTTGATGGGGGGAGGAGTTCTGCTGGGTCGATTGATTGCCCTTAGGCTTAGGCTTTGTTGTTCCCTTTTTCTTTGACATGGCCCTTACCTTTGCCAGAGGTGGGTTGTGATGTCGTATTAGTATCATTGACAACTAATGCTTGCTGCTTAGTACTTCCAGGTTGGATATCACCAATGAAAATTAGTTTTTTCTGCTCTTTGAAGTTGCTTAGAGAACTTATCAAAAAATCGGTGCCACGTATGCATTGCCTAAAGAATCTTCTTGTGTGTAGTGATTTGAAACAAAGATTGAGTTTGAACGACTCAATTCTGACAAAACATTCATAATGAGTTGGTCATCTGTCTTGGTTACTTGTCTCAACAACCATAAATCTCAAGCATTTGACTTTAGTGATGAAATTCTCAATTTGAGGATAGTTGTTTTCCAATTGACATGCCCGCATCTTACTATGCTTCCCAAAAAGTTTTTCCAAGATGGTCGAAATTTCCCATGGTTCCATAATGCCTTGAAAATGAAACTTCAATTCATGAGACACTGACTGACCTAGGATACCTCTGACTTCATGACTTTGTCACAATGATTTTGCCATTTCATTTGTCTGATCAAGTCAAGAGGAGCAAATTCTTCACCCTTTGCCATACAGTATAAAGACCCTTGTTGAGAAGCACAACTATAATGTATGCTTTGCAGTTGAAGTAGTTGGAACTGGCGAGGATTGCCTTTGTTTTGCCATTTCCATGGTAAAAAATTAAGAGCTCCCAATTTTTTTTAGGGGTGTTTGGAGTAATATGTTAGAAGGATTAGCTCAATGAGAGGATCACAATAGGACAATCACCCTATAAGCAATTATTATTTCCGAAAAAAGGTCTTCGGAAATACACATGAAAGTGATTGGCTCAAAAAGGGGATCATAATGATGCAGTCTCATGGGCAATTTTTATTCACGTGGAAATGTTTTGTGGTCTTATTGGATAGAATTTCAGATAAAATTGTGAAATTCTACATGAATCAAAAGTTGATTACGAAAACCCTATTTTTTGCCAAATACACCATCTACACTTCCCTCTCATTGTTATGTAATTGGAGGATTGCCTTTTTTTTTTTTGCCATTTTTGTGTTAAAAAATAAAAAGCCCCCAATTTTTTTTAAGGGTGTTTGGAGTAATATGTCAAAAGGATTAGCTCAATGAGAGGATCACAATAGGACAATTACCCAATGGGCATTTTTTTCTTCAAAAAAGGTCTTTGGAAATACACATGAAAATGATTGGCTCAAAAAGGGGATCACAACAGTGCAATCTGTTCATGGGCAATTTTTATTCATGTGGAAATGTTTTGTGGTCTTATTGGATGGAATTTCAGATAAAACTGCCAAATTCTGCACGAATCAAAAGTTTATTGCGAAAACCTTGTTTTCTACCAAATACACCATCTACACTTCCCTCATTGTTTTGTAATTGAAAGAGACAAGAATTTTATAATTGTAATAGAATCAAGAATTCGGAATTTGAAATTAAAATATTGCAATGGACTGCAGATTTTCCAAGTGTACCCAAGATTTTTTTGGAATTACTAGGTTGGGTGCGTTTGATTTGTAGGCTTTTTGATATAAAAATCCCAATCGCAAATAGTGAACAGACCCAAAGGGCATTGACTACAGAGGGTTCCACCATACTTGAAGCCTCACTACCCTGTCTTTGAGGTATGTAGAGAGTAATTTCTCAAGGCTAACCACTTACTGGTGCACCATAGAATCAAAGGACCGATAATTTGACAAAAAACAAAAAAGTTCTAGGTGCTTGCTATATACCGTGAGGTATATGAAGCTAAAATCCGTATACAATGCTGTTTGAGACTTGGGTATTGGGGGGATTCCCCTAACTTCATTGATAACAATAACTGAGCTTAACTAACATTGACAACTTTCTGTGAGTTTTGAAACTTGTGAAACACAGTTTTAAACTTAGTGGATTTTTATGGAAAACATAGCTTCAACTCTTAGTACCCCACTATGTTCACCAATTTATGATCCACCAAGATCCCTTAGGGTGAGGTGAGAGCATAAAATTGGGTATTTGCATTGTAGTAGGCCACAAAGATCTAGGCATGAAACTTTATGTAGAGAAAAAAATTGTAGAATTGAAAACATAATAGAATGGATATGTAGAATAAAGTTAAAACTACATATTTGATGTTTATATCTGTCGTGGACACGAAAACAAAAAATTTGTATGCTCCACATATCCGCATTGCAAGAGGTGATTTTTATAGCTCTAATACCATATTAAATTGTTGGATATTGTCCAAAATCGCAATCACTACCATAAGACAAACACCCACAATACATGCAATAAATAAATCTAATAAAAGCTTAAATAAACACAATACATAGATTTATTCTAGGTAGCATTATTACCTCTTTAGATTAATAGCTTTGGCCTAAATTAACCAGTATAACAATAAGAGTTCTCTTTCACACTGAACCTCACCCACTAGCCCTCTATGTTCTTATATAGATAAGAAAGGAGGCTAGAGTTAGGGTTTTGGAGAGTAGTTACTTGTAGAACAAGTATTCTTAGAGATAAGACTTGCCTACATAGTTATTAGGAGACGTGGGGTTATTCAAATTAGGGTTATGAGTAAATGAATAAGGGTACAACTATATTGTAAGGACGAGTACACATTCCATCTTCCTATATTGGAGTTTCCTGGATACTATGCTTACTGATTTTTTTTTTTATTGGTCATCGCTTTTGACTAGAGCTATGAATAGGTCTAGGACACATACAAGGGCCCAGATCCTCAGAAGATTTTTAGATCAACAACTATTAGGGTCGAAATACCACAAACGGCCTCATGAGTACCGAATTTACAGCCAATAAGCCTCAAATATGCAACATACGACCACAACAAGCCTCACATGCTCAATGATATTTGAACCTGGCTGTGGCTGGAAACATCCATTACCAACTCACCCACATCTCATCGGCTAATTTAAGCTACATTTCAAAGTGTACATGGGGTGGGCCCGAGTCCGTAATGTCTAGGAGTGTGTTCTGCTTGGTTCACATGGAGAAGTGAGACCTCTACCTCAAGGTGTCCCTATGGCCACTTCAAGGTGTAGGTGGCGTGCGAAGGCCCTACTCCACATGCCATGGGTAAGACAAGGATTGAACTCGAGACCTGGTTGACCTAAGTCATTGATCCCATCCACTTGAGCTAACCCTTGGGGGATATGCTCACCTATTATTGGTAGAAGTCAATTTAGTAAATAATTAAGTGATAATCTTCTCTAATAACGGGTTATGATAAGTGTGCACTAGTTAGTGCTTTTCCACGAATTATATTACAAATCAATATTAAAAGTGGATATTATACCATACGAAACTTTATGCGTTATTAAGTACACCAACATAAATAATCACGTAACATGCAAATATTACAATGTATACACAAAAATCAAGATGAAACATATTATTTATGGAGTGATCTTTCTAGCGTCACAAAACATATGCTCTCCGTAAAGTATAAATTAACTTTCGAAAGATCTGTTCTTGAATTTTGAAACTAGGTTGAGGTATTCTTTTATGCTAGATGATATTTGACGCATCTTTCTTACTTGAGACTTTAGGGATTGAACTGTTGATCCATTTGAATTTTGAAAGTATTCCCCACAGCCCGACAAGTTATTTGAAATGTTTTTTGATGTTTACCAGTATGTATAACCTCGGACACCCTTGGGTTGTGTTTCCACTTGTTATGTTGACGATGTTGCTTTCTTTAGTATTCCCTGTGGAGGAAACTTATAGCAATAGGGTTTTCCCATGCTTTCATTTGTTTTTTAAAATTATTTTTTAAAGTCCAACTTTGGATTTTTTAAGCTAAAAGAAAATTGTTTTTCACTGTGGATACCTATCTGGAATGTCCTCGGTACCTCCCAATAGGGTCAGGTAGGACGACCCTTCTCATACCCAAAACCTGTTGGGCGGTACTTGGGGCATGCCTAACAGTATCTCGGACCAATATCGGTAATTGATATGTGCCATATTGGGACCGGTCCCCCTAGGCACAAGGGTCCGGTAATGCAGGAAATTAGCAATAGATCTAATGCACAGTGGAATTGGGAAGAATTATAATCATCTTTAACCATTGTCTCGAAATCTAGAAACAGTTCTGCACAACAGTCTTAGGGACAACAAAGAGAGCAATGCAAATGAGAGAGAGTATAACAGTCCTCAAAATGTGGAAGAAAAAGAGAACTGTCTTAGCTCCTTGTATATATCTGAGCATCCAATGAAGAAATGAGGAGTATATATCTATGTATCACATGAAGAAGAATAGTGTCTTATCCTTGCGTATATTTCTGATTATACCATGAAGAAATTGGTGAGTTGTGACCTATAACCCATGTATTTCTCCTCTTATAACACCAAAACAAGGAATTTCTTTTCATCACAAGATTACACAAGAGTAGTGAGAACAACTGCTTATATATAGAGAAGCCAAGATGTAGGTGAAGGTGGTTAGACCAGCCGCATAGCAACCTCATCTCCTACAACATGGGACAACCTTCACATGTGAGATGTGACTAAGAAATAAGCACGTGACATGACACTAAAATGCCTAGATGACTAAAGGATCCATTACACATCAAGTGCGACTAGGCATCAAGATTTCGAAGACCATTGATCCAAAATATGGATCTAATGTACTAGCTATGTGTGCTAGATCTTTCCACTATTCCCAATTTATGAAATTAATGCTTATAAGTCAATATTGTAAGACACTTCATATTAAAACATCAGTTCAGATAAGTTGTAGTGGCAGAATCAGTGTGGAGATGATTCAGACATCTTCATAATGGTGAAGTTAGCAATCTGCACCTCTTGAATCTAAGGGTTTTGTTCTAGAGGACAAAATCGTTGGTTTGTGCAAGTGACGGTTGCATAACGGCGGGTATTTGTAGGTGATGGTTGCCCGCCCCGACAATTTTGTAACCGTTGGTTTGCATTCTGCAACAATTTCATCATAATACAAAATATGGGAATGGGAATGGTTGCAAATGTTTCCACTTCCTCATGATGGTTCATTGGAGTTATTTGGCGAATTCCAAGAAGAGAGGGCATAATTACAACTTCAGTTTAAGGCAAATGACATTAGAAACGTGATCAACAAGTCAATGACAGTTTGTGAAGTTGGATTTAAATTGTAATTTTCAAGTATGAGTCCTTATTCATGATTTCTCATTGCTTCCTAGTTGTACATGGTTGTTTCAGTTGTGTTGAATCACTGTGAAGTGTCTGAGAAGTGCAAAGGAGTTATGTGTGCAAGCTTTGGATGGTGTAGTGGTGAAAGCTTTATCCATGAAGGCCATGTTTGGCAGTAACTTGTACATTTGTTGAATTACATAGTGGAAGGGGAGTGCAATTGCCTTACCCACTGGAGTTTTTCCCACCCCAAGTTTCTCCAGGATACATAGTGTATTCATCTTGTGCTTTGTATGATCTTTTGCTTCATTTTTATGTTCAACTTTCTTTACATTTCCTTTCCAACACTTGTTTATCTTTGTTTTAGCATTGCAAGTAGCCTAGAATAGTCATCTATCAATTATTTGTTGAGTTAGGATTATAGGATCGTGTTGGTGAAGCTTAGTGTTTAATATCCACATAGTCTATGGATCAAATTGTTATTAGAGCTGGTTTAACATCAATCCTTTTGTGTGTTAGTGACTACATTGCAGTTTATGCCCATCACCTGAGCAAGCAATGCTAGTGGTCAAGGCATCCTAGTTCCCTTTGAAGAAGACATTTCCACAAGGAAGTGGAAACAAGAGATCAAAAATATGGTCCGTTCTGATGAAGAAGATGCCCACACAATAGGAGAACGATTAAACAAGCTTTTAGGAGGAGTGGCTAGCATCTCTTTTTCTATGAGCAAGCTTGATCGGTTGGAATCCATCATGGGGATTCTCATGGAAAAGCTTGGTGTTTCTATGAAGACGCTGAAAGCAAATAAGAAAGATGGTCCCAAGCATGAGAAGGTGGAAGAACAATGTCGTGCCAACCAAGATCCATCTCCATTCAATGCTGAGACAAAGATAGATATTCAACCATGGCAAATATAGAGATTACGTTATATGTTAGAGATGTGAATGTGGAGAAGTTAGGGCATTGACCAACTCAACTAGAGGTATATTTCAGTTTGTATCAGATTAATGAGAGCCAACAAGTTTTTTTGCAAGGTCAAAATTAACCAATCATGCTTTAACTTGGTTTGAGAGTTATGTTTGTACCTTGGTTTTTAAGAAACTTCCTCGTATTACTAAGTGGGATGATTTTAAGTATTAAATAAAAAGTAGTTTTAGCTTATTTGTTATGAGTAAGAGATGGATAAGATATTGGTTGCAGCTCCGATATGGATAAGATTTTGTGTTGTACCTCTGTTAATAGAGAGATGTGTTTGGTTACTAGTAGTGCTCGAGAGAATGAACTTTCTAAGCTTTTCCATATTAAAATTTAGATGAAGAAAACAGAAGTGGATACTCTTTTTGGTACTTGTTCACAAGAGAATTTGATAAGGAGTTAGTAGACAAATTGGGGATAGAGACTTACAATCATCCAAGCTCCATATTCTTTGGGTTGGGTGAAGAAAGGTGTAGACATCAAGGTGACCAAGCAATGTAAAGTTAAGTTTGGTATTAATGTACATTTCATTGACGAAGTTATAGTGGTGGTTGTGTGTGGTGTAGTGTTTAGCAGCCTTTACTTGTATATTTGGGATGTTGTCTTCATGAGGAGAGCCAATCAATACCATTTGGTAAAGGATGGCAAGAGCTACATCATTTCAACCTACAAAGGTGATTCTAAGATCTCTTTGGTAAGTGCCTCTTGAACTAAGAGGCTTATTTATGTTTGCTTTGCTTATTTTGATTGAGAGATATTCAAGATAAAGAAGTGGTTGCACTTAAAACATCTTGTAGCATGTTTACTAACAAGGAGTCGAAGCGTATGGAGAGTTGGTGCAGCAATTCAAGGAGGTCTTTGATGAGGTCACGGGGTTGCCACCGATGAGGCCTATTGAGCACGAAATTTAGTTGCTACTAGACAATTTGCTTCCATAACTCGGGTTGTATAAGTAGTCCTTGAAGGATGCCAATGAGGTAAAACATCAATTACAGTCTTTAATTAATCAAGTTGTAATCCTTTCTAGTACTTCTCCATGTGGTTCTCCTATTGTTTTAGTACCTAAGAAAGATGGTTCATGGAGAATGTGTGTTGATTATAGAGAACTTAACAAAATAACCATAAAGAATAGGTACCCTTTTCCATGGATTAATGATTTTCTAGATCAACTTCAACATGCCAAGTATTTTACAAAGTTGGATTTGAAATCCAGAGTATTATCAAGTGAGGATTAAAGAAGAGGACATTTGGAAGACAACATTCAAGACAAGACAATGGTTCGTTCTACTCTTTGGGATATGCAATGCTCAACTACCTTCTTGCAATTGATGAATGAGGTATTGAGGTCATTTATTGATTCCTTTGTCATTGTGTAATTGGATGATATTATTGTTTTCAAAAGAACTTTTGATGAACATCTTGATTGTTTAAAAACAGTTTTGCAAGTTTTGAAGGAGAACAAGTTAGTGTGGAATGAGAAGAAATATGAGTTTGCTCAACAGTCACTTTTCTTCTTGGGGCATGTGATTGGAGATGGGGAACGTCGGATTGATCCGACGAAGGTAGAGGCTATCATGAATTGGCCAAAGCCCTCTAACGTGACAAAAATAATGAGGTTTGTTCGTGTAATTCAATATTTAAGGAAGTTCAACAAGTCTCTCTTCGATAGACGCACCTTTGCATGCCATTACAACAATTAGTAAGACTAATTGGGATAAGAAGCAACAAGATGCATTTGATATGTTCAAATCTAATATTAGCTATGCTTTGGTATTAGCTTTGCCTAACTTGCAGCTGCACTTTGAGGTGGAAACAAATGCCAGTAACTATGCTATGGGGGTTGTCGGATTGCAAAGAGATAAGCCCATATGTTACCTTTCAGACTTGTTTTATGGTGTAATTTGGAATTATTTTACATATGATAAAGAATTGTATGCTCTTATTAAATTGGTCAAGAAATGGAAGCACTATCTCATTGGTAGAGAAACCATTGACCACACAGATCACCAACCTCTCCAGTTTTTGCAAGCTCAAACCAAAATTTAGCAAGCTAGACGCTATAAGTGGATGGGGTTTTTCCAACAATTTCATTTGATTATCAAATATAAGAAATGTGTTACTAACAAACTAGCTAATATGTTATCTAGACCTCCTTTGCTTTTAACCACGGGCTCGATAACTCTTCTTGAGCCTTTTATGTGTGAATCTTATGTAAAAGGATATGAACATGATGTTTTGTGAGGCCATTTATTCAAGCAAAGAGGTCCCAAGGTGCAAGTTTGAGCCCAAGTAGGATTATTACCTTCAAGATGGATTGCTCTACAAGCGTGTAAACTTTGTGTGCCTAAGGAGGAAAGAGTTTAGCTAATGAGGGCAACACATATGTAAAAAATTGTATGACATTTTGGTGTTTCAAAGACTATTGCACATTTTTAGAGGTATGTTTATCGACCTAATATGTATTTTGATATTGCTAGCACAAGCAAGCCTATAATAGGGAGTTGGGTTTGTATATTCCATTTTCGGTTCCTTCTAGACCATGGGAAAACATTTCCATGGATTTTGTAGGCAGGTTGCCTATGTCAAGGAAGGGGCATGACTAACTTTTTGTAGTTGTGGACCGTTCTAGTAGGATGTGTATTCTTATTCCTTGTCGGAAGACCCTTGAAGGTAGTGATGCAGTTGAGTTATGAAACTGAGTTGTTCTTTGTTAATGTGTGGGTTCATTTGGTTTGCCTACTTCTATTGTTTCAGATCGGAACTCAAGATTTGTTGGTAAATTTTGGGCCACATTGTGGGGGAAGATGGATACCAAGTTGAAAGGTTTTACAAATTGATGGGCAGACCGAACTTGTGAATAAGACATTGGTACAATTTTTGAGAGGGCACAATAGGAAGCATTCCATGTTTTCAAATGAAAATTTGATGTATATTCAGCATGCTTATAATAGGGTAGTGCATTCTTTTACTAGCAAAACTCGTTTTGAAATTTGTTTTGGTCACTTACCTCCATGTACATTTGATGATGGTTTGAGACAACTATAAAAAGGTAGTGGGAAAGTGGATCTAGAGGTCCACAAAGCTGAAAGGTTCTCTGAGAAGATTTAGTGAATTCACCTCCAGGTGTAAGAGAGCTTGAAGGAGTCACAATTCAAGTATAAAGCAAGGCATGATCAACATAGGACTGAGCATAGTTTTCTTGTTGGAGACAATGTATAGTTGTACTTTAGTAGAGAGAGATTCCAAGTAAGACTAAGACACTCGAGCCTTTTAGATATGGTTTATTTGAAATTTTGGAACAAGTGGGCAAGCGTGCATTTAAACTTGATTTGCCTTATTATATGAAGATTTATTCAGCTATTAGTGTTGAGAACTTACGTCTTTTTGAGCCTTCTATGTTAGACAATGAAGATGAAGGGCTGTTGCGACCTTCAATTGAAACCCTGGCTCTTAATAGTTAGTTGGAACTGGAGGAGGATGTTGTGCTACAAAAGAAGGAAAGGACAATTAGAAGAGGAATGCGAGAGCATTGGCTGGTTGGGTTAATGGAATTTCAGAGAAGATGCGGTGAAAAAATTTCCTCACCTACAAAGTTCCTAAATCTTTTAGGGATTTAAAAGCCTCAAATTGGAGAGGTATGATCCAAAATATGGATTTAATGTACTAGCTGTGTGTGCTAGATGTTTCCATTATTTTCGATTCATGTAATTCATGTTTGTAAGAAACTATTGTAAGAGACTTCATGTTAAAACACTAGTTTAGATAAGTTGTAGTAGTAGAATCAGTATGAAGATGACCAGACATCTTCAAAATGGTGAAGTTAGCCATTTGCAGCTCTTGAATCCAAGGAGTTTGTCATAGATGACAAAATCATCAGTTTGTGCAGGGGACGGTTGCGCAACCGCCCCAACAGTTGTGTAATTTCTAGTATTTGCAAGTGACGCTTGCGGCAGTTGTGTAAATGCCCCGCCGGTCTGCATACGATAGTGGTTTTGCCACAATACAAAACATGAGAATGGAAATAGTTGCCAACGTTTCCACTTCCTCACGACTGTTTGTTTGAGTCTTTGGCAAGTTCCAAGATGAGAGGGCATAATTACAACCCCTGTTGAAGGCAAAGGACATTAAAAATGTGATCGACAAGTCAATGAGAGTTTGTGAAGCTGGATTCACATTGTAATTTGCAATTGAGTCCTTGTTCATGTTATCTTATTTTTTCCTAGCTGTATATGGTTGTTTCAAATGTGTTGGATTGCTGTGGACTGTCTGAGAAGTGCAAAGTAGTCGTGTGTGTAAGCTTTGGATAGCGTAGTGGTGAAAGCTCTGTCCATGAAGGCCCTATTTGACAGTAACTTCTACATTTGTTGAATTAAATAGTGAAAGGGAAGTGCAATTGCCTCACCCACTGGAGTTTTTCCTACATTGAGTTTCTCTAACATACATAGTGTGTTCATCATGTGCTTTGTGGGATCTTTTGCTTCATTCTTGTGTTCAGCATTCTGCACATTTCATTTCCAGCATGTGTCTATATCTGTTTCAGCATTGCAAGCAACCTAGAACAGTCATCTATCAATCATTTGTTTAAGCTAAGTGTGGCATATCCACTTAGTTTATGGATCAACCATGGCCTCAAGCTCAATGGGGGAACAATGCCATGTTTGTGCTTACCAAGACCACTTCCTGTATAACCCATGTGATGGAGTAATTTGGTCTGATATCCTTGGTGTGATGCTCAAAAATAGCAACAAACACTGTAGACTGCTCAAAAGCATTAGCACTATGAGACGCTTACGAAACTGACAAGATGAGCAATTGAAGAGGTACCGATATGTGAAGAAGGAAAAACAACTGACAAAGCACTGTCATTCGTCTGTAAGTCATCAAAGTAAATCCTGGCGCGCACATGAATTATCTAATAATGATTATATAGCAGTCTCTCTAGTGGAATTCAAAACTTAAATGATGGACAGATGTGGCTTCCATTTTTTAAGAAGCGAATCAAGATGACATTCCTTGATTGCAAGAAGACGAAGATTGTGATGCAAGGAGGTATCTCTATCTGTTCGTATTGCTGAAGGTGATGATTAGCTGCTTTCAAGGCTCTATTCTTCTCAACAAATTTGAGATCCTCCTATAATGAGGAAACCTTTCCATAGAGATCATCATTGGATTGTTGCAGGGAGTTATTTGCATCCCTTAAAGCAGCTAATTTTTGTACAGAATCTTTGAATGACTAGCCCAAAGACTATCCTCACAAGATGAAAATCACCAAGAACTGATCATACTAATGAAAAATGATATGCCAAAGTGAAGAATGGTGAATTGCTGGCATTAGAATGTAGAATCCAAGGGAACTGATTGTACGAAGAGAAAGCTCTTGAAAAACATGCAATATTTAACAGTTAATGTATGGCAAAGACCAGCTGTATGACGTTCCTGGATGGCCTAAAAATTGCAAGATGCAAAGCATTACTGAAAATGGTGCCAGATGACTGCAATATTTTCTTTTGACCCGACTAGTACATAGCTCACAAAAAAGTAGTCAGGATCATAAAAACTGAAACAAAATGAACTTTGTATGTTGATGTTTGGTGCAAATCTGTGGCCAGATAGTCACCAAGAGGACCACAAAGGGTGATGGCATCAGCGTCTGTACATGTTTATTTCAGAGTTTGTACAGGATGTTGTTGGTGCTCATACATTATGATATCAGCAGAACAAATTAAACATATGGACAGCCCAAATTTGCAAAAACTTCCAGGCTTGATATCAACAGACGGGGTAGTTCTAAAATTTGAAGGAATTCCCCCCCTCTCCCTTCACCACCTTCTCCCCATGTTAGCATGTGCTGTATGATTTTGCATGGTCTGGTCTGATTGATTCTGCACCAATTAGGAGATATCAGCTATTCAAACTGTAAACAAGATGGGCGTCGATCTGCCAATCTTGAGCTCTAATGTGAAGACTTTGAATGTAGATCCCTTTGTAAGGGCTAGGACAAGCCTGTTGCAATGCCTGATTATGGAGATAATTGCTGAATCCATACAGATTTAGCTACAAAATGGACGACAGATATTGGACAATCTTCTTGGCAAGATATATTAGCACTGGGTTTTTTTTGAAAACCTAAGGGTACATATTCCCCAATACAGGCACACTGCAGATTCATCTGTATGGTCACATTTTGCTTAAAGTTAACATGCACCCCATATGGAGATATTGTAGATCTAAGTGCTGACAATGAACAGACCCGATTTATCTCTATCGTGAGACCTAATTATGAATCACTTGAGCAGTTCTTTTACATAGGCTGTGTAAAGAGCTCCTATATTGCCTTATCATGAAGAAAATGGCTCGCTTGTTGTGGATGAAGCTGAGAAGATTCATTAGTGTACAAATCTTTGGTTTTTCAAAAAAAGCTCCCACAAACTCGAACTGAGAAATTGTGGAACATGTCCAAGCTGCAAAAAGGCACAAGAAGACTCCTAGAAGGTTAGAGCATACATTTTGTTAGGTGGATTTCTTCCATAGACCTAGTAACAAGAAAATAAGACCCCATTGTTTAGGTGGGTTTCCCTCGCCTCCAATGCAAACAAGTTCCTTCCACAGCATCAACATCTTCACAAGCAACAACTCGAGTAGTGAAATAAAACAAACCGATTAACTAATGTAAGAGAAGCAATGTTTACAGAATCAAAAGCTATAACAGAGAGGAAAAATGGCACATGCACAATACACAATAATTTCACATGGGAAAACTCCTTTGGGAAAAAACCCAGCACAGTAACCTACATCCTTATTGCATTATCTCAACCATTTACAATACAATAACGTGCTTCAAAGTTCTGCTTTACCCTAATGCACGTGCGAGTATTTATAGGCACATCAATAGGAAACCGTCCAAGCTGTATTACAATATAGTGGGTACCAAAACCATGGGCTATAGAAAACATGGGCTAAAACCACCCAAAAACACCCATAGGTTCTCCAAAAAATGGTTGGCCCTCTCTCCAGAAGGTGGTCCTCCCATTTTGCAGGTACTGTCTAGATGAGTGTAAATCAGGAAAAGTACACATCAAATGAAAATTAAGGTACTTTTTAACTCATGGTAGAAAAACTCACATGCTCATGAACCGGGGGAGGGCGGCAAGGAACAATGTAAAGTTGGTATGTAGTACCCAAATATTTACACGAGAATGTATAATAATACGATGTCTCTCTTGTAAAAAGCTTTTTTTGGTCTTTCTTCTCACCAGAGGAGTACACAGGTGATGAGAGCCACTACTTATATACAAAAAAGATCAGGGGTAGGTAGACCAACCAAATAACAACCTCATCTTCTACAACAAACTGTGACATCATTCACATGTGATGTGACATTCGACAAAGTAAGTGATCGATTCTTCTTTTGAACAAATCTAAATTCTAGTGTTCCATTCTAACGTGTTCATGACCCTAAACATCCTAGACTAAGGGTTCCATTGCACATCAAGTTGGAACAGAAGCAAGAATATCCTATCCACTAATATAATATTTGTAAATGCCTGGATATTCTATACACAAGAAAATGCCTGCTTTGAGCGGATTATGTTTATTTTTTTTGAGAATGCTGTTTGACATTCTTTATTACTGTAAGTCCAAATATAAACTACTATTGCTGGCTCCTATTACAGAAACAGGCCAGCTACACCCACCTTAAACAGAAGACAAGGGTACCTATAAAAGGAAAAGGTCAGCAAGTCCAGGTATGACACTGGCCCGCGCTGAGGCAGCAAGCCTTGCGATTATCAATATGGTGCCTATAAAGGAAACATGCCTCACAGGTATCAGGATGGCCTCCGTAAGGGAAATAGGCCAAACAGCTCAAGCACTTTGTCCAAGGTAGTAAACAGAACATTTCAAGTACACAGCAGTATTGAGGTCTACCACACACTTCCATACCTGCCCCCCGCCCATGGTCACTAAGATCAACAATCAACATTACCACTGTTGAGGTCAAATCTATTACCTTCACTCTCACATCCTTCAGAATTATAAACTTGCTGTATTTGTCCATCATCCATGGCTCTAGTCTTGTTGATATCTATCAAAGTTGTACCTTTATTTGTCTCCATATCTTCCTTAGTCTCAGTAAACATATGTTTCATGTCTGACAAGTTCTCTTCATTGTTACCAGCTCCTAGTTGTATTTGTTATCATTGTCTTCAGTCAGTGTGGTTAGAATCCCAAACAGAAAAAAATTTGAAGAAGATTTTACTGAGTGATCTGGATCTGAGGAGGTCCGGGGGACAACACTCTAGTGCGAGGATCTAGATGTGTTATATGCATATGCAGAAGCAATATTGAATAGGATGGAGAATAGAAAGTAAGAATCAAATAAATTATATTAATGTCCATGAATGCTCAAAAGTAGTTCAGTCGGACCCAAGAATACATCCAATTACAATAGAATGTGCTAGGCTAAAAAGTAAAACACCCTAGGATCAATGACTAACTAAATAAAAGAAGAAGAAGATCAACGCTGAAAATAAATGCGGGGTAAACGCAACTCAATAAAGGCCCCATCCCATGTGGTTAGGGTACCAATACAAATAGCCATGTGGGGGGAGCAATATCCCCCAAAGAGCACAGGCTGATGAAAATCAGAAAGACTGGATGGTAGTCCCATCAAACATCTCTAACCATGTTTGAGACACAGGAATTATTTGTGTCATCGTCTATCACGGTGAAAGGGCCAATGTGGGATTTGACAATGCTCATTGGGGAGTGTCTGTGGCTGAGGGGGCTAGGTTGGGTGATCCAAGAAGGAAGCAAAGCGCTCCACCTAGAATCCCTCCTAATATCCAAGGCTAAAGAAACTCCCGTGGCAGTGAAGAAACTCGTATTGTGTGCAGAATTTGAATATAAAACTATATTGATGTGTGTGTTTTGTACATGGCATACACTTGATAAAGATGTATCACTGTCTACCTTTTACTATCTGCCAACTATCTAATGCTATAGATGTGTATACATATATTACAAAGACGTGAAAGCTAAAGAACTGTTATGGAAGCTGTACCTTTTGGGCTTCCTTGTGTGACCCTTCATCCTCTGATGGCTATGTGGCTTGATTGACAAGTGCGCGGTATGCTGATAGATGTTCTGGCATAACATGAGCTTTGGAAGTGCCACTTGGCATGGCACAATGTGGTACGGAGTGTCCTTGTGGTTGCTATGAGTTTTGGATGTTGTGTGTGGATGCTGAGTTGCATGGCATGCCTGCGAGTGCTGTGTGGTTGGTTGATGCTGTGCAGATGTTGTGTTGTGCAGGATGCATATAATGCGCAGCTGCTGTGTTGCATAGAACACAGAGTTGAATCAAACACCGTTGAGATTAATCATCCAAAATTTGGTGAGATGGTCAACATAGTCTTTAGAGCGGCATGGATCCAGGTGCTGCGCAGAATGCCCTTGATGCTTGGACCTTCACGGAGGTGAACGAGTAACCAAGGCACTCAAGATAATAATGCGGGTTGTCACGGGTGCATGCTGATCATTGAGGAAAACTCGAAAGGGTATCTAGACTAACATAAGTCCTACAAACCGCTGTGGCATCTCGGCTTCCATAAGTCTTGGAGGACTACAGGTCTGAGATTGTTCCAAAGGAATTGTTGTTGCAGGGTGAAGCGATTCCAAGAACTCTTTTCCGGTTTATGATTGGAAAAAGGCTTGTGAGCATCTCCTAAAGCAGACTCCAAGTAGCTTTTGCATGTTTACAAGTCCCAAAGACATGCTTAACATCTTGGGATTCACAAATGGTGCAGGTTTGAGGGGCTATGCAAAGCTTGGTTAGCTTAGAAACATTTGGAAGCTGCATCTGAAAGATCATTAATGCAAGCAGTTGTAAGCTTGCATCTGCTTGTGACTTTCATATTTGATGGCTGCAGTGCAACCATTTATCTACTGTCTTGTGGACTCCAGACCATCTTGAGTTTATTAGCAATAGAGGCGGTGGCAGGAGCTAGCAGTATACCGCCTTAAGGGTTTTTTGTAAGATGTGTATACCATGTGGCCATTTTAGGTAATGCCATGGACTGAATCAGAGAGAAAAGCTTCAGCCGAAAATTGTCAGGACAAGTTCAATTAGTAGGGGAATTGCTTGTCTGTCACAATGTGGGAGATTGAACTTGTCTTAAGGTATTTCAATAATTTGAGGTATGTGTGATCATGTCTCACACATCCTCAGGGCTTTTGATACTAGACTAGCTGAGGTTTTGTTCAAGCTGTTCCTTAGGGTCTCCCTTTGAGACAAGATGCTGAATTACTTCCTGTGAGGTTTGCCAATTCTTCTTAAGGGGAAGTTGGAACTGAGAATTGACACTTTAAATGTGAAGCCACCAAAATTTTGTCAGATAGTGACACATCATCCTCCTGCCCAATGTTAGCATAGGCTGGGCTTATAAACCGAGGAACCATAAGTTCTCGATCCTTCCAAACATTGGGCAAAGCACTTAGAAGCCAAAGATTTGCCTTGAGTAAGGGTGTAAGTAATGACTAAAGTGTAAACAACCAGACTTCTCAGAGGGAATGCATTTCTTCAATCTTCAAATAAATGGCATACATGCTTTGTTGACCACCCCATTTGGTGCAAAGTAAGTTAAGCACAAGTTGGATCATTTTGGTGCTGCTGTTTTCTTGGAAAGCAGCAGGATGAATAGTATGCATATATTGCTATGAAAACTTTGTTGACAATCTAGATTATTATTTTACGGCTGGGTTTGGATGGTAGATCCAAGCAGCTCTGCTCTGTGGTTTTTTCACATAAATCTTGTGTTGCTTAATTATTAGATCTTGTGTGAATGCTTTCTTTGTGAATATTAATTTTTGAAAGTTAAAGTTTTATTATACACTGATTCCCCCCCCTCTCACTCTTGGTTGAGTACTCCTTTGTCCTGAAACTCACTCTTGTCTGTTTTCCATGCTAACACTGCTTGCAAAGAATGTTTGACGGTTTTGTAATCTTCGACATATCTCTTATGGCTTGACTAGTGCTGATTTTCACTATATTATCGAAGTTCATAAGGCCTATCCTTCTATACCATAGCCAACTTTCATCAATTTGACTCATGTAGCATTTCTCTCCCTTAACTTCATTGAGTATGTACCGGTTGTTTGTGGTTCTATTTGCATCTACAACCAATTTTCTTGTGTTTGTTATATGATCTCACAACATTGAGCCTAAAACGTGAGAGTGTATCATTGATCACACATTTGACTGACACTTAGAAGGTTATGCTTCAAGCATTCAACATACAATACATTTTTTGTTTTGTTTTTCCATTATCAAGGCTAAGGGTATCTTTTCCAGCTATTCTCGCTATGGCATTATCTCCAAATTTTACCGTGCTTTCACTCATTTCTTTCAATGAGAGAAATTTGCCCTTGTCCCCAGTCAGGTGACTTGAGCATCCACTGTCAATATACCATTGCTGCCCTTCGTTTTGTGCATGAAAAGCTGTTTGCACAAGCATAGATTTCTCCTTGTCTTGATTAATTTCCTCTTGCTTCTTTTTCCAGATTTTTGTAGGTTCTCTTTCCTTTACCACATGAGCATTCAGTTTCTTGTTTTGTATGGGGGGTTCCACTACAACACTTCTACAGAACCGTGCTATATGTCCATAGTTTTTACAATTATAATATACAATGTTATTCTCTTTGTAATTTGATAACGGGACAAATAAGTTATAGTTTCTACTTGAAACTCTATAAGTACTTCTGCCATTGTCCCATGCATACCTATTTCTTGCATGTGTCTTACACTTCATTGCTCTATGCCCAAATTAATTACATGAAAAACAATAACCAAAGAAAGAATGTTGGAACCTAGTCATGTGTGCCTGCCCTGGAGGAAAGAACTCTCTGAATTTGTCCTTGTTATCATTTGGAGGAGTGCTTGTTTTATGTGGGACTTGATTCTCTTTCTTCTTGCTGATATGACTTTTGAGAACTTTTGCATAACTTTTTGTCTTTTCCTCATTTACCTTCTTTGGTGGCTCTTTGTGATCTTCTCTATTGGCCATCAGATTTTCTTTATATCCAAGACCAGTGTTTATAAATGGTGACCTCTGCCTATTTATGATATCATCTAAGATCTCGGTACTCTTTTCAAATTTGAGGCTCCTGTTCAACTTGGTGGTTGTTTTTTCTAGTTCCTTCCTCGAGATAATCTCGGATTCTAACCTCTCACAATTTTCTTCCTTTTAGCTTAATTGGATCCGCACTTCCTCTTCAATCCTTTTTGCTTCTTCAAGTTGAATCTTGAGGTTGATGATAATTGTTTCAGATTCCTCAAGGTCTTGGGACATTTTTGCTCTTGAATCACAATCCTCTTTTTCATATTTCTACAGCTGTAATTTTTGCTTCAAATTTATTTTCTTAAGTTGCTTGATCTTGCTTAAGGTACAAATGAGTTCTTCAAGATCTACCTCTCCATCTTCGACATATTCCTCTTCCAAGGTATCTTCACTTGTAGAGGCATCATTTTTTATTTCTATAGTCATGAACAGAGTTTCTTCTTTGTCACTATCTGATATGTTTTCATCGCTTTTCTCAACTGAGCTATTATTCTTTTTGGAATAGAGGCTTTTCATGTGCTTACCAATTTTTTTCTTATATTCGTTTTGTTTGAAGCTTGTATTGTATTGAGGTTTGCTTTCCTTCTTATTCCTTTCCTCATTATGGTTTTCCTCATCATCACTATCATCCTTATGTGGACACTTAGTAGCAAAATGTCCTATTTTATCATAATCAAAACATTTAAAAGGCAGCTTACCTTTGTATTTGCCTGATCCTTTCTTAAGCTTTCTTACAAAAAGGGCCTCCTTTTCATCTTGTTTATCACTGGTGTCATTGCTTGATTCAGGTTCTTTATTCTTCGCTTTCTTTGAAGCTTTAAAATTTGCTTTCTTCTTAGATGACTTTTCGTTTCAGTTCTCATTTCATCTACCGTGAGAATCCCATGTAACTCCTCCATTGTTAATGAGTCTAAGTCCTTTATTTCTTCAATAGCCGAAACTTTTTGCATCCAATCTCAAAGGAAGTGACCTTAACACTTTTTGAACGATCATGGACTCTTCAACCTTTTCGCTGAGTCCTCTGATGGTGTTAACAATCTCATCCACATGAAGATATGTCGCAACATTTTCTTCATCTTTCATTTTTAAGCTCTCGAATTGTCTCCTATGAGTTTGGAGTTTCGCCTTCACTTTCTTGTCACCTTCATAGATGTTTTGAAGTTTGTCCCACATTTCCTTTGCTGATTGACATTGCATAATCTTGACAAACTCTGATTTTGATTAGCCACACAAATAGTGTTCATGGCTTTGGCATTATTCTCACTAGCCTTCTCTCTGGCTGGATCCATTGGTGGAGTTGTTGGCGTAACATATCCATTCACCAGTGTTTGCTAGATATCAAAACCAAGGGCCATTAAATAGTTACGCATCCTTATACTCCAGAATGCAGAGTTTGTTCCATCGAACAATGGAGCCTTGCTTGTGGATAAATCTTCCTATACATGATGACTAGCCATGTGTGCTCCCAAGATCTACCTTCCAATAGTTAGATTAATTCTGAAGGAACCACTCTGATACCCATTGTTAAGCACATGATACACTGAGGGGGGGTTGAATCAATGTATAATAAAACTTTAACTTTTAGAAATTAATGTTCACAAAGAAAGCATTCACATAAGATCTAATAATTAAGCAACACAAGCTTTACGTGGAAAACCCTCGGAAAAAACCACAAAGCAGAGTTGCTTGGATCTACCGTCCAAATCCAGCCGTAAAATAATAATCCTTTTACAAAATTTTGTAGGCACCAACCTACTTGGAGACACCCATCCCCACTGCCAAGCACTGACTTAACAAAAGACACCAATCTCTTTGTTTTGAGGCACTGACCTCCACTGAAACAATTTTCCACCTTACTATTGTTGCTTCATCAACGAATGATGGCAAATTAAATCTTCTCTTCTATTTCTCCACAAAAATCTGCGTATGCCTGAATGATGGAAATAATTATTTCTCATATCTTTTCCAATCTTCTAGCCGCCATATATAATCTCCAAAGACTCTTCACAAAGGAGGCATCCCATCCAAGAGGCACCTTTTCACCAAAAGATGTGTCTGTTGACATTTCCGTTGATAATTTCATTGATATTTCCGTTGACAATTTCGTTGACATCAATTACAATTCCTTTGACATTTCCGTTGGCAATTCCATTGATATCAATTACAATTCCTTTAACATCAATGACAATATTCCAACACTCGGCAAGTCAAGGCAAAGATTTTGGTATAACAAAAGCTCAGCTTCTTCAAAATCCAATTAAGGATCCAATTCAATGTTTTTCGAACATGTTAATGTTAAATGGGATATTTAGAGAGTGTGCAATCTCTCAACATTTGATCCATACCCACTTTGGATTGATCAATTCAAGGCATTTATTCTCATTGTAGCATGTTGACACTGATAGGTCACAACAAGTGTCAAGATCAATGATAAGGAATTTCAATTCGTCAATTCTTCCTTTCTTTGTAGACAAAGAGGAGCGTATCATCTGTAAAATGCACATTAACAACCAATCCATCCTTCAGAAGACTAATGCCTTCGAAAAGTCTTGCAAACCTTGTTTTTGTTGTATCTAATGGACGGCATCAGCTGCCTGTGCTACCATATCGAGAAAGGGAGCAAGTGGATACCTCTAGCAGTTTTTTTTTTCTGAGTGTTGAAAAAATAAAGGAATTAAAGATCCGTTAACAACCACTTTGGTGGAATCATACTAAAAAACTCATTTGGATCTAATGAAGGCGATAATCTCAAAGCCTTAGTCATCAAAAACAAGTTTAATAAAATGAAGTTTTACACAGGGATCTTGTGAGGAAATCTTGAATAGAGGGCTATCTTGGAATATGCCAACAACCTATTGAGCTGTTTCCCATACCATAATCAAGAATGAAATGCCCTTGAAGAAATCTCGATGGTTGGGTTATAACAATCCTCAGAGCCTTGGAGGAACATTTTGGAATACCCTTGCCATGGCTTTAAGACTTTAACAATAATTTTATAAAACAAATTTAGAAGAGATTGATCTCCATCCAGAGAACTTGTCTGCGTTGCTATCTTTGGTTATGAGCTGCGTAGTACTGTGTTTGGTTGTTCCCCTAAAGTACTACTGGCTTTTGTTTGTTTCTATGCCATAATAATTCATTTATAAGAGTTTTCTACATGACTTTGAAAAATTCTACTAAGATGGCCATTGCATCCCAAAAACATTGTACTATTCTTAGTAAAGAGTGCACTTTGTGTTCCAAAACATCTTACTCTTCATAGTGAAGAGTGCACTCTATGTAAAGACCACAATTTTGAAACTAAAATTTCTTTAAGATATCAGAACTTAACCACCATGTAAAGAGTTAAAATGCACTTTAGTTCATTTCTTCAGGTTAATTCAAAGTGCTAACAAATGGTTTTGTACATAAAATTCTTCTTTAAGAGAAGGTAACCTGGTAACATACAAAGTCATTATCATATGCTTTTGTTAGGTAGTGCATAAAGTCAATATAGCTTTGCAACAACATTCTATCCCATACCCCTATGTTCAGCTAGAAGTCCATTCAATCTAATAAGAGGATACAACAGAAGAAATCCAAGTAATTCTTAATGTTTGTATCATAAAACTTAACTATTGCATCTCAAAGATCAACAACTAATAGTCATGCCACGATGTTGATTAAAACAAAGTTCAAGAACAGGGTTTACAGCTATATCAAGTAAACCCCTTTCACGATAAGAAATGCAGTGATATTCAGAATTTTTATCACGTCATCCAAGGCAAACACTAAAAGGCACTGAAGATGCTAGTCCTTCAAGCAAGCTTCATATCAGTTTCCCCACCTAAGCCAATAAACTAAGAAATCTCATTTACTCAGTGCGATGCCCTGTTTACTAGATTTTAGCTTTTAAGGAAGCATTGTTACATATTTCATACTCTTATAGACTTGAAATTTAATGTTTTCAACAAACTCATCAAGATCATGAATGCCGTAACAGAACTGCATTACACATCAAGGCAAGCGTTGACACTTCACATGGTAGTCCAGGTATTGTGTGTGGTCATTAGATAACTATACTTGGTTATCTATTGATCACTTACAATCTATACATGTCACAAACGACAAGAAATCCATTTTAGTGCAAATATCAACCATAAAACATATCTGGAGATTCTCTTAGTAGCTCTCAGGAAACAAAACCCCAGCAACAGGTCTTCAGATCATGACAATCATAATAAAGAATGTAGCCAAGTTTTAATTTCCCCTGGGCAATACTATGGATTACCACAGCCGGCAAGGTCTTCAACACCAAGCAAGCATCTCTGTGATATACTACTAGAAATAGACAAAAATATTTGTGCCGTATGCCCCAAAGGCCAAACCCAAATAGGTCTACAGCCTCATATGACAAATCTGGTATCTAACTACATAAATTGCAGCCCAAGAAAAATTCCTACCCAATGTCTGAAGTTCATGACAATTAAGATAAAAACAACACTTAAACTTTCACATGTTTATAAGAGGGCAAAGGAAGACTTTCACTATGTCTAGCATAATACCAATGCAGAAAAATCACAGCTCAGGTGACAATATCTTCTTATCAATGTGTCAACCCAGTCTTTAGAGGACTGTGTTGACGCAATGATAAGGAAGATATCTATACTCAAAATCCTCACATCATGTGTCATTTAGACAACTCATAAACACATAGTTGCCAGCAGACAGGTACGGGTATGGGTACCGGTATGCCATTTTTTTGAAAAATAGGAGATGGGTATAGGGAGACGGCAATACACAGACACACAAACACAATTGCAATACTATGCGAATGAAATATATTCTATGCAATACTAGTAATATACAAGCCAACCAGATAGGTTGAGTAAACGAATATCTCATCATATTAAGGGTCAAAAGTACATTGTAACACATTGAGATGTTGACGAATAGGCATGCAAACAACAAAAATCACAAATGTGAACCTGAATCATCTCTCTCTCTCTCTTTCACACACACACACACACACACACACTCTATTGCATGCAAACAACAAAAATCACAAATGTGAACCTGAATCATCTCTCTCTCTCTCTCTCTCTCTCACACACACACACACACACACTCTATTGCAATACTATGCGAATGAAATAGATTCTATGCAATACTAGTAATATACAAGCCAACCAAATAGCTTGAGTAAACAAATATCTCATCATATTAAGGGTCAAAAGTATATTGTAACACATTGAGATGTTGACGAGTAGGCATACAAACAACAAAAATCACAAATGTGAACTTGAATCATATCTCATTTGATACGATAGAATCAACTATCACATCAATTCTGTTCTCTAGGTCCTCCACCAAGGTGCTCTCTAGATATGCATTGCTCTCAAGTTGTGGCTCTTTTGCAGATAATATAACAAGGGGCAAATTATTGAGGCCATTTGCCTCAAGCACATCATCCTACAAGGATATGTTTGCTGCTCCATTAGGTAGAATTCAGTCCGATTTTGATAAAAGACCTTCCTTGTACTTTGGGTCGACATGAGAAAGAAGATGAAGTGTGCTATGAATGTACTTCAGGTTATTTGCTTTATTTGACCCTAGTTGGGTCCTCTTCAATGAATGAATGAAATTGTAAGTATTCTAATTCCTTTTACAAGATGATGAACTAGCTACTTGTGAGAGTAAACATATTGCAAACGATTGCAATTCATGGGCTTCATTGCCATATTTCCACCACCACTCTATTGGGTTCTTCTTTGCATGCATATCATTGAGAGCTTCCATTGTAGAATGTTGTCCGTGGCCACATGAAAACATGTTCCATTGAGTCCTGATAGAAGAGGCCTCCTCTCCTTAACTATAAACCTTTGTCACCGCATCCAAAAATCTTTCATTACTTCTTTGTTCTCATATAGAGCTCTATTCTTGGTAACTTTTGTAGGATACCACTTTGGATTCAAAGCATAAGCAACACAATGTAGGGGTGTGTTAAGCTTGTTTTATCTTACATGTACCTTTTACTTAATCAAAGGATATATAGAAGGATCCCTTAAGTTTGTGCTTTTTATTATTCTTTCACACACAAAATCATTTTTTTTGTAAGCCTCCCCCAAAAATGGTTTGTCTGAATCAACAAAACAAAGTACTTCACAAATGGGTTGAATGAAGTCAACACCAAATTTCACATCAGCCAAAAAATGGTCATCAAGGATTATTTGCTTCACCCCAACTGCAATATCTGATGTAGATCGTCTCCAAGCTGTCCATGCATTACTAACTATAGTGGAACATAAAGCCCCTTTGACAACATAAAGATGGTTAAAAAGTATGAAGAGAGAAGCAAACCGTGTATTTCTAGGTTTGAGAAGTTCCACCTTGGCAAATCTTCGATAAATACTTTGCATGTAGTGATGATTGCATATGAACATTTGTATTTTTTTGCTATTTTCAATAAGCTTAAACCCATTGAAACTTGCCAGTGTCTTTCAGTGCATTATTCAATGCAAACATGCAACATGGTGTCCAAAATACATGTTTGTAGTTTTTTTGCACCAACAAGTCAATTGCTTTACAAATTGGGGCAGTGTATGTAACAACTTGGACATGTGATGCTCCCACCTCCTCAATTGCATCACATAGCTGGTTTTGAAGGAACCTTGCATTTTTCTCTTGCCCTGAATAGAAGACAATCTTCAAAAAATAAGGGCCTTTGGAGCAAGTTACCATAATGTTCAAAAAAGGGTAGTTTCTAATATCAGTCCAACCGTCCATCACAATGCTGCATCTTTCTATAGACCACATTCTTTTGATTGACACAAATTGTTGCCCAATCATTTTTTTGCTTTGTCAATAAGAGTCGTGTGAAGCTTCTTATAACTAGGGGGTTTACACCTTGCTGATTTATTGCGGATAGCACAAACCATCTCTTCATAATAAGGTGATTGAACAACATTGAATGGTATTCCATTCGCAAGAAGAAGCACACAATCACTACATCTACTGCGTCTCGACCATGCATATCAAACATGCATCCAATGGGGTTCAAACTATCGTGTGGTCGCTTACGAGAAAATCCCACAACCTTTGCCCATGCCTAGAAAATACATTTAGCTCTGATTTTGTTGTTGTGGTTGCTATGACAGGGTGAGTTTGAGTTCAATTTGTAGTTGAAGAGTGAGAGATTAAAGGGGTAGCTTTGCCTTCAAAACTTCCTCGATCCCTCATTGCCTCATATTGTACTTCCTCATTCGAGTAAGGTTCAACCCCTTTTCTCGGTGTTCGAAAAAAAGAGTCTTCACCCTTGTGTAAGTGACCTAAAAGGCTTTCCCATAAAGTTTATAGGTGATCTTCGCTATTTTGCGATTCCCTTTGCGAATGTGATCGCAAAACATCCAAAGTGGATACTATGCTTCTTTCCTCACCTTGACATTTCGACAAAAAAAACCAGTAATTATAATTTAAAATTTATAAAAGAAATATCGTTAAAATTAAAACCTAAACTAAAATTAAATATTCATTTGTAAATTAAAAAATAAATTAAAATAAAAAATTAAGAATTAAATAAAATAAAAATAAAAAATTAAATTAAAAAAAACATCAATATCTATTTTTTTTGATCGATACTGAGGGTTTATAGGTCCCTCACGTATATTAAAAAATTTCCAAAATACCCAGAGGAAGAACGTGTTCCAACAAACCATAGGGTCAAGAAACCCAAGGCAAGCATGGTCGTGGCGTCACAAAGATGCAACAGGCCAACGAAATAACAATTAAAAATGGAAAACCATCATTAATTATGACCCTCCCTTTCCTCTTTACTGTGAGAGTGGATAAACTTGGAGGAAGGATCAGGGACGGAATGCCTTTTTTTCTGTTTCCTCACTACTGCCCAATCTTCTCGATTACATGAGCTCCCAGAATCAACACCAGAAGATGTGCAAATATCAATTGTGGGGTGGCTAGAATCAGCATCCCCACTAGCTATACTTGTAAACTTGGCCAACTTAGCCCCAACATCCTCAATGAAAGACTCCTTAGATATCGAAGATATAATCTCAACTTGAGGCCCAAGAACCTTAATATCAACCTCCTCTGGTGATTTAACTTCGCTTGTGGGCTTAACAGGAAAGATGTCTAGAGAAATTGTAAGATAATCCCCACAAGCATCCTTCCACCAAGATGAATTTGCTTTCCGCTTGTAGCTATGGCAAGAAGCAGCCAAATGCCTAGTCTCAAAGCATCCAAGGCCCCTGAAGGGCAGCTCCTCATAGTCAAGGGTTTGAATCCAACACTGGTCATTAAACATCAATTCAATCGTTGTTGGAAGGTCCTAAGAGGTACCCAAACAAACAAGAATACACACAAAGGTGGTGTTGGAAGAGTTAGAAGTAGAAGCATCTACTTCCAACATATCGCCTAGGGATCCACGAATGATTGAGAGGCAAGACTTGGTCCATAACTGAAGGGGAAGATATGACAACCACACCCAAATACCCCTGACGGAAAGGGTTTCAAGAAGAGGATTAAAGGCAGGAAACCAGGGCTTCATTAAGAGGAAGTATTGAGCCCAACTCCAAGATTTGGCTTGAAGAACCTTGTTATAGTTTGCAAGATTGTCAAAAACCACAGTAAAAAACCCCTTAGCATAGGGTATATTTCCAAGTTGTCCTCCATTAATGGTCGCCACAAATCAGAGACCCATTGATGATGAACAGGAAGGCTTGGCCATAAACGGTCTAATTTGCACACTAATCCTCTAGCCTTGAACCATTCCTCACTATTCAGCACCTCTTCGAGAGCCTCACCCCCAAAGGATCTGTTGGAATAGCCTTTGCAACTCCCAAATGTTTTATTGCTGTTTTTTTTTCCACCTGAGATGCTACTTCAGAGAAGGATTTGCTCCTTAATTGGCCACCCGCAACCAAATCTCCGCCTGACGTGCACAAAAAATACCCACCACGATTGAAAGGGGAGGTAGGGTCATCGTTATACTTCCCGAAATGCCTATCTTTTCCCAATTGAGAGACACGACGCCCCTGTCTTCGATGGTTGTTCCCCTAGGGTAGTCATTGTCATCCCACGTGGCTCACCTGACTACTTAACTAAATTACCCACAACCTTCTTCCCATCAAGATCGGTCCATTGAAAATACGCTAAAGGTTGCAATGAACGACCTGGGAGGCCAAGGGTGTCAATCTTGCCAGCTATCTTCGCTGTTGCTGTTGAATGCCCACTATAAGAGAAAACCCTAGGCCCTGGAAGGAAACGCGACGTTGCCATCAAGAATTTCCTATAATATTGTCCAACGATTATTCAAAAGTCACTAAAATTAAATATTTACTGACATAAATGTTAAAATTAAAATACAAATTAAAAAACATTAGATAATAATTAAATGTTAATAAATATTAAATATTAAAATTTAAAAACAAAACTATTAAAAATTTAAAACATTTTTAAAACCCCTAAAATTAAATAATAAAATAATAAATATTAAAATAAAAACATAAAATAATTAAATTTTAAATACTTTCATTCATGACAATGCAGGTTGGGTCGTGGGAAAACTTTAAAAGTTTAAACCATAGTGGTGTCCAAGAGTATATATATACCTTTTTTTACGACGACGATTGATTTCCAACCATAGCGATTGCAAACTCTTTGAATCTTGACTGGTTATGGTAAAATGTAGTGCATTTGGTATTTTTTATAGCAAAATTTACTTGTTTAGGGTTTTAAAAAAATATGTTTTCTTTGGTATAGGATTTTTTAACTTAGAAATGGTTCAGAGACATTAGAAGTCTTCGGGTGCGAGAGATGTCTCCGTATCCGTCTTTCGTATCGGAGACATGTCCAGTACCCGTCTCTCGTATTGGAGACGTGTCGCAGTACCCGAGACGCATCCCATGGGATGGGGGAGATGCGGATGGGGGATGCATCTCCCCACAACCGTTGCTTGAAACATTAAATGAGGGCAAACATAGTCCTCAAGTAATGACCAATGAAAAATACAATTTTCAAGACCTTTTGTCATATGTTCAAGCCAATAACTCTCATTTAAGGCCACAATACAATTTAGCTTTGACTTCTATACCATCCATGACAAGACTACGTGCCAAAATAAGCACTCAAAATCTAACCCATTTCCATATATATCAAATCTTATAATAATCATTTCATTCTTCTAATCGTACCTTTAAAAATAGCCTTACCAAACGATTCCTTGAACATCCCTGATAGTATTCATGTTATTCATAACACCACGTCCACTGTAGCTGGTCAATGCTATCCTAAAGTGTACTTTAGTCAATGTTAAAAAAAAAAAAATGTATTAAAGAGAAATCATAAATGTACAAACTCTACTATGCTAGGCATGGTAAGCATTACTCCAAACCTGGGCAGTAGAAACCAGTCTTTTCATAATTAACTCACTCATCGGAGAAAATAAGTCTAATCTAGCTCTAAAATGTGACTTAAGTTTCTCTTAAACTATATTCGACCACCAATGCGGTGGAAGGCCATAACATATAAGATCATTGTTGTCCAGGGCCCAATTGGCCAACGCATCAGTCACTCTATTTTGATGTCGAGGAACATGTCTAAAACACTTGTGAAAATTCCGTATGAGCCTTTGAATGGTTCCCAATTCCCTTAAAATCTGCTAATTTTTTTCACATTTGCCAGGGAGGAAGAAGAAATAAGGTGTATAGTCAACTTGGAATCTGATTCCACATAAATTCTTCTCCAACCTATTTTCAAAGCTTCTTGGAGACCTTTAACTACAGCCTTAACCTCAGCGAGATTATTCGTTGCATATCCTAATTTTTTCGCAAATAAGAAAACAACCGATTGATCAAATAATGAACAACTCCTCCCATACTTGCATTCCCCGGGTTACCTCTGGAAGCCCCATCTATGTTCAACTTTCCTACCCTTTGTGGGGGTTTTAAGTGACTCTAGCATGTTACTCCTAGTTTTCTCCCAAGTGAAGGACAAATCTCTGCTCTCCTGCTGAAATATTATTCTATTTCTTTCCTTCCGTAAGTCCAAAGCAATAGTGTTATCGCACACCATAAAACCTGTGATAGATGGTTCCCATCCTTGAAGTAGGTTCCCCATTCACGAAATGGTTGTTCTAGAGAAAGAATACCTTGCCAAGGAATATCGAAGAGCTTGGCCAAATTCTGCCATAATTGATTAACAAAAGGACATTCAACAAAAAGATGCAAAAGAGTCTCTTCATTTTCTAAGCACATTACACATCTAAAGGGGCCATAAAATCCTCTCTTCATTAACCTATCCCTTGTTAATGTTTAGGCCAAAGGAAATCTTGCCAAAGCTACTTTAGGATGTCTTTCAAAGGGTGAGGAATGGTTCTACTAATAGATACATATCCAGTTGATACAGAGTAGGATCCAGTAGATTGGTTATCCCATCCTATGGAATCAAAGCCTATTAGCAGGTGGAGCTCTGAACTTCAACAAAGAGCTAATCCCCTGATTTTGGTCTTCCCTTAATCTTATTGGCCAATCATGCAAAGGAACCCATTATTTACCGCCCATCCATTGAGAAGTGCGCAATATGCAATAGTGAAACACCTTTATTCATCCTTTTTCATGTAATGCCTTCATAATCGGTTGAAAATCAGGAAGCTAATCAATAATAGGTGGATGTCCATCCCAAGGGTCATTCCAAAAATTAGCTATTTGCCCATTATATAATATCCAAAAGAAGTGATTCTTTATAATTTCTTCAACAACTCTCAAAACTGAAAGAACGAGAGATCCCCTAAAAGGTAGAGCCAATCCGATAATCCGCTCTGGAGAATTAGATTCTGCGTATTTGGCCCTAAGATTACCTGTCCATAATTTATTTGGAGCTTGCAAGAATCTACAGTATAGTTTTGCCGCTAGAGCTCTGTTTTGTAGTTTGGTTGAGCAGAATCCCAATCAACCCTCTTGTTTTGGCTTACAAAGATATTCCCACTTGACCAAAGACCATTTTCTCTTCTTCTGCACACCATCCCAAAGGAATCGTTGGTAAAGGGAGTCCACCTATTGTAAGATGGCATGCGATGAGTCCGTGCACAATACTCGTGACAAGTACTGTGCAAAAACTTGCACATATCGGCGATTAAAACCCGTGGTTATAAGTGAAGTATACTCGTGGGATAGGATTTTTGGTGAGTACTCGAATACTCGTAGATAACTTGCTGAATATGTTATCTATGGTTGTTACAATGTGCTATCACCAAATTTAAAGCACTCCATGACTGCCATCAACTACCTCATTCTTTCCAAGTTACTGATTGTGTTTGGTTTCACTTGGATAAGTAGAGGCATAGATAGCATACTTGGTGAGTACTTTGCTAGTATGTGAGTGCTTGCCAAAAATCCTGCACCACGAGTATACTTCACTCATACTTGCAGGTTTTAATGGTTGGCCCTGTGCAAGTTTCTGCATAGTACTCACCGTGAGTACATGACAAATACTTGGCATGGACTCGCCGTAGTTTGGAACACACAATCAATGCAGAAAAATTAGGTAAAAAATGTGGAAAAACATATAAGTTTCTCCTTTTTAAGCACGCATGGCCCCACACTCTCATCACACAATATTTGAGCATCCTTTATGCGAATTGGAGAGAGCTTGTAGTGGATTTATAGAGTAAATTTAAAGAAATTCTATTTTCAAGTTAGTTTTTTAAATTTTTTCAAGCATGCAAATTCTTTGTAAATCAGTGATATTAGGTTTGTAAACATTTTTGACAAATTCACATGCATTCAATTCAATCCCTTTATTCTTATTCATGATTTACACTAGTTTTTTCCTATTTATAGGGTTTAGTTTTAGAAAATTTATGGTTTAGGTTTTTTTTAGATGTTTTTATTTTTTTTGTATTTTTTCATATACAAAGGGTTTAGTGTTTACATTTCTAACTTTACTGTTTATTCTTTTAAAAAAAATGATATTTTTAAATTCTTTTTACATTTAAACATGTAGCAGGTTAAACGTTAGCCAATGATGGCATCTAATGCCCCATTAGGGTTAACATCGATGAGTGGTATTCATCTCGTTAAAAGTCGTACCGCTTTTTGGAAATATGCCATACAAGCTGGACTGTCCAAGGGTAATGTGATTTGCACGTTTTGCTTAAAGAAGGTTTCTGGAGGCATCTATCGCCTCAAGTATCATATTACATGCATTCCTTACTGCAATGTCATGTCGTGTCTTAATACCACGAAAGAGACAAAATGAAAGATGAATGTAGCCATTATTTCTGTATCAACAATGAAAATTGAGGTAGATATGATAAAGATTGTGGGCTCTAGTCGTGGTTCATGCATACGAGACACATCCACCTCTACGAGTTCAAGCAAAAGCGAGTCACAAGGCTTTTTTGTACTTGGAAACATACTTGGGGCACAACTTTTGTTGCAAGGTACAAGGTGGAACAAAGAGGTGCACGTGGAAGTAGATAATGTATGTGTAAATTTCTGGTACTACAATCTTCCTATTAAGGCGGCGAAGACCCTGTACTAAAAGTATTTGGTGACAACATTGATAGTTTTGGGAAAAGGTACAAGGCACCATCTCCAAAAGACTTAAGTGGGAGGTTGCTCCAGGATGCTGTTGAAGATGCAAAGTCAATTATGAAAGATAAAAGAAACAGTGGAAAAAATTTAGAAGTACCATTCTTTCAGATAGGTGGATGAATGGAATGAACCGCAACTTCATCAAATTTTTAGTGGCTTTTAATGGTGAGATGGTTTTTTTAAGTCAATTGACGTTTCTAACGAATTAAAGAATGCAGAAAATTTGAGTTTGATGCTCGAGGAGGTTGTCTTAGAGGTGGGCATCGAGAAAGTTGTGCAACTTATCATTGACAATGCAACATCATATGTGGTGGTCGAGAAATTGCTTAAGGTGAGATATCCATCACTCTTTTCGACTCCTTGCACGGCCTATTGCCTTGACCTTCATTTGTAGGACATAGGCAAAATTGATTGGGTGAGACTGATTGTATAAGATGCTAAGAACATCACCAAATACATCTATAATCACCCTTAGGTTCTCAACTTAATGAGAGAGCACACCAAGGAGAAAGAGCTTGTGCGAGTAGGTGTCACAAGGTTTGCAACTAACTTCCTTACATTGCAAAACATTTGTAGTTTGTTAACACCGTTGCAATAGATGTTTGTGAGTCAAGAATAGTTGGATTCAACATATTGAAAGAAAATTGATGGAGAGAGGAATGCAAAGACAATTTTTTGATGATATTTTTTCAAAGAGATCTATAGAGATCGTCAAGGTAATTTCAAATTTCATTTCGATTCATTTATTTTCAAATTTTTAAACTATTTACTTTAATTATAAGTTTGTAACTTTGTAGGTGTTGAAGCCTTTGGTGAGGGTTTTGTGCCTAATGGATGGGGAGTAAAACCCAATGGGATACATCTATAAGGCCATGGATAGGGCCAAAGAGGTCATCCAAAACTTTTATAGGGGGGATAGAGGCAGATTTGATCCCATTTGGAAGATAATTGATTCATGCAATGGGGAGGTTATGGAGGGCCTCTCAACAGGACATTGAGAGGATGACACCTGAGGTTGAGGTGAGAGACCTCATTATTTCAGAGCTGTAGAATTACAAGCAGGGTAGGGGCATGGTCTCTTCTTTAGCACTAGCTATCCGAGGGAGATCCACCTAGACACCAGGGAATAAAAATAAGTATTTACTTATAGCTTACAAGTTACAAATTTATAATTATTAATTACTTACAAACTTTTGAATATTTTGTTTGTAGGGTTTTGGTGGGAATATTGGGGTGGGAATATCTTAAATCTGGAAAAATTAGCCCACCAAATTCTATCTCAACCTTGTAGCGCTTTTGGATGTAAGCGCAACTGAAATTTGTTTGATGCAATTCACATGAAGAAGTGCATTAAATTGACTCAACGATGCCTCAATGACCTAGTTTTTGTGCAATACAACTTTGGCTTCGAACAAGAAAGATGAATAACACATCACAAGAGCCTATTGATGTGGATGAGATTGATCCCTACAGGATTGGACTGCATAGGATGAGGAGACCCCCTTGTTCACAGGGGACGAGATTGTTGATTTCGAGATGCAAGCTATGGAGGGTGTAGGTAGTGGTACAACAAAATTAGGAGAAATTGGATTGGATGACATCCATGTAGATGTTGTCGAACATTAGGCAGAGGAGTTGTTGCCATCTAGTACCACGGTGGAGATGCAGGGATAGCCTCCTAGGTAGAGCGAGGAGCAACAACAAAGAGCGAGGACTAGACCCTCTTTGTATCCCATATTTTCAGTAGAACATGGAAGAGAAAATTGTAGATTTTTGTAATTTGTAACTTGCATTGATATGAAATTTTTGATGATGATTTTCGACGACAATCATCATATGTGAGGTTCTGCGATCTCGTCTGACTTTCTTTGATCTTAATACTAGTCATTTGGACACCTTGCATGTATAAGTGGTAAGATGTTGGGATGGGGCTTATGAGGACATTGGGAATGTATGTAGCATTTAATAATGGTGATGCATAATAATGTGTTACAATCATTTAATGATTGTGTCTCTCGGTGATTATTACTTGTATTTAATGACTGTAAGGACTTGTGTGTATTTAATAATTGTAGTGCATCTTGATGAGTCAAGATCATTTAATAGTTGTGGCCTTAGTGGGTTGAAAAACAACTAATGTAAATGGGTGGATTACGTATCTATATAAACACATACTTTTCATTTGAAAAGGAATTCGATTCCAAATTGGAGAATAGTTTAAAAGCGGTTGCAAAGAGTACTACGATAAAGATCTGTGTGCAGATCTAGTAGGGCTATTAGAGTTGAGTCACTTGACTAACACTAGGTGTTAATTTGTTGTTTGTAAGCTTGCGGGCATTGGTGGGATTGTATTGTGTGTAAGACTGTATTGTTGGCCATTGGTCTGATGTTGTGTAATCTCTCTTTGAAGTAATAGAAATCTGTTGTATTTTCGTTGTGTAATTGTATGTTGCATGGTTGAAGAGATCTCTTAATTTGGACTTTTAACCGTGACTGCATCATTTGGTATACGAGAAAGGTTAACAACTATGGGATTGAGAGATCGAGGTTGGTTTTCTCCTTTCTTTGCGAAGGTGGGTAAAGAACAAAGAATTGTGCAAAAGAGATTTGCGTAGGATTGCGAGTGCTGCAACAGTAGCTCCAAAGGTTGTGAAAAGTCAAGATGCCATCAAGAGGAGTAGGGCGAGCAAGCGCAATAGTTGTGAATATGAATGGAAGACTAGATGAGAGCGCAAAATGTTGAGAAGTATGCAGACAAGGTTGGCTGCAGTAGAAGATGATAGAAGAGGATTCGTCCCAAGGGATGATGTGAGTGATGCTGAGGTTGAATTACAAGTAGGTGAGGATGAAGAAGCAGATCCAATGAGAGAGCGATTGGATGAGGGAGAAGAGAGGCTTATCAAAGCCATATCTAAGATTAGAAGAGGAACGTGAGTGAAGGTTTTATGTTTTACTAGAACATTGAACCCAAAAGAGCTAATAGATTGGCTCAGAGAGATGGAAGAATAGTTTGAATTTGACGAAGTAGCAGATGAGTGCAAGACAAAGATTATGTAGACAAAGTTGAAGGGACATGCAACTTTGTGGCGGAAGAAGGTACATCTTGAAATGAATTGTAAGGGTAAAGACAAAATCACCTTTTGGGAAAGGATGGTTGCGAAATTAAAAGCTTGGCTTCTACTTGAAGATTATCAATTGGATCTATTGAAGAAGTCTGTGACAAAATTAGCCAAGTGTGAGAGTATATAGAGGAATTTTGAAAGATTACTATTTGAGTTGGTCATAGTGAGATGGATGAAGAGAAGATAGCGTGGTACATCAATGAACTGTGATGGGTCATCCAAGTTGAAATCAACATAGTGAGATTGTAGACAGCGGAGGAAGTGTATTAGTATGCACTAAGAGCAGAAGAGAAGTTGGCATGCATACATAGTACTGCAAAAGGAAAAGAAAGGATCAGCTGTAACAGAGGACAAGAAGAAGAAAAAAGTAATGAAGATGCAGGCATTGTGCAAGCATCACAGGCATGGGGAGGATCATCTTTTGCAAGGAGCGGCAGAGGAAGAGGTAGAGGTGGAAGATTTGGAGGAACATGTTTTAGATGTGGGGAGGTAGGACATCGTGCATTTGAGTGCCCTCATGCACAATTAGATGGTGTCAAGAGAGGAAATGGTGGTGCACAAGTCTTATAAATAGGCACGAAATTTGAAGAGATGCATGTACATCATATAGATGAACCTGAGCAAGGGGAATGTTTACAGGTAGCGAGGAGAGTCTTGAAGGTCACATGAAAAAGTGAAGATGTGAGGCAATAAAGACATCTTTTTCAGACCAAGTGTAGGACAAGAGGTAAATGTTGCATAGTTGTGGTAGATAGTGGAAGCATGGATAATTTGGTATTTGTAGAAATGGGGAGGAAATTGGGCTTGGTGCGAACAGTACATCCAAGACCATACAAAGTGTCATGGTTGATAGAGGGTCTAGGTAGCGTTGTGAAGGAACAACGCGAAGTGAAGATGATGATTGGTAGTTACAAAGGTAAGGTTCTACTCGATGTGTTAGAGATAGATGCATGTCATGTTTTGTTGGGGAGGTCGTGGCAATATGACCGCAAGATCTTATATGCTGGGAGAGCGAATCCAATGCGAGTAAGGAAGGATGGACGAGTCCATATCTTAAAGTCATTGAAGACTGAAAACGAGAGAGCGTGCACCAACGTCATTTGATCGTGTGCAATAGCACAAAGCACTTGTAGGGGACAGAGTGTGCGAAGATGCAAATTGGTGTCGCTCAGAGGAAAGATAGTGGTTATGCGGAGAAAAATAGTATTGCTGCACAAAGGAAGGTGAACAAGAGTGTGAACCACAAACACGGGAATGTTTTAGTGGGTGGTGTTGTAGCGGGGGAATGGTAGAGTGGATTGTGCAACACAGACAAAGGAGGTTGACCCAAGGAGTGTGGGAGTAGGCACAATAGTGAGATGAAAGGCTTTTGGAAGAGGTTGTTTTTTTTCCTAGTTCATCAGCCACGTGAATTGGAAGGCGAGAGTCATCTCGCATGGTGCAAAGGCATGCCAAGACCTTTGGACGAGGTCAAAAGAGTGGGTTTTTCACTAAGCCTAAGTGTGTGTGAACCATGCTCACACATTTTCTTACCCAGGGTGTATGATGTAGGAGCATTCAAATCCATGCATAATCTTGCATCAACCCAAAACTTGAGTAGTTAGTAATAAATTGTGGTGAAGTCTTTTGCTATTCCTAATGTGTGACATATTTTCAAGCATCAGGATTCTTATTTGAGTTACAAAAAGTTTTGGTTCTTCATCATGCAGACTATGTGATGAATCACAAGCTAATTGAAAACCTTACGATAACATGCAATATTGTTCTTGAAATGATATGAGAATCATGGTACAAAGGTTTTCATGGTAAAAGGTGGCTGTGAAGTCTTGCGATCTCTTGTGACTTTTTTCTAGATTAATACTAGTCATTTGGACACCTTGCATGGATAAGTGGCAACACGTTGGGCTTATGAGGACATTGGAAATATATGGAACATTTAATATTTGTGGCCTTAGTGGGTTGGAAAGCAATTAATGTAAATAGGTGGATTGCGTATCTATATAAACACATTCTCTTCATTTGAGAAGGCATTCAATTCCATATTGGCGAATAGTTTAAGAGCGGTTGCAAGGAGTACTGCAATACAGATTTGTGTGCAGATCTAAGAGGGGCTATTGAAGTTGAGTCACTTGACCAACACTTCGGTGTTAATTTGTTGTTTATAAGCTTGTGGGCATTGGTGGGATTATATTGTAAGACTGTATCGTTTGCAGTCGGTATGATGTTGTGTAATCTATGTTTGAAGTAATAAAATTTTGTTGTCGTATTTCCGTTGTGTAATTGTGTGTTGTGGTAGAAGACATCTCTTAATTGGGACCTTTGATTGCTAATGCATCATTTAGTATTTGGTATCAAGATCATTTGGTATTAGAGCAAGGGAAACAACTCTGGGATTGAGGGATTTGGTCATATCATCTCATGATGATACTTCGTCAAGATTTTTTATAAATTTAAGTCGAAAATTTGAATTCAGTGATGACGATGATAGGCTAGAAAGAATAGTCATTTGAACTTTTCAAAATTTCTTGTCCAAGCACTTTTGTCAGGTTGTCTACTGGTTGCTTTGCTCTAGGGCAATGTTGCAACTTGACACTACCATCTTTCACATAGTGTTGAATCAGATGAAATTTGGTATTGATATGCTTGGTTTGGTCGTGAAAGACTAGATTCTTTGCATCTGGATTGTAGAAGTGTTGTCAACCATGAGAGGTGTTGACGAGCCTTGTTGCTCTTGCAAATTTGAAACAACCTTTCTGAGCCACAAGATCTCTCTAGTTTTCTTTGAAGTGGCTATATATTTCGCTTCTACTAAAGAAATTGCAAGTACTGATTGCTTCTTGGATTTTCAATTGACAACTGCTGTTTCTAAATCAATCAAAAAACTTGGAGTGGACTTTCCATATTTATGGTCACCAATATAGTTGTAATCTAAATATCCAACTAGTTTGAAGTCTCCTGCCTTAGAGTATTTGAGCCCAAAATTTTGTGTTCCTTTAATATATCTGGGGACCTTTTTTGCTACTACCCAATGACTGTCCTTGGGTTGTTGCATGAATCTTGAGAGGACACCAACAACAAATGATATATCTGGTCTAGTTGTGGTCATATAAATCAAACTTTCAATGAATTGTGTGTAGTTAGTGTCATCAACCAAATTTGTTGAATCTTCGGATATCAACTTGATATTCAGTTCCATGGACGTGCTGAGAGGCTTACAATCTTTCATTTTGAACTTGCTTAGAATGTCACCAACGTACTTTTGTTGAGTGATGAAGAATTACTTTGGTTTTTGAATTAATTCAATACCCAAGTAGTAATGAAGGTAACCCAAATTAGTCATTTCAAAACTTTTCATCAACTCTAATTTGAACTTTGCAATGTACCGTTCATTGTTCCCTGTGATGAACAAATCATCAACATACACCACCACAAATACAACTATTTTGATGAAAAGAGTTGCATCTTCAAACTCAAAATGTTTAAAGTTAATGTTCATGAGGTGCTCAGCTAGTTTGTCGTACCATGCTCGAGGGACTTGTTTCAAACCATACAATGATTTTTCTAGTTTGCACACTTTGTGCTCGTCTGTTTACTTCAAAACATTCAGGGTGTGTCATTTACATTGTTTCTTTGAGGTCGCCATTTAGAAATGTAGTTTTGACGTCCATTTGGTGAACTTTCCATCTGTTGTGAGGTGCCAGAGCTAACATGGTCGGAATGGTAATCCATTTTACTATAGGTGCAAAGATTTCATTATAGTCAATTCCTCCTTTTTGAGCATACCTCTTTGCGACAAGCCTTGCTTTGTGCTTGTCAAGTGAACCATCAACCTTGTATTTGTTGCGGTACACCCACTTGCAGCGAATAGGTTTGCATTCATATGGAGGATCAACCAATCTCCAAGTCCTATTTTTTACCAATGCACTGTACTCATCCTTCATTGTTTTTCTCCAAGATTTAAGCTTCTCAACTTGTTTGAAAGATGGTTCTGAATCAAATGCAACATTGAGTTCTTTTGGAGAATCATTCAAGGTGAGCTTTTCAATCTTATCTTAAATTTATTCAATGGACTTGTTTAATTGTGATGCGATTGCATGTGCACTTCTAGTGTCTGTTTGTCCAACTTCATCAGGTTTCACATCTTTCAATGTTTGAGTGGCCCACTCAGGGATTTGTTTTTATGTTTTAGGTGCTTCAAGTTGATCCTTTGAAGTTCCATCACTTTCTACCCTTTGTTCTGGTGGCCCCTGTTCATTGTTTGATGAAGTTTCACTCTCTCCTTCAAGAGGAGTTTCAATCTCATGTATAGGAGACAATAGAGAATCAATGGATTTCCAACTATGTGTTTCTCATTGTTTGGAACATCCAAATCTCTCTTTCTGTAGACATCAAACCTTGAATACTTGTCAAGTCGACTCAACTGCCGATCAATGTGCTTTTTGTCCTTTGCAGTGTCACTAAAGACTTCTCTTGCGACAATAAACTACTTCTCTTTCTCATCATATAGCCTATATGCCTTGGAGGATTCAAAATATCTCAAATGAATGCATTTGACTCTTGTAGTCCAACTTATTCCTCTTCTTTTGGAATCAATGTGTAACAAGTGGATCCCGAAATCCAAAGATGTCGCACTGAAGGAAGATGAACACACCACATCTCATACAAAGTCTTGGATTTGAGAGCTATTGATGGTGATCTGTTGTAGAGGTATACTGTTGTTTTAGCTGCTTAGGCCCAAAAGTGCAGATTTACCCCTTTGAAGTACAACATTGCACAAACCATATTCATCACAATTTTGTTCATTCTTTTTACAACTTCATTTTGTTGTGGAGTGTGAGGAACTGTGAGATGGTGTTTGATCCCGTTTTGCTGAAGATATGATTCAAACTTTTTTGAAGTGTATTCACCACCATTGTTCGTCTTGAGAGTTTCGATGCGGGTTTGAGCTTAATTTTCTATCATGGTTCAAAACTTATGGAAAGTCTCAAAGGCATCTGATTTTTTTTTCAAAAAGTATATCGAAGTCATCTTGTTGTAGTGATCAATGAACAACATGAAGTACTTGTGACCACCAACAGAGAGGATTGGAAGAGAACACAACTCTGAGTGAACCAATTGCAAATTTTTGTCAACTTTCCATTGTAACTTAGAAAATGATTCTCGTGTGTTTAGCCAAGATGTAGGTTTCACACTTTTCATTTGTGTTTGGGGGCAATGTAGGCATGCCAACAACACCATTCTTTTGCAATACACGAATGTTGTTATAATGTGCCCGAATCTAGCCTGCCACGACATGTTTCAAGACATTCCATCTTCCACAAGATGAACATAACTTCTTGAATTTGATGGCTCACCCATAAGTTTGAGTAGTTTCCCTTCCTCATATGCAGTCAAGATGACTGCATTGTCACTTTTTCCCTTGATTGTGACATCACCATTATCCAACAAAACGGAATGGCCTTGTTGCCTTATGAGCACTAGGGACAACAAGCTTTGTTTCATTTTAGGAAGGTAGAGAACATTTTGGAGTTTGAAATTTGGAAGCCCTAGATACTTGAGTCGTATTGTACCTCTTTTTTGTGGTTGCGGATTTGATCTATTTGCGAGGTATATTGAACCACAACTTTCTTCACTAAACTTATCAAAAAAATCTTTTCAGAAAGTCATATGTAGATGAGCACTGGTATCAAGAACCCAAGCATCAAACCATGAAGAATTGACTAAGACATTGTTTGCTTCATCATTTGTACTATAAAACACACATTCAATAGTGAATTGTGTAGAGTTTGACTCTTTTGTTTTCTTTGGATTTTCCTCTTTCTTCTTACGGTATGCATAAATTTTCTCCTATGGAGTTTTGCATTCGTGAATCTCATGGCTCCTTTTTTGTCACATCGTTCGTAGTTGAGGTTTTGTTTATCATTCTGTTTTTGACCACCTTGATTTTTATTTTTGTCGTGTTTTCCCTTTACTTCTTGTACTTATTATTGCCTTCATTTTTGGAAGATGTGGTCTTGTTGGATGTTTCAAAAGAATTTGCTTTGACATAGCACACACTGTCTTCTATTGTGGACTCGTTTTTTCTTTCAAAGGCCTTTTCTCTTTCTACCATTTTTTCAACCAGTTGATCAAATGTGAGTCTTCAACCAATTGCTTGCGTGTAGAGACTCCAAGTAGGTTGAATAGTTGGAAAGAAGGGCTTTTATGAATGCGGTCATATATATGTCGATTTTGACACCTGTTGCATCTACATTATGCTTGATGGCACATATCTTTCAAGCCAATTTCATCACATCACCATTGTTCAACTCAATATTGAACAACTTTAACTGCAATTGAATGAATTTCAACTTTAAGTGGGAATCATATCGCTCTTCCAGTTTATGAAATGCTTCCCATGGAGTATTACACCTCTGAATATGACGAAACACATCTCTATTGACTAAGTCCCTCATCAAGGTCAATGCTTTATGGTTTTTTTGCTTCCATGTTTGAATATCCTTTGCACTTCTTGTTGGCTCAACTGGTTGTTTCTCTCCGTTGTAAATATCGAAACATAGATAATTGAAGATGAGTGTATTCTCCACTTGCCAAGACAATTCTAACTAGTTGTTTTTGCTGGTCAATGTTGTGCCAACAATAGATTTGATTGAATGCATTGTTTGAGTTTTCATTTTTGAGTTTGGAGTTTTGTTAACCCCAAATTGGTTCCTTACCACTCCAAAATGGTCTCCTTTTCTATATACCACCAAACCTATAGACCAAAGCTCTTTATATACTTACTCTTCCTACACACTCGTCAGTACGTGGAAGAAGCTAGTTATTTCTATATACTCGACAATACGTGAAAGGCTTTAAGGTGTGTGAGTGCAGAGTGGTACGTGGTTCCTAGGTGACACGTGAAAAAGATTTGCCCTATCATCAGCACCGACTTAACAAGAAAACCTCCGACATCAATATACTCATTTTTTTTTTTTTTGATTTTTGGATTTGCGCCTATCAATTGTGACGAATGGGTAAAATAGTAACTCTCTTTCTTTCTCCTTATATTTGCAAAATTTGGTGGTTTGCCAAATTTGCTTAGAGTAGCTTGCTCAAAGCAATTTTTCAAATTTGCACTAAGAAATGAAAAATTTGATTTACAATTCAAATTTTAAATGCTTTGAAATTGAAAAAGCGCTTAAAATTGAAAAGTTTGGTCTTTGAATAAAAAAGCTTAAAATTAAAATATCTTTTCAAGCCTATAAGAGCTTCTCCTCCATATACACAACCAATAAAAGCAACTTAGATGATCTCTCACATAGCCAATAAAAGAATCTGTGCAGGTCAACAAGCAGATGACTTTAAGAATAACAATTTGCATAATAGCACGTCCCATGTAGAGAGAAAGAAGGTGTTGAGATAATCCACTGTTTGTTACATTGATGTAGGTACAATTGTTAGTCCAAATGCTATGCAGATGCAGACACAATTGGCAATCCAAATGCTACACATAGATGACAGTCTGAACGCTTTGTAGAAGTGATAGTCCAGACAAAGAGTAATGGAGTAGCTCTGAGAAAACCATTAGTTTTAAAATGCCACTTAGCTAATGTCCCATGCAGTCCAAAGACTATTTTTGCAACGTCAATGTCAGGTAGCACCATGCCTTCCAAAAAAAATAGTCAAAATCTGTCAACATACAACATAATGATGTCAGAATAGTTCCCAAATAGCTCCACATAGGTTTGAATCTCTGAAATGCCTTAACTATTGCACCTAGCTCCCATACTAATCTCAAACAAATTTTTTATATGTTTGAGACCAATTTATTGGGCCATATGGCTGGGAGTGAGGAAGAAGGATTAATGATTGGAGGAAAACAAGTCAATAGCTCTGATACCAATGACGGGCCGGAAAGAATATTGACAGAATGACAATTAAATTGCATTTCACGATTCAAGAAAAACAAAGAGCAAACATTACAATAAATAAGCTAAAGTGGCTGTTCACATCACATTCCCAAAATGACCTTTCCTATTCCTATGGGAATGAAGAACTTATTGAATGAGACAAAAGCATGACACCTAAGCTAGACACCTAGGATTAATAACAACTATGTACAATATTGTTATAGACTATATTGACAGATTTGTGAATTAAGTGACATGTTTTGACAATTGATTGACTTCGAATTTTGAAGCTTATAGTCTTTGACTCTTTTAATATTTAGTAAAACAAAACATTTAAAAACTATAAAATATTTAATAAACTATAAAAAGTAAACTAATTTTTTAAACTAAAAAACAAAAAGAAAATTATAAAACCATTTATAAATTTTTTTAACCAAAACATACCTGAAGGTTGAAACTTGTGTTGTAGGGTATGTGCCCCTCCCCCCCCCCGACGTCCCTTGTCTGGGGACGCCTTCGGGTGTGCCCAAGGGTTTTCGACGGCCGACGGCGGGGGATAAAACACATTCGATGGACATGGTGTTTTATTTATTTTTTCAATTTTACGTTTTGTTTTTGAATTTTCTTTATAATTTTTTATTTGTTATTATATATATATATATATATATATATATATATATATATATAATTAATAATTTTATTTTATGTTTTATATTTACAATTTATTTAATTTATTTTTATGACTTATTAACTTATTAAGTTTTTTATTGTTTTTTAAAATTTGATTTTAATTTATTTGATTTTATATTTTTTTAATAATTTATAATTTTGTTTTATGTTTTATATTTATAATTTTTTTAATTATGTATTTTTAAAATAATATTATATTTTTTTATTCGAATTGAATGGCGATTTTTTTTTCAATTTTTATTTCAACTCGAATTCAAACAAAATTTTAACCTCGTCGAATTCGTATTCGAACTCAAACCTTGTGACTTAGCCTAAAACGCTGCTAAGAACTTATAAAAGTAGCCCCCTCCCTCATAAGACCACGCTACTAAGAACTTAGTAAACATTTTGAAGCAATGAATGAACAAACACTATGTATTTTCAATTGTTTTACTAAAAAAATGAGTAATATGCATTGTTTATATATATATATATATATATATGCAAACGTACCCACGACGTATCCAAATCAAGGTTCTAGAAAAATGGCGTACCACGTACCCGAGTCGTACTCGTACCCATATCCAAACAACATAGGTTGAAACGTAGCGAGCTACTTGAACTTTGGGCAAATTAGCAATGTGCAGACTCCAACTGTCAACTTGAAACAATAGTCACGACTTAGGGGCACAACACTTTCTATATTAATCACTGCAGTTTGCGACTTTGCGGACGCAAGGCACCTTCTCCCTTTGTGATTTTCTTGGAATTGAATGAGAATATGTGGGGTGTGCATTGTGGCCCTTGTGGGTCATAAAAATAATAAGATTGTGTGTCTTCTTCACGTGTAAATCCTAACTTGCGTTCCTCTATGTATTCCACATTTTGACCTGTAAACCATGTTTTTTCCTGTGTTTTTACTTGTAAACTGCTTTTTTTGTGTGTTTTTATTTCGAAGGTACTAAGGATGGTGAGTTCTGTGCCAGAACTAGTGGAGTACTCGCTGTGAGTTTAGGCATAGAACTTGCCAAAACCCGTGGACTGCAACTCGCGAGTATAGGTAGAAAATACTCGCCCACATAAAATCTATGCGAGCATTCATAGACTTGAGTAATTGGTGAGTATGTAATCTATGGTTTGAACATAGTTTTATTGTTATTTCTGTTCGCTATTCTTTTTGGTTTGGATTCCATCATTCATGTGTGTATGTATTGACGGTGGGAGAGTGAGAATGGGCAAAGTTAATTAGGTGCAGTTGTTGCATATCGGATATAAATTTATAAAGCTATTTAAAGCTAGAGGCTTCCACTGAGTGGTGAGGGGGTCAAACTCAAGCCAATGCATTTGGGTGCTAAGCATGGAAGGGGAAAAAGTCATGTTGGTAGCCCGTTCTACTTCTATTTCAGTGTTAAGTATGGGATGGGAAAAGCCATTCATGCAACTTTGAATTATGATTGCTTTTGTTTGGGCAGGTATAGGCAGTGGTAAAATTGTGCCACAATCTGTGATTGTTGAAGTTTGATTGTATGTGCAATGCCACTTGGTTGGTTTAGTGACTTCTGCTATCCTACTTTTATAGATTTATATTGTGTTTTCTATTTGGGAAAGCTTCACCTAATTGCTCACATAGTTTTTTTTGATTAAAACTATTTTGATTATTATTATGTGCTTTATGGGATCATACCTTGAATAGTGCACAGAAAGATGTAGAGAAATGATGAGGGGTTTAAGGAAAGAGAGGTGATAGAACAATGATCAGTTTGGGTTGAGTCAGTCATGGATAGTGGTGTTGAATATATGAGAACCTATAGTGTGAAATCAAAGAGCGGTATATCCTTATTAGCCTCTTATGGATCTCTGCACCTCTTGTGGATGTAGCTGAGGGGTAAAAGAACACCATCCTTCTGTCACTGTTATGGATAGAATGCTACCGTTGCATTGAGAGCCCCTCCTAGGTTGATGGATGGGAGGGGACTAGGGCCCGATGGATTCCTTACCACCTTCGAGCCAACACCCACACCTGTAGGGCGAACCCTCTTGTTGGGTACACATAAGTGACAAAATTTTGGCTTAATGGGGCACATACGGAAGTAGTTTTTGGTAGTGGACCTCCTACTCTTGTATGTGTTAGATAATTCCCCAGATCTCTCGAGATCACGTGCAAACCAAATGCGACTGGAGTGGTAGTGCACACAGGGGACGAAGTGTGGTGTCAGTACAGAGAGTCCACCTGGTGGTCGAGGTTTGAACTCAGAGGATGTTAAGTAATCTTCAAAAGTGTCGTGCCTTGAGTGTCTCCAACTTGTAAAAAAAAAAAATAACTTAATGCAGCCATTCTATATTGATTTTCGACTTTAAAATTTTTATTTATTTTATTGATAGATTGATTAGCAAAGAAATAAGTGATTTGGTTTATGAATGTGAAAATTGCACCACAATGAAAAATAATGACTGTGCATCTTTGCCCATAGATTATAAGGAATTGGATGCTAGAAGAAGATGATTTTACAGGTCTATTGTCTAACAATGGTTAGCCAGATTGTATGATTAAGTTTCTGTAAGAATGATAAGCTGTGAAAATGTAAATAATAGAGCAGTTGTGAAATGTTAGTAGAAATTGTGGATACTTAGAATAAATAGAAATATAATGTTTATTTATCAGAACAAATATAATTGTAAAGGCTCAAATTATGGTTGAATTTGTAAAATGTATGTTTATATGGTTACACAATTTGTAATAGAGTGCAGAGGTTAGAACAAGAATTATGTTTTCCAATTCGTAATGTCTTCATTTAATTTATTGAGTTATCTAAAAATTGCTTTTCATTGCCAAAAGCTTATATAGGCCGGGTCGATTTAAAATATATATATATTTTAGAATAGGGAGCGTTATGTGTTTTAATTAAATAGGATGCTGCACTATATGTTTTATCATAGTAATGTTTGAGAAGGATGCTGCCAATCAGGGTAATTAACTATATTTTTAGCATAAAGAGAGTTAGAGGAACGCACCACAATAATTGGACCCCTATATCAGTGGGTAAAAATCTAATAATACTTAGAGACTTGCTTATGGCTTGCAGATACACAATGTGAATAATATCAATGATATTCACCTTTTCTAGAAATTTATATTTCAAGTTATATTTGGGACTTTAATTACCGGTGTAGATTTTTAACATGCTCTTGCAATATCTTGGATAGTTACAAAACTAGGCATGGAGATAAATTAGACAAGCCATGATATATTTAAACTGGTGTTATGTGCTTGCATGCGTGCGTGCGCTCTCATCCATTGTTAGTCACAAATTCAGCTCAAAAATATAGGCCAATATTTTAGCACTATGTATTTTATTCATGTTTGACTTAAAAAGGCACAACCTAGTGAAATGGACATATAGCTCGAGAAATATACTCACTTAGATAGGACGCAGCTTGGCGGTAGTAAGAACATAGAGAATAATGGATAATAAAGAAACAAAGGGGAGAAAGGAAACAAAGAAATAAATTATATTAATGTCCACAAATGACCAAAAGTAGGTCAATGGGACTCGAGAATACAACAATTAACAATAGAAAGTTCTAGGAAGAGAGAATCCAAGAAGCCAAAAAAAGGAATGAAAGGACCTAAGACAAAGTAAAGCAGTGTGCCACAAGCAAAGGTGGTAATGAAACCAATACAAATAGCAATGAAGGTCGAATAGGGGCCCCCAAAATCATGCGTTGATGAAGACTGAAAGGCCTCATTGAATAACTTTGTCTATGCCTGGAAGTGGAGGAGCCATTTGAGCCATCATTGATCACTGTATTACGATTTGATAGTGCTCATTGGGGAGTACCCATTGTTGGAGGGGCTAGGCTGGGAGATCTTAGGAGAAAGCAAAGCACTTCCTCTAGAATCTCCCCTAACATCCAAGGCTGATGTACCATCCGTAATAGAAAAGAAACTCGTAATATGATTCTTCTTCTATGGTCTGGGGGGGCGGTCGGTAAGTAGGAGATCCATGTTCCCAGAAAGGGGCAAAGCTATGCCGACGAGGAGGAACAGATCCAGGATGTTGAAGGAGAGTAGGTTGGGGGATCTGAGTAATCTGAGTAGTAATGGTGTGCTAAGAGAAGAGCCGCCCAACTGATTTATCAACTCTAATGTGTGAGTTACTAGTGTCCAAAGAGTGGTTAGTGCTGTCAATTGCCTAGATGGGTAGGAAGAAAGAGGTAATCAACATGGGGTCTCTAGAGCCTCTAGGTTTCCCCTGTAGGGATCAACATGGGGGCTCTAGGGCGTTTTTGAAACAGTGTACCAGCAAAGCAGCTAATTGCGAAGGTCTCAAAACTGAGTTCATCAAATATGGTGTGGATTCCCTTTTCTTTTCCCTTGCCACGCTCATTATTAAGGTAGTGTGTTCAGGTTTTCCTCAGTCATGGTCCCAACACATCATTCACCCCATTCATAAGTCCGGGGATCTCTATATCCTTGGAAACTAAAGACCATTATGATTGGACATACATTTGCTAAAATTTATGCCATGGTGTTGGACATGCAGTTGTCAAGAGTACTTGGAAAGGAATAATATCAGAGCTAGGGGGTATGCTGGCTTTAGGACGGACTACCCGACCATTGACCACATCTTTACACTCTAGAATCCCCCTAGAGAGAAGAAAACTTAGTGTGGATTTTTAACATATCTATGCTGGGATATTTTCTATGAGCAGCGAAAGTCCTTATATAAAAAATACACACACACACACATATATACATATGTCTCTGTGCTGTTTTTTAAAACATTTTAAGCAGAGAACGATTGATGATAAACAAACCCACGACTGCAACTTGGTCCTTGGAAGCAATAGTTCTAGTTCATAATGATGAACATAAATTTATATATCTCTGAGCTGCGATTAGAAATACGTTGAGCTAATTATGCTATAAATTCCAGCGCTCTTCCTGTTAGTTCCCCTGTGTTAGTTTTGGGTCATAGAGGAAGGAACGAGAGCCATAGGATCAAAAGAGATCCACTGCTGTCTCTGATTATTTAATTCCATGGGCTTCTCTCAAGTCTCCAAGTGAGAGAGTGTGCAACAGTCACTCAATACCTTCACATGATTTTAATAAATATTTTTATTGATTTCTTTGCTTCGGTCGCTGAATTTTTACCTCTATTTATTACCTAAAACACACGGAGTCTCAGAGTGAGTGAGAGCTGCTTGATGGGCAGCCCATCAATGGCCCTCGCTCAATCTTTCCAAAGGTTTCTAGTAAATATTTAATTAATTATTGTTTTTGTTTGGTCGCTGTGATTGGAATGAGAAGAATGGGGGAACATTCCACACAACTACAAACCCAGCTGATTGTTTATCTTGCTGATCACCCTAAGAATTTAACGCTAATAATAATAAATGTAAACTCAGCATGGACTGCTGGGCATGGGTTTTACTGCTTGTGGAGTGCTAAGCTGTGGAGGTGCCATTATTATGAGCGCAACCATGTTTAGGCCATTGGGGTTGCCCGTTAGGGTAGGGTGCAGCCTCTGATGCAGGCACATAGTCTGTCTATAAAGGGCGCCATCGGCTACCTGTATAAGACGCATAGCTTATAATTGCTATGTGTTTAGTAAAACAATTTTAGGGTCCAAGCCTCTGAAATTGTGAGAGGTTCTTAGCCAATTTATCTTAATTTTATTTTAATATATCAGTGCTGTATATAGGTATTGGTTTTAGAAAATGCATGGTCTGGAGGCTGCGAACTTGCAAAAGTAACAAAATATTATTTAAAATATATGTAATGTTTGGAATCTTGGATGAATGTATAGGCCGGAAAGGGATTATAGTAATATAGTTTTGGGAAAAAAATATTTCATAGAAGGGCCATGATATTCATTAAGAACTCAGATCAATTTGCTTGTAAATGTAAATGTTGAAAGTTTAAATTAATTAATAATCGAATAAGAGGAATTGATGTAACTTCTATGTTGGGGTTATAGTGACAGTCATGTGCTGTATTTGAGACTCTGGTAAGGGTAAGAAGGATAATGGAAATGACTTGTTGTCTAGTGTTTTGGCACAGATACAATAAGAAGTTAAAAACTCTCCTGTTTTAACTCAAATTACATAATCTAAACGTGTACAAGCTACCTATACCTGTATGAGCCTTGGAAATATTTATAAACATAAAATAAATTTATTTTAAGTTGTGAATGTTTGAAAAGGAAGTGAAAGGGAAAGAGAAAATGAATTGTATTCTTTTGTAAATCTTATATGGAGACACAATAGTTGATAGTGGATGTTACAACCCAAAGGAGCGCAAATATTTCATTGCATAATTGAATTGATCACGACAAAAGTGATTGTGATCCAAATCTACAACAAACAATGCAAAAATTTAAATGATTTATTAAACTTATATTTTTGAATAAAATTTGTTAAGACAGAATTAAAGCTAACACACCAACGAGGCTTTTGAACCATTCATGTAAATAATGTTAGTCCAAATACACAAATAGTGCATAACTTCTAATTAAACAGAGAAATGAAAGAATGTAACATAACATTATTATATTGGAAACTCAAATCAAGGCCACACCAGATCTAGACATACCCATTGCAAAGAATAACTTCTTGTACACCGGCATATTAGTATTTTTTATGGGTTCCAACATCCACTTAACTACACAATTTAGTAGCTGACATTGTTATGTGATTAGTGATTGTATTGTTCACTTTAAGTAGTTTTGCAATGACTATCGTTAGTATGTTTTGTTGTTGATGGTTATGTTTAGCCAATAAATGTTGGGTCTTGTCATAGAAATTGAATGTTGTCATTGGGGAAAGGGTGCTGAGTACAAGGTCCTCCCTGTACCAAACAGTTTGTATTAAGCACTGCCCATGAATAAAGCAATGATTACTTTCATATTCTCTATGCTGTAATGTGGTATGCATTTACTTTTCTGTAATTTATATCTACTGATTGTTAGTTTTCTTGTAAACATTTTGGTGTTAGGTAAAGTTAAAGCTGGTTCAAAGTGACATGTCCATTGACAATACTTATTGTCCAGGAGGCATTACAATATCGTATAAGATATTTGTGCCAAGCATGTTAAAAACCTCATAACGCATAAATATAATAATTCAATATATTAAATCAAACAAACCCTTGAGATAGGCAAACATTGTACAATGCTTCTTATTGGAAGGAACTGCTCCACATAATATCTTTATGTTTAGATACCAGCACATACAATACATTTTACTTCCCTCACATGTGTAGGGGGCATGTTTGTATAGATACATGACCTACCTACTTACAATGAATGCCCACAACTAACTCATTTACCACTTGACTAGATACAATGAATCTATTAGTAGCTTCTAAAGTAAGCCACTTATCATTATTAATTACTTTCATTTTAATTAGCTAGTAGGATGATGTACAAAACATATGTACACTAAGTTTTTTTTAATATTCCTAATACACCATAAGATCATATTTCTAGGTATTGTAGGTACATAACATTCCCTTTCCCATAACATGTTTTGTCCTTGAAACAAGAAAAGAAGCCAAAAAATAAAACTATTATAAGTCGGTACAAATATGAGCCATGTCCTATCATCCAATCATCCATATGTGATCTTCCTAGAGGATTTTCCTTGGTGGTACCGATATCCAAACCTTGTTCCATATCCACTCTAATTCCATTCACCTCTATGGTAATTCATCCTTTGCTACCATTGCCTCTTTGATGCCATTGATTCTGGTAGTTTCTCCTTTGATTCCATGTAGATCCATAGGGATTGCGATTATGACGCTCCCTGTCATGCCTCCATATTTGTTGCCTCTCGTGATGATGTAGGTGTCTATAAGTCTCAACCCTAGTATCCTTTTTGGATACTTTGACCTTGTCAACCTTTTCTTCTTCTGGACATTCTTCTTTAGATTCATGGACTTTATCTATCTACCCTGACTCCAATGATGACAGTGAACCTGGATTGGTGTGAGCCTCGACGAAATATATGATCTAGATGATGAAGGAACCCAAGGGAGACACTAATAACAAAGGAAAGGATCTTTGGCTTACCGACTGTAATGTAGGTCACACCAAGGTGAATTGCCCAAAGAAAATGTTTTCTAAGATTTGCCAAGATATACGACATGCAATCAAGGCATATAGTTTGTGAAACAAGAGTGACGGAGTATTTTTCACACAAATAAATCGACACCACCCTCCATGCTGCCAAGAAATTACAAATGTTAGAATAATAGTGTTGGTGGGAGTTGGATTCAGTACGACTCTCAAAGACGACCAATTGTACAACATCGGGAGTGTAATGAGTGGGCCATTTTGCAAGAGATTTCCCTAATTGAAATAACACTAGACCTCTCTATAGACGGTGTGGGCCTGGGTACCATAATGACAAAAAATGTCCAAAGCAAGTGAACGTCAATATGATTAATGTAGTTGAGGGCAAGGAGGTTTTGGCAATTTACATAGCACAAGTGACCCATGTACAAAGAAGGATGATTGATGCAAGGGTGGAAGTTGGGATGGAAATGGTCGAAGAACGATGCTAGTTGTTGAACATGCAAGTACAATGACGAGCAGGGTTGAGTCCAACAAAGCTATTGCAAGACAAGTGTTGCAGCCCAGAGTACCTATGAAGATAGCTGACTTATTGCAAAGCATTTAAGATCTCAAGAATGCTATAATTTCCATTATACAAGACATTGACTTGGACATGGAGTATACAATGGCATACCTAGTGTCAAATGGTGTAGTGTCAAGTGATGGGGTGAGCAAAAAGCAGAAGAATCAATCGACAATCAAGCCCCCATAGGTGACCAAGTGATTGAGCCTATGCTCTTGACGTTGAATCTAGCATGACTACCAGAAATTGCATATATGGAAATTATGGGCATGAATTTGACAAACTCTATTGTCAACGATGGTTTTGGTGTGAATGTTCTTCTAGAGGAAGCTTGGAAGAGTCTTGGGAAGCCAACCTATGTGGCCTTTGACATTCCAATTGGTAGGAGTAGATCAACATGGCATTAAGGTATCAGGTGTCTTGATGGGACAAAAGATATTTATTAGCACTTAACCCTTTTTGTTGAACTTTATAGTCATTTCATTGAAAAAGAAGGTATGTGATATACTACCGGGTTGGGGCTGGTTGATAGCAGCCAAAGCTGACCATAATTGGAAAAATAATCTTATCTCCATTGGAAACAAAGGCCGAAAGTATGTCATAAATTTTAAAAATCAGGGAGTCAATGAGGAGGCAACCTCATCAGACTCATTGGATTCACACTTCGACGAAGAACATTTGGTGGATGGGAACTGAGGTATGATGGAGTCGAATGACAAATGGGCGTTAGCCAATCAAACCCTCCACAATCACACTACGAGCAAAAACCCTATGGACGACAAATGGCAGAGTACCATCAACACATGAACCAAATGCCCCAAAAAGATTGTACAGCCAAGATGGGGCAATAAGACTGTAAAACCAATAGGGAGCAGCAAAACCGCATGGATAGCAAAGTAGCAACAACATTGGACAACCAGTAAGGAAGAACACCGTATAACTACCCAAAACACCATACAGCCACAAAGAAACTTTGGCACAGCTGTACGGTCACCTATCACTATTGAACAATCTTCCACGACCACCACCATCATTATATGCCGAAAGGACCTAGCGCTCACCTACTGGATGCCAACCCACTTGGCACCCACACCGACCGTATGCCGAACCATGTGGGGCCCACCCACTTGATTCCCACCAACATGGCACCGACAATTGCTGTACACCCACACACAACCACCTTACGGCCACCTCCAGTCATTGTACAATCCCCTGAAAGGACAATACATCCAACTTTTGGTTGCCAATTCCTTGGATATGCACTTGGATATGGTTGGAATTTTGTCTCTCTCTTCAGTCTTATTTCCTCATGTTGTACATGGGTTCTGTCGGAAAGGACTCCAACTTGTTTTAAGGTGGGGATAATGTAGACCATCACATTAGTATTGTCATGGGTTTCAATGTCTACTTAATTACATAATTTAGTATCCGACATGTGATTTGTGATTGTATTGTTTGCTTTAGGCAGTTTTATAATGGCCCTTGTAAATATGTTCAATTATGTTTAACCAACAACAGTTGGGTCTTCTTGTCATATAAATAAAATGAGGTATGTCGGGGAAAGGGTCCTGAGTACATGTTCTCCCTATATCAAACAACTTGTATTGAGTACTACTTATGAATAATGCAGTGATCACTCTCATATTCTCTATGTTGTAATGTGGCATGTTTATAATATTTTGTAATTGACATTTGTTGGTAGTGTATTTTTCTTGTAAACATTCCTTGTATTAAAATCCGCGTTGTCTTGATGCCTCCTTACAAAATATTTTACAAAATTATGTCTATATAGTAAAACGTTGCAAGTTTATTTTATAGCTCATAGAACTTTTGATGCCTTCCCTCCAAAGGGGGAAGATGAAACGATCAATTGCAAGAGACTGTTTAGATTCCACATAACAAACAAAAGTGCTTTGTTTCAATTTTTCAAAGCCTCGGAGAGAAGTATGTGTTACATACCAAAGGCTACTGAAATAGCAATGCCAATGTAGGAAGTGGTTTCTGCCACCCATGACCAGACTAGCAAGCATTGTGATCCTCCTATCAGACTCCACCATGCTTGAAGTGCATTCAGTGTACTAACTCCTTCACAATGGCGGCCTTGGAGCCAATTTGATGTGCCCCTCCACCAGCAGTGTTAGCCTTGAAGCCAATCGGATGGCCCTTAAAAGAAACCTGATATATCATCGTTTTATTCTATTTAATGGATTACTGGAACAAATTGGGGAGCCACAGGAACACAACTCGCCAAAGCAGCCTGATCTAAGCCATCTTTTGCATACACTTGGATAAATTCAAGAGCAGAGGTTGGAGGAGCATGCAGACCTAGAACACCCCTTGCATACGCTTGGAGCTTCTTCATGCCTTAAGTCAGCCAAACATTTTTTCCATACCACTGATTCGAGGAATATAAGTGATCTAGGACTGGGGTTCTCTCCCGGGGCTAGGGAAAAAGCTGGATACATATTCTTCCTTTTTTTCAAGGCTTCCTTTTTATTTCAACTGGATACATTCTATATCTGAATGGTATATTATCCTAAGTGAAGGGTTTTTCCCATTTAATCCCTCATGTGTCAAGAATAAGATGATCTGATAGAGGCTGGTCAAGGTTTAGATTGACACATATTTTGGCATAGTTGAGCACTCCTGGGTTATTTGTGAAGTCAAAAGTTGTGATGTATTCTGCGATAAAATTTCCTTCTTTTGCAGAAGATTTTTTTGCTAGTATCCGCTTGGTAGAAGGGGAAGATGATCCCAAACAGGGATGGTTTTTGGAATATTTTATGTTGGGTTGAAGGCAGGTGTCTAGTGCTTCATGACGAGCCCATGTTTCGTCATAAACTATGGCCCTCTCTGGAAGGCTTGGTCCCTTTCTTGTCTGGAGGAGAAAATAGCCATGAGGTATCCTTTGGGCATCATTAGTACTTCTACTGATCCTGTGAGCCACTGGTTTTTAGCAACCTAGAGTTTGAGAATTTTTGGTCCTGGGAAGGAACCCATGAACCTGCAGTTTTAAGATTTTTTTTTCTTTGAGAGCCCATGGTGTTCCAATTCTTCAACTGAGAAGGCAACTTTTGGGGGCGTTTCCAACTTGAGATAACAGCTATTTTCCCTTCTTTTTTGTGGGGAAGTTTGGCCTGGTGATGGTTTTTTGTGCATGAATTTGTAGGAATTTCTGTATATCCTCTTTGCAGATCTACTCTTGATCCTTTTACATAGCTGATTTGAAGTTTGGATGAGAACATGGGGAGGGTGATGGATGGGAGGAGGCCATGGCCTTCCCTTGGGGGAAGCCTTAAATCAGTTAGCCCTTGGGTTGGATGGGGGAAAGCTTACTGGTTCTGAAAATTGAGTTTTGAGGGAAGATTAGAGAAGAGGGCATTTGAGAGACGGTGGTAGGTGGGAGTTCTTCTCAGCTTTGGTGACCTAGTGTTGTATTCATCACAAAGATACTTTCATCACTCTTATGTAGTATGTAATATTTGAGAAATTAAAGAAATAAGCTTGGTTGAATTTAGAGAAAGTTTTGAATAAGATACTTATGGGATAACGTAAGAAGGGTACCTTCTGGATAATTGATATTGATCATCATCCCTATATTTATATGTATTATAAATTTATAGTGATATTAAATGTCAAAAGACCAGTGTCGGCCTAACAAAAATATGGCGATGATGACTTTCAATGTGCTTCAAACCTATTGGCTTCCCATAGTGGTTTAATAAGCTTAAAGGAGTAGGAATGAACCTATATCCTATTTATTGCCTATGGGGAGCCTAATTGGAATTACATCTTAAGTACTTTTTGAATGTTGAACATTGAACCTTGCATAGGCACAACAAACATGATGTCCTTAATGTTGTTTTCTGGAGTTGCCAAGGTAACCCAATAGTCGTTTATTGGCCAATAGAATCATCAGACTTAGTAGTTAAGTTGTAAGAGTATTGTGTGTGCTGAATTAAGGGACACATGAATCATTGTCAAAGAATCATGCGAGGTGTATGGTGCATGTGTCACAATTGTGATATTAATAGTGCGTTTTTAAAAGAAATTATTTTGTATTTTCCCAACTAGGAAATATAATATTTCTAATAAGTAGCATGGTTTGTATGCTACATTGCCATCATATGGAATAGTCTAAATTGGAAGATTGCCATCATTTAACCAACCCTAAGGTCAGAGATTATGTAGAATATGTCCAGTCTTTCCCATATTTCTCTCTCTTACTTTGCTATTAAACCTGGGTGAACCAACCCTGAACAGCATAGGATCCTGTCCCTTGAAGGGTCATGGCTCAGGTTTTAAATTCTTCAGCTGGGAAAGGTGCTGGTTGAAATCAACTAGTATTTTCTTTCTGCTTGACTATATTGAAATCATGCACTCACACATCCATCTGCCTAGAGGGATATTATGACTCACCCTGTTCCATAGCCGAATTCCACCTTTAACATCATTTGGATCATATATAGCACATGGATTAAGAATGTATCCCATAATCACGTATGTCCAGATTCTTCTCTTGTTTGTAACAGACTGCCCATCAACCAATCAGCAAACCCCAATGGCAGCCCTACTTTTCCTTCTTCATCTGAAGATCAAAGGAAGGATCTTGCTTCCTTTGTCGATACTAAACTCTGTAAGACTTTTATTCTTGTCAACCTCTTCAAGAAAGATGAGGTCAGGTTTCTCCCATATAATTATGCCGGAGGCAATTCTCTATGAAAATACCTCTGGTATTTTTTTCATTCGTATGCCTGTTCAATTTGTGCCACGTTTTTAAGAAACGAACGGCTGTGCACTCATGTAAGGGTCATGGTCAATTGAAAGTTGAAACTACGGACATGGTCTTGATGCTGGATGATAGCCTCTTTTATAGCTTATTTGGATTTTTATTAATTTATCTACCTGCAATCATCCACTAATACAATAAAGCGGTCATGCATTCCCAGATAATTCTCTATTGTCATAATACAAAAACTTTACCCGTATTAAGTCAAATATTTAAGTTGGGAAAACACCCCCCATTCCTAATAATGGATAGCATAAAGATGGTGTCTTAAATATTCAATACCTAGGAAAACGATGGCTTTCTATTAGTGCCTATGAAGTTATGGGGTCAGCTTAATATAAAAGACAAGGTACAAGTGGACAAAACATGGGATGTGTCAGAGGATTTTTTTTGTTTACCCACATCTTGAACTTGTTAATTACAGGAAAAAAAAAAAGAAAAAGTAACTCCCACTACTCTGTGAATTCCAAGGTAACAAAAACAAGATCCCTTCCTCATTTTTTGGTGCGCATTGTGGGTGTAAAACTGCTGCATGGCGTCTCTTTGACATGCCATTATCAACTGACATGTAATTCGAGCTTTCTTATTTGAGTTATATAAGACTGCATTTATCATACTAATTGTTTCAATATTAGGAAGATCAGTATCATCTAGAAGGTGACGGAACCAATCTGACCGACATATAGGAAGGAAGATGAGGTATTTTATAATCGTAAAGTGCACTTGCAACACATAATCAGCAGCTCAACAAGTTCGGTAGGGAAGATTGTTATCATTTTTCTGTAAACTTTCAAGTTTTTAAAACTTTTTTGTTTGCGTCTTGCATTCCAAAAATACATTTTGTTATCTTGTAATGACAAAATCACATGTTATTTTTACATTATTGCTTATTTTTAATATATATTGTTTTAAATTTCTTAATTTAATTGCAAGATATATTGGAATTTTGTAGTGAAAGAATTAAATATTAATTTATGATTGAGGGTTTAAATATTATACTTTTTTAGACTTAGTGTAAAGGAATGATAGATAGCTAGATAGAGATTTTAATAACCTCCATGAGACAAAAACAGTCTATTAAATCCCAAGAGCTAAAAGGATAGCTGAAGGAGTGAGAAACTGCCGATAAAGAGAAGATTTGTACACTTGGACCCTAGTTCGAATCTCTGCTATTGTTCTGTGTCTGAAGGTTCATTTTTTCGCTGTGAATTTGGATCAGAAGTTACCCGCCTTTTTCAATGTTTTCTTCTTCGAATATGGTAGACATAGACTCTCTTGATATGTCATACAAATGTCTGGAGGTTTTACTGACCTGTATTTCACATATACAAAAGAAATTCCCATCCCTCCAATTCCATTGCTTCCGGTGTACTTTGCACCCTAGGGGCAATCACTATTCATGTCTCACATTGAATTAATCAGAGGGGAGATAGACAGGACCCTTGCATTCCATGACAAAATATTAAACTACATTAAGAGGAAATGATCTCCTAGTGTCTCGAGGGACACAACCCCTAAACCAGCTACAGTCTTTAGAGACTGGCCATAGGCCATTTGGCATTCTCAATGCTGGGCTGATACTTATACTATGGGCACTGTTTGAAATATGAATCTGATAAGGGCTAGGTGGTAGCTGAAATTGTGAAAGCATAGGCCTCTCCTGCAGGAGAGTTGGGGGAAGAAGGCTTTGGTTCAAGGCGGGAGGATTGACATTTGTTAGATGGTTTACTCTCCTTGGCTGGAGACTGAGTATTTGGGATTCTTATGTCTATTTTTCTATCTGTCCTCCTGCATGGAGGTACCAGGGGAGGAGAATAGACTATATCATTTGTGAAGCGATGGTTGATCCTATGAATATTTGATATCTTATTGATTGAGAGGGTCACTAGTTGCTGGTTACATGTTTTGAATTAAATGAAATTTAGAATATTAGATATGCACCTGAAACCTTTAATCTTTGAACCAATTTAGAGAGGTTTCACTATGCCTGAAGGCTTTGGAATTGATATTTCATTCCAAAATATCCACGACTTAATGTTGCCAAGTTTGGTTGATCCATGTTATGCAATTATCCAATTGAAATTACTGCATGAATCGAAAGAAAGTGAGAACACTTTCATTTCAAAAAGTTGATGCAATCAAATACGTGGGGTGCTTCTCTTATGGTGCTCTATGTCAGTGGACGTAATTATGAGTGGCCACTACATACGGCTATTCTCAAGTATATTATACGCCTTTTCTCTCTAGCTCTATACTCTTTTGTTGGTGTCCTGTTGAGTTTTGTTATTTTATAATTTTTTTCATTCTCCGACAAATGCTTGTGCCAATTACAAAGTCTCATGGCCTTCTTACTAAGAACTATTGTTTTCATTTACAGTGAACTGTCACTTAGCTGGAATATGGAAACATTTCTAGAAAGCATGAGATTCAGTGCAGACTATAAAATTAGCTTTTATGTAGGACATTTAACAATTCACAGACATTCCTCTACTTGGTGAGATGTAGACAATTGGTTCCAGATAAACGGTTCCTCAGTTGCAATGCATATTTTTATTTGTGATTAGGCTTGTAGAATTTCTAATAACTTTTCTCTGTTGAAGTTAATATGTTTTGTTTCATGCACATTCATGTGAACATGTGATTTACGTCTCTGTTAATTCATTACCACTTTACTCCTTCTTGGATGGATTGTAAGCATTATATAGCATCCTTTCCAACAAGATAAAATTCATGGTTCTTTGAATGTATCACAGAGAATGAGCATGTCACATGCGGCATCAATGGGCTGGCATGGGGCACCTACAGGTTCTATCACTCCTGTTGTGAAGAAAGTTCTCCGGCTAGATGTTCCTGTTGACAAATTCCCCCATGTATGTGAATTGATATATAAATTCTATCTAAAAATTGTTTGTATGCTAATTATTTTTTTTCCATTTTTCATAACATTTTTGGCTTATCAATGGCTTCAGTTCAATTTTGTTGGTCGACTCCTCGGACCCAGAGGAAACTCACTGAAACGAATTGAAAGCACAACTGATTGTCGGGTCTTTATCAGAGGGAGAGGCTCAGTCAAAGATTCTGCAAAGGTAGCATGTTATAATACACGTGTACATATTCATTAGCTGATTTTATGTACTGGAAAAGAATATAATATATTAATGGGCAGAAGTATGGTGGTTTGAGATTTTAGTCTTTTATTATTTCATTTGTCTTAGATATGTTATCCATGCAAGATTGCAATCATTTACAATGCCTTGCTTCTATTTTGCTTTAGATAATTGTGTTTAGCGTGCAAGAAATGCATTGATGATTTGATTAAACGCATATCCATTCCAACTGAAAGGAATAGTTGCAACCTTTGAGCAAAGAACTGTAACAGGGTGCAATAACAAAAACCTTTTGCCGAACCAAAGCATAGCAATAGAGGTTGGAGCTAAGTGCAACTGAGTTTAAGCCATGCACCACTCGCTTGCCTGGGACTCTTTCCAAGGCCATATTTGTCTAATTTCTAAATATTACAAAAAGAGACAAGTTCAATTCAAAATAAGAGAACACATCCGTGGGACACTTGAACTCTCTTTCAAGTCTTCTCCTTGGATGCCTTTTGTGTAATGTCTATTGCCTTCAAAGAGGAGTATCTATTCATTTTTCTGATTGATTATATTGCATTGTCTGTTGTTGCCCCTTGATTAACCAACATAATGCTTTAAAAGAGAGCATAGTGGCAATCGTGGAAGCACCACATACATAGTATTAGAAACGTTTTTATAGGAAGAGGGATCTATGACATTACAACAGTTATTGAAATGGAGAATGGTAGTTTTGAAGGTATATATGTAAAATCTATATAAAATTTATGTAGCTGTGTTTCAGTTTCAAAGGGCTGATCCATATGCCTACTTTTCTGCTTTTCCAGTATTTCCTTTTTTTTTTAATTTTTACTCTTGGTTGAGGACGTGTAGATTATTTCGCTTTGTCCTAGAGTTCAAAGATATGCCATCAAGGGCAAAAATGTTTTATGTGTATGCTTTTTTAAGGTCTATATATCTATGGAATGGTCAAACAACTTTTCTGAAGCCTAAATAATGGAGGTTTGGCAGCTGTATGCTCCCATATTTCCGTGTCTGGTCATGCCTACAGTCTAGGTTTCCCGTAGCAAACAAGTACTAAAGCGTTTGATCAAATGTTATACCGTGCAAAACATTATTTTAGCAGTTGGGGTCAATGGTGGCATGTTTAAGGCTGTATCAGGAGAGGACATGAAGTAAAGGTAAGTCATGACCATAAATTCCTGGTTATTTAATATCTGTTTTAAGCTTCTGCCTGTAAGTATGAATGATTGTAGAACAGAGTAAAAGGGAGCAACATATTATTCACAGGGAGACAGTGGAAAAAATGATTTTAGTGATTTTATGAAACTTCACTTATTGAACGTCATTGGTGTCATATAACCATAAATTTTGGCTATATCATGTGTTAAAGTTACTGTTGAATGACAACTGGAGTTGCTGCATTTATAGATTTGATCAGTCATCTGAATCACCAATTTTATATTGGAATTTAAAGAGAAAATAATAGACAATTGCTGAAGTCAATAGGCCAGTGGAAAATGTAACTTACCTGGCTCTGCTTTCAAGCAATTAAAATTTTCTTCTAACTTAAATCTTTAAACTACAAATTTTTAAAGAAAGCAACTTGTCATGATGTTTAGTAATAGAACTAAATCTATTTGGTTGCAAATAAAAACGTTGATCTGATCATATTTTCAGGCTTTCAGCAATACAGGAAAATGGCTAACAGCTTCATCTTAAATTGTATGGATATCCTCTCTGCGGGTGGTTTGTAGTCTAAAAACCCAGCCATAACCTTTGCACAAAACTCTTCCTATATGCTTACACACTAGGCTCTGATACCATATTGAGTTGAATGCATACACATAAAGTATAGGGGTAGATGTTCTTTCTCAAAAGATTTGCTATGACCAACTTCCTCTGCCATTCTATGTTACTTTTTGTAATCAAATCGTTAATATTATGTTTCATTAAATATGAAGTTTTACATTAATATTTGTCTAAATGTCAGTGATGACTAAATTCATCTACTCTCTAAGTTATTGATTATAATTAAATCGTCAATAAAGTATGTTTAACATGAGGTCAAGTGTTGACAGTGCTAGGGCTAACACATTATAACTGTTAAAATGTTTATATTCTAACAATGGTAGGTTATTGTTGCATATAAAGAATAACCTATCAGTAATTTTTATCAAAACTTTTATAAAGAATAGCTTACAAGTAATTTTTATCGTCACAAAATGTACTTGTTTCTCTCTCAAATTTTGTCTAATTTTAATATTTATGATACTATTTAATATTTTGCACTGATGACCTTTTTTATTATAAAATTTTGTGCTCACCGATTTCCAAGCTGCACTTAAACCCAGTGGCCTGGTTTAATATATATTCATTTATTTCTTGAAGTGAATGTATTTAGCATGTTTTGAATATGCCTTGCATGTTTTTTGGCTCATTTTTAATAACTGAACCATGACCTTGTTTACTGTTGAAAGTGGAAAATAGTTCCCAGTTACGATTGAAGTGGTTTCACCTTTCCCAATTCATGTAAGAGGAAATAAATGAAGTAGGGCATGCGTGTCAATAGCCTTGGGGATGAGCATTTTAAGTTAGGGATGCTAATGTCTAAGTTCATTACCCACTTTGGGATAATATAAATGTATGTGTTGATGGAAGTTGGAATAACGGACTGAGTAGAGATATATGGAGCATTCTCCTTAATGTCAGGAATTCTAATTTTGCTTCTTATGTAGAGCAAGTTGTTTCTTGGCATAAGTTATCAGTACTTAAGTATAGATTATTCAGGTTTGCATTTCATCTCTTTATGTCGGTTAAAAATAATTTTTGGCAGGTTAAATTTCTCATATTGCTAGTGTTCTATCTATTTTTTTAATTTAATGCCATAAGAGGTCAAAGAATCCAATTTCAACAAACAGAACTTTGCACCACTAAGTTTCTTGTTCTGGTTTTACATTTGTCTATTTTAGGCATGTCCTATGATCTTCCACGTGCGTTCTCAGTTATCAGAAGACAACGTGCTAGACAGATATTGTTTTAAATAGCTGATTAATAAGTTATATGAATGTTGTACCATCTGTGATTCCATGTAGAATTAGTATAGAATATATTCTTACATTTGAAAGGATACTGGGATACTTGTTTCTTTTTTGGGAATTTTAGGGAATGGTTTTGCCGGAATTTTTCTATCTACCGCACTGTTTCCAATCTTGTCAATTTACAATATCTTCTGTATTTGATCTACTGAACTTGTCTTCTTACTACTGCTACTGATTAACCCTTATTTGGCAGGAGGAAAAACTGAGGGATAAGCCAGGTTATGAGCATTTGAATGAATCTCTGCATGTCTTGGTCGAGGCTGAATTGCCTGCTAACATCATTGATTCTCGTCTGAAACAAGCTCTTGAAATTTTAGAAGAAATGTTGAAACCTGTGGTAATGATATTGCTCATCTTTCTTGTGTGTTATTTATCATCTTGATAATGGCATATTTTTTTGGGGCTAAATCACGCTCTTAAATTTGTCACAAACCATGGGATTAGTGTTTGAATATATTTCTCAACCTGCGTACTGATTGATATTTCAGGATGAGTCTCAGGATTATTTCAAAAAGCAACAGCTACGAGAATTGGCCTTATTGAATGGCACTTTAAGAGAGGATAGTCCTCACATGAGTGGGAGTGTATCTCCTTTTAACAGCTCTAGCATGAAGCGAGCAAAGACTGGGCGCTAGTGGTCAAGAATGCATCATGTTCGATGAGCACATTCTACTGTTTTGGGAAAAGCATTTCGCATGATTTGCTGAGGTGGTGCTTGTAGTTTATGAAGATGACAATTGATGAACTTCAACGACATGCATGTGGAGAAGGTGCAAACTCACTATTTGATGTGGTAATGGGTGTAGCTTCTGTGATACACTGAAATGTACTGGCCGTTGAATTAAAAATATATTACAAGACTTCCAACTGCAGGATATACAATTGAAAAGCTTTTGTAGAGAGTGGGACTTTACTAGAAATAGATAAACTCTCTTCTAGAGCTAAATCTAGGTTTGGAGGCTTGTTCCATTATACTGTGCGATTATTTGGTCTATTATTAGTAGCTACTAACTATTTATTATTTCTTATTCATTACATTCTTGAGCTTTGTATGGAGCTTGAAGTGTCAAATTCTGTATTGGCAAGAGTTGGCCCCTGTTTCTGATGCTCTCTTTAAAATATGTAATTGGACTACATTTTAATAAAGGTTCTTTTATTTAATTAACAATTATATAACTTCAGAAGTTGCATACTATCTTGAGATTTGGGGACGTACATTGGGTAAGATGAGAGTATATTTTGTTAATAATGCTACATTGAAAATCACCTCTACAATACACAAAATTAATAAAAATTATGTCCCATTCAAGATTTAAGGTCTGATAGAAGTTTATAAATTGTAATAAAAATATGATTCTTCCCATAATGTTGAGGTTATTAATATATTAGGGCATAAAGCTAAGATCCTTTCCTATTCAAAAAATACAAGTAAATGTCCCAAGCCCCTTATTGTAGTTCATGTGGCGGCATTTCTATAAAATATTTTGTTGAACAGTTTGCCTACCTTATGTAAGTTGTGGCATATTTTGCATTAGAGTGTTTGCAATTACAACACATGGCAAATATTGCATTCTTTTACTGCTCCCATATGTTGCATCGTGCAATCATTGTAGTCAATGTGACCATATTTTGTTGAGAAATCTTGTCAAATAGTTCCCATATCATGTGTATGCTCCCACATTTTGCTATGACATTTTACATAAGGTGTATGCAACTACACAATATGAATGATATATGTTTATACTATGCTTTGATAGATGTCCATACCCTTATGTAATAAACTTTCAATTGTTAGACAAACTAATGTAATGATTACATGATATTATAATGCTACTAAACTCTTTGAATGAATTATGGACTGTAACAATTATTTGTAAAATTTACGGTCATGAACAACTATTATTTCATTTAAATTGTAAATATTTTTAAAGTGTAGATGTTATTGATTTAGTGTATTGTTTTTTGCAGGTTGAAGACATAAGGAGGGACCTTGGTAGTTTGACTCCAAAAAATCTTTCCCAACATAACGATATTCATAGAATTGAGCCAATTACATAGTTTGAAGATTGAGGGATTTTATTTAAAATATCAGTACTTGTAAGGCTTTGTGTTGACACCTTGCTCTTTTCTATGTTATGGTATTAGGGATATGAAGGCTCGTCGCCGGTTGGGGTCAGTATGTGCTACCATGGTTGGGTGCGAGGGTTCATTACCTTCTGTCTCGGTAAAAGTTTCATAGATGCTCAGGCACATGCTTGTAAGATAACCTTATATTCCTTGAGCAATTCATGGATTGCAATTATTGATGGATATGTACAAAATTATTGTTTTGGTTAAGGTTTTATGTGTTTCAGGGCATCCTTATTATAACTAACTTGAGATGATAAAGTATTTATTTTCATATACAACCATTATTATTTCATTTGAGTTTTAAATCATTTTGAATTGCAATTGTTGTTGACGTTCGTTATTTTAGAGGTTGTAGACAAAGGGTTGCATCCCTGATAAGATAAATGCCCAAAAATTATACCACCATAAGAGTGTTCAAAGGATTATGTAGAACATATATTGTTATACGAAGATTGAGACCTTTAATTTATGATATCAATATTTATCAGGGTTTATGTTGACACCATGCTCTTTTATTTACTATGATATTGTGGATACAAAGTTAGCCGATGATTGGAGTTGGTATGAGCCACCCTAGGTGGGTGCATGGGTTTGTTCCCCTCTGTCTTGATAGGAATTTAATGGGTGCATGGGTCCTTTCCCCTATGTTTTGATAAATTTTTAATGGACGCTAAAAAAAAAATCTTACAAGATGCCTTCAAACTCTTTGAGCGAATCATGAATTGCAATATTTGTGGGATTTGCACAAAATTACTATTTTGGTTAAGATTTTATGTGTTGCAAGCATCTTTGCTTTACATATCTTGAGATGATAAACCATTTATTTTTAAGCTTTAATTTTAAGTGCGACCATTATTATTTCATTTTAGTTTTAAATCATATTAAATTGTTGATGTTATGTGTCGTTTTGTAGGGCAAATAAAATGGGCACAAACTTGGTAGGCTAACCATGGACAATCTATACCACCATTGCATCGTCCAGATGATTGTGACAAATTCATATTGATAGTATGAATATTGAGGCATTTTACTTCTATTATATATATATATATATATATTTGTGAGATTTTTACTGGTGTATGTTTTAGGCAATATCTAAATGATCTCCATGAGTGCTCCTTACCCAAATGACATTTTCCCTCTTATAATAACCACAAGGAAAGGGGACCCACTTTAACACATCCACCATAAGCATTTGTAAGTAGAGGGGAATATAATTCTCCACTTTGGTCTTCCCACCCTTTAGCATCTTTCCTGACAAAGATTTTGGTGAATGTAGTGTCTAAAAATCACCCTTGTCTCACAATTATTGCCAAGGTCGGAGAAGAGTGATTTATTAGGCACTACAATCACCAAAAGCTTTGTCAATGAAAAAAGATGCTAGATAGCGAGAAGCCCAAAGTGGTGAATTTACATTCACCAACCCTCCCCCACTAACAAATGCTTATAGTGGTTGTGCTAAAATGGGTTCCCTTGCCATGTGGTTATTATCGAAAATACACGAGGAAAAATGTCATTTGAGTAATGAATACTCAAGGATGTCATTTGGGTAATGATTAAAACATACACAGGGAAAAATTAATATCTAATTAAAATTGTTTGAACGTGAAATACGAGTGATTTATTAGGCACTATATTCACTGAAAGCTTTACAAATAAGGAAAGAGAGGGAAAAGAGGCTAGAGGGTGAGAAATCCGGAGTGACGAATTTACATTTACCATCCCCCCTAAAAAACGTTTACAGTCATTGTGTGCTAAAGTGGGTCCCATTACCTTATGGTTATTACCAAAAAAACATAAGGAAAAATATCAGTGTGATAATGATTACTCATGGAAGTAAAAAATCCCTTTACGTTAAATTACGATAAATTATGCCCAATGTATGCCTTTACGTTACAAGCTTTTGCAAGGCACTTGTGCTAATAAAACACCCTTTACCTACAATAAGTAAATATAAATAGGTGTGTATAGACCATATGGTTCTTATGATTAATAAGCTCCTTACAAATACAGTAAGTATAGCCAACATAGTAAAAATATCACAAGATCTTAACAAAGAAAACAAAACATAGACATCGCCACCTATAAGATCAATGTGGGTTAGAGCTTGTGACCCACCAAGAAACCTTCTTGAACATTGCTACCACATAAGGTTAAACAAGACAAGGCACACACTATCAACATATAAAAGGCAGATCACCCCTGACATGAGCAATAATATATATATATAAGATGCAACTAGTGTTTAAGTAGAGAGCATCACACACATGGGACCAGATCAGTAGCATTGTGAATTCAAACCACCCACAACAGGTTTTGAATGTTAGTTTTTGATATATTCTTCATGAATAGTCCACTGATGATAACCCAATCTTATATCTATCTTTGAAAACACTGTTACCCCATGCATTTGATTGAAAAATCATCAATGCAGGACAATTGATACTTTTTTTTATTGTTTTTAAATTTAGCATATGGTAATCAATGTAGAGATAAAGGGTTCCATTAGTATTTTTAAAAAATACAATAGGTGCACCCCATGGTGAAACACTATGGTAGATCAACCCTTTCAACAACATCTCATGCAATTTTGATTTTTGATATAAAATATTTGTCTTTCATCATCCGATAGGGAGCCTTAGACTTAGGATAAGATCCATGCAAAATATCAATTGAGAAATCTAACTCTCCTTAAATGGATTCTAAGCAAATCATTGGGAAAAAACCCCAAAACTCATCTAACAAAGGATAATCTTCGAAGGTTGGCTCCTTTATATCCTTTATGTCTTTGATGTGCATAGAGTAAAGGATGCATCCCCTCTTTCATTCCTATTATGATGTGATATTTCACCCTTGTTGAGGAGTTATTCAGGCTCCCCCACCCCCAGTCACAATATGGGAATAACCCTAGGTTGTGGGTAACCTATGATGGGGTTGAACCTCCAGAGAAGGTCGGCTTCCTTATGATGAATCACCTAAACTAATGTTGTTACAGGAAAAAGGGTTAGAAAGGGGGAAAGGGATCCTAAGAAAACCAACAAGGTGATGAACCAAATAAACATGGAAAAGTCCCATAAGCTTGAACCCACACTAGATTTGTAGAAGACAATGCTAGCTCACACAACCTCCCAATCTAGCTCAGTGCATAAGTGTTTGATGGACTAGGTTCAGGTAGAAATGAATGCAAATAAAGAGGAGTTTTCAGACTCATTGAGAGCTTACATCAATGGCAGGCTGAACACTAATCCAGACTTGTAGATAACTTGAAAACACCCTAAAAGAGGTAAAAAGGAGGATAATGGACGAGGAAGATTCTCCTTCACAATGCCATCATGCACAACTCAATAAACATTGATCCAAGGCAAGAGATAGGTAAAGAAAGTCTTTTATTGCATCAAGAATCAGTTCTTACAAATGCTTGACATAGTTTAACCTAATCAAGGTGAGCATATTTTGTAATATCTCAGAGAGTCCCCTACTCTTCAAGATCAAAGAGCCCTTGTGAGAGTCTAGAATTTGCGAGAGTGAGAGCGAGTTACAATGTGGAAGAAGATGGAAGATATAGAGAAAGGGTGTGAGAGAGGAAGCATGCCATCCCAGATCATTAAATGAGCTACCACCTTTAATGAATGTTCCACCATCTTTTGATCAAATTAGCACCAATTGTTTATTGGCAAGTTAACCCTTTTTTGATCCAATAGTCTTCAAGCTCTTCTCATTGGATGAGAAATGCACTAGAAGACAAGAACCTGTTGAGGATGATGAGTCATGATCATGCTGTTGGAGAAAATCTTTAAAGGCTTTGAAAAAGATTTAAATGGTCCACTATACTCTCCAATCCCCAAAACTACTTGCTTTGATCTTTTATGCCATCTCCCACTTGCTTTCATTATGAGGACAAAGTCCTCATATCCATGGACTCGATAGAGCCATGCTCATGTCTACTTTTAGCAGTTGTAGGTACTTGTTTGTCGAGGCTATAGATATTATGAAAGATAAGACACGCTTCCATAATTTGTGTATATCTTCCCCTATTCCATATTGAATATAGATCTACTATAGATAGAAACCGATCTCATTTATTGGTTTTCCTATACCTATCATGTTGATGAATAGCTTATAGACTGCATAGTTTCTTTCCTGAACCATATTAGGTCTAAACAAACCTATTCTACCTCTGAAACTTGTGGAAGCCAAGGACATTGTACGTGATGTTGAAAACATAAAAAAATTGAGTCTACATGATTTGGATCCTCCAACAAAGGTCTCGACTGAGCTTCAATGGCATCCTTTGAAATATTTTTCCTAATTCGACCTTAGGTCGCATTTTCTCTCCATTGAAGTCCCTTAGCTTTCAAATTTTAGTTTTGACCATCGATCTTTATCTGGCCTTCCCAACTTATGCCATCTATCAACTCCACATTCATCTTGTGGGTCATGAAGTTAGTTCCGTCTGCTTCTGTGCTTGTACCACATGGTAGCCTTGCATTCATCTCGAGCTTGTTGACTTCTTGACCTTACTTGAACCATTGATTTCCTTTTGCACATCTTGAATGCATACCATTTATTTACTTGATAGTTGTCATGGTCATGATACTTGGTAGCTTTTCATTCATTCTCAGGATCCACTGACTATTTGACCTTTCGCTCACCGTTGATATGCTTTGGTACGATGGATCATGTACTATCAATTTGCTTGGACCCATTGGATTTGTCAATCATCATGCATTGTTATATATTCATTTGGGTACCTAAGACCTTACCATTTGTCAGCCATGTATTCATCCTTAGGATATGCTAACCATTTGACTTGATGCTCACCATTGATCTATGAATGCATGATCGAACGTGCACCATTGGATCTTTAAGACCCACTGACTCATTAGATCGCCGCTCACCATTGGATCTTGACTCGGGCTTCCACAATCTTGCCACTTGTCAGCCCCATGTTTAACCTTGGAATATTTGAATTCAAATGACTATTTAATGAGGCCCAAACTTGATGTCCCTACGCATGTTCCACTCTGTTAGTTCATATTTAAATGCTTGTAACTTGAGATAGACAACTCATCAAGTCATGAAATTTGCAGAGAATGTTAAAGGTATGAAGAACCTTATGTCCATGTGATCTTTTGGATCTGAGAGATCTCTTGAGTGAACTTATAGAATGCATAAGCAAACTAATTTGTTCATTTTTGCATGATGTGTCATGACGGTCTGGCTCTTTTAGACTTGCTCTTTCCATATTTTGATCATCATTCAATCAAGAACTTGGCTCAGCTGATTCCCCAGGCATAAGCTTTGTATGTGGGCCAAATTTGGCCAACAATGCCTTCTTCAACTGCATGGCTAAATGTTTTCCAAGATTAACTAGCCTTTTAACTCGTTTAATCTTCTCTAGGTTCAATATGCCATCAAGGCATGCCACTGACTTCATGAAGGAATCCAACTTCCTCAATGTTGTAATAACAAGTTTACTCCAAGGATCACATGATATGATCCTAATGGAGAGATGAAATGATTCAATGAAGATGATAAACTAGGTAGTCCCAACTCAACCCCAACAAACATTGATTTACCTTTGTTTATGCTCGGTTTCCATATTGCATTGTCCATGATTTAGCCATAAAATTAATTCTCTTATGAATTTTACTCCAAATCATAGATTCCAAAAAACACTAGTTGGTCCTATGTAAAATAGAATAGTAACTAGATAACCACAAAATGTACCTAAGGCTTCAACAGTGTGATTTGATGTGTTAGGACCCGGGAGGCACAATTGATTACCATGTACAAGCAACTAAACATGCGGAATTTAACCAAAATCACAAGTAATTAGAATTCAAAAACAACACAGAATATGAGAGACAATACCCAATTGTATTAATACTCTTCCAGAAGGAAATACAACAAAGAAGATGCCACAGTCTTCTTCCTTACACTCCTCTAGGGCTCCCACACCTCTAGGGCATAAATAGTAAATATTTTCAAGAGCTCACTCTCTCAACTACGGTCACAACAAACAACTCAAACACAGAGTTGTTCACTTTCAACCAGTCAGTATCACTACTGCTAGTACACCGAGTATACATACATACTCCAAGTATGCAACGTACTCCAAGTAGATCTCACCTGATCTTGTTCCTTGATGTGTTGCTGTCACCTTTGATCTTGCTACCCCGCAGATCTCCTTTGACCTCGCACACACACACCTGCAGATCAACTGACCTTACTTACCACATGTAGATCTCCTTCCTAATCTTGCACACCTGCAGACCAACCTGATCTTACATACACATGTAGATCTCTCTACACCCTGAAGAACCCTTGTCCTTGCCTCACCAAGTCCTTATGATTCTCCAAACCAATACCCCGATAGATCTTCTACCAGATCTTGCTATCCTGCAGATCTATTTGATCATACACACTCGGCACCCCTGTGGAACTAGGAGGAGCTATCCTTGCTCTCTTCACACTAAAGGAGCTAACCAAGCTCTCTCAAACTAGCACGCTTTACAATACAATCCATGAGTCTATTATATAGATCCCATGCAAATAATAATTAGACATCTAATTACAATAATTAGATCTGCAACTCAAGACTAAAATTAGCCTTTTAACATGCAAATAACTGATTCGTTAAACTAACTGTTCGTCAACTAGCAGTTCTAGAACCGCACAAGCGACTGACGTCGATCTCTGTCTGGCTAGAGATGACCGACGTCGACCGATCCCTGACCGATGTCGGTTGCTCTGCTCACTAGATATGACCAACATCGGTTGCTCTGCAACTCAGTAACCTCTTAACAACCTCTTGTTTGCATCCTGGTGAAGCTTTTAGCTCCACAACCTAACAATCTCCCACTTGGAGATAAACAGCTACATTGTACCTATACCTGTACACCGTCTAATTTGTTTCCTGGCTTGTATCCCTCTTCAAGCTCAACCCTGAAGACCAACCACCACACATCCTATGGTGTAACTCCTGTCATCCAAGTAACCTGCCGTATTCGCATCTACAAACCCATGTAGAAAAGAACTTGACCCTGCATAGCATGTCAACCTGCTGCTGGTCCCTCTCAGATACTTGAGAACCCACTGAACTGCTTTCCAGTGCTTCCTTCCTGAATTGGCTATGAACTTGTTGACAACACCCACTACTGGGGCAATATCAGGGAGTAGACATGTACTCAACTTCATCATGTGATTGGGGACCCTGTTATGTGAACTGTCCATCCATAGGTGCGCTTGCCATTCTACATCCTGCACTACCTTCACACAATCATCTTGAGACAACATCAACCTGTGATCTTCCCTGTCTCTAGGAATACTCATGCCAAAGAATTTTGCTCCTTCAAATTCTTCATGACACACCTCTGAACTAATTTTACTTTTAGCTCAAAAAAACCTTGCATGTGTGACCCTACATCAAGAAAACACACAACATACAGTAACATAATGATGTTGCAATCATCACCCAACCTGGTAAAGAAACCACAATGGTTATAATGACATTGACTAAAGCCATGCTTTGTCATCCACCTGTCAAACCTGTACCACTGTCCTGGGGCTTCCTCAAGACCATATACCCTGGCTTTCCGTCTCACGTGTCCATTCTCTCTATTCTTTAACCAAAAAATCCATTCGTCTTTCAGTGCTTTCATACCGGCTGACAACCTTACCAAATCTCCCGTTTGGTTTTGCATCTTAGGAATCAAATTCCTCATTCATGCCGTGCTCCCACTGTTTCCTGGATCCTTCCTACTCTGCAGTGAGCAATGAGTATAAATAAGAGGAATAACGAATTTGAGGCTTACTTACCCTTTCAGTCTTCCATATGGGCATTTGAGACTCCTTGACAGCTTGTTGTCTGCCCAAAATCTGTTCTAATGACCGACCTCGGTCACCACACAGTCTGCATCCGATCGACGTCTGTTTCATGCGACTGTCCTGACTGCCGATGCCAGTTTCCTGACCGACATCGGTGTCTACCTATCATCGACGTCGATTCCCTGATCGATGTCAATCTTACCCTGCCTGACACCACCAGTTCTGGTCTGCACATGACCGACATCGGCACCTATCTGTTCGACGCCAGTTCCTCCTGACTGATGCCGATTCCTGTGTTCTCTTGTGAGTGATGACTTTTTACCCGTGAGCTCTCTTTAGATCAAAACACTGTCCAAACTGCCCTGCTCAGAGTTACTCAGCCTTCTCCACTGATCTCTGCCCATCATCTCCTCCATGAACACCAAGGCTTTCCAGTTCTTAAGTTTGTCAAACACATCTGACTTCCTCTTAATAACATGCATCTCCTTCTTGCTCATGTGACCAAGCCTACAAAGCCACATCTTCGCAACAGAAGAAGAATCAGTAATATAAGTAGATAGATAAAGGATACCTACTTTCTTACCACCTGCTAATTTAAGTGCATCCACTGTGAGAGTTTCTGTGCATCTCTCATCACCCAACTTTTTTGAAGAAATTAGCCACATCTTCAAGACTGAGACCTGCATGACCTCCTTCAACACCCATGTGTTGGCCGTCTGCAATTTCAGCCGCACTTCCCATTTGCCAAAACTTTGACAAGGCTCACCAACCCCTAAATAAATCTTTTCAAAGTCTCCAAGGACCTTAACATGGAAAAATACTCTATTTCAGGCTGCATGGAAAGAGGCAACAAAATCTATAAAACAAGATTCTACTTTATCCAAGGAACATACCAGAGCATCCTGTGTAACAACACCTACAACATCTGCTTCTTCAGTTCCTTCATGCTGATTTGCTACCAACCAACAATCTTTCTTTTCCTGCTCTTTCTTTCCATCACACCGTAATTGATCATTATTGCTTTTCAATTTCTCCATTCTTAGCTTACTTTCTTCTGCCATTGCTATACTCCCACTCAATCAGAAACCCCTGAGAGTGACCTGTAATCAAAACAAAAAACCTGCTCCATGCAACCTTAGCTCTGATACCACTTGTTAGTTGGTATCACTTGGTGAACTAGCAACCTGGCTCTGATACCACTTTGTTAGGACCCGGGAGGCACAATTCATTACCATGTACAAGCAACTAAACATGCAAAATTTAACCAAAATCACAAGTAACTAGAATTCAGAAACAACACAAAATATGAGAGACAATACCCAATTGTATTAATACTCTTCTAGAAGGAAATACAACAAAGAAGATGCCACAGTCTTCTTCCTTACACTCCTCTAGGGCTCCCACACCTCTAGGGCATAAACAATAAATCTCTTCAAGAGCTCACTCTCTCAACTACGGTCACAACAAACAACTCAAATACAGAGTTATTGTTCACCTCCAACCAGTCAGTATCACTACTGCCAGTACACCGAGTATACACACATACTCCAAGTACGCAATGTACTCCAAGTAGATCTCACCTGATCTTGCTCCTTGATGTGTTGCTATCACCTTTGATCTTGCTACCCCGCAGATCTCCTTTGACCTCGCACACACTCACCTGCAGATCAATCGACCTTACTTACCACATGTAGATCTCCTTCCTGATCTTGCACACTTACATACCAACCTGATCTTACATACACATGTAGATCTCTCTACACCCTGAAGAACCCTTGTCCTTGCCTCACCAAGTCCTTATGATTCTCTAAACTAGTACCCCGGTGGATCTTCTACCAGATCTTGCTATCCCGCAGATCTACCTGATCATACACACTCGGCACCCCTATGGAACTAGGAGGAGCTACCCTTGCTCTCTTCACACTGAAGGAGCTAACCAAGCTCTCTCAAACTAGCACGCTTTACAATATAGTCCATGAGTCTATTTTATAGATCCCATGCAAAAAATAATTAGACATCTAATTACAATAATTAGATCCACAGCTCAAGACTAAAATTAGCCTTTTAACATGCAAACAACCAGTTCGTTAAACTAACTGTTTGTCAACTAGCAGTTCTGAAACTGCACAGGCGACCAATGTCAGTCCCTGTCTGGCTGGAGATGACCGACGTCGACCGATCCCTGACCGATGTCGGTTGCTCTGCTCACTAGATATGACCGACGTCGGTTGATCAGACCGACGTCGGTTGCTTTGCAACTCAACAACCTCTCAACAACCTCCTGTTTGCATCCTGGTTAAGCTTTTAGCTCCACAACCTAACATGATGCTCAACTTTGTGGTTATTAACTACCACATGAATCCTTTGTTGGAAGGCTTGCTACTAAGTAGGCAATGGAAGAGGCACTAATTTTTTTCTTAGAACTTTGAGGGGATAATGGTTGGTATGGTGCTTGCCTCCACAAATGTAACATCCCCATAGGGGACCTCTCCTTTTTATCAGACCCTTCATTGTTTCCATTTGCATTTCAACCTTTAGGTTGATTTTCATACTTTGAAGAGTTCAAAATGTTACCAAATTTGAAATTCTTGCCACCAAATTGGATTTCGAAGCGTTCACCATTGTCTTCTTCCAAGGTTTATTCTTGAAACTTTGGGTGTCTGAGAACGTTGTGAGAGTCACATATTTTTATTATTTTATTTTCTTGCTACAATAAGATATTTTAGCTTATATTCCTATTTGATGGCCTTCTCAAAAACTTGGTCCATGGTTATGGGTATGTGGACATCTACGTCTAACCCAATCTATGGATTATGTCCAAGGATGAGATTTATAATACATAACCACTATCTTTCTAGTACTCTGGCACATACTTAAGGAGGTGGATAAATTGCTCTAAATACTGAGTTACTAACAACTCTCCTTGGAAGAGATTTTGAAAATCTATCATTGTCCCATTTGATGTACATTTAGGTAAGCCAATGCTACTTGAAAAATGTAACTTATTGATCCAAGGTGGTAGCTATGAGGGTTAATCCAATATTAGATTTTTTATTTTCCCACCAAGAAGAAGCTTCGCTTGAAATTGGATAAGCTCCTCAAACTACTTTGGTCTCCTTAGAAAAAATGTAGAGCTTAAAATATTTCTCCATCTCAATAAGCCATACCTCTGCTTTGTCACCAAGGATAGTCCCATAAAATTTCAGATGGAAAATATGCTTCATGTACCTAAACAACTTAGCCTCAAAATGAGCCCTCTTAGCTTATTGGACATTTGTTGTCTCCTCCTCTCTCTTGTCTTCCAGGTCTCCACACCCACCATTTTGAATCTCATTTTGGATCTCATTACCATCACCATAATTGTCCTCCTACTCTTCCTCATTGTTATGTTGCCCTCAAAATCCTTGTTTGAGGGTGGCCATCCATTCACGAGTCTAAATAAGCATGCGTAATATTTGTTTAAACCTTTACCTTGATTCTCACAAGAATTCTTGTTGCCTCCTTTTTTGTTACCCCTAGTACGAACCATGGTACATATGGATCCAAGAAATTAAAATATCATGTTAGCATTAATGGATGCCAAAATACCCGATCATTGAAGCTGGGCTATGACACCATAATGTAGTGACCCCTTCAATCAATTATAATAAATGTGCCATTTTTAACTACTCATTTCTATCAAAGTCTGTGAAATTTGGGAGTTTACTTCCCATGTCAATTTCCTAGGTCCTACTAACTCACAGTGAAAATAAAAATAATAAATATAGAAAATGATAATATAATGAATGGCATAGGGTTCATAATTAAAATAATTTTAATATAATATAAAAATACCATTTTATTATTCTTATGAAACCATTAATTAAAAAAAATCCCAACAACATAAGGTAATTTGAGAATTCTTTTCATGTTTTAAAATCATGTGGGTAATCGTATTGAAACAACAAGTGTTCATTAAGTGGGTACAACTATTATACACGTGTAACTTAGAAATTACATATTTTCATAGAAATAAATTTGGGTATCATAGCAAACCCCATTGGTTAAAAAATATAATAAATACAATACTTGAGCCTACAACTCAAAAAATACATCATGATATTACATCACCTTTTAATGAAGGCTACATAAAGAATACCACTACCTTTAACCCAAAAATGAGTTCTTAAAATGCACTCTATATAAAAATGCATTGACAAAGCATACAAATATTAGATATGATTTGCATGTAGTTGTGAAAACTCACTCTTTCATGTGGAGTGCCTTGGTTACTTCCACAACTCCATTTTATGTGAAAACCCTTGCATTATGTGCCTTCTATGTAATTCTAGGGAACCTGTTGCATAACACTTGTGATTTAATGACTTATGTGTAGAACCTTGCATAACGTGATTATTGTGTAGTGTAAGGATATATTATGCACAACTCAAAAGACAACACCACACAACTCTACACACCAAACACCACTGAGCAACTACAAACATCATGCTTATTTTGTGCAACACCTAGATCCATGACGCATAGAATCAAGGCCAAAAACTAACATACCACCTGAAAGGCATGAAACAAACAAGAATAAAAGGCTTAGTTAGGGTAGGATTGAGAGGTAACACTCTCTTTTCCCTATGCCAAAATGTGGATAGACAAACACAAACACCATATGGAAGAGGCTCACAATTCTACATGGAACAACCTCACAGTTATGTGTAGAAAAAATTCACAACACATACACGACACCCCACCAACAATAAACCATGCACATAATCCTTGCACATCATCCAAAATCTTGCATGAAATTCCAAATCCGTGTGTAACACTCGATGGCACTCCCAGATCCTATTCCATGATAGAAAACCTATTAACATATTGCACATTTAGAGATCATGAGAAGTAACCATCGAAATGTGAATAATCACACATGGAATTTTTTTTGACTTTGATAATGGTTCTTGAACCTTCATGAAATTTAATCTATATATACATATTTGTAATATTAGAGTAGGCAGATAGTAACAAAGTAGACAACCATACATATTTTTCAAGAGTATGCCATGTACTTAACACACAAATTGATATAATTTATGTTTAAATTATATTGCTTTCTCTATTCTCTATCTTATTCAATATTGATTTTGAACATGCATACAACCCATCTAGATCCCCATTTAGAGTGTTTTCCATTGTTCCTCTTAGGATCTGGATACAAATTAATATAATTGATGTTTCAATTTTATCTTTTCTCTATTCTCCATGTTATTCAATATTAATTTTACACACACATACAACCCATCTAGACCCTCATCTAGTTTTTTCCCTTGGACCTCTTGGGATCCAGATCAAGATAGTATATAGAGGGAATCATCTATGTGCTTTGCCTCTAACCACATAGGCTTATGGTTTCCCCACACACCTCTCGAATGAGAGTAACCCTACCCTTTAACAAGGGAAAAATATAAGAGAGGCCAATTGTAGAGAGTGAAATAACTATGTTAAACAAGTAGTAATCATCATCACAAACTCAATCAAGTAAATTATAACTATAAAACACAACACATGGCATCATTACAATCTACAAACAATCCATGACATACATTTTAAACTAGATAGTATGATGAACAAGACAAATGATTACTAAAACCATTCCTTTAGCTAAAGACTTAAGAGATGGCAATCAAAAAATAAAAGCCACTTAATCCATTACCAAAAATGTTTGTTTGGAAAGTAATAAAAATCTTCAAACATTATAATTCACCTTGGTGATCATGCAAAAAAACACATCTCCAATTTGTAAAGAATTTTATAAGAATTAAACATTATACATAATAAATAGACCAATGCATTAAAACTTAATATTGTTATAATTATTAAATATAACATACGAACTATAATCCCATCAAAACTTAGGGTCAAGCCTAGTCATTCATATTCAAGGAGTGTCTTCACCCCATATTCCCACATCAAAACCATATTCAACATACATCAATGTCAAAATCATGGAAGTGATATGAAAATGTCAGGGAATCCAATGAGAACAAGTTCCCATTTCCTTCGCCAACATACACAACTCATTTATATTAAACTCAAGCCCATCAAGAAACATCTGAATCCTTTCTAAGAAAAAAAAACACAATATGCATTCAAAATCACGTTAGACAGTTGGATACACAAATTTGATTTACTCACAAAATCATAGTTCACAATGCCATTAAGAAATCAAAAAAGGAAGCATCATTGAATTTTTTTCCCATCACAAGTAAAGAAATTGGAGAGGGAGATGGGAAAATCTCCTATTGGTATCACTAACAGTGTCCCTTTAAGAGGGTGGAAAACATCATAGTGCCAAAGATAAATAATGAAATACAAATGCCCTATCAACCCAAAATAAACCAACACAATCAAGGTTTCCACAGTTTTCTAAGATATTCATAGTCAAAGGAAACTATCACACTTCATTTTATGATTAGTTCAGACCCTTGAAATAGTCATTACATATATAGATACATTAGTCACAACCTTTCTAGGAGGTACAATCCATTCTTACCTAAGGCTCAAAATAACCATGGAAGGTGCTCAACCAAATTGGTCTATTGACAATCCATATTTTAAACAAATGTAAATTTATAACTTATTGTCTTAAGGGGGGTAAGGAGGGGGAGGGGTTAAATACCAACCTTAATATATAATTATAGACATGGTCTCAAGGAATAAATAAAGGCATTATACAAGCGTCTTCTAATCTATCTCAACTAGATATTTCCACTACATATCAAATACCTTAACATGGAATTACTGTGTATGGCTGAGATTACCACTGAGGATCAATCATACCTACTCTTCTACATCTTGAAAGTTGGACATGTAAGAAATATTCACACAAATAACTCATTCAACATAAGGAAAAAACCATGGTTTAAGTAAAAAATAAAACCAGAGAATTGTCATGTATCTCATACCTAGTTAGATGAAAAAAGTTACCAAAACATTATAAGATTAGTCATTAAGGTATATACCATCAAATGCACACATATATGTAAAGAGAGCACGTTAAAAGGGTCTACCATTAACACTTTCAAAAAAAAAAATTTAATCATAAGACTAGTACAACCTATTTTAACATATTTTGAATTATTTCCAACTTTAAAGAAGATAGAAACTGTGTATTATTCAAATTTTCACATATTAGAATGAAGCATAAATCTAAATGTAAAATGTTGAAACTGATTTGATAATTTCACTTGCTAATAATGGAAATTAATAAAATGGATAAAGTACTTAGCATTCATTATTTTTTATAGGTTTGAGATTGAGAGCAAGTGGCATTGAAGGCAAGAAACTAGACCATGAGTCATTTAGATCAGGAGATGGAGTTCTGGGCTCACTTAGACACTAACGTCAGCCTCTGGTCAGTAGCATCATTCACCATGTTTCAGGGTTGATGGTTTTGTCTAGTTAAATATTGTTTCTATGTTTTTGTACAATCTTCTATGACTCTTTATCTTATGTTTGTGTGTGAAATATTGAATTATAATTGTGCACACAATACCTATAAATCTATCTCCTTCACTTGAAACCCTAGGCCCACTTTTGACACTAGGTTTTCCTACAAAATGGAAAATATGGGTTGTGCTAACCCCAGCCATTCCACACTGAATGGATGAGCACTGTTTGCATATAAAATAATCTAAAAAGCGAACCCCAAATGCATGCAGTTATCTTTGTTAGGTGTATATGTGAAACAATGCTTGTTCAATGTATGCAACATATGTTCTAGATTCAGAAACTTGGAAAATGACATATTTGGCTTCACTTTGATGTTCTTCAGACTTGGCTAATACCTATCCTTGTGACTCATTTTCAAATTAAAAAGAATAGGGAAGTCACTTTTTAATGTGCAATAGTGTATAGATGTGTCTTTGATGAGTGCTAGCTATGGAAATAGGCTTAGACTTGCTTTTTATTTATATAAGACTTTGGGTTTTTTTTCATGCCACCAACATGCTAAATGTGCATGCTGACCCATATCAATGATTTGAGTTTTAAATGTGATTGTTTCTTGGCATGAGATGGAAACATTAGGTTCAAATAGTACTAAAATTATAGTACCATTTGATTCTTATGGTTCTATCTGGGAGATAAAAACATTGATGTGATAATTTGGAGATGTTGAATATGATAATTAACTAGTTCGACAAACATTGGGAGGAATTATTGTAGGTTATTGATAGCAACTTTGGAGGATCATACATTTTGAAAGCATGTGGATGTGAGAGGATGGTGAATAAGAGTCATATATGTACACACAAGTCATGTAGGGTGAAGGTAGTTCAAAATTGACATTGCCAAGTTTATAATACTAGATTTTAGTATCTAAAAATTCCCACCTTTCATTTTATCATTGAAATTCAATGTGAAGACTTAAAGTAAAAGTATAAATAAATGTACTTGAGTGTGTACAATACACTTTGTCTTTGGGATAAGAATTCAAATGTGTATCTTGATCCAAAAAAGTCTACAATGAATATGTATTATTCAACGTCCATAAAATAAAATTTGAAATTTTTACTATAATTGAAAATTGAAACGTAAGAGAACGAGTACACCATAAGTAGGTAAACTATGTTGCACTATAAATTGTTGGAAACAATTCTTCCTTATTGAATAAATGGAGGATGGTTCCTCTTATTGAACCCTTTATATAACTAGGGGTGATCAAATCCAAATTTTGTGTAACTAAGGTAAGGCCATGGGTTGGGAAGATAAATTACCCAATCCTCATGAATAGGGAGTAATGTGAACTTTAACCACACTAAATAATGCAATTAATCTTGCACTGAGATTTTAAAGTTACATAAGTGGTGCTATTGAGATTTAGTGACACTCAATGGCCTTACCACTACTCCCTATTCATGATGGTTTTGGCATTTGTATTCCCTACCCATAACCTTGCCTTAGTTACACAAATTGGGGCTTGATCACCCCAAATTATTCATAAGGTTTAGCAAGAGGAACCATTCTCCAAGTGCTTCAGTGAAAATAAAAAATATCTAATGCTTCAACAAGGAAGTATCATCGCCAATAGGTTATAGGGCAACATGGTTCACACACTTACAAGTTTATTCCTTTCTTTCTCTTAAGTTTCAAAGTTTCTATTAATTCATTTTTAGATTTCATTTCATGGACAATGATTATCACATATTCATTGTAGGTTGCATGGATCAAACTACATATTTGGATCCTTTTCCCAAAGACAACGTGTGTTATACACACTTAGGTGCATCTATTTATCCTTTTACTCTAGAATTTATATTAAATTGAAATACTAAAATAAGGAGATAATCTTTAGATACTAAAATATGGTATTAGATACTTGGAAATGTAATTTTTGACATATCTTCATCCTACATGACTTGTGTATACATATATGTCTCTTATAATCCATTCTCTCACATCCACATGATTTATGTGTGTCTAACTCTCCCTAGTCACGTCCAAGAATTCCCTAATATGTGTCAAACTAGTCAATTATCATACTTAGACATATTTAGATCATCAGTTTAGTATTCATGTCTCTTGAATAGAACCATTGAACTTAGATGGAACCAAAATTCTTGTACCATATAAACCTAATGGTTTCATCATGTACCAAGAAACAATCACATTTAAAATTCAAATCATTCCTATGGGTTGGCCCATATGTTTCACATGTCTATGGTATGATAAAGTACCCAAATAATACCATATAAATAGACAATATGTTTAATACTATTTCAATATCTAGAACTCATCAAGAAAACACCTATACACTTCTTCACAATTAAAGGGACTACCCTATTCTCTCTAATTTACCAATCAGTCATAAAGATCATGTCTTAACTAGGTTTGAAGAACCTTCAATATAAGCTAAATATATCATTTTCTAAGTGTCAAAATCTAGATCACAGGTTGCATACTTTGAATTTGCACTATTAAACACATATACCTAATGGGGAGAACTACATACAATTTGAATTCCCTTTTCAGAGTATTGGATATGTAGGCATCTCAGCCATTCAATGGCGAGTGGTTGGGGTTATCTCAACCTACCTTATTTCCAATATTGCAAGCCAAAAATCTAGTGCAATTGGACTTAAGGTTTCAAGATAAAAAGACAAATTTATGGGTATTGCATACGTAGTTAGACATTGGAATCACATACACAAACACAAGAGAAGTAGGTCCAATGACTAGTATGAGATCATAAAGGAAATAATAAAATAGATGAAACCATCAGGTTCAGTTGCTAGCATTAAAAAATACTAATGAAAGAATGAAATTACTATCTAGGCATGCCTAAAAATCCAACACCTAATTTGAGAGACTCAGTCTAATTTTCTACCTTTTTTCTACCACATGCATTCAATCTCAGACCTATATAGTCTAGTGAAATGTTAAGTATCTTATCTCTCTTATCACTTTCCATATATAGTAAATATAATTGTCAAAATAATTTCCACATTTTATATTCAGATATATGTTTATTACCATATTTCATGTAACTTGAATAATACACTCAGTTATATCTTATTAAGGTTCATTAATCAAAATAAGGTAAAACAAATAATTGTAATTATCAATAGTTTTGGCTTCTTTAGACCACTAAATCCAAATTTTAAAAAAAAATTTATATATTATACTGATGAGATTGTTGAGATAGATGAAAGATTTGTATTTCAACATGTTATAGGGTTTTGGATTCATGTTCAATTAGGGAAACATCCCATGTTCTCTTGGGGGAAACTGTGGGAGAATTATATGGGCATCTCTTGATCCCATGTCAGTTTCTATCTTCATTGATTATTTTTATGATGTGTATTATGTGGTTTAATTATATATTAGACGTGTCTTTAATTCTTTGATCTTTCATATGCCTAACATGCTTCCATAGTGTTTTTTATGATTTATATATTCATGTCTCTAGTGTTTACTTAGTGTTTGATCACATAGTTGATTTTTTTGCATTGTGCTTGATGTGTCTTAGGTGTTTTTGGTATGATTCTATTTCATTTAATTTTTTTGACTACTTTATTTCTGTGCTCAATGTTTGATGCACATCTTTAACATGTTTTGTTTGTCTTCAATATATTTGGTGTGCTTATTAGAATGTTTAGCATGCCTTCAATATTTTTTATGATTAATATGTAATTGATTTGATTTTATTATTTTATGCATCTCATATTTACTTGGCATGATTTTAATATCTGAAGTCTTTATTTTATGTTTTATCACATATGTGATATGTTTACTTCTATAGTTATTTTCATTATGTGTTTGTTACATGTTTTATGTATCCATGATCTATATCATTCATAGTGGTTTCATTACTTGCTTATGTTATAATGACTCCTATCATGCATCTATTTGTGGAAATAAAACACCTACCTATGTTTTATATTTCTATATATTATACCTAGATGGGGGCATCTATTTGATGTTACATTTCACCAATGTAGGGCACATTGTTCCTATGCTTACATTGATTATATATTAGGTCCACATCAAGGAAATTTCTCATAACATACATGTTTCCAAGATTAAATCTAGAACTATGTTAGACATCACTGGATTTACATCTTATATCATACATGATGCATGTAATCCATTTTGTTTTTAGGTTTGTGCTAAATAGGTTCATCCCAAAGCTCAAAAGGCTAGCATTCATCCTACCCATCATATTCAATTACATATTATTGAAGCATATCATTGCCATATTTAGCAAGATGAATTTGGAGGCTTATAACTATTAGGGTTCCAATCTCTAATTTCCATTGGCTTATATTTTATTCAGCTGAGGAGGTGCATATCTAATAAGGATTTATAAATCCACTGTACATTGAAATTACATCATATTTATTTACCATTATTTTTTGTAGTACTTATATTTTTGGTTCAACTAGAGTTTTTTCACAAAAGTTGTACTAAGAAATATATGCAAGATTGAACATAGATTCAGGGTCATGTGATCTCACATGGGAATTATATGCATCTTTAGTTAAATTTAAAGAATGTTTTATATGGGATTCATAGGTATATTAGAGTTTTTTTAAAGAGTTTTAGGGGTACAAAATTTTGTATCCATGTATGAACGCACACCCCCAAGGTGGGGAAAAATGTAGACACTTGAAAATGGCCATAAGCATTTATTAGTTATTAAATTACATAATTCTAACATACATTTGTGTTTTTTAATTATTGATTTAAATTAAGTGTTATTGTGGCATTTTGTGGTTTTTTGTCATGTCCCCCCTTATTCTCTTTGCTCAATTTCTCTCCCATCCTAACTTCCTGGTCATATGGTGATCTTTGTAGAAACATACACTTCACATTTATAGGACCCGAAAATGTGGATTATCATTTCTAGGGTTTTGTGGTCTCGGTGAATTAGGGTACACATTTGGTTTTGTGTTCCCATATTTTTCACCTATTTGACCATTTAACGTTGGTTTACATGCCAATATGGGCCTAATTTGAATTGAATTCATTTATAAACACACAAAAATTTTAATGCATTTTGTTAGGAACTTGGAGTACAATTGATTACTTTTGTATAAGCAACTAAACACGAAATTGAACCAGAAGTAATAAGTAACTAGAAATCAGAAACAAAAAATAATAGGAGATACAAGAAACAACCAATCTTGTATTAAACTCTTCTAGAATACAATGAAGAAATCTCACTCTTCCCACACCTCTTGGGTGTACAGTATTTCTCTCAAGAGTTCTCTCTCTCTCTCTCTCAATAAATTACAATCAACTCAATAACCGAGTTGTTATTCCCTTACTTCAGCTGATCTTCTTGATCTTGCACCTTGTAGATCTAATTGACCTTGCTTGCTTGTAGATCTTCTTGGTCTTGCACACCCTGCAAACCAACTGATCTTACACTTGAAGGATCTAATCCTTTAGTCTTTGAATTACAATACAGTCCCATGGGTCTCTTAAATAGATCCCAAACCAAATAATAATTAGAAAAACAGACTCAAGACTAAAATTAGTCTTTACATGCAAACACTCTGTCCTCCTAAAATTAGAACAAATCTAATTCTGGAAACACATGCAAACGCACACACACAGGTGACCGACGCTAGTCACTGTCAGTCTGCATATGACCGACGTCAGCCGATCCCTGACTGATGTCGGTCGGATCTGATCCACACCTGACCGATGTCAGTGATACTGCCGATGCCAATTACTGGCTAAGCTTAACAACCTCCACATTTGCATAACAATGAAGCTTTTAGCTCCACAACTTAACAATCTCCCACTTGGAGATAAATACTTGCACCTGTACTTGTACAACAACATCCTCTATCTTATTTCTCTTTCTTCAAGTTCAATCTTGAAGACCAACAAAAGTTGAATGAAGATTCAACTTCTCCTTTATTACCGGGTTTGTTAACATATCAGCAGGGTTCTTATCCGTATGGATCTTTTCCAGCTTCAACTGTCCATCCTCTAATACCTGTCTAATGAAGTGGTACCTAAGCTGTATATCTCTGGTTCTTGAATGAAAGGCTGAATTCTTTGCCAAATGAATTGCACTTTGACTATCACTGTACAATATGCAACTCTCTTGCTCCTTTCCCAACTCTTCCGAACCGTGTCATCCATTTCATTTTCTTGCTAGCCTCTGTGACTACAATGTATTCTGCCTCTGTAGTAGACAGGGCAACAACCTTCTGCAACTTTGAAATCTAGCTAACCACCATTCTACCAATAGTGAACACATATCCTGTGGTACTTCTCCTGCCATCTAAGTCACCTACCATATCCGAATCTACATACCCATGTAGAGAATTTTTTGACCCTACATAACATATATACCTGCTACTGGTCCCTCTCAGATATCTGAGAATCCATTGAACTGCTTTCCAGTGTTCCTTTCTTGAATTGGCCATAAACTTGCTGACAACTCCCACTGCTTGGGCAATATCATGTCTAGTACATACCATGTACTCAACCTCATCATGTGATTTAAGACATTGTTCTAAGCTCAACTTGAAGTGTCTAGCCATAGGTGTGCTAACCGGTTTTGCATCCTGCATATAGAACCTCTCCAACACCTTATTCACATAATCCTCTTGAGACAAAATCAGCCTGTAATTTTTCCTGTCTCTCTTAATAATCATGCCAAGGATTTTCTTTGCTGCTCCTGAATCCTTCATGGCAAATGTGTGAGCTAATTTTACCTTTAGCTCAGTAATTACCTGCATGTGTGAACCTGCAACAAGCATATCATATATATACAGCAACAAGATAATATAACTACCATTATCTAATCTGGTAAAATAAACACAATGGTCAGATTGACATTTACTAAAGCCATGCTCTATCATAAACCTGTCAAACCTTAAATACCACTGTCTTAGAGCTTGCTTAAGACCATATAAGCTGACCTTCTATCTCATTTGTCCATTCTCTCCTTCTTTTAACCTGTATACCCATTTTTTTCAGTGATTTCTTTTCGGCTGGCAACTCAACCAAATCCCACGTTTGGTTCTTTTCCAAGAAATCAATTTCCTCATTCATGCCATGCTCCCACTATTTCCTGGATTCTACCTGCATTGCCTCATCAAAACTTTCTGGTTCTCCACCATCAGTGAGCAACACGTAGTATAAAGAAGGGGAATAATGAATTGGAGGTTTACTTACCCTTTCAGTCCTCCTTATGGGTGTTTGAGACTCATTTACAGCTTGTTGTCTGCCCAAATTCTCTATCAATGACCGATCTTGGTCAACTCTCAGTCTGCACCTGTTCGACGTCGGTTACTATCTGACCGACATCGATTCCTGCTTGACCGCTGACGTCAGTTACCTGACCAATGTTGGTCTCTGTGTTTTCCTGTGAGTGATGATTTTTACCTGCGAGCTCATTTTGGATCATTACCTCATCCAAATCAAGATTGCCCTGCTCAAAATTATTCAGCCTCTTGAGATGATCACTGTACATCACCTTCTCATTGAAAACTACATCACGGTTTCTAATAATTTTGTTAGTTTCTAAATTCCACAACCGAAATCTGAAATCTCCAAAGCCATAAACCAATGAAAGTGCACTGCATAGATTTAACATCTAGCTTCTTTCTATTTTCTTTATCAACATGCACAAAAGCTTCAGAACCAAAAACTCTAAGAAATGAAAGATCTACCTTTTTACCTGTCTAAGCTTCTTCTGGAATTCCACCATCCAGAGTAGTAAAAGGTCCTCTGTTAATCAGGTAAACTGTAGTATCTACAACTTCTGCCCAAAACTTTAAGGGCAAACTAGGATGCAACCTCATACTCCGTGCATGCTCCATTATTATTCTATTCATCCTTTCAGCAACTCCATTTTGCTGAGGTGTCCTTAGAATTGTCCTTTCCCTGCGTATTCCACTCATAGAATAGTAACTGTTGAATTTATTGCTGCAGTACTCACCACCATTGTCAGATCTAAGGCACTTCAATTTCAAACCTGTTTCATTCTCAACCAAAGCTTTCCATTTCTTAAATGCATCAAAAACATCAGATTTCCTCTTTATGCAATAAACCCATACCTTTCTTGTAGCATCATCAATGAAAGAAACATAATACTGTGATCCTCCAATAAAAGCTACCTGAGTTGGTCCCCACACGTCTGTGTGAAAAAGCTCCAACTTGTGCTTCTTCTTTGCTGACCCAGTTTTGAGAAACTTTACTTTCTTCTATTTCCCAAACATACAGTGCTCACAGAAATCTAGATCTATGCTTTTCAAATCTGAACGATTATCTTTTGACTTAAGAACATTCATTCCCTTCTCACTCATGTGACCAAGCCTATAGTGCCACATCTTTGCATCTACATCTGAAGTAGATAAAATAGAAGGAGAATAATTAGTAACACAAGTACATAGATAAAGTGTACCTACTCTCTTACCTCTTGCTAATACAAGTGCACCCTTGGAAAATTTCCAAGATTCTGTTATGAGAGTTACTGTGCAACCCTCATCACCCAAATTTTCTGTAGAAATCAGATTCCTCTTCAAGATGGATACATGCATGACATCTTTCAACACCCATGTGTTTCCATTTTGCAATTTCAGCTGCACTTTTCCTTTGCCAACAATTTGACAAGGCTCACCATCCCCTAAATAAACTTTTCCAAAATCTCCATGGACATAATCATTAAAAAATTCTCTATTTGGGGTTGCATGAAAAGAAGCACCAGAATCTAAAACCCATGATTCTACTTGACTATCCAAAGAAAATATAAGAGCATCCTATGCAACAACACCTGCAACATTTGCTTCCTTATTACCTTCTTGCTAATTTTCTTTGTTATCCTTCAACCAACAGTATTTCTTTACATGCCCTTTCTTTCCAAAATTCTAGCAGATTATACCTCCATTTTTGGATTTGAATCTCCTTCCCATCTTTGACCTTGATTTCCTTTGCTTGGCCTTCTCTCTTTTCCTTCCCCTGCTTTCAATACTTAAAGCATTACCTGATGTTTTCCCTGTGCTTTTCCTATGAATTTCTTCATTCAAGATTACACTAACAACATCATCAACTTTCAATATATTTGAAGTAGATGCAGTATTGCTAACTGCCATTACCAAGCTATGCTAGCTTTCAGGTAAAGAGCATAAGATTAAGAGAGCCTTAATTTCATCATCAAAAACTATTTTGACTGAATTTAACTGATTTACAATTTTATGGAAATCATTAAGATGACTATATACAGATCCACCTTCCTGCATTTACAAACTAAATAATTGCTTCATAAGATATACTTTATTCAAAGTTGAGGGTTTTTCATTTAAGTTTGCCAGAGTATCCATTAACTCTACCATTGTCTTTGCCTGTGATAAATTAAAAATCGCAGAAGATGCCAGGCTCAACCTTATAGATCCAAGAGCCTTTCTATCAAGAACATTCCATTCTTCATCTTGCATATCTGTGGGCTTACTTGAAACCCCACCCAACGGTAAAAATAGATCTTTCTGATACAGATAATCTTCTATCTACATCCTCCATAATTGATAATTCTTGCCATTGAATTTATCCATTCTTAGTTTACTTTCTTCTGCCATTGCTTTGCTCCCACTCAAATAGAAACCCCTGTGAGTGAACCTGTAATCAACAAACACTAACCCGCTCTACCACTTGTTAGTGATCCTAGCTCTAATACCAACTGTTAGAAACTTGAAGTACAATTGATTACTTTTGTATAAGCAACTAAACACGGAATTGAACCAGAAGTAATAAGTAATTAGAAATCAGAAACAACAAATAATAGGAGATACAAGAAACAACCAATCTTGTATTAAACTCTTCCAGAATATAATGAAAAAATCTCACTCTTCCCACACCTCTTGGGTGTACAGTATTTCTCTCAAGAGTTCTCTCTCTCTCAATCAATTACAATCAACTCAATAACCAAGTTGTTATTCCCTTGCTTCAACTAATCTTTTTGATCTTGCACCTTGCAGATCTAATTGACCTTGCTTACTTGCTTGCTTGTAGATCTTCCTAGTCTTGCACACCCTGCAAACCAACTGATCTTACACTTGAAGGATCTAATCCTTTAGTCCTTGAATTACAATACAGTCCCATGGGTCTCTTAAATAGATCCCAAACCAAACAATAATTAGAATCACAGACTCAAGACTAAAATTAGTCTTTACATGCAAACACTCTGTCCTCCTAAAGTTAGAATGAATCTAATTCTGGGAACGCATGCAAATGCACACACACAGGTGACCGACATCAGTCACTATCAATCTACATATGACTGACGTCGGCCAATCCCTGACCAATGTCTGTCAGATCTGATCCATGCCTGACCGATGTCGGCGATACTTGCAATGTCAGTTACTGGCTAAGCCAAACAACCTCCACATTTGCATAACAGTGAAGCTTTTAGCTCCACAACTTAACACATTTAAGCACATAAAGATCATATGAAAAAGAATCTAAGATTATTTGTTCATAAGAGCTTATTGAAAATCTATAAGAATTTTTGAGAAATCAAGCAATAATTAGAGCATTCATTGAAGCATTAAAGTTCATATTAATAGCACATTGCATTACACTATGTTTCTTGGCTGAAGAATTATATGAATTATTGGAGTTTTATCTTATTGAAAATCTATAAGATTTTTTGAGAAATCAAGCAATAATTAGAGCATTCATTGAAGGATTAAAGTTCATATTAATAGCACATTGCATTACACTATGTTTCTTGGCTGAAGAATTATAGGAATTATTGGAGTTTTATTTTCAATATTATATACCATTAAGGGGATTGGAAAATATCAAGATAGCTCAACTATTCAGTGGTGTAATGCAGGCCTTAAAACACCTTAGTTTCCTTATTATTTTAAGATCTAGTCCTGATATTAGGCAAATAGAGGAAGTGGATGTTATTAGTGATTACAACAGACACTATAAGATTTATACCATTTAAATCAACCTTCTAAAGTCACCTTAAAGTTATATGTTAAAATTTGAACCCTAAAATCATATTTAAAGTTGCATGTGCTTTTTTTTTGTAAAGGATGATATTAGGGTGTCTTTAACTGTTATGAATTTAATTATTGACGTTAGATAAAATTTTAAGAGTCATTTAAGGATGAAATTAACTAGACTTTAGGAGTGATGTTAAAGTCATTAATTAATGAGGTTGTAATGACTTAATAACCAATGTTGCATATTTGGATGTGACTTTGGAAATATTACTTAGGTAACATTGGTATGACTTGTTTGAAAATTTTAGTATGGATTTATCCCTGGATTTATATCCTTCTCTAGGGGTGATGTTGGAGTGCCTTCAACTGACTACTTTTGGATGACTTATTTTGTGAATTTATGTCTATCTTAAAGGGTTGACATTGGGGTGTCCCTAAATGCAACTTTGTTTCCATATTTAACTTGTATTATTCTGTCTTTATGGGATGACATTGAGGTATCCCTTAATGAAGCTTTGTTTCCCCTAAATATAATTACAATCACAAAATGTCATTTCAGGCTTGATATGCCTTAATTGAGTGCCTTGTGCAACCAATCATTTGATTGGTTGCATGGGGCACTCAATTAGGACATTTAAAACATTTTAAACACATTTAAGGCAACTTAATGGCATTTTATACTTGATTTTACCTAATTGAGTTTCACACACAACAAATTTCTTGATTTGTTGCATGGGGCATGCAATTAAGGCATATTGAGTCTCATAAACATAATTACAACAAGCTAATGTGATTTTAGACTCGATATGCCTTAATGGAGTGCCTCGTGCAACTATTTGATTATTTGCATAGGGCACCCAATTATGGAAAATAAATCCCCATAAACATAATAAAATGACCTAATGCCATTTTAGACTTTATATGCTTAATTTAATGCCCATGCAACCAATTAATATATTGGTTATATGAGGCACTTTATTAGGACATACTCATCCCTCTAAACACTCTTACGATAACCTAGTATCATATTGATCTACCCTAATCGAGTTACCCATGTAACCAATCAAGTGATTGGTGGCATATGGAAGTCAATTTAGGGAATATTGATTCTAAAATAACATTAGGTTGTTACAATTATGCTTAAAGGGATAGACATGCCCTAATTGGGTGCCTCATGCAATCAATTTAGCAATTGTTTAATACACATGACACTCAATTACATTATATTGATTATATAATTACATTACATTGTCTTAATTAGGTTTAGGGGCACGATCTACCCTATTTAATGAAAATAGAGTCCACTATGATATTAAATTGTTGTAAATGCATTTAAGGTGCTGGATATGCCCTAATATAATTACCTATGTAACCAATTGAGTGATTGGTTTCTCGAGGCACTCAATTAGGGAAAATCAAGTTTGAAATGACATTAGGTTATCACAAATGTATTTAGTGGGATTGATATGCCTTAATCGAGTGCCCATAAAACCAATCAAATGATTGGTTTCACGGGGCACTCAAGTAGGGAAAATTGATTAAAAAATAACATTAAGTTTTCATAAATATATTTAGAGGGATCTATATTCCATAATCAAGTGCCCCATGCAATCAATTGAGTGATTAATTGCACGAGGCACTCAATTAGCAAAAAATGAGTTTGAAAAGATTTTAGGTTATTAAAAATGTGTTTAGGGGCCTTAAGATGCCCTGATTGAGTGTGCCATGCAACCAATCAAGTGATTGATTACACAGGGCACTCAATTAGGTAAAATTGAGTCTAAAATTTACAAGGTTATTGTAAACATGTTTAGGGGGCTCAATATGCCCTAATCAAGTTCCCCATACAACCAATCAAGTAATTAGTTGCATGAGGCACTTAATTAGGGAGAATTGAGTCTAAAATGATATTTGGTGGTTGGAAATGTTTTTATGGGGTTTGATATACAATAATAAAGTGATTCATGTAAATAATCACATGATTGGTTACATAAGGTGATAAAATTAGGTCATATTGAGTCTATTACATTAACTTATCACAACTATGATTAGGGGGTTTGATATTCCCTAGTTGAGTGCCTCATGCAACAAATAGAGTTTTTGGTTGCACATGGCTCTCAATTATGACATATTGATCTCCCTATACATAATTACAATAACCTAATGCTATTTTAGACTTGATATTACCCAATTGAGTGCCCCATATACCCAATCAAGTGATTAGTTATATGTGACAATAAATTAGGGAAAATCAAGTCTAAAATGATATTAGATTGTCAAAAATGTGTTTATGGGCTAGATATTCCATAATCGAGTAACCCATGACACCAATTAAGAGATTGGTTTCACAGGGCACTCAATTACAATAAATAGTTTGAAATGATAATAGGTTGTCACAAATGTGTTTAGGGTCTCAATTAGGTCATATGAAGCCCCATAAATATATTTATGATAACATAATTTTATTTGAGACTTGATTTTCCCTAATTGAGGTCATTGTGAAATAAATAGATTGATTAGTTGTATGGGGCACTCAAATCAGACATATCAAGATTCTAAACACAAATGTAACAACCTAATGTCATTTCAAGCTCTATTTGTTCTATTTGAGTGCCTTATGAAAATAGCCACTCAATTGGTCACATGAGAACTCAATTAGCACACATAAAGTGCTCTAAAAAATGAAAAACCCTAATGTCATATTAGAATTGATATTTATTATTACGTGCCTTATGCAACAAATTAGTTAATTTACTCCATGTCACTTAGAGAATATTGAGCCCCCTAAAAACAAATGAGACAACTTAATATAATTTTGGACACAATGTGTATTATTGAGTGCCTCATGCAACTAATCACTTGATTAGCTGCATGGGGCACTCAAATAGGACATACTAAGCCTGTTAAGCAAAAATGTGATAACCTAATGTCATTTCAGGATATGTCCTATTTGAATGCCCCATCTAACCAATCACTTGAATGAGAACTCAATTAGGGTATATTCATCCCCCCTAAACACATTTTTGACAACATAATGCAATTTTAGGTTATATTTTACCAAATTGAGTGGCTCTTATAGCCACTCAACTTGGGCATATTTAGCCCCCTAAATACAAATGTAACTAATATATAACATTTTGGGTTTGATATGGCTTAATTGAGTTCCCCGTGCATCAAATTCCTCAATTAGTTACATGGGTAACTCAAATAAGACAAATTGAGCTAGATAAACACAAATGTGATAACCTAATGTTATTTTAAACTCAATTTATCCTATTTTAGTGGCTTATACAACTAATCACATGATTGTTTGCATGTGTCACTGAATTAGGACATACTGAGCCCTTTAAGATAAATGCAAAAACTTAATGTTATTTTAAACTTAGTATGTCCCATTTGAGTGCCTTGTGTAACCAATCACTCAATTAGTTACATGGTGCACTCAATTAGGGCATAATGAGCTCCCTAAATACAAATACAATAACCTAATGTCATTTCAAGCTCAATATGTCCTATTTGAGTTCCCCATGTAATAAATCACTTGATTAGTTTCATGGGTACCTAAATAGGATATACTGACCCCCTTTAACACATACAAAAACCTAATGTCATTCCAAACACAATATGTCCTATTTAAGATCCCTTTGAAATCAACCACATGATTGATTGGATGGACACTCAATTAGCGTATATTGAGCCCCCTAAACACATTTGTGACAACTTAATGTTATTATATATTCAATTTTACCTAATTGAGTGCCTTGTGGAACCAATCACTTAATTGTTTGTTTGGGGCCCTTAATTATGGAATATCAACCCCCTAAACATAAATCTAATAACCTAATGCCATTTTAAGCTTGATATGGCTTATTTGAGTGCTCCATCTAACTAGTCACTCAATTGGTTGCATAGTGCACTAAAATAGGACACAAAAGCTTCCATAGACACAAATATGATAATCTAATGTAATTTTAGAATTTATTTGTCCTATTGGAGTGCCCCATGAAACCAATTACTTAATTATCGCATGGGGCACTCCATAGGACAGATCAAGTCCCCAAACATAAATGAGACAACCTAATGTCATTTTAGAACTGATATGTTCTATTTGAGTGCTACACATAACCAACTTCTCCATTGGTTATGTGGGGCACTAAATTAGGTCATATTGATCCCCCTAAACATAAATGTGATAACCTAATGTCATTTCAGACTTGATATGTCATATTTGAATGTTCTATGAAACCAATTGCTTGATCAGTTGTAAGGGGAAATAAAATATGACATATCGAGTCCCTTAAACACAAATACAATGAAATAATGTCATTTTAGACTCTGTATGTCCTATTTGAGTGCCTCATGTAACTAATTTATTGATTTGTTGCATGGGGAACTCAATTAGGGTATTTCAAGCCTCCTAAACGTAAAGGTGATAACCTAATTTCATTTCAAGCTTGATGTGTTCTATTTGAGTGCTAGTTCAACCAATCACTCAATTGGTTGTATGAGGAACTAAAATAGGACATATCAAGCCCACTAAGCATAAATATGAAAACCTAATATCATTTTAAACTCAATTTATCCTATTTGAGTTCTCCATTCAACCAATCTCTTAATTGGTTGCATGGGCACTCAATTAAGGCATATCAAGCCCCATGAACACATTTGTGACAACATAATATTATTTTATTCTTGATTTTAACTAAATGAGTGCCCCATGTAACCAATCACTCGATTATTTGCTTGAAGAACTCAAATTTTGAATATTGAGATCCCTAAACACAAATGTAAAAATCTAACGTTATTTCCAACTTGTTATGCCCTTTTTGAGTTCCCCATGCAACCAATCACTTGATTGATTCCATAGGTTACTTAAATAATAAATATCAAGCCCCATAAACACAAATGCGATAACCTATTATAATTTCAAACTTGATTTGTCCTATTGGAATTCCCTGTGCACCCAATCACTTGAATCGTTGTATGGGGCACTCAATTAAGACATATTGAGCCCTATAAATACAAATGCCATAAGTTAATTTAATTTTAGATTTGGTAAGTCCTATTTGAGTTCCTTATGTAATCAATCACTTAATTGGTTTCAGTGCACTAAATTAGGGAATATCAAGCCCCTTAAATACAAATGTGACAAATTAATGTCATTCTAGACTTGATATATTTGAGTGCCCTGTGCAATATATCACCTAATTGGTTGCATAGGGTACTCAAATATGACATTTAAGGCTTCCTAAAAAAATTCAAGAACCTTATGTCATTTTAGAATTGATATGTCCTATTTGAGTGTCCCGTGTAGCCAATCACATAGTTGGTTGCATGTGCACTCAATTAAGGCATATCAAGCCCCCTAAACACATTTATGACATTTTAATGTTATTTTAGACTTGATTTTCCATAATTGAGTTCCCTATGTGACTAATCACTCAAATGGTTACATGGGGAACTAGGTTAAGAAATAGTGAGCCCCATAGACATGTTTGTGATAACTTAATGTAATTTAAAAATCAATTTTCCTTGATTAAATGCTACATGAAACCAATCATTCAAACTTAATGAAGGCATATTTGGCACCTTAAACATATTTGTGAAAACCTAACTAGGATTGGAATTGGGATTCGTGCCCTTCACCTATTGGTTGGGATTAGGATTGAAACATAGGTATTGATTAGGATTGGTGCCACCACCCTTACACTAATACCCACCTATAGATTGGGATTATGGTTGGGATTGGTCACATTTAGGGGACAACAACATGACACAATAATTTTAAATTATCAAATAACCCATATTCTCCACACTAAACCAACATTTGATATTATCTAACCTCAAACAATACAAGTCATTGGTAGGGGTTTAGTTTATTATCTAGTATTCATCTATCCATTTAGATAGTGACCAATATAGGTCAAGTGCCATCTATAATGTATATAACAACCCTCACTCAACCTATTGATTAAGTGGTTTAAAGGTCCCATATATAGATAGGGGTTAATTGAGTGATAAATAGACTAGATATAGTCACTTTCAATCTCGGTTGCTTGTGATTTACTGCTAGACATTTATCCTCATATAGGGAGACAATCTCTCCCAATAGGGGGAAGAGGTACCCTATCTATATATGGGACACTCCCCTGATGGCCTACTTAGCTAAACATAACAAATAAGCCATATAGGGGGGTTTCTCTCGATGACCTATACCTTACCTTTTATGTTGCAATCTTGATGAATGGATTGGTGTCTCATCCTTGTCCAATCGACCCAAATACTCACCAACTATTGAGATCGAGTGGTAAGGCCATACTATATTATCTGATTGATTAGATAGGGGAGGGATACCCCTAAGGATGGAGGTAGTAGTGAATTGGATTAATATTTAGGGAGATGAATTTGGAGAGGAAGAATACCCATAGATATATGACACAACCAAAGGACACCATCCAAATCAAAACGTGAAGACAAAAGAATATGATGACTAGGTAATTTTGAAAATGCTAGTTTTAATTTTTTTTTATAAAACACAAATCAAAATATTATAAATATATAAATTTTTAATGAATATTTTAAAAATATCAAAAAATTGGATCAATTTTAATGCATAGTTGAATTTATAAAAAAATGAAATATTTAGGAAATTATTTTAGAAAATAGGGGAATTTAGGGAAACTTAGAAAATTACGAAAAAATTAAGAAAATGAAATCAAAATTTGGAAACTAGGGAAATGCGGGATAAATGTTTCAAAAATGAGATTTTGATAAAGTTAGTTTTTTTTTTTTAAAAATTTTTATGGAAAATTAGGTCAAGTTTAATAGATTAGGTTGAATTAGCAAAAAATAAAATAATTAAGTTAAAATAGGTTAAAATTAATAAATTAGGTTGAATTTTAAAATGACTGGGTGAACCAATATGCATTTAACATTGCATGACTCACACCTTAGATAAGGAAACCAAAGGTTTAATTTGGATCAAAAGAGGTTGAGGCATGATAGAGAAGGACATATAACAAGGTAAAACCTTTGAAAAACTCGTTAAAAAAATTATAGTGAAAGCATTTAAGATATATGTTATGATTTTAATGTAATTATTATAGAAATATGATTTTCACCACTACTGTGTCGAAATTACAATCTAAATGGCTTCTTACAATAATGCACAAACTGGACCAAAACCATCGAAATGCTCTGATTCATCTGCACACATCACATGCAAGTTTTGATTCACATCAATATGTCCCTAATTGGGAAATTATCCTATACACAATCATCACCTTATTCCAATTCATCTCCAATAAAATTATGACCTAGAAAATTGATTTTTTTGACCAATAGTGCAAGACAACTTATCAAATTCCAAGAATTACAAAAAGCCTAATCAAAATCACTTAGTTAAGAAAATATAATGAAATTCGTAAGTGAGAAATCCATAACAAATTAATGACTATCTAATTTTAGAAAATGAAAAGGGCCATGAAATCACCCATGACATCATCAAAAGGGGTGTCATCCACCAAGTATTAATGGAGATATATATCTGATTAAGGCTAGCCATGCCTATTAATTACCCCCTTCTTCCAAAATATTAATTGTTTGTCCTTTAAAAATTGAACTCATTTGTGGCAACTCATCTCATTTTTGACCCAAACACCATAATTGATTTTCCTAACCTGTAAATGTAAGAGCCACCATAGACAATTATCAATATTGTTAGTGCAAAGATATAATGCATAATTTATACTAAAGCTTCAAACCATTTCTTCTATTTGCATACACAAATCCAATCCAAATTGTAAATGAGGAGATGTTGGAGGCATTTGTCCAACCATATTATCAAATATCTTGAGCTTCATAGCTAGGCACAAACATGCTTGTGGACCATCCATGAGGAGAAGTGACTTTAAGAAGGAATAATCATTTTGTTATGCTTCTTATCTAGTTTATTCACTTTATTTACATTTTTATTAACATTTCCCAACCAAGGTAATATGACTAATATGTTAGTTTTATGAATTTATTTATGTTTTGATACTAAAAAATAAGCTAACCTATTTCATAATCATATTTCATATTTGACATGCTCAGTGGGATGCTACACCCCATAAAGCTCCTTCAAAATCTTCATAACCTTCTAATTACTAAATTTGATTGGTATTTATCTTTCATTTTCCTATTTTTCCTCTCATTTTCCCATATTCTATGCTTATGTAAATGGTGAAGTCACCTTGTGGATTCAAAAAGTTTCTCTCTTAATTGGTGAAGATGACCTGCAGATTGGTGAAGTTGTTTTTATCACTCTATGTCTGCTCTGTGTGTCTTAATAGGAATGGCAAACTTGCCCTACAAAATGATGAAATCAACCTACATATAAATGAGTTCAAAAGATAAATGATGGAGTATCTTCTTGGTGTTTCCCTATGTCTTCCTAAAAATAATGAACTTGACCTACAAAATAACACACTCGACCTATAAATCAACTAACTCAACTTGTAAATCAACAAACTCAACCTACAAATCAATCAACTTAGCTTGAAATTGATGAAGTCGATAAGTCAACAATGAAATAATTGAAAGAGGTAAATTATATTTTCTATTGTTATTTTATAAAAATGATGAACTCATCCTAAAAATGGTGAATTCATCCTATTAATCGGTGAATTCACCAAAGCTACTCTTTATTTGTCTACAAATCGATGAACTCACTTTGCTAGATGACAAACTCACCTTGCTAAATGATGAAGTCAACCTATGTGGAATTCTTGAGACCTTAAAACTTTTGAAATTAATTTTCTTGGGTGGCCAATATTGCTATTTAATTGCTTAATTATATTTTTTAATAAGTTTTGACATATTTTTGAATTATTTTTACAACTAATAAAGGCAAATTTCAATCACACTTCTATTTGGAGTTTAAAAATGAACACACACATTTGACTTGGTTCTTATGAGTGCATGCTTTCCATTTTTACTTTAAGTGACGTGTTTTTTACATTATTATTTTTGTAAACCCATTGTCTGTATGCTTTCCCCTTACCCCCTTTAGGGAGCCTAGGTGGACAAAAACACATAGGTTTACTTGTTTGTTTACCTAACTCAAAAAGTTTTGTTTTCAAAGTATGCTCTTCATTTTCCCATCAATGGGATCCTAAGAATCAGTAACAAAATATATTTTTCCATTTTTATTTTTTGACTTTGTGGGGTGGAGTTGATAGCCTTCCCACTAGTCTTTATGGGTGTGTTGACCTAGGAAGTGACATCCTAACATTATGCAAACCCTATAATCTGATGGGGTATATAAAATAGGGTTACACTAGTGTTATCTTAACTAGTGGTTCTTCAAAGCCTGATCACACTATTATCACTTCAATGAGATGCCAAAGACTGAAGTGGTCATGAATGGACTATACCCTTTGGTGAATGGCTTACAAGATCTCACATCCAATTGATAGATTTTTCTAAAGCACCCACGTACTGTAAGGTATAATGGTGCCATTTAGTTTTCTAATAAAAAACATAGATTATAAACCTCATTTATCGAGACATTCTCATTGATGCAAAGGTGCAAAAGTAACCACCCTCAAAGATCATATTTTAGTACAAACCTTTGAGAGAAGGGGAGGATTAAAAACCCTAATAATAATTGTAATAATTTATGTAATGAAACCTTAAATTTTATCCTCTCAAATGCAAGTATATCAAAATAACTTAGTGATGTACTATAAGCATGTGTCAATTTATACGTGATTACTTGTGTATTTTGTTAAATATTATGTTGCATTCACAACCACCATTTAAAATTAGGCCAAGTTCTAGAAGTAAACAATTCAAAACATGTCATTGCACATGCACACACTAAGGTGTTACATTGCACAATTATTCCATGACCATCCTTATACATTTTTTAGTTTTATGTGTACCAATTGAAACATAACATTGTTTCATTTGGTACTATTATGCTACCCATTCCATTTTTAGTTTAGACTTGTATTTTCTTGTGTTGAATCAACTCTCTAGATTTCAAACCTTTTGACCTTGTTTCCAATTTAATTCCAAGTTAGAATCAAATAAAAACAAATCTCACACCCTTTTCAAGGCAAATTCCAAGTGCCAAGACCATTCAATATTATTCTAGTTTCAGTTTGAATCCAAACTTCAATTTTCTTGTGCCAAAATAATTTTAAATTTCAAACCATTTGATATTTTTTCAAATTCCAAACAAATCATGTTATAAACCTACCAAGGACAAAAATATTCTCTATTTTAATTCCAATTGAACCATGTATAGGTACATGCAAAGTGGGGCCTCTTATGATCCTAAATTTGAGGAAGAATTCTATGATCCCTCATGATACCTTCTAAATTATGAATATAGTGAAGATAATAATGACCACTCTACAATGTTTGAAGAAATCCCTCCCATTTTTGGAATTGATCAAGGTAAATTCAAATAATAAATCATGGAAGACAATGATGAACAAATTCTAAGACTATTAGAATCTGGAGCCAGGTTCCCACCAAACTTTCCCATGGACCAATTAAGTAGTCTTGTTTTCATATCAGAGTTACCTAAGGAAGTAGATGTTACCCAAAGTCATCCCCTTGTTTAAAGTATAAAAATAGCCATTACATCATCTAATAAAGGGAAGGGATAACTTGTTGACACATCTCAACACAAAAAACTCATTGCTTCTACCATACAAAAAATTGACCAATGATATGCCAATTAACTAGTGGCTAACTTGAATACTTTAGAAATAACACCATTTAAAAATGCTGAATTTGTAGAGCAAAACCAATTTCTCATGAACCAAAATAACCCATAGACAATGCTAGATCAAATGTAGACCCATTGGCTCTAACTGAACAAGCCATTCCAATTGATGCCATGCAATGAGTTCCACTTAATATGTGACATGCAATTTTCAACCACCAAGAGATCCTTTCTAATGCACAAAAAATTCCAATCCAAATGCAACAATTGTGAATTTAAATGCAATAAGTTCCAATCTAAGCACAACAAATGACCAAAAATTTGCAACAAGAAGTTACCAACAATCTGCCACCATGACAAATGTTAGGAATGGTAAAAACATTATATGAAGCCAAAATATGAAGAGTTATCAATAAGAACATCACAAATGTAGTTGTTAAAAAATGAAATACAACACAAAACAAATCAAATAATTATTCAGACTATGAGATAATGAAATGCTAGTACAAAGGTAAGCACTTGATTATATAAGCAAAACAAAATAATAAACTAGCTAAACTAACCAATGTGGGATAAATCCTCATATAGGACAAACCCATTAAAAGATAAAATAGCTAGCTAATACACTAGAAAATGAAATAAAACACGTGCAATACATAATCTAAGACCCCCCTTAAGTGAATCTAGGGGTTAACAAAACCCAAAAAAGAAATAGTGGCATATCCACATAATGAGTCCCAACAATAAGGCCTGATAAAGTACTCACGCACAATATGTATCCATGAAATGAAAAAGGAAGGTGTCCTCATGAACACTCTCTAAGGACTACTTCTAAAACCCCAAGCATATCAATAACTCAAGGAAATGAGGTGATGAAAAAGTATCCGTAAAGATATCTATAACTTGTTGCTAAGTTGGAATGCACTCCAAGCTAAGAATGCTATCCTAAATGTGCTGATGAATGAAGTGCATATGTACCTCAATGTTCTTGGTCCATTGATGCTCAAATAGGTTGGGAGATACGTGAATTTCATTCTAGTTGTCACACTAAAGTATAATTGGTGAATCTTGCATGAAGCCAAACTTTGTTAATAATTGATGAAGCCAAAAAACCTGCTAACTCACTGTAACTGCTTCTCTGTACTCAACCTCTATAGATGATAGTAAAATAACTTGTTAATTCTTACACAACTAAGTAATAAGTGAAGAACCAAGACAAAAGATGTATCTAGAAATGGTATGCCTATCATCAAGAGAACTTGCCTAATCTGAATCACTGTATCTAATCAACTGAGTAGAACCCCTGGTGTAATGTAATAAAAAATGAGTAGTGCCTCATAGATATCTCAAAATTATCTTGGTAACCTACCAATAACTATCATGAGGGGCATGTGCAAACCTATATATAATCCCAATTATAAATGAAATGTCTAGGTGAGAATGGGTCAAATACATAAGACTCTTAACCATCTACCTATACAATGTAGGATCATAAAGTGGAGTAGTACAAGAGGCAGTGAGAGTCACTCCAGACTAAAAAGGAGTAGGACTTGGCTTGCAATCAACCATATCAAAACACTGAAGAAGATCAAAGGCATACTTATGATGACTCAAATAAATCCTTATATCTGATTGTGAAATCTATAAACTAAGGAAGAAGTGCAAAAGATCAATATATATCATGTCGAACTGTACTGAAAGTGCTTGTTGAATAATCTAAATATGAGATGAGGAGCTACTTGTGAGAAATATATCATCAACATACAAGATCAGTATAATAATGTCCTCCCCAATACACTAAATATACATTATGGGATCATAGTGGCATTGAACAAAGATAGTAGAGATAAGAAATGAATCCATCTTCTCATACCAAGTCCAAGGGGCCTATTTGAGACCATAAAGAGACCTCCTAAGTCAAAAAATAAGAGAAGAATCGTAAATAAATGCAACATGCTACTTCATATATATTTCCTCATGTAAGTCCATATAATAAATCACTCTTAACATCCATCTGACATCTTGTTCACAAAATTTGTCACTTGCTTTTGAGGACAACAGGCTGACCATTTTGGTCTTGCAAGCCAGAATGCTCTCTTTCTTTCTTTCAAAATGTTCTGAGCAGTTAATTTTTTTCAAATATTCGCCTTTTTAGCTAAGGAAGTCACAGGTTCAACAGGTGGGATTTATTCAAAGGAAGTTCAAAACACTTATGGCATTTCCTTAGTGTTTTGAGGATGGAATATTCGCCTTGCTGAGAGGAGAGATTTATCTCATTCTGGCTATGGTCACCACACCCATTTTGCTGCATAAATCTCCTTATGTTGTGGTTGATGTAACCATTTTTCCATCAATCAGCTGGTGACAAAATATTCACCCAATAGTTTTTGGTGACTCCACTAGGGAAGAACGCGTAGTTTGAAGCCTCAAGCTTCAAATTGAAGCATTTTCAGTTCTTTTCCATATCCATTTTACACTCTGGTAGATCCACTATACATGCAAAACTAGAAAGCTCAAGGTATTGTTGACCCTATATTTGAGTTGGTGCAAAAAAATAATTTTGATCTTTCCCCTCCATAAACTCATCTTCAACGAACTGAGTTTTCCTCCTACAAACATCAGGTCCTAAATAACAGGTAAAGCTGCTCTTTCCTCTGCTAGTAGATCTTTGTCTATACATATCCCACAGAGATTTATTATCCCTCCTTTCAACAGCCATATCATGGCAACTTGAGGTCCCTGGGGTAATACTTTTGGTCCCCTGAATCTGACCCCACCTCTACATGAGCCACCCCATAGCTGAAGGAAAAATTTCTCCAAGTTCTATGGGATGGGAAGGTTCATCTTGATGAACATATAGCAGCCTTTTGCATAGCTTGTGGTGTAATAGGCATTAAATATGAAGACATTACAGTTAGACTATTTGTGGAACATTGCAAGGCACTGCTGCAGACTGGTTTTATCATCTGCAAGCACAAACAGTGACTGAATCAAACACTCTCAAAGCCAAATTTGAGGCTAGGTTCAAACTTGTAGAAGATGTTCATGCCTTGTTAGCCCAGCTTACACAAATGAAGAAGGAACCTCATGAACCCATGAGAGACTTCATTACTAAATTTGACAAGCTGAGAAATAGGATTCCCATAATTGCTCAGCCGACAGCTGAGAATCTTAAATGCTTCTTCATCAATTCTCAGCTTTCTGAAGTGAGTTTCTTGTTGAGGTGGGCTGGCCAAATAGATATTGCTACAACTCAAATTTTGGTGACTGAGGTTGAAGGTGATCTTATCTTGGTAGGAAAGATAAAAAGAGATCCTAAAAAAGGTAAATCTTCTTTATCTTTTGAATATTCTTCTACAAGCACCACTGATCCTATGGTGCAAAAGCTAGCAAATGAATTGCTAGCACTAAAAAAACAAATGGCATAAGGGATGTCTGCTCTTCCTTCTTATTAGGATATACCAAGGAGGATGTTTTCCAACCAGTCATATCAGGGTAATACGGCCATAAATCAAGGGCAACAAAATTTCCTTCCTCCCCCACCAGGGAAGCTTGCCATTAAAACATCACCAGCTAACTCAGCAGTTGTTTATCATGAAGTTGAATCTAATTTTTCTTTCCAACCTGAGTTGAACCAAGAATATGACACTGATATCTTTGTAGAAGGCCAAGAAGAATCAGCTGGTGACTCCAACATTGGTTTCTTGAATTACCAAGATGAACCCAAAAGTAAAGTTGAAGCATTTGATGGATCATATGCTGTATTTACTAGGTCCTAGAATCAGTCAGCTCAACAAGTAGATAAAGAAAAAATAGGGGAAGAATCTCGAATACCAATTTTAATTTCTAAATGAGAAACTTCACTACCTTTCCAATCAAAGGACTCGATGATCACTAAAAAACTAAGTACCTCAAATATTCCTTCACCTTCTGCTTCAAATTCACTGACCATTCCTACACCCAACAAAATTTAGATTGATGGACTGACTCCCTCTATCTCTAATTCATTTTAGTCATTTGATATAATTGACCATGTTAAGAAGACCAAAATTCAAATGTCTGAGTTTTAATTCTTGCAATCCAACCTTGAGCAGTTGGATAGACTCATTGAATGTGTCAAAAATAAAACTGTCCCTGTAAGATAAGATATTTCAAAAGTAACTCCTATTCCCCTAAAGAACACACCTACATGAAATAATCTTGTGATTACTCCTACAGCTTCCCCTAGAAAGACAGAATCATTTTATGTCTCCCTATTGATAAATGGTCATCAGCTGAATAATTGCATTATAGATTCTAATGCATCTAACAATGTCATGCCCACCAAGGTGGCAGAATCTCTTGGTCTCATGCTGACTAAGACCTTTGGGAGATGTTTCTCCATGGAAAATAAACAAATGCCTCTACTGGGACAAATCAAAGATGCTCAATTTGCATTTGTGGCCTTCCCAGATAAGAGAATCAAAATGACAGTCCTGGTGGTCGACGTCTCAGCCTCCTACGACATTCTTCTTGGGTGAAATTTTTGCAAAGATGTTGGTGGAGAATTGAGCATGAACCTGTTTGAGGTGAGGATCGCTGTCTAGGGCATCATGCAAAGGCTACTTCCTGAGGAGGCAAAGTATATTGTCACCCAAACATCATCCCTTGAAGCTCAAATTTTGTTTGAGTCTTTGGGCTTGCTTAATTACTTTTTGACTACTGAAGACATTTTTGTTTCAGCAGATGAAAGTTCCATAGGTGACAATCCAAAAAATTTAGATAAGACATCAAAAGAATTGGTAGGGTGCAATACACATGAAAAAAGATCTTCTCTCCCTGATGAAGAAAAATCTGAAAGAAGATCAGATTTTAATGATGTTTGGATTCTAGAATTCAATGGAAATAACTCTTCTACTAGTTCTAGAGTTGGAGTTGTTTTGATATCTCTTCAAAGAGATATTTTCCCCTATGCATATAAGTTTCAGTTTAGAAACACTAACAACACTGTTGAATATGAATCACCGCTATTTGATTTAAAGGCTGCTCAAGATAAAGGTGTTAAGCTCTTTCATGCCAAAGGAGATGCTAAGCTGGTGGTTTGTCAGGTGAGGAACCTGTATCAAACCAAGAATGAGATATTGTGACATTATCAAAATTTGGTGTGGGACTACATTGAAAGCTTTAATGCTTTCAGTATTTCTATCATGCCCAGAGAATTCAATAGTTGTGCAGATGCATTGGTCGTCTCTACAACTCTCTTGGTCCCTTGCCAAGATTTCAAAGAAGATAGGTACACTATCAAGTTGGTCTTTCAACCAAGTGTACCTGATAATGTTGACCATTGGCAGGTGTTCAATGGCGACAACCAAATCACTACTTTTTTAGAACAAATAGATAGCTTTGAAAAGCTTCAATTTGAAGACAATAAATCTCTACTGTGGGAATCAGCTCCCAAAACAAATTCAAAAGTTGATGAAGAGTTCCTTCAGCTCAAAGAGAATAAAATTCTCAAAGGATTAGTTTCTCTTAAGAAACTGTTTGACAAGCATGATAGGTTTATCAAAGAACAACAAATGGATTCAAAATCCTCCAAGCATTTTGATCAAATCAATTTGAGTACAAAAGACAATCCAAAAATGGTCAACATTGGAAATTATTGTACCCCTGATGAGAAACTCAAATTTATCACTGTACTTCACCATTACATTGATGTTTTGGAATATTCATATGATGATCTAAAATCTCTCAGATCTGAAGAAATCCAACATAAAATTTCTCTCAAGATTGGGTCATTGCCTCACAAACAGAAGCAAAGGTAGTACAATCCCAGGATATCAAGCACAATTTTGTTTAAAATATAAAAAATACTGAATGTAAGGATTATTTTCCCAATCCATCATTCTACCTAGGTTACGAATATAGTCCATGTAAGAAAGAAGAATGGAAAAATTTGCATGTGTGTTGATTTCAAAAATCTAAATCAGTCATCCTCAAAAGACAACTATCCCTTGCCCATCATGGATCACCTACTGCAAATAGTGACTGACGCTAAGATGTTATCAACGCTAGATGGTTTTTTGGAATATAATCAAGTGGAAGTTGGTGAAGTAGACCAACATAAGACCACTTTCACAACACCTTGGGGCACCTTTGCATATCGCAGAATGCCTTTTGGCTTGATCAATGCTGGTGCCACTTTCTAAAGAGTAATGGATCTTGCTTTCAAAAATGAAATGGGTAAGTTCATCATGGTATACCTTGATGACTTGACAGTCTTTTTTAAGCATCATCTTAATCATGTGCATCATCTACAACAAGTGCTGGAGCGATGTAGGCAGAATGGTATTTCTATTAATCCCAAGAAGTTAATTTTTAGGGTTACAGAAGGTAAACTTCTCAGTCACACTGTGTCCCAAGAAGGCATAAAGATCAACCCAAAAAGGGTCAAATCCATTCATGAGCTTGCTCTTCTTGCTAGTAAGATTGTAGTTCACTCTTTCTTTAGAAAGGTGAATTTTTTGTGAAGGATCATTCTTGAATTTGCAGAGAAGACTCACCATATTGTCAATATGATGAAGGGCAAAGCCACTTTTAGCTAGACTAAAGAAGGCAAATCAGCATTTCAAGATATCAAAGAAGCTATCACCCATGTCCTAATTCTAGTTTGTCCTGATTACACCAAAGACATCATGATGTATAGCTATGCTTCTGAACATATGCTTTCATCCATCTTAGTTCAATAGAACAAAGAAGGTGTGGAATCTCCCATATCTTTCATGAGCTATCCTCTTAAAGCTCATGAGCTAAAGTAATCAAACATGGAGAATCATGCTTATACTATGGTAAAGGCGGTAAAACACTTCCATTTTTACATCTTGAACTCACACACTGTTGCCCTCGTTCCTAATACAACAATCAAGTCCATACTAACTCAACAGGAGTTTGGAACCAAAAGGGGCAATTGGATTGCCAAAATCTAGGAGTTTAATTTTGTTATCAAACCAAAAAATCTTGTGCAAAGAAGGGGCCTCTGCCAATTAATTGCTGATAACATACCAAAAAAAGCAGGGCATGAAGAAATAGAAGTTGAAGACACGCCAACAGTTCTTTTTGTCACCACTACAAATGAGTGGTATTCAAATATTACTCATTTCCTTACCTATGGTGAGTGTACTGCTCACCTGTCTCATAAAAAAAGAGGACTGTTAAGTTGAAAGTTGCCAACTTTGTCTTGTGGGACAACGGTCTGTATAAGAGGAACCTTGATGGGGTATTCCTTCACTACATGGATAAAGCACATCAGAATAAACTTTTGGAGTCCTTCCACAATTTGGCTTGTGGAGGACATTTTTCTATGCCTATAACTTCCCATAAAATTCTATGAGCTAGGTACTATTGGCCTGCTCTATTTCAACATTCATACGCTTGGGTGCATAGATGCAAGCCGTGTTAACAATTTATTGGAAAACTCAAGTTGGCTGCATTACCTATCAAGCCTGTAGTGATAGAAGAGCCATTTCATCAATGGGGAATTGATTTCATTGGCACTATAAATCCATCCTAGGGTGCTGGACATGATTATGTCCTTATAGCCATTGACCACTTTACCAAGTGGGTGGAAGCCATTCCAGTCAAGCATGCCACTTCAGAAGTGGTATGTAATATCCTAAAGGAAAACATCATTTCCAAGTTTGGGGTCCCAACCAATATTGTAATAGACAATACAACTTGTTTCTCTTCTCATGAGATCACTCAATTTTACTACTATTATGGGATTATTCTCTCCCACTCTTCTGACTATTATCCACAAGGAAATGGTTAAGCATAATAAAGCAACAAGAACCTGGTGACCATTATCAAGAAGCTGGTAGATAACAATTAGAGAACTTGTCATAAAGCATTGCTTGACGCTTTATGGGTAGACAAAATTACACCCAAGAGGGTGATAGGTATGTCCCCATTCCAACTTCTGTATGGTCTCAATGTAGATATACCAATCACCTTGGAGTTACCAACATTAAAGTTAGCAAAGGCAGTGGAAGTTTTTACTTTTAAAAGTTTCATCAACAAGAAGATCATGTGCTTGATGGAACTAAATGAGAAATGAACTATGGTGGTGGACCAAATTTTTTGGCATCAAAGTCTGTTAAAGAGACTCTTCGACTAGAAAGCAAGGATCCATGATTTTTAGATTGGAGATCAAGTCTTGTTGTGAGACAAGAGGAGAGAACCAAAAGGAATGCATGGAAAATTGGATTCCCTATGGAGAGGCCCATTTGCCATTCATCGTTTAAATGGTGAAAATAGTTTATTGCTAAAATATCAAGATGGAACACCATTTTCTCTGCCTCACAGTCGGCAGCATCTAAAGCACTTAAATCTTTGAAGTATCAGATAAGTCCAGTTGTACATATGTATAATTTTTATATAGTCTTACTTTTGTTTTGTGTTTTTCATTTTTTTTGGTGCCTTTCTTTTTGGGTAGCATGACTCCATAACCCAATGGCATAGATGAAGGCACTGAGATTATGGATTCTACTCCCTTTGATTGTTTTAAAATTTCAATCGATGGAGGTTCCCCAACTAGAGCCAGCTGTTGTTCCCAAAATTTGTCACTTGATTTTGAGGACAATAGGCTGACCATTTTGAATATGCAGGCCAAAATGCTCTCTTTCTTTCTTTCAAAATATTCTGATTAGTTAAGTTTTTTAAATATTCAAGCCTTTTTAGCTAAAAAAGTCATAGGTTCAACAAGTGAGATTTCTTCAAAAGAAGTTCAAATCACTTAAGGCTTTTCTTTAGTGTTTTGAGGATGGTTCAATGCAAAGGTTTGATCAAAAGACTTAACGATGGGTTCAAAAAATTAGAATGAACCACTTTGAACCATTAAACCATTAAACAATTAAACCCCACCTCTACAAGGTTCAAAGGTTCAACGAGTTCAAAGGTTCAAAGGCTTTGGCAGACTTAAAGAAAAGAAGGCTTCGAAGATTTAAGATTTAACTTTGAACCGTTGAACTTTGAACTTTCAAAGGTTCAACGAGTTCAACAACCTCAAAAGACTTAGAGAATAAAAGGCTTCGAAGAGTGAAGAATTAACCATTGAACCATTGAACCATGAACCAAAAGAGTTCAAAGGTTCAAAATTTCAACAAGTTCAAAGAGTTCGATGGACTTAAAAAAGGAAAGGATCCAAAAAGTTTGAAGCTTCAAAGAATTCAAAGAAATAAGGTTAGACCATTGAACCGTTGAACCATTGAACCTTGAATCGAAATGGTTCAAAGTTTCAAAGGTTCAACGAGTTCAATAAGTTCGAAGGACTTAGAGAATAAAAGGATTCAAAGAAAGAGAATGAATCGTTGAACCGTTGAACCTTGAACTCGAAAGGTTCAAAAGGTTCAATAGGTTCAAAGTTTGAATGGAAGATTCAAACGAAAGAAGGAAGTGGAAGATTCCAAAAATAAGTTCAACCAAATGGTTCAACCAAAGAAGAAAAAGAGAGTGAATGCGGCCCTTTGCAAAACATTGAACCTTTGAACCATTGAACCTTTGAACCAAAAGAGTTCAAGGTTTAAGGTTTAAAGAGGTACAAGCGACTGGTGACATCCTCACAGACATCAAATTCAGGGTGATGGAATAACTGTTAGTTTTCAAAAGACCTGAGAATAAGCTTAGCGACCAGCCCATAAAGGAGCCAAAAGAGCAGTAGAAAGTGAGAAGATAGCCTCGAGAGCTTAAATCACCAAAGAAAGACAAAATGTGGCAAGGAAAGAGAGAACGACTATAGGAAATCTGGAAATATCTACAGGAGAGTTATTTCTAGTAGGTGGAATAGTCCACCAAGTGGACATTAGAGAACATAAATATTCAAAGGCGTGGCTTATTTTTTTGCATTAAGTAAAGGCGAATAGATAGCTGTGGAAGCATCATAAAGAAGACCAGACAACTCATGCTTAGGAGGAGACATTTGAGATGATTTAGAATGCCAAAGTCAAGGCTAATAACCTATTCTAGCATGGCCCTTTCATAGATATTCAATGCATTCAATTCAACATGGGCCATTTTTATGAAAAGAAGTGCCCAAGTCTTTCCTGTGATGGTATATATTGTAATCTCTCATTTTGTATAAGGGAGATATATCTATTATCAGAAGTGAAGCTCTGGCTAAATTGAAAGGCAATCTTGAGACTTTGAGCTCAGACTGTTAATCATATTTTGTTAAATAAATGAGAAAGCAAGCGACCTTTCAGACTTTGTGTTGAAATAGCTTGTGTCATTTAGGAAATTGTTCTTATATTTGTTCCCTAAATACAGTCGTGTCCATTTAATCAAATAAGAAGAACAAGTGGAAGTAAGCTGGAAGATGTCTTGAAGTCGACTGTGGGAGACTTTGTGGTGCCATAATTGCCTTCAGTCTGTGTTTTTATTTAAAGGATACTAAAGAGACTTTGAGCTCTCTTTATCCTTCATAATCTTTTACTCTGTTGTAGTTTTAGGTGCAAAATTTGAGTTGCACTTAATCTTGCTGTGTTCCTTTGTCCTAATCAGTAGGAGAGACAACAAAATACTTTTTGCTTTCATTGGTTTCTTATGGTTTCTGTTACTACCTAGGAAGAATCTTGCTGTTTGCTGAATATCACTTTTGAAAGAAGAGAAGTGCCTTTTTCAATAATTACACCAGAATTCTCCTCTATTTTGTGAACATCATCTTTGAAAAAAGAGAGATGGATGGTATGATTTCACTCTTGTGTCTATTTTCAGCTTATATATATATATATAGATTATAGGGAACCTCCCCTTATTGAGAGGAGAGATTATTCTCATTCTGGCTATGGTCACCACACCCATTTTGATGCATAAATATCCTTATGCTGTGGTTGATGTAACCATTTTGCTATCAGTTCGTTGGTGACAAAATATTCACCCAACATGATGTTAGGGTGTGGAGCTAAAAGCTTCACCTAAGGCAAATAGGGAGGTTTTCGGAGCTTGACAGTCGCCGACGTCGGCAGGCCAAAACCAACATCGGTCAGGGGACAGTGCAAGGGAAACTGGCATCGATAAGAGATCGGCCGGCATCGGTCACCTCTAGTTAGGCAGGGACTGACGTCGATCACCTGTGGCGGTCAATACTACTGTTGACGAATAGTTAGTTAAGTGAACGCGTAGTTTGCATGATGAAGACCAGTTTGAATCTTTGAGCCGCTTGTCTAAATTAGTGTATGCATGAGATCTATATAATAGACTCATGGGCTATATTTTTAAGTGGAGAACTTGTAGAATAACTATGTAGAGCTTGGAGAGTTCTTCCCATGGTGGAATCAAGTAGGATTCCCCAGGTATGTAAGATCAGGTTTGATATGCAGGGTGTTGCAGTATCATGGTGGAGATCTACATGTGATAAGTAAGATCAGGTTGGTTTGCAGGGGTGTGTGTATACGAGGGTCAAAAGGAGATCGGTGGGGGAGCAATATCTAAGGTGACAGCTATACATTAGGAGTAGGATCATGGTGAGATCTACTTGGAGTACCGGTTCGTACTTGATTGTACAGGCGTACAATGAGGTGAACAACAACTTGTGTTAGTTTTTAGTTGTGACCTATGAGAGAAGATTACTCAGGTGGGAAGATTACTTGGAGCCCTTGAGGAGGAAGCCTCACAAAGGTGGAAGAAGAGTGTGATCTCTTTATTGTAATTTCCTTTGTAATGAGTTGAATACAATTGTGTGTTGCCTCTCATATTCTGTGTGTTTTATCATTGATAGTTATTTGTTCTTCTAGTTATTTCTACATGTTTAAGTTGCTTATACATTGGTAATCATGTGTGCTCTTAATTCTGACAAGTTGTGTCAGAGCTTTGGGAACTTCGGTCCTATCAAATGGTATCAGAGCGAGGTTGGACGTTCTCAGAGTGAGTTTGACTAACAGATGGCCTAGATCTGGTTAGTGGTTTGTTGATTGTAGGTACTCACAGGGGTTGCTATTTGAGTGGGAGTATAAAAATGGCAGAAGAAGGTAAGCTGAGGATAAAGAAAGTCAGGCACATGATTAACACCACAAGGAGTGTGGTGGGTTGTCTTCAAGTGGGAGCTTGAAGAGGAATACAAGCCAAGATGCAGATTAGACAGAGTACTGGTTTAGGTATAGGTGCAGCTATTTATCTCCAAGTGGGAGATTGTTAGGGTGTGGAGCTAAAAGCTTCACCTAAGGCAAACAAAGAGGTTTTGGAGCTTGACAGTCGTTGGCATTGGCAGGCCAAAATTGACATCGATCAGGGGACAGTGCAAGAGAAACCGACATCGACAGGAGATCGATTGGCATCGGTCACCTCCAGTCAGGTAGGGACCGACATCGGTTACCTGTGGCGGTCAAAACTGCTATTGATGAACAGTCAGTTAAGTGAACGCGTAGTTTCAATGATGAAGACCAGTTCGAGTCTTTGAGCCGCTTGTCTAAATTAGTGTATGCATGAGATTTATATAATAGACTCATGGGCTATATTGTTAAGTGGAGAACTTTTAGAATAGCTATGTAGAGCTTGGAGAGTTCTTCCCATGGTGGAGTCAAGTAGGATTCCACATGTATGTAAGATCAGGTTTAATATGCAGGGTGTTGCAGTATCATGGTGGAGATCTACATGTGATAAGTAAGATCAAGTTGGTCTGCAGGGGCGTGTGTATGCGAGGGTCAAAAGGAGATCAGTGGGGGAGCAGGATCCAAGGTGATAGCTATACATCTGGAGCAGGATCATGGTGAGATCTACTTGGAGTACCGGTTCGTATTCGATTGTACATGCGTACAATGAGGTGAACAACAGCTTGTGTTAGTTGTTAGTTGTGACCTATGAGAGAAGATTACTCAGGTGGGAAGATTACTTGGAGCCCTTGAGGAGGAAGCCTCACAGAGGTGGAAGAAGAGTGCGATATCTTTATTATAATTTCCTTTGTAATGAGTTGAATACAATTGTGTGTTGCCTCTCATATTCTATGTGTTTTCTCATTGATAGTTATTTGTTCTTCTGGTTATTTCTGCATGTTTAAGTTGCTTATACATTGGTAATCATGTGTGCTCTTAATTCTAACAAGTTGTGTCAGAGCTTTGGGAACTTTAGTCCTATCACATGACATACTAGCCAACCTTGTGATATAACAAGATAAAGTACAAGGTGAATAAAATCCATCTTGGCAATGGGTGCAAAAGTCTTATAATAGTTAATACATTTGAGTTACAAGAAGTTACAAGAATCCCTTTGCAATAAAACATGCCTTATACTTATCAATACACCCATCAACTACATACTTGGTGTGGTAAATCCATTTGTACCTGACCAACTTTATTCACTTAGGAAGAGTGACCAAATCCCAAGTGTGACTTTTCATCAATGAAAAATACTCATCGATCATCACATCATCTTAGTTCTATATCCCATGAGCTTGTGAAAAAGACTATGGATCCTCAAAAAATGCCTGACACAAAATTATAGTACCCATAAAATGTGCATGATGATGTTGAGTAGGTAGGAGATCCTATATGAATGGTGCTACCTCATCAACTATAGTATGAGCCCACCTAGGCAGAGTGGCACCATCAATGTGAATAAGATCCTCATCTTTTATGACCTTTTAAGGAATCTCCTGAACTAGCCCCTCAACGAATGAATCTTTGATAGGAGGTAAATCATGACAAGAAGAATAAGTAGGTATGGAAGAAGATGAAGAGTCATGAGATGTGAAATTCTCATCAAACTATACATGTGTTAAAAAATGAACATCATGAGTATTAGGGTCTAAAAGATGATAAGTTCTCATGTCCTCGTAATACCTTTCAAAAATCAAAGGTTTTCTCTTCTTGTCCAATACTTTCCTTTTCTTCTTTAGTATGAACACCTAATCAAGGCTCTTAAAGACTCAAAAAAATGAGACATCAGGCATGGATATAGACCAAGCCTCCTCCAAAGTCATATGATCAAGTGATCGATGTGGTGTACGATTTTAAATGCAGTTCACATAATTAATTGCTTGTACCCAATAGATAGGAGGTAAATATCATGAATACATCATGCAATTATCCATCTCCTTCAAATTTTGGTTCTTCCAATCTTCTAAGCCATTCTACTATGGAGTATGTGCAATAGAATGCTGGTGAACAATACCATGAGTTACCAAAAAACTAGTGAACTTTTGACTAAAGTACTCCCCCCATTATCTGTATGAAGCTTTATGATGCACTCGATGACTGTTTATTGACCAAAGCCTTAAAGACTTTAAAGTGAGCAAAGACATCACTTTTTTACTTAAGGAAATAAACCCAAGTACACCTCAATAAATTGTCAATGAAGGTAAGTGCATACTTAGCTCCATTGAAATAAGGAGTAGGAAAGACCATCAAATGAATGTACACAAGTTCAAGTGGTGAAGAAGCTCTTGTAGACATGACCTTAGGAGATAAATCCTAATGTTATTTATCTAATGCATAACTGGGATAGACTCCATCAAGACATAAAAAACTATAGGAAGATCCTCTACCATACTGTGAGTGCTCAACTCCTTCAAATATCTATAGTTCAAGTGTCCAAATCTCTCATGCCAAAACTGACTCTCATAATCTTCTTGAGGAACTAAACACATACCTAAAGGATGATTATCATCAAAACCATCAAAATAGTAAAGTTGAGAACTATTTCAACAACACTCTATGCAATGAGTGTGTGTGGCTCTAACAAAGCTGAAACTTTAGCACCCTGTGGTGTGAAAGTCATTATCTTGCCCTGATCAGAATAAAAAATTTGATACACTAAAAGTAGATTGATGGTGATGTCTGAAACATATAATGCATCATTGATGCAACCACCATCTAGTTGTATATCACCCTTCCCCTAAATAGAAATGAAGGAAGAATCTCAAATATTAATGTTGGAAGAGGAAATCAGAACAAAAGATACAAAGGACTCCTTGGTAGAATTCATATGGTGTGAAGCACTAGAATCTAGAACCCAACTATTTGAAATAGGTAACTGTGATCTCCTAACAACATTAAGTGCTCTCCCATGCTCATGAGATGGAGTGGAGATAATTTTTTTGTATTTCCTAATAACATCATCTAAAGCTTGCATTTTCTTGAAACACCCAGACTCTTCATGACCAGCCCCCCCATTATAAGAGCAAGATAGGTTATACTTATTCTTAGATTTGGAAGATGGTTTAGGTTTAGATGCAGTAGTGTTGGGCTTATGTGCATTTTGAGGTGGATTTGGAGTGTTCTTCTTCTTACCCTTAGATTTTAGCTTAGACTTAGGATGTGAGGCCACCAATCCTTTTGGAGAGGTGGAAGACTCAAGGTGAGACAATTTAGATTCCTCCTTAGTGAGTCTCTCACAAAACAACTCAAGATCTGGTATTTTGAATGCAATACCTAAGGCATCCATACTATAAAAAAAGGTATATGAAAAGATTTGGAATGGGCCACTTAATTTAGTCAAGATTAAGTATACACACTCTTCATCCTTTTTATCTTGTCCACTCCCCTTCAGCTATGTCAATAAATGCTTAAACTTAGTGAGATAATCTATAATAGAAATAAAGTCATCTATATTTAGTGAAGTAATCTTCACTTTACGCTGCATTGCTCTTAAATGGTCTACCTTCCCAAAAAACCCTTTTAACTTACTCCACATTTTAAATGAAGAGTCACACCCATCAAAATAAAATAACATACTATCACTCACATAACTCCAAATAAAGCCCATATATTCTTAAAACTTACACTGATGCTAAAATGTTTCAAATTCTTGTGTGAACCGTGGTTCTATTTTGTTCCTTAGGGACCATAATATTTTGCACTTAATGATTGTCTCTATTCTAGGTCTTCATGTGTGGTAATTGTGTGTACTCAAAGGATCACAATGATCAATGCTAGATTTAGAAGCCATGCTAACTAGTCACCAGGAGTAGAAAAAATGCAAAAGGTGCACAAAATCGACACTGAGATAACCCCCCAAAAGATTATATTATAGGACCCCCTAATTTTAGCACTTTATAAAATAGTGAATTTTATAATTTAATAACATCAATGGATATAAAATTAAAAAACACACACTTTAAAAAAAATAGAACTTAAATCTGAGTTACGGTTCAAAAGATACAAGCGTTTTGATTTCTCGTAAAAACATGTTAAAATAATTACAAAACACTACAAACTAGAATTTGAGACCAAATCAGTAACACACATAGTTGTCTAAAAACTCATTGGAATTGTAATTTTGCCATGGAATTAAAAAATTAAACTAAAATAAAAAGTCTTTTTGGTTACCTTGGTATGCATGCAGACAATTTGACTTCTTTTAAGAAAATTACATCTTGTAAAAGAAAATAATGAAATGTACAATGGTTTCTAAGAGAGTAAGAAGTGGATTTATATTGTTTTTCACCTTGAAAGTCACTGAGTAAGAGAGATAATGCTATCTGGAGCCTCCCAACTCCAACTTAGACCTGAAAAATGATAATTTCCAACCCAAAAGTCAATGTAATGTGACATCTAAAGTGCAAGGTTTGAAAAACAATTAGTGCCTAGAATTTCTACACAACTTTCAATGCAGGGCTCTCACAACAGAAAAACTCTAGTGCTTCAAATCCTCTCCTAAATTACTCAATCTACAAGAAAAATCACCACACTAACCTTCCAACACCTCTTTCAATTTAAATTGCATAGAGCCCAATGTAACTTTCAATGTTATCCTCAGATGTCTGTACAAATTTCAATGCAAATATCTAAACTATCTTGATCAGATATTCATTGTAGTCATTTCTATCCTCTAATGCTTGGCTATGCCATCCTCCTTGATTTAACACCTTTTCAAAAAAAAAAACCAATGTTTCTTCTCTTCAAGTGTGTCCTTACTCTTCCAATTAGTCTCTAATCTTCCAATGCAAAACTAGTGAAATTTTGTTGCATAAATAAGTGCACAGTGCTTGTCAAAAGGAAAAGTATATCTAAAACTATGTCCTCTAAAAGAACATAAAATCATATTCCTCCAAAAAGAAATTTTAATAAAGATGAAAGGACAATAAATTAATGCTTTGGAATATCTAAGGACACATTTCCTTTAGAAGAAAAACCAACGCTTCAACTAAAAAAGGAATGCAGGGATGTAAAAGGCACTTTAATTCACCAATGCCTCCCTTCAAAAACACGTTGACATCTTCATAAATAGCCAATGTTTTTTCCAAGAGAATGCCTCTATTCATGAATTACCCCAAAAAATGCTGAAGATTTTTGCTCCCAATGAATGACAAGGAAAAGTAAAATAGAATTATCTAAAAATTGTAGTTACAAGGATGGTTGAAATGCCTTCAACGCTTTGGTACCATGTTAAGAATGGTAAACACATTCCATGAAGCCAAGTTCTGATGAGTTATCAACAAGAACATCACAAATGTAGCTACAAACAAATGAAATGCAATACAAATAAAATCAAATGATTATTCAGGGTATAAAGGTAAGCACTTATTTATATAGGCAAGGCAAAATAATAAACTAGCTAAACTAACAAATATGAGATAAATATTCATACAGGACAAACCCACTACAAGATAAAATAGCTAGCTAATACACTAATAAATGTGAGAAAATACATGAAATATATACTCTAACAACAAATATTGGGAGATTCCCAACACACATTGCCTATTTTTAATTTATAACATCGACTACTTGTGAACCATCAACAAATTTTCCAAAACCAAGAACTAATTTCTCTGAACCAACAATAGCTCCCCTACAATCAATAACAATAAATCCCTTACTATTTTTATAACAGTTTCCTCAAAACCAAAAACGCATTACCTATTCCAATCCCAATCTGAACCAACAACAAATCCCTTATAAAACTCTTAATACAGGTTATAGAGTGAATCTTTATAACATAACCGTGTAAGGAGAAACAATTCCTACTTACACTACTACCAACCAAGGCCATCAAACACACCAAAGTACCTTCAATTCATCAAAAAATGCTCCTAATATCCACGAATGGAATACAATGAAGGAAATTATATCGAGACTTCAACCAGGTAGTCAAACACCCAATAAATACAAATTTGATGGCACATGCCCTTACCTATTTGATTTTATATTTCTCCAAGTACTTTTCCCACCCCATTTTTAAATACTAAAATTTAAAAGGTATAAAGGAAAAGGTGACCCAAGAGAATATTTGCAAGCTTTCTTTGTTACATTCTAAGAAGTGACACACAATAATATATATTTGCTTTGCTTATTTCCATGCAATTTGGGTGGACAATATTTGGAGTGGATTTTGAAACTTCCAAAAGGGTCAGTAACCACTTTTGATGACTTATTGAAATAAATTGTCAACTTCTCCTACAACATAGAACATGAGCTAATAATAGTAGATTTATGCAATGAAAAGTAGTGAGGAAGAGAAAGCTTCTCAACACATTTACAAAGGTGGAGAGCCCTATATAATTATTTTTTACATAATTTAACATATAAAAAATTATCAGGTATTTTCACATAAAACCTAAACACTGAAGTTGCACACAATACGAGATTTCATTATGCCAACACATTTGAAGAGATAATTGACAAAAGAGTGCAAATTGAAAAAACATAATAGACAAAGGTTTTGTTGAGATATATTCTCAAATCCAAGTGCCAAACAAAATCCAAGTGCCAATTTAGACCAACACATCTGAAAATCCAAAGACCTTTGTCAAAAATAAGAACATGATTGGCAATGGGGTTACAAAGATGAGACATGTACAAATAGTTGTTAGAGAATTTAATGACTAAATGGCCTTAATTGACCCTTAATTTACATTAATAGTCAATTAAATAATAATAATAATAATAATAATAATAATAATAATAATAATAATAATAATAATATATTATTTATTAACATGAGGTAGAAAGCTCATGTGAATAAATAACAATATTATATTTATTTAATAATTACCAATGCTTTATTAAATGTTTATTCAGGATGGTTGGACCCATTATTTACAATGGTCACCTCCCTTCACTTTTTCACTATAAATAGAGTTTTATCCCTATTTTGAAATAACACGAGTGTGTAGAAATATTATATTGTGAACCATGAATTATGCACGAACAAAGAATTTTATGAAGATTATTGAATAATTGAGGAGTTTATGTATTAGGTAAATTAGGTTTCTTAGATATATGAATAATCATCACTTGTGGGGTTTTTACCTCTTAGAGATTTTTCCACCTAATTTCTATGTCTCTGTGTATAAATGCTCTATCTACTCTTTTCTTATCAATTTACATCTATATATTCTATGTTCATATTAAATATACATTCTTAATTATTTCATGGTTTCAAAGCATGAAGATGTGTATTTAATTGACAAGAGTTTGATGTTGTGAAGAAATTATTTTTTTCAAACTTAAGGAGGTGGTGTACGGCTTTGGAGGCAATTTTTTTTAATGCTTGGATCTCTTATTTAATCCTCAGATTTTTCATTATATGCTTCTAAACACCTTGGAAAAAGCTTATTAAAGCTTGAGATTGCTTTGCTCTAGATAAAAATCTTCCATAAGCATTGTAGTACAACCTATGGTATAGTTCTATGGCATATGAATTCATTTAAAAATTAATTCTGGTATCCCTAGTCTCTGTAGAGCCTAGTGATTGAAGATTTGAACAAAGCTTTGTATATCTTTGTCAAGGGCAGCCAAAAGTCAATACAATCAAAGAAATCAATTTGAGACACCATTTGTATGGCCAAGTACGACCTAAGAGAGAAGGAAATCCGAAAAAATTATTTCAAACATGTTTTTTTCACCTCTCTTGTAGAAAAGGGTTATAAATAGTAGTTTGAAAGTATTCAAGAGCATTTGTAGAGTCTCTGAAGGCTTCCTCAAGCACTGGCAAATTATCTTCTCTATGTGGGGTATGATATTTCAGTCGATGAAGTTTTAAAAATTCATTTCTTACTCAAAATTCAATATTGAGTGTTCCTTCATTATCAATAGATAAAATTTAAAAGATTGACAAAGTTTCATGATTTTTAGATAACTGTACAAGCTTCTGTATTGTCCAGAGCATATAAAAATGTGCCATTATTTGCCGAAAGCAAGCTAAATGTTAGTAATAAAGTTTGTTGAAATTATTTATTAAATACTTATTTTTTAAAAATCATAACTGGTACATATTAAAATCTAAGCCCCACCTTTATGCACTTATTTTTTAACAAAAAATAAATAAACCATCTTTGTGTTTTTACATGCACAAGAAATCATATTTATATAATTATTTTTTATTTTTACAATATCAAAAAATAAGTTTAAAATTTTTATTTGTGCATGTAAATTCCTAAATAATTTCTTAGAAGGACTAGTGGTTATTATTTTACTAGAATCTTACAAGTGGGGTGGTTTAGTGTTCAAAACCATCTTAATCAACTTTTCCTTTAACCTTTTTTGGTCAAATTATTTTTTTAAAGTTATTTTTTTTTAATTCCATTTTTTGGTTTGTGTGGCAACTTTTTCATGTATAAACCCCTCTCTCTTGTTAGCCTTCATGTGACATTTGACCTAATCAAAACCTTGTTAACCATAGTAATGTAACTTGTCGATTCTTAGGGTTTGACATATTTCAGACACATTAGTGTGATCAATTTTTTATTTTGAAATATAATATTATACATTTTATACCTTTTTTTAGATAGGTACTTCGCTTTTAACCAAAGCTCTAATCAGTTTGGGGCACAATCATGGGCACAGATCCTCGAGTGATCATCTATCATAAGTACCAGATTTATCAATAATGGCCACAACTGAACCAAGAATACCAAAAAATGACTATAACCACCCCAAAAATACCATCAATGGACACAACTATCCTAAAAATACCATCAATGATAACAACTAGTCCAAGAATACTAATGTTCGATCATAATTGGTCCAAGGATACCAATGATCAGTCATAACCGACCTCCAATACCATACTTAGTTTTAAACTTAGGTGGTGCTTGAAATAACTAAGTCAATTTACCAACTCACTGACATCTCATCAGTGCTTTTACACCTTTTTAAATAGTAGTGTTTAAACAATTATTTTGTGTGACTCTTGCAACACTTAAATTAATACCTTTTTACTTCAAAAATTTCACATTGTTTAGCATATATTTGAACAACTATAACTTGTTTACGTTTATAATCTTATTTACTATCAAATAAATTTAAATTTTATAATAAACAAGGTTATTTTTTAATTATTATTACATTAGTATATTATTATGACACTTGTGACACCTTATTTTATTGCAATATTTTATAATTTTATTACTTTATCTAACATTAATTTAAACAATTATTATTTATTTACACTTGTAATTTAATTTATTTTCAAATAGAATATAAATTCTCATTAAAAAGTTTAATTTTATGCTTTTATCTAGTTTTATATAGCAATTTTAAAAGGAAGTAATGGTTTCTACTAATTTTGTTCTAGATAAATCAAAAATATTTAATGGATCAAATTATAATATATAATTTTTTTATGTTAAAGTAGAATTTATGGTCTAAAACTTTTGAAACATTATCGTTAAGATTGGAAAAGCCCCATTAAGACTCAAGATCGTAACAAGAACAATTGATTACTTTTGCAAGCAACTAAACACTAAATTAACCAGAATTGAAAGTAACTAGAAATCAGAATCAGCAAAGAATAAGAGATACAAGAAACAATGAAAACTTGTATTAAACTCTTGGAAATACAATTGAAGAAATCTCTCTTTCTTCCACACCTCTCTCAGATGTACAGATCTCTCTCCCTCAAGAGTTCTCTCTTCACAATTACAAACACAATTCAGCTACTTGAATTGCCTATCTTACATCTTACAACTTACAAGCTATGAAGATCTATCCCTATATATAAAATTAGGGATCATGAGCTATGCAATATCAACCATTAGATACACCTCCTAATCTAAGGCTCAAAACAGTCCTGCCAAAAATAGAAATGCGGACTCAACAACAATAGCTCAACTTATCATGCAAACAATCCATTCGTCCCACGAAAATAGAATTTTGGAATGCACAGGTGACCGACATCGGTCCCTGTTAGTCTGCACATGATCGATGTCGGCCGATCCATAACCAACGTCGGCAGCCTCCAGTCGATCCCTGACCGACGTCAGTGACTGTGTAAATCCTGAAACTTTGCATTTGCTCATCCGTGAAGCTTTTAGCTCCATGCCTCAACAATCTCCCACTTGGAGATAAACAACTGCACCTGTACCTGTACAACAACATCTTCTAGTTTCTCCATCTTCAAGCTCAATCTTGAAGACCAACAAAAGTTGAATGAAGATTCAACTTCTCCTTTGTTACTGGCTTTGTTAACATATCAGCAGGGTTCTTATCTGTATGGATCTTTTCTAGCTTCAACTCACCATCCTCCAATACGTATCTAATGAAGTGGTACCTAAACTGTATATGTTTGGTTCTTGAGTGAAAGGCTGAATTCTTTGCCAAATGAATTGCACTTTGACTATCACTGTATAATCTACAACTCTCTTTCTCTTTTCCCAACTCTTCCATGAACCATGTCATCCATATCATCTCTTTACTAGCCTCTGTGGCTGCAATGTATTCTGCCTCTGTAGTAGACAAGGCAACAACCTTCTACAACTTTGAAATCTAGCTAATTGCCGTTCCACCAACAGTGAAAACATATCTTATGGTGCTTCTTCTGCCATCTAAGTCACCTGCCATATCCGCATCTACATATCCATGTAGAGAAGTGTTTGACCCTCCATAGCATAAATGCCTACTGCTGGTCCCTCTCAGATATCTGAGAATCCACTGAACTGCTTTCCAGTGTTCCTTCCCTGGATTGGCCATAAACTTACTAACAACTCTCACTACTTGGGCAATATCAGGTCTAGTACATACCATTGCATACATTAAGCTCCCAACTGTGGAAGCATATGGAACTCTACTCATGTACTATACCTCATCATGTGATTTAGGACACTATTTTTTACTCAATTTGAAGTGTCCAGCCATAGGTGTACCTACCAATTTTGCATCCTGCATATTGATCCTCTCCAACACCTTGCTCACATAATCCTCTTGAGACAAAATCAACCTGTGATTTTTTCTGTCTCTCTTAATACTCATGCCAAGAATTTTCTTTACTGCTCCCAAATCTTTCATGGAAATGTGTGAGCTAATTTTACCTTAAGCTCAGAAATATCCTGCATGTGTGAACCTGCAACCAACATATCATCTACATACAACAACATAATAAAATATCTACCATTATCCAATCTCTTAAAATAAACACAATGGTTAGATTGACATCTACTGAAGCCATGCTCAGTCATAAACCTGTCAAATTTCAAATACCATTATCTAGGAGCTTGCTTGAGACCATACAAGCTTTTCTTCAACCTGCACACAAGCTTCTCCTTACCTTTGGCCTCAAAACCTTCTGGTTGATCCATATATATTTATTCATCCAAATCTCCATGAAGAAACACTATCTTAACATCAAGCTGCTCAAGATGCAAATCTTTAATATCAACGAAAGATAATACAGTCCAAATAGAAGTCATTTTTACTACAGGAGAAAAATTTTCACCAAAATCAATACCTAGTTTCTATGCAAATCCCTTTACTACCAACCTGGCCTTGTCTCTCATTTGTCCATTCTCACCTTCCTTTAACCTGTAAACCCATTTGTTTTTTAGTGCTCTCTTACTAGCTGGCAACTCAACCAAATCCCACATTTGGTTCTCTCTCAAAGAATCAATCTCCTCATTCATGCCAAGTTCACACTATTTCTAGGTATCTACCTACATTGCTTCATCAAAACTCTCTGGTTCTCCACTATCAGTGAGCAATAAGTAGAATAATGAAGGAGAATATCTAATTGGAGGTTTACTTACCCTTTTTGACCTCTTGATGGGCATTTGAGACTCATTCACTGCTTGCTATCTGCCTAAATTATCTGTCAGTGACTGATCTCAGTCATCTCTAGGTCTGTACCTGACTGACGTTGGTTCCTCCTGACCGACGTCAGTTCCTGTCTGACCGATGTCGGTCACTGTCTGACCGACATCGGTTACTATCTGACCTATTTGATCGACGTCAGTTCTTGCCTGACTGACGTTAGTGTCTATGTTTTTCTGGAAGTGATTTCCCATGAGCTCATTTTGGATCACAATCTCGTCCAAATCTCCATTGCTCTAGTCAGAATAATTCAACCTCTTGAGTTGATCCCTGTACATCACTTTCTCATTGAAAAAACATCACGGCTTTTAATAATCTTTTTAGTTTCTAGATTCCACAATCGAAATCTGAAATCTTCAGAGCCATAACCAATAAAAGTGCACCTCATAGACTTAGCATCTAGTTTCTTTCTATTTTCTTTATCAACATGCACAAAAGCTTCAGAACCAAAAACTCTGAGAAATGAAAGATCTACCTTTTTACCTGTCCAAGCCTCTTCTGAAATTCCACCATCTAGTGTAGTACAAGGTCCTCTATTAATCAGGTAAACTACAATGTCTACAGCTTCTGCCCAAAATTGTAAGGGCAAACCAACATGCAACCTCATACTCCATGCACACTCTATTATTGTTTTATTCATCCTCTCAAAAACTCCATTTTGCTGAGGTGTCCTTGGAACCATCCTTTGCCTGTGTATTCCATTCATAGAATAGTACTTGTTGAACTTATAGCTGCAGTACTCACCACCATTGTCAGATCTAAGGCACTTCAATCTCAAACCTATTTCATTCTCAACCAAAGCTTTCCATTTCATAAATGTGTCAAATACATCATATTTCTTCTTTATGCAATAGACCCATACCTTTCTTGTAGCATCATCAATGAAAGTAACATAATACTGTGATCCTCCAATAGAAGCTATCTGAGCTGGTCCCCACATGTCTATGTGAACAAGCTCCAACTTGTGCTTCCTCCTTGTTGACCCAGTTTTGAGAAACTTCACTCTCTTTTGCTTTCCAAAAATACAATGCTCACAGAAATCTGGATCTATGCTTTTCAAATATGAAAGCTTACCTTTTGACTTAAGAATTTTCATTCCCTTCTCACTCATGTGGCTGAGCCTATAGTGCCACAACTTTACATCTACATCTGAAGTAGATAATACAGAAGGAGAATAATCAGTAATACAATTACTTAAATAGAGAGTACCTTCTCTCTTACCTCTGGCCAATACAAGTGCAACCTTGGTAACCTTCCAAGATTCAGTTGTGAGAGTTACTATGCAACCCTCATCCCCCAACTTTTTTGTAGAAATCAAATTCCTCTTCAGGTTGGGTACATGCATGACATCCCTCAACACCCATGTATTGCCATTCTGTAATTTCAGCTGCACTTTTCCTTTGCCAACAATTTTACAAGGGTCATCATCCCCTAAATAAACTTTTCCAAAATCTCCCTGGACATAATCATTAAAAAATTCTCTATTTAGGGTTGCATGAAAAGAAGCACCATAATCTACAACCCAAGATTCTATTCTATTATCCAAAGAAAGTACAAGAGCATCTTGTGCAACAATACCTGTAACTTTTGCTTCTTCTTTACCTTCATGCTGATTTTCTTCTTTAACCGGTAACCAACAATCTTTCTTTGTATGCCCTATCTTTTCACAATTCCAGCAGGTTATTCTTCTTCCATTTTTGGATTTGATCTTCTTCTCATCTTTGACTTAGACCTTGATCTCCCTTGCTTGCTCTTCTCTTTTTGACTTCCCCTGCTTTCAATACTTAAAAAATTACCTGATGATTCCCCTATGCTTTACCTGCGAGTTTCCTCATTCAAGATTACACTAACAACATCATCTACTTTCAAGATATTTGTAGCAGATGCAATATTACTAACTGCCATTACTAAACTATGCCAACTTTCAGACAAAGAGCATAATATTAAAAGAGCCTTAATTTCATCATCAAAAACTATTTTGACTGAATTTAATTGATTTACAATACCATGAAAATCATTTAGATGACTAGATACAGATCCACCTTTCTGCATTTGCAAATTAAATAATTGCTTCATGAGATATACCTTATTTGAAGCTGAGGGCTTTTCATATAAATTTTCCAAAGTATCCATCAACTCTACCGTTGTCTTTGCCTATGACAAGTTAGAAATCACAGAAGATTCCAGGCTCAACCTTATGGATCCCACAGCCTTTCTATCAAGAACATTCCATTCTTCATCTTCCATATCTGTGGGCTTCTTTGAAACCCCACCCAACGGTAAGTACAGATCTTTCTAATATAGATAATCTTCTATCTACATCCTCCATAATTGATAATTCTTGCCATTAAACTTCCCCATTCTCAGTTTACTTTCTTCTGCCATTGCAATACTCCCACTCAAATAGAAACCCCTGTGAGTGACCTGTAATCAACATACACTAAACAGATCTAAAACCACCTGTTAGTGAACCCAAGCTCTGATACCACTTGTCAATTAGTATCACTTGGTGAACTAGCAACCTAGCTCTGATACCACTTTGTCAGGATCGTAACAAGAACAATTAATTACTTTTGCAAGCAACTAAACACAAAATTAATCAGAATTGAAAGTAACTAGAAATCAGAATCAACAAAGAATAAGAGATACAAGAAACAATGAAAACTTGTATTAAACTCTTGGAAATACAATTGAAGAAATCTCTCTTTCTTCCACACCTCTCTCAGATGTATAGATCTCTTTCCCTCAAGAGTTCTCTCTTCACAATTACAAACACAATTCAACTACTTGAATTGCCTATCTTACATCTTACAAGCTATGAAGATCTATCCCTGTATATAGAATTAGGGATCATGAGCTATGCAATATCAACCATTAGATACACCTCCTAATCTAAGGCTCAAAATAGTCTTGTCAAAAATAGAAACGCGGACTCAACACCAACATTTCAACTTATCATGCAAACAATCCGTTCATCCCACAAAAATAGAATTCTGGAACGCACAGGTGACCGATGTCGGTCCCTATCAGTTTGCACATGACGGACATCGGTCGATCCATAACCGACGTCGGCAACCTCCAGTCGATCCCTGATCAATGTCGGTGACTGTGTAAATCTTACAACTTTGCATTTACTCATCAATGAAGCTTTTAGCTCCACACCTCAACAATGTGACCCCTAAACTTTTAAATGCATTTCAACAAAAATCGTAATAATCTATGTTAATTATCTTATGGAGTGTTATGAATAAATTCTTACTTCATATCAGTAATCAAGAGTCTTATAGTGATGTTTGAAAACTCTTTGAGTTTGTGTATAAGGGTACTCGTCTCTCTAAAATTATTGAATTGATTATTAAATTATTGAGTACACTTATGAAAAGTGATAAAAAGATTACTAATTTTCTTCCTAAAATTAATAATATTAAAGAATAGTTAGATGGTTATAACTATAATTTAATTCAAGATCAATTGCTTTATTTTATTATTCAATTTAATATTCATGAATTTTTTTATAATTTTATCTCAATTTTAAATTCAAAGTATTAAACAAAATAATATATCCTTGACCTTACTACACTATTAGCTCTTATGATTAAAAAAATTAAGTTACGACTAATTTTGATTCTAAAGAGAATGTCACTCAGGGACTTCTCACTTTCAACTCTATTTTTGAGAACAATAAAAACAAAAAAACTAACCCTAATTCTACAAAAGAAAAAATGGGAACAAGAAATCTAATAATAAGAATCATAACCTAAGTTTAATGGGAATTATAATTTATGTGATACATTTGATCATAGAGAGGAAACATGTTATAAAAACAAAAATAGATTTAACAATCAATCTTATGAAAATAGTAGAGAGGAGAAATCTAATCAAAACCCTAATTATAATAGCAATCAGGATCAAAATTCAAATGTTATTATTTTATATGATGTTTTATTTACTTCAAATAAGAATGAATGAATTTTATAGAGTGATGCATCACACCATATGACTTAATTATCTAATAATTTTTTATGATTCTAGAGATATCTTTGAAAAGATCTATTTAGAAGATAATTCTTTTTTAGAAGCAACTAAGCAAAGAAAGACAAAATTTATAAATATTATTATTAATGATGTTTTTTATGTACCTTAACTTAAGAAAAATTTACTATCTTGTTCTTAACTTATGAATGATGATTTTATTTCAACATTTTTTAAAGATAACTGGGCCATTAAAAATCAATCTGGTTCTTTGATTATTAAAGGTGTTTAAAATAATAATTTATATATTTTTACTACTTATGCATGTTTACTTTCATCGCATAGTAAGAATGAATCTCAATTATGGCATGAATGACAATGACATGTTAATTTTAAAAGTTTACATGATATGTCATCTCATAATCTTGTTGTTAGTTTACCTTCTATCTTTTTTCATCATAAAACTTATGAGGGCTGCTTCTGTACAAGCAACATATTAATCCCTTTCACAAGAATCATAATGCGAATTCCTCTCATCTTTTAGAATTAATTTATAGTGATGTTGCAGGACCTCTTGAAGTTGTATCTCTTAATGGTTCTTTGTATGTTAAGTTTATAGATGATTATACTATTGGATTTATGATCCAAACTTAGGTTAATTAGTCTTTATTTTAATAGTTGGTTGACGGGTTGGTTACCCGTGAGTTGGTTTTCTTTAACCAACTTCCCGTAAGCTTTTTAATGCTTACTTTGTACATAAATAAAGTATGACATTTTTCTAAATATTTTTCTTTGTTATTATTTCATCCTAGCCTATCAGTGGTATCAGAGCTAGGAAAGTGAAAGCTATGCCATGTTTTTAAGGAGGAAGTGGAAGCTAGAAAGAAAATTAAAGGAGAAAGCAAGTGTCTTGAAAGGTAGAAATACAATGCTTGAAAGTAAGAAAATCTTCTCTGTATTTTCTTATTTGCTGTTGAAAATCTAATTTGTATGCCAAAATCTCTAGAATCATTCCTTACACAATATTTTCATTAATTAATAATCATTTCTTAGCTTCACACCATTGTACAATGTTCTAAAGGCAACAAAAAAAAAGGGAATGCATAGCAATCCATAACATGGTGCAATGAATAAGTTCAACACTTTTATTTTTGTTTGATTTTTCAAATACAAACTCCAGCGACGAATTTTCCTTTTTAGATAATGGTTTAAAAGCATGATTGCATAGATTCTCTAACTAATTTAGATATGATCCTCATGCCAAAATACAAAGAAGCGTCATGTATTTGTTTATCTATTTTTTGAGTGTGATGATTTTGGTCTGAATAGATACAATTTTTAAGGAGGTTTGAATAAAAAATATCAGCCAAAAGAAAAAAGATTACTACACAGAGGTGCAACTATATGACAATTGAATATTACATTGATATTATTTAAAAAAGAAAAAAAGGGGGCATAAAAGTTAATAAGGTAAAATATTTGTATTTCACCAACAAGGCTTAATCGTGCTAGTAAAAATCCATGCTCACGTTTTTTACATGCAAAGTAAAAAACAAATTTTCCTTGTTTTATTATTTCTTGAAAACAAAGAATATATAGAAAGTTTTAGATTTACATAATTGAATTGATTGATGGGAAGATGGACATGGAAAATTTTGTAAGTCACTTACTATAGATAAAGAGATCAGGGTTCAAAACTCATCGGTCAAATTTATTATTTTTTGACATCTTTTTGTAATGGAGTAGTAAGGGTCAAATCAGTGATATAATGGTGTATTTTCAAAGTTTTCATACAATTTTTTGCTGTCACTCTTTTCATGTAAATGTGATCATGTGACCAGGTGATCTTCATAGATTTTGACATTCTAGATACATTAGAATGATCAAATTTTTGTTTTGAAGCTTTATTCTATGATTTTTATAACAAATATATTCTAAATGATGTATCAAGGTGTATTTTTGGTCAAACATGACACCTTCAAAATGCAAGTCCATCACAAGTCTTAAGGATCATTTATAAAATAGAAGTTATTTCAAAAATAAAGGCAAAACCTCAATAACATTTCTTACTTTTCATTTTTTTTTGCATCATTGCTAAAATTGTGAGCGTCATTTCTAACACTAGATGTCTAACTCTGAAAAATTATAAAGAATGGTCAATGAACATGGAAAATATATTAATTTTCAATGACTTATGGGAAGTAGTTGAAAATCAACCAATATTGCCCATCTAAGCCATAAAACTTACAGAATTTCATAAATGTGATAAGCATACCATTACTTTATTAAAATCAACTTGCAATGCTCAAGTTATAATTCATATAGAAGCCATCAAATTTGAAGCTTGGAAAACATAAAAAACTCTAAAAGACTTGTATGATAAACAACCTGTTTATAATAAAATTGACCTTCTTATGTAGTTACTCAAGACTAAACTCTCTGATGATGAAGATGTTTCAAAATATGTGTCACGCATTAAGAATTTGAAATAAGAATATGACACTACTGGTGAAAAAATTGATGATGAAATTCTCATTTCAATTATTTTGAAAGGTCTTAACCCTAGCTACATAAATGTTTTGGAGATGTTACAGCTTAATGATATGCTTAACAAATCTACTTTTGATTCCATTTATGAGTTGCTCACTCAATATGAACGGCAATTTATAAAGAAGAAATCTACTAAGGAGGCACACTATTCCAAAACAAAAAATCCATTGTATGAGCCCAACAAAAGACACAAAGAGAAACATAGACACTCTCAGAGGCACACTTCCAAGCATACACATCATTCTAGTTCTTTGATAAACATCATTCTAGACATAGGGATCATTTAGGCTCTCTTAAACAGATACATCATTTTGGTTCTCCAAAACATGAGTATCGCCATAAACATTCACATGGACACAAGCACAAGCACATACATTCTTATTCATGTGGCTATTCTTCCTTTAGTTTTAGTGGGCATGAGAGAATATGCTACAATTGTGATGGCATACGACATTTCTATAGAGTGCCCCTCCAAAGAAGGTCCTCTCTACATTGATAGAAGGCAAAAGTAAATATTATTGGTCACTCCATTCACTTTGATCATTCTTTTAGTTCCTCTTTTGGCTATTTTTATGCATATTCTTCTGATGGATGGGATGACTGTGAAGTTTCTTGCTCCATAATTAATGACCATATATTTTGAGATGGTGACACACCCATCTTGTGCAAGTTGCTAGGCTCAACATTGGGATTTGATGTAGTAGCATTTTTTGACTTGTGTACTTTGATTTCATAGAAGTAGTGTTTTTATGATCTTTGATGTGGAACATTTCAATGGTTTGTACTTAGTTTATTTGCTTCATGACTTCTCACCTCTTGCCTGATAGGGGGAGAAGATATTACATATTGGTTTTTGATTAGTCATCAATGATTTATGGTATGAGTCGGCATTGTGTTGCTAGCATTATTAGTACTGAGCAAAGGCTTGCGGGAGATATTGGTGATTGTTGGGTATCTGTTTGAGTTGTGCCATACATAGTACAGAGGACGGTCACTTGTTGGATAGATTTTATGTGAGGATCTATGTAGTTAGATAATGTGTGATCATGTTCTATTGTAATGTGAGGATGATTAAGATTTTGATCAGTTCAAGATGCACAATATTCCAGTTACAGTTATAACAGAGTCTACTTGGATGACTCAATTCATTGCTTCAATATTTCTATACCTCTTGAGATCAAGGGAGAGTTTATTAGGTTTATGATCCAAACTTAAGTTAATTAGTTTTTATTTTAATATTTAGTTGATGGGTTGGTTACCCGTAAGTTGGTTTTCTTTAACCAACTTCTCGTAAGCTTTTTAATGCTTACTTTGTATAGAAATAAAATATGGCATTTTTTTGAATATTTTTATTTGTTATTTATTTCATCTTGGCCTATCATATACTAGAATTATCTATTCATGTTTTATTATAAATAAATCTTAAGTGTTTTCTAAATTTAAAAAATTTAAATCTATTGTTGAAAATGATTCTAGTTTTTATATTAAAAGATTAAGCTTTAATAATGATGGTGAATACATTAGTAAATAGTTTAATTATTTTTGCATTAGTTATGGTATTAAAAGAGAACTAACAACTCCCCATTCCCTTCAACAAAATTGTATTTAATTAAAGGAAAAATTGCACCATTATAGAAATGGCTAGAAATGTTGCATTCTATAAATATTCTTAAGTTTTTATAGGCCAAAGCCACGAATACTATTAAACATATTATGAACAGAGTCCCTACCAAAGTTTTTCATATTTCCACTCCTTTATAAATGTGGTTTAAAAGAAACTCAATGTGGCTCATCTTAGGATCTTTCATAGTCTTATATTTGTTCTTAAATTTAAAAGAAAGAAGCATGATCCCACTTTCTATTCTTTCATTTTCATAGGTTATGGAGCTAAGACAAAAGGTATATGATCCATCTAAATGTTAGATCATTGAGAATAGAAATATTCATATTCTCAAAAAATCTTTTTATGAGCCTTATATGCAACGTCCTCAATGTTATTTTGATGAATTGGGCTCTCTTGTTTCTCCTTACGAAGAAATATATGCCATAGAGGAAGTTGTTTCATTTTTGGATAACTTAGAGTCTGAGGAACCCCCTAAGTTTCATGTTCAATCTAAAATACCTAAATGGATAGAATCCCTAATTTGATCTTCTAATGTTAATAATATTAGCAAATTAATTATAAATCAACATTATTATCATGTTTTCATGACTATGTATGAATGGAAACTTCAATATTTTGAGGAAGCTATTTAAGATGATAGATTAAAAATTGCTATGTAAGCTGAGTTCAATGATTTAATCAAAAATCAGACTTAAGATCTTGTTCCACCTCCACTTAAAAGGTATATTGCTAATTTTATGTGAATTTATAAAATCAAATATAATTTAATTGGTAAAATTAATAAGTTTAAAGTAAGATTAGTCATTTGTGAGTTTACTCAGAAATCTAGAATTGACTATGTTAAAACCTTTGCTCTTATAACGAAAATGAGTTTAAAGTATTATTTTATTATTTATTTAAAATAAAGAATATATATATAAAGTTTTAGATTTACATATTTGAATTGATTGATGGGAAGATGACTATGGAAACTTTTGTAAGTCACTTACAATAGATAAAGAGATCAGGGTTCAAAACTGATTGGTCAAATTTATTATTTTTTGACGTATTTTTGTAATGGAGTAATTAGGGTCAAATCAGAAATATAATGGTGTATTTTCAAAAAATTTGGACAATTTTTTGCTGTCACTCTTTTCATGTAAAAGTGGTTGTGTGACCAGACGATCTTCATAAATTTTGACATTTTTGATACATTAGAATGATCAAATTTTTATTTTGAAGCTTTATTCTATGATTTTTGAAACAAATTTATTCTAAATGATGTATCAAGGTGCATTTTCAGTCAAAACCAACACCCCATCACAAGTCTCAAGATCATTTATAAAACATAAGCTATTTCAAAGGTAAAGGCAAAACCTCGATAACATTCCTTACTTTTCATTTTTTTTGCATTATGGTTAAAATTATAAGCCTCATTTCTGACATTAGATGCCTAAATTCTAAAAATTATAAATAATGATAAATGAACATGAAAAACACATTATTTTTCAATGAATTATGGGAAGTAGTTAAAAATCAACCAATATTGCCCATCGAAGCCATAAAACTTGTAGAATTTCATAAATGTGACAAGTGTGCCCTTGATTTATTGAAATCAAATTGAAGTGCTCAAGTTATAATTCATATAAAAGCCATCAAATCTGAAGCTTGGAAAACATAAAAAACTCTAAAAGATTTGTATGGTAAACAACTTGCTTATAAAAAAATTGACCTTTTATGTAGTTACTCAACACTAAACTCTCTGATGATGAAGATGTTTCAAAATATGTGTCATGCATTAAGAATTTGAAATAAGAATATGGCACTACTAGTGGAAAAATTGATGATGAAATGCTCATTTCAATTATTTTGAATGGTCTTATCCCTAGCTACATAAATTTTTTGGAGATGTTACAGCTTAGTGATATGCTTAACAAATCTACTTTTGATTGTATTTGTGAGTTGCTCACTCAACATGAGTGACAATTTATAAAAAAAATCTACTGAGGAGGCACACTATTCTAAAATAAGAAATCCATTGTATGAGCCCAATAAAAGACACAAAGAGAAACATAGACATTCTCAGAGGCACACTTCCAAGCATAAGCATCATTCTAGTGCTTTAAAACATAAGCATCATTCTGGGGATATATGAATCAATTAGGTTCTCTTAAATATAGACATCATTCTAGTTCTCCAAAGCATAAGCATCACCATAAACATTCACATGGACACAAGTACAAGCACATACATTCTTCTTCATGTGGCTATTCTTCCTTTAGTTTCAGTGGACGTGAGAGAATATGCTATAATTATGATGGCATAGGACATATTTATATAGAGTGCCCCTCCAAAAGGAGGTCCTCTCGACATCAATAGAAGGTATAAGTAAATATTGCTGGTCACTCTAGTCACTTTGGTCATTCTTCTAGTTCCTCTTCTGGCTATTTTTTTGCATATTCTTCTGATGGATGGGATGACTGTGAAGTTTCTTGCTCCATAATTAATGACTATATATTTTGAGATGGTGACACACTCATCTTGTACGAGCTGCTAGGCTCACATTGGGATTTGATGTAGTAGCATTTTTTGACTTGTGTACTTTGATTTCATAGAAGTAGTGTTTCTATGATCTTTGATGTGGAACATTTCAATAGTTTTTACTTAGTTTATTTACTTCATGAATTCTCACTTTTTACCTGATAGGGGGTGAAGATATTACATATTAGCTTTCAATCAGTCATCGGTGATTTATGGTATGAGTTAGCATTGTGTTGCTAGCATTATTAGTGCTGAGCAAAGACATACGAGAGATATTGGTGATTGTTGGGTATCAGTTTGAGATGTGCCATACATAGTACAAAGGACAGTCACTTATTGGATAGATTTTATGTGAAGATCGATGTAGTTGGACAGTGTGTGATCATGTTATACTGTAGTGTGGGGATGATTAGGGTGTTGATCAGTTCAAGATGCATAGTATACAAGTTACAGTTGTAGTGGAGTCTACTTAGATGACTCACAATTCATTGATTTAGTATTTATATACCTCTTGAGATCAAGAGAGAGTTTGTTGGGTTTATGATCCAAACTTAAGTTAATTATTCTTTATTTTAATATTTAGTTGATGGGTTGATTACCTATGAGTTGGTTTTCTTTAACCAACTTCTCGTAAGCTTTTTAATGCTTACTTTGTACAGAAATAAAATATGGCATTTTCTTGAATATTTTTCTTTATTATTTCTTTCATCTTGGCCTATCATATACTATAATTATCTGTTCACATTTTATTATAAACAAATCTTAAGTGTTTTCTAAATTTAAAAAATTTAAATCTATTGTTGAAAATTATTTTAGTTTTTATATTGAGAGATTAAGCATTAGTAATGGTGGTGAATATATTAGTAAATAATTTAATTATTTTTGCATTAGTTGTGGTATTAAAAAGGAACTAAAAACTCCCCATTCCCTTCAACAAAATGGTATTATTGAAAGGAAAAATTACACCATTATAGAAATGGTTAGAAAAATGTTGCATTCTATAAATATTCTTAAGTTTTTATAGGCCAAAGCCATGAATACTATTGTGCATATTATGAATATAGTCCCTACCAAAGTTTTTCATATTTTCACTCCTTTATAAATGTGATTTAAAATAAACTCAATGTGGTTCATCTTAGGATCTTTCGTAGTTTTGCTTCTATATTTATTCTTCAAGTTAAAAGAAAGAAGCTTGATCCCACTTTCTATTCTTTCATTTTTATAAGTTATGGAGCTAAGACAAAAGGTATATGATCCATCAAAAATGTCAGATCATTGAGAATAGAAATGTTTTTATCCTCAAAAAATCCTTTTATGAGCCTTATAGGCAATGCCCTCAATATTCTTTTTTTGATGAATTGGGCTCTCCTATTTCTCCTTACGAAGAAATATATGCCATAGAGGAAGGTGTTTCATTTTTGGATAACTTAGAGTCTGAAGAACCCCTTGAGTTTCATGTTTAATCTAAAATACTTAAATGGATAGAATCCCTAATTCAATCTTCTAATGTTAATAATATTAACAAATTAATGACTATATATTTATGACTATGTATGAATAGGAAATTCAATATTTTGAGGAAGCTATTCAAGATGATAGATTAAAAGTTGCTATGTAAGCTGAGTTCAATGACTTAATTAAAAATTAGACTTAAGATCTTGTCCCACCTCCACTTAAAAAGTATATTGCTAGTTGTAGGTGAATTTATAAAATCAAATATAATTCAATTGGTAAAATTGATAAGTTTAAAGTAATATTAGTCATTTGTGAGTTTACTCAGAAATCCAAAATTGACTATGTTGAAACCTTTGCTCTTGTAACGAAAATGAGTATTTTTAAATTACATATTGCTCTTGCAGTCTAAAATGGTTGGGTTATCCACCAAATAGATATCCAAAATACTTTTCTAAATGGTTATTAGAAGATAAAATATACATGACTTATCTTAAAGGTTTCACTAATCTCAATAAATAATATTTTGTGTAAGTTAAGGAAATCTTTGTATGGTTTAAGACAAGCTCCTCGAGCTTGGTACTCTACAATTATTTATTTTTTCAAAGAATCAGATTTCTCTAATTGCTATTTTGATAATAATATATTTTTAAAATTGAAAATGATCATGTTATATTTAATTATTTTATATGTTGATAATTTTTTAATCACTGACGATCTATAAGAATAAACTAAGTCAAATGTTTGAAATGACTGATTTAGACAAGCTACATTATTTTTTAAGAATGAATATATTACAAGATACACATTTTATTGTTGTATCATAATTGAAATTTGCACATAATCTTCTTATTAAATTTAATATGTTTTATTGTAAATTTACATCTACTTTTGTTGAAGTTGGTGTACAACTTGATCCAAAACTTGCATGTGAAAAAAATAATCCTAATTTATATAGATAAATTATTGGTAGTTTGATTTATTTAATAATTACTGGGCCATATATTTCATATGATGTTGGTTTTAATTATAGATTTATGTAGGATTCATATTTAGATCATTAGTAATTAGCTAAATGTATTCTTCATTATATTAAAATAACTATTAATTTTGGTTTATATTATTGTTCCATTGATAATGCTAAATTATATGGTTATTTTGATACTGACCATGGTGGTCATAGTATAGATCATAAATATAATTCTAGATATGTGTTTAAGTTTGATGCTGGTTTTATTACTTGGAGCAAGAAAAAATAACCTTTTGTCTTTATCTCTTCTATTGAATCAGAGTAAAAAAGTACCATGAAAGCTACTAAAAAAGGCATGTGGCTGAGAAAGCTGTTAGGAGAACTTCATTTAGATGTTTCTCACAGTACCATATTTTATTATTATAAATAAAGTTGTATAGATCTAATGAAAAATTTAGTGCAACACCAACAAACTAAATATATTAAAATTCATGTGCATTTTATCTGAAAGAAAGTCCTCAATGGTGATAATGATATGTAGTTTTATCTTATGACTGAATAAATGACAAATACCTTCACAAAAACACTTGGTGATACCAAATTCTATCATTTTTATGTAATTTTAGGCCTCTCAAAGTTGCTATTGAGGTGGAGTGTGCATGACAATGCCACATCATATTGACCATGTGTTACTTATTTTTCTCTATACTTCTTCTCATTGTAAAACATTGTAAATTTCATATGGAAGTTATGCAATTTAAGTAGACTTCATGTGAAATTTTTAATTTTGTACCCCAATATTTAAAAGTATACTTTATAATGGAGGTCCTTATATTATAAAAGGCTCCAAATATGCTTAGTGATTATTCATGAGAAACTATGAGATGTATTTTTACGATCATGCTAGCCTAAACTTACTTTTGAGAAGTTTATAGATTATAATTTCTTTTATTTCAATAGGTGATGTTTTGCATGACACCCACTTAACATTAAGGGGGAGTGTTAGAGCATTTAATGACTAAGTGGGCTTACTTGATCCTTAATTTATATTAGTAGTTAATTAAATAATAATAATATATTATTTATTAAAATGAAGTGGAAACCTTGTGTAAATAAATAACAATATTATATTTATTTAATAATTACCAATGTTTTATTAAATTTTTTATTCAAGATGGTTGGACCCATTATTTACAATGATCACCTCCTTTCACTTTTTCATTATAAATAGGGTTTTACACCTATTGTGAAATAACACGAGTGTGTGAAAATATTATATTATGAATCACAAATTATGTGTGAACAAAGAGTTTTGTGAAGGCTATTGAAGAAGTGATAATGAGGAGTTTATGTATTGGGTAAATTGGGTTTCTCAAATATATGAATAATTATCACTTATGGGTTTTTTACCTCTTGGATGTTTTCTTAACTAATTTTTATCTCTAAGTATAAATATTTGATGGACTTTTTGTTTATTAATTCACATCTAGATATTCTATGTTCATATTTTGTATACACTCCAAAGTCTTTCAACAATGAAACCACCACGTATCCAAAATATCCCACCTAACCCTCAATGCATAATGCAAAGAGCTTCTCAATGATGAGGATATTATAAAGACAATTTTTAGTGACCTTGGGGAACCCATTGAGGTTGTAATCCAAAATTTAGTGACAACTAATATGATTGTTTGACCTAATCCAAATCCCTTTTTAGAAGGTCAACCCAAACCAACATTGTATCATGATTGATGAACATTCTATATAGCTCATTATATCTCATATAAATTATCAATAAGTGTTACCTCTTAATTTATATTTAATAGTTAAGTTCTCATCTAAGTAGAAAATGAATGCAATTATCTTTTTTTTTTATATGATACATTGTTGATTCTTTATCTTGATATTTGTGTCTAACTTGGATGAAATGAATACAATTTTGCATACAGAGATACATCTCTATGGTGGGATTGTTTTAAGAAGTCATCAATAGTTTTGACAACACCTTTTTTGGTAATAGTTTTGAAGACTCATCATAGAACACATTGAGTTATGTAGATCCTTAGTCAAGCTCTGAAGATCTAGGTAACTTTAAATATGCTCCATGAAAGTTTTGAAGATCCACCCAGACAACGCTGAAGATATTCCAATGAAGCTCTAAAGACCTATCCAACCATGCTCTAAAGATGCCTAATCATGCTCTGAACATTAGATGGTGGAGCCTAATCTTATAATAATACTTGATTTATGATAGAGGTTGTGGGGGGAAATTACCCTGCACTATGGTCACCATGGTGGTCTGAGGGGGCGGTGACCTATTTGGAAGCCCCCCTAGTGGGAGTTCAGGGGTAACACCCCCAAATTTTTTTTTAGTTAAAAATGCATTGTAAAATATTGAAATTTTATTATAAATATGGATCATTCACTATTAGGTCACAGATCTACTGGTAGAAATTATGTTTGTGCATTTTTTCCCTAATATGTAACTCTTCTTTCATATGAGGGCATGATAATCACAACATCATACTGTGTGTGAGTGGAGAGGATATTACAATGGATGTATTGTAGATTTATTTATTAGACTGAATAATAAGAAGGATTAGTTGTTTTTGTGTAGACGTAGTTCATATTGGGTGAACTACATTAAATATGTGTCTCTATTCTGTTTTATTTTTTGCATTTTATTTCCATCTTTATTTCATTAATATTGCTCCATGTTCTATATTTTTTCAGTAGTTAAAATGACAAAATAGGTACAAATAAAAACTTGTTGTAAAGGGGTTTACACAAAAGAAAGGTATATATTTTGATGAAATATATTATCTAATAGTTAAAATGACTTCTATAAGAACTATTTTAAGTTTGGTAGTAGTAGAAGATTTGCACTTTGAACAGTTAGATGTGAAGATAGTTTTTCCTCATGGTGACTTAGAGGAAGAAATATATATGGAGCAGCCACAGGGATATGAATTCAATTGTAAGGAGAAAATGGTGTGAAGATTGAAGAAGAGTTTATATGACCTAAAGCAAGCTCCAAGACAATGGTATTTAAAATTTGATATGTTTATAACAGAACAAGGTTATACTAGATGTCATTCTGACCATTGTGTTTACTTTAAGAGATTAGATAATAACAACTATATTATTTTTTATTGTATGTATATGACATGATTATTACAAGGTCTAACATGCATGATATAAATGAGCTAAAAAAAACTAGTAGATTTATTTGCAATGAAGGATTTGGGTGCTACAAAGCAAGTCCTTGGTATGAGAATAACAAGAGTCAAGAAAAATAAAAAATTGACATTATCTCAATAAGAATACATCAAAAAGGTGTTAGGTTCAATATGCAAGATGCAAAACCAGTGAGTAAACTTTTGGGAGGGTACTTCAAATTAATCAAGGAGTAGTGTTCTAAAACCTAGAAATAAATTAATTATATGTCTAAAGTTCCCTATGCTTCAGAAGTTGGAAGTTTAATGTATGCTATGGTGTGCACGAGACCAGATATTGCTCATGAAATGGGAGTTGTTATCAGGGTTATACATAATATACGAAAAGAGCACTAGGATGAAGTCAAGTGGATTCTCAAGTACTTGAGAGGGACCACTGATAGACAGTTGTGCTATGAAGGGTAAGATGTTACCTTACAAAGATATGTTGATGCAAACATGGATGAATATTTAGATGGTAGGAGGAGCACCACATGTTATATTTTCACTGTTGATGATAAAAGAATTAGTTGGACTTAAAAATTATAGAAGATAGTTGCTTTGTCAACTACAAAGACATAATATGTTACATCTATGGAAGCTAGCAAGGAGATGATATGGATGCAACGGTTCATGGAAGAATTGAGGCATAAATAAGAAAATTACAAGTTGTATAGTGATAGCTAGAGTGAAATTCATTTAGCAAAGAACTTAGTATTTTACTCAAGAACCAAACATATACAACTCAGGCATCACTTCATTCATTATTTTTAGAGGATGGTTAACTGAAGTTGGAAAAGATCCATACAAATCAAAATATTGTAGATGTACTTACAAAAGCAATCATAAAGGAGATGTTGGAGAGTTGTTCAACTTCAATAGGTCTTCACAGATAACAAAGAAGATGAGAAAAATATCAAGGTCAAAATTCAAAGAAAAGTCTAAAGAAGAGTTGTAGTGGTGGAGTTACAACAATCAGTCTCCAAGTGAGAGATTTTTGGATGATGGACCTTGATCTTATTATAATGCCCAGTTTCTGACAGGCGGTGTAGCGGGGAAATGTCCCCCACTATGTTCACCATGAGGGTGGTGACCTACATGGAAGCCCCCTTTAGCAGGGGTTCAGGGGTAGTGTCCCCAAAGATTTCTTTTGTTAAAATTACATTATAAAATATTGTAATTTCATATTAAATTTGGACCATTCACTAGTAGGTCACAGATCTAATGGTATAAATTATGTTTGTACATTTTTACCCTAATATGTAACCCTCTTTTTGTATGAGGGCATAGTAATCATGATGAAATACTGTGTGTGAGTGGAAAGGCTATTGCAGTGGATGTATTTCAGGTTTTTTCTTTCATTTGTTGGACTGAATAATAAAAAGAATTGACTATTTCTGTGTAGACATAGCCTATATTGGATGAACCACATTAACTTTGTGTCTCTATTATGTTGTGTTTTCTGTATTTTATTTCCATCTTTATTTCATTAATATTTCTCCATGTTATATATTCCTAACACCGAAGATGCCTAATTTTACATTGTGGATTAATATAACTCCAAAGATATCTACTATACATATATATATTTTCTCTCTTTAGATATCTTATTTTAAACATTGATATTCATAGCAATCACCTAAAATGATCCGGATATAAATGTATTTCTAATTTATAAATTCGAATATAATATCTTTAGATATATGTTAGTTATACTTAGTCTATTATTAGTTGAATCAGTTCTAATGCCTCTTATAAGCATGGGATTTGATTCCTAGATATTCTATTTAGAATAAACATATTTGGCTATTTATATCACTAGTTTTTGTATAATAAGAATAGTCATTGATATGTGCTTTAAGTATATGTCTCCTTTTCATTCTAGGATAATAGATAATATAAAGAAAACAAACATTCGGATGTCATTTTGTAATAGAATTTGTAGCATATATATATATGTTCTTTTTGATAATGAATTATTAATGAAGTAAAACATTTTGTTCCACTACTGAGTTAAAGCTAATCCAATTCTAAAGAAGGAGCAAGGGCCCACTTCTCTTTGAAGATCAAGATAATTGGTACTTCTAGTTTATAGTTAAAAAATATATTTCCTTTGATATAAGTATATTTAATTTTACTACAAAGTGTGGTTTCCATTTTAATGAAAAGTGTGTTTCTTTTAATGCAAGTGTGTTTTCAGTAAATGCAAAGTTTGTTTTAGTTCAATGCAAGTGCATTTCCTTTATGCAAGACATGTCTTTAAATTTTCATAAGATTAAAGTTAATTAAGAAAGTTTGTTGACTCATCTCCATATTCAGAATCTGTCAAGAAGCAATCTAGGTGACAATAGGCAATCAACATTCTCAAATTCTAAAATACAACACTGTCCTACCAAATCGGACAAGTCGAGTGAGGATACTATAGTGTCTTATGATAGATGTTTAAGTTCTGAATGTTGATGGTATGAACTGAAGAATACTTTAAATAAGGAATGCCATATGAGATATCCAGTTAGCAAAACTTTTTAGATTTACCTTTTTTGCAATATATGATTAGAATCTTGTTTTTTTCCCTTAGGATTTAGACATAAACAATAGAGTAAACACCCCAAAAATAGTGAACTATTAACTTAAATATCTAACATCTCATTGCATATAGCCTTGGACACTGTCTTTGGTATAAAATGACACCAATCCATTGATTGGTTAAATGAAAGGTATAATGACTACCTATCATTTTTTGCATCATTGTCAGAAAACTCTTAATCAATAAATATTATTGAGATATTATATTAGAGTTATACAAGGGAAGTTCAAAAACCTTTATATACCCTAAAAACACAAAATAATTAAAGACTCTTTAGATTTATGAACCTCATAGGAGATTCTCAAGGATGGTTTATCTCTAAAGACTCCCAAATAAAATAAAAGAGGATTCTATCCTTGCTGGAAAGATTAGAAAATGAAAGAAAGGCAATTGAAATCCACATACACTTTTTTTTATTCTTCTCCTGAAAAAGGTTCATCCTCCCAAATAGATCCTACAAGAAGAATTATATTTAGGTCATCTTCTCCTATAGGAAGAATTGATCCTGAGAATCCTTTTTTTGGAACATTTAGATTTGATCTACAAGCTCTATAAGAAGAAGATCTAATCACCAATAAATATTCTCCTCCTAAGCCAGTAGACCAGAGGTTGAGAACCCAATAAGATAACTTGAATTGGATTGATAATAATAGTTGGGTATAAAATATGGAAGATAATCATGCACATGTAGAAAACCTTGATAGGTAACCTCAATAATATAAAAAAATTTCTTATCAAATCAACTTGGATCCTGATGACAGAACCTCCATGAAAAATATCTCTTCATCTATCTTAACTACTTTTAGAGGTAAATTCTTAGAGGATCCAAATCAGTTCCTCTTTGAATTTTAGGTTCTTTGCCAAACATATGACTGTCACTGACAATCAGAAGTCGACGTTATTCCCATCTACACTTAAGAATGCAACCATAAGATGGCTAATGGGCCTTGAGGGTAGTTCTATAAGTACTTGAGAAGAAGTGAAAAATGCATTTATTGATAAATATTAAGATTATTGTAGAGTCAGAGAATGAAAGGAAGATTTTTTTAAGATAAAACAAAATGAAGATGAAATCTTAAAAGATTACCTTGATAGGTTTATATTTGCCTATAAACAGAGTGGTTACCAACTCACATAAGAGGTCATCAAGAAAATATTTTTTAAATGCCTAGATGATGATGCACGTGATGCTTTGAAACTAATGGGTAAGGGTGACATTGACAAGTTAACCTTTCATCAAATTTCAACATTATGTATTGATTATTACAAGACAAGACATAGCATAAGGAAATCATGGTTAAGAAAATCACATGAAATTGGCCAATTAACAGAAGAATTTATTAATTTCAAAATAGATATTCTAGTACAATTAACATCCACATTAGATGGACTTAAAGCAAAGACCAATTCCACCAATGTTGAACAATTGTCAATATATTGTCTTAGATGTCACACGGGATTTTTTTTTCCTTTAGATAAAATAGAGGTATGTGTATTTATGATCTAGACCATGACACCAAGAATTTTAGTCATCTTCCTATCGTGATAAACTAGGTAAAACAAGTAGTACATGTAGTTGAAGAAATGAACTTTATTAAAAGACAAAGAAACCAATACTCCTAACCTCAAAATCAATTTGGCTTAAGATTTTACCCCAATCTGTGGATGACACCATGGACTAGACAAGTCACATCACAAATGTGGGAACCACCACCACAACCACAACCATGGGGTATTCAGGAATGGAAGCCACAGAAATGGGGGAAACCTCAAAATCCTTCGCAAACCTAGGCACAATAAAAAAATCAAAAACCACATTGGATACAATAGTCACCACCTCAATGGCCAAATCAACAATGGTCTCATAATCAAATACAGAGAAGGTTTCCACGACAGTAGGCTTTGATCCTTCACAACCTCAGCCACCACCAATTGAACAACATGTTAACCAACCATAATTACCTATCCAACTAGTGGTAAATCTTAAGAATATGAAAAATACTCCTATTTATGGAGCTGACCAAGAAAGTAATATTACAAGTGGTTCAACTAAGTGTAATAACATTTAGCTCAAGTCAAGAAAGGTAGTAGGAGATTCACCCATACCATAACTAAAATTATTAATGATGAAAACACTCTTAAGTTACCTATAGTCCAAAAACCAAATGAAGATAAGGTAGAAAACACCACAACTCTAATTACACCAACCATAATTCAAGATCCCCCTACGGTTCCATTTCCCGAGAGAATTAAGGAAGAAAAACCTAGGCAGGGTTCTGAATTGGTACAAAGATTAAGAGAGATGAAGATAGAAATTATATTGTTAAGATCCATTAGGATATTCTTGAATTGAATCAAATAATTAAAAGATTTTGCATCAAATCACCAGGTAGAAATAAATAATATCTTAAAATAAATTAGGTAATTAGAAAAATTATTGATTTACTAGCAGGAAACATAGTTGTTCCTAAATATGGAGACCCTGGTAGTCCTGTGATGACTATGGCAATTGGGAACAAGTATATACCAAATATGTTTGTATATTTGGGTACTATAATCAACATAATGACTATCAACACATAATAATCTTTGTTTTCATAAGGCTTTAGTCTACCACTACAATTTTGCAAATGATAGATCAATCTACTATTATACCTAAAGGAACTATGGAAAACATTTTAGACACCATAGAATCTTAAGAATACCTTGTAGATTTCATGATCCTTCAACCTAAACCCAAGAGGGTAGGGTATCCAATTATTCTTAAAATACTTTGGTATCTATAGTCACAACATGAACTGACTATAGATCTGGTAATATGACCATTTATAATGGAATACACTCTAAACAAATCTCTCTTTATCTACCTACTAGACCTTCAATATATATTTATAAATAGATATGGGTGGATTAATTTGAGCAAAATCAGCATAGTGTGTTTTCCTTATCCATGGTTACTATAAAAAAACATGTCTAAGAATTTGAGGAACAAATAATTAAGATTTGGACTAAGACAACCTAGCTCTGAAGTCTGATAACTTAGCTCTGAAGACTAATAGCTTAGCTCTAAAGATGAAAAATCATGAATGGGAAGAATTCAGCTTCACTACTGAGAACCAAGATAATTCCATAAGTCTCCCAAACATTTTATCTAGTCCGTAAGATATTTAATAAGTTATAGTTGATTGGGCTCAAGAGGGGCATAATTCATTTTTAAATGTTTTTCATTGTCCAATGACCAATTTTCTCTCCAAAAGTGAAACCTTTTACAAGTATGTGGCTAAATTTCACATGATAATAACACATCCATGTCCATTTAATGTCTGGATGAGTGAATATAAGCAAGTAAATTCCATCAATCCAGGTGTTGTTGACCAAGTTTGACTTTCTAGTCAAACTAGGGCACCTATAGGTAAAAACTTGAGTTTTTTGGGTCTATAGGGAGTTTAAATGGACTTTATAAGGTGTTTCAAGGATAAATTAATGTCATTTAATGTTATTATACCTTTGGTTATTAGTTCCCTAAGTCTATTTATCATTTTTGGGTCATTTCGAAGTCATTTTAAGTGCATTTAATGATTTGGATGAGTTTTTTTGGATTTGTGTAAGTTAAAAAAGATGTTTTCATACCCTATGTGTCCTTATAAGTCTTAATAAGTTGACATAGCTGAAATTTTTTCAATTTGTTCAGAAAAGGGTAGTTTTCTTGACCAAAGAGTGAGAAAAAGACACTTTTACGGCTACTTAGAAAGTGTACCACTTGGAAAACATGGAGGTGTGAGTCTTCACCTCCTTAAAAGACATATAAACATTTTTTTTTCAATTTTTTCATAAAAAATTACATCTACAACTTATTTTTCTCTTATTTGCTCTTGGCATACAAAGAAGAGACAACTTCTAGTAAGTGGTACGGACCGTACAGATAGAATAAAAGGGATTACTTATATAGGTGGATAGTGATCTAAGTCCACTCCACATCCATAAAAAAAATTAAATTTTTGTGTCTTATTCATCATGAACCATCAGTTTGAATCTAGGCAGCTTTTTGGGAGTTTGCATTGAAGAGGGGCTCAAAGTTTGAGATTGTCTTAGAATTTATTATTTTGGATTGGTGGATTTGTGTGTTTCAAGTGTCTCCACATTATTTTAAAGATGTTTAAATGCTTATTATTTCTTTTGAGAGTTTAATTTTCTTGGAAAAGCTTCTTTTAGGCTTGTACATGTTTTCAAATGGCCTAGTTGCATTGACAATCAACTCAGTTGTTTTGGAGTGGTTTATCCACATTGGGTGAGAGCATGTAGTGATTTTATAAAAGGTTTGAATATATGACATGCCTTGGAGTATGTGTTTGGTGACATAAGCCTTCTAAAAAAGGCTTAAATTGTGCATCTTCTCCATTGTTTCCATTCACTGTTCATTGCAACACAGTCCAACCTGTAGGAGGTCTGTACACAAGGGGTAGGGGAGCATTAAGGAATGTGAGATGGTCTTGGGCATATCCTCTCAAGTATTATGAATATGGATTTAACTTATGAGACCTTTTCCTTCACCAAGTCATGGAAAGGAGAGAAATTGCAAATGAAGGAGGTGACTGAGTTTTGGTATCACATTCCCCAAAAGTTCCAACAGAGATCCAAGAGGTTTTTACTCTTTCCATAAATTGGAACCATGATTTTTTGAGTCAATAATCTTACATTCATATTTTAGTCCTATCTAAAAGATATCACCATGCAAATTTTTAGATTCAAAGGACAAAGGCAAGGTTGGATGTGAGACCTCCCAAAATGGAAAAAAATCACTAAAATAGGGCAATATAGTCTACAGGATTCCTAAGGGTGATGACACTTGAACCATATATTGGGAGTCCTAAACCTTGTCTAAGTTGGGAAATAAATTAAAAACATTAAAAGAATGAGTCTTGAGCATCTAGATAATGGAGAATCATGTTATTGCATGAGATGGTCCTTAGGCCTATCCCCTGTCCGTACACAGGGCAGGGTAGGCAGTGAAGGTAGTGTTTGAGGATTGGCATACAAAATTAATGTTGAATGTTTCTAGGATGGAGATGGGTCCTAGTGTGGGGCCTTCCAAATCTAAATTAATCTCAAAAATCCTCACACACTACTAAACATGATCCATATGCTTCAAAACCACCTACAACCAAGGAGAATATGCACACCTACAACCTATTTGGGAGACTATTTGGGAGTTGGTCTCAGTTAAGGGTAAAGTGAGATCCTTGGAGATAAATTGAAGCATGTAAGAAGGAAACATGACCAAAATGGAGTGAAAAGAGATAAAAACAATTTTTTTTAATGTAATGAACACCTACAGGCAGGGCCTAGATGCATGAACATAGTCAAGGCAGGATAGGTTGACATTGAAGAAAAGTTTTGAGGTTAAGACATTGGATGGAGCCTTAAAAGTATGTATAACTAAAATAAAGGGAATATTACCATAAATTCAACCAAGTAAAACCTATATAACATGATCCATGCTTAATTCTAAAACCCCAAACACACCTACAGGCTCGTACGGACTGAGACAAGCAATGAGCTAAAAGAGAGTCTTTCTCATGCCAAATGAGATGGGGTTGATGAAGTATGACTTGGAAAAAGTTAAATATTATAAAAACAGATAATAAATATGCCTTAAGACACTTATATAACCTTATTTGGTAGTCAATAACCTATAAACATAGTGAAGGGCAATTGTCTTAGTCTAAATAGGTGGAGATCCAAGAAGGTTTGTAAGATCATAGAAGTGTTTTAAGAGTTCAATGTGTTGAAGAAAGGATGGAGAAAATATAAAATAAATGTATAAGTGTATATAAAAATCCTAAAAAATATTTTTACATGAATAAGGTCATAAAAATGAAGAAAATACAATCCAAATCCTGCCTACCCTCACAGTCATACACCTTTAAAAGGTTTGCCTTGAAAAATTGGAGAGTTGAGGGGACAAATGGAGGATTTAGGAGATAAAATTTTGTATGAATAATACTTAGGACATATATAAAATTATATAAACATTATTTTTTCAAGTTAAAAATGGAAAACACCCATTATTTTGTCTCAAAACATGGTCACTTTTAGTGTGCAAGAAGGTGTTAGTTTTGGGGAAAAAGATGAAATATTGAACCAGAAGGATATAAATGGTAATTTATTATTGGATAAGATATAGTGGAAATAAATGAACATATAAAAATTTACTTTAGGGTCTGGAATCATATAGGTTGTTTCAACCAAGGAGGTTTGCAGTCAGGGGTGAAGGGAATCCTTAGGCCTAAAAGCGAAATTGGGGGTCGTTCTCATTTTTGTTCATTTAAATACCTTAAAATTGATTGGAAAATGTTTTAAGGGGAACATGAGATGTTTTAAATCCATCATAGGTCAAAGGAATCCATTGGAGTGTCAAGTTGGGTCTTAAATGGCAAGCAGGCCTATTGGCAAGGTCTAGGCTTAGTGCCAAATAAAGGTGAGTTTTCATTTTTGGATCTTGAAGATATAATATAAGGATGGGAAAATTATTTTGGGGTTAATATATGATTTTTAAGCCATTGGTTTCTAAATAAATTTATCATAAGGTCAATTCTTGGCTTGGAAGCTCTCAAACCCTCATGAAAGGCCTAAAATAGCTCAAATGGTCAACTTCAAATGCTTGGAACTTCCGTCATCTCTTTCATGGGACATATAGATGTTTGGGGATGATGGATAGGGTCATTAAGAAGAGACAAGTGGAATTTGGAGAGGGTTTCAATGTCTGTTCTTTACGAACAAACGTTAAGACCATAAATCACTCCAAAACCCTCTCAAACCTTTCTCATAGACCCAATGGTAGAAACCAAGCTGAAAGTGAATATATATGGATGAATTTGAACATGAGTGTAAAATGGAAGTTTTTTCTAAATTCATTAGGATTACATCCATATAATTATATTGTACATAATTGTACAAATAGGGGTAAAACAAGTTTTTTCTCACCATTTTATGTGTTTTACAGGCTACAGGATGAATTAAGAGATTAAAAAAAAATTGGGTAGAATATTTAATATTAATATAACTAGAAATATTAATTTAATATCATTAATCAACCTATAATTTCTTCAAATAGGTCCTTACTTTCAACCAGTCAAAACTAGCTTAATGCACAAGCTAGAGAAGGAAGAGAAAATATTCAAGTGAAGTGTTTTCAAGGTATTCCTGATGCTTCCAAGGCCATAAAGGGTATTAATACTTGTAATTAACTCAATCCTATGGATTTTCATGGACAAATTATGAAATTTTTCAAGCCAAGTGTGTAGGGTGCATGAAAGGGTAGTTTTCAGGACAACATATGATGATGGCTCTCTATCAGTGGTTTCCAGAAGACGAGGTATGCATCCAATGCATAAAGAGGAATGTTTTAGATCCTCCCATTAAATTAAAATCATTGTAAATATCCTAGATTAGTTATAAGATGTTCAAATAGGCCTAATAATGAAGGCAATTTTTTTGTGGAAAGAGAGGAGTTTCATGCCATTTTGCTTAACTTTTATGACTTAAATTGACACTTGATGTTGACCTTGAATTATTTGACCCATATCATATTATCATGCATGGATAACTAAAATTATCAGCTTGAAACATGTCCAAGTCACCCTTGGACTTATTTTCTCTCTCTCTCTCTCTCTCTCTCTCTCTCTCTCTCTCTCTCTCTCTCTCTCTCTCTCTCTCTCTCTCTCTCTCTCTCTCTCTCTCTCTCTCTCTCTCAAAATCTATAAGAGTTAGCCATTTTGGTATTATATGCATGCTCCACCTGAGTATGGTGAAGCCCTACTCAATTGTACACTTTTTGATCAATAAAATGACTAATTGTTTACCTCTCTCATGACTGTTCATAGTGTTCTCTATTTGTATGTTGAATTTGCTTAGTGAAGACGATGGATTCCTTAGCATTGTATTTCATTCTTTTACCTATTTGTAGACTCTTCTTGTAGGGCATGTAAAGTGTTTCAGGAGATGCTCATGGTTGAAGTGAGTAGTCTTTTCATTAGAGTCATTAAATACCTTTTGTGTAGTCCTCCTAACCTTGTATATCATCTATGACCCCACAATGTAATATTGATGCAAGAAGGTATAGATTTGGGAAAGAGTATGTCTTAGTTGGTTCTTTGGTCTCAAGTGTGAAATGCAAGTGGTTGGAAGTCATCAAAATTATTTGGTGTATCACCTTAATATATTAATATTACTTTTCATGCTATTCTTAACTCTTTTCAACCTTTAAAGTGTTAGTAGTAGGAACATGTGCTTAAATGATACATCAAAGGGAGCTAGCCCTTATCTAGAGGTTCATCTCACAAGTTTGCTTACCCACAACAAGTGAGATGTCCTAATTTTGCCACTCAGATTAGAGGCCTAGATAAAATCTTCTCATAGGGTGCATCCAAGTGACAATAGGTACTAAACAAATTGTAATCCATCTTAATAAACTATTGAATATCAACAGTTGGTTAACTAACTAGCCTAAAAATAAAGTGTTTGATGTATTTGCATGACACATAAAAGCCTTCACTTGAAATTATAGTGATATGAAAGGAATACATCCCAATGTTTGTACCCATTACATTTACATCGAAGTTGTTAGATCAGTTAGAAAACCACAATGGAGAATTAATCCAGCCTTGAAATAAATCATAAAAATAGAGATAGAAAAATTATTAGAAGTTGATTTCATTTACTCCTTATCCTATAGTCAATGGGTTTCACCTTTGGTCATCATACCTAAGAAGATTGAAAAATGAAGAGTTTGCATAGATTATAGAGAACTAAATAAATGCACTATGAGAGATTACTTTCTTTTACTTTTTATTGATCAGGTTTTGGATAACTTGATAGGAAAGTAGTACTTTTCTTTCTTAGATGGATTCAGTGGATACAATAAAATCATAATAACCTCTAAAGATAAAGATAAAACTACATTTACCTACCCCTAGGGAACATTTGTTTATACAATCCTTCCTTTTGGATTGTGCAATGCACATGCTACCTTTCAAAGAGTAGCGTTAGCCACATTTTCTAATCTTACAAATGTTTATGTGGAATTATACATGGATGACTTCACTATCTATGGCAACACATTTGATGAAGCCTTGAACAATTTAGATAAAGTGCTCACTAGATATGAAGAACACCAAGTATTCTTGAGTCATGAAAAATGTGTAATAATGGCTGATGAAGGGATAATCTTAGAACATCATATCTCTTCTCAAATAATAAAAGTGGATCCCAAGAAGATTGAGGTAATTTATAATCTCCCCATTTCTCAAACAAGAATAGATGTCAAAAGTTTTCTCAATCATGCAGGATATTACTAAAGATTTATTGAAGACTTTAGCAAAATAGCTGCACTTATGTTTTCCTTGATTAAAAAAGACAGTGAATTTGTATGGAATGATAAGTGTCAAGAAGATTTTGAAACATTAAATAAAAAAATTATGACTACTCCAATTTTGAAAGGACCTAATTGAGAACAACCTTTTCATATTTATAGTGATGCTTCCAATAATGCACTAGGGACAGTTCTAGGACAAAGAGACGAGGAAGGAAAAATGTATGTCATTTATTATTTCAACAAGAATCTTACTCCCGTAGAGAAAAACTATAATACCACAGAAAAATAATTTCTTGTTATTCTTTATGCCATAAACAAGTTTAGACATTACATTATTGGTTATTATGTATTTATTTATACAAATTATTTAGCTATTAAATACTTAATGAATAAACCGATAATAGGTATAAGAATTATTAGATGGCTACTGCTGTTGCAAGAATTTGATATTACCACTATAGACAAACCTAAAAAGTATTTTATTGTTGCTGAATTTTTATCTAAATTGATCACTACAGGTGAAGATGAACCTATGGTAGATTCTTTTCCAGATGAACAAATGTTTTCTATATCTACATACTTCCCATTATTTGCAAACATGACAATTTTTTTGGCAACATGGAAGTTTCCTGATTCCTTTACTTATAGAGAAATAAAAAATTTGATAAGAGATAGTTCTCATTTCAAATGGTTTAAAGACATGTTATTTAAAACTAGACCCGATTATGTACTTCATAGGTGTGTTACAGAAGATAAAATATTTGACATCATAAAAGCATGCCATAGTGAACCATAAGGAGGACATTTTTCAACAAAAAAGACCATTTATAAGATTTTTTGTGTAGGTTATTAATGGCCATCTCTTTATAAAACTGTAAAAAGGTTTGTATGGCAATGTGATCCTTGCCAAAGGATGGGTAATCCTACTCTATCCTCATAAATCCCTCTCCATCCTCAAATAGTTTTAGAACCATTTGAGAAATGTGGGTTGGATTTTATTATACCAATCAACCCACCATCTCAAGAAAAAAAGTATTTATTAGTATGTATTGATTATGTTATTAAGTTGATTAAAGTACAGGCACTCACCTTTACTCGGGAGGAAATGGTTGATGATTTCATATATCATAGGATCATGTTGATATCTGGAGCTCCTAAATCTATTATTTATGATCAAGGGCCTCAATTCATGTATAACATGATCAAGGATTTTATATAAATTTACCAAATCAATCATCGAAAATATTCACCATATCACCCCTAAGCTAATGGGCAAGTGGAGGCCACCAACTGAGAGCTTGAAAACATTATGACCAAAATAGTGAATAGTAGAAGGAAAGATTAGGTAGATGGAGTACCTGAAATAGTTTGGACATATAATATAACATGGAATGCTATCACATGACTCTCTCTATATGAACTTGTGTTTGGAAAGATACATTTGTTTTCAATAGAGTTTGAACTACAAAAAATGAAGACAACAACTAATATAGGAGTTAATTTTGATGAAGCATAGAAGGAAAAAATCATGCAAATAAATGGATTGTATGAACTAAGAATGGATACACTCACTCAAAATGACATGATTCAAAAGCAAAGAAAATAGTGGCATAATGCTCATATCAAAGAAAAATAGTTTTAAGAAGGTGATTGAGAACTTCTATTTGATTCTAAATTACAACATTTCAAAGATGAGCTCAAAATAAGATGGTTGGGGCCATCCCTGATCAAAAATATTCATAGTAATGGCTCTGTCTAAATTCAACCAATTGATGGTGACCAAATGACACTTTTGGTCAATGGTCACAGACTTAAAGTGTATAAGAGACCTTTCATCAATGAAACATTCATTAAATAGAATCAAGACCACTTTGACATTATGGAAGACTCTGGTTCTTCCACTAAGGTTGAATGATCTTTGTAGAAGACATCCAATAAGGGGGAGTGCTAAAAACTAGCAAATGGAGGTCCTCCTCCCTTAAAAATTCAAAATATAAAAATTCAAAATAAAGAAAAAGTATAAAAAAATCACTGAAAAGTGAAAACTAGAAATAACACTTTTTAGATGAAAATTATGCAATAAAACATTACTTGTTGTCTTGTCAGCTAACTTATCTTCTCAAAAAATTTTATCCTTACAAGACACATGACAAATTTAGGAGATAAGCATGGATCCCTACAACAAAAGTAAAGTTCTAATTTCTTCCTAATAAGTTAGATATTTTCTATTTTATGTTCTACATATATGACCCTTAGGCGGACAACACTTTTAAATGTGGATAAATTTCTTTGATGCCACATGGAAGTGACTAAAATTGGTACTATTTCCTAATTTTAAGACTTGATGTGCAATTATTTCAAAGACCTTTTCAAAAGACAAATCCTAATGTGGAAATAATTACAAATATCATTTCAAGTGTTGCCAAGTATGATCTCTCATCCACATCATTGATGTTGACCCCAAAAATTATTCCCTCATTAAAACTTTGCATGCTCCAAAGTGCTTGGTCATCATTTCTACTATAATTTCATGATACTTCTTATCAATTACATATTTCCCACCCTTTTTACCCCTTTATTGCTATTCATTGCCACATCATATCCCAATTTCATTGCCCTATTCAGTACTTTGTGTGATTTTAAACTCAATTTTGCATTGTAAAAGCAAGTTTTTGAGAATACTATGGACATCTACGAAGATGAGGGGTGAAAAGGAAAGTGAACCAGAATCGACAAAACTTATTTTACAAGATGAATCTGCTAGGTATTTTTTTGAAACAACTGGTGGCTCAATTTCCTGAAGACATTCTAGGGTTTTCAAGAGCTTTTAGAAAAAATGATGAAGATCATTCTGTAGTTTGGGATGAACATATTCCTGTTGATTTCTTTGTTATTAGTAAACTTTCATGGATTCTTGAAGAAGGTATCATTTTTACTAACAGATTGAGTTTTGTTGATCTGATTCAAATGTTTATTTATGGGAATGAACCCCATATTAAACTATCCAAGACTCCACAATGCATTGCCAAAGGGATCATTTAGGATAGTCTTCCACCTCCATGGCATAAATAACATATTGGGTCATGAAATACCTCACTTGTGATGGATAATTCACTATGGTCGGTGGTGACACTATGCGACTTCTCATTCATCTGAAGAAAGGAGCCACAAAACCTAAGTGCCAGGTAAACTTACCTTCTTATCTTCATTGTGCTATCCATCATGTCACTCAAAAATTGAAAAGGGGCACTAGGTCAATTAAACATCATAATTTAATTTATCTCATTTGTCGACATCATTTCTTGACAAAACCAAGGGGTGAAAAAGCTTGGTCTTCATTTTTTCAAAAATCACTCAAAATTCTTGGTAAAAAATCATGTCCTATTTATCCTCCCATGATAACAAGTACATAGGAAGGTCCATCTTCGACATCTACAATTTCAAATAAGATTTTATGAAGGACATCAAAAAGGAAAATGAGGGTTTTTTTAGAAAACCCTACCCCATCTATCAAACCCTAACAAAGTCATCGGTTGATTCTCTAAGAGGAAGAAGAAGGTAAGGTACAAATAAATAAAATTTTGGGTAGTTTAAGATTTACTTCTTCCATAAAAGTTATAGATGTTGAGTAGATAGTTGAAGAAACACAAATCCTTGCATAAGAGATTGCACTTGAATAAAAAAAACCCTTACATTCTATAGTTGATAAGGGTAAATCTACACTTATGGAATAAGTTTCATCTTCTCCTCAGCATGTTCATAGAGACAAAGATTTGTAGTATTCTATGACCCTATCACGACATGAAAAAACTATTAGATGACATCAAGCAGAGATGGATTTTCTTAGATTAACCTTGCAAGGTAAGGAACAAATCATTTCTAGTTTAGAAATGTAATATGATGATTCAATTATCTAAGTTAATACATAGGAAGTGATTATAATATTAGTTAATGCTAAACAAACTAGAATTCATAATCAATTGTTCTCACAATCTCATGAACTTAATACTTTACAAAATTCCCTTGCAAATAGGGATGCTCAAATTGATAATCTACAACACTCCACTACTAGTAAAGATGTTCAGATTGATAATATAAAACACTCTATTTCTAGTAAGGATGCACTACTTGGTCAACAAAACACTCGCATATATAAGTTGACAACACAAAATGCTGAGTTACAAGCTGCCATACAAGCTATGCAGAGAGAAATAAGGGAGATAGTTGTATATATTTAAGGACCCACAAGAGTTATTCCTTCTTTTCCTTTACCCCTTCATGAGATTATTTCAATTTGGAAGAAATTTAAGAACAAGATTCAAAATTTATAAGCAGAGAATTATAGAATCAAAATATAGTCTCAACAACAGTTGCTACAGGGTTAGACTTCTATTTAGACCATTTGTGAAATTTCCTAGAAATTATTATCTTGCAGAAAACCATCTTCTATGTATGTTTCATTTCTTCACGAACAATTTTATAAATGGAAAATGTAATTTATTTCTCTTGGTTTCCCCCATGTTATTGAAGATGAACACATGTTCACAGATGTCTTTCTTAAAATCACTACAAAAATATAAGATCAAATTTGTGAGTTTTATCTTTGTAACATGTTATTGGGACACCAGTCTGAATTTTTGGTTAACTTGTTTTGAGAGAAACATAATTACGTGCTTTCATTTCCACTATGAGAAATCAAAATTCCTAGGATCAAGCACATAATCAATTCCTAGAACTTTAGAATACTATAGGCTTATGTATAAGACCCTGGTTTCCATAAGCTCACAAACTTCTTTCTACCTTCTAGCCTTTGTATCACATGTACATGAAAAAAAAGTATCATGAGTTGTTACGAGAAAATATGGAAGCCTTTAGATCTTTTTTCATCCAAAATTCCTCTATCTCTATCACAATAAGTATGGCTAGATGGGATACTTTGCCTGTTGCCTTGAAATTTAGGGAAGTCATGAATCCCACTACCATTAGTTGGAGTCTCTAGAGAGCTAGGGCACTTGATCAGATTACCACTCAGCTCCTAGAAGAAGGGTTAGATGTTTGGATTAAAATGAGATTTAGGCCACCTATTATTTTTTATCCTATGTCTCCTTGGCAGAATTAACACAATCAGGTAGAATTAGAATTTCAAGCATGGTTACACACTATGGTAAGAGATTCGGGGTTTCTACCTAGAAATCATTATGATTGGGGACATCATTTTCAAATTTATGATCTCAGCCATTGGTTGGAATTAATACTCTTGGATTAAAGAACATTCCTCCCCTAATTTTTAAGAGGACCTACAAAAGGTAAAGTATGGGGAAAAAATGATGAGCTTTCTGTATAACTCATTATATCTCATATAAACTATCTTAAGTGTTGCCTATTGATTATATATTGCATTACATTTAATAGTTAAGGTCCCATATAAGTAGGAAATGAGTGAAATTGTCTTTTGTTTGTATGTGATATATTTTTGATTCTCTATCTTTCTGTTTGTGTCTAACTTGAATGAAATGAGTACAATTTTGCATGCATAGATGCATTTCTATGGCAAAATTAATTTGAGAAGTCATCAATAGTTTTGGCAACAAATTTTTGACAAGATTGTTGAAGACTCAGCATAGAACACAATGAGCTACGAAGATCCTTAGTCAAGCTCTGAAGATATGTGTAAGTAGCTCCAAATATGCTATGTCGAAGCTCCAAAGATATACCTTGGTAGCTCTGAAGTTGGTATCTCCAAAGATGTTTCAATGAAGTTCCAAAGACTTGTCCAATTGTGCTTTGAAGATGCCTAGCCATTCTCGAAAGATGCCCAACTATACTCTGTAGATTAATATAGCAACTCCAGATATATATATATATATATATATATATATATATATATATATATATTGTAAATATATAGATTTTCCCTCTTTAGATATCTTATTTTAGATGTTTTTATTCATAGTAATAGTCTAAAATGATATGGATATAAATGTATTTCTTTTTTTTAAATCTAGACATAATCTCTTCAAATATATGTTAGTTATACTCGATCTATTGTTAATTGAATCAATTCCAATGCCTCTTATAAGTGTGGAATTTGATTCCTAGATCTTCTATTTAGAATAAGTGGATATGGCTATTTAGATCTCTAGATTTTGTATTCTGAGAATGGTCGTTGAGATGTGCTTTAAGTGCATGTCTCTTTCTCATTCTAGTGTCAGGGACCTAGAACAATAAACATGCTCCGATGCCTACTTAGTCAGGATCTTGCTCCACCAATTAGAGCACATATGATTACTTCTTGTATTAGAAACTAAACACGGAATTTAACCAGAATCAACAAGTAACTAAAAATATGAAACAACACAGGAATTGAGAGACAATACACAATTATATTAATAATCACTCAGAGGAATATACAATAAAGAAGATGCCACTTCTTCTTCCACCTCAAAGGCTCGCCACACCTCAAAACCTTCTTCCCTCTCTCTCTTGGTCACAACAATCAACTCCAATATAGAATTGATGTTCACCTCTCCAACCAGTCAGTAACACGCTGCCAGTTCACCAAGTACACAATCGTACTCCAAGTAGATCTCATGCTCTCTGTTGATACCTGCAAATCACTAGACCCTACTCACCATTGTAGATTTCCAATAGAAAGTCATGCACACATGCTGACCAAGATCATACACATACGAAGAACCCTGCTGATTCTTCAAACTAGTACCCACCTTGGTACTGTGGAACTAAGAGGAACTACACTAGCTCTCTCTACAAGCCCAATGGCTTTCTAGCTCAAGTTTACAATACAGCCCATGAGTCCATATATAGATCTCATGCTTACAATAAATAGACTAACCTAATTACAATAATTAGATGCACAACTCAAGACTACAACTAGCCCTTGACTTGTAAACAAACAATCCAAAAATAGACTCTCTGGGATCAACATGCAAACTGCATGTTCACGCATAGGCTGCCGACATCGGCTCCTCCATGACTGATGTCAGCTGACTGGTAACCGACGCCGGTTGCTTCTTCACTACCATCTAACCGATGTTGGTTGATTAGACCGACATCGATTTCCCTGCAACTGATTTTGCAACTCCCTGCAACTCTGCATCCTCCGTAACTTCTCCTGTTTGCATCCTGATGAAGCTTTTAGCTCCACAACCTAATAATCTCCCACTTGGAGATAAAAAGTTGCACCTGTACCTATACATGTACACCGTCTAAATTATTCCCTGGCTTGTATTCCTCTTCAAGATCAATTCTGAAGACCAACCACCACACAACCTGTGATGCTATACCTATCATCAAAGTAACCTGCCATATCTGAACCTACATATCCATGTAGTGAAGAACTTGACCCTACATAACAAGAATCCCTGCTGCTAGTCCCACTGAACTGCCCTCCAGTACTCCTTCCCTGAATTGGCTCCATACTTTCTGACAACCCCTACTGCTTGGGAAAACTCAGGTCTACACTAGACCTCATGTGATTTCGAACCCTGTTTCAAGCTAAGCTTGAACTGTCTAGCCCTTGGTGTGCTTTTTGATTCTGCATCCTGCATCATGAACCCCGCCAACACCGTCTTCACATTAGCTCCCACTGGAGATAAAATCTCCATGTCTCTTATGCCAAAGAATTTTGCTGCTCTAAATTCTTTCTGACACACCTCTGAACTAACCTTACCCTTAGCTCAGCAAATCCCTATATGTACAAACCTGCTAGCAAATCACCCACATACAGTAACAAGATAATGTTGCGACCATCATCTACCTGGTAAGATAAAACACAATAGTTACACTGACATTGACTGAAGCCATGCTTAGTCATCCACCTGTCAAACCTGTACCACTGTCTTGCAGCTTCTTCAAGACCATATGCCTTGGCCTTCCGTCTCACGTATCCATCCACTCTCTTCTTTAACTTGGAAATCCATTCCATCTCTCAGTGTTTACTTCTAGCTGACATCTCTACCAACAAATCCCTGTTTGGTTCTTCTCCAAGGATTCACACTCCTCATCCATGCCAAGCTTCCACTGTATCTGGATTCTACCTGCATTGCCTCTTCCATCTTCCTGGTTCTTGACCATCAATAAGCAATATAAATAAGGTGAACAATGAATATGAGGTTCACTTACCCTTTCTGACCTTGACATGAGCGTTTGAGACTTGTTGATAGCTTATTGTCCGCCCACCATCCATACCAGTGATCGATCTCAGCCATCTCCCAGTCTGCTCCCGACTGATGTCAGCTTCCTGTACTGACCCTGACTACCGACATCATTTCCCTGGTTGATGCCGGTGTCCTTCCTGTCGACGTCGATTCTTTTATGACTGACGTCGATCTTCCTGTTGCTAACATCGGTTACTGTCTGACCGATGCCGGTACCTGTGTTCGTCTGTGAGTGATAAATTTTTACCCACGAGCTCTCCATGGATCAAAATCCTGATCAAATCAACCTTGCTCTGCTCAGAATAATTTAGTTCCCTCACCTGATCTCTGTCCATCATCTCCTCCATGAACACCAAGGCTTTCTAGTTCTTTAGCTTGTCAAAGACATCTGACTTTCGCTTCAAAACCTACATTCTCCTTCTACATATGTGACTAAGCCTACGAAGCCACATCTCTGCAACAGAAGGTGAATCAGCAATATAAGTAGATAGATAAAGGATACCTACTTTTTTACCACCATCTAATTCAAGTGTATCCACTGTGAGAGTTACAGTGCATCCCCCATCACCCAAATTTATTGAAGAAATTAGACTCATCTCCAAGATTGGTACTTGCATGACTTCCTTCAACCACTGTGTGTCATCCGTCTACAATTTCAGCTTCACTTCCCCTTCGTCAATCATATGACAAGGCTCTCCAACCCCTAAATAAATCTCTCCAAAGTCTCCAAAGACATACCCATGAAAAGATGCTCTATTTCGGGCTGCATGGAAAGAGGCAAAAGAATCTGTAAACAAAGATTCCACTTTATCCAGAACATCCTGTGCAACATCGCCTGCAACATATGCTTCTACGCGCTGATCTTCTACCGACCAACAATCTCCTTTTACCTGCTCTTTCTTTCCATCAACCAGACCATTCGTGCTATTCAGTTTCTCCATTTGTAGCTTACTTTCTTCTGCCATTGCTATAATCCCACTCAATCTAAAACCCCTGTGAGTGACCTGTAATCAAAAACACTACCAGATCTGAACCCCCTGTTAGTCAACCCAACCAAAAGCTCTGATACCACTTGTTGGTATCAGCTCTTGAACCTACAACCAAGGCTCTGATACCACTTGTCAGGGACCTAGAACAATAAACATGCTCCTATGCCTACTTAGTCAGGATCTTGCTCCACCAATTAGAGCACATATGATTACTTCTTGTATTAGCAACTAAACACAAAATTTAACCAGAATCAACAAGTAACTAGAAATATGAAACAACACAGGAATTGAGAGACAATACACAATTGTATTAATAATCACTCAGAAGAATATACAATAAAGAAGATGCCACTTCTTCTTCCACCTCAAAGGCTCGCCACACCTCAAGACCTTCTTCCCTCTCTCTCTTGGTCACAACAATCAATTCCAATATAGAATTGATGTTCACCTCTCCAACCAATCAGTAACACGCTGCCAATTCACCAAGTACACAACCGTACTCCAAGTAGATCTCCTACTCTCTGCTGCTACCTGTAAATCACTAGACCCTACTCACCATTGTAGATCTCCAATAGAAAGTCATGCACACATGCTGACCAAGATCATACACATACGAAGAACCCTGCTGATTCTTCAAACTAGTACCCACCTTGGTACTGTGGAACTAGGAAGAACTACACTAGCTCTCTCTACAAGCCCAATGGCTTTCTAGCTCGAGTTTACAATATAGCCCATGAGTCCATATATAGATCTCATGCTTACAATAATTAGACTAACCTAATTACAATAATTAGATGCGTAACTCAAGACTACAACTAGCCCTTGACATGCAAACAAACAGTCCAAAAATAGACTCTCCGGGATCAACATGCAAACTACCTGTTCACGCACAGGTTGCCGACGTCGGCTCCTCCATGACCGATGTCGGCCGACTGGTAACCGACACCGGTTGCTTCTTCACTGCCATCTGACCGACGTCGGTTGATCAGACCGACGCCGGTTTCCCTACAACTGATTTTGCAACTCCCCGTAACTCTGCATCCTCCGTAACTTCTCCTGTTTGCATCCTGGTGAAGCTTTTAGCTCCACAACCTAACATCTAGGGTAATATAAAATAGAAAGAAAAAAAATATTCAAGTGTCATTTCGTAGTAGAATTCATAGCTTCTATATGTGTTCCTTTTGATAATGAATTATTAATAAAGTAAAACATTCTATTCCACTATTGATTTAAAGTTGATCCTATTCTCAGGAAGGAGCAAGGGCCCACTTCTCTCTGAAGATTAGGATAATTGGTATTTCTAGTTTATAGTTTAAAAGTGTATTTTTTTTATACAAGTATATTTCATTTTACTGTAAAGTGTGGTTTTCCTTTTAACAAAAAGTATGTTTCTTTTAATGCAAGTGTACTTTCATTAAATGTAAAGTTTGTTTCAATTTAATGCAAGTAAGTTTCCTCTATGTAAGGTGTGTCTTTCAATTTTCATAAGAGTAAAGTTAATATAAAATCTTGTTGACTCATCTTCATATTCAAAATTTATCAGGAAATAGTCTAGTTGACAATAGGCAATCAATATTCTCACATTCTAAAATACAACACTATCCTACAAAACTGGGCAAGTTGAATGAGGACACTTTAGTGTCTTATGCCATATTTTTATGTTTTGGATGTTGATGGTGTGAATCAAAGAATCCTTTTAACAAGGAATGCCATAGGAGATATTTAGCTAGTAAAACTTTCTAGATTTACCTTTTCTACAATATAAGATTAGAATCTAAATTTGCTGCCCTTAGGATTTAGACATCAACAATAGAGTAAACACCCATCAAATAATGAATTGTTAACTCAAATATCCAACATATCATTGCATATAGCCTTGGACACTTGACCTAGTAGAAAATGACACCAATGCATTGATTGGTTAAATAAAAGGTATAACAACAACCTATCCATGATAATGAGTATTATGATTACTATCATGTGGTCAATCATTCAATCTATAATGACATGTAAGTGAGAAATCTGATTAAATATTTGCTTGAAAATGGAAAAATCAAGTTGATAAAAGAGCACCCAAAACCAATCAGGAGATGGAAATCTACAAGAACCCCTTTCTCAAGGACAATAATCAACAACAATGAAATAATTAGAACTAAGGATAGGGGCATAATCGACAACAAGGATAAGGCCAAAATCAAAACCAAAGTAATTGTAATCAAGATCATGATACCCAAAGTAATCAAGTTGGATATAAAAGTGTAACATACGACTATGGTGAGGTTTTAGGGTATGCTACAAATAACTACATCACTACTATCAAAGTTATTCCTTGTAAACCATCTAACACTCACCAGTGTGTTAACACTTCTATCTTGAGACCACATCCTTTGATCATAATTAATTCTAACACATGTCAGAGTAATTTAATTATGCCTCAACCATCGAGAATTAGTATTCTTGGACCCCCACCTAATTATTATAATTGTAGTAACTCTTTCTTAACTCAAAATTATGCATTCACAACTAGACATCCAAGATTCACCCTTTAAAGCCCTTTGCCACCTAATGCCAATGCCAATTCTAATAAGGACACTAACCTACCAAAAGCTAAACTGCTTCACATTTCTATTGAAAATCCATATAATATTGGTGAAAAACTAAGTAAAATGCCTATGCAAATTTTTATCTTAGATCTTTTGCATACGTCTGAAGCTCATCATATGATATTAAATGACTTTCTCCAAAAATCCAAGGTACCCAATGACATTGATTTAGCGTAGTTGTAAGACTCAGTGGGATATTTGTCCCTTGATCAAAAACTCACATTTGATCAAAGTGATATGTCACACCTTGGTCCCTTTCACAATAATCCTCTATATATCGAAGCAATCATTTCTTGCCACAAAGTCAAGTGCATTCTTATAGACAATGGTTTAGGGTTAAACATTGCTTCATTGAAGTTGATCCAAAATTTGGAATACAGAGAAATGAATATGCAACCATATACTATCATAATCAAAGATTATGATAATGCAGAGAGAATACTCAAGCACCATTTATTTATCTATCATTGTTGGTCCTGTCACCCATGGCACCCTGTGCTATGTCATTAACATCAATCTTCTCTATAATCTACTTCTTAGTCATTCTTGGATCCATGAAGTATGGGCAATACCTTTCACCTTGTACTAGTGCCTTAAATTCTCTCATTCAAGATTATAGGTCACTATTACTAGTGATTTACAACCATAATTATATTGAAAAAACCCATAGGCTGATTATGGGAACTATAATTATTGTCATAGTACTGAGTATATAACAAATATAAATAAATGAAAAATTCATGAATCTATCAAATCTAATTATATTTACCACAATGACCTTGCATCCACTTCCTCTAATCCACCTGCTAAATCCATTTTTTCCACTTTACCATTGAATAGGCTGACGTAGCCAAATATCGCATTCAAGATGCTTTTCATATCGGCAAATTATCTAAATAACCCAAATCTTATGGAAGGCCCAAACCTATCCTCAATAGGCCCAACATGATCTGGCAAAATAAATCTAATTCTGCTCTACAACAACCACTCATGTTTGTAAAAGCGACATCATCGAATCAAGATCGAGCCATCAATTTTGAAGGAGATTGGTTATATGGTGATGTATTTTCTACTTCATGTCAAAACACTAAGTCCCCATTCCCAATAATATTATGGATAATGAAGGCTATCAGGGAAAAGGTCTGGGGCAAAAACACAAAGAATTCTTGACCCTGTACCCACGCAACACATGTGAAAAATCAAGGTCTTGGAATTGCACCACTTGGGGGTGACCCCATAGATTTTAAGAGTGATAGGTCACTTCATCGACTAATGAAGATACTCCTGGTAGTGACATAATGTCCCATTATAATGCCTAAGATAAGCTTGTCAACACAAACCTCTTTGATACCAATGCCATAATTACCATCACGACCAATTACTCTCTTTACCTTCACCATCCTAGCCTAATCAATTGGGACCAATAAGATTCAATTATACCATTGGATGAATTTTAGAATGAAGAGTCCATCACTGAATTCATGGGCTTAAGAGATAGATTACCAGCTAGTGATCATAAGCAAGTTTTTGACTTTACATTGGACTCTATTACCTAATTTGGAGAATAGGTGAACTTATTTGGTCATAAATAAAGTAAAACATCAATATTCTTTGGTAAAAACCTCTTAGAGATGCCTTTGGATCAGGAAAAAAGTAAAGATAAAGACAAGTCCATGGGTGAAAACCTATTTCAGGTGCCCTTAGATGGGGAAATTTGCTCATCTCCTCAAGAAGCTCAGTGTCCTCAAAGTCCAACCATTTCAGTTGGGTCTAACATAAGTGAGAAAGAACACATAATATTCACACAATTGGTATAAGATTTTCTAGAACAATTCATCAATTCGTCATTGCTAGAAATCACAGATTCTGATGTTTCTTATATGGGTGACCCCTATGGCTCACAAGTAGCTGAAGAAGACTAGTTTCCATCCATGCTTATTGTTCTTGAAGATGGTTCTACACTCCTTGTATAAGATACCATGGAGGTGAACATCGAAACCTATGATGACCCCAAAATAATTTACTTAGGCACATCCCTCATTGTTGTGGAATGCGAGTTTATTAGTACTATCCTAAAGGATTTTATTGATATATTTGCCTGGTCCTATTTTAACATGTCAGGGTTAGACCCCTCTTCAGTAGTGCATCAATTTGTGTAAATCCAAATGCCAAGCCAATCAAATAGAATATGTGGAGAATACATATGCGTATTGCTATACTTCTTAAGAAAGAACCAGAGAACTATTGGGAGTAGGGTTCATTCAACCATTGGATTACTCAGAATGGATCTCTAACATTGTGCCAATCATTAATAAACCTTAGGGAATTCACTTGTGTAATGAATTTAGAGATATTAACAAAGCATGCCTTAAAGATGACTTCCCTTTGCTAAACATTGACATGATAGTCAAGGATCTTTGCAGTCAGCTACCCTTCTATACAACTGTTTACAATATCAATGATATGCACATTCTCCTCTTCTCCAACTTAACAAGAGAAGGTTAAAATATTTTATTTGTTACCCAACACACATAACTGAAAAATAAATTGTGCCACTAAAACACAATGTGACTTTGTCGTTAGTCGCTGGCGAGATGCGTTTTTTAGCCTCCTTTCTCCGATGCCTCCAACTTCCATCAAGTGAAGTTGCTTACTCAACCAATGAATAAGTGAAGCACAATTATTTTTTTATTGGGTGTAATTCCCTCCTCAATATAAAACAATAAATAGAATATTGAGGTCGCCCAAAAATGTATCCGTAAAATTTTTTTTTTTAATTTTTACAATTTTTGATAAGAGACCCAAATAAATTCAATGAACCCACTTTTAATTTTGACAAATTTAAACGAGACACACTTTGAACCAAAAAATATGACTAAACTTTGAATTTTTTTAAAACTTAAACTAATCAAAAGACTCATTTTGACAATTGACAATTTTAAAAACTAAGACTCTTCATAAAATGTCTCTTTTTATTGTGACATAATTAAACCATAAAATTTTAAACAATATTTACATATAAAACACCTATGTTATTGACTATTTTTAGAGCAATGAGGGAGAGTGGCGATGCTCCAACTGGTAGTGATATGCTAGACAGGCCGTATCTTCCAAAAAAATGTGTTGAGTAGTTATAATTTGACAAATTGATCATACGACATGTAATATGAATCAGATATGATACAGGAATAATTAATGCAACCAAAGAAATCCAACGCATCCCATAGCAGGTTCATTAGGAACACAAATCTATCAGAATAAATAGAGCAAGAAAAGATCTCCCTGAATGCCTTTCCAAAGGTTTTATCGATTGGCAGATGGAAGACATCGACGGTTTAGCAGAGGTGGATGGGCGACGAAGACCAATAGACAGATAGGCACACGAGCAGTTGCAACTGTACCTAGAAACATCTTGAATATAGATCTTGAAGAGCCAAACTCAGTTTAGGGTAACGCACACAGAGAATAATAATATATTTACACATTGTATCATATTCATACTCCATTATTTACAATCTTTCACTTACTAACAAACCAATTAACTCTTAACAATATAAGATATATTATTATAATAACAATATATTTCACCTTGTTTGGATTAGAATTAAAAATGTTATAAAAAAAATAAGCATGTCATATTTAAGGAAAATTACTAATAATAATGGGTACAATTCCAATACATTAGGAAATAATTTGAAAAAAATTACAAAATTTTTGTTGAGAGTTCGTTGGTGCTTTTCAAAGTACATGTAAATGCACTGATGATGTATTTATTTGAAGCAAACACAATACAAAGATTTGTCAGATTTGTATATGAAATGCAAATGACAAAATATCATGCATCAATGACAAAAGGCCTATAGAAAAAAAATACTCATGATCGTTGAAAAAATGAAAAGTATGAGGCACATTGTTTAAATAAAAAATAAGAGGTATTTCGTAGCTCTAGAGTATAATCAAATGCATTAAAAAATAACTAGATGGATAAGTCTTAGAAACTGATAGACTTTATAACAAGTAAACCACAATATGACAAAGAAATCTAATTTTATATTTTGAAATATAGATGCAGCATATTTTCTAGATTCTAAATCATAAAATAAATGAAAATTAGCAGATCTGAAACCTGCCTAGCTCTTTGTTAGGCTCCAAACACGATGCAAGTTGTACAATTCAAAAGGAGAATTATAAGTCATAATGAATTAGCACACACTTTTAAAAAAAAAGATCTCTCTTCTAGGAAAGACTTTGTTTTAAGCTAGTATTTTACTTTGTATTGTAATATAAAACTAAGACTACTAAAATCTTATATAACTGGGCAGAATAATGTTGATATGCAACAATAAAGATACAAACGAGTAGAAAATAATCATGCGCTTAGTTATTTACTCATTTAGCCTATATATCTCTCCCTACGACATTTACATTGGCAAATGATTCTTTAAGCATAATCCCATGTGTCTTAATGGACGCTTGTTGATTTTGAATCTTGATATTTGAATATTACTGTCACTATATAAATATTTCATTTATGCATGAAATTGTTTTTTAAGGAGAAAGTATTCAAGTTGTAGTTTGCTACAAATCATTGAAAATGAAATACAATTCTTTCTACATGGTAAAATAGGAAACAAAATACAATTCTTTCTACAGGGTAAAATAGGCACTGGCAGTGGTTTCAATACCTTTAAAATGTAGTTTCAGTGATGGAAATATTTTTTTATTCCACATTCTCTTGGATTGCAAATAGTAAAAAAGCAAGCAGTGGTCAACCAAAGAAGAGAAGTGACATTAAATCATATTGTATTTCATGGCATAAATAATATGAAGATTCGTTCAAATTCCATGCACTGTGAAGACATAAAATCTCTGAATTTTGATAGCTGTGATTTAAATTACAAATAGTAAAAAAGCAGGCAGTGGTCAATTGTTGGCGTCAAGAATGTTGATATCTCCCATTAGAATTGTAAATGGTTAAAAAGCAGGCATTGATAAAGCAAAGAAGAGAAGTAAAATTAAGCTATACTACAAAATACACATTCAAATTTGATGCCATAGTCATGTATTATACAACTGGTCTACCGACTGGTGAATAGACTGTAAATTAATTGATTTTACATGCCTAATTGCAACATGTAATTTTTCCACCTGCCATGAAAAGGATATACTAGCCTGGGATGAATTACTGGGTTATTTTTTTAGAGTTTAAAAGTAGTTACATTCATTCCTTCCATTAGTTGTTCAACAATATGAAAAACTATTCTATACAATAGTGAAAACACATATCTTGCTTTACGAAGAAATGTCATGACTAACGTCATTATTAAGAAACAAGATTTAATCTAATTATCATGTTTGTACCATTCAAAAGTAAAAGGCATGTATCTATTTTAGATAAAAATTCAAAATACAACTTTCATTCCCATTTACAGCAAGATGGTGTTGAGTAAAAATTAGGTTGGCAGCGTCTTTTGCACTTGCAGGGCATTTTGCAGACTGTCAAAATAAAATCTGGTATCTAGAAACTCATTGAAAATTCCTATTGGGTATGTGCATGGAGTTAGGAAACAATTTCGTGGACATAACCCATAATGCGTATGGGTTATAACATAGTGCATATGCATTATTGTTATAATGCGTACTCGTTATGGATCAGGATTCCCAAACCATAACACGTACATGTTATGTAAACTAATAAGAATGCGTACGTATTCTTATAAGTTTAAATAATGCGTACGTGTTATTGAAACTATAAAACAAAAAAAAAAAAAACCTTCGCCCTCCTCATTCTTTCCATTCATGTTTTGGTGATTCTCATTTGCATTTTGCTCTACAAGATTGTGTTTTGCCTTGCAAGATCTCATTTTGGCCTACAAGATTTGCATTTTCCCCTCCATTTGCCAGATTGACGATGCTACCGTGAAGAAGAGGTATGTTTTTTGTATATTGAATCAATTTTTTGATTTTTTTGTGAATGTGAATTGCATGTGGTTTATTTTTTTATTTTTATCCAATAGGTTGGCATGCTCTACCTAATCCTCCACTTAACCTTCCACCCAACCCTCCTAACCCTCTGCTTAACCCTCCTGTAGTTCCCTTAGATCCCCCAGGCATCCAAGAAGATATAATTGCTCACATAGTGGAGGAAAAAATTGAAAATGAAAAAATAATTAGGAGAACAAGGGAGCCCACTTCCACAAACACCCATCATACCTATTTGACCAATAACCTAGAGCTAGTATTAGGTCAAGTTGACTCAATAACAATTCAAATTGATAGATGGAGGTCATATAGGGATAGTTTTAGGACTTACTATGCTGACAAATTATCACCATGTGAGGTGAAAAACAAAAATATAACAAAAGATCAAATTTGTGCTTTATTTATCAACCTAACCACCAATGCCCCATTTCCCATAACGACCAAATGTTTCTCAATCTATTGATGCTAACATGATTTGATTAAGGCCAAATTTTGGAAGCGATGGTGAATGGTGTTTGACTATCCCCTTTGTAATAACCATGAGGTCCCTTTGTACTTTTTGAGAACACTCTATTGCAAGTTTATCCTTAATCAAATTCCAAACTACTTTGACTATGGTGAGTTTCAGGTTTGAGGGAAAGGCTCTGCATAAGATCGACCAGGTGCACATCATGCACCTAATCGACCTGCAAGGATCCCTACCCAAAATCCACTTCATTTAGAGATTCCCTTTACGGTGACAGAGGTTGTGGAGATAAACACTTTGCATGTGCTTAGTGTGCTTATGAGTAGACTTTCAGAGACAGATGCATGATATGCTCCAGCTAATGGCCATAACTAACCCCACCCATGCAGATGTTGTGGTGCTATTTGCACTAGACTTTCAGATGATGATGGTGGTGTTTCAAGGGGCTTGGAGGATATGGTCTTTGACTGATGCGTTATTGACACACACATTTAGTTCGGATACATTGGGAGTCTCTGCACAAATGTAGGTATCTTTTATATAAATTTAATGTTAAATTTTTAAGTTATATTTGTAAATTAAAAGGGTAAAAAGTAATTTACATGTTTAAATTGAGTAATATATATGTATTTTTTTTGTGTTCCAGGAGGAGATGTTGCCTTCGACATCACAACTAGGTAGTGGGCCAACCCAGGCTACTACATCTATTCATGTCAGTACGACACCATATACATTTACAAAGGTAAAATTTCAAGTGAATCTTATATACTCTAGATGTAAATTCATACACCTTAATTACATCTTTGGTAGATTTTGTGTAAGAAAATATAAAATACCTAATATAATTTTGTTGGAATTTTTATTGTTTGATGTATTGACATGGATTGGTGTAACTTATTATAAACTCATCCTCCATCTCAACTATGTTTTCAATAACCAAAATAGCGAGTTGAACATTTGCTTGATATCCCATTATATGTAGTTTCCATATCAGGTCAATCCCAATCAGTAGGATTGGATGTACATATATACATATATTATTTGATAAAAGTTATTTGGTACAATATATTTCTATCAATTTTTTAATCGAGTGTAGCATGTCTTCATCAATATGCACACCACTCATTTTTTTAAAATATTGGCCTCATAGGTAGGCACTTGATTCCTTGTTATCCTAATCACATATAGCAATTCAATCTCTATGATTGATATCCAAAATGGTCATAGCTAGAAATTCAATTCCCCTCTTGATTGTATCCGAACATAATAATTTCATCTCTATCTATGGAGTTATAAATTTAGATGGCATAGCCTCTTGATCCCATTGTACCTACTCAATTCCATTGGTTTGTTGGAAGAGTGTCCATTAGATCCCATTGGTTTGTTGGGAGAGCGTCGAATATAAACTATAGCCTATATGTATATGGCATAGGCCTTACAACCTTATACAAATAGGGGACCTCAACCCCATATAGATAGATGGGGTTGAGTAATTTGTTACCACCTCCTACTTAGGGGGCCCAAATACCTACTATATCTAGTTGGGTGAGAGGTCCTATCTATATCCATTGATGCAGAGCTATACCAACTTCTATACCAAACTCTACATATATCCCTTCCTTTCAAGGTTCTCCTTCATCCATTCATAACTCATTCCTTTAGTCCTTTGGGAAATCAAATAACAATGATAATATTAGTCAAATCAATCCTTCTATCTTCTTATCACTCTCTCTCTCTCTACATCCTTGGTCATGTCACTAACTCAAATTGTCTGTCTACTTACCCTCCACACACACCTTTCTAGCTTTACCTTCCACTAGCCCTATTTTTGGGTAAAGCTCCTTGTTGGGAACATCTAACAGATCTTCTCCAGAAAATAATTACTTATTTAAGGACCCATTTGGCCCATACAACTCCCACATTAACAGTTACAAGAATAAATACAAGCACACAATTTCTTAGTTTACAAACTATATGTTTTCCAAGAACAAGGACTGTGGACAAATAGGATTTTACCACTTCTTGACCAATTAGATTCCTAAAAAAAATATTCTTAACACTCTTATGTGTTCCTTAGTTAACCTTCCATAGAACTTTATACCAAAAGAATCAAATGCTCAGACTATAGTTGAATCTTGGACTGTATGCAAGACTAAGTTTGTTAGAAACTTGTTTAATCAATGAATTGCCCAAGTTATTAATTATTATGTTGTTTGTTCAGTCGATGACTAGGGTGGACACTCCTCCATCATTACGAGTTGAGATAGACTTGAGCATTGCTGATATTCAAGCATTTTTTCCATTATAATACTATAATATGATGAAATAACACTAATAAGACTATAATATGATGCATAAATCCATAGTATGATGCAATAAGACTATCAGATGTTGTAATAATGCTATCATATCATGTAGTAAGGCTCAATATGATGCAATAAGACTATCATACAATGTAAGAAGACTATCATGTGATGTAATAAAACTATCATGCGATGCAATAAGACTATCATACGATGTAATAAATCTCCAATATGATGCATTTGGGCTATCATATGATGCAATTAGGCTATCATATGATGTAATAAGGCTCAATATGATGTAATTTCATATGATGTAATAAGGCTTAATATGATGCATAAATCCCCAATATGATGCATAAATATCCAATACATGATGTAATAAGACTCTTGATAAGACTATGAAGTAATAAGACTAATGAATGATGCAATAAGGCTCAATATGTAAGATGAAATGAGCTAATTTTGCCCAAAATCCCATCATAGGTCCTTACAAAACTAGGTGAATTACAGGTACACAAATTAACACTAATCACATTCATAAATTTATGCATTTGTGATGAAATCAAGCAACTTAGGGGTTGTGTTTGTTATAAAATTAGGATTTAGGGTTAGGGGTTTAGTGTAACAGGTTTGTACATGTGTATATGTCATGAAATTAGGGTTTAGGGGAACTACATATATGTTCAAGTGATAAAATTAAGGTTTACAATCAACATGTCATGAAACGTGACCTAATTTAGCCCTTTCAATCACATTGTAGACTCTAATTTAGGTTCAATGGGTTGAATTTGGACACATTTGCATTCATATTGACATTTTTAATTAAATTAGGGTCAGTTAAGTCATACATGTTGTATCTAGATTATACAATCAATTGGGTCATAAATTTGGTTTAGGGGCTTAATTTTGCCCAAATCACATCCCTAATTGAACCAATCAACTAATTAATTCAATTTATGATAGATAGAATCATACTTAATTTTGTCCCAAATCATATATATCATGATCTTATAGTTATGTCAAGAAGGGTTTCAAATTGGCCTCTCATGCCTCCTCGATTGAATTGCCCCTATAATTGAATTGTGTTGTGCCATTTGTGTACCTTATACACCCAAAAGTGTTAAAGCTATCAGAGATGCATCAAGTCATAGAAGTTTTAGAGTTGACAATGCCCTAGGAGGCCAAATCCAATTACATATTAGCATGTGTACCCCGCACGTGCTCAGAAGTGTCAACACTGTTAGAGGTGTCAAGTCCTAGAAGCATTAAAGAGTGAGCTATCATATCCCTATGAGGCCCAATGCAATTAGATATGTATGCATGTGTGTATATTGTACACACATATATTTGTGTTAGAGAACTATCACTTGTCCTAGAAGCATCAAATTTGTCAGAGCCTCAGGACGCCCAATCCAATAAAATATTTCCACATGTGTAGGTCTATTACACCTGGAAAAATGTTAGAGTTGTTAGATATGCACATCTTTGATACTTAAACATGTTCCATCACCGAGCCAACCAATCCAACTAAGGCCTATTCACAAATTTATCATACATACATAGAAGCCAATAATTTTTAAAGATTGACATCTATCCAATCAACTCATGTCTAGTAAATAATTCACATAGTGTGGGCCTCTAACTTACCATTACTGTACAAAAATTGTCATGTAGAGCCCTTTAAATCCCCATCTAAATTGAGTGAGCACTGAATGTTATCAGTTTTATACATGTATGTATTAAAATTATTTATATCCCTTTGCCTTGAATTACCTCTAGAGATCCCAAAACTTACATTCATATTAATTCCTACACGCAGGAGAGAATACAATTCAACAATGAACAAGCCTCAACCTCAAATCCCAAGCGGAGCAAGAATTCTGAGACATGTAATAATTTTTTTCAATCCACATCATAAGGTTTAAGCTCATTACAATGAAATATGAACAAGATGATTGAAGATATATGTACAAAATATATATAATCTTGAAACCTTTGGCGAGGGGGTGCACACTGGTATTCAATTCTGATCAACCATCTATATCAAGTGAGCAATTCATCATCCACATGAATAATTAATGGGTCTCTCTGATCATCATCATCCTTGAGGGGAAGTAGGTCTCATATTTAGGGGACATTGTCACAGGTTTAATGTATCTTGAATAAGTTCAATAGAGTTTAATCTAGGATAGCTTATATATATGTCATACTTGGTCAATGTTAGGTCTACACCATCCCTTAATGGTTTCGAACAAAGTCCCTAGATAGTGCATTTAGATATTTTCTAATCTATACATTCATCACTACAAGCACAACATCTTAAAACAACATTTTAAAACCACATCATCACTAATGGATACATATGACCATTTCAAGTTTATTGAGCTCAAAACCACATCTTATACAAAATAAAATGCATACCCAACTTGACCAAAATATTTAAGAATTTAACATGTAAATACATTATAGGTCCATCATCCTACTTCCATATCTTGCCATACTAATTACATAGTAAGGTATAAAACTCTATAGTATTGATAAGCATCAAGTGTTGTCTAGCTTGTTTTTGAGCTTGTAATTGTTGTATCCATGGTGCGGTTAGGACTAGTCCCATGTCAAATACACACTCTTCAGATGATGTGGGAATGGATGGAGTGGTTGATGGTTGTCCCATGTGTGATGGAGGGGTAGACATGAAGGAGGTGCATGGAATGGAGGATTAACCATATTTTCACAAGAGATCTTAATTTTAGGCAAAATTTGAATAATGTATTTGAATACATTAAGGGAATCAAACTTGAATAATTGTAACAATAGAAGACTCTTGTTAGACTTTCAATTGGGACCTCAAAATGCACCTATTGAATTAGATGCACTAAGTGACCTTGAAAGAAACTTAAGGGATTTTATTTAATACATTTTAGGAATGTTTTTGGGACAATTCAAGGTATGATTCATAGGTATTGGGATCTATTAGATAACATTCTTGAAATAGATATCAAAGAGATGCACTATTGCACCAAGGGATCAATTCTTATTTCTACTTACACAAGATTATCTATACTACATAGTCCAATTCAACAGGTTTGCCACTTAATCAAATTAGTTCAAAATTTATAAATAAAGGGGTCTGGTCAAAGATATCAAAGAAACAACAAAAGGGTAAGATATGATTTTAGGCAAGTAGGATAATATCAATAAGAAACACAAAATTTAAGGCAAGTAGGATTTTAGGCAAGTAAGGTGGTAGGGTATATCCTTGCCCTACTAGGGGGAAGATCGCAATAGCTATGCATGTTTCAATTGTCAAACAAGGCTTTTGTTAATATGTGTTCTATTGATGAAACATATTGGTGTATATAAATATTAAAGTGCACCAGAAGCTGAACATGTAATATCTAATACTTGTTCAACATTTATTCTATAAAATTACAAGTAACCAATCACATCTTGACAAGTAAGAGTCAAGTATTGATACTCTAATGCATAATGATTGGTACACTAAAGGTTAAGTTTTCATCGTAGGTTTAAAAAATGCATTTTGTGACCTCTCATAATAAAATTAGTTATATTATCAAATGTATAATGTGTTATACCTTGAAATCTTAGTTATAAGTAGTTAAGATGACATATTGAAACTGGTAAAAATTTTGAAGTCTAATGCGATGTTATGGCACCTTAATTCACTATCCAAAGCTAATGGGACCTTTCCCCTATAAAAAACACAAAATTTGACATTTCCCTTATAAGGATGCATGGCTAATGGGACCTTTCCCCCACAACAAACACAAAATTTGCTTGTTTCATTTTATGTCAAATGAATGCGTACACATTTTTTATTACGTTATATAACACATACGTATGAGATAACACATACGTGTTATTTAAATTTGAATTTAAAATCAAGCCTTTAGGCTTGGAAATGGCTTGGATTTTCAACCTAAAGGCTTGGGACTGTGCATCTACAGCCAAGACCGAGAGTTTTAGGAAAAAACTAACAAATTTCAACTTCAATTGTCAAATATGCTATGGATTTTAACATCAAAATTCAAAAAGTTATTACCGTTATGATGAGCACGTTTTTCTCTTTCTAAATGTATGACTTTTATAATTTTTGGGCTATTGCAAGGGTTCAAACTATATTTATTTCTAACAACACTTTTTTGAGGCGACTACATGCCTCACCCATACATGCCTATTCATGTTTATCTAATTTGTTTTTTGTTGATCTAAATGCAAAACAAATTATATGGTAACAAACTAGGCCTAATTCTACACACACACACACACACACACACACACACACATATAGAGGTAGTTAGGGTGGGTCGCACGGACAACTATCCATTTTTTTGTCAGTTTTTAAGATATACTTAATTGTAAAATTAATAAAAAAATATTCATCAAAAAAATATTAAAAAAATTCATAGCACACTAGAAGAGCCAATCTAAATATTCACCAAAGGGTTTCTAACAATATTAAACGATGCTAAAAAAATGGTGGGTTACACGGAATGGTACAATTCAAAATTTCTTAAAAAAATAGGTCCTCTTCAAATTTTAGATGTTTGACCTATTTATACTTAACCATTTTAACAAAAAAAAAAAAAGTTTTTTGGAAACTAGACTCAAAATGCTACAATTCATATTTTTATACCATATTCAAATTTTAAGTGTAACCATCTCTAATTATCTGCAGAAGTTCATATTTCTAAAATTTTAGAAAAATCATGTTCACGAGTAGGCCCTTTTTGTCCCCCAAGTTGATACACTTACCCTATTCCCATAAATTTGTGACAAAATAAAAAAAAAACTTAAATATAAATTGCTTCATAAGAATGGATATTTGAATACTATTCCCCTTTCCCATCCAATTTAAAGACAGGAGTCACAGGGACCAAAATTACCATCATATTTTAACTACTATAGTTATATACACAAAGTAACATACCTTCATGTCACACAATGCCTAGATATCAATTATCTACATGTAGGAATATTTTCTTTCTAAAATTGGCAGCATTGTCATAAACCTAGACCTGCATTGATACACAACTAATTTTGCTTATCATGAGTATAACTAGGTGGATGCCACATTAGTTTCTAATGAGTTTTGACATCTTAGATTGGGGATAAACCATAACAGAATTCAGCTGGAGCTAATTTAGAAGGTAAAGGTTAAAATGCACTCTCAATGACTCCTCTAGAATGTTTTTAGGGGCTGCATATGTTCTCTTGCATAGAAGAGAACATTTTCCATGATGGTGCATGATGAAGCTTCAAGATCAACACATTTTGAAAAGTTGTAAATGACTATAAATCCATTGTAATGTTAAATCCATGGCTCGGCACCCACTTATACTCCTCCAATAATGTTACAACTAAGAATTATTGTCATCATTCATCACTTGCCAAGACCTTCTTGAGAGATAATTGTAGGCATAACCGAATTTCACTTTGATTCTATTGCAACTATAAGATGATTTAAATAATCCCCCTCCACTGTATTTGATTCAAAAGGGATATCATCATTTCGATCTGAAAAGTTGTAATTCTCACCGATGGCTCTTAGCAGATGGTAAATATCATACATAGAGGGATTGTCCTTATGAGGAGAAAGAACACATTTACAAATGGCTTCCAGAACAGTGCCACGGTTTGAAAGATGACTGATCCAATCTACTAAATTACCCTTAAGACTTGCTTGTGCATTTTCAACTTCAATGGGTTTTTGTTAACCGACTCTAGAAGAACTACTCTGAAACCAAAGACATCCCTCTTGAAAGTAGTAACCAAGGTACGCATATATATCTAGTGATCAGAGGATGGAGAAGCAGTATGCATCTAATTCGATTTCATACATGGAAACAGGGCTCTACATTAAAATAAAAATAGTAATTTCACTAGCATAGCCCTGCTGTAGTATATATGCAATGAGTTTCTAGTTTATATTGGTCTGAAAGCTCTACTATTTGTGATCCCAGTCAATTAAATATCATTTCAATCCAACCATGCTTGTATACGTCACAAGTAAACTACACAGTGCACCAGCTATTTGCACTTGTAATAAATAGATAAATTTAGAAACTGGTGCAAGTTTAGTATTGATATGCTGGTGCAAGGCGGATTTTATTTGTTGGCATGAAGGTCATAATTGGACAGTGATAAATTAGGCTAACATGAAGAGTTTGATGATGAGTATAAGAAACAATTAAAATAATAAATCTTCCTTGTTTCACACTAGCTCACACTATTTTTTACAGAAAAGAATAGTATGCTGAGTATGGCAGAGATGCTAGTCACAAAAAAGAAGTATTAACCAAGTCAAGTGAACTATGAATGCGTGAAGAAATTGTCTTGGGTGTATTAGTGTAAAAAAAATATTAGGCAATTGTAGGGATGGATGATAAGTAATACCATGCAACCCCTTTGCATGCATCGAATAGAAGTGTTACCTTGCAACTGAACTTGCATATACATATTTGCAGCACCTTATTTAGACACGTTGTTGACAGTTGGCACTTAGAGTTATGCCTAGGCATCTATGAGCCATGGTGTCATTGGAGTACTTTTGGAAGAAGACAACTTTAGGTGAAGGTCCAAGGAAAACCCCCAACTCAGAGCTAGAAACTATTTCAAATTCAAAGTCTGCAAAGACATAAATCTTGTGAGCCACACCAGATCCGTGCCACCTTCAGGAGATCTGGCTATTTGAAAAAAAGTGCCATGGCACATACAAAACATCTTAGATGAAAAAAAACTACAAAATGTTTTGCAAAGTCCAACAGCCAAAAAATTACAGAATATTTTACAGAATCGAGTAGTCAAAATTTTACAGAATCCAGCTTGACCAGAACAATAACATCTGAGTCTTCTTCTGCAAGAAAATTTAGCAAGGAGGTGATGTAGGCATCGAACAGGGCATAAATGACACTGGATTAGGCAGCTATCAAGGCCATTATATCCATGCTTGATGGCTTCTGCAAGCGCTTCATCAATAAAAAGGAGTTAATAACCTCAACCCTAAAGATAAAAAACACCATGAGTAGTCAAATAACTGAATCATTCATATAATAGAAGCATGGATGTATATGCACCTCTTGAGCTAATTTCTCCAACAATCAATTTGTTTGTTTCATCAACACTTTGGATGAAACTCATTGCAACCATAGTTTTCAAGTTTTAACAAATGATTATTGAATTACAAATGCTTACCTTGCAATGCTGAAACGTTTTGTGGGGGTATAATTCAATTTGGCACCCCTAAAAAACCACTAAAATCCCAAGAGACTTCAGCTAGATGGTTGAAAACTCTGCATACAAGAGAAACTTCAAAAACAACCTACATCCATAAATCTATATGGAAAAAGAGTGAAAGCCATGAAGCATGCATGCTTTGTATTTTTTTTTTAAAACATAAAAGTAAAAAAGAAATGGTGCTGAGCCATAAATTCCATAAGTGGGTTAAATTGGAGAAAATTTGTAGCCGATAAAGGGATCAGTGTGGTGTTAAAACCTTCTTCTCCCTCTCTTTGGAGACCTCATGATTTCCAGGGTGGATTAAACTAAAATTCGATGGAGTAATGAAGGGCTATAATGGACTAGCTAGGGGCAAAGGAATTTTTAAGGATGAGAATGGACAAGCTATTTTGGTTTTCTCTCAAGATATTGGAAGAGACACTTAAAACATGGAAAACGAGAAACCTAATTTGAAGAAGCTACAACTAGTCATTGCTCAAGGGTGGCAACATGTGTGAATATAAGTAGACCTATGTTATTCTTAAAGCAATTGACTGAAAATAATTGATTTCCTGGTGGATAGGTATGATTGTCGAAGAAGTTATAGTCGAAGAAGTTAGATTAGAAAAAAACAAACCAAAAGAGGTAAGTTGGTATCATTTTAAGCAAGATGGAAACTAAGCTATAGACTAGGTTGTTAATCAAGGATTTGGTTTCAATACTCATTAGGTAATTCCAAAAAAATATGGCTTTCCCACTATCCAAATGACTTGTAAAAGATAATAACTCAGAGTTTGGTTAAGGGGTCCTACGCTTAGAGAATATATATTTGGGATTTTTCTTACGTGTGACTTACCTTCACACACACCATTGCATTAATTTAATCCTAACCTCCTCACCTTAATGCCTCAATTTTTTGGGATCAACGGTGGTGGGCATTTGAAAAGTAGAAGAGGTGGTGTTAGTTGGGTGTCTTGTAGGTGTCTTTCATGAAATTGGATGATTTGGTAGGCTTTGTTCGACAAGCAAACTCCTCCTAGGGTCCTTGGGAAATGATAAAGGTGCTTGGGGAAAAAAATGTAAAGGTATTAGCACTCAAATTATAGTATACCCTTACAACAAGAGGTCAATAGGCTTATCAAATAGGATATGCATGGGGAAAATTTGGAAAGTGATGATTTGGTAGAGATGCTAAAGGGTATGTTGTTAGACCCTGGAAACATAATCAGAAGGTAGAATGTGTTTGACATGGCCTAGACAATTAGTTATGTAAGCATCCTTACCAATGTCATCACTCCTTTCTCTTTACACAAGGTATAGAATCTATAACTGTGTGTTGGGATGTCTGGGAGTGGATCTTCTACATCATCATCACCTTATTATTTAAGGGCGAGGAGTTCTCAGTTTTAGACAAGTAGAGATTATGGAATTCTTGGGAAGTCATTTGTTTGAAGAGGCTTTCTTCTCAACCCTACAATGTTATCCTTCCCCACCTCCTTTTTTTAGAAGATGATGATGATGTTACTGGACTAGATATGGGTTTTTGAAAGGGTGTTGAACCTAGGGATGTAATTATGGTTGATGATTATGAATATAGTTTGATAGGTATTTTTTTTATTAATATGTATATATTAAGGGGATAGAAGGGCCTCTATGATTTTTATTACCACTTTCTTTGATACAACAAGATGTTGATGCAATAAAGTTTTTATGTGTTAAGTCAAATGTATTACCACATGAAGTAATATAAGGCTATAATTTTGTCTTACTTTATGTAGGTCTTTTGGAGATTTTTTGACTATATTTTTTTGGTGAATCACTGTTGTCTAAGATCATATGGGACTAGGATTTTTGGTCCAAAATACCTTGTTTTGGATGATACTCTTGAGAGTGAAAAATCTTCATGACAGTGATACTTGGCTTAGTGCTTTATTCTTATTCATTTCTCATAATTTTTGGGACAATTTTTCATTATAATTTTTGATGGTCTAAGGCCTATCCCAAGTTATCTTCAATAAAAGAATGGAGAGATTTTTGCAAGAAAATTCAACACATCTTAGAAAATTCCAAAACATATGCCAAATTAGGGGAATGTAGTGCAAATTTGAAAATTATGGAATATTAGTGAAAATTCTAAGAATTATGAAAAATTAGATAAATTTATGACAAATTCAATAATTACATGTATAATCCAAAATTTTTGTTAGATTGGAGGAAGTTCAAAAAGGGTACATTAAAAAAAACTAGAAGAAATTATGGCAAGTTTAACAAATTAAGTTAATTTTAACAAAGAAAATTATGCAAATTAAGGAAAATTAGATTGAACTATCAAAAAATTAAAAAAAATAGGGAAAGTTTGAAAATAATATGTTAAAATATCAAAATTATGCTAATTTAGGAAAAATTTGAAATATTAAGATAATTTATGAAAATTTTAATAAATTTAGGGAAAATGAAAAAAAAATAGGGTTAATTTGAAAATTTTAGGGAAATTACAAAAATTAGGAAAATTTTGACTAATTCAGGAATTTTTTTAGAACTTGGGTTAAATTGGAGAAAATTTAAAATTTAAGGCAAAATTCAACAAATTTTAGAAAAAAACCAAAAAATATGATAAATTACGTAAAGTTATGGCAAATTCAATAAATTAAGGCATTTTAGTGAAAATTTAGAAACTCAATAAAAATTCAATTAATTTAAGGCAAAATGAAAATTGTATGGAAAATTAGGTTAAATCACAAAAAATAGAAAAAAGGGTACATTCCAAAAAAAATAAGGAAAATTATGGCAAGTTTGACAAATATAGGGAAAATTTGATAAACTTAGAGATATCTAGAAAAATTAGGGTGAATTCAAAGAATATATGAAATTTAGGAAAATTTAAGGAAAATTTAAGTAAGTTTTGAATAATTTAAGTGAATTAAAGAGATAGTATTTCCATAGTCCATGATGAATATTGATGAAGATTTCTAGAAAAAAATATGTATTTTTTTTTCAAATCAATGTTTTAGATCATGCTTTGACAATCATCATCAGGATGAGAAAATAAAATGAATTAGATTATAGACTTAGGTTACACTTAAAGATGTTAGCAATGAAGTGCTTTGATTTTGGGTAGTTGGGAGAAGAGAATGTTAAAGAGGTATATATTAAGTAAAAATCTATTAAGAAGATAAGGGGGCTAAAATATTGATTTAATTTAACTAATAGATTTTTAATTAATATACCTTTTTAACATTCTCTTCTCTCAATTACCCGATATCAAAGCACTTCAATGCTAACCTCTTTAAATGGAACCTAAGTATACAATCTAATTCATTTCATTCTCTCATCTTAATGGTGGTTCATGGAGCATCATCCTAAACATTGATTAATTATTTTTATACGATTTAAGTGTAATTTTTTAAAAATGTATTAAATTTATCATATGAGGGAAAATTTGAAAATGTTAGGGAAAAATACAAAAATTAAACCACAGCTAAAAAAAAGGAAAATTTGAATTTTTGTGGAAGGAGTTTGGCGCGATGGTGGGGAGCGAAGGACTGAAGTTGGGCGGCCTAAATGGCATCCCCAGGAACGAGCGGCCCATGCCTGGGGAGAAAGCGCAGGAGGCGGAGAAGACTTATGTGAATGATAGCTCCAAATTGAGGAAAATCAATGGTTGTTTGCCTAGAAGCCAAGAAAGACCGGTCCTGGTCATTTCCCAAGACTCTGTTAAAGATGAGGTTGAATACTTGACTGCCCACGCCCTAATATGCAAATTCTTGGGCATCCGTATTTTGTTAGCAGCATTGGAAGCTTGGATTAGGAGGACTTGGCAGATTGATGGGGATTTTGACATTATGCTAGCAGGAAACAGCTATTTTATGGTTAATTTTTCCTCTGTGGTGGACCGGAATAGGATTTTTGAGGGTGGGCCTTACTTCTACGACAAAATTGGCCTCTTCCTTAAACCTTGGCATGCTGGTTTCAACTCGGCAGAGGATCTCCCAGCCTGTGTCCCTATTTGGGTTCGTTTGCCGAGACTGCCCCTAGAGTTTTCGCGGGAGGATATCCTCCGTCAGATAGCGGCCTTGCTTGGAGCATCGATGGCAATAGCGCATCAAACTCTGGATAAAAAAGGTAATATCCTACGCCCGTATCTGTGTTGAAATTAATTTGAATAATCCCCTTCCAGATTCTCTTGAGATTTGTCTGGGAAGCTCATCTTGGATCCAACAAATTGATTACGAAGCCATTCTGTTCCGCTGCCGCATCTGTCATGTGTATGGCCATTTGCACAGACAATGTCCGCACGCGGTCAAAGAGAATGCTATTCAAGGAGAAGTGCTTGAAACTCGAGTGGCCAATGGGGATAGAGGATCTAGACAGCAAAAGCATTTTGGTAAGGTTCAAGAACAATCAGATGGCTTGAATAAAGGAAAAAACCTGCTTTATGCAACAGCTACTGATCATGGCACAAATGGCTCCAGGGGTCCCGACAAGGATGGATTTACTACAGTCAGGCACCGTGGGAAGCCTCGTGGGCGGAAGAGGATGAATTTTGATAGATAGAATGAGGTTGATTTTAACAGATTTGAAGTTTTGGATAGCATGAATATAGAGGATGGCATTTCGGAGCCGCTACAGACGGAGGAAGAAGGGACAATGGAGCCACTCGCCCCAAGTGAGGAAACTCTAGTCTTGGTGAATCGACCGACCCAAGAGATAGATCGAGTCATGCAGGATTTGGCCAGCACAGTTATGCTGCCTAAAGGTGACACGGAGGTTTGTTGGGCCGACCTGGCAAAGGAGGTGGAGGCGTCTAGAAATGAAAAAGGCTCTTCTTCCAGCCTTGGCATTTTGCCAAGACCATTTAAAAAGGGTACAGGATCCAATCCCTCACGAGCTGGGCGCAGGAAGGACCAGGAGAAACTGAAAATGGCAGGAGATCTTCTAGTTGAGGCAAGGCATGTTAAGCCCTTGGCTGAACATTTCTCACATGTTATCCAATGATTATTCTTTCCTGGAACGTGAGGGGTTTGAATAGCTCTCCCCGACAAAGAGCTATATCTAAATTGGTGTATGCTAATTCTCTGGATATCCTTTGTATCCAGGAGACTAAAGTCACAGTCGATTTGTGGTTCTCTTCTATGCAAAAATGTTGGTACTTCAGTCACAGCCAATGTGTGGGGGCTATTGGGTGCTCCGGTGGGCTGGTCATGTGTTGGAATCCAGAGACCATAACCCCTCTTTGCTGGTTGGCCAATAATTCAGCTCTTACAATGATTGTTGTTTCTAAGGAATTAGGGGAAACCATTCTTGTTACTAATGTTTACACCCCTGTGGATCTTCCTGGACAGCGGAAGCTATGGGACCATGTTCGGTACATTAGAAGCTGTCACCCCTATCTGCCCTGGATACTGACCGGAGATTTTAATGTTGTCCTCAACATGGAGGAGAAGAGAGGAGGACTGCCCTGGCTTGGGCCTTCATCAAAAATCTTTCGGCAAAATATTGATCTTCTGCGCCTCTCAAATGTCAAACCCCTCAATGGCATCTTCACCTGGAGTAATAGGAGTGGGGAGGATGGGATTTCAGAACATCTGGATAGATTCCTGGTGTCTTTTTATTGGCATTACAGTTCCACGTCCCTTGCTTCGGAGATACTTGACTAGGGTTGATTGGATCATTGGTCGATTAAGCTGTCCACTAAGCACATATCTGGACCAAGGTGTCAGGATCTTGCTCCACCACAATTAGAGCTCATATGATTACTTCTTGTATTAGCAACTAAACACAGAATTTAACCAGAATCAATAAGTAACTAGAAATATGAAACAACACAGGAATTGAGAGACAATACACAATTGTATTAATAATCACTCAAAAGAATATACAATAAAGAAGATGCCACTTCTTCTTCCACCTCAAAGGTTCGCCACTCCTCAAGATCTTCTTCCCTCTCTCTCTTGGTCACAACAATCAATTCCAATATAGAATTGATGTTCACCTCTCCAACCAGTCAGTAACACGCTACTAGTTCACCAAGTACACATCTATACTTCAAGTAGATCCCCTGCTCTCTGCTACTACCTGCAAATAACTAGATCATACTCACCATGTAGATGTCTTTCTACACGCCTGAAGAACCCTTGTCCTTGCCTCACCAAGTCCTTATGATTCTTCAACCAGTACCCCGGTGGATCCTCTCCAAGAACTTGCACACCTGAAACTCTCTCTGATCATACACTCTCAGTACCCCTATTTGGTAGCTAGGAAGAACTACACTAGCTCTCTCCACAAGCCCAATGGCTTTCTAGCACACACTAACAATACAGCCCATGAGTCCATATATAGATCTCATGCTTACAATAATTAGACTAACCTAATTACAATAATTAGACTCGCAACTCAAGACTACGACTAGCCTTCAACATGCAAACTAGCAGTCCAAAAATAGACTCTCCCGGATTCGTCATGCGAACTGCCTATTCTCACACAGGCTGCCGACGTCGGCTCCTCCATGACCGATGTCGGTCGACTGGTAACCGACGCCGGTTGCTTCCTCTTGATATTTGACTGACGTCGGTTGATAAGACCGACGCCGTTTTTCCTGCAACTGAATCAGCAACACCCCGCAACTCTGGATCCTCCTTAACTTCTCCTGTTTGCATCTTGGTGAAGCTTTTAGCTCCACAACATAACAATCTCCCACTTAGAGATAAATAGCTGCACCTGTACCTATACCTGTACACCGTCTAAATTATTCCCTGGCTTGTATTCCTCTTCAAGATCAACCCTGAAGACCAACCATCACACAACCTGTGATGCTACACCTGTCATTCAAGTAACCTGCCACATCCGAACCTACATATCCATGTAGTGAAGAACTTAACCCTACATAACAAGAAACCCTGCTGCTAGTCCCACTGAACTACCCTCCAGTACTCCTTCCCCGAATTGGCTCCATACTTTCTGACAACCCCCACTGCTTGGGAAAACTCAGGTCTACACTAGACCTCATGTGATTTCAAACCCTGTTTCAAGCTAGGCTTGAACTGTCCAGCCCTTGGTGTGCTTTCTGATTCTGCATCCTGCATCATGAACCCCGCCAACACCGTCTTCACATCAGCTTCCACTGGAGATCAAATCTCCATGTCTCTTATGCCAAAGAATTTCACTGCTTCAAATTCTTCATGACACGCCTCTGAACTAACCTTACCTTTAGCTCAGCAAATCCCTGTATGTACAAACCTACTAGTAAATCACCCACATACAGTAACAGAATGATGTCATGACTCATCATCCACCTGGTAAGATAAAACCACAATAGTTACACTGACATTGACTGAAGCCATGCTTAGTCATCCACCTGTCAAAACCTGTACCACTGTCCTGCAGCTTCTTCAAGACCATATGCCTTGGCCTTTTGTCTCTCGTATCCATCCACTCTCTTCTTTAAAATGAGAATCCATTCCGTCTCTCAGTGCTTACTTCTAGCTGACAAATCTACCAACAAATACCTGTTTGGTTCTTCTCCAAGGACTCACACTCCTCATCCATGCCAAGCTCCCACTGTATCTGGACTCTACCTGCATTGCTTCTTCCATCTTCCTAGTTCTTGACTATCAAAAAGCAATATAAAGAAGGTGAACAACGAATATGAGGTTCACTTACCCTTTCTGACCTCGACATGAGCGTTTGAGACTTGCTGTCCACCCACTATCCGTACCAGTGACCGATCTCGGCCATCTCCCAGTCTATTCCCGACCGATGTCAGCTCCTTATACTGAACCTGACTGCCAACGTCGTTTCCCTGGCTGACGCCGGCCTCCCTTCTACCGACGTCGGTCCTTATGACCGACGTCGATCTTTATCCTGCCGACGTCGGTTACTGTATGACCGATGCTGGTACCTGTGTTCGTCTGTGAGTGATAACTTTTTACCTGCGAGCTCTCCATGGATCAAAATCCTTATCATATCAACCCTGCTCTACTCAGAATAATTCAATTTTCTCACCTGATCTCTGTCCATCATCTCCTCCATGAACACCAAGGCTTTCCAGTTCTTTAGCTTGTCAAAGACATCTGACCTCCGCTTCAAAATCTGCATTCTCCTTCTACATATGTGACTAAGCCTATGAAGCCACATCTCTGCAACAGAAGGTGAATCAGCAATATAAGTAGATAGATAAAGGATACCTACTTTCTTACCACCATCTAATTCAAGTGTATTCACTGTGAGAGTTACAGTGCATCTCTCATCACCCAAATTTCTTGAAGAAATCAGACTCATCTCCAAGATTGGTACCTACATGACTTCCTTCAACCACTGTGAGTAATCCGCCTGTAATTTCAGCTTCACTTCCCCTTCGTCTATAATCTGACAAGGCTCTCCAACCCCTAAATAAATCTCTCCAAAGTCTCCAAAGACATACCTATGAAAAGATGCTCTATTTCGGGCTGTATGGAAAGAGGCAAAAGAATCTGTAAACAAAGATTCCACTTTATCCAGAACATCCTGTGCAATATTACCTGCAACATATGCTTCCACAAGCTGATCTGCTACCGACCAACGATCTCTTTTTACCTGCTCCTTCTTTCCATCAATTAGACCATTCGTGCTATTCAGTCTCTCCATTCGTAGCTTACTTTCTTCTGTCGTTGCTATACTCCCACTCAATCTGAAACCCCTGTGAGTGACCTGTAATCAAAAACACTACCAGATCTGAAACCACATGTTAGTCAACCCAACCAAAAGCTCTGATACCACTTGTCAGGATCTTGCTCCACCACAATTAGAGCTCATATGATTACTTCTTGTATTAGCAACTAAACATAGAATTTAACTAGAATCAATAAGTAACTAGAAATATGAAACAACACAGGAATTGAGAGACAATACACAATTGTATTAATAATCACTCAGAAGAATATACAATAAAGAAGATGCCACTTCTTCCACCTCAAAGGTTCGCCACTCCTCAAGATCTTCTTCCCTCTCTCTCTTGGTCACAACAATCAATTCCAATACAGAATTGATGTTCACCTCTCCAACCAGTCAGTAACACGCTACTAGTTCACCAAGTACACATCTGTACTTCAAGTAGATCCCCTGGTCTCTGTTGCTACCTGTAAATAACTAGATCATACTCACCATGTAGATGTCTTTCTACACGCCTGAAGAACCCTTGTCCTTGCCTCACCAAGTCCTTATGATTCTTCAACCAGTACCCCGGTGGATCCTCTCCAAGAACTTGCACACCTGCAACTCTCTCTGATCATACACTCTCAGTACCCCTATTTGGTAGCTAGGAAGAACTACACTAGCTCTCTCCACAAGCCCAATGGCTTTCTAGCACACACTAACAATACAGCCCATGAGTCCATATATAGATCTCATGCTTACAATAATTAGACTAACCTAATTACAATAATTAGACTCGCAACTCAAGACTACGACTAGCCTTCAACATGCAAACTAGCAGTCCAAAAATAGACTCTCCCAGATTTGTCATGCGAACTGCCTATTCTCACACATGCTGCCGACGTCGGCTCCTCCATGACTGATGTCGGCCGACTGGTAACCGATGCCGGTTGCTTCCTCTTGCTATCTGACCGACGTCAGCTGATAAGACCGATGCCATTTTTCCTGCAACTGAATCATCAACACCCCGCAACTCTGGATCCTCCTTAACTTCTCCTGTTTGCATCCTGGTGAAGCTTTTAGCTCCACAACATAACACAAGGAAGCCCCCCTTTAAGTTCCAACTAATGTGGCTTAGAGAGCCTTCCTTGCATGAGCTGATGGGGCAGTGGTGGCAACAGGGCGGACCCAACTATGGTACAGCCATGTTTTCTTTTGCTAAAAAACTCTAGTATGTCAAAGGGAGGCTTAAATATTGGAATCTCAATAGCTTTGGGAATCTCCATAGTATGAGGAATAAAGCTCAGGATCAACTGAATGGGATTACTAGGCAGATTAGAGACTACGAGTTGTCTGAGGAGCTACATTTGGCTGAGTCCCAAGCAGTGAAAGACCTGACAGAAGGCACAACTTGATTGGCTCCAAGAAGGCGATAGGAATACTGCCTTCTTCCACAAGTCTGTGCAGGCAAGGCGTAATAGAAGCTATTTAACCCACTTGGTGTGCCCGGATGGATCTTGGTTAAGCACCTCTCAGGACATATCTAGAGCAGTAGTCCTACATTTCTCTGAAGGGCTGCACCCTTTCGAGATAGCAGAAAATACAGTGCTATCCTACATCCCCTCAGTGGTGACTCCAGAGTTGAATGAGTATCTTATGAGGCCTATAGAGAGGACTAAAGTGGAGGGGGTGGTCTTTAGTATGAAAAGAGGTAAAGCTCCTAGGCCAGATGGTTTTCCTGTGGAGTTTTACCAGGACTTCTGGGATGTCATCAAGCAGGATCTCCTGGAAGTGATACAGGAATCCTTTGCCAATAAAGAAATGCTGAGGGCCTTGAATGCCACCTTCTTGGTCCTTATCTCGAAGAAAGAGCAAGCGGATCAGCTGGACCACTTCTGGCCTATTGCGCTTTGCAATGTGATATACAAAATTATCACTAAGCTCTTAGCGGGGAGGCTCAAAAGTTGCCTCTCGTTGATTATTTCAGAGGAGTAGGGGGTTTTGTTACTAGCAAGCAAATTTTAGATGAGGTGGTCATTGCTTCTGAGGCTATCCACTCTATGAGCATTTCTCAGGAGAGGGCCATGTTTATAAAGCTTGACTTAGCTAAGGCCTATGATAGGGCCAGCTGGAGATTTTTGGAAAGAATCATGAGGGCCTTTGGTTTTAGCCCGACCTGGATCCAATGGGTACTGAGTTGTGTTACTACGCCCTCCTTCTCTGTTCTCATTAATTGACAGCTTACTGAGCTATTTGGGGCAGCTAGAGGCCTTCAGCAAGGAGATCCGTTATCCCCTTATTTATTTATCATCCTGGCGGAAGGATTGGGCCGGCTTATCAAATTCCAGGTTTCTCAGAATATAGTGCAGGGTTGGCAGTGGGAGAATGGATTAATCACGTCCCATCTTCAGTTTGTCGATGATACTATTTTGGTGGGGAAAGCTTGCATTCGTGAGGTGGAAGCCTTCAGGGAAACCCTTGACATGTATCTAGATGCTACGGGGCAGAAAATAAATGATCATAAGTCTTCTATTTATTTCTTTAACACCCTTGGACTAATACAGAGGAGAATAGCAGCCATTCTGAGATTCCAAATTCAGGTTCTCCCAGTTATATATTTGGGGATCCCCATTGTGGTTGGTCGGCAGCCACGTCTTTTTTGTCAAAATGTTTTGGATAAGCTGAGACAAAAAGTTAATCACTGGACTCACAGATGGCTCTCTACTGCTAGGAGAGTTACTCTGTTACAATCGGTGATCCAAGCTCTTCTTGTGTACCGATGCTTGGTGCAGGCTGCCCCGATTTATTTTCTTAAGGAATTTGATGCTCTGTCCCGTCAATTTCTATGGAGTGGTAACCTATGGTGCACCAAATGGAGCCTGGTCAAGTGGGAAACTGTTTGCCGGCCTAAGAAAGATGGGGGACTTGGACTGCGTTCAGCCATCCTGGCCAGCCAGGCTCTGGCTGCCAAACTATACTGGAGATGGTGTTCTAATCAGTCCCAAATGTGGGCCCGTATTTTGGCTCTTAAGTACTTTTCGGGGGTGGATCCCTCTGTCATTGTTCGGATGCCTCTTGAGAGGGGTGGCTCCATGATTTGGAGTACCCTCAAAGCTGGAGCTCAATTGATAAAATGCAGCCTATTTTGGATTTGTAAGACGGGCGAGCAGGCTCTCTTCTGGGAAGACTCGTGGGATGGGTTGCCCCCGCTCTTGTCCTCTCACCCACACCTACAGCCCTTATGTGATGTGTTCCAAGATGCTGGCTGGACCAATGTGGCTTACTACAAGGAGGAGTATAGCATTGGTCAGGCTACAAGATTTAGATGGAAAAATTCTTTGCAGTGGCCGCCGGGGGGGTCCTCGGAGAACAGGGCTGAACTATCTCAATTATTAGCTTCTAGGAACTATAATTCTCTTTAGGGTCAAGATGTGGTTGCTTGGGGGGGCGAGTCTTCTGGTAGCTATTCTGTCTCGACGGGATATCAGTCCTTGTCTAAGCAAGTTTATGGGGAAGCTAATTTCCTTTGGGGGAAGAAAATTTGGAATCCCTTTACCTGGCCCAAATGCAATTTCTTCTTGTGGACGCTTGTGTACAATAGATGCCTCACCTGGGACAATTTGTGCAAGCGTAGATTTCAGGGGCCCTCCAAATGTGTGCTTTGTTGTAAGGAGGGGGAAACAGGGGCACAACTGTTCTTTCAATGTCCATTTGCCAAGAGTATTTGGCATAGGTGGTGGAATGCATGGCGTAGACCCTACTGGCATGCCTCCTCCCTAATTGACTTCTGGGATCGCCTGAGTGTTCCCACTTCCAAAGTGCCTGCCCTCCAAATTGCCTGGTTTGCAGGTCCCGTGTTTATTCTTTGGAACGTCTGGCTGGAAAGAAATAGACGCATTTTTAGAGCAGAACAGAGGAACTTGGACGCCATTTGGGAGAAAGTTCGTGTGTCACTGCAGGAGACTCTCGCTGCCAAAGGAGTCAGGGTGGATGGACTGGGAATGGATGATTTTAATACTCTCTACAGCATTTTTGGTAAGCTGTCAGGTGCAACTCCTTCCGCTCCTGCTATGAGTTCTGGGAATAGAGATAGGCGGAGATGCAAACCTGTTTGCAAAATGGGTCAATGGACTCCTTCTTTTGGAATGTTGAAGATCAATACAGATGGCTCCTCGAGAGGAAACCTAGGGGATGCTGGAATCGGTGGTGCTAGGCGTGATAGCTCTGGAAATCTTCAATTCATTTTCTCTGTCTATAAAGGCTGGCATTCCAACAACTATATGGAGGCACTGGCCATCCTTCAGGCGTTGAAACAGTGCTGTCATCTTAACTGGCAAAACATTATTTGTGAGTCAGACTCCCAGGTTGTGATTGATTTGATTATTAATCATAATTTTGCTAATACCGAGTGGTGTCTGGCAGAGGTTATGCAACAGATTCTTTAGTTAAGTTCTATGTTGGATTCCGTTAGCTTCAAGCATATTCCCCGAGAATGAAATGGGGTTGTGGACTGTCTAGCCAAATGGGCTTCTGAACAGGGACCCTAGTGGGAGATTTTAGATTATAAATTGCTACCTTTGCAATGCTCCCAGAAGCTGTGTCTTCTGGTGGAGCAGGATAAGGCTGTGTAATGGTTTTGGTTTCGCCTGTTTTGGAATAATTTTTTACCCCGGTTAGTTTTTTTAAAAAAAAAGGAAAATTTGCATTTTTTATTGTATGTAATGTTATGATGTTTTTTGGTAGTGTGTAAATCATTTAAATTCCCTTTTTTTATATTATACGATTTGCAATTCTTTGATAAATTTATTAGTTGAATTCAAGGTAACCCTCAACTAGTTTATAGATTTATGGTTGTATTTATGGATACACCTAGTATGATTCACCCACATTCCTCTTATATGCCTCTCCTATGTACCCACCAATGTTACTCACATTATTCTTCTAACAAAACATCTCCCTCTACTCGATAAAACCACCATAATCTTATCGTTGATGCTACATGCATCAATTTAGACCAACCTCTCATATTTATTCCATGGGATGTGAGTGATGATGATTTACCCAACCCCTCTCCACCTCAATCCACCTTAAAGAGATAATAATAGTGGATAATAAGCCTTGCGTATTGACGAAGGAGAACTATTAGAGGTCTTGTTCTAGAGATAAGAACAAGACCATCTTCTTAGATGTTTATAGGGATGTGTATGTTAATAAAAATTGTAGGTATATTATGGAAAGTGCATGGCACTGTGGGGCCAAAATGGGGTCCTAAGTGAAATTATTTTTTTACTGAAAAATAAGAAACCTGAACTTGCACTAATTCTTTGAGATGCCCACACTCATAATTTTAAGATGATATATATATATATATATATATATATATATATATATATATATATATATTAAGTGTAAGTAGGTCACACATCTAAATTTTTAAGAGGTACTCCTATTTTTTAGAAAAACATAGTAGATAGTCGGTCGTGTGCCCCCACATTATTTTAGTATCGTCTAGTATTATGTAACCTATTTGAGAAAAATGAGATAAGATCATCAAGTTTGTAACTTATATATATATATATATATATATATATATATATATATTAGAATTAGTCTTTGATAAAAAGGTTGGTATAACTTTTAAGGTAGGCTCAAAGATTAATTGGACATCTCAACCAAGGGCTAAACATTAAGCTCAATTTCAATGGTGCTATGAAATGGAATCCTATGTAGGTAGGAGCTAGTGGAATTTTCAGAATGACAAATGTTCTATGCTACTTGGATTTAGTAAAGCACTAGTAAAATTCACCAATAAATTTTTTGAGGCTAAATCTCTTTGTAGAGGTTTAAAATTTTCACTGGAAAAAAATTAGACCAATATTAATATTGAAGGAGACTCAAGAATCATATTGGATGCTTTGAAAAAATACCAATTTAGAAGATGGCAACTTTTCTGCTATTATTTGAATATGTAAATATATTATTTCAAGCTTCTCTTCTAGGATATCAACCACATAAGGTGGTAAGGTAACCAAGTTATGGATCATTTCAACAATTTAGGTGTTCATCTTAAAATTCATTAACTTAGTTTGAAATTGATGAACCCCAAACTCTTAATTAGTAAGGCTAAATATACATTATCCAAGGACATCCTATTCACTTATATAATTAATGATCATAATCATAAAATGGCATTGGTTTGAGGGCACTTACAAATTCTCAATTTTGGAAATATCATCCTTCAGATTGTGCTTGATGGTAAATATTTTTGAAAATGATTTGAAGGCATGTGTCAGGGGTATGAAGGCTCACAATTCCACACTAATTTTGTCACTTTTTCTAATGGTGGATGACATAAATAGAATTGTAACCCTTCATATGTATGCCATATCTTTACTTGTATTTCTCAAAGTTATTTTGATTCCTTTACATTCTCCACATTGTAATTCAACCTATCTATAATAAGATTTTTGCACTATTTTGGGCATATAAATGTTTGAAATATTTTTTTCAAATGGAAATATTGTTTCATTCCCCTTCTTTGCCTTTGAAATCTAACCCCTTAAATGGTCTGAGTGGTTTATGAATCAATACTTCCTAGATTCTATTGCATTTATTGGTTTAATATGGAATCATATGGGTATTTTTAGTCACATGGGTCAAGAAAATTATTCTCCTTATTATTTCTATAACTCCATCTTCCACCCAAAAATACTCTACAAAGATTGTTATGAACATTCACTTCCAAACATTTTACTAGCTTGACTATTTTGAAGATAAAAATTACGTCTTTAGTCAAAAGATCAAAATCTCTTGCCTATTCTATATTGCACTCTAGGCTAAAAATGTTTCTATTTATGTCACATTATTGAATGGTTGGTACAATCTTTATTTTTCCTGTTATACTGACATGGAAGGAAGTGGTGACATGGATGGACCCTCAAACATGACAAGGTAAAAAAGAGCTAAAGAGACTATTGTAAACATAGTCTGAGAGATGAATAACACCATGATTAAATGGTATTCCTTGGAGGACATTCATAATTATTTATGGTATTGGTTCATGATCTAAATCTAATGTAAATTCTTAATGTGAGGATGCTTATTGATAAGGCCACAAGTATTAAAACATTGGAGTCTATAAAATTCAGACATAAGGCAGTAATTAAAGACATCAAGGATAGGTAATTATTTAAGTGGGTGGATAAAAATATTTTCCATGCACAATTGGTTGCTAGATTGGGATAAGGTGTTTTTATTGAATGTGTTTTATAGGTCATGAATTTTATTCATCAATCCACACGAAGGCTTGATACATTGAAGGTGGATCAACTAAATTAGGTTAAAACTATTTTATTTTATGCAAGTAACACTCTTGTAGTTCATGATAACATTGAGCATCTTGGTTTGCACTTGGGGATGAGGGTAGATCATATTTGAGAGCTTATTAAAGTTTTGGTTATTGATGAAGTTAAAAAAGGACATAATATTGATACTATTTTTGCTAAGTTTGATATTGATACCTTGATCATATCATGTTTTTGGATATTATTATAAGAGATGGGAAAAACCCCTTTTTTCCAATCAAATTAAAAATTACAAGTAAATAAATATTGATAACGATAAATAATGGATAGCTAACCATGTGCCCCCACCTAACTACTTGGAAAAAAAATCATAACTTGGTGTTTTATTTAAGGTATGTATAATTATGCCTAACATGCAACCCTATATTTTTTTCCAATTTGGATGAAAGGAATGAAAGATACATAAATAAAGATACACATGTAAATTTGTGACATATAATGACATACTTATAAATTAACAAATATCAAAACCTTAAATTAATCAAAATATTAATAAAATTATATATTTAGAAAGAGGAAAATGTGCTTGACATCATAGTCATATTTTGATAAAATATATTGATGAAATTCATAGTATTTATCATGTATGAAGTTGCATTTTTTCATTTTCAATTTAAAACATATTCCACTACATGTGTGTAGGTCTAGGCCTTAGGTTCATATTTGTAAACCTAAAATGCGGACATGCTAAAATGTGTATGTATTATAATGTGTACAAGTTAAAATGTAAAATGCATACGTATAAATGACATTTATATTCTTATACTTAAAATTTTTAATTAAATATAATGACACTCTACATCTTCTAAAATTGGTCTTATAGCTTTAGGACTTATCATTTAGAAGATAGTTGTTTTAAATCTAATTTGGTCAGTATTTAGTCATTTTTAAGATTTCAATATTAAACCTAAGGTTTTCAATGTGTAAATTTTGCAATCAACACCTATTTAGAGAAAACACATAGTTATATATAGATTTTGGAGCCTTCTAAATTGTTTGCTGATAGTTTTAGGAACTCTAGGTGTGTCAAAATCAAATTTTATAAACATTACATCTTACATAAATAATGAAAATTCCTCAAGAATATTGACTAATGAATTATCTTGTAAACCTAATTGTGACTATATGACATGATTTGGGTATCACTCAGAAATAATTGAGTTGATGATTGAACAAATAAATGGATTGGTTAAAACCATATACATAATTTGGGCCAATTTGATCCCTACCTAATTGATGTTGTGGATTGACTTGTGTATGACAAAAAAATATAGAGGATAGTTTAGATTATGTGAACCTCACACATACATAGGTAAAGACAAACACATAGATACACATTTTTTCATCTTGGAAAGCTCTCATGGTTAAAAATCCCAACATAATAGCCCTCTTTACTATAACATAAACTGATCTACCTTAAAATACTAAACCAAGTCTCAAGGTTCTGTAACCTAAACAACCTTAGTTACACATATCTTTCTTAGGAATAACCATGCCTTTATTAGTAAATTCACTTTGTAATGTCTACATAATATAGGAATCTACATTCAACAACTATTTGGCCAAGTGAAAAATGTGTAATGCTCCTCAATAGGACCACTTCAATCAACTTTGTAACCTCCAAAAGTGCAACAAAACTATGAATAATATCATACATAGCTCTAACACAATCTCACACTGAAAAAATTACACAACTATCATGGGTATTCTCCATGAAATTTTACATAACCACCCATGCTTATGCCATCAACCTGCACAACATTTCACATAGTCAGTGCTTGCAAAAAACACCTTTCACAACTTTGCTTTATGCAAAAATACCATTGCACACAACCATGCAAATTTGAGACATTTTAAACCAATCTCCCACTTTTTGGATACTTTACATAAGGAATAATTTATTAATTCTTAAATAACTTTGGAATACCATTCCATCTTATTTATACACCAAGATAACTTCTCGGTACTCATTTTATCGATCAATAAATACACAACATGTTCCTTTGTGTCTACCTACTATAGATATATCTTTATATTTTCTAACATTTCATATACAAAATGATATCACACATCAATTTTCTTTGTCCAATAATGATACTCAAGGTTGTTTTACAACTTTGACTATCACAACTTATCTTTATGACCTTTTGTGTGAATGTAACTATATATTAAAACATTTGAATCCACACCACTTGATTTCTTGTATGAGTAGCTATCATATATTCATATTCAATGGTAGATATATAAACACTAGACAATCATTTATTTATCCAAATTATATCTACACTAAATAAGTTAAACACATATGCACTAGTAGACCTACAATAATCAAGATCTCTAGCCCAATATGATTCCACAAATCTCCATATATTAAAATTATTATTTTCACAAGGTTTTACCTAAGATCAAATCACAAAGTTAAATGTTCCATATAGATAGTTGAATATACTTTTCACTATTTCTAAATGATCCTTTCCTAACTTGGACATGAATCTATTGACATTCCCTATTTTTGCATAATGTAAGGTCTTGTATATACAATTACACACATAATTCTTCCCATTGCACTCACCAATGGATGTTGATTCATGTATTCCAACTCCTCCTATGTCGTTAGATATTGTTCAATTGATATCTTCTAACCAACTAGAAAGTATGTGCACATAGGTTTGTATTCCTACATATTGAACCTTTCAAAGATCATTTCAATGTACTTATTTTGGTCTAGCCAAAGCTTCCTATTTGCATGATCTAATTTTATTTCCATGCCTAATATTAATCTTAATATTGAGACTTTACTTTCTTGATCATGCACTTGTCACTTCCAATCAACAACATGCCATCTACATAAAGGAATATGATGACAAAGTTATCACCCTTTTCCTTGTAGTAAACACAAGGATCAACATTTGTGCACAATCCCAAATCCAACCACATAACACTCAACCTTAGGATTTCACATTTTGGTTGATTACTTAAAACCATACAAGAGATTTTGAGCTTTTAGACCAAGCCTTTTTTTTTACCTTGAATATTTATGGTTATAACATATAGGTCTATTTTTCAAGCTCTCAATGTAGAAACATTGTTTTAACATCCATTTTTTCTATCTCAAGATCAAATGCAAGAACAATAGCCAAAATAAACTTAATTTAAGACATTATTAAAATAGAATAGAAGGTCTCACCAAAGTTAATGCCCTTTACTTGTGAGAATCATTTTGCCACTAGGTGAGCCCTATACTTCTCTAGTTTCCCTTGCACATTATTCTTCTTCTTGAAAACACATTTGTAGCCTATAAGTTTTCATCCAAGAAGTAGATTCACCAAATCCCAAGTCTAATTTTTATTTAGAGACTCCATTTAATCTTTCATAACAATTTTCTAAGACTTTGTCTCTATGTAAAAAAGAGCTTCCTTCACTATCTTGGGGTGTTCATTATCAGTCACTAATAATAAGAGCACATATAAAATTAATGTGGGATACCCTTTCAATAATTTTGTGTATACATTACAATATCCTCCTCTTATGAATCTTATGAATCATCTTCCATTTCACCATATTTTGATACAAGATATTTAGCTTTTGCATCAATTAACGCCTGTTAGAATTCTTACTTTAGTTGCTTCTTTGGTTATTCTTGCATAAGAACCTTGCAAACCTCCTTGGAGAATACATTTTGGCTATATATTGCCTTCTTTTTCATGAGATTCTATAGCTTGTCTGATTTTACACCACTCCCATAATTAATAAAGATGCACTTTTTAGACTTGAAGTCAATTTTAACCTTTTTCCATTTGAAATGTGAGAGTAAGATTTGCAACCAAAAATATTTTGGTGTTGCAAGCAAGGATTATTACCAATCCATACTTCTTCTAGAGTATTTTCAACCAACACTAATGTGGGTGATATGTTGACAAGGTAACAAAGTATCCACTACTTTGGCCTACAATTTTTGCTCCAAATACACACCATGCAAAGTACTTTGGGCCTTATCCATCAACATCCTATTCATCCACTCTAAAATTCCATTCTATTGCAATATATATGGTGTTATATTTTAATTTTGAATATCGATATACCTAAAAAATTAGTTAAACTCTTTAGAGTAGTAATCACCCACATTTTCCATGCATAATATTTTTATCCTTCTCATTTATCTAGTTCCCCACAAGAGTTTTGAACTACCTTTATTTATTGAAAACTTCAAATTTATTTAGGAGGATGTATATCCAAACCTTGTAAGAGTAGTCATTTATTAAATACACATAGAAGATAGAATTTTTAAATGATGAGACTTTTATTACTTTAGAAACATCACTATAGACCACTTGTGTAGTATATCATTTGCTCATGCAACAAATTGTAAATAATTTTCTTGACTCTACTTTTCATAGATGCAATGTTTGAAAAATTTAAATTCCAATGGACAATTATCCATCCCTTTCTCCATATCCCTAATATGTAACATGTAAAACCCTCTCTCATTAATATGTCCAATTTTTTGATGTTAGATCATTGTATTCTTCAATAAAGTGATGCACAATTTCCTATTTAGATTTGGTCTTAGAAACGATAGTGTTGTCACATGCATTGCTTATTGTAGTCATATCAAGATTGAACATGGTACCCAGGTACATGCCTCTTTTCAATACGATGGATCCATGCATTATTTTTCACCCATAACTATTGAATGATATTTGGACATTTAAATCATTCATCTTGCTCACATAGATCAAATTTCTCACAAGGCTAATAATGTGCATAATTCTTGGGATAGTCTTGATCTACCAATATTTGAACTTTAGCTTCACTTTTCCTCTACCCAAAACCTTATAGGTTGAGTTATTTCCTATAAACACATCACCACCACCATATTCATCATATTATAAAAACCATTCCTTCATATAATTCATATGATAGGAGGCTCTAGAGTCAATTATCCATATATAATTGCATGCATTCGAGCTTGAGGATAAGATATATACATATTGGTATTCTTATTTGTTAGTGGAGACATTATTACTTGATGATTTTTAAATATATGATGGTTCTCCCTTTCCCACCTTTGTTGCTTTTAAATCCTTATTGAAATCCTATCTTGTCTCAATTTGAACACTTCTTCAAGGACCTATTCACATTCTTAGAAATAGAAATATAATTTGAGAACTTATCCCTAGTCTTCTACTTACCTCTTTCTTGTGACTGACCTTGCAAATTCAAGGTATCATTTTTGTGATAATTTCCATAAAATTACACCTCATCTCCTCTGATAAAATATTTATAACTACATATTCCACAATTAGTTCCAATGTAATATTAGTGATTGTTATCACTAGATTATCCCATGAATCTATCAAAGATAAAAAAATGTTATACACATTTCTTCATCATAAATTTTGAAATACATGGATGATATATAACTTACCATAATGTTGAAGACATTCAGGTGATATATAACTTAGTCACCATCATTCAATCATAATGAATATCACTTTTTTCACATGAAACATTTGTTTACCAACATCTTGGCCTAGTACAATGTTTGCAACTTATCCCAAAAACACTTTGTAGTATTTTTAGTTGAACATTTAGTAGCACTAGATATAATAGACATTATCTATTAGAGATTCTAGCTTTCAATTAGTTTTTTTCTCATTATTACAGTTACATTCCCATGGGTGTTATGTCTACAACAATGATCCATTGATCTATGTCTCAAGAGATCTTCCATCTTGAGTTTCCATAACTAAAATTTTGGAACACCGATTTTTCAATTTCTATCCTCATGGTTCTTGTCATTTTATTCACATAAGAATATTCTAAAAAACTTCCACTTCAAGAAAACCATTTATTTCAAGTTATTCTAACTTCAACAAAGCTTACAACTGATCTCTAATACCATATGTTAGGAATTAACATGTGCACAACAAATGAATATAGAGGAAATTTATTCTTATGTGAACCTCACGTATAAAAATATAAATAAAAAATCATATATAAGCACATTTTACACATTAGAAAACCCTTTTGGATAAAAAAACACAACATAATAACCTTCTTGATTATAACATAAACTAGACTACCTTACAATTCTAAACCAAGTCCCAAGGTTTTGTAACCTTCGGACATCAATTTATTGTGTATTATGATTCACACACTTGATTGTGTGTATTCAACATTCAAAAAAGTTGGTTACACATATCATTCCTCTTAAAAATTGTGCCTTTATTAAGTAGTTCACTTTGTAACATCCACATAATAGAGGAATATGCATTCACTAACTATTAATCCAAGAGAAAAACTTGTAATTTTATTCAATAGGATCATGTTAGAGTGTCACAAAGGCATTGCTAACAATTCTTGAATTTGATATATATAATTATACAAGTGTATGGAATTCCTTCAAATAACCTTTTAATATTCTACATGTTGCACAACTCCTCACAATACCTTACTACGACTCAACCTTTGTACTCCACTTTAAAACCTCAAAGAGTACAATTAAACTATGTAGAATATATTGCACAACTCTAAAATAACTCCCACACATTAAAAAACATGTGCAATTATCACAAACAATCTCTATGAAAGCATATAAAACCATCCCTACTTACGTAATCAACCTGCAAAACATCATACAAATTTAGTACTTGAAAAAAATGCCTTCAACAACAAATACCTTGTACACATTTAGCATTGTATATAACCATATAATGTTGATAAATTTCCCTCCAATTAAAACTAATTGATGTGAATTGGGGCTCAATTATCCAAAAATTCATCACCAATTGAATAAATTGCATGATTGGTTCAATCAAGAACATAATTTGGGATGATTTGATCCCTGTGAACCCAATTAAAATCATACATTATCCCCAATTTCATCATCAATTAAAGTCCTAATTAATGCTAGTTTTATCCATGTGAACCTAATTGTGACTATGCAATGTGATTTGGGGCTCAATTGGCCCTAATTTCATCACTTATTAAACCAAATATTTGATTGGTTTATTTAAGGACTTAATTTTGGCGAACTTGAGCCCTGTGAGCTTGATTATGGCTATAAAATGTGATTTGGTGCTCAATTGACCCCAATGTCATTACTGATTGAATTAGTCTCAATTAGTTCATCTAAAGATGTACTTTGGGCCAATTTGAGCCATGTGAACCTAATTCAGACTATACAATGTGATTTGGGTCTCAATTAGCCCCATTTTCATTATTTAATGAACTAGTTACTTGATTGGTTTAGTGAAGGATGAAATTTGGGCCAATTTGAGCCTTATGAACCTAATTATGACTATACATTATGATTTGGGAATCAATTGCCCCAATTTCATCATTGATTAAACTAATTACTCGATTGGATTGATTAGAGATGATATTTAGCCATTTTTTCCCCATAAACCTAATTAAGAATATACAATGTCATTTAGGGCTCCATTTGCCACAATTTCATCATTGGTTTAACCAAATACTCGATTGGTTCAATTAGAGACACAATTTAGACCAATTTGAGTTGATTGAATCTAATTGTAACTATATAATGTCATTTGGGGCTCAATTAGATACAATTTTATCGATAATTTAACCATTTAATTATATCAATCAAGGATGCAATTTGGGCCAATTGTCTCACCATGCTAATTATGAATTATAATATCATTTGGGTCTCAATTTTCCCTAATTTCATCACTAATTAGACCAGTTACTTGACTAGCTTAACTAGTTACATGATTATGCCAATTTGAGATCCATGAACTTAATTTTAACTATATGATGTCACTTAGGACTCAGTTAGCCCTAATTTAATTAGTAATTGAATTTATTAATCGATTGGCTCAATAAGGAATGTAATTTGAGATAATTTAATCATCATGAATCTAATTGGGTCTATTCAATGTCATTTATAGCTCAATTAGCCCTAACTTCATCAATGATTGAATAAATTACTAGATTGATTTAATCAAGGATGCAATTTGGGCTAATTTAATCCCTATAAATGTAATTATGATTAAACAATGTCATTTGGTTCTTATTTGGCCCCAATTTTATCACCAACTAAACCAATAGTTAATTGTTTAAATCTAAAACACAATTTGGGTCAATTTAATCCTCGTGAACCTAATTGTGACTATATTATATGATTTGGGGCCTTTATCATTAATTAAATTAATTTCTCAATTTCTTCAATTAGGGAGATACTTTTGGCTGATTTTGTGCCATGTGATCCCAATTTTAGGTATAGGATGTGATTTATGGCTTAATTTTTCCTAATTTCATCACTGATTAAACCAATTACTTGATTGATTTAATCAAATAGTTAATTTGGGCCAATATGAGCTTTGTAAACTTAATTGAGATTATAAGATGTGATTTGAGGCTCAATTGGCTACAATTTTGTCATTTATTCACCCAATTAATTGATTGGTTCAACTAGAGACACAAATTCAATCAAATTAAACCTAATTACAACTATACAATGTCATTTGGGGCTTAATTAGCTCCAATTTGATCATTGATTATACCAATTATTTGATTTATTCAACCACAGATGTAATTTGGGCTAATGAAAGCCCTTGAACATAATTGGGACTATGTGATATCATATGGGACTAAATTATCCCTAATTTCATCAATGATTGAACCAATTATTCTATTGGTTCAATCAGGGACTCAATATGGGTCAATTTGATCCTCACAAACCTAATAGGGACTATACAATATTATTTGGGGATTTATTGGCCCCAATTTAATTAGTGATTAAATTAATTACTTGTTTGGTTCAACTAGGGACATAATTCGGCCAAATTTGACTCTCATGTATGTAAGTTTAATTATATGATATTATTTTGATACTCAATTGGCCCTAATTTCATCACTAATCAAACCAATTAATTGATTGGTTTGATTAGGGATGTAATTATTGTAAATTTGATCCATGAAAACCAAATTGGTACTATGTAATGTGACTTGTGACACAGTTAGCCCCAAACACATCACTTAATTAGTTAATCAATTAATGATTAAATTGGGGATAATTGATCCCAAAATCACATCATATAGTCACAAATATGTTCATAAAGTTCATATTGGCCCAATTATGTCATTGATTAAACTAATTGAGTAATTAGTTTAATAAGTGATGAATTTGGGGCTAATTGAGTCTCAAATGACATAATATAGTTTCAATTAGGTTCATGGGACAAAAATTAACCCAAATTGCATCGCTAATTGAAGCATTTGAGTACTTGATTTAATTGATGATGAAATTAGGGCCAATTGAGCTCTTAATCACACTGTATAGTTAAAATTAGGTTCATGAGAGTCAAATTCACCCAAATTACATCCTTGATTAAACCAACTAATTAAAAGGCTCAATCAATGATTTAACTGGGGCCAAATGAGCTCCTAATCACATCATATAATCAAATCTTGGTTCATGGGACTCAAATTCACCTAAATTGCATTAGTAATTAAACTAATCAATTAAATACCTCAATTGATGATTAAATTGGGGAAACTGAGCCCCAAATGAAAATGCATAATGATAATTAGGTTCAATAGGCTTAAATTGGTCTAAATTGAGTCCATAATGGAGATCGAGTAATTGGTTCAATCACTAATGAAATTGAGGCCAATTGAGCCCTAAATCACATTATATAATCCTAATTAGGTTTAATTTGCTCAAATTGTCCCAAACTACCTCCCTAATTGATTGAATCAAGTATTTGGTTCAATTAATGATGAAATTTATGCCAATTGAGCCCCAAATCATTTATTATAATCACAATTATATTTTTAGGGATCAAATTATGTTTTGTATTGAACAAATTAAGTAAATGTTCCTTAAGTGATTAAATTAGGGCCAACTGAGCTGTGAATCATATCATATAGTTGCAATCAGGTTGTTGAGGATCAAATATACTAGATGGTGTATATTTGATTGAAGCAATCAAGTTATTAGTTCAATCAATGATGAAATTTGGGATAGTTTAACCCTAAATCACATCATATAATTGTAATTAGGTTCACGGATATGAAATTGGTTAAAATTGCATTCTTTATTGAACTAATCTTGTAATTGGTTAAATCAATAATGAAATTGGGGCCAACTGAGCCCTATTTCACATTGTATAATTGTAATTAGTTTCACACAGATCATACAAGCTTAGATGAAATAATTGAGCAACTAGCTCTTACATCAACTCAATTGCAACCAAGTGATCTATGTTTTATAGTCATAATCAGGTTCATGAGGAAATTCACGAGTCAATATCCTTCAGTGATTCTCATTATCTTAAGAGATGTAAATTTTGTAAACTTTAATTTTGAAACACCTAAAACTCTTTAAAATGTCAGTAATCAATTCAAAAGGCACAAAAACCTACAAAAAACAATATATTTGTCTAAAATGGACATCAATAAAACTTATACTTAACTTTTATTTAAGTAAATAAACATAATGTCATTCACTTCTTCAACCTATACAACTCAGAAACCTTAAAAATTATAAACCAATAGTAATGTGTATGCAATTTAGGTTCGGTAATTATCTAGCCAAAAGTATAAAAGTTTGTATACATTTCTTAAAATCTCATAGGCATTTTTTTTTAAATCAAAATTTCATAGAAAAAATTCTCTTTTTGGCTCCCAAAATTTTTGGACTTACCTATTAATATGTTTTAAATTGAACATATATTTTAAATTTTTATTTCACTATGTTTCAAATTAAAAGTATATTTTAAATTTATCTTATACTATGGCTTATATTTATAATAGTGAAACATTAAAAATATTTTTATGCAAGCATTGAAAAAAAAACCTTGAGTATACTAATGAAGAAGGCAGTTGAAGAAAATATTGATTCTTCTATATAGATTTCCTTAAAAAATGCAAATCTTGGGTTGTGAAGGAAATTCATGATGCATATGGTAAACTGATGGATTAGAGTTGTTTTTGAAAAAAAATAATTTGAATAATAATTAGTTTGAGTGAGTATGTAATGTTTTAATGCATTACATTTTGTATTCTAGCTTATATTTTATAATATAGACTAGATAAAAGCATACTCATTTGAATGTATGTGATGGGAGAGGGATAACCCCAAGAGACACTTGAAAGATTAGAGAACTCTTGGGAGGTAAATATTGGTTTCTAAATTGGTCACATTTTATTTAAGGTTTTCTTTTAAAATTTTGCATGTTCCATAATTATACATCTTAATTTTTTGTATATGTTGTTCTAACCAAGTTTATACTTTAAAATTATGTACAAACCTCAAGTATGGAGGAAGCTAATTGACTAATGGGATAGTGTTACTATTCCAAGTCAACTAAGCCAACAACAATAAGTTATACATGCCAGGATATAGTAAGGGAAAAATTTGGCAAATCCCATAAGTCCTATGGGCTTTAAAGGAGCATGCAATTAATTCATAAGTATCCCAGTTTCAATTGTTTTCCACTAATAAATGTTTGAGTTTGATTTTTTTATTACAATATAATTAAATATTATATTTGCATTTTCTAAAAGGTTGAAGAATATGGAAATCATGTATCCAACCTTGGCAGAAGGATCACATTTGTACTTACACACACACACACACACACACACACACACACACACACACACACACACACACACACACACACACACACACACACACACACACATTTGCAAAAGATAATGGCCACAAATGGATATTTGGATATATTTGTGTTTATTCTTGTATACTATATGGATTCAGAGGTTGGTATTGAAATTTAAAATATTGTTTTTGAGCCATATTTTCTAGTATCAAAATTTAGAACATCATTCTTGATACTACCAAAGATGGCTAAGAAACGATGTTATAAATTTTGATACCAAAAAAAGTGGCTCAAAAAATATTCTAAATTTTAATGCTAGCCTTTACATTGGTATAGTATTAAAAAACAAACACAAGGTGCATAGAATATTGGAACAAATAATAAGCATTAGTAGTAAAAAACATCCACTCGTAATGCTCACTAGACAAAGAATCTCAATCTCTCTAAAATTGTTATTGTGGTAGGTGTGAATACAAACACAACAAAAATACTCAAGTGAGAGTGACCAAAATACCACATGATGAACTTAACAACTATGTAGATCTCCAAAAAAAAAGAAAGGTAAAAAAAATCATCCTCCTAATGGACTCAGATCCAATCCATAAATAAATATAATAGCTAATGAATTATCATGAGTTACTTAAAAAACATAGAATTTAATCGTAAAAACATGCTCGATGAGCTGAAAAGACTATTTTCCTCCCTCTTGGATTATGTTGGGTCATTTTTATCCCTAAAAATTTCTCAAATCTGTACATAACATAATCTACATGGCTTTCCAAATGAGTTCATGATGTCTAATCCAAGTGAAACAAAATCTAAAACTGATTTTCTCTAGCAAGTTGAATGTCATGGAAATGTCTGATATGCACCAGAAAATCATAAACGAAAGATGCTATAAATATATTTGATGGTACTTATCCATGTGTAGATATGCAAACAATGTGAATCTAACCAAATAAAGAATAAGATCTGAAACAATGCAAGATGGAGATTGTAGATCTAAATCTGATACTAAAATAAAATTTACATAGATATGATACCATATTATATTTATAAGTGTGGAGAATATGTTTCCAAATTTGATACCAAAATAAAATTTACATATTTATGACATGCCCTCATTAAATATGGAGAATTTGAGAACTGTGTGTGGAGAATATGTTTCCATAACATACCCCCACTATAATATGAAACTATAAAAATGTGGAAGCCATGCCTCTATGACATGTCCCCACTGAATTTCCCCTCCTCTTGAGGTGATGGGAAGTAAAAATTAGTAATTACCTTACCTCAAAAGGATAAAATAATTGTATAATCTATGTATGGATCATGTAACATATATGAGTAGTATGTATAGGTAGATATAACAATGAGTTACATAGTATGTGATCATATTAAGTCCTAAGATGCAAGATGAAAATTATGACAATGTCTACAGAGTAACAATACAAGCTCAACAAGTAATGAAATGCACACACAAGAGCACTCAAATGTAAAATAAGAGGCAATGGTCTAAAGAGACCACATACAAGGGGCATGTTAAAATGTCATACAATAAAAGACACATAATTGAGTCAAACATCTACAAAGCATAGAAATACATGTTCAAATATCCACATACAACAAACTTTGACATATGCAAATGTTACAATAGACAAACAAAGGCAAAAAGGCCACAAACAATGGACCATATTCAAATGCTCGAACAAGTAATATAATGCAAGACAATATAAAGCAAGAAACACAATCAAGGAAGTGAAAAAAAGGAAAACATATAATGATAAACAACCAACATAACCATATCATACTAGTCCCTGGATATATGTGTTAGCAAAAAATGTTAAGTACATAGCATATCAAGTACATTGTGAAAGATATAAACATAGATAAAGTCATGTGTAAGTATATAAGTTGAAATATAATAATGAAAATGATAATATAATAATGTAGCTTATTTGGGTTTTGACCCTCGTGTAACAGGGTATGGAATCCTACCAAAAAACCAACCTTTACCTTTATCTAAAAAAATTATATAATTTGAAACATAATAATGATAATGATAATATAATAATGTAACTTGGGTGTATCGTGACCACAAAAAAATAATGCCCCCAACGTATTAATGATGTGAGTAGAGGGAAGGCCCAATATTTATATGTACATATATCATGTGCTTAGGTATGTCTGTATCACACTTAAAAGATGCAAAAAACATATGTGTGTATATAGAAAGAAATGATATGCTATCTACCAACATGGAACCAACACCATAAATTCCCAAGAAGCTAATAAAAACATGGAACACTGAATATTTTTGGATTTTTGAATGTTGTAATTCTTTTGGTATTTTTAGAATATTTGGCAAAGAAAAGACTATCCTATGATCTCATCCAAGGGATGGTCATATGTATCTCCCAACATAGAACCTAGTGCCATAAATTTGTGGTACTTGTAGACACTAAAAATCTACACATAATGGTTTCGAATGTTGAAATACCCCTGGATACCTACCTTTAAGCTAAACCATTCACCTTTGACCTTTAACCCAACCTAACCTTTTTAAACCCACCTAGCTAACCCAACCTTAACCTTTCTACCTTGGCCTTATCGATCATCGAGGGTTACCCTAACCATCGATGATCACCCTGACCATTGATGATTATCCTAACCATCAACGGTTAGCCTGACCATCAATGGTCAGGTCCTTAGCACCTAAACTTACCAACTTGATCTGTGTGAGAGCTAACATATCAAAATCCTATCTAGATATCTACATTATCTATTTTCTAATGCATCATAAGCCTTGAAATCATCAACCAGACCTTCTAGAGAACCTTCTACCTCCATCTCTCTTTACCTATAAAAGGAGGGGATCAAGAGGATGGAAGAGGATGGAAAATCAATGATTTTATATTTATTCATCGCGATTTTCTTTTTCAAGTCTTCCTTCCATCCAATCGACCAACATAACATAGACCTAACACTCTGCCAAACTTACTTTGCAACCATAAGCATTGTTACTCTTCCAAAATTCCTTCAAGCTTCATCAGCATCTTCAACCAACTTCAACAACCAAAGCTAAGTATTTATTTTCATGTTTTCATTTAATTTATTTCATTTTAACACCTCTACCTAAACCAAACCTTTTCCCTTGATACTTTTAAGGCCCTCTCTTACTCTCATGACCATTAACCAACCTCTAACAACCCATATAACCTTTCTATTACCAACCCATAACCTATTTTGGCTGGAACCAATAAACTATCCAAACCCATAGTGACTATTGATGGTCACCCTAACTATCGATGGTCACCTCAATTGCTGATAGTCACCTCAACTGTTGATAGTCACCTTAATTACCAATGGTCACCCTTGATCATCGATGGTCACTGTGTGAAATTTTTTGACCAAAAACCAGCAACCTGTCAACCAACCACCAACCTCAACCAAAACCCTATTTTCTTGTCCCTTGTCACCTCGTAGACCATAAACAACAACCTTACCTACCTAAACATTAATTTAATGATTTAGCATTCAACTAAATGTTATATTTTTACAACTAGAATTTATTTCTTTAGATCTATTAATTTTATGCTATGCAACCTTTTATTTTCAACATTAAATTATATCAAAATGTGGATTGATAGCCTCCTAGATAACTCACGCTTCTTGGATCTAGCTTGCTAGGCAATCCACCCATATAACTAACTAACCAAACCTTTTCTAGTTCTATCTTATTACATGCCATCTTCCCAAGCTAAAGAAGAGTATCTATAATTATTTGGATTACAAAGCACACACCATATCCATATTCTACTAACCTCTACCCCTCTTTCAGTTTTACCTTTCTTCTATAAATAGATAAAAATCAAAATTTGATTAAAACATTTTGACACCCTCGATGAGAACTAGTTACATCTAATTCCCTTTTTTAATTTATTCTAAGCTCATACAATGAAATTTAAAAAATCTTTTGGGTATACAATTAACTACATACATTGATTGCTTGCATGTTTATCTCATTTAGTTAAATTCAAATAAAATTAATCAATCATAGCTTCACCTCATTATAACACACCATACCAAATGACTTAAATCAATCAAAACATCAAAACAATTTGAGACAAGGCCCGACTAAGATTTTATCACCCAGTAGATCACCTTACCCTTTACCAACAATCCCACTTGGAGGTCATTACCACAAGGAGAACCAACTCATCTCTCTAGTTGAGTATAAAATTTGACAAGGTAGTATATATTGGCTAAGCACCTGACACCCTTATGTTGTGGTGTGTGAAGTGAGTGGGTAGGCACCAATACCAAACCATGTATTGATTTTCAATACATATCTCTCTTGATTGCCTAAACAAATCTAAAACCAACCATAGATTACTTCTATAGTACCTAATCTACAAGCCAACTTCTATCACATAACTTAAGGTATAAGCCACAAGAGAGACTAAAAATAACCTTAGGACTTTACGTAATTTAGTGTGTGTTTTTTCCTTCAACTTTCTTATCTCCTTTTGAGTTGTGAGAAACCTACCTTCCACCATCCTACCTCGATTGCCTTATCCAATGGAGGACAATCCTATATTCTCTCCTAGAGATCCTAACTTTATTAGGATCTTGGAGAACAACCATCTCACCTTATAGTGATACCTTACATCACAAGCCACTTATGCTCCTAACCTTACCTACAATCAATCAAATCTCACCTACAACCTATCAATAATGATTTTATCATCATCATACCCAACCAACAACCTATCAACATCTATCATATCAATCACCTCAACCTCGTCAAACTTTGGGCTACCTACCACAACCAAAATATCAAGCACCCCAACCATCATATCAATTACCTCAACCTACCTTAGCAACCTTACCAAACCTATCAACTTAACCCAACCTAACAACCCAACTGACCTTATCTAACCTCATAAACAACCAACCTAACCTCACCCATAATCAATCAAACCCTACCTATCACCTATCAAATATCAACTAGAACAAACCAATCAACTATAAACTACCACCTGAGTTGGTTATAATGTTAATGGATTGGATAATCAAAGTATAGTCATCTATTTCTAGTACTCATGACCAATCAACCCTCACCTACAACCAATCAAATATCAACTACAACTAACTAACAACCTATCAACTACCATTTAATCATCATCATCATACCCAACCAACAACCCATCAACACCAAATTAACAATTATCATAACCAACCTAAACTTCAACCTATCCAACCTCATCAACTATTGGGTCACCTACCTCAACCATCATATCAACTACCCCAACCCCCTTTGAGGCATCCCTCTCAATACCAAGATTTAGTCTATCATCTTTTCCGTATAACCAACAACTATCAAACTAACTTATTAACCTCACCTAACCTATCAAATCAACCCACCTTATCAACCTTACCTAAGCAATTAAACCAACCTAACATATCAACTCAACCAAACCTATCCAAACTACTAACCTCATTAAACCAATGAATTAGCTTGCAAGCTCAAGAGCAATCCATCATTGAACCTCTTTTTGCACCCATTATTGTGCACACTAATAACCAAAGCCCTGAACATAATGAGGTCCATCCATTAGATTTGGTTCTTAATCAATTTATAAATAAGGAAACCATAATCCAAACCTTAAACAAACCACTTATTAACCAAGTGAGACCATCTCAACTTTCCTTCAAAATCCTAATCAATGAAACCAACCTACCTCTTCCACTCACCCATGTATAACCAACCAATAAACCTTTTCCACTTACCCATGTGGAACTAACCAATCAACCTCATCCACTTCACCTATTAGGGGATCAACCTCAACCAAACAACCTACCTTTTCCACTCACCCATATGTAACCAATCTACCAACCTTTTCTAGTCACCCGTGTGGAACCAACCAATCAACCTTTTCCACTCACCCATGTGGAACCAACCAACCTATCTCTCTCATATACCAATTTTGTGGAATGTACCATCAAGCCTACCTTACTTATCATCAACCCTACCTTGCCTATGATCATCCCAACCTTACCCTCCATCAACTCAACCTTACCAACTTCTAACCCAAACAAAAATTAGCTTGGTACAATAGAGAAAATTCCACCCAAACCACTTCCTACAACTTGAACCTACTAATCATTAACCACTAACAACTAACATCTAACAACTAACAACCCTTTGGGAGGTGGATGAAGTCATCTTCACCCCTCATAAACCCTCTTATTAACCAATACCTTCACCTTGGGAGCATTTTCCCACCTCGACCATCCATGGAGAGAGTAAACTGGGGGAACTCTCCCTCCAAAAGTCTTTAACCACTTATCAACCCAAACCACACCTTAACAATTAACCAAAAACTAACCCTTGGAATTTTTACCTCAACATATCAACCAACTAACCCTAAACTATTAGAGATTACCTTTCTCCTTCACCCAACTAAACTTATTGGAGAATCACTTTCCCCCTACCTAGTGGAGTCACCTTCTCCCCCTACCTAGTGGAGTCACCTTCTCCCCCTACCTAGTGGAGTCACCTTCTCCACCAACCTACCTAACATGTGGAGACTACCCTTCTCCAACATACCAACCATTTATTCTTTCTCTAGATAAAATCCTACCTTGGATACCTAAGAACTCACCAACCAACCAAATGGCTTTAACCTTAGTCATTTTCGGCCACCTTTTTCACATTTTTTGTGATCACCAACCATTTGGGATTCACCTTCTCCCCCAACCATTAGATATTACCCTTCTCCACCAACTTATTTGGAAGTCACCTTCTCCCCCAACCTTTGGAGAGTACCTTCTCCATCAACCTAACCTAAAACAAGTGGTATAACAAATTGGGGTCACCCATTTAGACACCACCCAACCTATTTGGGAGTCACCTTCTCCCCTAGCCATTGGAGATTACCCTTCTCCACCAAACTATCACCTAACCAACCTCATCTTTTTGTCAATTCCAATCTTTTCCACGTCTAATCAAGTGTCAAAAATAAACTAGGGGACATCTAATCTCCTAATTTATATCAATCATTTATGCAAGCATAGATCTGGTGCATATATCAGAACCTTAACCTCCTCAAATTCTTTTACATTTGTGTGCTTGTTCTTTGGTTAAACCAAGTTCCTTGTCATCTTATGTCTAACTTAAGTTCATCCCTTATTTTTAATCACCTTCTTCTCATTATCTTTAAGGAAAAAATGGTAAAAAATAGGATCAAGTGATTATCCGTCACAAACTTAGCCTAATCCTAAGCATGGATACCATGGCTCTACTCATGGCATGATCCTCATGGTACTTTTCAACCTTTTTAGGATGGATTCCCATGGTAATTATCACTTAAACCACCTCTTTTACACATCATTATCCTCTTTTTCCTATAGTTTTACCTCCATAAAGGAGAAACCTAGGCCTATATAGACATTCCATGTCTAAACCAAATATAAATAATTTGGGATACCAAACTATCACTTGGGTCAACATCTCTAGAATGCAGACTACTCTCATGAAGGACAACTGCCCCAAAACTAATCAAAATTGCTTTAACTTAAGGTAGACTCCTCCCTTGAAGGACAAATATAAAACATGAACAAATCCAAACTTAGACCATTCCCTTGAAGGATGGCTAAGCCAACTTTGTCAAAAGCAATCATTTAAAGCTTTTCACATCGATCAGCTTCACAAACCTATCAAATAGAGAAATAACAGACCCAACAGTCATAATTAGCTTTCACAATAACATCAATAGACTTACCTCATCAGTCAATCTACACCTAGCATATGACATGGAATTATCTATCATGGTTATTAGCTCACCTACAGAAGGGGCAAGCCATCCCCATAATAAGGTTAGCCTAACTATCACCCACTACCTATCATCCATCTCCCCTTTTGTCCTCCACAAATCAAGGGATTTTTGAGCTTACTTGGCACCATATGATCAAGCTACCTTTTTTTAACCGTCAAACTAACAACAGATCAAAATAATGATAGGGGTTTATGTTCATAAGCCCACCCATCTTTCCATCATGGTCTTTGTTAATCGAATCATTTAACCTCCTCTTTATAATTTCATGACTACTTAGGAAGATGTTTCTTCCCCCTTTTGATTCATTGAAACCAACCCACAAAAGTAACCAATCAATTAACATATTTGGAGATCACCTTCTCCACCTTTCCTTAACCATGAACCATTGGAGATTACCCTTATCCAACTTGCCCTTAACCTAACCATGACCCATTAGAGAGCACCTTCTCCACCAAACCATCAAACCTTTAGATATTACCTTTCTCCATAAATCTTCAACCAAACCAAACCTTTGGAGATTACCCTTTTCCAACCTACCCTTACCTTAACCATGAACCATTGGAGAGAACCTTCTATATCAACTCTAACCATTAGAGATTACCCTTGTCCATCAAACCTACCCACCCTAAACCAAGAGGTACATCAAAATGGGGAAACCCATTTGAACACCACTAATAAATCTTCAGAGTGCACCTATTCTCCAAAAACCAACCATGAACCATTAGAGAACACCCTCTCCAACCAACCAACCATCTCACCATGTCTACCTTGACATTGGCCATTTTTAACCCAAACTATTTGCACATTTTATGATAATCTTACCTTGGTCTTTTTTACTACACCGACCAACATTACCATGTTGAACATTTAAATTTGCACAACCTCGTGTATAACCAACCATTTTGTGTCTTCTTGAGAGAAATTCTTATCTTGGATACCTACAAGACATTGACCTTATCTAGGAGACTTATAGAGTAACCCGATCAACTATGCCTAATGTTCGGGCCTAGTTACCTTGTCACTTATCCTTCTAGAGTCAAACTTACTTTAACCAACATTGGCAACTTATTCTATGAATGATCTTGACTATTGCACTTAGTCACATTTTGTGCACATTTTTGTTCCTTAATGCCAAACCTCACTTACTACCCTTGTCACCTACCTTCTCATACAGTTATAAAAACCAAACCCAATTTTTTTTACCTCATCAACTCCTAGTTTTAGGGGGATCACCTCCTCCCATACTCAGGGCAACCAAACCTTTGACCCACAATCCATTTTTATTTTGCATCTTATTTATTCAAGCCACAACAAAAAAGGGAAAAATATAGACACCATAAATATGCACATGACGGTTTTAAATGTCAAAATACCCCTTGATACCCACATTTAACCTAAACCATTCACCTTTGACCCTTAACCCAACTTAACCTTTTTAAACCCATGTATCTAACCTAACCTTAACCTTTATACATTGGCCCTATCAACTATTTAGGGTCACCCTAATCGTCAATGATCACCCTGACCATTGATGATCACCCTGATCATTGATGGTTAGCCTGACCATTAATGGTCATGTCCTCAACACCTGAACTGACCAACTTGATTCGTATATGAGCTAACACATCAAAATATTATCTAAATATCCACCTTCTCTATTTTTTAATGCATCATAAGCCTCAAAATCATCAACCAAACCTCTTAGAGAACCTTCTACCTCTATCTCTCTTTGCCTATAAAAAGAGGGGAGCAAGAGGATGAAAGAGGATGGACAATCAATGATCTTAGACTTCTTCATCAAGATTTTATTTTATAGGTATTCCTTTTAGCCAACCAACCAACATAACAGAGACCTAACACTCTACCAAAATTACTTTACAATCACATGCACCATTACTCTACCAAAATTCCTCCAAGCTTCATCAACATCTTCAACCAACTTCAAAAACCAAAGATAAGTATTTGTTTTCATGTATTCATTTACTTTGTTTCATTTTAACACCTCTACTTAAACTAAACCTTTTCCCTTGATACTTATAAGGACCTCTCTTACTCTCATGACCATTAACCAACCTCTAACAACCCATAAAACTTTTATGTAACCAACCCATAACCTATTCTAGTTAAAACCAATAAGCTATCTAAATCCACAGTGACTATTGATAGTCACCCTAACCATCAATGGTCACCTCAACCATTGATGGTTACCTCAACCACTAATGGTCACCTTAACTATCGATGGTCACCCATGACCACTGATAGTCACTGTGTGAACTTTTTTGAATAAAAACCAATAACCTATCAACCAACCACCAACCTCAACCAAAACCCTATTTTATTGGACTCTATCACCTCATAGACCAAAAATAACAAATTGACCTAACCTGAACATTCATTTAATGATTTAACATTCACCTAAATTTTATTTTGTGACAACTAGCATTTATTTTAAAAGTATTTGTTTCTTTAGATCTAGTACTTTCATGATATGAAACCTTTTCTTTTCAACATTAAATTATATGAAAAGGTGGATTGATAGCCTCCTAGATAGCTCATGTTTCTTGGATTTAGCTTGCTAGGCAATCGACCCATCTACCTAACTAACCAACCCTTTTCTAGTTCTATCTTATTACAGGTCATCTTCCCAATCCAAAGAAGAGTATCTATAATCATTTGTATTATGAAGCACATACCATAGCTAGGTTATAATAACATCTACCCCTCTTTCAATTTTACCTTTCTTCTATAAATAGATAAAAAGCAAAATCTGAGTAAAACAATACTAACAAGGAGCACGTCTAGATGTAATATTTAGCACCATAGGATTTGTGATGCTTTACGTATGCCTAATATGATTCTATGGTTATGAGGAAAAAGTAGAAGGAATGGGGGTTTGTGGAACCCATCACTGAGTACTTTGTGATTTATTTATACTAGCAGAAATAGGAACATGTTTGGTTGATCTACGTATTTTGAATATGTTATGTAGTAGCAGATGAAGGTTCTGAAGAGACCACTATGTATCTCTAATGCAATGGTCTCTCAAGTATTGGCTACCTAGTAAAGGGGATTGATTGTTGCTTACCCTTTCATATAGTATTAACCTTAGTAGTTTTGATAGTTAACTACCTAGATATAAACTTCTTTTGTTTAAGTGGATGTTCATATATAATTTTAGAAACTATAATTATCCTATTGGCATGATTGTATTTAACACACCCATGCACTATAAAAGGTATTGCACATAGTGTATGTATCCAAGGTCATCCCAATAACATATCAAAGACTCCCATGTATAGTATAACTAAGAATATAGTGACCACATGTGTTTGGATAAGCTATAAAGGTCAGATAATCTCACCAAGGACTTATTGTGAGGTTCCATTGAATACTATGACCACTTTGGTTGAAGGGTGTAAATCATCATGTGTATATCACAAATGTGTTAGGAATGTCATGATGCAAACATTATCACTATCACCATTATCAATCATAACATTGTGTATAGGCTAGTGGTTAAGGTAGGCTCGAATGAAAAATGAATGAAGCCCTAATTCATCATAATCTCACTACCATCAAAATTAATAAAAGGAATATAAAGCACAGGAGATGAATGTCATGTATAAGTATTAACAATTCCATATAATTGATGCCCATAATATGGTGGAGGATGTGAATTATATGCCAAATGTACTTCTGGTTTCTTTTTAGAATGGTCTTGTAAAGGGTTGTTAAATATATTCTAATTTTGAAGATCCCCAATTTGTGAACCTGATTCCTTTTAAGGGTCATCAAATGTAATTTTTTCATCACCAATAAGGTCTTAGATCTTATGCTTCAAGGTAGAATATATTTTCTTAGAATGCCTAGAGACTTGGTGATAGTCACTGTAAGCATTTGCATCATATCCTTTATGTAGAGGTCGATTCATTTGCATCATATGAGCTTGTGGAGTGTCACCTTATATCTCTCCCTCATCCTATCTACCAAAAATATATGATTTTAAATCACTTTATATGCTATTGGATTAGTCATTTTATCCAACATTGTCTTGTACCTTAAGACAAATTCATTTACAGGTTCATTAGTTCATTTTTTTATTTTTGTAATTTGGACATATGAAACCCTTTCAGTAATGTTGATAGAGAAGTGTACCAAAAATTGATCTAAAAATGTTTGAATGATTTTAATTATTATATTAATAAATCATATAAGCACCTTAGAGCATAGTCCCTAAGGCTCTTTGGAAATATTTTAGTCAAAAGTTTATCATTAGAGGCATAATCAAGGCATGCCACATAGAAAGATCACAAATGTTATTCAAAATAACCCTTTCCATCATAAAATGTGAAATTAGGTGTAAAAAAACCAATTATTAAGGGGTGAAAATATATATTAGGTATAATAAGGTTGTGCAAAAGTTTCTATGAATTAATAGCATAAGGTGATTTCATAGAATTTTATTCAATATTTATAACCTTAGCTTGCAAAAGTTTTATAGCTTGGACAATATCTTAAACATTTTGATCACTAAAGTGAGAATTAACTAAAGGAGGTGTATCCATAGTTTTATTTGATATATGCATTAAAAATATTAATTGGTTTGAAGTGTTAATATTTACCATAGAGGATGTATCAATAGTAAGATTTGTTTTGAGAAACAATGGTGTAAATACATAACTTGTGCCCCATTTAGAATTATGAAGAAATTATGTGCTCAAGGGGAGGGTTATTGGTATAAAATTAGTTATATTAACATATAAGGATTCATCATCAATAGGTGAGGAAATATTATCCTTATCATCCTTACTGATTTCATCTCTTGTAAAATACAAAAATGCATCCGACAAGTCCTTGTTTTCATTAAGATGAGTAAGTAATGCTTCTTTGTATTTAAATTGAAAATTAGTTTTGTGGTTAAAATTTTACATTGTTTATAAATGAAAAACTCATAATTTTAAACAAATTACAACAATCAAAAAATAAGGAAACCCCAAGTCAATGCTAGGGTTTTGAGGTCAAAGGTTGGGTTCACCAATGTTTAACCCTAAATTTAATTTGGTACAAGGGTACATCAAGGCTAAGAATATAGAAATAAATAAGCACAAAGTTGATGAATAAATTTATAATGGGTTAATTAATTTTAAAATTCAAATAAATAATATTTTAAATTTATAATATTGAGATATGCCAAAAATAGAAAGTACAACTATTGACTGATATTGCAATAAATTGAAAACTAGAGTACTTAGACAGTTCATTATGTATATGTAGATTTGGGATGAAATAGGATGGAATCAGAATGGATCAAGATTATATAATAGTCATTATATTCTAAAATTTTATATTCTACGGCCTTCGATGCTTGCATAAGATCTGGATGGTTATGTCAACACTAGTGCCTAAGTTGGACATAGATGTCTAATATAAGATAGTGAATGGATCTAGATGCGAACACCTATATCTTTTTGGGTTTTATATCATATTTATTTTTGTGTGTTCAAATTTTTTACACATCTTATCTCTCTTTGTCAAATATCAAAGCATAACTTCCTTATCCTTTAAGTGACTGTGCGAAAAATGAGTTAGTGGGCACATGATGTCAAGCTACCCCAAAGACCCCTTTGTAAATAGGCACTACCTACATCACCATTAATTCAAAGAGTGCCTTAGACTCATGTATTTATCCCCTACATGTTGGATTGTGTGTGCATGAGGATGTAATGTGTAAAAAACAAGTACATAGAGTGGCTTAACTTGTAACTTGGCAAATATGGCTCATGAGATGTTCCTTCAATATTTAGACCTATGGGGATATTGATTTTATGATTGATATGGAAATATGGATGAATAGGGTATATTTTCTCACTTGTAATGTTTGATTGAGTGCTCTTAGTAAGTTTCCTTATGAGTCCTAGTATTTGTTAGGTCTTTTCTAGGTGAGGAATGAATGAGGGTTGATCTTGTATATATATCAATCCCTTTTGAAAATATTACACACCAAAGCACTTAGGCCAACCTTTAAGATATGTTTAATTTTTAAATTATATGATTTTTTGGCATTGGACACTTAGTTTGAAAAGGGACACTTGTGTAGATGTAGGCATCTGGTTGGGATGCAAGTATCCAGGAAGCTAAAAAATAGGTACTAGTCTAAAATTGGTAGAGAAGGATAATTATTGGGTTTATAACATTTCACATCATATAGAAGACTTGGTCATCAGAATAACAATGGTCATACTAAGATATAATCAATTTGGTATAGATATATAGTGAACATGAGCCTTTTAGTAGTGAACAGATCTTAGAACTGAAGGGTATAACCATGATAGGTATTTTCCAAGTGTATAAGATTGAGGTGCTATATAATTCAAATTTAGTGTCTATAGTCTCCTCGTTGCATTATTATAAAATTTTGAGCTTCTCAATAACTATGTCTCTAGTGTTATCATCAGGGATCATCCTCTCTATGTATGTATTGAATCCATCCATAACCTCCTCATCATCCTTAAATGAATTAGAATAGAAAAACTTATGATTAAAGTAGTAAGTTGTAACATGAATATGTTAGTGGAACATATTATTTCATCTTTGATCAATTATGCACAAAATGCGTTCATATTTTATTTGATTTTTCCCATAATATTTGGTAAAATTTTCCCTTTTGAAAAGGATAATATTTTGGATTATACGACGAAGACTCTTAGTTGTTCCTGGAAAAAATAATGACCCTGGGTTGCTCTAATGAATCAAAACATCTAGTTACTAATAGAACCTCTTGTCAACTTCTATGAAAAACTCATTCGACCGAGGGCTCCCAACCCGTCCATGGCCTCATAAAAATAACACATTGGGTTTTTTTCCCCATCCACCAATTGTAGAACTTGAACCAAAGGCTCTGACACATAAAACAAAACGATGTACAAATTTAAAATCAAAAAAATGATTTTTTTAATAAAAAATAAATGATAAATAAAAAATAGTTAAGTTTAAAGTTACCTTAATGATTTCCTCCATCCAATTCATAAACACATAATCAAAATGGTATTCAAAACACTTTCCCCTTTGAACTTCCTAACATAAGAAGAATCTAACCACTGGTGACTCACAAACATTTACTTAAGGGATGTTAGTGAGGTTGAAATGCTTTACAATGTGATGAAGTTTGTGGAAAATCATGTGATTCTTAATTGTACAAGCTCATTTCCATTGGTGTTCTCTCATCAATTTTAACACCCAAGTATAATTATAGATGAACTTGGTGACATTTATTACTTTTTCAACCACATTTTTAATCCATGAGATCTTTCCTATGTCCTTGAGTGGGATATCAATGCAATGGGTTGTATAAGGGTTCCAAAAAAGTGTAGGGTGCCTCTCCTCAATAATTATCCCTATTGCCACATATGATGTGTTGTTCGTCATAATTTGGATGACATTTTATAGACCCATTTCTATCAACATCTCATCCAACATATCACACAAAGTGTTTGCATGTTTTATTTGATGGGAGGCATCAATTGAGTACAAGAAAACTCACTACCCACTTAAAGCCACTAGAAAGTTAGTAAATTTGTGGTTATTCCCATCCATCCACCCATAAAACTAAATGTTGTATCCCTTTTTTTCCATAATTTTATTTTCTCTTCTATAATATCTTGTGTATGTTTGACAAAATATTCAAACAATGGGAAACTCAAATCATGAGTAGGAGGAGCCTTTAACCCCTTCCTACCAATAGTCAATGTAATGACAAAATTATCCCAATATGGGATTTTTGCCACATTGAAATGAATGTTGTTGTATTACCATAAGTTTTCCATAGCTATCTTTGTTTCATCATGCACTTCTTGGTTCCAAGTATTACTTTCAAGTAAGGGTTGTTACCCAAGACTACTTCAAGGAATAAAAAGAATTGGCTAGAATATCTTCATTGGATGCACATTGTTCCTATTCCTAACCCTTTGGAATTGGGGTAATAGAATAGGCTTCAATGACATAATCATCTCTCATTGCCCTCTATTCATTAGAGCTACAAGTGCATTGATTTTCCTATTTTTATCTGCATAAGCTAAAAGGAAAACAACCATCTCTCTTTGAGCTTCAAGTGGTGTTTATGTACACAATTACAAATCATTTCTTAGAAGTTGTGTGATGTGGTATTTAATGTAATAGACACCTCCACTCATCTTCATCCCAAAATAATTTAATATAACACAATTTATTTTTGTCTCTAGTTAATAATGCTTCTAAGAAAAGCTAAATCAAATGTCAATGGCATTCTTAAACAACAAGATTAAACTGTATAAAATTTAAAAAAAAGGTTTTAGAATCTATTAACCAAATCCATCTATTAATTAAAGGAAGAAGTAAAACTTAGAATATGAATTAGATATCATGATTCATACTAGAATAATATAAAGCTATAGTATTATTAAGGACTAAGGAGTTCTTCAATTTCAAACTTCAAACTTTAAATATAATAAAAATAAATTAAAATACTTGTAAGTTGTCACTATGTTGTAAGATGTGGTTATGTTGTAGATTGTGTTGCTATATCAGAGTTTGATACGTATTCCTTGGGATTGAGTCTTGAAAATGTAGAACACCCTAGGGACTATTTAATCTCTGATTCACTATATGTAATCATTAATTAGTAATAATGCATTTGTTGCAGTTTTACACTATATTTGGCAATTAAAAGTTTATTTAGAGAAAAATACAAAGTAGAAAACATAGAAATAAGAACAAAATCATTTTTTTGGTTTTGGGAATTTTATCCCTTCATCAGTGAGTCATGGTGATCAATCAAAGATTTTTTCAAAGTAATCTTCGATAGTACTTAACAAAAATTGATGATTAATCATCATGAATCTTCTTATGATTTTGTAGAAGATATATCCTTTCATTATTGAATCATGTTTTATCATGATTAATCACCATTTTTTGGCAATTTTTAGAATTATGGTACTAATCATAGTACCAAAAAATAGGAATTACATGCATGTACCCAAGTTTAAAAGGTACCCACTCCCTATGCCATGTCATTCTGATAATGGTTTCTTAGTTTTTTCAACAAATCGGTCAAACTATTTCAAACTAGCAAAACACGAGAATTTTACAAAAAAAATTGCATGTAAAATATGTGTAGTTGAAAATTTTGGTTTTTTTTCAATCTCGTTATGGGTTTTTTCCTATAAACACCGTAAAATTTATTTTTTGTCATCTTTCACTTTCAAGTAGTAGGAAAACAAATTTCTAAACTTGTCTCTAGTGAGTTCAAAAATTGAACCAGACATTTTGTGACCTTCAAACTAGGCACAATAACACACATTTAACATTGCTCCTTCAATGTAGGGATATGATTAGGGATTCCCATTTTTTACATTTATCTAGATACAGGGTTATTTTTTCTATTTTTAGACTATTAGACACTATTAGGGTTAAGTAATTTATTATTATTTTGGAAAACCTAAAGTTTGCATCTTGATGCTATGTGTTTATTATTTTTTTAGTTTTTTATTAAACTTAGTATAAATATGTATGAATTTGTTTTCAATTTCAACACATATTTCATCATGCCACGTGAGAAATATTTGGCATAGGTTTATTGCTTTTTGGTTCGCAATACAAAAGCACTAAGATGCAACTTTTGTAGCAATGAAAATGGTGTGGGCGTCAACTATTTCAAATGACATCTTACATGGATCCTAGGACATGAAGTGAAAACATACACAAATAACTATCCTTTATATCTTATGCATAAAGTAAGATGAAAAAGACATATCTACCTTAGGTTCATCAATATAGTTTTTTAGTGAGTGTGATGATGATGATGATGCATTCATTAGTGATGATGATTCTTCTCATCATCTATGATCAGGGCATGGTTATTATCTTACCACACTCTCTTTCGCACCACCCCCAAGTAACATTTAAAAAAAACCTAATATTGGTGGTATAAGGGTCAATGCTTTTTTTGTATCTCGCACCCCACTTGGATCCCAACTGTCATTAAAGAGCATGAGATAGAGGGAAAATGTTCATGTGCAGGCAAGGAAGGTAATATTAAACTTCTAATATGAGTCAAACATCCAATTCAACATTGTTTGATATCCTTATTAGAGGGCCATAGTTGATGCCATTGCTATTATGGGTCCTAGTTTCAAGGCCCCATGACCTGAGAGCCTTAGAGTTGACATGTTGAGACATGTAGTGCAAGATGTTAGCGAGGTATTTATTGAACATCATAGGAAGTGGGAGATTATTGGTTGCAACATTATGTCTTATGGGTGAATGCATATAATAAATATTACATTGATCAAATTTATTTTGCATCCAAAAATGACATAATCTTTTTGAAATCAATCTATGCATTAGATAAAGTGAAATCAACCCATCTATTGTTTCACTATTTGATGAGGTTATGATGTAGGTTGGTCCATAACATGTAGTCCAATTCATTACTAACAATGCAAAAAATTGTGTGGCAACAAGAAAACTTCTCATAAAAAATTACTCCACATTATTTTGGAGCTTATGTGTCACACTTTGATTGATTTAGTCCTTAAGGACATTAGAAAACATGATTGGGTCAAATATATAGGAGCGATGGAGATCTATAACTAGTTTCGTTTATAAGCACACTAAGGTGTTGAGCATGATGAGAACATTCATGAGGGAAAGGAGCTCGTAAGACTAGGGGTGACAAGGTTTACCACTAATTTCTTGTCAATGTATAATTTATTTACCTAAAAGATGAACCTCTAACACGTTTTTGTTTAATTATATTAGGTAGAGTGATATTTCTCTAATTATATGGATGGGATCAACATTTCACATCTTGTGTTTAATGATGTCTTTTAGATGGATGCACCAGAGTTGTGCAAATATCAAATCCCTTGGTCAGAGTGTTGTGATTGGTTGATAGGGGAGAACCCCCCATGGATTATTTTTATGAGGCCATGGAGAGGTAAAAAGAGGAAATATGGTCCAAAATGTATAACTATGAGAGGAAATTCATTCCAATTTGGGAGACCATTAATCTCAGATGGGATCACCAAATGCATTGTCACATACATGTTATTGTTTACTTCTTGAATCCATATCTATTTCATAGTCCATCATTTAGAGAGGATGGGGAAGTGAGTAAAAATTTGTTTGAATGAATTTACACATTATTTATTGATGCAAAGGAAAGATGAGAAACCATAGTGTAGTTTGCATTGTACAAGCAAGCAAAGGGCTTCTTCTCTAACATATGTACAACTAAATCAATGAAGACAATAACACTAGCTATTAATTTCTAAATTAATAATTTGTAATCTAATTTATTATACATTAAATGGAATTCAATCACTTGGATTCAGTATTAAAATTTTCTCTTAAGACTAATCTAATTTCAGCACAATGGTGGGAATATGTTGGCCATGAGACCAAATCACTTCATTGGATGGCAATGATAATTCTAACTGCAGCCATGTAGTTCTTATACTTGTGAGCATTTTTGGAGTGAATTTGAGCATATACACTAAGAATTGAAACCAATTTAGCCAACAATAGATGAAAGATTTAGTCTTTTTCCACCTTGATCTTCATTTTTGCTTGAATAAAATTCAAGGTTAGAAACTTTCTAATTATAACTTTCAATAATTTTCTATTTTTATAGAATAAACTAGTAGGTTGATAAATTATGCATTCAGCATTCCTAACCTTAGGTAGTGTTGAAGATAATCAAGCAATTTATCTAGATGAGATTGATTCTAATTTGGAATGGATCACAGTCGAGGAGGAGCTTACATTTAGTGAAGATGATAAGGATATATTAAATGAGGTTTTAGATGATAGTGACCATACTCATTTTGGTCTAAATGAATGCAAACTAGGGACATTGAATTTCACTTCAAGTTCACATATATATTCATTGCTACCTTAGAGGATATCTAAAGTTTGTAATCTCTTATTTTGTTTTGTATATGACTTATGAGTAATGAGTCAATGACAATATGTACTCTAAGGCTGAAAACAATATTCTTAATGAGAACTCTAGAGTAATTGGTAACATTGAATCTTTATTTATGTCTTATAATTGAAGTTTGGACTTTGTTTCTCTTTCTACACAATCTATTTGGCATGAAATAATATTTGTAATGTTTTTCATGTTTTTAAGAATATTTTAGCATCTTTTAATTTACCTATTTTATGAATTTTTGTGATTGAGCTTCCAATGCCATCAAATCTAGTGCTTAAATTGTGCCTAAGGGGAGTTTTGAATTCCTTATTGTTATGATAAATAGGAATTTCCATGTCTACTTGAGATTTTCATTTGGTTTTGGTTGTGGAGTTTTAGTAATAGCTATTATATTAGAGATATTATGGGCCAAATTTTTCATTGAACATATTTTCTTGTTGCACAGATGATGTTCTTCAATCAAAATTAAGTTTCATTTGGTTGTATGTAAATATACTTGGATTTTATAGAGTTATTTTAAGGAACAAATATGGAGCAATAATAACCTTAATGAACCTAGTTGAACATTTTAGATTCTCTTGATCCAAAATTTCCCATTAGACATTTGAATATTGTATTAATGTTTATATTTAAATTGAATTGGAATTTCATTCTAGGGTATGCATGAATATTGAATTTGTTTTTCTACTATGTACGTGGACACATTTTTTACTTGTATTCAATGAATGGAATGATTGGAATTTGAATGGCTCTCTTCCAAAAGCATCTGGCAAGGAAGGGGAACTGGATACTACTTTGCATTATGTTTCTCAAGTGTCACATTTATATAGGGTAGGAACTTTCATAGATAGCGATGGCATAGAGGGTCTTTTTAGAGTTTCATCTCAAGTACCTTGTAGTGGGAACAATGTATATTGTATCTATTCTTATTGGCTCATCACTTAATAAAGAGGTCTGTCCAACACAAAATCCAGAATTATATTTACAGTTGGCCCTGAAGATAACCTTCTTTGCTGGGATTTTTTAAGAAATAATGGGCATTTTCAGGTTGGGATAACTATATAATATTGAAATAGTCCTACTCTCCAATCCTCTATCAATATATATAATTTATTTTTTAGGAAACTAGACACTTTACAACAACAAATAACCAATAATTTCAATATCAAAATACAAGTTTACAATAACATATATAATTCAAATAGATAGAATCCTAAACACACATGAGATAAAACACCATATTTACATGGTAAAACCCTAAAAGATCTAAGAAAACATCCACAATGCAAGATATCAAGTTTTTATTAACTCAAGATAAATAGATTACATGTGATTTCATTATAAACTACTTTAGCTCCCCAAAAATATAAATAAAACTAATTGACATAGCACCATTAATACTCCTCCTCTTAAAATGGAGTGGAAAAACATCATTAGGATTTTCCTTTCTAAAAATAAAATTCGATGCAATTCGTCTTTCTAGGAACATGGGTTTGACTCCTTGACACCCCCTATCAGGAAGTGGGCTACAATTTGAATCGTAAATGGATCCAACATTTAAATTTGTTATCACATATATAACATTATTTTTGTTGTCATAGAAACCAAGTTCATGAATGTGAGTGTATAAAATTAACTATGAGGTTTACATTTTTGGCACACATGAATATGTCGGTATTGTATTAGAGTATAATTTATTATCTAATATAGTATAAATTTTATGTTTTTAGAAGAAGATAGATAATGATCTAACATTAAACTTTTATCAAAGATATTATGTGAGTTAACTTTTAGAACTACCAAAGGGAGACAAGAACAGCTGGTCACTCCAGGTGGAGAAATGTATGGCATCTTTTTAGATTACTGGTCACTCTAGATGGATAATTAGAAAATTATGATTATTCTCTCCTCCATTATAAATTCATATCATATTTTGGAAGTATGATTATCGGTTGAGAGGGTGTCATTTTTTCTTGGCATGGACAAAAATGTGTCATCATAGATGCAAAGGACATGAGACAAATAACTTAAAATTTGTGAGGAGAAGTTTTTATTTGGAATTTACAAAGATAACTAACAAACTAGCCTATGAATGTGTTGTATAAAATTTTACATACCAAAAAAGAGGTTTCAAGAATTTGAAAATATCTATTTATAGACATATTGATCCATAATAATGCTTCATGTTTTATAATTTTCAAAATTCATATATTTTCCTCTCATTTTAGAATTTTATGTTGTATTTTAGCTCTAAAATTTTCTCTCATAAATTCTAAATAATTAATTTATGTGATATTAACTTTGAGCTTCATTTTTTTATATTTACAAAAAATTTATAACTAAAATTTAACTAATAAAAGCTCATTTTAAACTCCAGTTAAAAAATATACATAAAACATGGAGAGTATTTTTAGGACATGGAGAGTATTTCAGGGTGATTGATATATACTTCCAGTAGTTAATTCAAATAATGGGACCCATTATCCCATGTGATTAACTATAGGTTAAGTATTTTTTTATTTTAATATTTTAATATATATGAAACATCATCCCCTTTTTAAGGAATTCTTAGGAGACCCCTTTTTAACTTCAAACTTACTCTAATGCCTATAAAATGAATATTTGTTTTTCCCAATACAATTTTGGATACTCCTTGTTTATTAACAATGTAGTTTATATCTTATTATTATTTTCTATCCTTTTCTAGGAGCATGGAAGTAGAATCTTGGTTTACTAATAGTGTAGCATTACACTCCTAGTCCATTCTTCTTGTGGTTCTTTTGTTCCATTTCCCTCATTTATTTGGTCTCTCATTGTGTGTCAGTGTGAGCACTGATAGGTCTTGATTTGATGTAGATAATTTTATGTACATAGGTGTATTATTAAAAATAGAACAAGGCATTAAAAAAAGATATGAGTTCAATAAAATTTCTAGAGTGATAAGGAAAAGAAGAGTTCAATGATTACAACATATTTCTATTCAAAGTCTTAATATTGCATCATTCATTTTGTTCATCATGAAAATTCATATAAGGATTAGGGATTACATCACTATGATCATTTTCTAAACTAAATTTAGGGTTGGTCTCCAAAAAATATAAGGATAGGGTCTAACTAAGGTAAGCCCCTCAATGACTCTATAATGTTTTAAAAAATTTAAAGTTATTTTGAGCTACTTAGGGTTTTAAGGAAGGAGAAGGGTTTATAGGTGATACTAAACAAATTCTAACAAAGTTAGCAAGCTGTTTGTTGTAGAAGAAAATAGTCATCAAAATTATTTCAGAAAATACATAATTTTTAGGATTAGATAGCCTAGTCAAATCTTCAAAGCTATCAGTTTCTTTTGAATTTTTTGGGTTATCTTTGCATTAGTTCCTAGACCTATTTTTAGCATCATATAGTCTATGTATTTGTTATGATTTAGTTTTATTCACATAAACCTCTCTTTTTCAATTTCAATTATGTAAAAAAAAATCCTTTATTACAATTATGTATATTTTTAATTTTTTATTGAGTAAAACATGTTTTGATCTAAATTGCAACATTGTTTATGGCTTAGTATAGTAAATTATTCAAGTAAACCAATTGACCATATAACATTTTTAAGAACCTACATTGCCTTGTGTTCTCCCTTCTCTTCTAAGGTTAGATATTGTTGTTGTAATATATCTATTATTTTAAGAGTTGAATTAAAATTTTCCACATCATTAGCCCTAGCCCCTTGTGTGTCATTGTAAATCCTAAATTTTTAATCTTTTATTATCATTTAAATTATAAGGTACCTTTTAATTTTATATATGTGTCCATCTTGTGCCACCTAAAGAGATTATATTTAAGACCCATACTAAGCATAGTGATAAATTATTTTTCAAACCCATTGGTTTTGTTTAAATTCCTCTAGTTCATATTTTTATTTATTTGAAAAATAAAAAATTGTCTCGCAATAATGTTTGTGCTCATTCTACTAATATATATTCTAATGCAAATGTGAATGATAAATTTTTCAATGTTATGAATGCAAATGATTCGAATTCCAATGATATGAATGATAATGTTGTGATTATTTGAAAAAGAAAGTTGTGTCTTGCAATGATGTTAATGATCGTTCTAATCATACATATTCTGATACAAATGTGAATGATAAGGTTGTCAATGATATGAATGCAAATGATTCAAATGCCAATGATATGAATGATAAAATTGTGAAGGATAAAATTGTGACTATTTTTCAAACTATCGATATTTCTAATGAATAGAGATATAGAGTTGAAAGACTTGCCTTGTTTAGATAACACATCCAAGACCACTATATATAAGATGCAATGTTATGTGTGTTTAGGAATATGAAAAAAACTTCCCTATTTCAAGAGCCCAAAATTTAAGATATTCCTTGTAGGGTAAATAATATATCAATGCTTTTAATGTAAGTTAATCTTCTATAGCTTATCCTCCCATACTTAATAATTTTGTTGATTCTCAAATTGTTCATAATGTTTTTCCTCCTTCCATCTCTTACAATTATATGTTTGATTATTTTCTCCCTCGAATGAGTTTTAATACTTCCCTTGTTTCTTTCCAAGTTCCTCAACCATCTCAACATGTTTTACAACTTTTATCTCTTATCCATAGTGTTTCTCAAATAGTCAATGCTTCTATTCCTACCTATACACTACCACTTCTCTTCCAAACCCTGAAGTTGCCACCTTGCATAAACCATGCATTATATTCAAAAAAATTGATTGCTCTCTCAAGGGTCTCAACTTTCAAGTCATCATATCACTTCACATGATATATTACTCAACCCTTTATATTATGATGTCCTTGCATACCCTTTACCTATAAGTTCTTTTCCTCAAATGTTTAAATTATTCAATAATAGTGGCAATTTTTCTCATTATATCAAATATTTCTTCATCATATATCTATACTTCATGCATAATTATAAATTGTTAATGAATTTATTTACTATAAGCCTTAAATATTATGATCTTGATTGGTTTTATGAATTTCCATCTAAATCAATACACTCTTTCAATGTCTTGTTTGATGATTTCTTAGCCAATCATTCAATCAACATTAGCATAAAGGTCAAATTTTCACATATTTCTCAGCTTAAATAAGGACCTAATGATAATGTGTGATAATGTGCTTAGATTCAAGACTATTGTTACCAAGATGACTCATCAAATACCTAATAGTGAGTTACAAATTATATTTTCTCAAAGTTTACATTTTAACCCATTAAAGACAAAGTGGTAGTCAACATTTACTAACCCTTCGATGAATGTTATCATATAGTTAAAACTTATAAAATCAATATTTTAGAGACCAACATGCTTAAATATGGTACCATTACACCTAACCCTCATTAGTACAAGTTCCAAGGTAAAAAAACATTCAAAGATAAGGCAAGTGATAATACTTTCCAACCTAAGAATGAGGCCAAGAATGTAGTAAATACGGTAGACCAACCACCCAATAGGCTAGTCATTTCATAACAATTCAAATGAATCAAATTAAAAATATTGAGGGAAATTCCTAAAAATGTGCTCAAATTATTACTTGATTTAAATATGATTACTTTACCTTATATAATATAGTGTTAATAACCTCAATGCACATCGATTGATCTAGCAATAGAAATATATAAAGTCTACACTGCAACTGAAATAAGAGAAAATTATTGTATTAAAATAACATAATGACACTAGAAATTATTGTGAGCCTCTTTAATAGGGAAACTTATTTTGAGCACAACTCATTACAAAACATTCAATGGATACCCTTACATGTGTATGGGGTGTGCTTATGTGGATATATGACCCACATAATTATGATGAATTTTCACAACTAACTCACCTATCAATGTGAATATGACTAATGAATATATTAATACCTTCTAAATTAAGCCATATACCATTTATTAATACTCACCTACCCATGCCTCAATCATTAAAATCATAACATGCTACATAAAATTAGAATTGCATAATTACCTGACCACATGTGCACATTTAGTCTCATTAATACACCAATGACCCACATAATCTCACTTAACCATATGTGCACATATAATCCCATTAATACATCAATGACATATATAATATCTATGTGGTGTGCTACCATAGGTACATGACATTTCCTCCACCTTAAATTTTTGTGTCCTCAAATCATGAGAAGAATCCAAAAAAAAAAAAATGTAAGTTAAACCAAATGTCATACCATGTCAACCATCTATATGCAATCTTCAAGGTTGGTATTGCTTGATGATACCTATATCCTGTTAGAGTAGGTTTTTAACCTTTCTTAGCTCATGTTATCCTAGGTGCTTTATTTTATTATTCTCATTCACTTATGTGTGGATATTTCATTTATCTTATTTTATATATTATGAGATATTACATATTTATCTTTTAGATATTATGGGAGTAATTTTTAGTTATTTATATCTTTTAGGGATAGTTATCTCTTAGTTTTAGGTTTGATCTCTATATTGATCTATTATTTATGATTGATCACTTATCTTGATCTCTTAGTTATGGTTGATCACTTAGTTAGGATTGATATCCCTTGCTTATATACACAAAGTCCATTCATTGTATTTGTATGAAAGTTATGAAGATGTAATATATGATATCACTGATCTTGGCAATTAATTTGTAAGTATATCATTTCATATTCTTATTATTATGAATGCGATTTTATGCTAACATCTAAGATCTTGTGGTTTGGATTGCCTTGTTTTTCGTTCCTTTCATGGTACCATAGCCTTTAGGTGTTGTATTCATCCATTTGTGAGTTTGCTACAAGGTCATTTTTTAAATTTCCTATATCCAAGCTCACCAAGAATATGTTTGCATTTTTTTATTTCAGTCATATTTTTTGGAGCTTACCGAAGCAAATCTGAGTTCTCCATTGCATCTAGGGTGTTTGAGAAAGCCAAATTGGTCATTTACAAGTGTAGATTTACATTTTTTCATCAAAAAAAATATTTTTTATTCTAAAAATTACTCTCTACCTATAAAAAATCATGCCAATTTTTTTGAATTTTATGCACCTTGGTTTTAGCTTTCCAAATTATTTTGAATTTTTAAATTTCATTGAGACATCAAAAAATTATTGTAATTTTACTAACTACTACTGGACACAAAAACAATAAAGTAGGAGATGGTTGCTCAAGATTTTTTTATTGTTTTTCAATAAAAATATATATTGTGGGCATATAGTTTTTCACTTTTGTTGGCTTGAAGATGTTCCTAGTTTACTTCCGGTTCCAATGAGTGGATAGAAGGATATGTTCCTTATTTTTTTGGCCACATTTTTTTGATTTATAGTGCCATGTTTATTTATTTGACTCATTTATGATGGGAAATATATATTAACTATATCTTTTGATTGACAACTCAAAATTGAGTTCTATTTTTTTTCAAAAGTGTATGTTTTTAATACCTGATCTATTGATATCATTTATTTTATAAAAGACACTATATTATAAAGTGCCAAATTTTGAGGTGCTCATTATTTTAATTGAGAGATGCTAAATTGTCAAGGTTTTTTTTTTTTTTTAGGGTTCCTATTCTTCTTCCTGACTTTCTCCTTATTTTTTGACAATGGATTCCCACTTCTTTGAGCCCCTAAACACCTTAAATTACAACCTTTAGAATATTAAAATCAAAATACACTTACAATAGAAATGCTTATGGAGAATGGTGCTTGGTGACATTTCCCACTTTTCACATGAGGAAGATATTGCCTCAATTGCATCCATGAAAAATGAGTCTCTTTGCTTGATTAGCCTCCATGTTTTTGACACTTTGCAGTCCTATGTCACATGTGCCACATCACCCAAGGAAGTTTAAGATAGCTACACAACCTTAGTTGGGAAGGATATTGAGTCTTTTGAACCCTCTTTTACTCCACCTCCTTCTATTCCACTTCCTTCTCCTCTTGTAAGTGAGGATTTATTTTTTATGATGACATTGACATCATTTCTCCTATTAGTGAGGACTTATCTTTTGATGTTTTTTTACTTGAGGTACCTATTACTCCTCATATAGTTTATACTCTTCCTATTCATTTCATTGATCAAGAGGACATGATTCTTGAGGATGTGGCATCTCCACCATCACTTTTGGAGATCATGGATGAGACACTATCATGACTTTTTGAGGATGAATTTTATTATGCCACAATTGTTCCTTCATTGCCTACTCCTCTTCTTTGTGAGGATATGTATTTAGAAGATGATTTTCACAAAGAACCTATTATTGTTGCACATTCTAATTTGGAGCTTGTTGTTTCTCCTACTACTACTATTGTTACTTGTTCTATGATGGATCCACTTTCTCACATGTTTGGTTTATTTGAGAGATATACTCTTTTTTTAGTACTTACACACTCGACTCTATGGGATACACTGACATAGTTCTTAACATTGACTTACAGAGTATTGTATCTACTATTGAGCCTATTATTTGGCAAGGTCATAATAGAATTAGTGTTTTTATAGGTGATGTATCTTTGGAACATTGTGATAACATAAAATAGTTGGATTTTCTTCCTACAGGGAAAACTCATGGTTTGTGTACATGGGACTCTTTCGTCTCATATGGAGATGGCTTCTTACATCCTTTCCATCCACATAAGTTATATAGTAATAATCTTTGCATGGGGTGAAGGAAGTTGTCCTTGGGGGATTCCATATAAAGTCATTCCTTCTTTTCTATTTTTTTGGAAGGGAGTTTTAGTTTCCTACTGGTTTTCTCCCTTTCTCCACTTTATGAGAGATTTCTTCATGGATATATTTTACATAGTACCTAATCAAGCCTCAATATTGGGACTCATATTTTGGATATGCCACTTTATTTTTGGCCCTTAGATTCACTTGAAGGGGGGTGTTAGAGTAGCTTGTTTACCTTACTTAGCTCATGTTATCCTAGGTGCTTTATTTTATTATTCCCATCCACTTAAGTGTGGATATTTCATTTATCTTATTTTAGATATTATGAGATATTACATATTTATCTCTTACATATTATGGGGATAATTTATAGTTATTTCTATCCTTTAGGGATAGTTATATCTTAGTCTTAGGTTTGATCTCTAGATTGATCTCTTAGTTATGATTGATCACTTAGCTTGATTTCTTAGTTATGGTTGATCACTTAATTGGAATTGATCTTCCTTGCCTATATATGCAAGGTCCATTCATTGTATTTTCATAGAGGTTCTGGATATGTAAAATATGATATAGATGCTCTTTACAAGAAATTTATAAGTCTATTATTTCATGCTCTTGTTGTTATAAATGTGATTTTATGCTAACACTTAAGATCTTATCATTTGGAATGATCTATTTTTCATTTCTTTCATATCCAAACTTTCTTCCAAGACCACTTTGCAACTCTGTTTCCCCATAAGATTAGGATTTCCTTCTTATGATGGATATCCAAGTGATGAAAGACCAAATAAAACATCATTATCTGATAAATTTTATAATGGAGAAGAATCATGCTAAATAATCTCCTCCATTACATGCTCATGAAATAGCCACAATCAATTTTGCTTCAACTTTTCTTTCCATAATTGTAATTCTCACATTGAAAAATTTAATTTAATAAAAATGAAACTCAACAATTATATATTGTGAGACATTCACCACCTCATGAATATCCTCATCCAATTGAAATAAATATTCATACCATTCAATACAATTAGCCTCTAAATCTATGCATGTCTCTATTTATTTTTCATATTCCATTGTCACAACTATATTTATAATTAATCTATCAAATGCATGGTCAATTATTTATACTCTTTATTTGAACACAAGTCTTCCCTGAATTCTTTTGACTTTAACATTTTTTAGGCATTCCCAGAAAAAAAACTTATGAGTTTTGCATCTCTAAATATTAAATAATATAGGAAAACTAATAAATTTATAATTTTTTGAAGCGGCTTGAAGTATAATTTCCATTAGAAAAAACCCAATCTGATGCCTAAGCATAAAGTTATTGCATCTCCACTACACTATCCTTTTTCTTCCCCATTGATATGATAGAGTAAACTTTAAAATGTCATATCTCCTTCAATACTGCTCCAAATCTTTGGTGTGAACACTTCCTGAAAATCTCTTTCCATCCACACAAAAATAACTTTAATATGAGTTTTATGTGAGGACAATGACCCTGTGTAATAAATTAGGCCCTTATTTGAATTAAAAAATAAAAAATGTCCTCCCACTTTTTCTAAATTGATGATTCAATACCAAATGTTAATAAATCCACTGTACACAAACTAATATAGAAATGCAAATGAAGAATATATGTACTGCAACTAAAATAAGAGAGAATCATTGTATTGAAATAAAAAATTACACTGCAAAGTATCACAAGCTTTTTCAAGGGGGGAACTTCCTTTGAACATAACTCATTACAAATATTCAATGGATACCCTCACTTGTTTAGAGGGAATTTTTATATAGATACATGACCCATCAACATACAAAAAATGCTGGAAACTAACTCACCTACCACTATGCCTAATTATAAAGAATCTACTTGTAACTTATAAAGTAAGCCACCCACCATTTATTAGTACTCACCTACCAATACAAAGAATCTACTTTTAGCTTCTAAATTTAGCCACCTACCATTTATTAGTATTCACCTACCCATGCCCTAATCATTATATGCATAACATCGTACATTAAAATATAAGTCCATCATTAACTAACCACATGTGCACATATATATTGAATCAATAAATTAATGATTTACAAAATATTAACTAACCACATGTGCACATATATTCCCATCAATCCATTTTTTATGCATATGATATCTATGTGGTGTGTTACCCTTGGTACATGAAATATAGATTGATCCACCTCTTTCCTCTCCTAATAACCTTGATGCTAATATATATTATGGTTATCATATATTCCCTAGACATTTTAAAAACAAATGCATTACTCTAAAATAAAAGATCCAAGACCTAATTAAAAAAATCAAATCCATGTAGAGAGTCACAATAGTAATTTGAACGAACTAGTTGCACAACAAAATCAACATTTGAAAATATGTACCAATCATCTTCCAAGTCAGGGTAATTAATCCAAAGACTAAGAAAATGTTCATATTGTAGCTCAAAATCAACCATCACAAGATTATGATTCTCATCCACTTGATGGATTTGTAGGTGTGGTCAATACAATAAATAAAGAGCCACCTATAATTATAATCTATGATATTGAAATTTCAAATGATTGATCTAATAGTGGACCACTTTTCATTCAAGCTTTCATTGATAAACATTCAAGGTTAACAAATGGGATTATGATTGATAATAGTTAATTTTTAAATGTTTGCACAAATGTAGTTTCTTACAAGTCTTGGATACACTCAAAAGGATTTAGTGGATACAATCATAATTATTAAAGGATATGATGGCATATCTAGGAAACCACTTGGAAGAGTTACCTTACTTGTCATAGCGGGTCCTAAGACCATATTAGTTTGTTTTCATGTATTACTAGATAATGAAACATATAACAAATTTATTGTACAATCCTAACTTAATAAAATGAAAACAATTCTATCAACACTACACCAATGTTTAAAATTTTCTCATTATAATCAAGTTATCATTGTTTAAAGTAACACCTAAGAGCTTATAACACAAGTTCAACATGAGGTGTTACCTATAGAGTTCCTAATGAAGCTAAACATATGACCTCGAATAAGTGCACTCAAAATTCAAGTACCTACTCATCCATGTACCAAGGTAATATTGTCGTAACCTTTTGTGCCTATTCAAGATAAAACACGTACTTAAGATCTAATCACTTGACACATCATTTAGAAAAATGAAAATTTACACTTCACAAGAGGATGTCAAAGATAACACAACTTATTTCATTGATAATGATTACACCAATGATGATAATGATGATGACAATATATTATCCTTTTTGGACTTTTGGGTCTCAAGACATCTAGATCTTTCTCATGAGGACATGACACTATCTACTTATATACAATATGATAAGTCACTTGGTTTTATGAATTAACATCACCTACTAACCCCACACACCTGAACTTGAACAACCTATTTTATTGTACATAGTTTATTTCCTTTTCTGTGTTTTGCTCATTTTTATCTAGTTTTTATTTCTTCTCTTTTTTGACTATGGCCTTTGGGAAGATTTGTTTATCCTTTATCCTTATTTTTTGTGTTCCTTCCCCTTGGGTATTATTTTACCTTTAGCTTATTTTTTCCTTTCTATGTTCGTTTCTTGTTTGAATTTTGAAGTTACTTTATTCCTACCTCACCTCTTTTATTTCAGTTGTCTCGTGTTTTATCTTCTTTCTTCAGTTTCTCTTGTGGTTTATGTATTTCAAGTTTCATTTCCTCTTTGATTTCTCCTATGTCTCTTCTTCCAATACATGTGTGCCATTATTCTAGCCTCTTTCATTTTCTTGGTTGTGATTTTTTATTTGCAACCCTTGCCTTTAATTGTTATGTCCCATCCCAAAATATTGCATGAACTTCCTCATGATGATAACATGTAATATATTTAGGTCTTCTTCCCTAGTTCACATAAAGTTCTAATGGAAGTTGTTAGTCAATATGGATCCCTCCTGTCTTATTTTTATTGACTTCACCCCTTGAAATTCCTTTTATTGGTTGATTTTTATTTTACTATTTTACAGCCTCTGTGATTTTTTTGTCTTTATCTTTGATTGTTACATGGTTCTTTAGATTAGAATATTATTAATATATTCCTATTGATATAGGTTATACTACTAATAGTATTATTGGTTAAATGACCTACATGATTATCTATATGATTATGAATTCATGTTTGATTGGGGGCATCCTCATGCTCGCTCTCGAGGTACCCTAGAAGATGGTTCATAATCACTACTTCAAGCTTTATCTTTTATAATTTCATTTTATCATTTCGTAGTTTCATGTGATTATATATCCCGATCTACCATGTCTTTGGCATGTTTGGTACTTTTATTTATGCCCATATCACTGTTATACTTATTGTTCCTCCAGTGTTTCTTTGTGATTCATTATATATATATACATATATACATATATATATATATATATATATATATACATATATGTATATGTATATGTATATGTATATATATATATATATAGATATGTATATACACACACACACACACACACACACACACACATATATATACATATATATATATATATATATATATATATATATATATATATATATATATATATATATCCATATATGTATATATGTATATATATGTGTGTGTGTGTATATGTATATATATATATATGTATATGTATATATATGTATATATATACATATATATATATATGTATATATATACATATATATATATATATATGTATATATATACATATATATATATATATGTATATATATACATATATATATATATATGTATATATATACATATATATATATATACATACATACATATATACATATACATATATACATATATATACATACATATATACATACATACATATATCTATACATACATATATATATATATATATATATATATATATATATATATATATATATATATATATATATATATATATATATTCTTATTGCATGTCATGCCTCTCTTGTTTTCCCTCTATATGATGTGTTTTATTCATGTTCTTATTGCTTAACATGCTTGCCTTATTTTCTTTGTGATCAATGTATGCTCTTTTTTCCATTGTATACTCTACATGACATGCTTTTAATTGTTTTCTTTGCATGATGTTTCTTTATTGTCTATTTTAAATGTGTGACATATTTCTTTGCTTACTCTAATTTTGGTATGCTTATTATGCACTTGGTGTGATTTCCTATATTGTTATGTCATTATGTGTTGTTATTTTACCAAAGGGTACACAAGTGTTAAAAAAATGCATTAACCATATAAAATTATGACACTATGAAAGTCATGTAAAATATATTAAGGAGAAGAGAATCAAAATACCTCACATAGTAAATGATAAATGGAAATTCAAAAGATAGGAAATAATAGATAAAACCCTGATATTGACATTCTTGGAACTGGAAGTGGATCAAAATGTAGAGAAAAAGATCCTAGAATAATGAAGAATGAAATATAGAAATATGCATGTGTTTTATTATAGTGACCACTTTTGGACTAATCAGGAAAGGGTCAGATCAATTTTAAGATCCTTTGAAAAGGAAATATGTTTGAAAACAATAAATTAACTCTAAAAACAACTTTATAAGTTTTCTAGATCTAAAACTTCCTAGAAACATTTGGCAACATCAAATGCACATAATCCTCTCTTAGTTATACAAATAAGCGTGCATAGCTGTCATAATATTTTCTCCTTTGATGAAACCATTATCCACCACAATATCTAATAATACATATAAGAATAAAGTTGTTAGGATCTTAGAGTACAATTGATTGCTTTTATATAAGCAACTAAACACGAAATTGAAACCAGAAGTAATAAGTAACTAGAAATCAAAAACAACAAATAATAGGAGATACAAGAAACAACCAATTTGTATTAAACTCTTCTAGAAAGAAATACAATGAAGAAATCTCTTTCTCCTCACACCTCTCAGATGTACAGTAATTCTCTCTCAAGAGTTCTCTCTCTCTCTCTCTCTCTCTCTCTCTCTCTCTCTCTCTCTCTCTCTCTCTCTCTCTCTCTCTCTCTCTCTCTCTCTCTCTCTCTCTCTCTCTCTCTCAATTACAATCAACTCAATTACTGAATTGTTCTACATGCTATGAGGATCTAACCCTAATATATAGTATACTACAACACTAGGGTTCATGAGCCATGCATTCGCCACCCTTAGACCCACCTCTTAAATCAAAGGCTCAAATTTGTTCTTCTAAAAATAGAATTCTAGAAATGCACAGAAGTCGGTGTCGGTTTGAAGATGACCGATGCCGACCGACCCCTAACTGATGTTGATTGGTTCTAACCGATGTGACTGATGCCGATTGACCCCTAACCGATGTCAGATGGTTCTGATCAATGTCGGTTACTGTGTAAGCCCATCAACCTCCACATTAGCTCATTAGTGAAGCTTTTAGCTCCACAACTCAACAATCTCCCACTTGGAGATAAACAGCTACACCTGTACCTGTACAACAACATCCTCTAAACATCTCTGGATTATTTCTCCCTCTTCAAGTTCAATCTTGAAGACCAACAAAAGTTGAATGAAGATTCAACTTCTCCTTTGTTACCAGCTTTGTTAACATATCAACAGGGTTCTTATCCATATGAATCTTTTTCAGCTTCAACTGTCCATCCTCCAATACTTGTCTAATGAAGTGGTACCTAAGTTGTATATGTTTGGTTCTTGAATGAAAGGCTGAATTCTTTGCCAAATGAATTGCACTTTGACTATCACTGTACAATCTACAACTCTCTTGCTCCTTTCCCAACTCTTCTATGAACCGAGTCATCCAAATCATTTCCTTGCTAGCCTCTGTGACTGCAATGTATTCTACCTCTATAGTAGACAAGGCAACAACCTTCTACAACTTTGAAATGTAGTTAACCACCGTTCCACAACCAGTGAACACATATCCTGTGGTGCTTCTCCTACCATCCAAGTCACCTGCCATATCCGAATCTACATACCCATGTAGAGAAGTGTTTGACCCTCCATAGCATAAGTGCTTACTACTGGTCCCTCTCAGATATATGAGAATCCATTAAACTGCTTTCTAGTGTTCCTTTCCTGGATTGGCCATAAACTTTCTGACAACTCCCATTGCTTGGGCAATATCTGGTCTAGTACATACCATTACATACATCAAGCTCCCAACTGTTGAATCATATGGAACTCTACTCATGTACTCAACCTCATCATGTGATTTAGGACACTGTTCTTTGCTCAACTTGAAGTGTCCAGCCATAGGTGTGCTTATCGATTTTGCATCCTGCATATTGAACCTCTCCAACACCTTATTCACATAATCCTCTTGAGACAAAATCAAACTATGATTTTTTCTGTCTCTCTTAATACTCATGCCAAGGATTTTCTTTGCTGCTCCTAAATCCTTCATGGCAAATGTGTGAGCTAATTTTACCTTAAGCTCAGTAATTTCTTGCATGTGTGAACCTGAAACAAGCATATCATCTACATACTATAATAGGATAATATAACTACCATTATCCAATCTGTAAAATAAAAAAAATGGTCAGATTGACATTTACTAAAGCCATGCTCTGTCATAAACCTGTCAAACCTCAAATACCATTGTCTTGGAGCTTGCTTAAGACCATATAAGCTTTTCTTCAACCTGCACACAAGTTTCTCCTTACCTTTGACCTCAAAACCTTCTAGCTGATCCATATATATCTCTTCATCCAAATCTCCATGAAGAAATGTTGTCTTAACATCAAGCTACTCAAGATGCAAATCCTCAATAGCAACTAAAGACAATACAATCCGAATAGAAGTCATCTTTACTACAAGAGAAAAAATTTCACCAAAATCAATACCTGGTTTTTGTGCAATTCCCTTTACTACCAACCTGGCCTTATGTCTCATTTGTCCATTCTCTCCTTCCTTTAACCTATATACCCATTTGTTTCTCAGTGCTTTCTTTTCGGCTGGCAACTCAACCAAATCCCACGTATGGTTCTCTTCCAAGGAATCAATTTTCTCATTCATGTGATGCTCCCACTATTTCTTGGATTCTACCTGCATTGCCTCATCAAAACTTTTTGGTTTTCCACCATCAGTGAGCAACAAGTATTATAAAGAAGGGGAATAATGAATTGGAGGTTTACTTACCCTTTCAAACCTCCTTATGGGTGTTTGAGACTCATTTACAGCTTGCTATCTGCCCAAATTTTCTTCTGACAGTGACTGATCCTGGTCATCTCTGATCGATGTCAGTCTGCACCTGATCGATGTTGATTCCTCCTGATCGACGTCAGTTTCCACTTGACCAACATTGGTCTCTACATGACCAATGTCAATTTCCACCTGATCGACGTCAGTCCCTGTGTTTTTTTGTGAGTGATGATTTTTACCTGCGAGCTCATTTTAGATCATAACCACTTCCAAATCAACATTGCCCTGCTCAGAATTATTCAACCTCTTGAGCTGATCACTGTACATCACCTTCTCATTGAAAACTACATCATGGCTTCTAATAATTTTGTTAGTTTCTAAATTCCATAATCAAAATCCAAAATCTCCAAAACCATAACCAATGAAAGTGCACCGCATAGATTTAGCATCCAGCTTCTTTCTATTTTCTCTATCAATGTGCACAAAGCTTCAAAACTAAAAAATCTAAGAAATGAAACATCTACCTTTTTACCTATCCAAGCCTCTTCTAGAATTCCACCATCCAGTGTAGTAGAAGGTCCTCTGTTAATCAGGTAAACCACAGTATCTACAACTTCTGCCCAAAACTATAAGGGCAAACTAGCATGCAACCTCATACTCCGTGCACGCTCCATTATTGTTCTATTCATCCTTTTAGCAACTCCATTTTGCTGAGGTGTCCTTGGAACCATCCTTTCCCTGCGTATTCCACTCATAGAATAGTAACTATTGAATTTATTACTGCAGTACTCACCACCATTGTTAGATCTAAGGCACTTCAATCTCAAACCTGTTTCATTCTCAACCAAAGCTTTTCATTTATTAAATGTCTCAAAAACATCAAATTTTCTTTTTATGCAATAAACCCATACCTTTCTTGTAGCATCATCAATGAAAGAAACATAATACTATGATCCTCCAATAGAAGCTACCTAAGCTAGTCCCCACACATCTGTGTGAACAAGCTCCAACTTGCGCTTCTTCTTTGTTGACCCAGTTTTGAGAAACCTCACTTTCTTCTATTTCCCAAAAATACAATGCTCATAGAAATCTAGATCTATGCTTTTCAAAGCTGAAAGCTTACCTTTTGACTTAAGAACATTCATTCCCTTCTCACTCATGTGACCAAGCCTACAGTGCCACAACTTTGCATCTACATCTGAAGTAGATAAAACAAAAGGAGAATAATCAGTAATACAAGTAGATAGATAAAGTGTACCTACTCTCTTACCTTTTGCTAATACAAGTGCACCCTTGGAAACTTTTCAAGATTCAGCTGTGAGAGTTACTATGCAACCCTCATCACCTAACTTTTTTACAGAAATCAGATTCCTCTTCAGGATGGGTACATGCATGACATCCTTCAACACCCATGTGTTGCCATTCTGCAATTTTAGCTGCACTTTTCCTTTGCCAACAATTTTACAAGGCACATCATCCCCTAAATAAACTTTTCCAAAATCTCCATGGACATAATCATTGAAAAATTCTCTATTTGGGGTTGCATGGAAAGAGGCATCATAATCTAAAACCCATGATTCTACTTTATTATCCAAAGAAAATATAAGAGCATCTTGTGCAACAATACCTGTAACTTTTGCTTCTTTATTACCTTCATGCTGATTTTCTTTGTTATCCTTCAACCAACAATATATCTTTGCATTCCCTTTCTTTCCACAATTCCAGCAGGTTATTCTTCCATTTCTGGATTTGGATCTACTTCCCATCTTTGACCTTGATTTCCCTTGCTTGCCCTTCTCTCTTTGCCTTCCCCTGCTTTCAACACTTAAAGCATTACCTGATGTTTTCCCTGTGCTTTTTCTGTGAATTTCTTCATTCAAGATTACACTAACAACATCATCAACTTTCAAGATATTTGAAGCAGATGCAGTATTACTAACTGCCATTACCAAACTATGCCAACTTTCAGGTAAAGAGCATAAGATTAAGAGAGCCTTAATTTCATCATCAAAAACTATTTTGACTGAATTTAACTGATTTACTATTTTATGGAAATCGTTAAGATGACTAGATACAGATCCACCTTCCTACATTTTCAAATTAAATAATTGCTTCATAAGATATACCTTATTCGAAGCTGAGGGTTTTTCATATAAATTTGCCAAAGTATCCATTAACTCTACCGTTGTCTTTGCCTGTGATACCTTGAAAAACATAGAAGTTGCCAGGCTCAACCTTATAGATCCAAGAGCCTTTCTATCAAGAACATTCCATTCTTCATCTTCCATATTTGTGGGCTTCCTTGAAACCCCACCCAATGGTAAATATAGATCTTTTTGATACAGATAATCTTTAATCTGCATCCTCCATAATTGATAATTCTTTCCATTGAATTTCTCCATTCTTAGTTTACTTTCTTCTGCCATTTCTTTGCTCCCACTCAATCAAAAACCCCTGTGAGTGAATTTTGTAATCAACAAACACTGACACACTTTGATACCAGTTGTTAGGATCTTAGAGTACAATTGATTACTTTTGTATAATCAACTAAACATGAAATTGAAACCAGAATTAATAAGTAACTAGAAATTAGAAACATCAAATAATAGGAGATACAAGAGACAACCAATCTGTATTAAACTCTTCTAGAAGGAAATACAATGAAGAAATCTCTTTCTCCTCACACCTCTCAGATGTACAATAATTCTCCCTCAAGAGTTCTCTCTCTCTCTATCAATTAAAATCAACTCAATTAGTGAATTGTTCTACATGCTATGAGGATCTAACCCTAATATATAGTATACTACAACACTAGGGTTCATGAGCCATGCATTCGCCACCCTTAGATCCACCTCTTAAATCAAAGGCTCAAATTTGTTCTTCTAAAAATAGAATTTTGGAAACACATAGAAGTCGGTGTCGATCTGAAGATGACCGATGCCGACCGACCCCTAACCGATGTCAATTGGTTCTAACCGATGTGACCGATGCCAGTCGACCCCTAACCGATGTCGGTTGGTTCTGACCGATGTCGCTTACTGTGTAAGCCCAGAAACCTCCACATTAGCTCATTAGTGAAGCTTTTAGCTCCACAACTCAACAAAAGTAAATGTGTAGAGTTAGTATCATAGATCCTTTGATGGGAGGGATTCCTTATATATTAGTCTTGAGGATCAAGCTCATGTAGTTTTATGCATGCAAGTTAGTGACCCTTCCTAATGATTGAGAGAATCATCCACCTTCTCTCCCCATGATAATGAATGCAACTATGTCATCTTTTGCTTGGGCCTTTTGGTACTAGTATGCATATAATAACAAAATTTGTAATAGTGAAATAGATATGATCAATATAGATTTGCTCCTTGTACTTGACCATATTTATTCTCACTTGTTTCCTTATTTTTGAAATGCCTTAGAATGTTTTGTGTATATAAAATTCTTTAAAATTAGGGACTTATTAGCACACAAATCAATACAATAAAAGAGGTAAAATCTAAAAAAAATAGGCCCATGTAACAAATAAAAGGGAACAAGGGCCAAAGGACCCACAAAGGAAAAAGGATCACTATCGGACTACTCTGAAAGAGGCTAGACAAATTTTAGAATAATATGAAAATAGTAAAAAACTAGAAATAATAAAATAAAAGGATGGGATCCCTAAGCACAAATAAAAAATAAATGAGAGATAAAATAATACAAAGAGAGAAGATTAGGGTCACATGAAGAGTAAATGAGAATCGAAAACACAACACAAAAAGTGTTAATAAGTACCTAATATTAACAAATGATCTTTACACATAAATTCATGTTAATAACATTGAATTTATAAGCTTTTTACCAAAATTAGGTGTCTATAATTGCTACATGATCAATGCCATGATCTATCATGCAAAGTGTTCCTTGATTGGCTATAAAATTGTTTACCTATATTGCCATGATTCCTACCATGGACATATTGGGACATACTATTGTTATGTTTTATTGACTATATATTTTTCATTAAGGGAATGTTATTCCGATGCTTAATCATTTATATATTTCCCAGATAATGGCATGGTACTTGTTCCCCCACATTAATTATATATGTTCATTTAAGGGCAACCTATTACTCATATGCTTATATTTATTATACATTTCACATATAGAGGAAAACCATTACCTTTGTTTCCATACATTATGTAAACATAGACATACATGAGTCAAATTATCCATTGCATGCATGATTTCATAATGATATCTTACTTATATGACTTATACCTAGACACACATAAGCCAAAGTCCCTTATTTACATATGTGTTTTCATGATGATATCTTTCAATGATTAGACCAAAGTTTTTTATACATGTTTTAACAATGATATTTTATTATGATTATACATAAAATATTTAATTGTTCATATTTTATACATGGTACACATAATATATTTCTTTTGAGATATGTGATTTATCTCACACCTCAAAAGGAGGGGCATATGATCCTATTATCCTACCCTTTTATTGCATGATAATACCCAATAGTTACATAAATTTATAACAAATCATTCTTCTTTTCCCCATATTTGGAAGTGATCACAAAGAGTTATAATGCATACATAATTTAGTCTCCTTAATGAGACACATTTATAAAGATGATACAAATTCTTTGATATAAAATTCATAAAGATGGCTTCATAGTTCCAACATAGCCAAGGGAATTTGTTTTTGTTTTTAATTTATATTATTTATTTTAACAATTCCTTTATTATCGATTGATATAAAAATTGATTCACTTGAAAATATTTTAATTAAGTTTGTAGGTACCCAAGTTTTATATTCTAGACGCATGACCATAGATTTTTTGTAATGGTAGTCAAGATATTAGAGGAGTAAAAGTTTTATTTTTATTTTTTATGTCACAGGAGATGGACTTTGAGATAAGGTAACATATCCCTTCTTTATTACATTCATATCATTACGATTTCATATATTGATTTCAAAAACTCTTATAGGTTTTGGCCACAACATCTTCTTCAATCCCTCCCAAGGACACTTGTTTATTTTACTTTGATATGTAGGCACACACACATATCAAAGTGGGAATTATGTATACACCTAATATTGGTCTAGAGTTAATTATAAATGTCAACATGCATTGATTTAGGGTATGTATGTGTCTATTGATTATCGGTTCATATTAGGGTCTCATTAGTGCCTGCTTATGTGTGTTTTGGGCCCCATTTGCCTCCCATGGTTCTTATTTTCTTTGAAACCTCAATTTTTGTTCATCCTAGACTATTGAAACTATAAAAAATGAACTCAACAAACCTAAAACCATATAAAACAACTATGTTCTTGCCTTGGTACAACTTCATATGCTCTTGAAATGTTAAAAACATTGTTTCTAATTTTTTGGCCTTATGTCAGGGGCATACCACTATGCTCCCGGGCCATTCTTCATATTAGTCCCTTTGGAAATTTCCTTTATTTATTTTTATTGTCTCCTAATTTGTCAATTTTCTAACCCTTTGTGTGTCAGCTTGTGTGCCTATACAGTCATGATTTGAATTTGAGAAGTTTATATATAAATAAGTACATTAGTGCATATGGGACACAACGTTATAAAAAAGTGATAAGATTTCAAGAAAAGGTCCAAGGTGAAATGGAAAATAAGATTTCAAGGACTAAAGAATATTTCTATTCAAAGTCCTCAGATTTCATCATTGCCTTTACTCATGTAGTGAAAATTCATATAAGGATTAGGGTTTTCATCACCATGATTTCTTGTTAAATTACATTGAGTACTAGTTTATAACTTCCATAAGGACATGTGTTTGACTAAGACAATATCCTTAATGTTAACATTTTTTAAAGTCTTCAAAGGTTTTAAAGCTAAATAGGGTTTCAGAGAAGGAGAAGGATTTCTATATGATCCAAAGAAAATAATTATAAAGTGAATGAGGTTTTTAGAGCACAATAGAAGAGGAACACATTCATCAAATTTACTTTTGAAAAGACACAATTTTTATTACCATTCCAATCCTTGTCATACTAGTATGGTATCACTTTAATCTTGGTATAATTTTCAACATTGTCAATGTCTTCTAAATTTTCTAGGTTATCTCTGCATTGGTACTTGGACATATTTATAAATGTTTTTTAACATTAGATAATATACAAAAAAAATTAGACTTTAATATTCTTATTAGAACCATCTATTTTTCAATTTAAATTATTTCAATCCTTAATTTTAATGTAATTATGTGTGTTTTTAATATTTATTTGGGTAAAACATGTTCTAATCTAAATTACAACATTGTTTATGGTTTAGAGTGGTCAATTGTTCATGGAAACCACTTTACCATATAACACACCTACCAATTAAATCAAGGGGATGTAAATCTAATGTATCATAATTCAATATAATGGTCTATACATTGATTTTTTTGGGCCCAAGGGTGGTAATCAGTCATCCATCTAAGTTGGGTTTATTTTAGGTTATCAAACGTACAATATGTTAAGTATGATGTCGATATAGGCACTTGATTATTAATCTTATATTTATTTTATTTGGTATTTTATGAATTTAGGAATGTTATTTAATTCATTTATGTCTTAAATTAGTTTTTTGGTCAATTTTGGACACTTTCTAGAAATTTTTTTAATAAATAGCTAAAACTGTTAGTTAAGTCTAATTCACTGTTTGAGTACTCAAATGAGTTTCCAAGAGGTGGGGAACATATTTTAGAATTATTTAAATAAAATTAAAGTGTATTTAATTTAATTCATATTTTATAAGGAATTTAGGGTGCAATAGTTGAGTTAGTTGCATGGTTTGACTACTTGTTGAGCAACACTTTTTACATGTTGACCTTATTTTGAGCGTAAGTCAACCTAATTTATTTTAATATACTTCTAGTTGTATTAAATCCTAATTTTATAAGTCTAATTATATATTAATTAGTTTTTAATTAAATTTATTTATTTAGTTTTTACTTTATGTTTGTCTTGAAATAACTTGGCATGCAAGTTATATTGTATTAGGCTTGTTTTAACACTTTTTAGTTAATAAAAATGTTGCATAAGGGAGTGTGGTACATTATCCAAATTGAAAAACCTTATTTCATGTTTAATCTCTTGTTTTATTTCAATACTATATTAATTCAGACCACCAAGTATGTGTTTTTAGTTTTGAAGTTATTCTTTATAATTTTTGGTTGATAATCTCACTTACAATATTGCTAGATTAACAACTGGTAATTTTGGAACAAATTGATTGATACATAAATTCAATTTCAAATTAATTAAGATATGATTTTCACTCCATATATACATTAAAAACTTTCATTTGGTATTAGATCCACATTCAACAAATGTTTAGAAGAGTTTTAGATCATAATTAAAAGAAACAATGGCTTCAGTGAATTATGTTTCCATGAATTTTCATGTTTTCAAAGGTGACAAATTTGAATATTAAAGAGATCAGTTGAAGAGAATTATTGTATGGAAAGGAGTTTGGGAGTATCAAACTTATAAAAACTTTTAACTAGGATTTATCCAATAATCCATTACCATAATGAAGAAACCTTCACACACAAAGGACTGATGCACAAGTATATCTTGATATCCATTTCAATCATTGTAGTGCAATAGGGAGTCCCATATAAATAGATGGGTGAATGTGCTAGGACAACCCATAGTAGGTATGACAACATCATGTGCATACCACTAATTAGGAGTAAGCACATGATAAGACCCTAATTAGAGCTTGAACTAATCTAGTGGTCACAAATAAAGCCATCTAAACTAATGTGAACACTCCAACACTCTCCCTTAAGTGATAGTTAGGGAGAGAAAAAATAAAAATATGGGTTCCAACTACAAGTCCTGCTAAGGTACCCATATACAAATATAAAATAAAATACTAAGTGTCCTTAAACCAATTCATCTTACCAAAATACATGGATGTTGAGTCATTGTAAATGCCAAGTCAAATAGGAAATAATACTTTGTACGAAGCTCACTTAATAAAAAAAATTGATCAAGAAACTAGAAAAAAGAGTTATCTTGGATGAAAAATATCATGACAAAGTACCCAAAAAATCAGTAAAACCATAGTGAAAAATGGAGAGAGAACTTATGTTGCAAGGTGTCCAATAAGCATGACTCAAGGACTCAAAACAATGTTGACATAGGTACATTGGATGCAATGAAGAAAATAAAATATAAATGTGCTCAAAGGAATTTAAAATCATAAATTAACTCAATTTTGTATGAGCAGTATGGATCCATTGCTTGATCACAAAAGAACAATTGACATTGTATTCACCAGAATAGCTCCTTATGAAAATGAGACTGTCAAAGGTGTCAAAAGTGTAAAAAAAATCACCAAATTAAATTTGATCTAATGCCATAAGATATGGTTCACCAATGGTTAATAAGGAAAATTACACCCAAAGAAGCAGTATCTACACCACCCCCTACCTCCCCCTGTCTCCATATTGTTGACTTGGTGGAGTGATGCAAAAAAATATGTATGAGTGGAAAAATCCCACTACTAAAAAACTGAAAATTTGACATTGTATCCACTAGAATAGCTCCACATTAAGATTAAAGAGAGTTTCAAACTATTGAAGAAGACACGTTGACATTGGGATTCACTAGAGTAGCTACACTTCAAGTTATAGGAAATTGTCAACTATAAAAAAAAGTGTCAAAAAATATCTTAAGAAGATTGCCCTAGTGGTGAGAGAGATTCAAGCAACTAAAATAGTGAAAAGGTACCCATAATAGAGTACACACACATAAAGGTAGATAACATTGAATCATAAAACCCCTCATGGCACTTTATGACTCAGTGCAAGTACAAAATAATCTCAAAAATAAACATTAGATGATGCAAGCAACAATAAAACATTGTCAATCTATAGAAGATGCCATCAAGAATTAAGAGAGTTGCTCCTAAAACAAGTGATAAATGTGCAGATAGAGAAACTAAATAGTGGAGGAACCATGTTAGTAAAATCCTAAAAAAGAATGTTGAGGTTGTTGCCACAAGTGATCTAAAATCCATCCCGAATTAATACAGATGATGGATGATAATACTTGCATATGATTAGATGTGAAGTGCATAAATGGAACATGCGATAAAACATCTAAATGTGTTCCAAGTTTATCATGTCTAAAAAATATAATCTCAAGTTGTTTAGACCTAAGTGAAGGTGCAATAGATCTCATGTGTAGTTCAATGAAACTCTATTATCAAATGATCCCATCAAAGATGATATACCTGTTGAATAACTAATGCTTAGAAATATTTCTAGATAATTGGATGGATGAGAAAAACTATATCATGTGAATGTCTGCCAAGACCTCTACCAGAATATATCATGGAACATAGCATGCAAGAACCAAATCCATTAGTATGTATCTCAAATTTTTTAGATAAGTATGTAGGTGAATTTGAAGTGTGATATACAAAATGAGTAATAATAGTAAGCTTAGAAGCATCATTTGAAACAATAGGAGCAATGTGTGGCTCAAAAATAGAGTTTGTCATGTACTAACTTAAGAGTGTGACAAGTGGTGTAAAGAGCCATTATGAATGCAAAACACACCCAAAAAATTGACAACTTGCAAGATGTCAAACTCTACCCAAAAAAAATTTTGGAATACAATGTGGGCCCAAGAGGTACAATGGATGGCCAAAAAACATAGGTGGCATCAAAAAATACTCAAAAATGTGGGGTATCGAGCTCTTCAAAAAATGCATCCACAAATATATAAATACAAGGTAAAATGAGCACCAATGCAAACATGTTTGTTTTACCCATGAAGGGGTCTAACATCTTTCCAAACTAGAACTCACTCTCTACCTTCAACACTCAGAAGAACTGAATAAGGGGCTAAGGTGCAGGGGTATGGGGGTGGCAACCCCAAATGGGGTCAAGGGATAATGTCCCTTATGGGGTTTGGGGTAATCTTAAGCTTACGCAACCTTTGAAGTGGTAAAAATGCAAGTAATGTTGTCTTAAAAAATGGCCCCCACATAAAATAAATTTAACCCCCATTTTTAATAATTCAACCCCCACTTTATAATAAATGACCCTCACCTTTTACAAAGCATCCCCTTTTTAAAATAAAGTCACTGTATTAAGTTAGATCACCACTTATGAAAATTCATCACCACTTAAATTTCACCCTCAAAAGATGAAACTACTTTGATGATAATCAAAAATTATTTTCCTTTCTCTACATCCTATCTAACATAACAAGGGTTCACTAAGGTCTTCTTACAACTAGGTCTCATTAGGTCTTTGTTCTTGCTTAGAACTTGTGGCCTTCTAAACTGAAGTTTTTTCTCTATATTCAGACACTTGATGCTTCAATAGGGTTATTTCACTTTTTTATAATTATTTATAACTCAACACACTGATGTTGAACCTTTCTTCTATTTGATTTTTACACAATATAGAAAAACAATCTCTTTCTAGGGTTTAGCAATTATGCCTTGTTCTTAATAAATAGGTATGTATCCTTCTTGATAATTGTTTGTCTTAAATATTAGAATCCCTATGAGTTATAAAGGCTCTTTTATTTTTCTTGGGTTTAATTAACTCAATCAATAGGTTACACACACTCTCCAAATCTGATTCTTATAAGAAAAGGCAAACAATGTCTTTTATGTCTCCCTTTTAATGACTACAGACATGAGTTTTTAGGATAAATTGAGATTCAAACATGCAAAACTCAAGATACCAAATTTAATACTTTAATTTAATTTTAATCCATCACTCTAAAAAATTTCATGGCATTTTCGTAGTTAACTTTAGAGCTATGAAATGTTTAGTGGACTAACATCAAACTTTTCTAGTCTTAATTATAAAATCTATAGGTCTGAGTTTTATTGATAAATTTTTGTATAGGATTATATTGGATATTATATCAATTTTAAAAGTTTAAAAACAACCCTTTCAATATTATTACAAAGTTTCATATCATTTGGATCATTCGTTATGGAGTTATGCACCTTTTAACATAGGGTTTTTCTATACCTTCTAACAAACCTGAAAACTATATTTTCTCAATAACGCCCTCTGTACAAATTATAAATATATGAAATCACTTTTAACATCTCAAAAAAAATCTATTAAACCATTATACAAATTTTCATGATCTTTCTACAGTTACTTTCCAAGTTACAAGGGGTTTTTGTGACTTAAAACTGTAAATTAGAGTTTAAGGTCTGTTACACACCCAAGAGCACAAAGGAAGGGAAAAATCAAGTTTTATCATTTATATTATACTCATTTTAGACTTTAGATACTCTCTACTCAAATACCTTCCTTATCACATCACACTTCATGCACCAATAACCCTAAAAATCTAATATAATGCAATTTCTTAACTAATAAAACCCTACCTGTATTGTGTTTTTTGGCTATGATAAAAAAATTAATAAAAAATCAAGTTTTATCAACTATAAATGAGTTTTTTCAAAGTGGATAAAACCTCAATACTTTCATGTTACCCTTATAATAATCTTATTACTTAAACAATCCAAAAGATTGAGAAAATATCACCTTGTTAGACTGTCACATACCCCTATTTTATGTTTTATTGATTGATACATTCGTAAACACTTATACAACCCTAACTATGATTAAATGTATTAGAAAAAATGTAGACATTAATAAAATATTATATTCACACATGAGTCTGATTGAACCTTATTTTATTTGATAACAATCAAAACTTATTACAACAATCTCTCAACCTTCTATCTTGGAGCCATTATCCAACAACTCCTTGGCTCCTTCCTCTTTGCCTTCGAACTTCTTTGTTTAATTTTAAGTATTCTTAAATTTATTTAGATCCTTTTCTTCATGATTCGAGCCTTATCATATTCTACCTAATATCTTTTCTTAGTCTCTTCTAGACTGTATGCCTCTTCTTTCTCTGCAACGTATAAGGTACTTGATAAGTGCCTTTAACTTTAACTTATGTTGACTTAACATGGATAAGTATGAATAAAGGCATAAGAATACTTGGAACACACCTAAGACATTAATTACGCCTTTATTATAGGATCAAGACCATACAAACCACTTACAAGATGAGGAAAACTCATAGAAACACCTAGATATAAATTCAAATATTGGAATTACAATTTTGACGGGAAAACAATAAACTAGCTCAAATGACCAATTCCTACAAAAATAATGATTTTAACACCTCATAAAGGACCTTACAAGACCTTCAACACTTAAACATGACTAATTTAGTATAAAATGGAACATAAACAAGTTTTTTATTGACCACATATGACTCACTAGACTTCTTTAAGACCTTCTAAGATTACTTACAACCAATATGTACAAAGATGAGCTTCCTTATGATCATGCACCTGCATCACACTTTATAGTGGAAGGGGGTGGGTAGAACCTCCAACCACTTTGTAGAATGAATTTAACAAAACAATGTTAACCATGAGGGCTACCAATATTTTCAAACATTATTATTTAATAATTTTTATTTGAATTTTGCTTTGAGTGACTTGATTTAAATAAATAAACTCACATTACTATTAGTGTTGCGACCTTTGAGAAAGGTTGACCAACGGATAGAGGAGTCGTCTGGGAGATAGTGAGAAAATCAGGGACATGCAAGTGGAAAAGGCAGTGGCTAATGCTGAATCAAATGCCAATGCCTATGTGTTGAAGGCCATTGAAACCATGTGGAGATCGGGTAGATGTTGTGTTGAAATCTTGCAAACTACTAACCTAACCAAACCAAAATTAATGATAAGGTGTGGGAGGAGAGTAGAATCCATATCCACTTAACATGGCCTAGCATAGTTCATGCGAGTTGAGTAGATTGGGTCTTCATTCACCAAGTAGAGAATCCATTGAATTGAGAAGAATCCAAGTTGACTATGCTCAACGTAAGAGCCAATGTAAACAAAACATAAGTTTATTGAGCTAATGCATGCAACCTAGGTGCTTGAGTTGTGGAATGATCTTGCCATCAATGTAATAGGGGCAAGATGACATTTAAACCAATATATAATGGATATCAAAAGCAAGCTTGGTGAGGGGAACTTGAGTCTTTGAACAAAGATCCAAGGTTGAGTCAAATTTGTTTCATATATGTGTAAACCAAATCAAACTCAATCCAATATCCATTTTCTAAGCCTTTTTAAACGATAATGGATCTACCCAAATCGTGAAAATACAACAAGTTTGCTATATCCACATCCAATCAAACATTAAAACATGCAAATGTTTAATCAATTCTCCAAAATAAAGCTTAATCAACTCTAAGATTGATTTGTGAAGGCTAATGGAGGAGTATGACCTACAACAAACCAAGAGGAACCACGATTCAACAACAAAGGAGTTGTAGGGATCATGAATGAAGACTTCAACAAACTAATGACAAATAGAGGCTCATTTTATAGGATATAAGCTTATTATCCTGAGCAATGGCTATTAGGGGTTGACTGTCTACAAGAGAGTAGTAGATGTTTTTCAAGCATAAAAACAAAAAAAATATCCACAAAAAATACCATGCCAGTCTAGATGTTGAATGCAAAGACAAAAATGTACAACCTCAAAACTATAATAAAGAAAGACATTAGAAATGCTAATCAATGGTTACTGGATCAACTCTAATACCATATCATAATTATAAAAACTCTCAACCATGATATATCCAATATTCCATTACCATAGTGAGGAAACCTTCACACACAAAGGACTCATGCAAAAGTATATCTCTTTATCCATTTCATTCACTTTAGTGCAATAGGGAATCCCATATAAAGAGATGGGTGAATGGGATATGAAAACCCATAGTGGGTATGACAACATCATGTGCACACAAACACTCATAGTGGATATGACAACATCATGAGCACACCACTAATTATGAGTAAGCACATGATAAGACCTTAACTAGAGCTTAAACTAATCTAGTGGTCACAAATAAAGCCATCTAGAATAATGTGAACACTCCAATAGGGAGAATGTTATCCATGGGTACACGCTACTCCAAGATTGAAATACTTTGACTAAAAAATAGAAAAGAACAAAAAATATCAATAAAAGTTAGGTGCACAAGCTTTCTTCTATCTTTGTAGTATCATAGACCCAATCATTTATCCAAGAATTATAGGATGCAAGAATTCACATGAGGCATGAATACCTTGAAAAATCCATATCAAATATCCATCAAGGTAAGAGAAGCAAAAATCTAAACCCTTAAAATAAATTTTGAAAATGTCAGATTCTAAAAGAGTTAGATATTATTGCATAAGGGTAAATGATTTAGTACATAGAATGAGGGTTCATAGAGAAATTATACAAGATAGTGTTATAGTAAAGAATATTTTGAGATATTTAAGTCAAATATGGATGGATATTTTGATCACTCTTAAAGAGTGTAAGGACATAAATGCTATAATTTTTAATGAGTTAGTGGGTTCTCTTTTGTCCCATGAAGATAAGATGAGACTATACATTCTAGAACATGCAGTTGAAACTAAGGTAATAGTTTCAAAGACCAAAGAGAAAACTAAAAATCATAATCAAACGAGTTTATAAAATTTAGATTTTAATGAAAAAACTAAATCTAACTTTACAGTTAGTATTAAGAAATAATTTTCTTGATGTTATTGCAAAAAACCAGGTCATGATAAAAGATTGTAAGATACCAGTAGCTAAGAATCAAGCTAATCAAGAGAGTGAAAAGAAAGCATTTCAAGCTAAACAAAGTGATGTGAAAGAACACTTAGATTATTGTCACACATGTATTATGGGGATATATGATGGAAATAATTTTGTCTATTAATTCAGGTTGCTTAAATCACATGACAAGTCACAAAGTTGGTTTCAACAAGTTAGATGATTCCTTCAAAAGTCTAGTGTAATTAGGAGATGGAAAGAGTTAAAGGAAAAAGAAAATCCATATCCCCAAAAATCAAGGTAAAGATGAAATAAAGGATGTTTATTTTTCTCCAAATCTAGATTCTAAGAGTATTAATCAAAATTTCATAGGATATAGTGATGAAAGCAAAGCATACAAGTTTTATAATCCTATGAATAAATCCACAATTGTTTTTACGTATCGTAGTTTATTTGAAAATGAAGTGTATGATGATTCTAATCGTGTAGCTACAGAAGTCATAAGTGAAGGGGGGATCCTATTCAAGTTGATTTTGACAGGTTACAAAGTTCTACAAATGTTTCTACTTCAATATGAAGTAATACTAACTCTTTGCAAGAGACTAGTTATGCATCCTCATCAACTCCAAGCAATAACAAACAATTGTCGAATTCATATCTAGCTAATCAAATGTTATATCAAAATTATGAAAAGAATATTACAAAGCTTAAAAATCATAAAGATATTTTGTTTAATGATGCTTATGATAAAAATATTGTATTTGCATTGTCAACTATGGCTAGTACTTAGAAGTTATGCAGAAACTAGTTAAAAGAAAAAATAAGTTGATGCTATGAAATTAGAGATGGATTCAATTAAGAAGATTGATACATAGAATTTAGTTCAGTGCCTATTGAATAATGATGTCATTGGTACAAAGTGAGTTTACAAGACCAAAGGTAAGAGTGACGAAATAATTGACAAATTAAAAGGTAGATTAGTTGCAAAATGATTCACACAAACATATAGGGTTGACTATGAGGAAGTCTATGCACCCGTGGCAAGATAATATAAAGATAATGATTTATGTAGTTGTTCATCAATGATGTAAAATACATAAAATAGATGTAAAAAGTGCATTCCTAAATGTGGGGCAACCGCAAGGTTTTGAGGTAAAGGGTAATTTTTTTAGGGTATATAAGTAAAAGAAGGCTCTCTATGGGCTAAAGTAAGCTCCAAGAGCTTGGTGGTCAAGAGTTGAATCAAAACTTTATAAGAAGTCAAAATGAATCAACTATTTACATACAATCATATAGTTCTAATGTTTTATATGTTTTTGTCTATGTAGATGACTTGATCTTTACAGGTAGCTTTATGGAGGTATTGAATAGCTTCGAAGAAACTATAAAATCAAAATTTAAGATAATTGATCTTGGACTTATGAAGTATTTTCTTGGTATGGAATTTTATCAAAATAAAGAGAAAGTAATTATTGTTCAATCTAAGTATGCTAAAGTCATGTTAGAAAAGTACAATTTTAAAGATTCGTAGCCCACAAACACTTCAATTGCAAGTGAAGAAAAGTTTATGAGAGAAATTGGAAGTCTTTCAGCTAATGAAAATACTTATAGAAGCATGGTGGGAGGTTTGATGTATCTCACTATGATAAAACCCGATATCATCTATGGGGTTTCACTTGTTTCTAGATTTATAGGTAAACCGTCATTCAAATATTTGCAAGCCATAAAGAGATTTTCAAATATGTAAGAGGTAATTATAATCATGGTATTCATTTCAGATCAAAGTGTTTATTATGTTTAATTGGATACATTGATTCAGGTTAAGTTGGGAAGGATCTCTTGATGATAAAAATTCAACTTCAGGGTATTGCTTCACATTGGGAAGTGAGTTGGTTTCATGATATTCAAATAAACAAGCTATCGTTGCATTATCTTCTACTAAAATTGAATATATAGCCCTTACATTGACTTGCACATAAAAATTATGTCTAAGAAGACTCTTTGTTGATTTCATATAGGCTCAATTTAAGCCAACACAAACTTTTTTGATAACAACAGGGCAATACAATTGTCCAAGAATCTAGTTTCCCATACTAGATACAAGAACATTGAACTTAAACATCATTTTGTCAAAGACTTTTTCAATGATAAACACTTTGTCATTGAGTATGTGAGAAGTGAAAATCAATTTTTTGATATTCTCACCAAGGGATTTCATAAACAAATTCATGGAAGACTTAATGGATGAAATGTAGCTCTCCTCTTTACATCAAATGGAGAATGTTGAGTATGATGCCAATATCAACACTTGATTATTCATTTTAGATTTAGTTTATTTGGTATTTTGTGTTTAGGAAGGTTATTTAATTCATTTATTCTTAAATTAGTTGTTTGGTCAATTTTGGACATATTCTAAAAATTTCTTTAAAATAGTCAGAATTGTCAATTAAATCCGAGTCAATGTTTGAATACTCAAATGAGCTCCCAAGAAATGGGACACATTTTTTAGTGTTAGTAAGCTGAAATTAAAGTGTATTTAAATTAATTCCTATTCTAAATGGAATTTGGGACATCATAGTTGAATTAGTTGCATGGTTTTAACTGCTTATTGAGCAAAACTTCTTGCATGTTGACATTGTCTTGAACATACATCAACATTGTTTGATTTAGTCTACTTTCAATTGTATCAGAGTCTACTTTTACAAGTATAATTATTGATTACTTAATTGTCAAGTTCTTTATTTAGTTTTTACTTTATGTTTTTCTTGAAATAACTTTTCATGCAAGCTATATTGTATGATGCTTGTTTTATCAAATTTTTATTAATAAAAATTGTCCACAAGGGAGTATGGCACATTATTCCAATTGGGAAACTTTTTTTTCATGTTTAAGCTCATATTTTATTGCATGACTACATTAATTAAGACCGTCAAGCACGTGTTTTTAGTTTTGAATTTATTTTGTATAATTTATAGTCAACAATCTCACTTACAACACTACTTGACTAACTAGTAATAATGAGACAAATTAATTGATACATAACTTCAATTTGAAATTAATTAAAAGCTTATTTTCACTCCCTACATACATTAAAAACCTTCACAATGTGACTAACATGAGCATCGAATCATTTAGGCTTTATCATGTTTGTTTATTAAGCCTTGGTCTTGATTGTTGAGTTATCAAATACAAGATGATTAAGACATTAAATTACCAAATATGAAGGTATTGCAACTCATTTGTTTTTAATGTAATATAGTTATATTACTTATAAAAAAATACAAACTATTCAAAAAAAAAACACTCTTTTGTATGAAGGCATGCCCCAAAGCCAACACACTAAAAAAACTAAAAAAAGGCATAAGATATGTAGGATTGATGCTAAAACAATGTCCATAGGACCGAATGCTAAAACAATAGAAAAATATAAAGCAACAATAGCAAATACACCCAGTGGTAAGGGGATCACAGTCATCTAGTTTACCCCAATCAACATCTAGGAAGTCATCTCCCTCATGTACAAAATCCCAACAAGTGTTTGTGTTGTTCCCTACATCTGTTGTTTCTTCAATGCCATCTTGTTCTCCATTCATAGTGGCTCTGGGGAGAAAAACTGTAAAGGCGAGGCATGGAAACTCATTGGAGCAAGGAGAAGGAGCCTAATTGCCACAATGCACAAGAGGAGCCCAACTGCCATGTTGCATCAATAGAGGTGAATCCCTACCCGATGACAAACACCCAAGTCGACTGTGAGAGCAATTATAGGAATTGCTCATTATGTTGCCTCCCCTCAGTATACCTTCCACAAAAGGCAAAGAGGTGGACCCACAAGAAATTATGTAAGGCACATTTCCCCAATGGTCCAGAAGTGTCTAGAGATGGATCACCTCTAGAGCCACATTGTTTGCACTTAAATCTGCATACACACATTTTAAATAACCATTGCTTTGTTATAAGTAAAAAATTGAACCTCAACTATAGATTGCAAAAATTGTGTTACATTTGTTTCTTTCTAGAGATAAAGAAAATAATTTTCTTTGAAAGTATGCCAAATATTTGTGTATCTTGTAGGTAACATAGGCCAATCACTAAGAATGTTTTTTTCCAAATGAAGGGCTTGGGCCAAAAGTGTTTTAAAAAGTCATAGGTTCAAGTCAAGACCAACTAGGCCTTAGCACAAAACCAAAACAAGTGCATAAGAGTCTCAATGTGGCCACAAAAGAGGCATTTACATTGAGGAATGCCTAAATGAGTAAGGTGATGGCCTAAGTGTAAACATTGATACAAAAGGCACTAAGCAAAGTGTGAATGTGTTGAACTCCACATTGTCTGAAATCTCCTTTTACAAGAATGGATAGTGGATTGAAGTGACCATTGAGCATTGAACTTGTCAACCATAGGCAAAATGGACGAAAGCCATTCACATGCCTTGTTGGAAGTATAATATAGAAAGGGAGTTTCCACATACTATTTCGAGTCCTTCCACCAAAGCCTAGAAGAAGTAAGCGTAATTTTGGGTAGCATATTTGGAGGTCTCACATGAATAATTCCCTAATAGGATTCTATCATTATTGTTCAAATGAAATTTAGATTTAGCCTCACACCAAGAAAGCCAAGTTCTATCCAGTTTACAAAAGATATCTTCCCTGTGCACATTCCTACTATGAAAATTTTGAGAGCATGCATCCACGACACTTATGCAAAGGGGACATCATGAAAGTTGATGATAGGAGACCACCAGAGACATTGATGGTTTATAGAAAGACCATCATTGAACCCATTTCTATTCCAAATCAACCAAGGTTTGTTTTTTTCCTAGGTTTTACAAATACTTTTCACTACAAAAGACCCAACAACCTTGACTAGGGCACATAGAATGAGAAGGTTATGAAACACTAAACCCTTCCTACTTGGGTGCCCCTAAGGAGAACCCTCAACAATACAAAGGCGAAGCAAAATTTTCCATGACTCATCAACTTCAACAACTCATATTATCCCTTTGGCACACAAATCAGTGCCCTAACAACTAATCTCAAGCAATTCCAAACCTGCTACCTCCTTGGGGAGACAAAAGTATTCGCAAGCCATGCAATAAAAACCTTTCCTATGATCTAAATTGGCCAAATGAAATTATCTAAGCAATTTTTCAAGCTTTTGGTAAAGGCTTTAGATAGGACCCAACAAGAGGAATAATAAACATGAGTTGCAAAAAAGAACTTTAGAAAAAAAAATTGAAATTTTCATGCAAGAGAGAGAAGTTTAGTGGTTTAGTATGAGAATTTTTTCTCAACCCGATCAATAACATACTCCTAGAGATGGATGGTGTAGCTTGAAATGCAAAAGGGATACTAAGAAATCATATTCTCCATGTTGAATCCATTTCCACTCATATCCTTGTAACCAAGGAAGGAGGGTTGAAAGAATTCGTTGTAGCATTGAACTTCTTGCCATTGAATTCTAGAACCCGAGGCAAGGTTAACAATATCAAAACAATGCATGGCATGCTTGATATTGTCTTCTTCCTCAATGAAAGTGAGGAAAGAATCATTTGCAAAACAACCACTAACACACTTAGTAATATTATCTAAAGGGAAATACCTTTGACAGAGACCTTGAGCTTTGTCATTTGATAACATGTAACCAAAAACTTCCACAGCTAACACATATAGTGCGGGAGCAAGAGGGCGGCCTAATCTAATAGTGCAAAACAAACCAATTTGCTCTAAATGCAAACCATTGATTGAGACATGTCAAGGCATCTGCAAATAACATTGGAACAAACACGAGGAAATTAGGGCCAAATCCCAATGCTTGTAACATTGCCAAAATAAATGGCAATCAATATGATTATAGGCTTTCTCAAAGTCAATTTTGACGAACAACTCTTGTTGAATAGCCTAGTGTGCCCACTCCATGCCCTACCATACTGCAATAATGTTATTTAATAGATATCTATTTTGATGAATCAAATTTGCTCAGGGCTAACGATCAAAGGTAGAAGATGGCCGATACATAGAACAAGGGCTTTGGCAATAGTCTTGCATGAGACATTGAGCAGAGTGATAGGGCACCAATTACATATTTGCTCAAGTTCCCCTAACTTAGGTATGAACTTGATATGCCCTTTGTTAATGAATTGGCCAAGGGTTTTGATGAAAAACTTCTGAGAGTAGAGTTGAAACAGGTAATCTCCAACGGTATCCCAAAGCAGTTTGTAAAATTCACAAGGAAGACACTTTGTCATTCGTCATATCACTCATTTTTTTTGTCCAAAGTGCTAATACATTCAAAGCATAGAGACAATTGGTGGAATTGTTTTATCTATCCAACAATATGCTGTCTTCAAATTCTCCAAACTTGTACGTGGCCAAGCCTTCCCAGGGCTCATCTCTACATGTGGCATTTCTCTTAGGAAATGTCTCCTTATTTATAGAATTTGACGACTCAAGAATATGTCTAGAGGACTGTAGGTATTGTCCTTAGTCTTCTTCCTCCTTCCGTTCTATTGAAGGGACTTTGACAATATGCATTCATCTCTCCATTTAATAAAATATTTTCTCCACAGGAAAAAAATATATATATATATGCTCCAAAATGATACTCATTCTTGATAAATAAAACACAGTTACTCCTGTAACGCAGATGAAGCTCGTCTATATGGATGGCTTCACTAATATAAATTTGACATTGTCTGAGTGGAAAGACTCTAGAATGACTAATTTTCTTGGGTGATTGAATTAAATTAGAATTTAGCAATATGGTAATGCTTTTGTAATTTATTCTCTCTTCAATACAATTTAAAGTCCAAACAAGAGTGCTTGTTGGATTACTCCATGCCAAAAGGTTATCCATGTGCACATTTCCTGAGATGTGTTGTGCATTGTTGAATCCTTGACTATGACATTGCAGCCTTTAGCAGTTGTGAAACTATACATAATTTCAAGCAACACTGAGCAATCATTTCAGATCAGTTGGAGGTTACACACAGCTTGTACAAAAAGCTGATAACCCTGTCTTCAAAAGAAATTTTATCCTTGCTTAAAGACCTTTGTTTCAAGTTGGTATGCCTTTGTAAAAAATAATGGCCAGCAAAAGTATGTTGCCAAGATGCTGCTGAATGTTGCAGCACCCATAAGCATATTCATAACAATTATTTGAAGTCGAATTGCTTCAAGAGGAGAAGCACCGCCCATAATAAGGCCAGTCATAGCCCCAGGTAAAGAAATCAATCCAACCGTCTTTGCATTGTCAATAACTGGTGAAAGGGCAATGATCAAGGCCCTTCTCACATGTTGCACTGTCGCTTGCCTTGGAGTTGCCCCGAGTGCAAGAGCAGTCTCTACCTGCATATGGGGTTACTACATTATAATCATAAGAGAAATTACAAGAAAATGATGCAGAAACTGTCTCCCACATCCAATCAAATACTAGGGTGTACAAAAACTTCCAATTTATTAAGAGTATTCACTTCAACGAGGGGACGAAATGAGAAATTGTACAGTACCAAGTTTTGCTGAATCTTTATGTCATCTCGAAGCCGCTTCATAGTCACTCCAGTTACAGTCATTGCATTCCCCACCATCATCCCTGCTATTGGGATAATATACCTAGGGGTGAAAGGAAAAACATCTAATACAAGCAGCATACACATTGTTAAAGATGTGCCTGCAAGAATGGATGCCCCTGCAACATATGAGCTATGTGGTACATGCTTTGCTCGCTGTCCTGCAGTGTAAGCAGCAACACTGACCTATAATGGAAGCCTTCATTAAATATTGGGTTTTGTTGATTCAAAACATGAGCATAAAATTGAACATAAAAATCAATGTGAGTGCTGAAATAGAAAGAAAATACAGAAAGTAATATTGAGCAACACCCATCCGAAGATGCAGTTGTCATCATGAATTGCATTTACTCCCCATAAACCAACAACATGATAATCACAGGAAATTTTATACGCTATTTGTTCCCTAAACATATTTCTTTAACAATAAATCTAGAAAGTAACAGAATATTTCAAATGTCAATAAATTTTATGTAAGTTACATTCTCAACCTCACTTTCTTTCAGTAGAAAATTAAGTTCCTTTCCTATGTCCCACCTTGTTTTGCCCGTTTACAGAGACAGATATGACTGGTAATGAACTGAGAAAGAAAAATATCCTTGCCTGAGTGCCTCATCCTGATGGTACAAAGAGGAAGAGAAGTTGTATGGAATGTAAACTAAAAGTGAATCTTGCACTATTCTCTGTTGTTGGAAAAAATTAAGAATACCTTGCATCAAAACAATTTTTGGATGGCACTCTTGACCTCTCTACTCAGTAAAAAGGCGGTTGATTTGACCATCGTGTAGCAGTTTCTTTCACTTGATCACATCTCTAATTTGCACACAACGAATAGTAAATCACTCCCAAAAATGTGTACATCAATACCTACTGGAGATTTGGATTGCAATTGATCTATCAATCCATAAAAAAGACATTAATGACTTTTTCCTGCAACTGATCCTTTACCTGGATTCTCTTGTAGGTATTTTCAGAGTTACATCTCCCACGCTGATCAATAAAAGATATTTAATATGTAAGCTTATCACTTGTGCCAGCAGAAACCGCATCTAAGACACAAGGTTGTTACCTGCTACTAATAATCTTTACACAGATTCTCTCTAGTCATATTTCCTACGTTGATCATTCAAATATTTTAATATATTTAATATGAAATATTATCATTTGTTCCAATGAAACGTGTACCTAAGACTCAAAATTTTCTCTTCTCCATGTGTGGCTTCCTGTATTTCATTTGGCTAAAGAAACAAAAAGAGAGGTTTGAGAAAGAGTGCTCAGATATATGAGTATTCTCTGGGAAATTTGGATAAATCTGCCTCTTTCAGCCTCTAAAATTAAAGGCAAAGAATAAGGGGAGAGAGGCCTTTTTGGGTTTTTTTCTCTTCCCTTCTGCATTTTCTATTTGCAAATTTTGAAAGGAAATGTAAAATTGATGAGAACAATTCTGCACACAGTGTTCTCTTAAAATTGCACATGATATATTCATCTGTATGGACAAAATTTTATGAGGGTCCTCTTCCTAGTATCTGAATTTCTTCTTTGATGAATATTCAAGAAACTGATAATTGCTTGGCCAAGCCTGAAAATATTTTAGAGGTTTCCCTGAAGGCTTTGTTGTTTTTCCAGTTCCACCTCTCCGTTGATGCTGAAAAGGTTTGCAAAACTATTGCCCCTGCATCTAATTGTGTAGTCTTGGTTCATTGGGTTTCTTATCAGATTATGCTATGACCAGCAAAGTGAAAGGATGAAAACTCCGGCGAACGGCCCCTGCTCGAACGGCTCCACGAACCCCATGGTGAATGGCTCTGCAATCTCCCACCCCTGTTCTGCTGGATTGAAACCGTAGGTTCCATCGACTACACCAACGGATGATGCTGTTGAGAGGTCAAACCCTAGATTGCCTCCCCCTTCGCAGTCAGCAAACGACATCCCTCCCGTCAACGCAGGTTTTCCGCCCAGTGCTAGTTTGAATGGCACTTTGCCTGGTGCTTCAGATCCGCATGGGGCCACTAATCTCAAGCCCCCGCTTAAGCCTCCGCTGCTGCCATCAATCCCCATTTGCCAGCAGCAACTCGGATCTGCTCCTCCTGTGGGAAAAAAGACTTCGGCAGGTCACACAGCATCACACCCTAGCAATCACATCCAGCCCAACTAGGATATTATGACGATGAAAGCAGAGGTTAGACTGGAACGCAGGCCCACCTCCTTCATTGACGCGGTCACTCGCCTGGCTTCCAAATTGGATCCTGAACCCCTCACCCCTGCTTCTTCTGCCCCTACGGTAACTTTTGGCGAAGAAGAAACCAGGGTTGTTCTCAAATCGGAAGAATATTTCTCTCCCGGGGGTTTAATCTGCAAATTTGTGGATTATTGGCTAAAGCTCCTGGATCCCAACAGGTGGATCTTGCAGCAATAGAAACCCCTTCTCTCAGGTAAACTCGATATTTACCCTTGTGCTAAAGGCTACTTTATTATTGTTTTCCATAATATCGAGGATAAGGAAGAGATTAAGGATCAATTCTGGAGCTTGAATCACCACCCCTTGCTCGTGAAACCTTGGTCCCCTTCTTTCAATCCCCTTAATGAACTCATGCTTATTAAACCCATTTGGGTTCTTTTACTAAATCTTCCGCTTCAGTTTTGGACGGAATCTAGCCTAAGGGCTATTGGTGGATCCCTGGGTAGGTTTCTACGCATGAATCCAAATACCGATCAGTTCTCCCTCACTACCTTTGCTAAGATTTTGGTGAACATTGACACTTCCAAGAATCTCCCAGAAAAAATCACCCTGAAGGTTGGAGATCGCACCTGGTCTCAAGCCATTGACTATGAAGGCTTACCGTTTTGTTGTCGTAGCTGTTTTGGCACTGGACACTTGACCAAAAACTGTAGCTTCCTTAGGAAAAAGAAAGATTCTTCCTAATAGAAAGACTTCATCCCCAAAAATCTCACAGTGCTGGCCGCAGACGAAGAGTGGGCCACTGACAGCGAGGATCCTGTCTCTTCTTTTGCTTCCCCTGCTTCCCCTGCTTCAAACAAGGATCACATAAGCTCGTTACAATCAGAAGATGAATTGTTGGTTGATCTCATCTCTCCAAGGAAGGTTTTGCCAATCCCAGCTTCCTCCTCAAAGGAGATCTCAGATTTAGACTCAACCAGGGTAGATACTTTTCCAGGGACAACAGCAGAAGACAAATCCTAGCCCTATGCCCCAGATGAGGAGGTCTCATTAGGCCTTCAAACTGAGAACAAGGAAGGATGGTCAGTGGTTCAAAAAAAGAAAAAAAGGCAGAAAAGCAAAGGTCCAGCGTTCTTGTATGTCTCTCCGTTCAGGGGGACCCCGTGATAATTTTTCTAGTGAAAAAGGGGTTAGGCACCCTGGATTAGATTAGCGAAAATTTCGTGGAAGTTTCTTGGTAGGTGAGTGTTTCAATTTGTTTCATTCTATTTTTGGTGGAAGTTCCTATTGTGTTGGGATCTTGCCGCCTAGTTTGTTGCCACTGGTAGAGGCGTCCCATTTAAGCTTTAACGTCTGATTTTCAGCTTTCTCCTTTGTATAAGGCTACAGGGCCTTTCAAAACCTGGTTTTAACCAGTCTAATTAAAAAAATGAATTTCTGCAAGAAAATTGTTTGACAAATAGCCTCTTTGTCTGTTTCCTTGAAATCTTGCTTCGATCGTGACTTGTGCTGCAGAGGATTGAGGAGGGGTGCCAGGAATGGAGGCAAGGACATGGATCATGGATGTACAAGAAAATCAATCTTTAAAATTACTCCTTGCAAAGCCAATCCGAAATATAGGACAGCAGAAAAAGTGGCAGCAAAATGAATCAGATGCAAGAGTTAAGGAAACAGAGTGCTGAAAAAATCATCACTGCTCAGAATGCTGAAAAAGAATTAGAAGTGTCCATCAATTGCATAATCAGGAAGCCCAATCTGAGATTCTGGGCAAACAACACTTCAAAGCTTGGAATGGATCAGGAATAGGATAATGAGATGGATGCAATCAGAGAAATTCAGAGATCTGGGGCCGAGCATGAAAGGCGAAACATAAATGAAGTCCCCAGGAACTCGGTAGTTATTTCAATGATTTCCAGCACCAGAAATGCATACCTGTTATATGTGGATTTCGCTTCTTGTTGCAGAAATCCTGAATTAACACATAAAGTCACTCACATGGAGTTGAATAAGATAAGAAACAAGCACAATATCATGCACATGATGCAGATTGAAATGGCCAAAAGACTTGGTTTGGACCTGCTGCTCTGAATTACAAGTCCAGGAATGAAGCAAAGGATGTTATCAATTTGGATAAAATAATGAGCCTGCTAAGAAAAAATGATATGTTAATTTGTTTCAGGTTTTCACAGCCTCTATATTCTTTTATAACATCTTATTATCAAACTTAATATCGAAATCGATATGCTTTGTCTATGGTTCCCTTCAGAACTTATGGTTTAGACTTGAAAAAGAACTCTGGCTGTGTATGGGTTGTGTGTGTGTGTGTGTTCATGCACATGCGTGTGCGTGTGGTGGTTTCTACCACTGCGTGATAGCAGCATGGTTTCTATGAATTAAATTATGTGACTTCCCTCAGCTACATATACACAGAATATAGATAAAGAAGCTTTGAAATAACAGAAATGTTGGTATTCCTGGCATCATGATTTGATAATCTGTTTTTTCCAGTTTCAGCTTATGATAATACAGCTGGATGATCAGTTTCCAGATTTTGGTTAGGATATACAGAATAAATGATATGGCACCTAAACAATGATTTAGTTTCAGTCATTTGTGTATAGCATTTGAATGAAGGGCTATCCGCATGCTTTTCCAGTTTGGCTAGACTATCTTTTGCTTTTCGTGAAAAGTGTCCAAATGCACCTAAAAGCTGAGTGCATAGGTTTTGTTAGATGAGAAAATGTGTAAATCATCTTAATCTAGTAGTTTATAGGCTTTTGGGGTTGCTCGGTTTGGCACCCAAAAGCCTTTGGTTTTGGACTTTCTTGAGAATCTGTTTTCTTTTCAAGGACCGGGGGCCAAGTGTTCCTCCCAACTATGTTACTATTATATAGCTAAATGCGCATAACAGTAAACCTATCCTAAAATGTTCCTATTGTAGCAAACCTGATTACATATTTTGATTGAAAAGCGACTTCTATTAATCAAAAAAAGTGAGTGGAATGGCATTATTGTTATGATCCAGATGTGCGGATTCATTGATGGCTTGAGGTTTTGATGAAATGGTTCATTACATTTGGTATCAAACCTCCACCTGGGTTCAAGTCATAGAGCGGGTGACTATGCTAGTGTTGCAGTGATCATCCATGGCTCTTACATGCGAGGGATCTTGATGTATGGGTGCAAAATCCAGCCCAAAGTTTGAGCTTCGGAAGCGTGGTAGGATGTTATGATCCTGATGTGCGGATTCACTTATGCCTTAAGGTTTTGGTGTAACGGTTCGTTACAATTACATTCCATAAAAAGACTTCATATCAATCCAACAAATCGAGAAAGGAGTTCAAATCACTTTAAATAACTCAAATTCTAATAAATTAGAATATGCTGATAAAATTTACTTAATAAACTCTTTATATATAAACTTTTCAATCAAAAAAAATACATAGTATCAATAGTAACATAATATAAAGCCCATCAGGCATCCAAAAGACATAAAACAAATTTAGTATGCAATCAAAGCAGCCAGCAGCGACGGAGGGTCATCTAACTTGCCACCCCAACCACCACCATTTGGAGGACATGTTGTATCAGGTAGCGACTCCCACCAATCGTTATCATTTGTTTTTTCCTCATCTTCTTCTTGTTCTCCTGTTTGGACAAAGATTCCAAGGGCCAGGCGAGGAAATTCTCCTTCTTGCTGAGTCATCCACCCATTGGTGTCAAGAAATTTGTGCCCAAATCTGCCGCCACCTCCGCTGCTGCAACTAGGTGAAGGACATTGATAACATAGCGATAAACTTCCATGTCAGTTTCTTGTATGACATCTACCACAACTCCCATGTCCATGGCCTTGTGAGTGAGACTGTCGGTGAGAAGAATCTAGTGGAATCCAACTAACAACACATGGGTCAGTTCCCCAATGGTCCAAAAGGGACTATAAATGCTCCACTCCTAGATGGACTTTTGCTACTTGCACTTCTATATGAAGCATGACATTAGAGGTGACTAATACTTTGTTAGCAACAAAAAAAATAACCATTTGTAGAAACATGGTTAAAGATAGCATTATTCCTTTCTTTCCATAACTGTAAAATAATTTCAAGTGAAAAATGTGCCAAATTTGATTATCCTATGCAAGTAGCATGGCCATATCTCCTAGAAGCACCATTTTCCATGAGAAACTATTTAGAGGAAAGGATTTAAACAAGGTATGAACCCATCTCTAGGTTGATGTAGCATGCCACAAAACCAAAAACAGTGTTTGAGAGACTTTGGTTGCTAACATGAGGGTCAAATACGCTGCATAAGCTGGTCTCCAACAAGAAAACCTTGATAAAGGATGCACCAAAGAAAATTACCTTTCTTGGGCTTAATATGGGCTTTCCATAGATTGACAAACCTTCAGATCCAAGTAGCCTCAAAAGAATGCAACTTCTAGCAAGCATTCAAGGTTTCAAATTGAAAGGGTTGAGAAGATAAACACTGATAACCAAGTTGGGGTTTGTATCAACAGAAGAGAGTCTCAATAGGCCACTTCCAATCCTTCCACTACCTAGATGGTGCCTACACACCAATCTTGTGGAGATGTTCTCAAGTATGGGCTTATGGATTTCACTGATGGACTCAAGATCACCATTGTTGAGTTGAAATTGCTTCGTGAAAGTAGGCCAAGGGAGCCAATCCCTAGAACGTTTATAGAAAAAGGTCAGCAACAAATTTAATCCCCCTTTTGAAGAGTCTACCACATTTGACCCAAGGGACCATGGCAAAAGGAACACCATAGAAACTAAGAACTGGGGACCACCAAAGGGAGTGAGTGTTTATTGAGAGATCAGCCTGAACCATCCCCATCCCAAATGAGATTAGGCTTAAGAAACTCTCAAGTCTTTGAGATACACTTTGACTTCATTGTTTGTGTGTTGTTATTTTGACATTTTGTCTACCAGTATTAAGGATTAAATTAATGATTACTTCAAGGTTTGTCTGAAGTAAAATATATTTTAATTTGTAATTTTTTTTGACAGGCCGTATGGAATGGCAATGAAATTTCTATTTCACGATTCAAATTGAAATGAGGCAAAAACAAACATTATAAAGCCAAAAATGTGACTCTTGAGCTACACCTACCAAGCAGTCCATTCATATTCCTACGGGACTCTTGAGTTACACACAAGAAAATAAAAAACACCTAGGAATAAAGAAATATTATCTAACTAATATTACATCCCCCCTTAATCTGCAAGGGTTGTTGTCAGACCAAGCATTCCTCTAAACTTTTCAAAATTTTCTTGTCCAAGAGCCTTTGTTAGGATGTTTGTTGGTTGCTCTGTTGTCAGGCAATGTTGCAACTTGACACTGTGATCTTTCACAGTGCCGAATCAAATGAAATTTGGTATTCATGTGCTTGGTTCGGTCGTGAAAGACTGGATTCTTTGCCATCTGGATTGCAAAAGTGTTGTCAACCATGAGGTGTTGACGAAGCTTGTTGCTCCTACAAATCTGAAAGAACCCTTTTGAGCCACAAGATCTCTCTAGTTGCCTCTGAAACGGCCATATATTCTGCCTCTGCTGAAGAAATTGTCAGCGCTGATTGCTTCTTAATCCTTACAACTGTTGTTCCCAAAATCATTAAAAAACTCGAAGTGAACTTTCCATCTTCACAATCACTAGCATAGTCAGAATTTGAATACCCAACCAATTTGAAGTCCCTTGCCTTGGAGTATTTGAGCCCAAAATGTTGTGCCTTTGAGATATCTGAGGACCCTTTTTGTTGCTATCCAATAACTCTCCCTGGGTTGTTGCATGAATCTTGAGAAGACACCAACTTTATATGATAATCTGGTTGAGTGGTAGTCACATAAATTAGACTTCCAATGAGTTGTCTGTATTTAGTGGCATCAACCAAATTTGTTGAATCTTCAAATGTCAATTTGAGATTTTGTTCCATGGGTGTGTTGAGAGGCTTACAATCTTCCATTCCAAAATTGCTCAGAATATCACCAACATACTTCTGCTGAGTGATGAATAAATACTTTGATTTATGAATTACTTCAATACCTAAATAGTAATGAAGATAACCCAAATCAGTCATTTCAAAGCTTTTTATCAACTCTAATTTGAATTTTGCAATGTATCGTTCATTGTTCCCTATGATGAGCAAATCGTCAACATACACCACCACAAATACAACTATTTTGATGAAAAGAGTTGCATCTTCAAACTCAAAACATTTGAAGTTCATGTTCATGAGGTGCTCAGCCAGTTTTTCATACCATGCTCTAGGGGCTTGTTTCAAACCATACATCGATTTTTTTAGTTTGCACACCTTGTGCTCATCCCTTTACTGCAATCAGGTTGTGTCATGTACACAGTTTCCTTGAGGTCTCCATTTAAAAATGCAGTTTTAACATCCATTTGGTGAACTTTCCATCCGTTGTGAGCTGCCAGAGCCAACATGGTTTGAATGGTAGTCCATTTTGCTGTAGGTGCAAAGGTTTCATTGCAGTCAATTCCTTCTTTATGAGCATAACCCTTTGTGACAAGCCTTGCTTTGTACTTATCAAGTGAGCCATCTACCTTGTATTTGTTGTGATAGACCTACTTGCAGCCAATCGGTTTGCAACCATATGAAGGATCAACTAGATTCCAAGTCCCATTTTTCACCAGTGAATTATACTCATCTTTCATTGCTTTTCTCCAAGAGTCAAGCTTTTCAGCTTGTTTGAAAGTTGTTGGTTCTGAATCAAACACAACATTGAGTTCCTCTTGAGAATCATCCAATGTGAGTTTTTCAATCATGTCCTGAATTTCATCAATATAATTGTCTGGTTGAGATGAGGTTGCATGTGCACTTCGAGTGCCTGTTTTCCCAACTTCATCAGGTCTCACATCTTTCCGTGTTTGAGTGGCCCACTTAGACAACTTTTTCTGTGCTACAGGTGCTTCGGGTTCATCCTCTGAAGTTCCTTCACTGTCCGCCCTTTGTTCTGCTAGCACCTATTCAATATCTGATGAAGTTTCACTCTCTCCTTCAGGAGTATCAAGCTCATGTATGGGAGACAATAAAAAATCAATAGATTCCCAACTTTGTGTCCCCCAATCATTGTCTGGAACATTCAAATCACTCTCCTTATAGACATCAAACTTTGCATATTTGTCTAGTCGACTCCACTGTCGATCAATATACTCTTTGTCCTTTGCAATCTCACAAAAGACAACTTCTCTTGCGACAAGAAACTTCTTCTCTTTCTCATCATATGGAGGAATCAGAATATCCCAAATGGATGCATTTTCGACACCTGTGGTCCAATTTGTTTCTCTTCTCCTTTGGAATCAATGCATAATAGGTGGATCCAAAAATTCGAAGATGTCACACTGAAGGGAGGTGACCACACCACATCTCATACGGAGTCTTTGATTCAAGAGTTGTTGATGGTGATCTGTTGTGAAGGTATACTGTTGTTTTAGCTGCTTTGGCCCAAAAATGCATATTTACCCCTTTGAAATACAACATTGCACGAACCATATTCATCACAGTTTTGTTCATTCTTTCAACTACTCTGTTTTGTTGTGGAGTGTGAGGAACTATGAGATGGTGTTTGATCCTGTTTTGCTCAAGATTGGATTCAAACTTCTTTGATGTGAATTCAACACCATTATCCATCCTGAGTGTCTCGATGCAGGTTTGTGCTTCATTTTCAATCATTGTTCAAAAATTCTTGAAAGTATCGAAAGCTTCTGATTTATTTTTCAGAAAGTATATCCATGTCATCCTGCGATAGTGATCAATGAACAGTATGAAGTACTTATGACCACCAACGAAGAGAATTGGAAGAGAACACAAATTTGAATGAACAAGCTGCAATTTTCTGTCTGCTTTCCACTGTGACTTTGGAAATGGTTCTCTTGCGTGTTTAGCCAGGTTGTAGGCTTCACACTTCTCATTTGAATTTGCGGGCAATGTAGGCATGTCAACTACACCATTATTTTGCAATACACGAATGCTTTTATAGTGAGTATGCCCAAATCCAGCATGCCACAACATGTTTAGAGACATTATGTCTTCCATAGGATGAGCATAATTCCTTGAATTTGATGGCTCACCCTTTAGTTTGAGTAGTTTCCCTTCCTCATATCTAGTCAAGACGACTACATTGTCACTTTTTCTCTTGATTGTGACATCACCATTATCCAACAGAATGGAATGGCTTTGTTGCCTTATGAGCACTAGGGACAACAAGTTTTGTTTCAGTTGAGGAAGGTAGAGAACATTCTCAAGTTTGTAGTTTGGAAGCCCTGGACACTTGAGTCGAATTGTACCTCTTCCCTGTGGTTATAGACTTGATCTATCTGCAAGGTAAATTGCGCCAAAACTTTCTTCAATGTACTCCTCAAAGAAGTCTTTTCAGAAAGTCATATGTTGAGTGATGCTGGTATTAAGAACCCATGCATCAAACCCTGAGGAACTGATTGAGACACTGTTTGCTTCATCATCTGTACTGGAAAACACACATTACTAGTGAATTGGGCTAAGTTTGACTCTTTTGACTATTTCTTTGAATTTCCCTTTCTTTTTACGATATGCTTCAATTTTCTCCCATGGAGTCTTGCATTCGTGAGTTTCATGGCTACCTTTTCTGTCACACCGTTCACAATAGAGGTTCTATTTATCATTATATTTTTTATTTTGACCACCATGATTTTCATTTTTGCCACCTTTTCTCTTGTACTTGTATTTGTTATTGCCTTCACTTTTGGAGGACGTGGCCTTGTTTGATGGTTTGGAGGAATTTGTTTTAACATAGCACACACTTTCACCTGTTGTGGTTTTTGTTTTCCTTCCAAATATTTTTTCTCTTTCGGCCATCTTTTCAACCAATTGGTCAAATGTGAGTCTTCAACTGATTAATGGCTTGTAGAGACTCCAAATAGGTTGAATAGTTGGGAATAAGAGCTTTTATAAATACGGTCATGTATATGTCGATTTTGACACTGTTGCTTCAACATCATGTTTGATAGCACGTATTTCTAAAGCCAATCTCATCACGTCATCATCTTTCAACTCTAGGTTGAATAGTTTCAACTGCAACTGAATGAATTCCAACTCTGAATGGGAGTCATATAGGTCCTTCAGTTTTTGATATGCTTCCCATCGTGTATTGCACCCCTGTCTAAAATGAAACACATCTCTGTCCATTGATGCCCTCATCAAAGCCAAAGCCTTATGGTTTTTTTGCTTCTATGTTTGTATGTCCTTTGCATTTCCTGTTGGTTCAGTTCGCTGTGTTGTCCCATCACAAATATCGAACCATAGATCATTGAATATGAACGTGTTCTCCACTTGCCAAGACCATTCTAGCCAACTGTCTTTGCCGATCAATGTAGTGTCAACAATGAATTTGATGGAATGCATGTTTTTGAGTTTTGGAGGTTTTCAGTTTTTGTTTAGCCCCAATTGGTTCTTTATCACTCCAAAATGGTCCCCTTTTTTATATACGCAAAGGTACTAAAAATGATTCGCTTTATCATTAACACCAGCTTAAAAAGAAAACTTTATACATCAATATACTCGATTTTTCTTGATTTCTGAATTTACGTGTTTCGACATACATGAATGGGTAAAAAGAGTAACTCCTCTTATTTCTCCTTGAAATGCAAAATTTGGTTTTTATTTTCCCAAATTCCCTTAGAGTAGCATGTCTCAAAGCAAAAAAAAAAATTGCTCAAATTTAAATGTTTTCAAGTTTAAAATTTTCAAAATTTGAAAGAACCATTTAAAAAAGGAATTTGTTTTTTAAATAAAAAAAGCATAAAAATATACCTCCTCTCCTTAAGCAAATTTGATCTGATTCCAATATTGGAATATATAGAACCGTACGGCCTCCTCATGAAATGAAATCCCAAAAAAAAAATTCTAGGCAACTTTCTTATATCCACTCAGCTACACGTGGTTGTAGCAGACCCTCCTGTGGCAGCTGTGGCAAACGCAACAGAAGCGGAAGGTACGTGGTTGTGGCAGCTCAGCGTGGTAGTGTCAAGTCGTGACTCATACGGCTAGCAAAAAATGCAAGACCCTAAACGCAGCCAATGACAGACCAGCCAAATATATCTATGCTAAACACAGGGAAATGCCTCATTCAAATTAAGATGCTCTGTCAATATTTGCAGGCTTTTCCAGACAATGGCACAGCTTCTTTTCATATTCTACGCACTCCAACCACTATTTTGAGTCTATCACAACTCGATGTGAGGGCGTAATGGATGTTGCTGGCAAAAACGCCTAGTGAAACTTCTCCAAACACAATCTCTAGGTGAGAACCAAACGTGGCATAGGAAAAGACAATGTTGCAGGTCTGATTATGCAACGCAGCCACATGCAAAAGCACCATGCCAAAACAGCTCAAGAAAAGGTGACACTTCCCAGAGAATGAAACGAGGTTGCCAAACCCCAAATGCCAAAATAACATGTTCTCTACGCCAATCTGGTGAAATGCCTCCCAATGACAAACAAAGTTAGTTGATTAATAAACAAACTCTATTAATAAAAGCTTGCAGCGTCGTACAGTTATAAAGGAGAAAAAATGAAAACAAATGACTAATTAAAAATTCCGTGCTTTGATACCAATGACGGATCAGATGGAATGGCAATGAAATTTCTATTTCATGATTCAAATTGAAATGAAGCAAAAACAAACATTATAAAGCCAAAAATGTGACTCTTGAGCTACGCCTACCAAGCAGTCCATTCATATTCCTATGTGACTCTTGAGCTACACACAAGAAAACAAAAAACACCTAAGAATAAAGAAATATTATCTAACTAATATTACATTTTTTACTTTTTATATTTATAATTTTTTTGGTACCATGTTCCTTTTTTGCTAGGATTCAGGGAGTACTTCCACCTATTGCTAAATCAGAGCTAGCATTTCCTTGTCAACCCCAAAGTCAACTTGGTGGAACATACCAAAATAATTCTTATTCCAGCCCCTTCAGAAAATTGGGGAAAACATATATTCTTCCATACAAGTAGGAGAACCTTACTCAGGTCCCTGCCATAGAAAGTTTATTTGGATGATATCAATGCTTTACAAATACTAGCACAGGCTTCGAAATTGGAGAACATATAAATTGGAATAGATTGAACTACTGATTTCAACAATTGCAATTTACCTCCCACTGAACTTCATCTTCCTCATCAGACTTCGAGTCTTCTTCTGAATCTGTATAAGAGATTGTGCCATGTCTAGGAGGTTGATCTTCCTTTAAAAATAGGAATCTCAAGATATTTACTAGGAAAAGAAGCCTTATTAATACCTAGGATATTACTGATCTGTGATTGCCTATTCAGATTGACATTAAAATAAGAATGTCCTGGATTTTTCTCCATTAATGAGTTGGCCTGAAGCAAATTCATATTCATTATGAATTCTTTTCAAATGCATACTGGCTCACCAGCAATCAAAGTGTCATCTAAAAACTGAAGCTGAATTAGAGCAAGGGCAGAAGATAATCTTAGATCCTTGATTGCATTATATTCTTTCTAAAATGGGAGAGCTCTTCCCAACGCTTTTGCATAATGATAAAGACAAAAGTTGATGGTGAATCCCCTCGTCTCAAGCCTCTCTTTGCTCTGAAAATGTTTGATGGAGATCCATTAAACAGCATTGACAATTTAGGGGAACAAAAACAGATCTTAACCCACTTACAAGTTACAACAGTCCTTAGAGAAACAAGATTTTCTGAGAATCAAATAAAGAAAGTCTCTATTGCCCTATCATAAGATTTTAATATATCTGATTTAATAATCATGCCTTGCATCCTCCTTACCTTAGTTGAGTGGGATGAACTCAAGAGCTAGAATGATGACATCCAAAATCTGTTTTCCATTCCCAAATCAAACTTGTTCATTTGAGATAATTTTTTGAAGAGAATTAAGCCTGATCACTGTGACTTGAGAGATTATTTTGTATACTGAGTTGCATGGGATATTTGCCTTTCAGAATCAAGGTAGGCAGCATCTTTATTCTTTGTGATTAGAGCCATGAAGGTATTATTTAACTCCTTCAAATCTGACCTTGAACTCTGTGATTCTTCCATTGCTTTTACCAAGTCCTTTTTAACATTTTCAGATAAGAATTCAAGGAAAACCAATTGTAAACTCATCCGGCCTAAGGCCCTTATCCTTTCTATGCAAGAAGAGTTTCTCCTTCATAAGCTTAAGAAGTAACTCCTTGTCTTGCAGACTACTCCTGCATATAGATTTTATCTTCCTTGTCTTCTATAACAGGTCCATGAAGAAAGTTACAGCTTTTCAAATATCTTCTCAATATTCCATTCTTTTAGCATCCATATATGTTGAGCCCGTCTTCTTTTAAAAGGTCTATATGGTTGCTTTGTGAAACCATTTAGTATTCCTAACAATTTCCTTTACCTATGCGATTTTGGATTTGTGTCTCCAGAAAATTTCCTCCTCCTAAGAAACAAGGTTCGGCTCTTCCAAGATAGGCCTTTCTTTCTTCAGTGATTCTATTGAATACCATTTTCCTGAACTGCTTCTTCAATAGAAGTTAATTGGGCTTGAAGAGATTTTATTTTGTAAGATGCTTCCAACAACTTATTTATTCCAAGATTTCGACTTGGCTTTAAGCAACCTGAACCTGCGGACCAATTAAAACATTGTGGAACCTTCATTTGAGAAGATTCCTTCCACTATTTCCTCATTTTTTTCTCTAGAGGTGGATGAAAAAGTGACATTAATGCAAACTTAAAATGACTACCTTTTTGGCCCAAGTAATTTATTATCTCTAGGATGATGGGCCAGCGATCTAACCCTTTCAGAACTTTGGAAACAAGATCAAAATCCAGCCAAAAGGCATCATATTGATACCTACCTAGCCTTTGAACAACCACCTTTCTGCCTGGTCTCCTTCAAAAGAGCCTCACCAGGTTCAATATCTCTAACGTACAAATTTAGGAATAAGTTAATGAAATCATGACTAGAAGAGGAATGAGTGACCACTCTTATCTACTTTCAGAACAGAGTTGAAGTCAACCCCAAGAAGCCGTTCCCCTTCAGGTTGCCTACTTCTTAAGTACAAGCTGAGAATGTAGGGTTCTAGAGAATGGGAGGACAAAACTATTGACCCCAAACTGACCCTTAGCATCCATCAGGATAGAAGAACTCTTGTACCAGATCTTTCTTGGCACTTGTTCAAAGGTGGCAGAGTCGGACTTCATTTCCTAAAGCACTAAATCAAGCTCGTGTGTAACGCTTTTGTTCCTTACAATCCTTATTTTCCAGCACTGAGTTTCCTTACACTCCAAGAAAAATCTTTAATTTTCCAAATGCTTGGCTTTGTCCAAATCCACCACTATCCAAGGTCGATGACCTGATTCCAAAAGTATCTAGCATTATTTCCATGGAAACTCTGATTTAGATTTTCTCAGTTTACGAGAAGCCAAAAACCACATAATTTTTCTGCTGCCCATGTACCTCAACTTTGCTTTCTTGTCTAAAATGGGATCCAATGTTTCACCTTCTTTTTTATCTTCTTCATTCGCTTCAGACTCGGAATAATTTCCTCGGGTAGCCAACACTACTTAAAGGATTGGGACCAAAATAGAATGGGCCTGTTCCACAAGAAGAGCATCCAAAGGCTTTCATTATGGTAAGAAGTTCAAGGAAACTGGCTCAGCTAAATCTTTTTCTTCTTCTTCCTGATACCTCCTAGACGATTTCCAAAACATCAAACATGTTATTTTTAGACAGTGGTGTGAGGAGGCTACAAAACCTCCCTGGCTTTCACCTAAGGACAAGGTTCTTTGATAGGTCCCTACGATGGTGTGGTTTCTTCCTTAGATCTCCTGTTTGAGGATTTTGATTTGAGCTCTTGGAAACACTCTTTCAGGTTCTCATAGTCCATCGAACTCTATTTCAAGTCGTCTTGAGCTAGATGGCCACAATCGTGGTAGAGCCTACATTGAAATCACAGACATTGATAATTCATTGATTGAGTTCATAGAACCCCTTTATCATATTTTTAAAACAATCTTTCAGGAGAGGAGGACAGAGTTGACTCAAATCCATAACCACAAAAACTCTTGCATACAAAACATACAGCTTCTGCCTAATCATGGAGGACAGACAAATTTTCTGTTGTAATTTCCTATGAGCGAGAAGACATAGGCACTCTAAAACTCAAAATGGAGGTTCAATAGACAGACTCAAACATGGACCTCCCGCAGAAAGTTCTGGGTAAAATCACATCTTGGATCCCAAAGTTCCATAAAAATCCCAGAACTCCAAATAAATCAAGGTCCTCCTTCAAAGATATGAGCCCTACTTCTTCCGAAGAGAAAACAATAATGAAGAAGGCACTAGGACCAAATTTCAGGTTCACTTTCCATTTGTTTCCCAATTCTTAGACACTGATTTGTGAATAACTTGCTCCCTTGGCCAAGCATCGGAAAAGCAGCAGATGAAGAGCTCTGAAATTTCCATGTTCATCATCTCCTGCTCCACCACAACCACAGGGTCTTCAGAAAGGACATGGAAGAGAAAGAAAGTCCTCGGGTCAGACTACACTAATTTCTGGAGGTGTGGGAGGCTCTAATCTGCAAAGCCTGACAATGGGAATAGGAAAAAAGGGAATGAGCACCACATGGGATGGGCACGTGAACAAATGGAAATGGTTAGGGCAGGGAAGAGGACTGATCTTAAAATTTTTACAGTAATTCTACATGTTTATTGAGTGGAAAGAGCATGTTTTGAAACGTCTTCATTGGAGAAGGAAATAAAATGGATCTTTCACACTAAAAAACGAGAGTTGAACGTTGGACAAGTTTCTACCTTTAAGGTAGGTGCTTCAGAAAGGGCCTGGAAGAAAAAGAAAGTCCTCGGGTCAGACTACACTGATTTCTGGAGGGGTGGGAAGCTCTAATCTGCAAAGCCTGACAATGGGAATGGGAAGAAAGGGCATGAGCACCACATGGGAGGGGCACATGAACAAATGGAAATGGTTAGGGCAGGGAAGAGGACTGATCTTAAAACTTTTACAGTAATTTTACATGTTTATTGAGTGGAAAGAGCATGCTTTGAAACGTCTTCATTGGAAGAGAAGTAAACAAAATGCATCATTCACACTTAAAAAAGAGAGTTGAACCTTCGATAAGTTTCTACCTTTAAAGGTGCTTAAGAATTCATAACATCTTTAAAGCAATCACCTCATCTTAACATATGCCACTCTTCTTTAGCCGAGGCAGGTGATTGCAGGGAAGAAATGTGGTGCAGTAAAGGCCACACCCCACAAAGGAAAGGATATGCCTCCACATCAGTTTACTAAATACGCAGCGGCCAACAAACATTCAAAACCACATGACCCATGTAAAACTTCCATCCTAAGCATAAGCAAGTAATTACATAAAAATGAAGACCTAAATTAGTAGCGAGGAGTCGGCATTCTAATCAGAAATTTGATCGTGTTTATCATCCAACTCAGTTGGTAGAACAATCAGCTGTCAAAAATGAGTAACCTGCAGAATTTTGAGACCTAGAAATTGCTAGTTTATGTTGTACGGGCTAAAACAACATATGTTTGGTTTCAAAAGCAATTTTTAATTACATATTTGGATTCCTCTCGAAAGATTAGACAAGTTCAAAAAAAGAATGGCATCTGATTTCGAGCTTGTATTGAAAAGTTATGACCGTTTAAACTTGGCAGACTTTCTGCCTAGGCAATCTCGGGAGCCCGACTGGTGACTTTTGACATTGGACTGATGAACTCTGGAGCTGTGACTGTTCATCTCCCGAAAGCAACTAGCAACCTCCGGAGCCACATTATTGAAGCATTTTTGATGTTGCAACTTCATTTTGCGGGCCAGTTGATTTATTGGTAGTCTATAATGCTAGGAAAGGCCAAAAACAGATCTTGGAAAGGCAGAGAGAATCAAAAAAGATGCACAGGAAGATGAAAGGACATAAAATGTTTGGCTTCAGTTCCCAACTCTTAGAATTCTTGTACATGTCTAAGAGGTATTCTTGTGTATAAATATGAACATATAGAGTTTATTTGAAAGGAGAGGGGAAATTAAAGAATGATAGAAAACAGCAGCAAGCACAATGAGATGGATGGAAGTTGGATTCACATTTTTTATTTTGCAAGTTTTTGTCTTTGTTCATTGTTTTCTCATTGTTGCTTAGTTGTAGGTGACTATTTTGAAGACTATATAGCTTGGAAAGGTTGAATTTGGTAGTTTTTCCTTCCTTTAGAGGCAAATCTTCCACCAAATATTGTAGAGATCATTACCAGTGTATGAGGTTGTTTTCCTTATAAGCCCAAGAAGACATATGAACTTGTAAACTGCAGAACATAATGGAGATAAGAAAACATGACTTCACTCTTGCTGGAGTTTTCTCAAATTGAATTTGTCCAAGGTATGTCTTGTGTTATCTCTCTTTGTAGTTGATGTATCTGTGTCCTTTACTTGCATGTTTGCATTCCTTGTAACTAGGCTAATACACAAACAATCAAGAGAGCTCAAGATTCAGCCCTAAAGATTAAAAATTTTCACATTGGGTATTGCACCTTTATGCAAACATGTTAATTGCAGTCATGTATGAAGTAGTAGCATGTTTAGATTGTAGAGGAATATATGCAATGTATGTAGAATGTGGAGATTGCATGTGAAGGGTTGCATATTCTTTTGTATGTTGTATATGACAGTCATAAGAGCTAGAATACATATTAAAACAACATTTTAGGTGTTATTCTATGGCATAGAACTTGAGGAAAACACCTTGACTTGAAAGGGTCTATGTTGGTGAAACTTGAAGTGGAATATTCACCTCGTTTACGGATCACATTTGTCAATTAAAATTGAAGGACCAACTCATACGAAACAAACTTTAAATGTTCAGCCTATGGGCCATGCCTTTAAGCAACCAAGTTATTACAAAATGCATTTCTTCAACTTTTAGCAGCATAAAAAATTGTTTTCTTAATGAGGATTATTACACAAACAACTGATATAAGTTAAGCTGAACTGTGTGCAAAATTATATCTCCCTTGCTGTTGAACAATCACTGCATTCCATGTAAACCAAGTAAAATTTAAGTAGGCAACAACTTTAGTTGCAAATCGGGAACATGTTACTTACATAGGAGCACAACTTGTGCACCTATGAAGCTAAATATACCCTAAAAAAGTGATAACAACCAGGATATGGCTGCCCCAACAAGGAATGGTTGAAGAGCTTATCAAACATGTAGAATTAGCTAATCATTGAGCCCATTGGATGATCCGATCATACATGCCAGTTATGGTAATCTATGATGGTGGGTTATCATAATCCATCTTGCCACCAAACAAAACATTTTGCCTACAAACATTGGTCACTCCTCCTCAAATCTGATCCCAAGATGAACCATAGATGTATCTCTGTCAGTAAATTTAGCATGGTAGACCTATTTCCTTCATTCTGAAATTGCAACTGGAGGAATCTTACCCGCTCCATTATTAAATTTTTCAAATTTGCCCAGGTGGACAGTTTTAGTTTTTTTATTTTCTGGAATCACAGTTCCATTGTTTTTTAGTTGTTAATCTTGTGTACACATTTTATCTTCCCCCTTTTTCTCTTTTCACAGTCAGAAAATTAATGTAGGAGCTTCTCGCGACTCTTCTATGCTATTCAACATGAAGACCCATTATTGGAAACTGTCTTTTTGGACTCCTAATACTGATTAACATGAAGATCCAATAATGGAAACAAACATTTCCTGAATCTTAATAAAAACTAGTTAACAGGCCGAAACTTCCAACTGCAGTCCTCGATTTCATTAGATATTATAGCCCAAAGATTGGTATCTAGAAATTTATATAGCAGCCCACACAAGAATTATGTTCTGCTTCTATACTGTCATTCTATACTCTGTTTAGCTTAGAATGGGAAATCCCCCCATTTTGATGTCATCCATGATTCCATTGCCCACTATTCTAGTACAATATATCCAGACCCACAAAAACATATTTACACACAGTTTTCATATGAAATTAATTTATAATTTTTACAAATTGTGAATTGGAAATAATGATATTAGGACTCACCATGAAAACATAAGCCAGCAACATCCAAAACATATTATTCTGAGTAAAGATGAACTGCAAAACAAATCCAATGATAGAGAGTTGCAGGAAGGCCCTTGCTATTGCAATTGTCATTTCCCATTCCAAGCCAAGCTTCTGAAAAACGGAGAGGGACACTGCCACTACTATTATTGCCAAAGCAGCCACAGGCTTCAACATCCCTTTAAAAAATTCACTCCAAGCTGATGAACCCATTTCAAACAATTTATTCCAAATCTCCATTGAATTCAAAATTATTACACAGGAAAAGGCTTGGATGTAATGGGAGAATCAGAAAATGCAACTGAATTATAAGCAAAATGTAGCCCTGTAACTTGTTCTATTTAACTTGTTTCTAATGGGAATGGATCTGCAACATGATACCATATATGAATTTGGACTGGTTAGTGTAAACTATAAGTCAACATGCATGAATGCTACATTGCCACCCATAATTGGTTTTTATGTACGCTGGCAAATATTTTCCGATCCGGCCACTTGCAAAGGTGAAATCCAATTTTTTTTTTGGGTTTATTCGGTAAATGAAAACCCCCTCACAACCAACCATAATAATAATAATAATAATAATAATAATAATAATAATATTATTATTATTATTATTATTATTATTATTATCATCATCGTAGAGATAATGGTTTTTGATTTGAGGGTGAACTGATTTGAAATATAATTGGGGGTAACCACTAACCACTTTCGGATTATAATTACGAATAATTATTAATCATTAATAGTAAATAATTTTTGATTGTAGGGTGAATTGATTTGAAATATAATTGGGAATAACCAATAGCTAATAACGTCTTCGAAATCATAATCAGGGGTAATCACCACTTATTAAAGTATCGAGATTGTAATTGGGGTTAACCACCAGTGATTATTGGTCAATCATTAATGATGTAATTAGAGGTAACCATCAGCGATTCACAGTTAACCATTAATCCCTGATTGAAGGTAACCAACACTCAATAACAACCCCAAGATCATATGGGAAGGGTCATAACTAAACTCATATATTTTCCCAGAAATTTTAACTTGAGTGGGGCTTGAAACAATCAAATTACTTAACCAACTCACTCATATCTCATTGGCAAAAATAAAAATACTATTAATATGCTTGATAAAGGTATTTTATTATAAGAAAAAAATAATAAATTTTAAAAATAAAATAATTATAATAATAAGTCTTTGATATCTAATTTTGAACTTTAATATTTAAATTTGAATTTTTATTAACAAAAATTAAACACGATAACGAATCATAATCAATTAAGCACAATAACAAATACAAGTAAATATCGGACCCAACAAACCGATAAGTAATAGAATCAATTAGAAGTCAGTAAAATGTCAACGTACTTTTAATTAACTTACAAATGATCAGTGGTGATAACTATATGAGTATTTGGGTTTGGTTTTAGCAATCTCCTTTTATTTTGTACTCCTTGTTACTCTAGCATTTGGTTGAACCAGTGTCTTGGATTTGGTTTGACACTAAATTCTAATTAACGTCATCCTCTCTAGCTTCATGGGTAAATTCTGTCTCATAACCCACCAACCCCTTTCTATCATACCCCTTATACTTAGATCCCTCCCAAAAAGTAAGAACTCTCAAATTCTTTACACTTATCTCGGTAATCAGAGCTTGAGTTTCAGTGTGTGTCATTAGGACAAGATGATCATTTTTTTCTCTCCTCCTTGCTCTTGATCTTGATCATGATCTTCCATGTTTTCAAATTTTTCAATCTTAAAAAGCTTCTTTCTCCTTGTGAACCATCATTGTAGTCTCCAAAATACCTACATTCTCCTCATGATCTATAGTGGTTATTGTAATTATTTTAAGATCTATTTTATAAAGATTTATTGTAACATAAAAGTTTAATAATAATTTTATAAATAATAGTTACAAGTTAAAGAGCCCACCATTGATCCCTAGCCTACTATTGAGGACTAACAATATACATCTGGGCACCCACCATCCCACTATAGTGACCATACTAGACTAAATTAGATGCTATCCTTGTCATCTATAGTTATCTATGAGCTTCGTACCGATAAGCCCTTGTTAAATTATCACTCAACTCATGTTACGTATATGGTCTATAATCAATTTAAAATTTTCTCTTTTATTAAATTAGATTGGTTTATATCAATATAAATATTTTAAATATAATTATTTGAAAAACGCTTAAAAATATCTATTTTAAAAAATTTATTTTACATTTTTCACCTATCACAATCATTAATAATTTTGTTATCTTATTGATAAATTTTCCATTGATTGGTGATCAATTATTCAATACAACTTCATATAACTATTAAAGAATATTGGTTTAAGTTTTTCAGAATATAATTTATGCAACTTTTTAGAAATTGTGTGATGACGTGTCAAAAAATAAATTCCCAAATCCAACCGTACCAAATTGCCGAACCTTCTCCCCCAGTAAATCCGTATGCCGTATGAACAACGCAGGACAAATCTAATATTTTATTTATTTATTCGTTGCAGGTGGCCCCACATAAAATAAAATGAATGGTTTTAAAACAAAATATTAAATACAACCTGCACGAGTTGAGGATCCCCCTAGAAAGAAAGAAAGAAAGAAAGAATATTCAAATAAAACAATAATTGTGGTCACTTGCATTCGCCCTCAAAAAGGCACTAGAAACTACCTACATATTTTGTTTTATACATTATTGAAATAACTCACGAGAAGGTTTTGTGTAAAAATGAGCGAGAGTTTTATTATTATTATTAATTAAATAAAGTATTATAGTGAGACGAAACCTTTGATAAAAAGATTTTAAAAATAATTTTTTTTCAATATTGTTCTTTTTTTATATTAGATTAAAAGGCCTCAATCTTTTTACAACAAAAAGTTAGAGAAAAAAAGAGAGATGATCTCGGAGTTAAATAAAAGATAAAAGATCGGATCGGATAAAAATACATATCATGAGATTAATAGTATGCCAATCTTTAGCAAATCTCAATGAAAAGTGGTTCCACGTCAATACGCATATATCAAACAAGCACTGCACTAAATAATGCCCTGAGGATCTGGATCTGGGTCTAGCAAGTTCCTTCAACTTAATAGTCTCAATCACTTTATCGCTTGACTAAATCATTTTTTTGAATTTGGATTTCTTATTAGTCACCAAATTCTAAATGTCGTTATCCTCTCCACCCTCGTGGGTGACCCTATTTCACTTTCTGTCATTCCCTTTCTAATGCACTCCTTATACATAGATCTCTCCCAAAAGGCAAGAACCCTCGTATTCTTAACATCTATCTCAGTGGTTAGAGCTTGATTTTAAGTGTGTTCCTTTGAAGCAATGGTATCACTCTTTTCCTCTCTTCTTGTTGCTAGCTCTGACCCTGAACCTCCAAGAATCTAATCTAACTCTTTTCCTCTCCTTGTTGTTTGTCTTCAGCATAAACCTCTAAGACTCTAATATCTCTATCCTCAAGATCTATAGTATCTTATTCCTTCTCCATCAATGGAGTCTCTAGCTCCTTTTTGTTTTCCTCATACTAACCCTGTTATTAGTCTTCCAACTCACCATGCTTTCTGTCTTCAAAATTCTTCAGATCTTTTTCCTTCATCTTAATATTCTCAATGCATCCTTCGTCATTGTGATGCCTTAGGTTCACTACATTCGAACACCAAGGTCCCCCTTCAACCGTGCCTTCATTTTCTTCTTGATTGCCATTTGGTATTGCAATCTTTAGCTCTGCATCTTGATCTATGGTTGGTTTTGTGTCTCCCTTTTGTTCTTGGTTTCTATATACTCTTGCATCCTAACATTCCTTTCTCTCGCACTCATAATTTTCTCACTTATTGAGAGGATAAGAAATAGAGTCATGTCCTATTCTCTACAATGTTGAACAAAGTGAAGGCAAATTTTCATAGTCTAATTTTTGAACCCTATCTACATATTTTGACATTAACTTGATAGAGGTTGGAAGCTCCTTGTCTAGACAAACAATGACATAAAATATAGAAAATAATAATCTTCTCTTGAACTTAGTCACTGGGTCTAGGGTGAGAAACTGACCAAAGGAATTTACAATACAAAATTCCAACAGGAGACCTAGATGTTTAACCCAAATTGGAAGCTATGTAAAATTTTCCCTGTCTAGATCCATGCTTGGCTTCCATTTTTTAAAGGATAGGCTTGTTTTCCTTAGGAACTAAGGGCCTCCTAATAGCACAAAAGAATAATCCTCTTGTTTAGAGAAGGATATAATAAAAAAATCTTCGATCACGACTAAGATTTCAACCTGTCCTTTGAGTTTCCACTTCCTGTGAGTTCAATCTCTGAAGGTGTCAATATTGGGTTTCCTTCCCTAAAATTTCCCAGTCAAGGCTTTGACCATTTAATCTTAGATTGATCTACAACAATGTCAATTATTCTTAGACAAATAGCCCCTTCCTTTACCGCTATGTTCAAACCTTGGGTCTCGATAGTGGCACCCATTGATTTATTCCTAGCTACTCTATTTGCCCATGAAAGATCAGATAAAGTCACCTTCATACTTAGGTCTAGAGGATCTAGACTTAGTCTTCTACAATCCTTGTTCCCTGCTATCTTAGGATGACCATCATCTCCCTGTGTGTCTTGATTTGATCCTTTTGGCAACAATTTCCTCCAACAATTTGTTGAAAGATCTTCAACAGTTGTGGATTTGCTGCTATCATCCTTGTCATCAGCTTTAGGTTCTTCAATTTGTATTCCAAAATAATCAGACCACTTGATTTTTACTACAGTGCTTGAAGCCATTTTTGAATCCCTTTTGTGTTTTCTATCTACTCCCCTAGTTCGAAAATCCTATATTTTGGGTATGCCTTCGCTTCGCTCTAGTCAACTATTATTTTAATTCTATTTTTTGCATCGGATCTATCGAAATCATCAAAATCTCTATCATATTAATACCCTTCAAACTTATCTCACCAAACCTAATTTTAAACCCTAGTCTACTCCTCGCTCTGCACTCCATATTATGATATATAAACCACATTTTTTACTAAACGTCAATCTCAAAAAGGTCGTTTCTTTTATGACCCATCACACTTAAGCTTAAATAGTTCACTTTGTTATATTTATTCTTGTATGCACCTAAAAGCACCTACTTCATTCCAAAATGCTTTTATCAGTATTTACAAAATATAATTTCATTTTATTAATGAATTATGATATATTTTTCTCTGAAAAAAATTCCTGCTTCATTATTATCGACTAATATTTCTATTAGTCGACACTAATTTTGTTGAACCTATTTTATTCTGCTAATTTATCTTATTTTTAGCCATTTATTTAATATCCCCTTTTATTATCCTACATTCACTAACCTTAATTCATCCCATTCCTTCATTAATTCTATCCTAATCCATAATATCCTAATCTAATCCTAGTTATCTATTATATGGAAATTTTATATTCCCATAACCCCATCTAACCACCTACTAACATACACCCTAACCTTTCCTACATCCCTAGTCCCTAATCACCTACCTAATCTCTATCTAACTCCAACCTAATCCTCCATTATCCCTAAGCTAATCAATAAGCCTCTCGAATTGGAGAAGCTCCTCCAAGACTCTAGAAGTCTTTAAACTAGAGACTTCTAAGGAATTTAATATTTATTGAATAATCCATAACCATTGATCTCATCCCTTCAACTTTGAATATCAACCCTTGATCTTCCATCCATAATCTATATAAGCAAGCCTCTTCCTCCATAGAAGATAATCTTGATCCGTGCCAATGTACGACGCATCTCCGCGCCACCCGGTTACCGGACTACCTGCCACGTGTTCCGACCGAGAATCGCCTCAGGTGTCCTCAGACTGGCCATATAGTGGTCTGGAAGAGGACCCAAATCACTCCGAAGCTTTTGGCGTGACGACCAGTCTTCTATTGGTATAAATATTAATAAATTAAATTTGTAGATATGAATAAATTAAAAAGAATCAAATATTTTCTGTGCTTGTACAACAAATGAAGGCCATATATGTGTTTTGGAAGTCCGTCTTGTCTAATACTAGACCAAAACAATCATAATGTGATATTAAAGTGTATTATTGTTTTTTAAAGTTATTTAGGTATGTGTAAACATTATATTATTATTGTCTTAATATAATACGAACTTTAGTATATTATGGGAGAGTTATAGGACATTTGTCTAATTCAATGGATTGGTTGTAAGTGGTTGATTTTGTTATTCATAACATGTTATATATTTCTTGGAGATTTAAATATATTGTTTCTATTATGAAAGCTTCACTTATACCACCTAAACTCATTTCATTTGAAATTTGTTATTTATTATTTTAATATAAATATATTTATAATTTATATTTCATTTTTACTCACTGGAAGTTATATTAGCACACCATATCAACTAATACCAAGTAAATATAAGTGTATCAATTTTTTTTTAAATTTAAAATAAAATAATTTGTAATTCACATTCTTCAGTATAAAAAGTGAAATTTTAACATCTTAACATAAAAAATAATTTGATGAAACTCTTTAGTATCAATGACCCTCAAACAATCTTTATGTTTACATATAAAACCAAAAACATACTCTCGAAACTTTAGATTTATTTAATGATCGTATTAAATATGCAATGAATTACGATTCTATTCATGTCTTAATTCAAAATGGAATAAACCGTAAAACATCTAAATCTAAAAAATAATGCTCAAAAAAATAAAGGTCCACGGTGTCAAAGAATAAATTCCCAAATCCCACCGTACCAAATTGCCGAACCTTCTCCCCCAGTAAATCCGTATGCCGTATGAACAACGCAGGACAAATCTAATATTTTATTTATTTATTTATTCGTTGTGGGTGGCCCCACATAAAATAAAATGAATGGTTTTAAAACAAAATATTAAATACAACCTGCACGAGTTGAGGATCCCCCTAGAAAGAAAGAAAGAAAGAAGATTCAAATAAAACAATAATTGTGGTCACTTGCATTCGCCCTCAAAAAGGCACTAGAAACTACCTACATATTTTGTTTTATACATTATTGAAATAACTCACTAGAAGGTTTTGTATAAAAATGAGCCAGAGTTATTATTATTATTATTATTATTATTATTATTAATTAAATAAAGTATTATAGTGAGACGAAACTTTTAATAAAAAGATTTTAAAAATAACTTTTTTTCAATGTTGTTCTTTCTTTATATGAAAATAAAAGGCCTCCACCTTTTTACAATGAGAAGTTAGAGGGAAAAAGAGAGACGATTTCGGAGTTACATAAAAAATAATAAGGTTGGATCAGATAAAAATACATATCATGAGATTAATAGTATGCCAATCTTTAGCAAATCTCAATGAAAAGTGGTTCCAAGTCAATACGCATATATCGAACAAGAACTGCATTAAATAATGTTCTGAGGATCTGGATCTGGGTCTAGCAAGTTCCTTCAACTTAATAGTCTCAATCACTCTATCGCTTGACTAAATCATTTTTTTGAATTTGGATTTCTTGTTAGTCACCAAATTCTAAACGTCGTTATCCTCTCCACCCTCATGGGTGATCCTATTTCACTTTCTGCCATTCCCTTTCTAACACACTCCTTATACATAGATCTCTCCCAAAAGGCAAGAACCCTCGTATTCTTAACATCTATCTCAGTGGTTAGAGCTTGATTTTCAGCTTGTTCCTTTGAAGCAATGGTATCACTCTTTTCCTCTCTTCTTGTTGCTAGCCCTGATCCTAAACCTCCAAGAATCCAATCTAACTCTTTTCCTCTCCTTGTTGTTCGTCTTCAGCATAAACCTCTAAGAATCTAATATCTCTATCCTCAAGATCTATAACATCTTGTTCCTTCTCCATCAATGGAGTCTCTAGCTCCTTTTTGTTTTCCTCATACTAACCCTGTTATTAGTCTTCCAACTCACCATGCTTTTTATCTTCAAAATTCTTCAGATCTTTCTCCTTCATCTTAATATTCTCAATGCATCCTTCGTCATTGTGATGCCTTAGGTTCACTACATTCGAACACCAAGGTCCCCCTTCAACCATGCCTTCATTTTCTTCTTCTTGATTGCCATTTGGTATTGCAATCTTTAGCTCTGCATCTTGATCTATGGTTGGTTTTGTGTCTCCCTTTTGTTCTTGGTTTCTATCTACTCTTGCATCCTAACATTCCTTTCTCTCTCACTCATAATTTTCTCACTTCTTGAGAGGATAAGAAATAGAGTCATGTCTTATTCTCTACAATTTTGAACAAAGTGAAGGCAAAATTTGAAATTCCATGGTGTTAAAAAATGTAAATTATATTAATATCTATATTTGAAATCTTGTGATTTTACTTATAACCCAGTCATTAATAGTTATATGAAAGTGTAAATATCAAATTATAATACATTGTTCAAATTTCATTGATGCTTTGATTTTATTACCATTTGTACATAAACAAACTATTTAATTTTTTATAGAAAATTATCATACAATAAAGTTAATATTACTCCTTCTACATTTATTTAAAAATTAAATTTTGGAAATGGAATTATTTTGAAAATATTTTACTATTTACAATACTCCAATGTTATCATATCAAAAAATATACACACAGACGATGCCAATTACTGTGATTAAAATTTTTAATCCTTATAAAAAATACTAAACTACAAAGGGTAGAATCCTTTAAAAAATTATATCTACATATAAAACCAAAAACATATTCTAGAGGTTTTGGAATTAATTAGTGACCATGTTAAATATGCAATAAACTATGATCTCGTTCATGTCTCAATTCAAAATGGAATAAACCTTCAAAAATCCAAATCTAAAAAATAATGCCCCAAAAAATGAAGAAGGTCCCTGATGTTAGAAAATGCAAGTTAGATGGATATCTATATTTAAAGTCTTACGATTTTACTTATAACTTAGTCATTAATAGTTATATGAAAATGTAAATATAAAATAATTATTTTATATTATATTGTTCAAATTTTATGGAATGTTTTGTTTTTTTAAACCATTTGTATAGAAACAAACTATTTAATTTTTCTTTCTTTCTATTTTATAAAAAATCATCATACGATAAAATTAATTTTACTTCTTTTACATTTATTTAAAATTTTTTTTTTGAAAAATGATTTTTTTTTGGGAAAGATATTACTATTTACAATACTTTAGGGTCATTACATTGAAAAATACATACACAAACAATGTCAATTACCATGATTAAAATTTTAAATCCTTATAAGAAATACTAAACTACAAAGGGTAGAATCATTAAAAAATGAGTTCATTCTAAACACATGAATAAAAAAGGTCAAGGAGAGGTTTTTAGCTTTGATCTCATCGAAAATGAAAGAAACAACCAAACTTTAATTTCCTTTGATCAAGAAACCGACATATTCTATAATCAAATACAACCTAGAAAGATATACTCATCATCAAATGGAAGTTTGAAATATATAAATAAAATTGAGGTCATAACTACATCTACTAACTCTATGATAGACATCATTGATGTTGTTCTATATAAATTTGAAAACTAATGGAACTTACAACATCAGAAGAACATCCATCCTAAAAGATAGATTAGGATAAAACATAAAAAGAAACCCTTTGGGACCTTTTTTTTTGATAAGGAAGATATAGTTTTAGGTGATTGTATGCATCCAATACATCATTGATATCAATATTTTTAATTAGGAAAGACAAAGAAATAATATATAATTGAAAAATTATTGGTACCAATTCAAATACACGATTGTTAATCAACCTATATATAATGAAGGAGCATCAATTTAGAAATTGGTATGACGTTGACAAAGCGAAAATGATATCTCCATCATTAACTGCAAATATCACTGAGCAAAACATAGTTGCAAACACTTATAGTTTGAGGTTCTAGATAAAACAAATAAAATTACAGTTACAACGACCATCATCCATATTAAAATAGTGATTTTTTATTACCATGCTTACATTGCTTTAGTTTAAAATAAAATATGTAAGAAGAATCTAGTTCAAAAAAATGACATTTTTTGATATTGCCAAAAATGTAATATGTATGTAATACACACACACACACACACACACAAACACACACACACACACACACACACACACACACACACACACACACACACACACACATTACATTTTTGGCAATATCAAAAAGTGTGTGTGTGTGTGTGTGTGTGTGTGTGTGTGTGTGTGTGTGTGTGTGTGTGTGTGTGTGTGTGTGTGTGTGTGTGTGTGTGTGTGAGTGTGAGTTAAAATATGTAAGAAAAATCTAGTTCAAAAAATTGACATTTTTTGATATTGCCAAAAATTTAATATGTATATGTGTGTATATATACACATATACATATTACATTTTTGGCAATATCAAAATGTGTGTGTGTGAGTGAGGATGATAATGGAGAGCGAGGAACGGAAACATGGTAGGTTTTCTAGGGTTTTCCCATGGATAATTTTTCCATTTGACACTATACAGGTGCCTTTTGAGAACATGGCAGAGCATCTAGATGAGGCAAATGTAGGTGGTGGGGACTCGGATCAACATACTTTTCAAAATCATTGGTTGGGATCCACCTTCGATCCCATTCTAATTCAAACGTAGGTACCGAATGGAGGTGGTTTTGACACAAATCTCAATCCTTCTCACAGGTTAATGGACCCACCAGACACTTTGAATAGAGTACAGAGGTGACGTATTAGAAGGAGCAAACATAAATGTTTTAGGCTCACCTCGATCCCCACATCAACAATCATAAACCCTAGGATCTATCTTGGAAATGTGGCTAAATATACAGAGCATGCACTCATTGGTTGTTTTCATGGTAGGTTTTACAAGGATACAAACCTCCAAAACTAGGATTAAAAAACTTGGGGAGATTTATTGGGTTATACCCCCACCATTCACAAAGGGGCAAAATGTTTTATCACATTTGTTTTCAGGTCTTTGGAAGACAGAGAGCATATCACATTAGATGGGCCATGGTTCTGGGGTAACATCACCCTTCATATCTCTAGATGGAAAGTTGGATTTGACCCAAATAGGGAGAACATAAAAACTCTATCAATATGGGTTAAGATGCTAGGTCTTCCTATTGAGCTATGAGAGCCTAATTTTTTCAAAATCATTGGTGATTCCCTCATCAAACATATCAAAATTGACCACAATAATATTTTGAAGTAGAATACTACTATGGCTCTCATGTGAATGGAAATGGATATCTCTCGTGGCTTGCTGGACAACATGGAGATCATAGTTGGGGACATCCATATTCACCAAACATTGGACTATCAGAATGTATCATTTAGATGCTCTATGTGTCACACTTATGGACACCTATAGCATGTGTACCCACACTAACATCGATCGACTCCACAAGCAGAGGACATAAATCAAAAGCAAAATCTTGACACTAGAGGTAAGCCTACAGGGCAAGCTTTGGGGAGGACATCAACAAAGGATGCTTATATAAAAGAAAATCTACAGGATTTACAAAGATGTCATCAGGATCATAAGGGATCACAACAACTGAACTTGGACCCTCTGGAGCTACTAGTCTTAGAGGCTAGAGTTTCCACCCCATTGTCTCATGCTCTCACTTCACCACAACACAAGCCCCTCAGGCAAAAAACTACCTTTTTAGAGGACTCCTTGAAGGTTCCTAATCACACCTTACAGGTTTTAGGTGGTGACATTTTGGGACATGAAGTTAGTATAAAGGAGACCCCCACTCACATAATGGGACATAGTATGAATGATCTATCATAGAGTTTCAAGATTATAGAGGATATACATGAAATAGATCCAACTAAAAGCATCTTACATAGTGCCCCAAAGTCACCAGCGAATGTGATTGCTACTAAATACACACCCCCTACTGCTTCCTTTAACTCAACATGTTCCACAAATAGTAGATACCAAACTAAGTCCCTCATAAAGGCCCTTCAAAAACAACACGAAGGTAGAAAACATGTTGGAGGCTTGGGCACCCACAAAAAAACTCCCCTATAAAACAATAGATGTAGGCACTCAAATATCTTGACTACAAAATTGAAATATGAACATGAGGTAATGCTTGGCAAACAACAAACCATTGATTGGGCCCTTAGCAATGCAACCCAAAAGAAGGTGACAAGATGATTATTTCATCATTAAATGCAAGAGGCATAAGGGTGGCCAATAAAAATGGTCCCTAAAAAGATTGATCTTGAAACATAAGCCAAATAGTCTACTCATACAAGAAACAATGCGCTTAAACGTAGTGGCAAACAAATTGCTTAAAAAACTCTTTCTTGATTGGTATTTTCTAGCTAGAAACTATAAAAGTAACTTGGGAGGGTTGGCACTCAGTTGGGACTCCTCCCTGGTACACAATACTTACCAGCTAACATCAAACTACATGTTGGTTTCTCTTCACTCACTTTCTCTTAGTTAGGAATTGGACATTCTCAACGTCTAGGCACCTTCACATCACAACAAAGATTTATTAGAATCACCAGATGACATTGGTATCCTTCAAACACCCCATATTATACTTGGGGGTGACTTGAACTTCATTACACACTACAATAAAGTTTGGGGACAAACAACAAGACAGGATCCACTTGCTGATTATTTTCTGCACTTCATGGATACCCACTATTTGATTGATGCTATTCCTTCACAAATTGAATCCACTTTTTCCAATCAATGCATAGGATTATAAGGCATATCAAAAATATTGGATAGATTCTTTCTAAAGGAGGATCTCTCACTGCAATTGAAAGCTTATAAGGCTATCACTCTTAAACAAGTCACTTTTGATCACAATCCCATTTCCTTGGAATTATTTGATGGTCTAAAGCAGCCTCCTACTCCTTTTAAATTTAGTCCACATTGGCTTAGCTATGAGGACTTCCATAAGCTTATACAAGATAATTGGATCACCTATAGTTTGCTTACAGAGAAATCTCATCAAGGTCAAAGCAACGATCGAGTCCTGGTCAAAGTCTCTTTTTGAAGACAATGAGAGTAAAATCATTGAAGTGGAAGAAAATATCAAAATATGTCTTGAATCTTATCAACAAGATGAACTTTAGGAAGAAACTCTCAGGGAATTAGATGCATTACAACAGGAAAGGCCAAAATTATGGCTTGGCAGGAAGCTAAATAGAGGATGAAGAGTTGTTCAATTTGGCTCAATGAAGGGGATGACAAGACAATTTGTTTTCATCATCAAGCTATGGCTTGTAGGACAAAGAATACCATATGGAGTATAAAGGAAAAAAATGGAGTAGATTGCACTGGATTTGTCTCAATTTCAAAGGCAACAGTCTCACATTATCAGAACATTTACACTGAACATCCAAGGGAAAACATTCAAGACATTATGGTTGTATCCTCTTTATTTGATGGATGGGTGGAGGATCAACATAACCAACAACTTCTCATCCCATCTTGCTTGAAGAGCTTCTCAAGACACTAAAATATTTTTAGGCTGGGAAGGTGCTAGGATCGGATGGATGGAATTCTACCTTGGCTTCTGGGATCTTATTGCTGATGACCTGCTGTATGCAATGGAGGAATCACGTGTGATCGACAAATTAAATGCCCCTTTTTCTTCAAATTTTATTGAAAACATCCCTAAAGGTGATAATCTTACAAGATTTGATCATTTTTACCCTATTTCTTTATGCAATTGCTTTTACAATCTCATTGCCAAAATCATTTTTGCTCACCTCAAACCAATATTATCCATGCTCATCTCCCCAGAGCAATTTGGTTTCCTTGATAATCACCTTATTCATGATGCCATTGGCACAACACAAGAGGTTATCCATATTTTCAAGATAAAATCTCAGCTAGCTTTCCTCCTTAAAATATACTTATCCAAAGCTTTTGATCAAGTCAATTGGCTCTATCTTAGGCTCATTCTCACCAAGTGGGCCTTGATCCAACTTTCATTAATTGGATTAAGGAATGTTATCAGTCGACCACTTATGCCATTATCATAAATGGTTCAACTTCCCCTTTTTTCTCCCCATCCCATGGTCTCAAATAGGGTTTCCCTCTCTCCTCAATTTTATTCTTACTAGTGGCCAAAGCTCTTAGTCATCATATTGCTAGAGAGATCAAATTTGGACATTTAAGGGATGTTAAGATTGCCAGTAACACTCATATTACTCATATTCTCTTTGTTGGTGATATTTTCATTTTTGGGAATGGTTCTATTTAGGAAGCAAAATGCTTAGATCATATCCTAAATTTGTTCTCTTCAGCTACTAGTATGGTAATAAATGTGAAAAAGTCTACTATATACTTCATTCACATTGCCCAATATACTTGGGAACACATTCTCACTGTGTTGCCTTTCAATACACTTGACCCTATTGAAGGCATAAAATATTTGGGGTTTATTATAAAAGCAAATGATTACCACATACAAGACTGGTTATGGCTTGTTGATAAAATAAAAAGGAGGATCTCTCTTTGGTTCAACAGGTGGACATCCATGGTTGGGAGGGTGGTTCTGATCAAGAGTGTCTTGGAAGCCATCCCTATTTACTGGCTCTCTCTTGCTTTTCTTCCCTGGATGATCATCAATAAGATCCATAGTTTATGCCTACACTTCCTTTGGTCGAGAAACAAGGAACATAGGAACATCCCACTTATCAAATGACACACTATTGCACTGCCTAAAAGTGATGGTGGCTAGGGCATCAAAGATATAACACTCTTCTCTATAGCATTGGTAGCTAAGGGGGCTTGGATCCTCATTACAAATAATAGTCTATGGCAGTGAATTTTACAATAAAAGTACACTTTCCCTCTTTTCATTGAGGAATGGATCAAAACTTATCCCAAGACATATGTTGAGCTACTATTTTTTGGAAAGCAATCATCCAAAGATTTAATCTCATAGGGAACCACCTAGCATGGGAGCTAGGGAATGGTTCAAAGGTTCGCATTGGATGGGATGCTATAGTTGGCTTTTCTGGAGATCATCAATTTCTAAATACTCTACAGAACTCCTTGAGTCGACATTCCTTGTTTACTCTTGCAGATGTACATGACAGAGGTTTGCACACAAATTGGATTGAGGGTTGGAAATCTATGTCTGACATTGGTTTGAGCATTGAGGATGCCATTTTATGGAATAGATTTCACTGGTGTTTAATATCTTGTTCTATATTTCTTATTAAGGAACAATATAAGCTTGTATGGGCTTATAATCAAGAGGGAGGACATTATGTTGTCAAGCTTGGATATAGGGCTTTGAGGGATCTTCTAGAACAAGCAAACCATCAATGGTGGTGGAAGGGCCTATGGAATATTCAGGGTCCTCCAAAGACTATTATACATTTCTGGTTAGCATTGAGTACTAAATTACTCACATGGGATAATTTATTGTAGAGAGTTTGATAGGGTCTTGCCTGATGCCATCTTTGCAAAAATCAAGCTGAAAATATTGATCATCTATATGTCCACTATTCCTTCATGAAGGAAGTTTAGAGCACTATTTAAAAACTACAGAGCCCACATACCTAAGTTGATGACACTCTCTTGGAAGCTTGGTCAAATTGGACACACATAAGAGGCCTCTCAAAAGCTCACAAGCATTTTCCCCTTCAAATGTGTTGGATCATCTGGCTTTATCTCAATGAGGCCATATTTAATGGCATTTCACCCTCAGTTCTCACCACCTTTTTGAGGCTCTGTTATTCTTTAGTGCCTCGGCCCCAATCTATGGTATCCCCCAGGTGTTCCACTTTCCCCTTCCTATTTGACAACACTCTTCCACATTGTTTCTATGATGGAACATCACGTGGGAACCCTGGTCCTAGTGGTGCTGGGGGTATCATTCACTTTCATTCCAAAATCATCATTTTTTAGCAAGGGATGGGGATACAATCCAATAATTATGTTGAGCTTCAAGCCATCTTAATAGCCTTGAACATTGCTTTGGAAAGAGGCATTCCTGCCATCAACTTTTTTCTAGATTCTCAATTTGTTTGCAATTGGATGAATGGAAAGGCTATTTGTAAACACACCACTCTGTCTCATCTCTACAACCGAGCTAAGGAGTGGACTACTCACTTTCAACAAACCACTTTCACTCATGTCTATTGTGAACATAACACTGAGGCAGATGTTCTTGCAAAGAGAACTTGTGATTTCAAGGTAGGCGTGGTTCACCTATAGGTAAGTGAAGATAATGGTCCTCTCACTTAAATTAGGTGGTTCAGTCCACACACCATATACTTGTAAAATTATTTGTTTTCCTCAATCAGGTCAAGGTCTTTGCTTCTCTAGGAGACTTTTGGCTCTTTGTAACTCTACTTTCTTGTTTCTGACCGTGGCTTAGTATGTGAAGGTGCTTCTGCACTTTTCTCTTCTCAGCCAACTTGTTATTTGGCTTTCTAGATATATCTTTTCACCTCTTCATGATGGCATAAAAGGTGCTGACAGTTTTCTTCTTACACACACACACACACACACACACACACACACACACACACACACACACACACACACACACACACATACATATACACACACCAAAATGGGAATATAAATATGTATTAAATTTTTAAGTATAAAACAACATATACATAATATGGGTCGCTACTTTTGAAAATGTTACTATTACAATCATGGGCATCATAACACATGATCTATATATAATAACATTGACATCAAGAAATGTATAACATATAGTTAAGATAATGCTCTTTTACAGGTACTATTTTATATTACAAAATTGAAAAATTGTATGATGACAAAGTACAAATTCATTGTGCCATAATAAAAATATGCAAATATGAATCATCATTAGAGAATTCAACTTTTGTTAATATTTTTAATATAACTTTTTAAATATATTAAAAAAAATCTAAAATAATTTCAAATTACATGTAATTTCTTACATGCAATGTTGAATTTCACTTTTACACAAGTGATTTATAATACACATACAATATTTTCGTTTTTCGTTTCTATGGATGCAATGTTCTCCATAACATATACATGGCTATATCATGTACAATGAACCTTATTCTCATAAATATAAAAAAAAATTACAAAATAAAAATACATGTAATCTAACCCAAAAAATATTCTGCAAGGTAGATTCATATATATGTGATCTTAAATGTATATTGATATCGAATTACATTCTATTTATAGTATGGAATAAAGTTTCATTAACATGGAACATAGTTTCATTTTTCTGCTTGATATGTACTTGCAATATTCTCCTTAACTTTTACATGGTTATATATACAAAATCTAATACACTATACCATTACATATATTCTAACAATTTAAGTTTAGGAAAGAAATGTTGAATGAAAAAATAAATAAATAAAAAATGAAAAAGTTTATATAGAGCCAATGAGAATTATCATGTTTTAATTGGATTCGATGTGGTAGATTTTTGTTAAAGTCAATCTTTATACAAATACGAGCATAGATAAATAGTTTTTGTGTAGATCACTCAATATCCATCTTGATAAATCTTTCAAATGTATTATTAATAGCTTCACAAACTGAGGGGTGCCAAAAGGAAAGAGGAAGATTTGGGCCATCTCCGTCACCAAACTAGCCATCTCCAAGGGGTTTGTCTGCTTGCAGGCAAGCCAAAAAAGAAAAAGGACCAATCTCATCCTAAAGGCTGGGCACTGTATAAGCACACTCTTCCAACTAAAGTCATGCAAGAATTTGAAAATGGCATCGCGAAGAAAGAAGATTCAGAGTTTCCTTTCCAAATGTCATTTGCAGAGAATGTTACAGGGGGCAGTATCAATAGATCACATGAATATGAAACTTCATAATCTGACAAGGAACAACTCTTGTTTGATTCTCAATATAATCATGAGCTTCCAATGGTTATTGTTAGCTTGAAAGATCTTAGTCGTCCGAAGTACTGCAATGAGATTCAAAAAAAAAAGGGTAAAAAAGACTGCATTATGAATACGAGTTTTGGTCATTCTTAACTTTTATTTTATTTTTTGCTAATCTTTCGGTTTATTTCACCCAATGAAACTTGACTTCTAATATATGCCTTCTCCGCCCATCTTTTGTGTATAATAAACATTATATTATATTTTTAATCAATAAATATATACTTTTCATTAAATAAAAATAAAATAAAATTACATAATGTACAAAATCTAATAAACATAAAACTAGATATATTCTAACAATTTAAATTTAACTTGTAATAAAAAAAAAAAAAAATTAAATAAATTAAAAAAAAAAAAAAGCTGGCTTATGCCATAATAAATTATAAAAAACACTTACCCAAAAAAAAAAAAAAAAAAACACTTAATTCATTACCCTACATAAACATGACAACCCCATTATATGCAATTCACTATGGTATGCATCTCCAACGACTAGCACCCTGCCATTACTATTGATCAAACTTACAAATCGATTTGTGAAAGGATAGATCATCTTTCATCCAGGCATGCATGTTTCACATGTAAAGAATTGTATCCAAACATTTTAATAAATATTTCTCATGGTGATCATGTTTGTTATAAGTGTACTATAGAAAGAGATGGTCATCACTTCTCTGCTTAAAATAACATAGACCCAGGAATACAAACTAAAGTATTGTCTGCCATCATTCAATTTGAAGAAATGCTCATATAAAAAGTGAATCAAATATTTCAAACAACCGACGCACATGGTTGACAATAATTTCCTTCATTCTGAAATTTTTACTTGAGGAAGCTTATCTGCTCCATTAATAGATTTTTCAAATTTGCACAGGTAGATAGTTTAGCTTTTTTATTTTTTAGAATCTCAGTTTCATTGTTGTTCATGGTATACATTTTATCTCTCATTTTTTATTATTAAAATGTTTTACATTATATTACCAAAATAATATAATTATAAAAAATTACAAAGTAAAAAGTAAAGTAGCCAAACAAATCACGACTAAAACTTTTTACTGAAAGATAAATCATACTTAAAAACAACATAATTAACCAATCAAAACACAGCCCAAACAACTAATTCATAATTAAAAAATTAATATAAGAGCTTCTTATTACTCTTCTATGCTATTTAAGATAAGACCCATTATTGGAAACCTATTTTTTGGACTCTAACATGAAGATCCAATATTGTCCAAACAAACATTTCTTCAATCTTAATAAAAACTAATTTAACAGACTGAAACTCCTAACTGGAGTCCTTGATTTGATTAGCTATTATAGCCCACAAATTGGTATCTAGAAATTTATATACCAGCCCACACAACAATTATGATCTGCTTGTACATTGTCATTCTATACTCTGATTCAGCCTTTTTTCTTTTAATGGGTATAGAAATCCCCCCATTTTGATGTCATCCATGATTCCATTTCAACTATTCTAGTACAATATATCCAGACCCACTACACAGTTTTTGAATGTGAAATTAATTTATACTTTTTATAAATTGTGAATTGGAAATAAGGAAATTAGGACTCACCATGAAAACATAAACCAGCAACATCCAAAACACATTTTTCTGAGCAAAGATGAACTGCAAAACAAATCCAATGATAGCGAGTTGCAGGAAGGCCCTTGCTATTGCAATTGTCATTTCCCATTCCAAGCCAAGCTTCTGAAAAACGGAGAGGGACACTGCCACTACTATTATTGCCAAAGCAACAACAGGCTTCAACATCCCTTTAAAAAATTCACTCCATGCTGATGAACCCATTTGAAACAACTTACTCCCAATCTCTATTGAATTCAAATATAATGGCAGAATCAGAAAATGCAACTGAATTGTAAGCAAAATTTAGCCCTGTAACTTGTTTTAAGGTACCTTGTTTCTAATGGGAAATGGATCTGCTACACAATTTGAGATAAATAGAGATTTTAGACCGATATAGAGAGATTATAATAACAAGCGTCTGTGAACTATAAGTCAACATACATGGATGCCACATTGCCACCCACAATTGGTTTTCATAGAGACTCAAATATTTTATGGGTGTAAGCTTTATCTGGTCACTTGCATAGGTGAAACCCAAAATACTTTTTTGGGTTCGTTTGGGAAAAAAAAACCTACTCACAACCAACCCAAATAAGATGATAATAATAAAAATATGTTTGACATATTAGTTTAGATTTTAAAATTTTATTTTTTATATAATTGTAATTTTAATATGTATTTTAGAAATATTGATTATTGTAATATATATTTTTAATATTAATTTTAGAAATAATGGTTTTGAATAATTTTATGTATTAATTATTAATAATGTAAATTTTCTTTTTTAAAATATATTTTTAGATCAAATTAGTTTATATTAAAATGTATATTTTAAATATAATTATTTAGAAAAAGTTGGGAAATATCAATTTTAAAGTTTTTATTTTATATTTTTCATATATTACAATTATTAATAATTTAATTATCTTTTCTTCAAAATTTTTATTGATGTCCATATATGAATATAAATACCAACATTCTATATAATTTAATGATTTTATGTAATACTTAAAAAATAATAATAATAAAACAATTTACTGATTAATGATAAATTATATCAATCTAATTTTACCATATGTTAGGTTTGAAAAAATATTTATGAAAAAAAGAGGCTTGAAACTTCATTGCATAGCTATGATATTATAATTTTTTGATTAATTTTTTTAAGAAAAAAAAAAATTTCTAACAATAATTGTTTTTGTCAAAGTTAAAGTTGAAATAAAAATTAAACACATTCACAGACTACATCTTGTCATTGAAGAGATAGTATTGACATAATACCCTAACAAAATATGTAAAAAATGTAATTTTTCAATGACACTAGGTTTCACAATGTTAAGATTCTTTCCAATTGAATTGTTATTGCAATTTTTGGAAAGAATAACAAATTAAAAATATGTCAAAATAATTAATTTTTAAATTTAAAATACGAAAAAAATGAAAGAAAATTATTTTTTTATATACTAATTAATAACAACTAGCAACCATGTGCCAATGAGGTGGGGGTGAGTTGGGTTATTTGGATGCATCCAAGTCCATCAAGGTGAGATTCCCACTAAAGCATATGAGATCAATTATGGCCATGAGTATCAGGGATATTTGTAGTGGATCGTATTCGATCACTGGTGGTCGGCAATGGTTCTCATAGAACGTGTGGGTGGGTCCCATAATAGAGGAGGAGATTTCAATTACTGATAATATGTGACGGCTAGTGTGTTTTCATTGGTCATTAATGGAATTCTCTTGGGGATATGGGCCCCCCGATTGTGTCCCAGATTAGTTATTTTTTACATATCACATTGATTAATAAATACATTATCTTCTCCTCTAATTTTTCATCGACTCATGGTAAATGACATCTATCTAGTTAGACCAATGTATAGGTTTGAAAAAATATTTTTAGGAAAAAAAAGGCTCCAAACTCTACCGTATGACCAAGATATTACAGTTTTTATATTAATTTCTTCAAACAAAAGAAAAACAAACTTTTAAATAATGGTCTAATAGACGACGTATTTAAAGTTAAAATTTACTTGTGACGGTCGAATGGATATCAAAATTAAGATCCAACATAAAAATGAATAAATCACTTCATTACACTGCACCAACGTTACCATTATGGAACACCTATTAATATAATTATTAAACTTTGATTGATTGTTTTAATTTAAGAGTTTATAGAACAAGTTATGATTGCATATATACTTAAACACATCTTACGTCATTATTTAATAGGCCCTACATATTAGGAAAGAATAACTTCTATCTTTTATTTCTTATTAGTTACATAGTTATTTTTTTTTCTAAGATTATTCATTTATATAACAATTTTATATAAATATAACAAATATTCAATTTAAGATTGATGATATATTTATGATAAATCAAATTTATATTATATTTAATATTTATAATATTTAATATTATTAAATAACATGTTATATACTATCATTTATAATAAAAACATTAAATTTAGAATATTATATTTATTAAGTCGGAGGCTTATACAACGAGTGAAGTCTCAAGATTCGTTGTACGTTACGATAATACGGTAAATTTCAATGTTAACAGTTTGGTTTTGAATGGTGCCGGTTTGGGGAGGTGGTGGTGTAGAGTGGTTTGGTAACGCATGAAGCCATTGATTGTTAAATGCAAAAAAATAGACGTGAGGTAGCTTGCACTCCCAAAATGAAACACGACCATAGTACATATATAGAATATATTTATGGCTTGTCTAGACATGGAGATAAATTCATATTTGTAGTCTGTCAAAAGCACTGAGGGGCTTTGTGAGTCCGTTGAAATCCTTGACTGAAATAGAATGTAGTTCTGCTTGAGTTGAAATAACTGACATAAAAAGAATGGTGGCAGTGTTGCTCTTGGGCTGAATTAAAGATAAGAACAAAACTTGATATGGCAACAATGTTAATGTTGTTGGATGAAAGGCTGCTTTGGGAGGTTCAAATAATCGTATGGCGTATGTATCACCATATGGATATGGAAGGCTGCTTGGGGCATATTATTTTCTCAGGTAGTTGTCTTCATGTTCATCCAATAGGAATATTTTTGGTTTGTAGTAGGTCACATGTTTGAAACATGAGAGAAATATTTTAAGCACCGAACCTGTGGCTCAATTAGCACTTTCTCTAACAATTGAATAACCTGATCTGAGTGGTTTGTTTCATATAAAACCTTAAGCATAGATCTAAATATGTATCATCTTGGATGGTGACCATATTCCTGCATCTCAAGCAACAAATTGGAAGCCATTTCTGCATTTTTCGCAACATAAAAGCCCTGTATTAATGTTGAAATAAGTGTTTTTGTTCAAAAGTATATTCTTCCTCATTTTTTTTGGGACCCAAAAATTATCATCAAATTTACCAGCATTACAGAGAACAAAAATGAATGTGACACATTTGGGATCACTTTGCAAATTCTATCTTTTTATCCATACATCAATGATCTCTTGCATTTCATCAAATTTCCCAGTTTTCTCAAATGATTTGACAAGGTCAATAAACATATGTTTAGTGGGGTAAAGCCAATGGTTATATCATCATCTAGGACTCTATGAGCCTCATCTAATTTTCTCGCCCTGCAAAGGGCATTATTGGTCACATTATATGCCAAAAAGCCCATTTTTGATATTCCATTGTTGCAGATACCTTGTCTTCATGGTAGATTTATTCCAGACAATGACTTCAAAATGCTAGACTTTCCACAGGACTGATCGCCCACCAAAACAATGGTGGGGAGTGAAATTCCTTCCTGGATAGCTCCCAAACCGTAGAGTTTATCCACTCTATCTAATAAAGGCCTGATCTCTTTATTGTAGTACGCTTTCAAGATGTAACACTCTTCATTTTCCATGTTCTTGAACTTCCTATTAGGTTGTGGAGCTAAAAGCTTCACTGATGCAGACATTGGAGGAGGGTGCTGAGTGTCACAGTCACCGGCGTCGGTTAGGCCAACTGACGTCGGTCAGGTGGAGACAAGAAGCTGCCGATGACGGTCAGAGATCGACCGACATCGGTCACCCCCAGGCAGACAGGGACCGACGTCGGTCGCATGTGCGGTTCCGAACTGCGAGTTCCACAGACAGATCGTTAACGAACCAGTTGTTTGCATGAAGAAGGCTAATTTTAGTCTTGAGCTGCGACTCTAATTATTGTAATTAGGTGTCTAATTATTGTAATGAGGTGTCTAATTATTGTTTGCATGAGATCTATATAATAGACTCATGGGCTGTATTGTAATTTGTGCTAGAGAGTAAGAGAGCAAATATTAGCTCCTTCTGTGTGTGAATAGAGCATGGTGTGTTCCTCCTAGTGCCACAGTGCCAAGTGTGGGTGCTGGTTTGGAGAATCAGAAGGATTCTTCATGTATGTAGGATCTTGGTTGGCGGGTGTGCAAGGCCACGTTTGGAGATCTGCATGGTAAGTAAGATCATTGATCTGCAGGTGTATGTGTGTGCAAGGTCTAAGGTTTGCAGGTGTGCAGAACTAGGTTGATCTGTAGGTGGCAGTAGAATCAAGGTGACAGCAACACAACAGGGAGCAAGATCAGGTGGGATCTACTTGGAGTACAGTGTGTACTCGGTTATAGAGCAAAGAGGAAGGCAAGGTAGTTCCTTCCAAAGTAAGATCATTTGAGTTGCAGGTTGTTGCAAGTTCAGGATAGATCTACTTGAAGTACGATTGTGTACTTGGAGTGTGTGGAGCACTTGTGGAGTGCGTGGAACACTTGTGTACTGGCAGTAGTGGATACTGACTGGTTGGAGGTGAACACCAACTCTGTGTTTGAGTTGTGTGTTGGGACCGTAAGAGAGAGATAACTCTTGATTGAGAATTACTGTACACTTGAGGTGTGGGAAGCATCTGAGTGGTGTGAAGAAGAAGTGGCATCTTCTTTATTGTATTTTTTTTCTGGATGAGTATTAATACAATTGTGTATTGTCTCTCATATTCTGTGTTATTTTTGAATTTTAGTTACTTGTGCATTCTGGTTAATTTTCACATATTAAGTTGCTTGGTAATCAATGGTGCTTCCATGGGTTCCTAATAGTTGGTATCAGAGCAAGGTTGTTGGATCATAGCTTGATACCACTAACAGTTGGTATCAGAGCTAAGATTGCAGGGAGCAGGTTTTGTGTTTGATTACAGGTCACTCTCAGGGGTTTCTGATTGAGTGGGAGTAGAGCAATGGCAGAAGAAAGTACACTAAGAATGGAGGAATTGAAAAGCATGAATGGTCAATTACGGTGTTATGGAAAGAAAGAGCAGGTAAAGAAATATTGTTGGTTGCTAGCAGATCAACATGAAGGAACTGATGAAGCAGATGTTGCAGGTGTTGTTGCACAAGATGCTCTGGGATGTTTCTTGGATAAAATAGAATCTTGTCTTATAGATTCTGTTGCCTCTTTCCATGCAGCTCGAAATAGAGTATTTTTCCATGTTAAGGTCTTTGGAGACTTTGGAAAGATTTATTTAGGAGCTGGTGTGCCTTGCCAAAGAATTGGCAAAGGGGAAGTGAAGCTGAAATTACAGGCGGCCAACACATGGGTGTTGAAGGAGGTCATGCAGGTCCCGGTCTTGAAGATGCAGCTAATTTCTTCAGGAAAGTTGGGTGATGAGAGATGCACAAGAACTCTCACAATGGATACACTTGAATTAGTTGGTGGTAAGAAAGCAGGTACTCTTTATCTACTTGCTTGTATTACTGATTCTTCTTCTATTGCGAAGACGTGGCTTTGTAGGCTTGGTCACATGAGCAAGAAGGAGATGTATGTTCTTAAGAGGAAGTCATATGTGTTTGACAAACTTAAGAACTGGAAAGCCTTGGTGTTCTTGGAGGAGATGGTGGACAGAGATCAGCGGATGGGGCTGGATACCTCTGAGTAGGGCAATTTGGATAGGGTTTTGATTCAAAGTAAGCTTGTGGGTAAAAAGCCATCACTCACAGGCATACACAGGTACCGGTGTTGGTCAAGGGTAACCAACATCGAACAGATAGGTGCCGATGTCGGTCATGTGCAGACCAGAGAAGTCAGCGGTGTCAGGCAGGAGGAGATCGATGTCGATAGGATAACTGGCATCGGTGACCTGGACAGTTGCATGGAACTGACGTCGATCAGATGCAGACTGTGTGGTGACTGAGGTCGATCACTGAGATAGATTTTGGGTGGATAGCAAGCTGTCAAGGAGTCTCAAATGCCCATGGGGAGGACTGAAAGTGTAAGTAAGCCTCAAATTATTTGTTCCTCTTCTTTATACTCATTACTTACTGCAGAGTAGGAAAGATCCAGGAAACAGTGGGAGCATGGCATGAACAGGATGCAGAATCAAATGGGAGATTTGGTAGGGTTGTCAGTCGGTATGAAAGCACTGAGATGAATGGATACCTTAGTTAAAGAATAGAGAGAATGGATACGTGAGACGGAAGGCCAGGTCATATGGTCTTGAGGAAGCTACAGGACAGTGGTATAGGGTTGACAGGTGGTACCAGGTGGATGACAAAGCAGGGCTTTAGTCAATGTCAGTATAACCATTGTGTTTGTCTTACTAGGTGGATGATGGTCACAACATTATCCTGTTACTGTATGTGGAGGATGAGCTTGGTGCAGGTTCAGACATACAGGGTTTTGCTGAGCTAAGGGTAAGGTTAGTTCAGTGGCATGTCATGAGGAATTTGGAGCAGCAAAATTCTTTGGCATAAGTGTGTTCTAGAGACATGGAGATCACAGGTTGATTTTGTCTTCGAATGATTGTGTGATACCAGTTAGCACGCCGATGGTTGGACAGTTCACAGAACAGGGTCCTGATTCACATGATGAGGTTAAGTACATGCGTACTGGACATGGGTTGCCCATGCAGTGGGAGCTGTCAGAAAGTTTGGAGCTGAGCCAAGAAAGAAGCATTGGAGGGTAGTTTAGTGGATTCTCAGGTATCTGAGAGGGACCAGCAGCAGGTCGACATGCTATGCAGGGTCAAGTTCTTTTTTACATGGGTTTGTAGATGCAGATGTGGCAGGGTACTTGGATGACAGGAGGTGCACCATAGGTTGTGTGGTGGTTAGTCTTCAGGGTTGAGCTTGAAGAGGGATACAAGCCAGGAAACAAATTAGATGGGGTACAGGTACATGTATAGTGCAGCTATTTATCTCCAAGTGGGAGATTGTTAGGTTGTGGAGCTAAAAGCTTCACTGATGCAGACATTGGAGGAGGGTGCTGAGTGTCACAGTCATCGATGTCGGTTAGGCCAACCGACGTCGATCAGGTGGAGATAGGAATCTGTCGATGATGGTCAGAGATTGGCCGACGTCGATCACCCCTAGGCAGACAGGGACCGACGTCGATCGCCTGTGTGGTTCTAAACTGTGAGTTCCATGGACAATTCGTTAATGAACCAGTTGTTTGCATGAAAAAGGCTAATTTTAGTCTTGAGCTGCGGATCTAATTATTGTAATTAGGTGTCTAATTATTGTTTGCATGAGATCTATATAATAGACTCATAGGCTGTATTGTAATTTGTGCTAGAGAGTAAGAGAGCAAATATTAGCTCCTTCTGTGTGTGAAGAGAGCATGGTGTGTTCCTCCTAGTGCCACAGTGCCAAGTGTGGGTGCTGGTTTAGAGAATCAGAAGGATTCTTCATGTATGTAAGATCTTGGTCGGCGGGTGTGTAAGGCCAGGTTTGGAGATCTACATGGTAAGTAAGATCATTGATCTGTAGGTGTATGTGTGTGCAAGGTTTAAGGTTTGCAGGTGTGCAAAACCAGGTTGATCTGTAGGTGGCAGCAGAATTAAGGTGACAGCAACACAACAGGGAGCAAGATCAGGTGGGATCTACTTGCAGTATAGTGTGTACTCGGTTATAGAGCAAAGAGGAAGGCAAGGTAGTTCCTTCCAAAGTAAGATCATTTGAGTTGCAGGTTATTGCAAGTTTAGGGGAGATATACTTGAAGTATGATTGTGTACTTGGAGTGCATGGAGCACTTGTGGAGTGTGTGGAGCACTTGTGGAGTGTGTGGAGCACTTGTGGAGTGCGTGGAGCACTTGTGTACTGGTAGTAGTGGATACTGACTGGTTGGAGGTGAACAACAACTCTGTGTTTGAGTTGTGTGTTGGGACCGTAAGAGAGAGATAACTCTTGATTGAGAATTACTGTACACTTGAGGTGTGGGAAGCCTCTGAGAGGTACGAAGAAGAAGTGGCATCTTCTTTATTTTATTTTCTTTCTGGATGAGTATTAATACAATTGTGTATTGTCTCTCATATTCTGTGTTATTTCTGAATTCTAGTTACTTGTGCATTCTGGTTAATTTTCGCATATTAAGTTGCTTGGTAATCAATGGTGCTTCCATGGGTTCCTAACACTTCCTAGCCGTGTATATGAACTTCCTAGTCATGTATAGTTGCTAAAATGCCATCCTTGTTAGCACAGTACAACAAAAATATTGTGAGTCATGACCATTCTTAAATAGATGTGATGTAATCATTACAATACAAAGATAATATCATGAGCATCGATAATCATGACTGGTGAGACACAATAAAAGAGTATTTATTTTATGTTACACGTAATGTGTTTCAGGTTTAACATCTTAATAAGTTGGCATTTGGGTATAAATATTATTTTAGGAGATCATGTGCAATGGTAGTCTTACCAATTCACAAGTATATATTTATATTTGTAGTACATACTGCTATTTATTAAAATATTTATAATAAATTATAGCTGATGCCTTTATTTTTTAATAATGGGGAATAAGATACATATATTAAAATATTCATTAGTTAGAGGTTTATACGATGGGGGAATCCTTGCAGATTCATCTCACAAGAGACAAAATAGATGAATATGCATTTATGATCATTTTATAGATGACATTTGTCATTGAATATTGATGAACATGCTTGAGTGGCGATGTGAAAATAGGTACCCTGAACAGAGGTGGCCTCCTAAAAAATGAGGGACTGAATGAGCAACATTTTAATTGTGGAGGCAAAGTAAGAGAAGCCTCAACGACTGTATGCATTGAATAACATAACAAAGGACTCCTTAATGAGAGTTGTGTAGGCCTCATTTCCTATTCCCATGGCTATGGCCTATAATAGAGTGAGGTGAGGGCCATTGACCTCTAATGCCTCAGACCCAAACACCTTCGCCATGCTCGACGCCACAAGCACCATTCGCTGCCACACCTCCTTTTGATTCCCCCAATACCTACAAAAGTAAAATATAATCAAATCAATTCAACTGTTATTGTGAATGTAAATGTAAGTATAATGATAACAACACTTGTTACATTGTAATGTACGTGACATTAGTTGTGTGCTTCTGCTTTTGTTTCCCATCAATGGTGAGGGTGTTTTTCTTGTGTCTTGTGTATGCGAAGCCAAGCCTTACGTAAGTGGAGTATTAATGTATGTACTTTCATGAATACAACATCTGCATAGGGCATGCGCTTGAACATGTCTCTACCAATATGAACCACCCCTTCATTATGTCACATACAACCATAATAAAAATAAAATTGAAATTAAGAAAACAAAAAAAAAGTCTTGAGACTTTAAAGCCTATATCGTAAGCATTTAACTAATCGAACAATAGTGTTATCTATCTCAGTGGCTAGACCATGAATAAGGGGAAGAAAGCTTATAACTAATAGACTTGACCTCATTAGATTAGGACCCTTCACAATCTCCGTAAGGAACTCAAATGCTGAATCGAGATAGATGATGGAATTATCCTTTGGAAAAGAATACGACATGTTATCTATTGACATTGACACTTGTAATGGAGAAGGTATGCTACATGCCATTACAAAATACATGTGTTGCTTGTCAATATAATTTTTTAATGCTACTACGTGTCCACAACCACTATAGTTTTACAATAAAAAATTACGTAAAAAGAAATACATTGTTTTTCATTCTCATTATATCAACACTCAATTGCTTCATGGAGGTGGGGTTGGTTAGTGTTAGGTAGAGCAACACACTAGACTTTTTTTTTAGGTCTTAGAAGATTAGATACTCTTGATGGAGAGTGCCTAGTGTCTAGTGAATAATAATTTTATTATTTTAGTAAACTAAATATGAACTACTTTTTTCTAACCTCTGACTTTTTTTGCACCATGGGGGCAACTGCTAGTATACTACTTGTAGATTTCAGTATAGTATATAGTTTCATAATATATACAATGACTGAGTAGCTTTATATTTTCACAATTCCTCATGGTAAATCATTACTTTATCTTTATTACCTAATAATTGTATCAAATTAGGATTGATGATATATTTATGATAAATTAGGGTCCACTTTTTATCAATAAATTTTGACAAATATCACATCCACAAAATATGATATAAGAGAAAGTAGGAAATTTTGTAAACTAGACACCCTATCTTGAGATCTTAGTGGTAATTGCAAGATAAAATTTGAGATTGTATGGATTTGGCACAAATTTTTGAATGATTTAATGTATAAAGGCATCGTTGATCCTATAAAAATATTTTGAGTGGGCCTCCAATGTGAGTTGAGGATAAATCTCATAAATCCGTGATGATGTCATCTAATCAATGGTGTTCAACCCACTAAATATCCTCTTGTGAGCAACTGCATAGACCAAGTAAGAAGTCATATAGAAATTCCTAATTTGGTGCACCTCACACAATTGTTTATGAATAGAATCACTGATCAATTATGTCTAGTTAATGAATTAATTAATTTCATGGATGATCTGAAGATACTTATACATTTATTCTTAAAAGTATTTATGAGAGAATTAACCTTTATTTAGGTTTACTATAAGTTTTAGATTTATCCTAAGTTTTATTTGTGTGTGCATTTATTTATTTACAAATGTAATTTATCCTAATCTTTTAAGGTGTCACTCACCTCTCTTATCCATTTGTTGGATTTGAGAGATACTCTCATAAGTAACTCCTCATGCACATGACATACACATCCTCCTCATTTTTAAAGAGATTATAGACACTTGGCACACATGCTGAAGCTTTTTCTATAATTTGTTTTCCCTCTCCGCTCTATTTAAAGAGCTCTCCTCTTCTATTCATTTTATTTCAACATAACATTCTTACACAATCTTATTGCAAAATCTTGCTCTTACTTTTTTGTGATGTTCTTTTGGTTTGAGGCCATTCTTATCTCTATTGGCTTCTTCTTGCTATGTACTTGGAGTTCATTGTTTGTAAGGCTTCTAACAAATTGTGATTTTTTTCTCCATTTGATAGTTTTTCGTACTTGTCAACTCTCATCTCAATCTTTGTTTTGATTCTTTCTTGAGGTAATATTATTTTATTTATTCAATTTCAACACTATTTAATGTCGATCTTAGAATAAATTTGAATATGGTATTAGAGTTACAATTTATTGTAACGTTTGAATCTTTTGAACATGTATAGATTTGTACGTGAAAAAGAAGCAAAAATTTTAATCCATTTTTTGATATTTTTTTGACATCATATTCTAGTTTTCAAATTTGATATTGGAGTTTGAATGTATATAATCTATGCTTAAAATCTCATATATTATTAATAAGCATTTTTAAGTTATTTTTTGGAATTTTAAATATAATATTTTTCTAAAAAAGGAAAATTCGTCATATTAAAAACCTGTTATATTAAATCAGTCATATCTTTTAATTGGTAAATTATTTATTTCTAATATTTATTAAATTTATTCCTCTTTAAATTAAAATCAACATATCCAAATTTCATTAAAAAAATTAATTTATATTTTTAAAAATATTATTAAAATTGTACTTATTTTTTAAAAATATAATCATTTAAATGCATTCACCTTGACATCTTACTACCTAATTTCACTTAAAAAAAGGATTATTATTTTTTAAATCTTAAATATATATTCAAAATTCACGTAATGATTTAAACAAGTTTTTTAATCAAAAAACAAAAATCTTTTGTCACACGTAATGAAAAGAGTTTTCCATTTTAAATGATAATTTATATTTTTTCATAACAAACATTAGGGGAAAGGTTCCAATCATTGTGCATATTCTAATTTTTGAATAGGGTTTTTGTTAACATGTGCTTCATTGATGAAACATATTAGTGTATATAAATATTAAAGTGCACCAGAAGCTAAACATGTAGTATCTAATACTTGTTCAACATTTATTCTATAAAATTAAAAGTAACTAATCACATCTTTACAAGTAAGACTCAAGTATTAATACTCTAATACACAACTATTGGTACTCTAAACGTTATGTTTTGGTCATAAGTTTAAAAAATATATTTTATAACCTCTCGTGATAAAATTGCTTATATCGTAAAATGTATAATTTGTTAGACCTTGAAACCTTAGTTATAAGTAGTTAAGATGACATACTAAAATGGGTAAATTTTTTGAAATCTAATATGATGTTATGGCACCTTAATTCGTTATCCAAAGTTAAAGTGTGTAGCTACATCATCATCATCATCATCATCATCATCATCATCATCATCATCATCATCATCATCATCATCATCATCATCATCATCATCATCATCATCATCATCATCATCATCATCATCATCATCATCATCATCATCATCATCATCATCATCATCATCATCATCATCATCAATAAAAACGTGATTCATGATATAAATATTAATTTGGAATTATTGGTATATGCTTAATTAAATCTATTCTTTGACTTTCAAAAGGAAATTTTATGGTTATTATTTTTTAAACCAATCAAGCTCCTTATTTTGGTTTAAGAATTAATTTTTTTATAATTTTTTTTTCAAATCAAATTTAATTTTTTTAAATTTATAGTTTAATTTGTAAACAAAATTTGTTATTTATAAATTATTGAAAGTTTAATATTTATATGTAAGTCTTTTTAAAGTATTAAATTGTTTTTTATAAACTTAGAACTTGTGTATTTGCATGTAATGATATTTAAATTAGTTGTTATTTAACATTCAATAAAACCATATAAATCATTTCTTTTAAAAATGATAAAATTGTTATTTTTAAATATGAAATCTAATGTTAAAATATTATAATTATTACTTCATAAAATTTGTTTATTACACTGTGATTCCCCAACTAGGTGGCGGTGGCACATAATACCTTATTAGCTCACCATCCTTCATAGGGTAATTTCATTGAGAGATGCTATTAGATGAATTTCCATGTGGTGGTGGACTCCATCCTCAACGAAGGGGAGGAGAAGAAGTTGTGGGAACAACTCCACAAATACCTATTTTAGATTTATCTAGTTCTTGGGAGTGATCTGAAAATAGTTATTAGGATACAATAGTGGAAAATAGTGCACAACAATGAGATAAAGATGTAGCGAAAAAATGATGATTGGAGATGGGTGTTCAAAGTGTCCACTATTTAAAGTGTCAAGTTTCTCTCTAGAAAAACAATAAGGCTTAAAAAATCTGATTCAATGATTGTATTCTCCTAATTCAAACTTCCAAAAACTTTGCTTAATTTTTCGCACCTTTGCTCAAATTGCTTGGAAAATGGTCTTCTACTCCCTGTCCTAATTGTACAACCAAATATAAAACCTTAAGGGGAAAATAATATGTTTTGGACCTTGTGTTATACTATTTAAATTATCTTGATATTTGTCAAGGTGCACAACAATATATAATATTACAAACAACACACCAATAATTGTAGCAATTCATCAACTAGATAAACCAACATTGTGCAATGTGACTTTAACATGAACTTCTATGCTTCAAAGAATGGTCTAATGATCACTTAATTTTTATTAAATGTAAATACATAATAGACTCTCATGAATGATAAATGAATTCTATTTTGATTGATTACTCTTGAATGCCTTAAATGCCTAAATAAACTAGGGTGCTTGCATATTTATAGATGACATGACTTCAAATTAGAACCTATTGGTTCATAAGGCAATATCTAATAGTCAATAAAGTGAAAAGGGTATGATAAGGGTCACATACATCTAGGGGAAAAAGGGCACAAATAATATTTCAAGAACCATACACTCACACTCCATACATGTTTGGAGCATTAGTGCACACTTTGGAAAAGGAGGGAAAGCTAGAATTTTTGAGGATGAATAAAATGAAAACTAGAGGGTGTCGAGAGATAGTGCAAAGAGATTTCAAAGTCATTAAATGTGCCAATAATATTTAATTTAAACCAATAATCGACAAGTATAAAAACATCCTAGAAATATTTAATTTAACAACTAATAAATTCTTATGATCCACTTTAAGTGTCTTCATTTTACTCCACTTTGATGTGTGTGTGTGTGTGTGTGTGTGTGTGTGTGTGTGTGTGTGTGTGTGTGTGTGTGTGTGCGCGCGCGCGTGCATGCATGCACATATACATCAAATAAAAAATATATGGTATGGATATATAATTTTGTGTCCCTAAAGCTCCTGAAGCAAATTCCAATGTACCTATGAATCAAGAAATAACATTCTTTCTTTTTATATACATGCATGGGTGAGTGCTACTAATAATACTCAGTTCAAATTTAGAAAAGTGAAAAAGATATACTTGATTCTAATATAAGGTAGGTATGATTCCCATGTGAGACTAAGTGCCTCTGATCATGTGCTCAATCCTACATACATTTTTGAGCACAAGTTTTAGTGAAAAAATTAAAACTAAATCAAAATTTTGTATAGTATCAAAAACAATGCTAAATAATATCCTAAATATACCCACTTGTAGGAATAGGTGGTGTATGATGAGTATATCCCCTTATAAGATGTAGTGAAATATAAATGCTTACTTATATGAGTGAATGCATTTTGGGTGACTCTCTTTATATGAGTAATTGGAGTCTAGATGAATATGACAAGTAGAATCTATGCCCCTCCTTTTAAATTTTGGAATGAATATGTGAACCACACATCATAAAATAAAAGAATTAAAAGCATCATGTGTATGATAAAATATAAAATAATCGATGTGTAACATAGAAAGATATAATTTTGGAAGCATGTATGCTATGAATAAGTTTCCCCATATGGGTCTATATTGTAATCAATATAAGATCAATGAGATGCCCTAAATGAACCTATGATATAATTAATTCAAGATTAATGAGATGCCCCATGAGTCCCAAGTGAAGGAAAATTTATTACCTACCAAGGGTTTTAACTTAGTGGCTAAGTATGTAGTGAGAAATTAGTTTGGGTAGTCTATGGTATCTATAAAGGTGTGCTTTTAAGGCATATTATGGATACCAAAAACACTCCAACTTATTGGCTTGTTGCATACTTGGCCAATAAGTTAAATCCCTTGGTGGGTAAGACATCTCCTTCATTTGGGACTACGTTGAATTTGTTGAATTCAAGGATAAAATTTTGGAGTTGAATGATTTTTTGGTAATATTTGATGTTCTTAAACTCATAATTTTGGTTAAGTGTGGACACCCGCACTTTTAAAGGTAGCATGATGTAAAGTATGTGCACATTGTGAAGACAACAAGACCAACGTGGCACATGAAGATAAACAACATGAGAGGATGGGGTTACATAGATGTACCTAAAAACCTAATATTAATCAATAAAATGTTGAACAAGTCATGGAGTGCATGTATAGTGGTGCCTTATTAGCTTATAACAGACAGTGCTAGGATTAGAGGAGGTGGTCACACAAATCATGGAGTAAAATAAAATAATTATGGGCCAAACTTGTAGAGAGAGTCCATAAAATGAGAGTATTAAGATAAAATAGTTTTCGATTGACTATAACACAATGGCTTAGATATATGAAAATTTTAGGACTAGGACATTCATTGTAAGTAGTTATGACTACTAAATATCAAGTTGTTACGGGCTTCCTAGGTGGACATTTATGTAACATAACTACAAGGTGGTGCTTAAGTTATATAAAATCCCCCTTGCCATATTATTGATAAGAGAGTATAGATTTGTTAGCATTGTGCTACAAGAATTACAAGCTATTGTTACTTGGTGAAATTGCATGAACTTATGTACTATTCTTGAACTTTAATGAAGGAATATATAAGATTTATCCAATGTTTATATACTTTCATAATATTTATGTGTTATGTTTTTTGTACTAGTCAAGGAATGTATTATCAATATATATACGTATGAAACAAATCTAGAATAATCTTGTGAATAATTTATATTAAATTAAATAACAATGAGTCATCTAAGTAGGATTTTGTGCTCACATTGTATTCAATAAATAATATTATGTGAATAACATCTCCATATAGTTAACCCAACTCTAACTTGAAATAGTCTCTCTCTACACCTCAGGTAAGTGCACTATTCATTAGTGTGATATGCCAACATGGTGAAAGTATGTAATGTTTTATTAAGTGTTAGTGGTGTATAACTCATGGAGTGCACAAAAACTACCCAAAGTTTTGGTTACATTATCAGGACATAATTGAATGAGTTGCTAAGATGGTGAGCAAAGATGATCTATTTAATATCATTGGAGAATATTTAATGATATATATAAGACCTAGAGTGTGAATTTATGTTTCATCATCCTATCCTTGGAAATCAATATCCTAAAGAGAGGGTGGAGGATAACTTACACAAACCTCTATATGAAGTCTTCTTTTGTGATTTATCAAGACACTTGCATGCATGGCTAGCTGCACATATAATTGGAAAGTGTTGAAATTTACCATTGTAAGAAACCTTGGATAGATGATCGTATTAAGCAATTTAAATAAGCTGACACCATGTGGATGAGAGTAGTTGATGTGTGGTGTTGAGGCATACTGAATAATTTGATATTGAAGTGTCTAATTAATCTTATCTTGAAGAAGATGAATATGAGTTTCTATTTAAACTAAAGGGTTCATATTGTTGTTCCCAAATTTGAGACTAGGAGAAAATTTGGGTACCTCAAGTGCAATTATTTGAGAAAGTTGAGTCATGATTCATAACAATTTACTTTATACTTCTATGAGTGAGTGAGTCATAAATGTTTTTGGTTTTAACAAATTTTCCTATAAGCTATCAAAGTCTAACCATTACTTTGCAGCTGTCAGATTTTGAGCACTACAACACAACTTTCAAAACCTAATGTTTTTCAATTAGCTCTTAAGTCTACTGTTAATAGGGTTGATGCATGTGCATGTGAGTGTTTTTGTCCCTCTATTATTTAATCGATCTTCCATTTTCAATTTCATCTCACCTCTCTTACTTTCTAGACTCTTGCTTTCTCATCCGCTACTTGTTCAAACCCTAGCTTTATATTATTTCATCATTTCATAAATCTATGGTATGTAATTTGTAGGGTTCATATTGTGTTCAAGTAGGTTTCTCAACATTAACAAAGTTTTTGTTTTCATGGGGTTCTTTTTCTCTCACTCATCAATTTGTTGAATCCTTGTACAATAGGGACTCTATTATATCTCATTTGCGTAAGTGGCCCCTTTTGAATTCACTATCTCTATTTTTCACTCATTGTTCTCTTCTCATTTTCCCATAAAAAATTAGACTCTACCTCCTTATTTACACTTGGTAAAATTTGAGCCTTGTTTTTCTCTTGGTAGAATATGATCCCTAATTTGTAATTGAAAGAATATGAGCCCTTTTTGCAATTGGTAAAATTTGAGCCTTACTTCACACTCATCATACTCTAAGCCCTAAGAAATAGTTTTTAAACTCTGAGCCATGCATAACATCTCTCAGACTATGATCCCATTTTCATATCCCACTAATTGCCACTCTAAAGTTACATTTTTTTTTAAATTATGGTCAAAAGAGGCTCGCTTGTCAAGCAGACCACTTCTTGTATCACATGTCTATAAATCTAAAAAAAAGGTGACATGAAGTATCAGTATCATGGGTTCACCTCGCAATAAAATTTGGAATCTAATGTTGACATGACATATTTTGGGAACATGGTCAATGTGGATCACAAATCTGATTGGATGCAAAACATATATGATAGCATACTACCTCAGCCTATGCTTTCCCAATATCATTCCAGTGTCATGAATTGGTTCTAACCTTGGCAAGCCACTTGATAAAGAGAAAAAAGAGGTAAAGAACTCAAAATATGAGTATGTTATCCACCCTAGTGCAAAGCATGTTGAAGATATGTTAAGGATACATGATCATGAATCATTTGTTGATATCTCACTTGATTCCACTCAAAAAAAATGGGACGTTAAATTAGTTTCATGAAATCCAAATTATTGAATGAACATTGGCTAATAAATCCCAAGTCCACTTTTACTAGAATACCCAAGACCATTGCACTCTCTAAGTTCAAGATGGAGATCAATGATATTATCACACTTTTAAATAAGGTGGTTGGAAATCCCATAGCTAAGGATTATTAGGATTTATTCTAAGATTGACATTAAATAATGTTGAAAGTGAATAAATAAAGCATAATGAAACAATATTACCTCAAGAAAAAATCAAGCCACAAGATTGAGATGAGAGTTGACAAGTAGGAAAACCATCAAATAGAGAAAAACCCCACAACCTATTAGAAACCTTGCAAACAATGAAATCCAAGTACATAGTAAATAGAAGCCAAGAGAGAGAAGAATGGCCTCAATTCAAAAGAGCATCACAAGAAAATAAGAGAAATATTGTGCAAGAATGTTATGGTGAAGTAAAGAGAATGGGAGAGAAAAGTTCTTTAAATAGAGCTAAGAGGAAAAATGAGTTATATGAGCAAGTTTCAACATGTGTGTCAAGTGTCTTGAACCCTCTTACAAGTGAGGAGGATGTGTGTGCCATGTGGGGGGAGGAACTGCTTCTGAGAGTGTCTCCCAAATCCAACAAGTAGATAAGAGATGTGAGTGACACCTCAAAAGGCTAAGAAGGGAATTAAAATTACATAATACCCTCCCTTAACATAAATATTTTTCAAGAAGAATCACAATATTTTGAGATAAAAAATAAGAAAATAAAGCATCACCAAAATTCACAAGAATGAAGATGTGCTCATCAAGAATATCTAACAATCCTTTTTGGACAATGTGATCGATTTGTAATAGAATAAAGACTAACAAGGAGTAATAATTCACAAAAATTGCAAGATAAATAAGCTAACACCAATCTTTCAAGTTAAGTAACAAATATGTAATCAAATATAATCTACATACGTAAAGTACTAAAAGTAGATGTATAATAAGGTAAATAGAGCAAAGACAATTTTCATTACAAAGTGTGAATCCCTGCACGAAAAGGAAGTTAGTCAAAATATTCAAAGAATATTTTCTATGTAACAAAAAATAAGAAATGCAATAAAAGAGATTTAGTTTATTGAAATAGAGACAAAGAAGATGTGTCACTTGCGAAATATATTTTGTATTAAGCATTAAAAGAAGTATCATATGAAGACACATCAAAGCCTCTAGAAGATCCATCATTTTTATGAATCCAAGTAGTGTTCAACTTAGAGGTAATATATTTAATAGTTCCTTTAACAATGCAACACGTCATGAGTGGATTTACTACCAAATTTGTAAGGATTTAACTTCCAATATTTAGAGATATGATGCTTGTGTTTTCCACAATACTCACAAGTTTTAACATTTTTAACCATAGCATGAGCATTCTAAGCATTACAATAAAAAATTTGTATTATAAGTCCTTTAGTGAGGAAGACAATACAATTCTAATTTTTTATTAGAAGCATTAGAAGTGTTAAAACCAAGACTTTTACAATTTGTATTTGAATTAAGTAAAAAAGATTTAAGAATACTATTTTCAAATTTACTAGTAAACCACCCGAGTGATCTATACTTTACATGATTTTCAAGCTGAAGTTGATAGAAAAACTGTTCAAAGAAGTTTTAATTTGTTTAGAAACGCAATGAATTTCAACATGAGAACTATTATCATGTGCAAAAGATAAAAGTTTTTTATCTAGAACATCAAAAAAAGATTACATTTTCTCGACATGTGTATTAAAAGAATTTTACGAAGTAATAATTGTAGTATTTTGATATTAGATTTCAAATTTAAAAGTAACAATTTCATCATTTTTAAGAGAAATAGTTTGCATAATTTTCTTAAATGTTAAAAAATAGTTAATTTAAATATCATTACACGTGAATACATAAATTCTAAGACTAAAAAAAAACTGATAATACTTTAAAAAGACTTATGTGTAAATACTAAGCTTTAAATAATTTATAAATATCAAATTTTGCTTAGAAATTAAACTATAGATTTATAAAAAAATAAACTTGGTTTGGAAAAAAAATTGTAAAAAAATAATTTCTTAAATCAAAATAAAAAACTTAATTGGTTAAAAAAATAATAACCATAAAAATTCCTTACAATTTTTTTGGGAAGTTAAAAAAAAAAAGATTAAATTGAACATATATCAATGATGCCAAAACAACAATAATAATAAATCATGAATCACTTTTTTTTGGGGGACCCAAAACAATAATAATAAAAGACTTTTAATGTTTGTTATGAAAATAAAGATAAATTACCACTTACAATGGAATACTAAAAAGACTTTTAATGTTTCTTATATGAAAAAAAGATAAATTATCATTTAAAATGGAAAACTCTTTTCATTCCACGTGAGAGAATGGCTTTTATTTTTCTTATTTAAAAAACTTGCTTAGACTATTAAAGTGACTTCCAATTTTTTAAAAAAAACATAAATAAATATGAATAGTTAAAGATTAAAAAAAAAAAATCATCCTTTTTTAAAATAAAATTAAGAGGTAAGATGCTAAGGTGAATACACTCAAATGATTACATTTTAAAAAAAAAAAAAAGGTATGGTTTTGATAATATTTAAAAATATACAAACTAGATTTTTATGAAATTTGGATATGTTGGTTTTAGTTTAAAGATGAAAAAACCAATAAATTTTAGAAATAAATAATTTGTTAATTAAAAAAAATGATTGATTTAATGTGAATGTGACAATTTTTTTATTTTTTAAAATTATATTTAAATTTTTTAAAAATGATTTAAAAATACGTATTAATAGTATATGAGATTTTAAGATCATATTATATGCATTCAAATTACAATATCAAATTGAAATTTAGAATATAATGTAAAAAAAAAACCAAAAAATGGGTTAAATTTTTTGCTTCTTTTTCATCCATGAATCTGCACATGGTCAAAAGATTCAAATGTTAAAATAAATTGTAGCTCTAATACCATGTTAAGATTTATTTTAAGATCGACATTAAATAATGTTAAAAGTGAATAAATGAAGCATAATGAGACAATATTACCTCAATAAAGAATCAAGCCATAAGATTGAGATGAGAGTTGACAAGTACGGAAACTGTCAAATAGAGAATAACTCCACAATCTATTAGAAATGTTGCAAACAATGAATTTCAAGTACATAGCAAGAAGATGCCAAGAGAGATACGAATGGCCTAAAGCCAAAAGAGCATCACAAAAAAGTAAGAGCAGGATTGTGCAACAAGATTGTGTAAGAATGCTATGTTGAAGTAAAAGGAATAGAAGAGGAGAGCTCTTTAAATAGAGCTAAGAGAGAAAATGAGTTATATGAGCAAGATTCAACATGTATGCCAAGTATTCATAATCCCCTTAAAAGTGAGGAGGATGTGTGTGTTATGTGGGGGGAGGAGTTACTTGTGAGAGTATCTATTAAATCCAACAAGTGGATACGAGATGTGAGTAATACCTCAAAAGGTTAAGATAAAGTGTATTTATAAATAGAATAAATTCACACACAAATAAGACTTATGATAAAATTAAAACCTATAGTGAACTCAAATAAGGTTAATTCTTCAACAAATATTTTCAAGAATGGATGTAAAAGTATCTTCAAATCATCCATGAGATTAAGTAATTCATTAACTAGGCAGAATTGATTACTGATTCTATTCATAAACAAATATATGAGGTGCACCAAATAGGGAAGTTCTATATGATCTCGTACTTGGTCTATGCAATTGCTCACAAGAGGATATTTAGTGGGTTGAATACCATTGGTCAGATGACATTATCATAGATTTATGATATTTATCCTCAACTTATGTTGGAGGCTAGCTCAAAACATTTTGCAGGGTCAATGATGTCTTTATGCATTAAGTCATTCAAAAATTTGAGCCAAATCCATACAATATTAGATTTCATGTTGCAACTACCACTGAGATCTTGAGATGGGGTGTTTGGTTTACAAAATTTCCTACTTTCTCTTATATCATATTTTGTGGATGTGAGGTTGGGCCTTATATGATGTTGAAGTTTGTTGACAATGGATGGGCCCTGATGGAGCTAGTACAAGAGCTCATAGAAACCCAAAAATTCTTAAATAAAAAGCATAAGTTATGAGCTTATTTTCCAATTACCATTGGGAATTACACTTGTGCCTCAATCCACAAAGCAATCAATTGAGGTGTAAATGGCTCCTGTTTCCCTTTGGCCCTTTCAAAGTAGACCCTCTTTTGATGTCAAAGGATTGGTGGAAAATATACTTAGTTCCTCATATCAGCATGTCCCATATTATGAAGACTATTGTATGGATTGTGATAATGAGGAGTAGGCTAGGCTTTGGGATTAATCTCACTTCACCATTGAATGGGTAATTGAATACAACCTAACATATATCCCATAAGAGATTGAAGATTATGAAGATGAGGCAAATCATGTTTATTATGAACAAAATATAGAAGCAAAACCTCTTCCTCGAGTTGATTGGAGCAAGCCAAATTAGCATCCTTAGAGGATATAATGCAAGTGATCTTCAACATAACCCTTTCATGGCTTAAAGTAAAATGGTTCAATGTAGAATATGGTCAAATTTTGCTACCATTAAGAGCTGCAGACATAACTCATGATCAGATGCAATAACCCAAGGATGGGAAATCACTTTTAGGTTCATCTTCTAGTGTTGATATGAACCCAATTGAAATTGAAGAAGGAATCAAAGTATCCTTGAATAATTAAAATTAAAAATCCATTAAAGATCAAGATCAAGAAGTCAGTTGGAGGGACTAAAGGGACCCATGGGATCTCTATAATTTTAGGTGATCTATTTTATATTGTGGTTCATTCTTAAGGATTGATAAAAAAAAATCACTTTTTAGTTCATGGCCTTATACCCTTCTCAGGTAATCCCCAAACCTACTCATCTAAAAATTAAATCTCCTCAACCTTTTATTAAGGCATTCAGCTTGCCTTCTCAAACTTCATCAAAGGTTGCAACCTTACCTCCATCTTTTATTCTAAAATCTAAGCTTGAACCTCCCAAGCAAGATGATGAAGGTACTGAGCTTCTCAAGAAATATGGGGAATAAATTGAACCTATATCATATCAATACCTACCAATCCCTCCTGATTATTTTGAGACTCATATTCAAACTGACAAATGCCTTTGCAAGAGTCTCTTAGAACAAAGATTATGAATTGGTTGAATGAAGTATTTAATAAGAGGAATAAGATAGTTTAGTCATTAGAGGTTGATTTTAGTACACTCATAACACCTACTCCTCATGCACCAAATAAACCTAGAGTAATTTCTCACATAATCATGGACGATCTTGGGGACAAGTATGTTGAGGTTGCAATTAACCCTCCTAAAAAAATTAAAGATGAATTTGGTGCTAGTGATTACTAAATTTCAAAGGTACACCTTGGTAAGGCCACTCATGAATTAGTAAAATAATATGTGTAGACAATCATTGGTATGTTGTTCAAAAAATACGACCAACACAAGGTAACCAAAAATCAATTGAAAGAAAAGGATGAACAACTCTCATTGGTGGTCAAAAATTTAGTGAATCTGATTCAATCACATCCATATGACTATGTTATAGATACCAAAATAATGAGAATATCCAAGGAAATAGGGTATATGGGCATGACCACCAAGGAATGGTCTGAAAACTTACTTTTTCAGGGAACCAGATCACTAAACGTGACCATTTCAACATATGAAGTAATTGAGAATGAGATCGAGTATGCCAAGAAAAATGAAGGTATATATAAAATATAAATTAATAAGTGGAAAAAATTGCTACCAAAGTTAGAATATTTATCCATAGTAGATACAAACACCCTCATAGTAGAAAAGGATCTAACTCAGGAATGTTGGGGGGGGGGGTCAAAATGAATTCATAGGTTTTTCTAAATTCTAGATTCATATGCTTGAAGAATCCCTGGGAAAGTTCAAAAAGTATCGAAGGTTGGAATCATACCTTACAATTGATATATAAGAGGTAACCAAAAAAATCCTTTCTCATTTCTTGACAAATGATTGGTTCTACCAGTAGAGACTATGGATAATGACTTCAAACAATTGATGGAGGAGTTAATTCCTATCTCTGCCTTCAATTTTGAGCTCATCAAATATCAGAACCTATTTGATAAACTAGATAAATATTTGAATAAATTTTGATGTATTCCATACCAAATTATAGGTTTTAAGGTTAAAGGAGAGATCATATATCTCCTTTAAGATGCTCTAGGTGAAGACAAAGTTAAAGAGGCAATGAAGTTATTTGATGACTACCAGGAAAGGATTCAGAATGAAAAATAGAAGGAAGTTCATATTGTTTATGATGAAGGTAGTAGTGAGTAAATGGAGCAATCGGTAGAAGTTCTTGAAGTTGCAATTTCTAAAATTGCATTTTGATGTAATCTCTTTTACAAATTTCAAAACTATGTTTTGACATAAGCACTTTTATTGTTTTTAAGTTATGTTTTGTGCACTTTAAAAATGTCAATTTTACATTAAAAGTGAAACTAATTTTATATTTATAAAAATGTTTACTAATTCAAAGGGTAAAATCATTCGACCTTCTAATTTATAGATAGAGGCTTGCATGGTGTTCTATGTGACTTTATAGTTTTGTAACTTTTTAACAAGAAATAAGATTTTGGAGAGAAGAAATTGTTAGAGTAGGGGTTTGATTTTTTCCCATATTTATTTATTATGAGATTTTTTCTCTCAGTTAGAGTTTTTTTACTTTCATGGATAAGTTTGCATAGGTGTACTTGAAATTACATTTTGATCGAATGAATAGGAAGTAACTCCCTTGATCGACTATGTTAGGTATGAGAGTTACTCTTCTATTATTGCCTCACTGACTGCCTTTCTTGGGAGAGTTACTCATGCACTCTATATACACATAATATTTTTTATTAACTTTACCACTTACTAACACTTTCTATTTATAGGAACATATTGAGTTTCAATCTCTCTAAGTGCATGCCTTAAAGGGTGCACTGGCAAAGGGGTGGGTAGACTATTGGTGTATTTTAGGATTATTATTCCTTATAATCACTCACCATCTACACACCCATATCCTAAAACCATTCCCCTAAGCTTTGCATCCTATTTTTCACCCTTCTCTAGTCATTTACCACCTTCATTAGTTTTTCCCTAACCTAAAACCCTTTTTGATGGTTTACATTACACTGTCAGCTCCATTGACCTTGTAATCTTATTGATAAAACTTATTAGGGTTTAGGTTGGCCACTGGCCGACCTAGTCTGTGACCTAATTTGTTTTTGTCAATAATAATACTAGGTCGACTAGGTTGACTTTGTCAGCCTAAACTTTTGTAAAATATTAGGGTTAGATCCACCTATATAAACACATCCATTTCATCATTTCTATAAAGAGAAAGAAGATATATATATATATATATATATATATATATATATATATTACGCATCTAATTATCCACTATTCTACTTGAGGAACAAGCTTATGGTTCCATGCTTTCTTTGGAGATATAGATCTTGTCTTATGGAGAAATCTTTTAGATGTATTGATAGGTTGTGTATCCTAGAGCTGATTTATCCTTACCATCCTTACATATCAAACAAATCATCTTGGCCAAAGGAGAGATTGAGGCTTGGTGGGTTTATCTTCAAAGGTAAGTATTCCTAATTTTGTTCTTCCTTTGTAAGAGTAGATAGATATGCATTTGTACTTCTCTTCTATGCATTAGAATTCCATATACATTGACATGAGTATATGCCTTATATGCATGTTTAATTTTCATTTTTATTACCCCTATTTTGTGCCACAAAATTTGGTGAGCACTTGAATAGAATTTGACTTTACTTGTTATTAGTTTAGTGAATATAATAACATAATACCTAGTTAGGGTTATTGCATAGTTTTTCTTGATTGGAGGCTTTAGAACCCTCCCCAATGAATTTATTATGGTAAGAGATTCCTTAGATAGGTCTAATAGATCCATCTTGGTCATGACCCTAAATATTGAATGTATCCATGATCAGAAGTGTAAGTAGGATTTATTTTCTCTGAGCTAGAATTGATTTATAGATTTATTGCATTTCCCATTACATACATTCTGGTGAACTTGATGTGAATATAACCCTTGTAAGTTTTCTTTGATGCTATCATTTATATAATTTTATCATATTTTTCCATATTTAAAGTACTATATCAAACCAGTTGGTATAGTTCTAACTTTCTATGCGAAAGTTTAACACATAGTCATATCAAAGTGACTCCATTTTGTTTGTGCAGGACTTCATCGAACATAGGTAACTAGATCAATTTGGTTGACACAGTATTATTCTTCAATTATATTCTACCAACTAAGTCGACCCATTCGATTTAGTTTGTAGTATTTCTTTTTGGTAGTCAGGTTCTAATAACTAAGTTGACCCAATCGACTTAGTTTGTAGTATTTATTTTTGGCAGTCAAGTTTTAACAACTAAGTCAACCTAGTTAAATTAGTTTATATTATTTATTTTTAGAAATCAAGTTATAAAAACTAATTCGACTCAGTCAACTTAGTTTATTATTTTTTTTGGCATACAGGGTTATATGAACTATGGCGAGCTAGTCGACTCAATTGATAAGACTTCAAAGCAATATTTAAGCATCACAACATAAAAATTTGCAATATTAACCATATTCAAGTCCACAAAGGTTCCTCTCTTTCCTCTTTCTACCATTTAAATATTTATTTCATTTATATTTATCATAAGTTATCAATCTTTAAAACTGCAACCCTATAACTAAATAAGTCAACCTGGTCGACTTAGTTTTGTAGTTTATTTTCTATTTGAAAAACATAGTTGACCTATTCAACTCCATTATTAAATATCTTACTTCTACATAATAAAAGCAACCTAGTTGACTCCATTCTATACTATTTGCATACAGTGTCACTTGAACTGACTCTGTATTATTCTCAATCAAGGAATTAACAACTATTTTCTAGTAATTAATTCATATTTCATTTACAACTATTTGCATAATTAGAGTAACTCACATAGTCTAAATAAGTGGTTTTTTAAATTACTATTTTAGTTTCACTATTTTAATTTTTTGCACACACTACCAAATCACATAACATTCAAAATGCATTTAAACACTTGTCTTTCCAAGGCCTACCTATTTAGACTTCATCACCAAGGGAAAATCTGATTTGGTTTTCTAGCCAAGTATAAATGCATGGTTAATGATATATATTAGCAAAGCACCTTACACCCTTATTGATACAAAATTATGAAGTGATGGGGTAGGCCCCAATACCAAGCTAGTACCATTACCAATACAGATTCCTTTCATCCTAAACTACTTGAAACCAGCCTTAAATTATTTTTTAGTTCTTTCTTATAACCAACTCTCTATCACATTAATTAGAAACTTTATTATAACTTAACAATACTTAGGAAAGACCACATAACTAAGTTTTAATTTCAAGTTGTTTTTTGTTCTCTGATCATTATATTTTATATTTCCAAACTTGTACTAGCCAGTGTTGGTGCAAGATTTGTGATTTATGCTCCAATCAGACCAACCACATTAATATGATTGCTTGTATGTCTATTTTCATATGCTTAAAATAATCTTTCATATTTTTAGAACACTATCTTTTGTGTCGACACAGTCTCTCACTAACTAATTCACCTTTTTTGCCTATAGTATATAGTTGACCTATTCAACTCTTTATTCTTGTTATTCAATCAAAATTTTATATCTACAGTATTAAGTTGACCTAGTCGACTTAGTACCTCTAGGATGACTTTGTTCTTTGTTGGTCGATTTTGTCTTCATCCAGAGCCCTATTATAAAATAGTACTAAGTCCACCCAATAAACTTAGTACTTATGGACAAACCCTATTCTATGTTTGGAAAATTCTATTTTCATTTTGTATCCTTCTATCTAAATAGTACATAGTTGACCCTATCAACTATTTAAACCTTAGTCGATATTATTCTATGTGTGGTTATCTAGCCTTATTTCATAATCATGTCATCTTTTTAACCTCTGCTTAGTCAAGAATATTGCATAATTAAGGATTTAGATTAGAACCTTACTTATTTTATTACTTAAAATGAAATTATTCAATTTCTGCCTTCATCTTTTCCTAATCAAAATTAATCACTACATAATGTAATACAGTTGAGGTCCTTCATCCTAGTCCTCCTATTACTACCAATGGTGGGAATCCTTTTGTTACACCCATAAAAAGAGAACCTAACATTATCAATTCCTAAATTAACATGGTTGAAATCAATCCAATCGATGATCTAGATGATTCTCAATTATTCAAAAACCTTGATGATAATACCATTTACACTCCTAACAAGAACAATGTCTTTACCAAGATTACTTATTATTCTACCAAAATTAGGACAACAAACACTAATGTTGGGAATCTTCTTCCCAATACTAGTGTTGAGAATCCTCCACCCAATACTCCTTCTCCCACCAACACTAATAATCCCCCTCCTAACAACACAAATACCCCACCTTCAAATGCTAAAGCATAATTCGACACAAATCAAATTATTGCATAAATAGTTCAACAAATGAACATCATGTAAATAACTAATCATTCTCAAATAATGTAAATGCAACAACATTTATTACACATGACTAGTTAACCACTTAAAGTCATCATGTCTCAACCAAATCATAATGTTATTCCCCTCCTCTTACATATGCCAATGGGAATATCATCCCCCAACCTACCTTTCATAGTAAAACTCTTCAACCTCTTCAAAATGAACCTTTAGCTCTATTCATTACATTCATAGATATTAGAAACATTTCTCCAACTATTGCATATGATGGGACTAAGGACCCTACTATCTTTCTTAATTCTTTTAGTAATCTCTATAAGGAATGGGTCCAAACTAACACCTTTTCTACCACCAAGCTCATAGCCAAATCTTTTGTTGGTGATGCACTTGAGTGGTGCAGCCAACTTCCTAGACATTCCATCTCACAACTAGAGAAATTAGTCAATGCTTTAGTGAAGGAATTCCAACGTGATGACCTTCCTAAATAATACCTTAGCCATTTCATCAATGCCAAATAACTTCCTAATGAATTTTATCAAACTTTCATCAAACAATGGAAGTATCTATCTCACAACGTAGACCATAACATGAATGGTGATACTCTTTTAAAACTATTTTTTACTGCTCTTAAAGTTCCTCTTCAATACAACATTTGAATCTTTTCCCTTAAAACTTTAAAAGAAGCCTTAAACCAAACAAAAAGGCAAAACTTTATTATGACTCAATTTGAAACACCTCAGACAACTAATAAGAACATTTAAAATCATTTTCTCATAACATTGATTCATCCAAGCCTCCCCAACCTCAAATTTAAGCATCCAATTCAACTAATTTTAACCCAACCCACCCTCCCTTGAGTCTAGATCAACTTAAGAAGAAATTTCCACCCTCTAAACCCATGAACTTTGATCCTTCCAAACCTCCTCCAAAATGGCACAATCTTGATTAGTTTTATTGATGGCATGCTACTATAGGTCATTCTCATGAGTCTTGTCATGATATTCATCGATTTATTCTTGTTTCCTTGCTTGGTCCACACTTTAATCTTGATACTCTAACAAAAAAATGCTATCAAGACTATCTTCAAGCCTCATAAATTCAATCTAAAGAATCAAAATCACATCAGCATTAGTTAACTAATGATCAACAAAAAATATCCCATACCTACACCTCATCCACTAATGTTGTTCAAACCACACTTGATGGTCATTCTTACACCAATAAGGAAAGGATAACTAACATGAAAAAATTTAAAGATAACATTTCATCCATCGAACCTCAACCTCTTAGGTCACATGACCCAAAGGAGTACCTAGTTCAAATTCCTATTCTAAATCATATCATACATGGTCCTCCTTTACCTATTTTACCTTTTCATACCTCTCCTACAAATCCTATTTCAATTTCAACATCATTAAACTATAACAAACCAACACATTTACCTATCTCTAAATGCACCTACCAACCCAATGTAAGTTATTTTAATGGTCCAATGTTACCTCATTCCACCTCATATGTTGAGGCATCTTGCGATGCCCATCCACATGTCACTTCAAACTTTCGAGCATCTTACGATGCCCATCCCTACATACACTTACCCATTGAGGAATCTTATAATGCCCACTATTATTCTAAAATGCATAATACCATAGGATTGTATTTCACATTTTTATCTTTGATAAAGATGTTAGCATAGATCTTAGTTGTAATTTTTTGTCTCATGTTTCTTTTTTTTTTGTGCACTTTACTTATTTTAGTTTCACTTTAATAGCATCATTATCTCCTTTGGGTACTTTGGTTTTCTTACACATTACATTTTGCATTTGTTTTCATTTTGGTTCCTATATATCTCTTTCATTTTTGTCTTTTTATACCATTCTTTGCCTTAGTAGCTTTATGATTATTCCCGCCCCCCTACACCCCCCCGCCCATTATTTAGCATTCACCTCATTGGTGTTCACCTTGTGAGTTATAGTGTAAGGCCATGGATAGGAATAGGCTCTCCTCAAAAATTACCATGTTAACACATCTTTAAATATTTTTTTGGGATAACTACTACTTTCATTTGTGCTTGTGCTAGATCCATTGTAGGTTAGTATGGATTCTCTAGTGACATGACTATCATACAATAGCCCCATCCATTTTATAACACTATTTTACCTCCTTGTGATCAGTTATGAGCATATTCATCACTGTATCACTTAATACATAGATAAATCTCTTATTAACCCCATATTTCCCTTATTTCCTTTCATTTGAGGCTCGCATCAATCAATTTTGAGATTCCACACTTACTTGTGGGCAAGTATATTAGTCTTTAGGCACCTTGGTCTTTAAGTCATTTTCTCTAGTGACCAAGTGTCATATCTCTTTTGTTTGTCACCTATTTCACTCATGTTTGGTTCTCCAAATCTGTATGGATGAGGAAGAATAGAAAAAGCCAAAATAAGTTAAAATATAAATCATAAACTACAAACAAAAGGTAATATTAAAAGGTAAAAAAATATTAAAATTTAGATCATACTAAAATATGTGATTTATATTTGGCACATCTATTTTCTTAGTTGAAGCTTAAACTCCATAATTGGCTTCATGATAGAGATGAGTCCATTAGGGTACAATAGACTAGTAGATTGGGGTAGGATGTCCCATTATATCATATACTATCTAGTACCACCTACTTTCTCACAAAAATACCCAATATTCATAGTAGACCAATGACTTTGTAAGGGGTCCTAAGGAATGAGGAATACATTATGGGAAGGTAGGACCATTTTAATTTTCATGCATATAATCTTCATGGGTTGATCTATGTACTTCACTTGTTATCACAAATTTTGTGTTCATTAGTCAAGGTGTCCTAAGTCCTTGGTGTTGATAGTTCTTAGCTTTTTTTACCTTCTTAGTGTGTCTCATTCTTGTTAAGGATGTTCAAATCACCCATATGGCTCCTCACATTCTTTATTTACATCATTTCCCCCTTATTGGATATTGATTTTCATTGATCACATCTACCTTATTATGCCTCTTGGTTTATAGTTTGTGATTTTCATTGTAAGACCTTGGATATGACTGAGCCTTCCTCACAAACACCCTCACACCATTTGTTTACCACACCATATAATTATCATACTAGTCATGTCATTAGGTGGTGGTGTTTTCTTACCTTATAACTTAGACCAAGCAATAAGTTTGAGTTTTCATCCTTTAGAGATTTTGATTTTCACCTATCTATCATGTTCTTATTTGATTTTTGTGGACTTCCCTTTTCTTACAAATGACATTTTACATTCTTACATGTTTATCTTTATGTATGAATTCTTAATGTTTATCTTACATATTGACTTACATTTCCTTTTTATTCATTCATGTTTTTCTTTATGTTTGATTTGACATGCTTGTCTTACATGTGATTACTTTTCACTTTCTTACATATCTTTGTTAGAGTTTTCTTGCATTGATATTTCATTTGTCATTCTTGTTTTACATACTTCCCAATATGATTTAGTATGTCCTACATTATTTTTTTCCATTTATGTTTACATGCTTTCCAATGTGATTTAGTGTGTTCTAAAGTCATTTATCCTTCATTTATCATCATTATGTCATCTACATACTTGATATGTTGGTTCTAACCTTACCTTAACAATATTAATTTGCCAATTCTTCTAAGTAACACATTTATACTTTAACCATCCTACATACGCGTGTATTTATTCTATTGTTAGTCCTATATCCCTAGGGTTTCTCAAATATAGCTATTGCACCCTCCACGATCAAGACTAGGATGTTTGCATGCAATCATTTAGTGAAAAGGTAAGTTAAGGTATATATATGGTATTTTCAGTCACTTTCATTTCATTTTAGTATTACTTTCCATATGCCATTTTTAGTTATCTTGGTTTCATGTGTAATTATGTTCTTTCTCACAGCACCTTCCCTTGTTACACTCATGTGACATTTGATGAGCTTTGAGAGGGGCATATGTATACACATAATATTTTTATCAACTTTACCACTTACTAACACTTTCTATCTTGTAGGAACCTGTCGAATTTCAGTCTCCTTGAGTGTACACATTAAATGGTGTACTAGGGAAGGGGTGGGTAGACCATTGGTGATTTTCAATATTATTATCCCTTAGTACCACTTGATATCTACACACTTGTATCCTAAAACCATTACCCTAAGCTTTACCTCCTATTTTTCACCCTCTTCAAGTTATTTACCACCTTCATTAGTTTTTCCCTAACCTAAAACCCTTTTTGACGGTTTACGTTACACTATCGACCCCATCAACCTTGTACTCTTATTGATAAAAATTATTAGGGTTCTGATCTAGTTCATGACCTAATTTTTTTGTTAATAATGATATTAGGTCAATTAGGTTGACCTTGTCAGCCTAAAATGTTAGAAAAGATTAGGGTTAGATTTGTCTATATAAACACATCCATTTCATCATTTCTAAGAAGAAAGGGAAGATGAAAAGAAGAGATATATATTGCACATCTGATTATCCACCATTCTCCTTGAGGAGCAAGCTTAAGGTTTCATAATTTTTTTGAAGATATGTATCTTATCTTGTGGAGAATTATTTTGGATGCATTGATAGGTTGTGTAGCCTAGAGCTAATTTATCTATGTCATCCTTACATACCACAACAACTTATTTTGAAACACCTTGGCCAAGGGAGATATTGAGGCTCGATGGGTTCATTTTCAAAGGTAAGTATTCATAAATTTGTTCCTCATTTATAAGAGTAGATAGATATGCATTTGTACTTATCTCCCATGCATTAGGATTCTATATGCATTAATGTGAGTATATATCTTCTATGCATGTTTACTTTTCATGTTCTTTACCCCCACTTTATACCACAAGCTTTGGTGAACACTAGATTAGACTTTTAATTTACTTGTTATTAGTTTAGTGAATATGAAAACATAGGACCTAGTTAGGGTTATTGCACAATTTTTCTTAATTGGAGGTTTTGGAACCCTCTCTAGTGAATTTATTGTGGTATGAGATCCCTTGTCTAGGTCTAGTGGATCCATCTTGTTCATGACCCTGCATATATAATGTATCCACAATCAAAAGTGTAATTAGGATTTATCTTCTCCAAGCTAGGATTGATTTATGGATCCATTGCTTTTTCCATTACATACACACTCCTATTTATGCATTTCTTGGTGAAATATTGCTCTATGGAAGATTGGTTTTGGATCTTATATTATTTATGAAATATTCTTGTGCATGTGATTTCATTTTCTTATAGCTATTGTGTTGTGTAAATGATTGAATTGTGCCTATCACAAACCTATGCATTCACTTGTTCTATAGATCTTGGCATCCACTCTAATATGGTATCAGAGCCACTTTGGTATTTGATTATTTGGTTTTTATTATTGATGTTAGTTTCATTTGAAATTATGTGATTTATTATTTGAAAATAAAATCTAGTTTTCACAATCCATTTGTGGGAGTTTTTTATATTTGATGGATTCATTTTTTTATAGAACTGGTTCATTAACAAGCATCACCACAGTTTCTATGGTTTATTTGTGATTGTGTATTGTCTTGGTGCATTTTTTTGCAAAAAAATTGAATGCCTCCATACAACCTTGGGTTTAGTCTCCTCTATTTGATATCAAGCTATGATCAATCTCAGTTGGTTCTATGTGTTCAACCAAGGTTTTACATTTCTTCTAGATGGCTTGACTATAACCTTTTCACATGTTGAGACTACTTTCATTATTGACTAGTTAGAACTACCATTCCATGTAGCCTCTACGTGTGAGTTAGTCAAGAATCAACACAAAAGAATCTTATTATTTCAAAGGCTTGAATTTTTTTTCCAAAACAAGCTAAGTCTACTCAATTTTGCTGTAATGAGTTTATTATATTAAATTCTTTTTTTAATATCTTGATTTAAAAAAAGGTCAAATAGGCTACTTTTCTTTTAATGCATAATAGGATTGGTCAAGTTTAGAATTGTTATTAGATATTTTTTATTTATTTTTATAAAATAATATATTGTGGGAAATATTTAAAAAGAAAGTATTTTTAATTTTTTCACTTGCTCACATTGTACTTGATTCCTTTGATGCATTATCGGTTGAGTCTGACATCTTATTTTATTTATAAAATCTCATATTTTGACTCATTTCACTAATTAATCAAGACACACTATCAGTTGAGTTTGACATCTTTTGAGCATGCATTTACAACATTTGGGCGGTTCACCATTTCATAGTTTAGGGGCGGTATACTATGATTTTTTGTGTCACTCTTTACATTCTACTTGCACTTTCATTTCTACAACAACTTCAACTTTCACTACTACTACAACTCATTTTTACAATAATATATTTAAGTTCAATCAACCCACTAATTACCTTTAATTATCACGAATGGAAAATCAAGATGACAATCATTCTATGGAGTAAGGGTTTGTATAGGATAACCATGGGTGATGAAACTAAACCTTACACAAATGCAAAGATAGTTAAGTGGTATAAATGTAGTGATGAAGCCTATGGGCTATTACATCTTTCTATATCACCTAATCTCTTATTTCACTTAGAGCCTACCAAATCACCTCATGATGTATGGACCAATCTGGGTAAACTATTTGGGGAGCAAGATGTGATGAGAGGACACAAGATTGAGAATGAACTCATTAACCTAAGTCCTTAAAACTTTGACACCCTTTATGTTTATTCACTAATTTCAATTCCTTGGGATTGTAGTTGAAAAAATGTGGGATAAAGAAAGAAGATGGCCAACTTATTCATCTATATTCTCTAAACTAGGTCCTGACTATTCAATCTTTGTCTCTACTTTCCATACCACTAAAAGTAATTTGGGCACTACATGAAAAATTTCCTCTTTAGATTCTTTCATTGTTGAATTAACTAAAGAGCAAGACAAGTTGATCCATATGGGCACATTGAAGTCCATAAAACCTTAATCCCTAATTGTTGGGAATGGGAAAGCCAAGACTTGAAACAAAGAGAAGAATAATAATAATAAGGATCAATAAAAGAAGAAAGAATCAACCTATGCCAAAACCAACATTGAAGCCTCCTCTTCCAATGAAAAGTATAATAAATAGAAGGTTAAGTGTGCCTATTGTAATAAAAATGGGCATGATGAAATCAAGTACATGAATAAGCAAATAGATCACCTCATTCATCTCCTAGAGAAGAACAACATAGGTGTTCCTGAGTCCATCAAGAAAAATTCATCTACCCAAGATTCTACTAAGGCAAAGGGTAAGGGGAAAGAGAAAGAAAAGGGTAAGGCTCTTGTGGCAGTTATAGCTTCAACATCTTCATGGGTTATTGACTTGGGTACTTCTCACCACATGGGATCTTCACTAGTTGAGTTTTATTCTTTAGAGCCTTGTAACATGTCTTATATTAGTTTGGGTGATGATAATTTATACCTATTTCAAGGAGAGGGTATGTTAAAATGGAAGGTGGAACATTCAATAATGTTTTAAGTGTCTCTTCTCTTTCAACCAATCTCCTATTAGTGTATTAAATCACTCATATTAGCAAAGGCATGAGGGTTAAGTTTTTACAAGATTTAATTATCATCAAGGAGTTACATAGAGATTCTATAGTGGTACTGGGTAGGATAGATCACCAAGCCATACTATAAACCTCACATTTTTCACTTGATTCTTCTTTGACAACATTGTTGACTCATTTAGATGGATTTATAAAATTATGGCATGAGCAGTTTGGTCACCTTAACTACTGCTACCTTGAACAACATAGCAAAAATAACATGGTCATAGGCTTGCCTCAAGTCCAATTTATAAGGGAATTTGTGAGGGTTTCTCTCTTTGAAAGAATCCCAAAGCAAAATTTGAAAAATTCAAAGCTTAGAGGGCTTCACAAGCATTGGATTTAGTACACAGTGATGTCTCTAGGCCTTTCCCCAATCCATATTTTACAAGGGCTAAGTACATTATCACTTTCATTGATGATTTCTTGAGATATACATGGTTTAATTTCTTAAGTAAAAGTCTGAAGTGTTTGAATATTTTTAGGTTTTAAAGGCACTTGTTGAGAAACAATCTAAGAAATCCATCAAGGTTCTTCAAACTAACAATGGAGGTAAATATGTCAACAACATGTATGAGTAGTTTTCCACCACAAATGGGATTGATTTATAGTAGATAGTTACTTATAATCCTTCACATAATGGAGTTACAAAATGTAATAACTGGTCCTTGAAAGATATGGCTAGTTGTATTATTCACTCTAATTCTTGGGCACCTCATTATTGGGATGAAGCCATATGCATAACACCCTTTGAAGCTTGGTATGGAAAGAAACCTGATGTTGAGCACCTTAGGGTTTTTGAAATCCAACCATGGCATGTATATCAAAGAAGATATGCAAAGATATGAAACCTAAATACAAGCCTTACATCTTTGTAGGTTATCCAGATGGTGTCAAGGGGTACCACCTTCTACATCCAACCACACATGAGTTGTTCATAGAGAGAAGTGTTCACTTTCAGGAGAGTCCACAAACTCAACACTTGACACTTCTTCTCTTTCATTATATTCTATTAGACTTGATGATTTTTTTGACTTGGATCATCTAGAGTAGGTTCCTAAGCTAGGGTCTTATTATATTTATGATAGTGAGGGAAATGATGGGGAATATTTTACATCTAATTCTAATCATGTTTTAAAGGATGAGGAGTCAACACCTGAGTCACCAACATTTGGGCATATTTGGGCAAGGTAGAAACTTTAGAGTGCAAGCACTTGGGTGGGGAATCCAATAGATGATAGATGTACCATATAAAATTATTAGAGTGATCCATATGATTTTTTTGCTTTAATTTTGAATCCACAAACATTATGAGAAGATAAAGGTATACCTAAGTGGGAGAGTGATATGTAATAAGAATATTCTTCCTTGATCAAAAATCATACTTGGGATCTGACTTCACTCCCTAAAGAAAGGAAGATGGTTTGATGTAGGTGGATATATTAGACCAATTTTGTTGTAGATGGGTCATAAGGTGTAATTGGTCACCAAGGGTTTTTCACAGGTAGCCAACATTGACTACGCAAAGACTTTTTCATCTATTGTAAATATGACTTCGATCCAAATCACACTATCTATAGTCACAACACATAGTTGGGATGTTCCCCAGATAGATGTGAAGAGTGCATTTATTCATAGAGACCTTGAGGAGGAGATACACATGGAGTAGCCACCTAGGTTTTTTCAGGATTCATCCTTAGTTTTCAGACTTAGGAAATCCATCTATGGCCTCAAACAATCCGTTCAAGCTTGGTATGCTAAGATGTATTCCTTCCTCCTTACTTCAGGTTTCACCAGGTGTCATTTAGACCCCAATATATACTTCTTGTAATAGGATGATTATTTATTGATATTGGTCCTTTATGTTAATGATCTTTTGATCACCAAGAGTTCCTAATCATCTATAGGACCTATTTGACATGACAGACTTGGGTCTTTTATATTACTTCCCTAGTATTGATATTTCATAATTTGATTCAAGGATTTTAATTACATAACCCAAGTATGATCTCGATATTTTGGCTTTATTTCATATGGTTGATTTTAAGCCATCTCTGATTCCCTTTCTATCAGGGGTCAAACTTGAGGCCGATTGTTCTACACCTTTGGTTGATACCACTCAATATTGATAACTTATTGGTAGCCTCATTTATCTGACTCATACCAAGCCCAATATTTCATATGCAGTGGGTTTTGTCTCCAAATTCATGCAAGAACCCCATAAGTTACACTGGAAAGTATCTAAGAAGAATTTGCACTATATTCAAGGCTCTTATAGATTCAAGATTTAGTATAGATTTGGCATACAAGTTGACTTGATTAGTTTTACAGATTTAGATTGGGCTGGTGATACTTAAAATCATATGTCCACTTTAATTTATAACTTTTATTTAGGTTTTGGGCCTATCAATTGGTCTAGAAAGAAGCAAAATGTTATTGCTCTATCCTCCACAGAGGTAAAATACATGGGACCTATTAACGTAGTTATTGAAGCTATTTGGCTTTATGGGATTCTTTCCAAGTTTGGCATTCCTTTTAGGTAGCCCACCATTATCTATTATGATAACCAAAGTACCATTCAGATATGCATAAATCCAATTCACCACAAATGGACCAAACACATTGAGATTCACATGCATTTTATTCAGAGCTTATTCATGGTCAGGTCATCAACTTTAGAATTTTACAGTATTTAGAGCAGGTTTTAGATATATTTTCAAACCCTTCACTAATATCAAGTTCATTCATTTATGAGCTCTTCTTGGGGTACAGTCTACATCAAAAACAACATAAGCTTTAGGGGGTAGAGGGGGGATCCTAGCCTCTTCACTTATTCTATGTCTCTCTTTTGCGGGGGATTTTTTCCTATGGGTTTTTTCCTTTTATCTACTTTATGGGAGATTTCTTTGTATTGGGTACCTGATCAGGGCTAATTGTCAGGACCCATTTTTTTTACACTACCCACCTAAGATTTGCTTATGGGGGGGTGTTAGAGTAGGTTTTTTTCCCCATATTTATTTATTACGAGATTGTTTCCCTCACTTGGAGTTTTCCAACTTTCATGGATAAGCTTGTTATGTGTACTTGGAGTTACATTTTGATCAGATGAATAGGAAGTAACTCCCGTGACTGCCTATTTTGGGTATGGGAGTTACTCTTCTATTATTGGTTCTCTGACTACCTTTTTTGGTGGATTTACTCATGTACTCCTATTTGTACATATCTCTTGGTGAGATATTATTCTATGGAAGATTTGTTTTGGCTCTTATCTTGTTTATACAATATTCTCATGCATGTGATTTCATTTTCTTGCATCTATTGTGTTGTGTACATGCTTGACTCATGCCTATCACATACCTATGCATTTTCTTGATCCAGAGATCTTGGCATCCACTCTGATATAAAGGAAAAAGAGAAGAATTTTGTGTTGTTTTTATAAATAAATAAAATGATATCATTGTAAGATTTTTTGCCTCTTGTCTCATTGTGAATGAATTTTCTTATGTCCATTGCTTCATCTTGTTAATTTCTACGCTTTTTCTCATAAAAAATGCTTATGGTTAAATAGTCATTTTTATTTTCATCTCAAGAACATGGGATATAATTGAAAATTGTTTTTTCTCAATTATTCATGTTCTTTCATTTTTATTCTTCTAAATATTACATTCATTTCCCTTTTTCTTCTATCTTCTACTCATTCAAATTCCTTTCTTCACACATGCAAAACCTTCCAAAACAAAAATGTATATTTTAAAACATTAATCAATTTCAGTTTTATTTTGATTTATATAAAGGTAGCCTCATTTGTTAATAGAGGAGGGACTCTTTCCTATAGTGCTATTATTTGTGGTAAGAAAACTTTGTTCATATATAAAATTTCTAGCCAAAATATACATAGCTCAATTGTTGTTGGTGATCAAGAAATTAATGATAGACTATGAAATTGATAACTTCTATATGGACATCTAATTTTTTTCCATGTATGGGCTATGTGGAGGGTAGAAGGAAAAATGGGGCATAGTTCACATGTATTGGTAAATAGGTAGTTGGATAACTTTAGAATGGATAACATAGATGATCGTGAATTGAGATAACATAAGTATGATGAGGATTGATAAAAGATATTACCGATAGGGAACCCAAGGAGAGGGAAGAGATGAGTTCATGAAATGCCCAAAGGACTCACGTAGAATGGAGTGGCATGTGGAAAAATCTTGTGTTAAGGATACATGCTCTATTAAAATTGAAGTGTGCACTAATGAGAAAGAAGACATTTTGGAAGGAGTAACTAAGGAAGTTTGGAGCCCTAGAAGATTTTATAACATTGTATAAGAGGAAACACCCACCCATGGTCTACCCAAAGCACAAGCTTATGAATTTCTTGAATAGACAAAATTAAGTGAAAATTGTGTTTATTTTTATTTGATTGGTGAGTTTAATAGAGTAGAGGGATAAAAGAGTGTTCTCTAATAGATAGTACCTTATAAACCATTGACACCATTTTCTATAGAAACCTTGTAGCCGAAGATCATAACTAGGTTAGTTATGGCACTAATAAGGGGTGGATATTCACCTACCCATATAGGTAGTAATGCCTTAGTTAGAACAATGACCATTAGGGTTGTCACATAAAAATGAGGTTCCAATCCAGCTACACTTCAATCTAATGCTAACATAGGTGCCACATGCATATATTAGGTGTAAATGTGATGAGATTAGGAGGAGGAAACTTAGGCTAGGCTAAGGCTCAAGTTCTCAAGGAATGTTACGTGCATGAATCATTTTCCACTTTTATTAAATCCAGGTAAACTTTTTAACGTGATCAGCGCCACTGGCTAGACACGACTAATACCGGTACCACGGGGCCAGGGGGACTCGAACACTTGACCGACAGAGCTACAACAGAAATACCTGACCAATCGACTATACTTCCTAACCCACGTGCATGAATCATTTTAGTATCTCAATCAATCTATATTTAATAGGTTATTTATGAGATGTATTTGATCTTGATTTATTATATGGGAGTAGAGAACATTACAAAGCATGTGCATATGTGTGCACTCATCTAGAAATATAAGGGAATTATTGCACTAGAAATGAAAGTGAGCTAGTTTGATATAACATTATTGGTTTGCACACATACTTGGTATCACAAGAATGAGAAAAATTAGACAATCATAGACTATGACCAATTGAAATATTTTATTTTAAAGAATTATATATTCCATCATTTGAACAACATAACATCTTTTCCCTAAATGAGATTAAGTAAGAACTAAATGAGAGTTTTTGTACCTACAATGTGAGATTCAAGACATTCATATCAAATCTCTCTTTTGAGATTCATTATGTCAAACATGCCTAATAGCTCATGGGATGACTAATATTGTCATTCAGGGGTGCATTGGTATTTTTTTCATGTTTACAAGAAGTGTTGGAGGTAGCATTGATGTCTGTTGTTCCCAAAATTTTCATGATAAAAAAATTATAAAAATTATGGTATCAACTAGGGGTTTGAGTTAGGTTGAATAATTTTAGTTTATTTGAAAAAATCAAAATTGAAAAGTTTTAGGTCAAAATTGAAAAAAAATTAGTGCATACCCATACCCCACATGCTTTAGAGGATAGGATTTCCCAACATCCTGAGTGCACATGATGTGTAAATGCATAATAATGTTTTGGCCCATACTTTTTTTATTACCTATCCCTACTGACAAGGCAAGTACAAAGCTACATCTATAGTGAGAAATATGCATGACTTCACGTCTACTATGCTCATGGGGTTCAGTAGATCTTGTCATGTGGGTGCATCATATGTGCACATGTGCATGGGAAAGGTTTGTCCCAAATCATGCTAATTCTTCCCCCAAAAAAATTAAAAATCAATAATTTGTTCTCAGTTGCATTATAACTTCCTTCTCAACTTAGTACCAACACACCTCTAAAACTCTATCATTCTACCACACTCTCCTATTAAGATGAATTTCTACTAGATATTAGTCAAAATATTCATGATTCCAAATACTCCACATTGGTGTGACATACAAAGGTTGTAGCGAACATTTATGATAGTTTATTGTGTTAGGGAAGTTCTTAATACCTAGGTACTTCAAATTTTTGAACATCTATTATTGACCATTTTGACCACAAGTCAAAATGGGTCAAACCCGCTCTAGTCAAAACTTATATATGGGTATAATATAGTGTCATAGGATGTATTTAGTGTTATATCTTATGTTTTAGCCTTGGTCATGGTTTAATTAAGTGTTCTGTCAACTTGAGTCACATAGGTGTCATTTTAGGGTCTTATATGAAATTGGCATGGTTTTTAAGGTGTCCAAGTGTCCCAGTTTCCTTTCCAACATCTAAAATGTCAGATTACCTATGAAAAATGTTAGTCCATGTAAAAATTTCAAGTTCTCTAACTAATCATCAAGACAATAACTAAAAAAGGAAGAGTTTGGCACTTGTACAACCCATGAGAGAGAGTGACATGTGGGAAAAAGTTATGTAATATGTATTCATCTTCCTCAAACTCATATTAGCACTTCAAATTCTAAAAAAGGTCCAAAACCATTTTGCTCCTTCTTTTCCCTTATAGATACACAAAACCAGTCAATAGGTTTATTCTTGGCACAACCCATTGGAGACATTTTAGATAAAATGACTTTAGGGGTGATATTACAATCAAATAGCTTCATTTTCATAATAATAGTTCAATTATTGGTCAACTATGCTTTATGAATCATCTCTAACACGTTGACTATGTTTTTCTACTCACTATTTCCCATACCCTATAGGTTTTGCTCTTGTTTGGATAATTTCATATAATATAGCTACTATAATTGACTCTAGAGGATGTGGACATTGACCTCTCATTATTTACATTCTTAGTTTCATGTTTGTAAAATATCTCATGGGATAATTAGTTTAGTTTGTAAGTTGATGTTCTAGTTAAAATGGTAGTCAAGTTCACTACTTGTAGAAGGTTGGATTCTCTGCAAGGGATTCATGTGAATGAGATATGACATTCTCCATGTTTGAATGAAATAATGATCACCTCATTTACATGTTTTTTCATATAAAATCATGATTTGATCAAACATTTAGTTTTCTCATACTCTCAATCATATCTTTACCCACTTTCACTTGCAGTCATAGTGAATCATGTGTATGAAGCCTATCTAGCATGATCATGAGGGTGTAGTGAAGGTATCAATATTTTGAACATGTATTTATAAGTAGGAAAAATCAAGTTGGATCCTCAAAAGAGTGTATAAAGGGACTGTGACAGTACAATATAACACATACACATAGTCTGCCATGAATGTGTACCTACAGGTGACATGGAAAGAGAGTGTCACATTGAAATGAATCTATTTTGACTTGTTCTATGTCCTCAAAAGTTGAAGGGGATCCATTTTAACATTTGAATAAGGTACAATTATTTTTGAAGGCTCATACACCATGTGTATGGTTCATGTTTCTGCTCACCATCTTGTCTACAACTCCATCAACACTTACAGAAGGGTAAAAATACTAAAATGGAATTTTGGACCTTGTTTCAAGTATTTCATTATTAAAGAGTTATGTTTGGAAAATTTGAAAATGTCTAAGAATAAATTTAAGGTCTATCCCATGTTTACTACCTAAGCTCACATATATTGTCTGTACTTGCAAAAGTTCACCTACAAGTGGTACTATAGGGAATTGAGGTGTTATATAGAAGTATTGAAACAAGTGGTGAAACCCTTCTTAAGGTCCTATTATTTTTAAATTATCATGGAACACATATTTGAAATGATAGATTTATATGCAAGGTTGAAGGTCACTTCCAAAGATGATGACTGTGGAACTCATAGACAAGGTCCCTAAAAGCACAAAATAAAGCACCTATCCATTTTATGGAGATCATATGACAAAGTTGTCAAGATATTTTAAGTATATAAATTATCAAAACTTTTATCCTCCATATGGGATATAAAATTTGAAAATTTTGGGAGGTTTATGATCAATAAAAATTAATTTTTGAAGAGATCCAATATGTACCTTGGACCAGTAATTCCAGACAATGACATCTATAGGGTTTAGAATTTCAAGGTGATCCTAGAATCTCAAAGTGAAGATGAGGTATGTCTCCATTATTTAACTATATTATTAAGAGGAAAGGCATACCAATGAACACAAGTATCTTAAAAAGAGGTTGATATAAATATTTTTGATCCCATATACACCTATAAGTATCTGCTCTTTGAAACTATTCACCTACAACCAAGGGTCATCTTTTACATCATCCATGATGAAGATTTAAGCATGGAAACACATACATTGGTTTATTTAAGATGATTCAAAATGTCTTATAGGATCCAAATGTGATGTGAAACATATCCCAACATGATTATCCACCTACATGATCTTACTCCAATATAGTTGACTGTATTTGACTATAGAGGGCAGTGAGCAAGTTTGGGGATGGTAAGTTTTAGAAGTGCATAAGTATGATACAAATGGATCCAAAAAAATGTGTAATTAACCTAAGATATTATAAGGAGGTTTTAAAATATTTTTCTTAATCTTAAACATGTAGGAACACCTACAAGTATGATGCCTTGAAGCAGAACACAACTAAGAAATTACACACAATCTTTATTAATCAAGGTAAAAGAAGAGGTGTATAGGAAGTTAAAGTGATGAAAAAACCTAGAGAACCTTCATAATGATCATGATAGTTTATATAGTATATTTAAAACAAAAATAATACAAAGAAAGGGATATGAAAAGTAGTCCATAATTCATATGAGGAAACCCTACACATAGTTTGCCTTCCCAAGGGTTTGTCTTGGATCTTGGAGGGTCAAATGATATGAATAAGGGATTTTTTTTTTTGAAAAGGGTATACATCACTTGTAAAATATCATAAAATAATTAAATGGTCTGATAAAATAGGGGAAGTACCCTCTATTTTGTCTTAGACAAAGGATACTTCCCTAGAAGTGCAAACCCTGCAGTCTTGGAAAGTAGAGATAAAAGGTAGACCAAGAGCTGATTAGAAATTTAAAAGAGATGCGTAAATTTTAATCACACCTAAAAAAACATGATAATACAATCACAAAATGAATAAACTCAAAATTGTGGTCTAGACCATCAAGGATACAAACAATCCTGTTAGGTAGGGTTTAAGCCAAGAGCCCAAATGGGAAGTCAATGTTACTTCCAACCCTAGGTAAGCACTAAAATGGATTGGATCATGTTAATATGTGTATAAAAATGTTTCCAAGATCTTTTAATGCATAAAATTCATAAGGAAATCCACTTTTGGCTTAGGGACAACTTAGGCCTGTGAAAAATAAGGAATCAAGCTCGATAGGGGGACTTTGAATGCTCATATATTCTTGGAGGGTATGAATGGAGGTCCAAGGAGTTTGGGGAAGTTGATAGGGGTCGAAATTTGATTTTTTGTAATTTTTTTTCAACTTCAACATCCCATATTTATGAACAAATCCTAAGAACAAAATCAGCCTAAAACCCTTACAAACCCTCAATAAGGACCCGATGGAGGAAACAAAGTAAAAGATATATCTAGATGAGATGTAATGGGAATGAAAGTGACTAAACCTTTTAGAGGAATATCCAAAGACCCTTTCCATCCAATTGAGGCATTCCCTATCTATATGAATATGGTAAAAAATTGGTTTCTTTGATAGTTTTATGTGTTTTACAAGATCTAGGAAGTTTCAAGAGATGAAACCAACTTTTTGGGAGAGTTTAAGACTTATTATAACTAAATATTACCATTTAATGCTTCAAAAAATCTCCTTAGTGTCTCTACAAGTAGATTCATCTTAGCCAATCAAACTAGCAAAGTGAGCAAGATAGTGAGAAGTGTGAATATTTCAAGTGGGAGTCTATTTAAGGTGTACCTAAGCAATCTAAGGCCATGAAGGTATTTCCAAGTGTCATACACTCCCTTTCATGTATTTTCATGGAAAAGTGAAGCTGATTTTGAGGCCAAGTATGAGGGGTGACTTAAAAAGGAGTTTCTTTGACTTTAAACAATGATTGCTCAATTTTAGAGGAATCCAAATGATTAGAGGAATGCAACCATTATATGGAAGAGCATGTCTATAATCCTCCTTCTCATTTCAATCATGAGACCTATCCCTTGTAAATTTTGGGATGTTCCAAAAGGGGTAAATGATGAAGGCAGTTTTCTTGTGTAGAACAAGAACTCCTATGCCACTTTTCATGAATTATATGACTTGGAGGGCCATTTGTCCTATCAAAACCTACATGGTTTGTCTCTTAATTAATTATTATGCACATATAAATCTTCCTCTCAGCATGATAAGTGGTCAAGTGAAATTTGGACTTCTTTTTTCCCACTTGTCTCTCAAATGCTATAAGTAGCTACCATTGTGACATTTGTAATCTAATTCTACTCCATGTATGGTGAAGCCCTACTATAATGATGTCATATTTTTCCTTTGATAATTAATTAAAATCTTATTTTGAGTTATTTAATAATTATCTAAGTGTGCAAGTGGTGTAGGGTGATGCAAAGTGATAATTCTCTATCCTTTCTTCCCTTATCCTTTCATGTTTGTGCAAGAGTTCCTATTATAATAGGTCATATGAAGTGTTGTCAAGTGTATGAACTTGTGATTTAAGTTTAAAATGAGCCTTAGTGTTTGAAAATAGCCTATGGTTCACTTACCTTGGATATCTCTCATGCATCTCACCTCCATATTGAAATACTCATGTTAGAATCCATAAGACTTGGAAGTTAGTTTGTGTGCTTTCTTTCTTAGTATAGGAAAGTATGATGATCATATGTAAGACACCTTGGTGTATCACCCATTAGATTAGGTTAATTTCATGAGACTTCTAACTCTTTTCCCCATAATAAACTAGTTAAGTAGGTGTAATCATTTCAAGATACATTCAGGGAGCTAGCCCTTAAATCTAGAGGCTTACTTCCACTATAGGTACACCCACATACTTAGAAGCATTCCCATGTTTCCTAAACATGGAAGAGGATTGAACACCCTCTTCTAGGGTGAAATATTTGGTGACAATAGTTATGGCATGCTTAGTGGGACCAAGGTCCAAGAAAGTGGAAAGATTGTTGGCATGTATTTCCTCTATCAGCTTTTGGAAGCAAATAATTTAGCACCAATAGTGACTCCAAATGACACTTATGGTTATAAGAAATCTAGGTTTTTTTTGTTGAAAATTTTGATCAGTTTTTATATTCCATCTAACATGAGGTTGATATGAACAACTATTGTTAATATTCCTATCATGAACCTCCCTATTAGTCTTTCTATGTACCACAATATACTCCTCTGTAGTCCTATCAAAATGGCTATCAATCCTATGAGCCATGGCAGCCCTATAGTTATTTATTTCCCTCTCCATATGGACACCATGTTATTAGACAACCCTATGAAGAAAGCTACCAAGAAACTTATCAATAAATGCTTCCCTATCAATCCCAATATGAGTCCTACCAACCATACATGATGCCTATCAAAATCAAGATTACTTTTATGAGTGTTGCCATGAAGAATAAAATGTTTACATGGATTGTATATAAATATATTACAAGGAAAGATGTTGATTCCTACAAGCTAGAATACAACAAGTTGAAGTTGCTCTTGATCCCAATCATTACACTCCACTTCCTCTATCATCCCCACCTCATGTCCAATCCTTCTTGGCACTCATACTATATTTGATAGATAGTGAAGATAATATGGGAACATGTGATTATGAGTTTTATGTGCTTTTTAACCATCTCATGGAATGGTTAAGAAGTTTTGTGAAAATATAGATGAGTGCATGGGAGGTGGTTTAAGATTAAATTTAATGGGAGATCAAAAATTAAATGTACTTGGCAAATAAGTGCCTTAAATGCACAATATAAAGGTTAAGTATGTGGGAGGATAAAGAGCTCAAAGATGAACATGCTGCTATTGAATAATTCCAAGAAAGCTATTGGCAAGATGTAACTCCTGCTTATGTAGATGTTTGTCCTTCTAATCATCCCAAGAAGTTACTTCCTTATGAGATTACTAGTGCTTTTATATTTCCTAAATTCACTCACAAGCCTTCTCCTTCACCTCACACTCCATATACAACTCATCTACCTTCCACTACACCTCATAGTCCAACTCCTTCACCTCAAACCCATGAACCTTCCAATTCACCCTTTCTTGAGGAACAACCCATCTTGAGAGAAGTAAGTGAAGAGGATAAAATCCAATCCATGGCTGACCGAGAGGATGTCATGAGTGACTATGAGGAAGAGATCACCATAGGGACTCCCCTTGGTGAACATAAGGGAAATCCTATTTTTTTGAGTAAAGAGAAACATATTGAAGATTATTTTGCAATTGTCTATGAGGAATGTGACCAAGACTCGAAAAAATATATATTTAAAGAAGACTCCATCCCTAATCATGAAGTGGTGGATGACAATCTCAAGCATGAAGAGGAGTGTGCTATCAAGGATGAATGTCAAGTCACTCCTTAAGAAGTTATAATCCTAAAAGAGTCTCATGAGACCAAGGTAGAAGATATAGTTCTTGGAGATGACTTAATACCTCTATCTGATTTGGATCATAATTATATGCATTAGAACATGAATAAAATTATCTTGATGATTTCATACATCAATAATAAAAGAATGAAGAAGTAGTGGTTCTAGATGACAAAGAGGACAAGGATGAGTGGCAACTACAAATGGAACTTTTTCATGAACTTGAAGATATTTTCCAAGTTAAATGTCAAGAACTTGAAAAGGTGGACAAAAATCTTCCCATGGAGGGTAATGACCAATATTTGGTAGAATATGAAAATATCCTTTATGAGCTTGAAGATCTTACAGTTGAGAATAAGCTTAACCTCATTGAGAGAATCATGGAAAACAAAAATGTATGACTTATTGAACCACCATTAGAGGCCATAGTTGAGGATCCATATGAGAAAGTTTAGGATACTTTTATGTAAGAAGATTTCATTTTTATAGCTAATCTATTTAGAGCTTCTTGGTTCTCATTGAACACCATGCCAATGAATTTGGCAAACACCAGGAAGAAAATGGAGGCATCAATGAAAAGGATCAAAAGGATACATGCATCATTCATTCCTATATGTAATAAATAAAGAGAGGTTTAAAATATCGCATTTGATCTAGGAGGAAGTGCTATTCTTAGGTTAGTTAGTGCTTGAGCTAGTTAGTTTGGTTGTTTTGTTTGTGTGTTCCATAAGTGCTCATAAAGCACATGTGTGTTTCTTTTCTTGTGTGTTGTTCTTATTGTTTTCTATTTTTTGGTGTGTTATAAAAGGCAAATTGTGTGTCAAACCTATGTACATATGACTCCATATCCCAATGAATAGGATTAGGCAACTGGTCATTGCATAACAAGCATACCACCCTTGGGAAATTACCAAAAATGTTGACCATTTTGACCACAAGTCAAAATAGTTCAACCCCCTATAGTAAAAACTTATATATGGGTCTAATATAGTGTCATAGGGTGTATTTAATGGTATATCTTATGATTTTATCCTTGGTCATGGTTTAATTAAGTCTTATGTCAACTTGAGTCACTTAGGGGTCATTTTGGGGTTTTATATGAAAGTATCATTATTTTCAAGGTGTCCAAGTGTCTTAGTTTCCTTCCCAACATCAAATATGTCAAATTATCTATCAAAAATGTTAGTACATCTAAAAATTCTAGGTTCTCTAACTGATCATCAAGAAAATAACTGAAAAAGTAAGATTTTGGCACTTTTACAACCCGTAAGAGAGAGTGACATGTGTGAAAAGGTCATGTAATGGATATTCCTCTTACTCAAACTCATCTCAGTTCTTGACATGATTTCAAAGTGCTGAAAAATGTCTAAAACCGTTCTGATCCTTCTTCACCCTTCTAGACACACAAAAATAGTTAATAGGTTTGTGCCTGGTATGGTCAATTGGAGAAGTTCCAAAAAAAATGCCTTTGGGGGGGTGATATTAAACTCATAGATATTAATTTTAATAACAAGAGTTCAAGGATTGGTCAACTATGCTTTATGAATCATCTCTAACAAGTCAATTATGTTTTTATGCTCACTATTTTTCCATAGCCTATAGGTTTTGCTATTGTTTAGATGATTTCAAACAATCCAACTATTGGAATTGACTCTAGAGGATTTATAAATATACCTATAATTATTTAAATGTTTATTTTCATGTTTGGAATAGATCTCATGGGCTAATTAGTTTAGTTTGCAAGTTGATATTCTAGTTGAAGTTGTAATCAAGTTCACTACTTGCAAAAGGTTGGATTATCTACAAGGGATTCATGTGAATGAGATATGATGTTATCCATATTTAAATTCCATAATTATCACCTCATTTTAATTTTTTGTATTACAAAATCATGCTTTGATCAAACATTCAGTCTTGTCATACTCTCAGTCAGCTCTTTACCCACTTTCACTTACAGTCATAGTGAATCATGTGTATGGAGCACATCTTGCATGCTCATGTAGGTTTAGTGAAGGTATAAATATTTTGAAAATGTATTTATAAGTAGGAAATTTTTTTGGATCCTCCAAAGAGTGTACAAAGGAACTGTAGCAGTCAAATACAACACATACACATAGTCTGCCATGAATGTGCACCTACAGGTGCCTTAGAGAGAATGTCACATTGAAATGAAGCTATTTTGAATTTTTATAAGTCTTAAAAAGTTTAAGGGGATAAATTTTAAAATTTTAATAAGGTACAATTATTGTTGAAATCTCATACACCATGTGTATGGTTCATGTTTTTGCTCACCATCTTGTTTACAGCTTCATCAACACTTACAAAAGGGTAACAATACTAAAATGGAGTTTTAGACCTTGCTTCAGGTATTTCATGATGAAAGAGTTGTGTTTGGAAATTTTGAAAAGGTATAATAATAAATTGAAGGTATATATCCCATGTTCACTACCTAAGCTCACACAGACTACCTGCACACACAAAAGTTCACCTATAAGTGGTACTACAGAGAACTGAGGTATTATATAGAAGTATTGAAAAAAGTGGTGAAGCACTTATTAAGGTCATAGTATGTTGAAAATATCATGGTAGAGCTATTTGATATGTTATATTAATAGGCAAGGTTGAAGGTCACCTCCAAATATGATGATTGTGGAACTCAGAGACAATGTCCCTAAAAGCACAAAATAGAGCACCTATCCATTTTATGGAGATCATATGACAAGGTTGTCAATATCTTTGAAGTATCTAAATGATAAAAACTTGTATTATCCATATAAGAGAAAAAATTTTAAAATTTTTGGAGGCGTATGATAAATGAAATTTAATTTTTGAAGAGATCCAATATGCACTTTGGACCACTAGTTCCAGACTAACATCTATAGGGTTTAGAATTTCAAGGCAATTCTAGCATCTCAAAGTGAAACTAAGGTATGTCTCCATGATTTAACTATATTATTAAGATGAAATTCATAAAAATTAACACAAGTATCTTCAAATAGGTTGATATATAGAGTTTTAAGCCCATATACACCTATAGGTGTCTACTCCTTGATATTATTCACCTATAGCCAAGGGTCATCTTCTACATCATCCATGACGAAGACTTAAGCATGGAAACAACTACATTGGTTTATGGAAGATGATTATAAATTGGGTAGAGGATCACAAGGTGATGTGAAACATATCCCAAGAGGAATATCCACCTATACGATCTTACTCATTCTAATATAGTTGATTGTGTTTGATTGTGGAGAGTAGTGAGCAAGTTTGGGGATGGTAAGTAATGGCAGTGCACATGTATGATACAAATGGGTCAAAAAAAAATGTTTAATGAACCTATTATATTATAAGGAGGTATGTAAACATTTTTATCAAGCTTAAACTTGCATGAAAACCTATAGGTATGATGCCTTGAAGCAGAACACAATCAAGAAATTGTACATAGTCTTGATCAATCAAGGTATGGGAAGAGGTATTTAGGAAGTTGAAGTGATGAATATAAATGAAGCACCATCAGCATGATAATTATAGTATATATAGTATATTTGAAACACAAATCATGTAGAGAAAGGGATATGCAAAGTAGTTCACAATTCATACGAGTAAACCCTACACATAGTCTGCCTTCCTAGGGGTCTATCTTGGATCTTGAAGGAGTTGGAGGATCAAATGATATGACCAAGGGAAAAAAAATTGTTCAAAGGGTATCCATAAATTTTATAATCTCCTCTAATAATTAATTAGTCTGATAAAATAAGGGAAGTACCCTTTATTTTATCTCAAATAGAGGGTACTTCCCTAGAAGTGCAAACCCTATAGACTTGGAAAATAGAGATGAAAGGGTAGACCAGGATCCGATTGGACCTTGAAAATAGGTGTGGAAATTCAAATCAAATCTAAAAAAACATGAAAATCCAAGCACAAAAGGAAGAAACTCAAAAATATGTTATGGACCATCAAGGATACAAACAGTCCTATTAGGCAGGGTTTAAGCCTAGAGCCCAAATGGGAAGTCAGTGTCACTTCAAACCTTATGGAATCACTAAAATGGATTAGATCATGTTAATATGGGTATAAAATTTGTGTCAATTCTCTTGTAATGAATATAAGTCATAAGTAAATCCACTTTTGGCTTAGAGACAACTTAGGGTTTTGAAAAATAAGGAATCAAGCTTGATAGGGAGACTTTGAATGCTCATATCTTCCTGGAGGGTATGCATGGAGGTCCAAAGAGTTTGGGGAAGTTGATAGGGATAATAAAATATTCTTTGGTGGAATTTTTTTCAACTCCAACATCCCATATTTGTGAACAAATCCTAAGAGAAAAATGAACCTAAAACCCTTGCAAACCCTCAATAAGGACCCGATGGAGGAAGTGAAGGAAAATAGATATCTAGATGAGATGGAATGAAAGTGAATAAAACTTGTATAGGAATCCCTAGAGACCCTTTTCATCCAATTGAGGCATTCTCTATATATACAGATAGGATACAAAATTGGTTTCTTTGACAAATTTGTGTGTTTTTCAGGATCTAGGAGGTTTTAAGAGATGTGACCAACTTTTTGAGAGAGATTAATACTTATTATAACTCACTATGACCATTTGATGCTTTAGAAAAACTCTTAAGTGTCTCTAAAAGTAGCTTCATCTCAGCCAGTCAAACTGGAAAAATGAGCAAGATAGTGAGAAGTGTGAGAACTTCAAATGGGAGTCTATTTAAGGTGTATCTAAGAAATATAAGGCCATGGAGGGTCTTTCCAAGTGTCATACACTACATTTAATATATTTAAGTGGAAAAATGAAGCTAAATTTGAGGCCAAGTGTGAGGGGTGACTGAAAAAGGAGTTTCTTTGACTACAAATAGTGATGACTCAATTTTAAATGAATAGAAATTATTAAGAATGTAGCCAATTCATGGAAGAGCATGTCTATAACCCCTCATTATAAATTCAATCATGAAACCTATCTCTAGTTAGTGTTTGGATGTTCCAAAATGAGTGAATGATGAAGGCACTTTTATTGTGTAAAATGAGAACTCCTACACCACTTTTCATGAGTTTTATGACTTGGAGGGCCATTTTTCTTATCAAATCTTGTATATTTTGTCTCCTAATCCATTATTATACACATGTAACTCCTATTATTACAATAAAAAGTGTTCAAGTGACCTTTGAACTTCTCTTTTCTCACTTCTCTCTCAAATGCTATAAGTAGCTACCATTTTGGCCTTTGTAATCTAATTCCACTCCATGTATGGTGAATCCCTATTGGAATGATGTCAAATTTTTCCTTTGAACATTAATGCAATCATTATTTTGAGTTATTAAACAATTGTCTAAGTGTGAAAGTGATGTATGGTGATGCAAAGTGATAATTCTCTATCTTTTCTTCCCTTATCATTTCATGTTTGTGCAAGAGTTACTATTCTAATAGGTCATATTAAGTTTTGTTAAGTGTATGAGCCTATCTTTTAAGTGTATAGTTAGAATTAGTGTTTTCAACTAGCCTATGGTTCACTTACCTTGGATATATCTAATGTATTTCACCTCCATATTGAAATACTCGTGCTAGAATTCATAGGACTTGGAAGTTAGTTTGTGTGCCTTATTTATTTATGTAGGAAAGAATGATGATCATATGGAAGACATCTTAGTGTATCACCTAATTACATTAGGTTCATTTCATGCAACTTCTAACTCTTTTCCCTATAAGAAACTAGTTAAGTAGGTGTAATAATTTCAAGATACATTCAAGGAGTTAGCCCTTAAATCTAAAGGCTCACTTCCACTATAGGTATACCCACATACCTAGAAGTGTTCCCATGTTACCCAAATATGGAAGAGGATTGAACACCTTATTCTAGGGTGAAATATTTGGTGACAAAATAAACTATATCCATTTAGTAAATAATCCATATGAATGGCTGACACTTTCATGGCTATTATGGCTTTCTCTCCACAGCCACAAAAATATTATACCTATGGATTCAAATGGTATGTTTCAATCTCTCAATGAATTATCTTTCTAAATCACTAGGTCATTAAATATGAAGTTAAAACACATGGGTTATAAACCTATGTTGGTGATAGAGAGTGACATTTATAGAATTGGTGATTCTTAAATTAGTCATGATGATTTGAAGTAATTCTAAAAAATAATGAATGCAAAAGCTCCAACATCCATAACTAATCTTCTATTTATAAGTGGTTTGCCTGAAGTTACCATCTTTATGCAAGTTTAACTTGGTATTTTCCTTTGATTGACATTATGACCATAATATTAGAGAGATAAATTCAAAATCAGGATCTTTGGTGGCCAAATTGGACAACATTACCATGGCTATGATCTTACGGATTCTTGTTAGGGAAACCTACCCAAGGATGAACAATAAATGTTGAGAGGGTTTATGGGTAAAACAACTAGAGAAACACCTAAACACCATCAATAATGGATGTTTTAAACATAAATTAAGGGGTCTCTCAAGTCTCCCAAATAATTTCTTCAGATCAAACTTCAAGGAAAAGCTATTAGATATGATCACCCTTCTCAACAAGGTGGTAGGTAATAGGACCACCATGTCATTTCACTCATGGATGATCATGGATATAATCATCATTTATAGTAACAAATAATATATATACTTAGGTGACATTATTAGTGATGCCCTCCACCAAGAGATAATCAATGTATAAGTAATCAAAACTTTTTACATGACATCCTACTTGGTGTAATTATTAGCATAAAGAAGAGTATACCTGGGCCTCACTCAATTGGCTAATGCAGACTATGCCACCAAACTACATGAATTATACTCTTAGCTAACCTTGGAATATAACAACAAGCACCTTGGATGGTCAGTGACACTTACATTATTAGAGTTTTGTAGGAATTAGATGGTGATTGGGGAATGAGGATCTTTGATGAAGAAGCCAACCTAGTTTCACATTATGGAAGCTACTTCATTTAGTTTCCTAAATTCTCTTACATAAAATTTAGGGTATTTGAGGGTTTAGCCCTAATATTTCCAAGGTTAGAAAATAAAAATATATTTTAAATTTAACTATGCATGCAACTTGTTGAGGCACACAAACATTGTAGGCAAAACCATGTGGTAGACGTTGTATTCCCCATATCCTTGGGTCACTACATAATAAATAATGCTACTAATGCCCATAACATTTAAGCTATAATTGTTTAATTCACAATACATACTCACAATCCAAACTTATTTTGATAGTAAGGGTTTCATAATATCCCACCTCATAATTAGTTCTTTTTACATACACAAGCTACATTTAGAGGACTATTGGATTGATTGTTTGAATGAAAATGAGGTGTTTACATTGGGTTAGGGTAGATTAATCTTGAACCAAATCAAATATTCCACTTAGATATGGGTACTAGATAGAATGGTATATGTTAGAAGAGAACTACTTGACCCATCCTACACTAAGGGAGTCATGGTTACACCATTGCCAATAATAAATTAGTTTGAATGAGAAATGATATATCTATAGATAATAATTAAGGTAGTATTTGATAGATCCATGAAATGGTTCAATACAATGATCATATAATTCACCAGAGTAGGTGGCTCAAGAATATCTAAGACTTCAACTCCATCAAGGCATACCCTTGGAACAACTCCCAAAACATTTGAAATGAGTGGTTTTGGCATCACAACCCATTAATCATATACTTAAGGAGGTGATGGGGATGGTGAAGACCCAAACCAAACTAAGTATCCAAGCAATATCTATTGAGAGGGTTCTATTATTGTGAGAAAGTTTTAGGGCAAAAAATATATAGATCGATAATTAGTGTCTTCCCTCGGTGATACATCTTTGTTGATTGATAAAACTATGAAACAATATCTTGCCACTACCCTAGGAAAAAATTAATATGTAACTTATAGTAATGTTAATATTAAAAAACCTTAGGTACCATGATATTTATCCCTTGTAGCCTCTCCACAAGTTTTAATTTTACCACATTCTTTTCCACTGAGACAACATTCATCAACATCTCCACGTGCACAATTGGTGAGCTTCAGTGAAAAATCATTCTAATGGATTCAAACCTTATTGAGAAAAAATAAAAAGGTGGTCGAGGTATAGTTTCCCAATTTCAATGTAATAGCTAACCTAATTGAGACTCTTCCACCAAAGAAGGCCAAAACCACGTCAAAGCTAGTATTTGATCCATTTGGATCTCATTTTTTAAAGATTACTAAGATGAATGTTGACAAAAATAAATAAGAGATGAAGATGACTGACTATACCTTGAAAATAGTATCATTGGGTGTGGTAATCATAGAGAGTGATATATAGATTTTTTTTGAGACCATAGAGAGAATGATTAAAAGATTAGAACACGATGAGATCACCCAAGAAAAATTGAAGGATTAGGTCTGATAGTTGGTTAGGTGTGTCAAATATCTTTTGAATATAATCAAGGGTCCAATAATTCCCCATGTGGAGGCTTCAACTTAGGTTCTTATCATCAAAAAGGAAGAAATAACAATCATAAGTAGATATAATAGCTATGGGAAGAATCTTAAAGCTTGGGTTGAGTAGTTTCTCTTAGATGCTCTTAAGTATATTAATGAAATGATTAAACTATATGAAAATATCCTTTTAGAGTGGATTAAAATTGATCAACAAAATTAATGTCTTGAAAAGGAATTGAAGTAATGGTAAAGTGTGAAATAAGACATTGAGGAGATGTTTTCCACTGATGTAGAATTGTTGCTCAAGGCTAGAATTTTTTTACAAAATAGAGAATGACCTCTCTTATTATTAGTTGGAGTGTATCCTCCAAAAGATAGAAATTTTGAATAGGGCCAGTGAAGAGCTAAAGAAATAATATCAAATTAGAGGAGAGGAAAATTATGAAATTTGTTCCAATATGGGATGTTTGAATCATGACTTATTCATGGAGGATGGATCCAATCAACATACTATGAATGAAATATATGACCAATTCAAAAAGATAATAAAGGAGGTGTTTTTCAAAGGTGTATTCAATATGGCCTTTATGACTGTGTTTAGTAAAATACATGCCTCACTCAAAGATCTAAACTCCCAATCGCCTCAATTATTATAAGTCCCAAATTTTATATGGCTAATATATGATAGATGGCTAGTACATTACAAACATCTAATAGTGTCTAAGTGAAATTAAATTACAGAATTAGTAAGGAAATTTAGGATATTCAAGACAACTAGAGATAAAGGGAAGGCAATCATTAAAATAGCTCCTTCACCTCTAAATTTGTCCAAATTAGCTCCTTCTTTAGGAAAGGCTTCTTAAGATGTTCACAATCTCTTTTCTATTTTAATACTCTTCCTATTTTGGGAAAGTTTTATTTTTATTTTATAAAAGTATTAAAATAAATGAAAAATACAATAGGATAAATGTAATAATAAAAAATGCCAATAATGGAATATAAATGATTAGTCCATTCCCTCCTATCTCTATAAATAAGATTGTTTGATGCTCATTTTAATTTTTCTTGAAAGGAAAGGAGAAAAAGATTTTTTGTTCATTCTTCCCATGAGGAACACAAAAAATATGGAACTTTGTGTCTAATAAATTTTCTTTGTGGATGTGAATGTTTATTATGTTGATACAAATTCCTTAACTCTCAAGTAATACCTATTTTATTTTCAAACTAGCATATTACTTTAAAAATTATTCCTTGTCATGAAAATATTAAATCTATGTTTGCTCATTCATGCATGACCCTTTTCCTTATTTTCATTTTTTGTTTAATGGTTGAAATCAATAAAACCCAATACTCCATTCAAATTGTAAAAATTGAAAATAAGTTTATTTATGTTTTTCTTATTTTCAATAAAGGAACCTCCCCTTTGATTAGAGGAGAGAATTTTAGTCTCCTTCACTATTATGATATACAAGATTTTCAAAGTACCAAATATTTCATTGATAAGGGTGGAGGCTTTGGGGATCATAAACATGGGTGTCAGTCCATTTATGGAGGCATACATTACCTTTATAACATCATAATTTCAAAATATCATCATCAATAACACACATGAAACATAGAATGGATTATAGTGTATTTGTTGTCACTTTTATTTTCCCCCTTTGAGGATATGTCTCAGCTATCCTACTCCAAGTGACATAATTGAAACACCTCTAGGTTGTGGGTAGCCTAAGAATGAGGTGAATCTCTAGATAGGGATAGCTCCCTTGATGTACCACTTTTATATCACTACTATACTTATGCTTGTGAGGAAAATGGGATATAAAACTAAAATTAAACTATCCTAAAGGTAGTGATACACCAATATTAAATGATTACTACCAACCAAATACATGTCACACATGAGACCAAGGGACTAACTAGGCATACACTTCTCTAATCTGAATCTTCTCACATCAATATTTCATTATGAGGTTGTGATGTATGTTTAGGCTAGGAAGACTAGACAAGAGGCCTATAATGTCACTATTGAATAGGATAACTCAATTAACCTTGACACTTCATATAACACTTCACATGACCTACAAGAAGAAGCTTTCAAACTATAAATAGGTGAGTGAAAGAGACAACAATGTTAAAGAAATAAAAATCATCACTAAGTAAGATCAATCCTTCAAGTGAACACACTATGAGTAGTTATAGAAAAGGTAAAATCAGTTGTCTTTATTGATATATGGTATGAAAATGAGTAGGGATTTGCCATACTTAGGTGGAGCATATTTTACAAAGGCCAAAATGGCTAGTTCTTATAGAACTTGAGAGAGAAAAGAGAAGAAAAAAATCCAAAAGTCAAAAGGACAAGTGTCAAGATGAGAAAAATAGTTACATGTGCATGAGAAGATAATCTAAAACTGATCATGCAAATTCAAGAAGCACAAGTCTAAATCCAAGGCATGAAACTCTTGAAATGTGGCATGAAATTTCTTTTGTTGGCTCAAAAAACTACCTTCATTATTCACCCCTATTGTAACCTCCCAAAATTAACTAGGGACATGTATAATTATTGAAATGAGAGGAAGGGATTTTAAACATTCTTATCCATGCATTACTTACATTCCTAACACCTAGATTACTCTAAAAGTGAACCATCACTACATGCAGTTAAAGAAACTCCCTTTTTAGTCACCCCTCACACTTGGCCTCAAAATTGGATTTAGTTTTCCATGTAAAAACATGGGATGGAGTGTATTATACTTGGAAATACCCTCCATATCTTTAGATGGCTCAATTAGACCTTAAAAATCCACCCACTTAAAGTTCTCACCCTTCTCACTATCATGTTCACTATCCTTGTTTTGAATGGCTGAGATGAGATGAATTTTTGAAACACTTAGGAGTTTTTATGAAGCATGAAATATCCATAGGTAGTTAGGATAAGTCTCTAGCTTCCTCCCAAAGTTTATTTCATCTCTTGAAAGTCCTTAGAACCTGCACAATACAAAAAATAGTTAGAGAGAGTAATTATGTACCATGTCCGTATAGGTATAAAACACCTCAAGTGGATGGAAATGGTATATGGATAATCATACAGAGGATAAAATCATTTCCCAAGCCATTCTAGTCCATATTGATGCATCTTCTTCCTTGTTTTCGCAATCGGGTCCTTATCCAAGGTTTGCAAGGGTTTTAGACCACTTCTACTCTTAAGGTTCATTCATTCATAAAGATAGAGCATTGGAACTAACAAAAAATTTAACAAGAATAAATATCGATACCCCTATCAAATTTTTAAAACTCCCTTGACCTCCATACACATCCTCAAAGAAGATGTGAGCACTTAAAGTTAACCTATCGAACTTAATTGCTCATTTCCTGTAGGACTGAGTTGGTCCCAAGCCAAAAGTGTCCTTATGACTTCTTTACATATTATGAGATTAGAAACATATAAAATGATCTCATAAACATGCCTTAGTCCATTATAATTGTCATTTCATGTTATAATTTAATATGACCTCTCATTTGGGCATTAGGCTTGAACCTTGCCTAATAGGCATGCTTGCATACCCTTGTGGTCTAGGTCACCTTGTTGAGTTTATCCATTATATATAAGGTCATCCATGTTTGTTTGGGTGTCGTTAATATTTCCACACATTTTTTTAAAGTTCACTCAGCTACTAGTTCATCCCTTTCTCTCCATTCCTCAAGATTGTAGGTTTTGCTCATAAAGGGAGTGCACTTTATCTGAGATAAAATAGAAGGCACTCCCTTATTTCATCATAAAAAATAAATGTTTGATAGGATTATATATTTGATGGAAATAATCTACATTAAATTTGGGCCCTTTTTCAGGTCATTTGAGCCCCAAACTCCTCAAAATTCCAAAACATACCCATGAAATGGCAGACTGTGCAGGGTTCAACCATATGGATTGTGGATTATATTACATAACCCTTTCTCTACTATATACCCATCATGATGGTGACATTATAATATTATGATAATAATTAAGGGATTATAGTCTTCATTCATCACTTAAAACTTTCATGTACCCCTCCATACACCTTGCTTTATCATGGTTTAGTGTCATCTCCTGACTATGTTTACTTCAAGGCATTGTACTTGTATATGCCCTACATGGTTTAACTTGAATTAAATGATTAAATACTTTTATTTAAGATTTAATGATCATTTAACAATTATTTTGACCCATTTTTTCACCTTGGGTTATTTCCAAATCAAAAATATTAACTCTTTTTCTCTCTATCCTTTTACAGTCATACACAATCAACTATGTTTGAATGAGGAAGACCCCGTGTATGAAGATTCTTCTTGGGAGAGATTTAAAATCAACTTATACTCTCTATATCCATTTAGAATCATCTTTCATAGACTAATATAGGTTTTTACATGCTTAATATTATGATTTGGACTATGAGACTTTACAATCAGTTGTAGGTGGATAGTCTAGGCCATTTATACAGACTTTCTCCACCTCCTTATGTGGAAATAAGGTCTTGAAATGTCATAAGTAGCCCCATGATGCATATTTCATTCATATAATAATTTTAAATGCTTAATAAATTCTTAAAAATATGTATTTATGTCTTCTTACCTTCTTTGACCTACAAGATTGTGATCTCTCTCCTAAGCTTGGTTGTAGGTGAGTATTTTGAATGATGGGACACCTGTAGGTGGTCATGGGAGAAAAAGCATAGTTTATCAGTTTACTTAAGTGGAATTTAGGTCATGATTACTCATTTAAAATATTTTAAACCATTAAATCATAGTTTCATGGCCTAGTACCAACTTTGGTGAAGAGTCTCCTTGAGGTTCAAACTTGTAGGTTTCACTGCTTGAATTTAGTGCATGAAAGTGTAACTTTGGGCTTCTCAACAACCATCCTCCTTAAGTCATATACCTTCCATATTTTTCGTATATATTTTCCTATGTAGAGGATACAAGACAAATTCATTAGGATATGCCATGAGATTTGATAACTCTGTTATATGACCTTCACCAAATGGTCCAGACCTCTATTTTGTGCTTTTAGGGATTAGGGCCTTGAATTTATAGTCCTTGCATTTGGAAGAGATTTATAGCCTTACCTAGAAATATATAATTTAAAATAGACCTAATATTTAATTTTAAACATACTATAATCCAAAAGGGATTTCCAACACTTGTCTGATCTTCTCCATATAAGTACCTCAGTTCCCTGTTAAGCCATATGTAGGTGGTTATTCTATTGTGTAGGTAGTATATGTAAGTATGGACAATTGCATTATTTTTTGAACTATCATGAGTTATAATCCTATCATAGCACATCCAAATACATTAATAACACTATTAATTATTTGAAAAAAGTGTCAATACTTCTTTTTCAACATGTCTTCCTTTATGAGAGCACATGTACATGTGCATTGATGGTGGAAAACTAAGTGCATATTAAAACTTGTCTTTTCATGATCTATATGGTACCACTTAAGGAATAACATATTTTTTCATTTTATAAGATAATTATAAAAACCTTGAGGCTATAATTACTCCTCCATGTAAGTGCTTTAGAGCTTTTCACAACTCACTTGGTTGACTGTGTATGACAGTCATATGGCAACTGACTGTATGGCACCTTATGACTTCACCCTCATGGAGATTGCCTTATAGGATGATATTTAAATGGGAGGAGATAAAAATAAAATTGGAAACATGAGAATTAACTTATTATCATCCCATTTAATCACTACCAAATCATGGAGATTATGAAAATAGTGAAAACCTGCCTGCAACATAGAATGGTGCTTTCTCTTGCAACTTGAGATACTGGGATTATCCAAACACCTTGAAATATGAAACCAAGAATGGGGATAATTATAAGAGATAGAAAAAATAATTTTTAATCAATATCATTAGCTATATTATATGGATTTATCCAAACTAAAGTAAAACCTATAGGGTGTAGGAAATATTGAGCAAAAAAACACAATCAACTTGTTAGATATGATTCATAAATCAAAATTAACCAATACTTGAAAAATTGTTATGTAAATGAATCTATCTAAGTGTAATTTAACCTCCCAAAGAAATTTTAATTGAAACCTCTTCTACTGGCCATACCAAGCGTGAACCTGTTGACCACTTCTATGTGTCTAGAAGGGTGAAGGAGTAGAATGGTTTTGGGAATTTTTTAGAACTTAAAAATCAGGTAAATATTTTATATGAGTAGGATTAAGATTAATATACATTACATTACCTTATCCCATGTGTCACCTTCCCTCATGGGACGTATAAGTGCCAAACTCCTCTTTTTTAGTTGGTTTATTGATTTTCAGTTGGATAACCTACAAGATTCAAATGGGACTGACATTCCTATTATGGAATATGAATTCTTGGATATTTTAAAATAAAATAGGAATCTTGAACACCTTTAAAACCATGCCACTTACATTTATGACTCCTAAATGCCTACTAGAGGACTCAAAGTGACAAATAAACTAATTAGACCATGACTAAGACTAAAAAGGCATCAAATTACATCAAATGGACTATAAAATACCCTAGGAAAAAATATTAGACCCATAATTAATCTAAAAATCAAATTTTTACCTATAGGGGTCCCAATTTGACATGTAGGGGCAAATTTGGGCAACAATATTGATTATGAAGTAGAAGGGCATAATAAGAACAATTGCCCTAGGCATAATGTTTGGGAACTTCTTGTATATTATGATATTGTTTAGGAAGGAAATTATTTGTGTAATTATCCCATACTATAATGATAAACCCAAATAAAAGTCTTCCTATGGTGTAAAATATTTGAGGCCTTCACCTACAATGCTAAAGATTGTAGGGTAGCATACAAGATCCACGAGGTGCATGAAAAGGGCTCATATCAGATAGAATTTGGTACTTCCAACAATAATAAATGGAAATATGGTAGTAAAATCCCTTATTATGGGAGAGGTGACACACAATTTCCTCAAGAACATTATCAAAATGATTGTCCCAAGTTTCCTAGTTGTGGGTATCATCTCGGTGAGCATAAACTTGAAGAGTGTCCTCATTTATATGCCACACTAACCCAAAAGGATAATCTAGATAAATGATAAGGAATGATGATCATTGTACACATAATGTGTAAATAGATTCAAAAATAAGGTCAAAAAATATAAAGACCAAAGGTAAATATTATAAATTATAGTGGCACCATTGCCTAACCTCAAGCTGTTGCATTTGAGAAGATTTTTCCAAGATATGAACCCGAATGGAAGAAAGGATACACCATGAATATACATATGGGATGCATCATAAGTAACTATTTCAAGAAGTAATTAAAATGATATAAAACTCTAAATGTGAGATTTAGTATGTGTGTGACCCTGAGGCAAAGACTAGGGAAGCACTTTAATAGAAAGCTCAAATAGAACCTTTGGAAAATGACCTCCATAATATCATAGATATTTTGCATGCATAGGGAATGATCCATATGATAAAAATTTGGTTGACACAATATCTCACATGATAAATTAAAATACCCTTGTTATGCCTTATAAGAGAGCATATGGTCAAAATTATAAAAAATAAAGGAAATGATCAAGATTTACTCATTGATGTACTAATATATGGATGGTTATAGTGTGTTATCCTAATCAACATAGGCACAAAGTTCAATGTTATTACGTAAAAATCATGGCACAAGATGGGTATCCCTACATTGAGGCCTTCACCTCTATGGTTTATTTATGGTGAACAAAAATTGCAGAAAACCTTTTGAATTATTGAAGAATATTTAAGTAAATATGATGGGGGTGAAATTTCATTAATAATTTGAAGTTATTACATTGTATTAAGCTAAAAAAATACTAGTGCTACTCAATATTCCATGATGTTATGCAAATAATGTAGACATGAGATTCAATAAGTGTTACATAATTTTTGAAAATGTGGAACAACACATCATCATACCTCTTGAAAATAAACAAGGTTCATCCATTTTTAAAAGTGTCAATATGGATCAAGAAGTTAACCACATCTAAAAAATCATTTCATAAAGTGCTAAAAATTTGGATGCAGATAAATAATTTTTTTTGAGTTGGGGAAATGCTAATTAAATCTCTAACACTATTAGTGTCTCTTGTGATCATTGGTTATTATAATATTATGAGATTATAGGGAAATAATGTGGTGTTTTAGGTTCATAATGGAGAACATCCAAGGTGTATGAAGATGTAAGGGACTTAAATATCAAGACCAATTCAAATACAAGAACCAAGGTTTGGGTTCTGCACACATCCTCCAAGATTAAAAAAAGGCATACCATCCTATTATGATTAAAAGTTTTACCTTACCATATTATGAAGGATCCTAAAATGAATTAATTTGTGGATAAGATATAGGTATGTGTTCCAAATGAGTAAGTGCAACTACGATCTCTAATCTACACCCTAAGGAGTATTGTTACACACTGGTGGGCTACACACAATCTGATCATACCTATTTGGGTCACTATCAAAGATGCCATACACACACATTTTGAATGAAATAATAATTGATGGGGACTATAGAGTTATAATGAGTAATCATCCCTTGAGTGGCATCACCAAAGTTGTGAGGAGGTATGGAGAAGAGGCACACATTGGCTTCCAAAAAGGTTTTGGATTCATCCATTTCATCAAACTTTTAAGACTCAGATGCACATGTGGCATGTTATTTATGAGATGTGTGGTGATACTATCAAATGGAGGGAGGGAAAAGATACTTTTGTACATACTTTCTCATTTTCATCACCCAAGATAGAGCTATACCAACCCTTGTTTTGGGTGTGTTGAGTTATATTCTACGCCAAGGTATCATGGAGGAACATGTACGCTATATGCATAGTTAAAAAGGCCTAACATTGCCAAAATGTTTTAAGAGTGAACTATGAGTATTGATTTAAATGAAGAGGATGAAGAGGTATAGATGAATCAAAATTAGCATCACAACTACCATAAGGATAAATTCATGTGCCAAGTAGAATAAACACTACCAGATAACAATTTGAACCATTTAAGGTCCAAAACATCCTATGGAGAGTATGAGATGGTGGCTACACAATAGGATAAACACAAGTATAATTTTTAGCTCCTAAAGACCAACCAAAGTTAATATTGGCATTGAATAGGGACCAAAGATCACCACCATCAGTGGTTATTTTATGTATGAAGAATTGGCTCAAATCATCAAGCTCTTACATGAGTACTAGGACATTTTCATGCATAATTAAAAGTAGATGAAGGGAGTGCATACTTATATGGGATAAATGAAGATTAATCTTAAGAGTGTCCATTTATGAGTTTGGTTGTGTATTTTATATGAATTGATTGTTAACAATTTTATATAAATATGACAAATATTCAATTTAGAATTGATGATATTTTATGATAAATACAATTTATTTTATTTACTTTATTTTTTCTCATTAAATAACATGTTATATACCATCATCTATAATAAATACCTTAAGTTTAAAATCCATCTTAAAATCCCAGATTATACCAGTTGGATATTACTACTAGTTTATAGTTTTATATTATATATAACTATTAAAGAATATTAATTTAAATTTTTCCTCATAATTTATGCAATTTTTTACAAATATCATGGTGGCATGATAAAGGAACAAATTTCCATATCCCACCGTACCAAAATGTCAAATGTTCACCCCTAAGAAATCTAACATTTTATTAGTCCCTACCAAGGCAAGGTGCTATAGGTTTCACTTAGGCAAATAACTTGTATGCTTTGACCAATAAAAATATTTTAAAATGCATATGATTTTAGAAATTCTAAAGTATAACAACTAAAAATTGAATTATATTCCTCTACTTGTTATTTAGGAATATTTTCATTATTAATTGTCACAATAATAACAAATCATTGTCTAAATAAATTATGTCATATATTAACTTAAATAACAAATTTTAATAGTTCCAAATACCAATGCATCCCTAAGAATATCAATATAAATTAATGATATGTATATATTCATAAATTTAAAGCATCTTTCCTAGATCTTGATGCAAGTTTCAATAGAATAAAAGATATAAGACTTAAACATAGATAACCTAAGCCAAAAAACACATGCATTTCAACATCATCCCATTAAAAAATGCACATCCTATTCCTAAATAATATATTTTTCTTTGTATGAAGAGAGGGAACTATTATCAATCAAATTTTCATCCTATTGAGGGCTACTCCAGCCTCCTTGAATTTGGTATAACATTGAAACACCTCATATGTTGTGGGTAACAATTCTTAGTGGTGAGTCTCTAGAGTATGGGCTACGTCCCATGAACAACACCTAAAACTAACCACTAACCTACTTGATTTGAATGAAAACGTATAGAATGAGATTAAAAACTAATATAATGGAGGTGATTCACCAAGATAAACTCCACAATCCTAATTGAACCTGCATTATGAAAGATAACTTACAAAACTAATCTCAAAACTGAAGGCTTTCCTAACAAAATTATTTCAACATGAAGCTAGAATGCAATGTATTTCTCAAGGTAGATGAATAGTAGGGTTGATCATATGCACTAGTAATCTTATTTACACTTAAATACAAACAAATCAATTATTTACACATCATGTGACCTACTATAAGGAAGATTACTCACACAAAGCATGAAAGAGTGAGATGAATGCAAGGAAAGATAACTATCACTTATGATCCAATAATAGACTAATTGACACAATTATGAATTTTTTTGAGAAAATAAATTAGTTTTAAATATTTATTCCAAAGGAAAAATTAGTATTCAACTCATTAGGGCTTCACCATACCAAATCTTGATGTCATATAATGCCAAAAGAGGCAGGGTATCTAGAGAAATGAGGAAGAGAGAAAGAGGGGAGTAGAGGAGGAAGATTTACAAGTGTACACAAGAGTTAAAAACAATAAGGGAGTTAGAGAATAGTCTCAACATGTCTCTAAGGACAGATTTTCCTCCTTTGAAGATGATTTATCATCCAAGTGGCATAGGAGTTTGATTACTTACTTGAAACCTTCGTCATCTTATTCAAAACTACCCTTCTTTGCATGTGAAGAGTGACAAGTGGACTTATTCATCATTAGATCACCATGAAATACCTTTAAACCTCCTCTTTGACACCTATCCTACATTTTCAAACTCCTTTATTCTGATATTTTATTAACAATCATCACCTAACTCCTTAGGTATCTTGAAACTCCTTGGTCTACTATGCCTAGCCTTGTCCAAATGGCTGAAAATTTGAATTCTTATTCACCAACGAAATATTTATCCATGAAAGGAATTAAAATAACTTATCATACCTTAATAAACTCATTTAGGTTCATGGAACAGACCCCAAGACTCCATCTTGCACCTTATGCTCTCATTTGGCCTTAATTTATTATACCCCTAAAATAATGTAAATCTCCTTGTGTAGAATAATGTACATACACACTTGGAAAACTGGGCATAGATTTGAGTACTGTTGGCCAAAATTGGCTTACATACAAAAATTTTTCCTATATAAATTAGGCCACTCTCCTATACTATTCAGTGACCTTTTGCCTTCATGACTAGTCTCTTTCTAGTCCTAACTTGATCATGCAGTGCAATATCTTGGAAGGTCTTGGTGTGGTGTTGGGAGTTTAAAAAAACCTAGTGTAGTGGATGATATAATGGTAGAAATAGAAGATAGAATTCATGGCCATAATTCATGTTCCTTGCACTCTTTTGAAACACTTTAGCAAGGTTTAAGGTAAATTTGGAGATTTTAAGGAAAAGTCCTAAAATGGGTCTTGAGCTGTAAGTGAAGGATCTAGCTAGTTTCTAAGGTGTTTTCACATTCAAGGGTAGAAATTAGATTTGTATAAAGTGTCATAGATGCTAATGGGTTAAAAATGATGTCTAAAGAGGCCAATTTGCCTAAAAGACCCTCAAAAGTGCATTAGACAACTTGAAAAACTTCTAAATAGAATTTTAAAGTGAAAAAATGACTTTTTGGATAATTCAAATTGTTTTTGTATTCCTTCCACATAATTATGGTGTGTTTTACCTATTTAGACATTTTCAAGTCCATTTGAAGTCATTTGGAGTGGAGGAGAGGAGTTTGGGAGCAAAAAGATTAATTTTTGGGCCTTTTGGAGCCTTAGTTCAACAATTTTTTGAGTGTTTTGCTCAATATAGAAGATGAAATATCATATGAAAGCATCCATGGTGTCCCTAATATCCTGTCTTAGAAATTTTAAATCATAAACAAGCATAAGAACCAATAGAGGTAAGGAAAACATATTAGCTATAGACTAAGAATTAAATGAGTTTTCTACCATTAATGAAGCTTGAAACAACTCAAGAAGTTTATAGAAGGAAGGAAAGGTCAATTTCATCATGAAAAAATATTGTTAAAGTGTTGGATTTAGAAGACAGACCTCTAGTTCTTCATCCTAAGAGAAAACCATTTTGGTGCAGTCTTGGACAACTCATCAAAGGGGTGGTTTTTATCTTGTATTCCTATATCCTAAAAAAATTTCTCTCCTAGATATTGGGGCATGTAAATGGATATCCTAAGCACCTTATACAAGGGTTTTTAGTTTAGGAAAATTCTTTGGCCTCACACACTAAGAAAAAACCATTGATTAACTCTTGAGTGCCTTCAAAACCAAAGAGGTAGGTTTTTCTTGGTTTTAGGCCTTCAAGGTAGAAGTAACAATGTAATATAATTTGAGAGGGTTATAAATGTACTCCCAACTAATAAAAACCATTTTTATCCTTTGGTTCACATGTGTGATCCCTAAGAGGCAAAAAACTTTCATGGTGGAGAACATCCACAGTATCTTGTTAAGGTCAATTTCAAGGAAAATATGTGGTTTGAGGTCCTTAAGCAAGGTTTACACTCTTATTTAATTATAGGAACACCATGAAAATATTGGTATCCTTATAAATATACTCTATCACCTAATCATTGTCATCAATCCATACAGGTGCCAAATTATCACCTATAACAAACACTCACAAGATTGTCAAAATGTGGTAGAGAAGTCTCTTGAAGATCAATAAGTATGTGAGAAATACTTGTAATATTTTAAACAAGGTCAAAACTTCAATGGACATAATTAATCCTTATTAAATGCATACACCTTTTACACCATACTTGGATTGTCTCAGTCCATACAATAAGGTCTAAAAGCTTCTTAAGAGCAAGGTTATTGAATGAAGATCAGGGTTTTCACTTCAAGTGAGTATGGATAGTGGAAATGATACAAGTATGTGAGAAATACTTTTAGGTTGAGTCATTATCAACCTAATACACATTTACATCAAATCATTGTCTCATACTCTCTTAAATGTATACCTATAGCTAATAAAGTTAGAGTTAGTAATGGCTATGAGTACATTAAAGACTAGGTTGACAAAGCTTGAATAGGAGTCATTTAGGGGTTGTGGAGAGATCATGAAATCCTGAGTAGAAGTGAAGATGGTGAACTAGAATCATGAAGAATGAGGTTAGAATGAAGGAATAAACCCATTCAATATCAAAAATATCCACCTACAACCATGATAGAAAGAGGAAGATCAAAGATGTAGACAAGGAGATGTGGATGTTTGAAAGAAGAGTTTGAACTCAATGAAAATCTCAAGGGAAGGTGAAATAATTAGATAGTTTTTAAAGGGTTTTTGATATTGTTTCAAGACCTAAAACTCAACCTACATCCAACTCAAGTGCCTTGAGAGCCAAGTGTGAGAGAAATTAGATCATGAGGCAAGTCTTTGGGAACCATAAAATTTATGATGATAGGAAGAAGGTACGATGAGAAGTGTTGAAATATTGGAAGCTATGGGGAGAGACATTTACCAATTTCACCTACAACCAATACCCCAAATCTCCACCTAAATCCAAAGGAAGAACATCAACTATGTTTTGTTGAGAAAATAAAGGAAGGTAATGTATGTCATAAGATATTCTAAAAGATTAAGTATGCCACTATATGGAAAACCAATATGGAATTGGTTTTACATCGATAAAAACTATCTCAGGGTATGTTTCACATCATTTGGAGAGAGACTATGTACTTGGAAGAGTTGTGGAATGGACTATGTAAGTCATAAGGGTTGAGGAGGACCAATTCAAGCTTCATGAAGGACATAAAATGAATTAAGAGGTCTTGAAGAGATCATACACTGTGATATGACAATCCTCAATATTGAAATCATAACCTAAAATTGATCTAGGTAGTTTTGAATAAGGGGTGTATTAAGGTGAAGTATTTCAAGAGCTATAAGTAAAGGAGGTTTATGAAGATCAAATTAGGTTTTCATGACATATTCAAGTTCAATGACCTAATGTTTAACAACTCACATCAAGACACCTCATGTTCCTACATAGCACTCATTCCTTACAAACACCTAAATGAGTACTTACAACCATGTGTTTGGCCTGAACAGTGAGGTCAGGTTACCATTTGGATTCTAGTGTTGTTATTAGAAGAGGTATACCAAGTCTTTGAAAGGAAAGGTAAGTAAGAATGGAGTTGAAATTAATGAGTTAATAATAGACAATAAATCTAAGAAGATGATATTCATATCCATAGAAGGATATAACATATAAAAGGGCTTACTTGTTCATAACATGCAATGAACCCTTAAAAGACACCTACAACCAGGCCTAAAATAGAGTTTAGAGGATAAATGCATGGAATAAAGACATTAAATACCATGAGGATGGTTTTAGGGGAGAGAATAAATTTAAATAGGTGCAAGGAAAGGGTTTTTAGTTGACTAAGGATGATATGTGGATGGTGTTTCAATCCAATTAAATGTTGACTAGAACATTTAGTGTATACAGTGCCTCTTAACTGAGATCAACCTTAAGATAATTTGAAAATGATACTTAGTGTATGGATGATGGTGAAGAATGAGATGAGTTTCTCAAGGTAGAATATAGACACTTATAATAGATCAGGGACCTCATTAAAAATTAAAGGAGTGAAGTACATCTATTTGATCATAAATGTAAACTACAAGGGTCTTCAAGTTTTGAGACAACCTATAGCCATGTTAAAGTGATTTTGAAGATTGACTAGGTATAAGTTGAAGACATGATCTCAAAGAATGAAGCGAGTGCATCAAAGTGTGAAATAACTTCTTATGGCCTCAAAAAATAGAAATATTATGAATCAACTCCTAAGTAGATAGTCACCTATAGGATTTCTAAACTCTAAAGACAACCTATAGTCATGTTTGATTTTTTGAACTTAGCCATGGTGATTGGAAGGTAGTTTTCCTAGATATAAATGAATAATTGGTTTATTTAAGGGTGAATATGGCCTTAGTGACCTAATTATACTTCAAGAATAGAATGAAAAACAATAATATAACATTGATGACACCTACAAGAGCTTCAAGCTCAAAAACATCACCTACAATTATTTGATTATGCTCTAAGGAGAGTTGTTGGTGTAAGATACCTTAACATAAGTAAGTGAAATATCTAGGATAAATTGGAAGACCTAAGAGGATTCAAAAAAATGTCTCATGTAATTCAAAGTTCCAATAATGATATGTCACTCTTTTTATTTGAGTCTAACCTAGAGGTTGCAGTTTGTACACTTGAGAAGTCTTAGTTACTAGCTTGTGCATTGAAGAAATCATGATATAGTGAGATAAATGGCACAATGATTGAAAATTATAAATTTTTTAAATATTGATTTAAAATTGATAAAGATTTATATGATGTGTTGAAGACACTATTATCATCTCTCAGGGGTTATATACACATAATAGTGTTAATAAGTTCATTGACCTAGTGTGCTCTCACAAACATCATATGGAGATCTCCTTATGAAGGTTGTAGGGTTGTATAACTAGATGACTATGATGAATAAAATATCAAGAGCGATCTCATAAAACTCCATAAAACACTAATATTTAAGTAAAAAATGGTCAAGATTGAGAAAATGGATTCTAACCGTACACAATCAAAAGCTTGAGGGTTAATTTGGAGAAGATTTGAAGAGTTAAAGATGCTAGAGAGGTGATCTAACATCCAAATTTGGTATAGAGGGTCATTATGACATTATTTAGGTTTTAATTACATATATTTATCCCAGATAACAAGGTATATACCCCTTATTTTGTCTCAAAACTGAGGCACTCTCCAAGTAAAACACTGGCAGCCTAGGCCAGTCTTGGAGAAAGTTGTGACTTTTAAGCATCTAAAGGTAGAGTTAGACTGAAAAATTTGGTAAAATTTATCTAAATGAATATATACATACTTTTATTCAATTATTAATACCACATTATTATTATAATCATTCATTTTTTTGTCATAGATCTCCTATAGTCATAAACAATCATTCACACAGGTAGCTCACTAGCTAGTTTTGAGAAAAATGAGTTTTAAGGCCTCTATAGGCATCATTCATATATGAAAATTGGTATAGGTTATATTAATGAGTGGTTTTATATACAAATAATATTTTTTTATGTCACACTAATATTATAATCATCCATTATTTTGTCACAGTCCTATGCTTATCTGTTGATAGTCAACATGGAGCTAGGCAGACTTCTTAGAGGGATATAAGGTATGATAGATGGTTTGAACCTCATGTGAGAGTTTTAAGTAAAATTGAGGTTATTTTAAGTATTAAAACACCTGATGATATTTATCAAATTCATAATTTCAAGGCTAAATGTGAAGAAGTGAAATTTTCAAAATTCAAGATTTTGGCATGCAAGTGAAGACAAACAAAAAAGTGTTTTTAAGAGGTTTAAAGGGTTTGATGATGAAATATAATGATTTTATAAGTTGTGTGAGATATTATAGGTTAAAATTAAAAATTACTGAGGTATTGAGACCTCATAAATCTCAAGATACACCTTTTTCTCTCTTCTTAGTTTTCTTGGTTCTCATTTTCTAAGTGTGTAGCAGGTCTAAATATGTGATTACAACTAGTTTTCATGGTTAAGAATGGAAAAAAAAGGATTGTAATATTTTTTTGGGTCCCTCATGGTACTAATTAAAAATTAATTAAGTCTTAGGACCTCATAAAACTTGAGAAAATGGTAAACTCGAGTGCTACACATGCTCAAAAATTTGACAAGGCAAGTTGAGGCAACCCCAAAAGATGCATTTTTTTAGTTCTACTCAATGAAATGACTTGAAATTTGACATATGGGTCTATTTTTGTGTCATTAATTTTTTTAAATTTATTTAATTCGACTAATATACTTGAGGAGAGATAAAATGGAAGATTTTAAGTCTGCTAAACAATCATGTCAAGAATTCTCACTTGACTACTCACACCTTAGAATGAGAAATTAATTTTGCATAAAAAAATACATCTCTATGTCAATATTGTTTTGATAAGTCATAAAAAAATTGGAAACACATTCATTGGAAATAATTTTGAATACTTAACATAGAACATAGTGAGCTATGAAGATCCTTAGTCGAGCTTCAAAGATCTATGTGAACAGCTCTAAAGATGCTCCATCGAGCTAGGAAGATGTTCTATTAAAGATCTAAAGATATGCAAAGTAGCTCTGAATATCTACCCAGGCAGCTATGAAGATCCACCGAGGTAGATCTTAAGATGGTCTAGTAGCTCTAAAGACATTTTGACTAAGTTGTCAAAGAGCTTGTTTTGACCAGTTTTAAGTTTTTGAGCTCATAATCCCATGAAATGACCTAGAATCACTTGGAAACCACCTATATAATATATGTGACTCTATAAATCTAATTTTCTACCTATTTGTTAGAATAAATTGACATGTGTGAGTGCTTAAGAGGTCCAAAATGGCATAAATGCCCATTTTTGTAGGTCTTCAAAGGAAGAAATCATATAAATGCATGGAGGAGGACTAATGGGACTTGAATTATCATTATATGGCACTAGCATAATTATTTTTGGGGTTTTAGGGTGATTTTCTAAGTTAAAAGGCTAAAACCCCATGTTTTCTAATGGTTTGTGAATGGTTACAGGTTTAATGGAGGTTTCCAACATAGTTGCAGGTCTTGAAAATAGCATAAAACTTCATTTTCTTGCTCATAGGAATGATATGGATGCCTAAAAGACTTATATATGTCCAAAAGTGGCTCTCATGGTGATAAATGGCCTTGGAATAAAAGTTATAAGATATATAGTTGAAGATTGTTTGAGATTTAAGATCTCCATCAATGTAGTCCAAAGGATTTGTAGGTTTCGTGGTGTCTTTTTCAAGTTAAATGAGTAAATATGAGTTATAAACAAAATAAAACACTCAAAAGTTATCACTCAATGTTAGTACAAATATCAAATATCAGGATGACTAACCATGTTTCCAAGTTGCCAACACAATCCAAGTGGAGATGGGGCATAGAAGTCAAGGAGAGGAGTTTTGGGGAATTGAGGAGTAAGATGGAGAATTTAAGGAAGCTTCTAGATGTTTGGAGAATTTTCTCAAGTTAGTGGATCATTATGCCATCTTCCTCAAGCAAATTTTGTCCTCTAGTGCCTTTTTAGGATAATGAGAGAGACTGAAGACCTTTTTGACTTTGGAGGGTTAATTTTATAAGTGAGATCAGTGCCTATGTGGTTTGGAGGTTGTTGAAACTCATATAACTTTTCCTCTTCTTTATGGGAGCTCCATGGAGGGTGGTTGCTTAGACTTTATTGATTTCTAAAAGCTTTCTTCTCCTCTCCCTTCCCTTTTCTCATATATATCTCTTTTATTCTACATTGTAATGATATAATCTCATTTGACAAGGCAAAACCCTATCAAAATTTATAAGAAAAACCTATTGAAGTAATAAAACAACTTGTTTTACCTATCTCTTTGCCTACATATAGTGTTCTAGTCAGATTGTGCATGATTACTTTGTGGAAGAGTGTTCTTCCTTGGTGATTGTCCTTATTTGTTGCCTTTTTACAAGTATTTCAAGGTGTTTGTAGGTTTGAATTTGTGATTTTTGATCACTGATGAAGGTATAGTGTGAGTTTTGATACACCTCCATGCTTCACCTCTTGTCTAGGGATCCTAGTTTAGAAATATTGATGTAAAATGACCAGTTTGAGAGATTGTGTGAGGGTTCTCTTTGAACTTTATTAGTGTTAGTTTCAAGAAATTTGGAGTGTCTTTCATTTTGGTGTATCACCCTTTGTATGCTTTAGTTATCCCTTACATCCCTATTTACTCTTTTCCCAATCAAAATTAGTAGTTTAGGTGATCTACCGAGAGGAACCAACCTTATTTGGAGGTTCAAACCCATCATAAGATACCCACATACTAGGGTTGATCCTATTTTGTGGCTTGGAGTTAGAGAGCCTGAATAACCCTCTAACAAGAATGCAATTATATGCTACAAAAAGTACCCAGTATCCATTTATAGCACCATACCAATTTTTAGGTCCTAAGAGTGATTGGAAATATCTTTTTGTTATTGTTATTTTCCCCTAATTATGCTTTAATTAGCCCTCCATGCCTAGAAGATTGAGTTTCTTCTCTAGACCTCTCTCACATGTGTGAAACCACCAAAAACCATGTGATTCACTTTCCCCATCTTGTAATAAACCTCCATGCCAAATTTGAGCTCTCGAGACCCTATGTAAGTATGGGAACCATGAAATGGTCTCAAAACCTCATCTCTTTCTCAAGCCTTTTCAGACTGCCTTTAAAAACCATACTTGTAAAATCACTTTCATGGTTTATTCTATGGATTTTTGGGCTTGGATAGATATAATACATCCCAAATCTCCCTCCCCAATAGTTTTCAAATGGTTAATTGCTTAAAACCCTACATTTCACCTTAAAACATTATAAAACATAACATTAATTATAGTAGGTATAATTAAATTACATGGTAATAACCTTAATGGAATCTAGAATATTGTTTGAGAGGTTTCATGAATAAATTATGTTATCTCATGCACTTGGGAGGCCAATATTTAATATCAGGTCCTTACTAGGGTTTTAAGTGGGTTTGAAGTGGCTTAGATTCTTAAAAATTGTTCATAAGCATTGGGTCCTTAATCCCTAAACTAATGCCATAATTTTAAATTTGACAAGTGTCCTCAACTACCAATAATTACTTAGGTCCCCATGTAAATCCTCCATATAGTTCCAAGTGTAAGAAGTTGCTTCTCGGGTCTCTGCACTACCATTGAAGAATGGTCTATGTTCTTAGCCATTGTTCATGAAGGTTAGGGTTCCAAATAAACAAATAATACAAGAATATTAAAGTGTGGTAACCATTTATCATCCTTGAAATACATTTGACTCCATGAAATATCTCAAGGTCAAACCAATAATGAGAAAGTTGGTCTTAAGTTGCAGTCTTGCACCAAGAGAACTTGAGGAGGTATTAAAGGCCAAATTGATCATTTTATTGTCTTAATCTACCCATTGGTGTTAATTTAGAGTTTGTGATATCATTGTACACCCATAAATGTCTTCAAACTCCTCATTTACCCCAAAAAATCCACCTTTCTCATGATTGTTCATATAGGTTATATGCTTGGTTGTAGGCTTTATCAGGCCTAAACAAGGTCTATCAACATTAGCAATAATTTTGATAATTCTAAGGACTATATGAATCATATTAGCATTATAATATCATACAATCAGGTATGGTCTTAAGACCCAATGCTCATGAGAACCCAAATAGGTCTAAATCATATGAATGTAAACCTATAAGTCTGCAGACCTATAGGTCTGTATCCCATGAGTTATGTATTGAAACGTAAATCAGAAAGTGGTTTTGAAGGTCTAAACAATGAGGGAAATATACTTTTTTTTACATTTAGTGAAGTTAAAGATAGTGGAGTAGGTCTGGTCTTAAGAGCCAATGCTAATGAGAACCCAAATAGACCTACATGTTTGTGTAAGTAGGTTTATTTGGGTTCTTATAAGCATTGGGTCTTAAGACTAGACCTGCTCCACTATATTGAAATTCACTGAATGTGAAAACATTGTATTTACCTCATTGGTTAGACCTTCAAAACCACTTTCTAATGTACATTTCAATACATAACTCATGGGATATAGATCTATAGGTTTGCATACCTATAGGTTTACATTCCTATGATTTAGGCCTTTATATGGTGGTTAATTTGGTTTCTTTAAGCTTGTGATCATTTATACAATGTCTCATCACTTTCTTTATGAATTCAAGACCTCCATATACCTATAGAACATGCAAGGCAAGACTTCTTCACTCCATTTTGTAGGCGACCTCAAAACACAATCTCCAAACTTAGAACATGTGAACCATTAGAGGGATGGTACAGAATGACCAGTCAATTTAGAGAGCTTTGATGGAATGAGAAGATAGTGGAAACACATTAAACCTCCCTTGTATGTACTAAAATTATCAAACTCCTTTAGAAACTTTAAGTACAAACTATGACACATCCTTCATGGAGACTCACTTGACCCAATAGAAGGTCACATGTGTGATCCTATTGAAAATAAACATGGAATAGTTGTTCATATCTATATAGACTCTATACAATGTTTCTCATGCTCCAACGAGTTCAAATTTGCATGAAAATTTATACAAATCCAAGATGGTGGGGGATTTAAGTCACTTGTTGACCCCTCAACAATAATTGTTCATAGAGATGGGGAATCCAATCTAAAAACCAATGTCATTTATTTGAAGGCCACTAGGACCCCTATCTTTGGTCAAGACCTTAGCATCTGACTCCACCTATATGACTTGTACCATCCATTTGAAATTTGCCTTTATGAGCTTGTGAAATAAGTGATGAAGGAGAGAGAGAGAGAGAGAGAGAGAGAGAGAGAGAGAGAGAGAGAGAGAGAGAGAGAGAGAGAGAGAGAGAGAGAGAGAGAGAGAGAGTTCTTTGCATCTCTGACACTTGAAACTTCATCGCATGTGTGAATTTGACTTTTGGAAGATGAAGAGACTCCTCTAAACCACTTTCACCTATAAATAGATATCCCAAGTTTGTATAAGTGCCTATAACTGTCTGCCAAAGAGTATTTCAATCAATTTAGGTATTGAACTACAAGTTTATCAAGATCTGACCATCTTTTGACCCTTATCTGACATCAAGTACATTATCACACTTATTGAAATGTTTTTATTTGAGAATGGTACATATAATTCATCCATTTTGGCCTAAAAAGGTGACTTAAAGACTTTGGAATGTATAACAACAAGATAAAAGGTTAATTCATGACAATATGACCTTTAAGACACATTAAAAACCTTATGTAATGACTCATCACCATGATATGACCTTGACCACACATGACAACACCATAATCTCATAAATGACCTTGAGACTATACAAGTACATGAAGGAGCCAACTTTAAACAAATCTAGTCAAGGACCAATATGACCACATGAAATTCATTACAAGATAATTTCAAGACAATTACAAGACCATTACAATTATTACAACTATTAAAATTATATACAAGCTTGAAAAACCCTATGAAAAAGTTTCAACCTATAAGGGTTGACCATTTTGAGGGTCAAAATTGGTCAACAGGGACTACTTACTCAACTAATAACCAAATGAATATTTGGTTGCAAATTTATCACCTACCGACCAAGCTATGTGCAGGTGGGCCTCCTTCCACATGTAGCTTAGCTAACCAATGAATTTTTTTGTTCCTATAACAATAGACATAGGTCAATTAACCATGAAGTAGGTGATTATTCAAGGCACAAAAGACCCATGATTGTCTATAGATCCTACACCAAAAATTACCTAGATTGTTTTTAGCTAAAACTTCTAGTAACATGTTTATCTTTTAAAAATAAATCTTATTTGTGTGTTAGCAGAATATTTCCTAAGACAAACACAAGCTATTTCATTGTGCATATTTATTTTGTGGATCTTCACAATCTATTTCCCCATCAAAATAACTTTCACAGATGAAATGTCCACATCAATGTCTTCCCCCTCTCTTTAAATTTCATGTTTTTTTTTTAACATATAAATATTATTTACAAGGACAATAGTTTTCCTCCATTAAGAAATACCTATACAACTTTTCACCATTAAATTAATTTTAACTATGACTATTATAATTTTGAATAGTATTTATCTATTCGTTTTGGTGGTATATATTAAATATTTAGTTTCATTCTTATAATATCAAGAAATATATAAATTAATATTAATTAAATAATTATCAATTAAATTAATTTTATTATGCCACTAATTTTTTAAGCAATTTTATTAATACACACTTTTTTTAGGCTAATACAATTTTTAATTTACGGATCATGAATAAATATTGTTAATGATATAGGCAATTTAATCATACAAATAGTTATCTATTATATTTTTATATAAGCTGATATAATGTGCAATTTATAATTTGTGTGAAAATATATAGTATGGAAATTGCTAAGTCTATAAATATTGAATGCCTGTGAGAATTTTTACTTCTCATATACGATCTCAAAACACAAAAATAGACTAAATCTTGTCAATTTTTACCCTTGATTGTATGCAACTCAATCATAAACAATTTTACTATAAAGATAGGTACTAGCCGCTACACGACCCTTGATCATTTATTTGTTACGGGTAAATAATTTTGAATACCACATGTACAAATTGAAGATCAAATTATTTAACATTTATACAATTCTCAAGGATCAAATAAAGTTGTCACTTGCATTCACCCTCAAATAGGCACTCACCTTCCCCTAAGTTGTATAATTTATTGAAATAACATTTATTTTTATTTTTTAAATAAAATAAAGTATTATAGTGAAAATAAAATGTTCATTTGTTAGGCTCCAATAAGGACCCACAAAAGGATGAGGGTCAAAATATGTATTCAGTTGATTCTGATCTAGAGGGAAATATAAGTGAGTTGAATAGAAAACATATAATTGGGATTTTGATGTTGATCACTGATAGATTTGAGGTGTTCTCGAAGAAATATAGATGAATCAAAGTTGACGAGAGTATAATTTGGGCTAAAGGTGTTCAAAAATAGCCAAATATACAAAAATAGACCAACCATGGTAAACCATGACAAAGACACTTTGGAAAAGGATCTTGTATTGAAATTAGGTGTCTACACTCACCCACCAACTAATGAAACAAAAAGAACTTATTTTATATGGGATTTCCTTCTTTTCTTCCAATAAGGGTTTTTGTGTTCAAGCAACCCCACAGTATGCAAGTTTATATGCATGAATATCCTTTGCACTTGTGATACCAGGGTAATAGGTTTGGCAGCTATTCATGGTTCTAGTACGTCTTTTTGAACCTTAAGATGTGCCATCAAAGACAAGCAACATTTGTAATATTTAAAAAAACTAATTAAATACAATTTACCAACAATGATCTTAGACTTGTGCCAACAACTTAACAACTTTATAAAGGCCCAAATTGCAAATCAACTCATGCATTTCAGTTCCAACTTTACAGATACAAAATCATTCTAGTCCAAGTGTTAAAATGAGTTAATATATATGATCACATAATTAAGATTCTCAAAAGTATACATTACATTAAGATCTGAAGAGACTAAATGGCCATATTTGCTCAAAATTATGCCAAATAAACCTCAGATAATATCATCCAAAAGGCATTAATAGAGAAATCAAATCCTAATAACAAACCCACAAATTAGATCTTCAGACATAGATAAAATATTTGTCATATTTCACAAAGAAATCTTCAGAATGCATCTCCAAAACAAAGATTTTTGGTACATGCAATATTAATTAAACTATCTTTCATTACTCTTAATACACATGTAATTTCCTTAAATATAATAATTTTTATTTACTTTTCTTAAACATTGTACGAATGTTAACACAAAGGATCCACCCATGTCCATGGATTTTTATGGTTGGGAAATGCCCTTAACATAGACATAATGGACTTGAATAACCCTCTTCAAGTAAATGTTGTTAAATCTTTCATTGATCACTATATGTAGTAAATTGGAACCCAAAAGATATTGATAAAAGTAATTACATGATACACAGTTCTAATCTTGATGATACACGCTTACTATCCAACCACATATGAAATACTTACATATGATACTCTAAAAAAATATAAATAACTTATAAACCATGTTCAACATCACACCAAATATCGTGAGTCTATATATTTAATGTAGATATAAAGTTCCTTGAGTATTAAAAAACATATCTACCATGTTCATTAATGATGAAAGCCATAAAAATTAAAGGCCAACCCAAAATAATGATAGAATAAACATCCATAACTCAAACATATTTTCAATATGATGTGCTAATGAATGTTAGAAGGAATACTTATCACCTTTTTATAATGAACATTGCATGTTTCCATGAAGAGCATATGAATCTATCCAAATTTACGTATTGTATACAATCAAAGGGTAAATTCTAATGTAGGACTAGGGCCCACATGACTTACTGATTTCCCTAGAAAAAATGTTTAGTGTAGGCCCTAAATTTAAACTTTATGGATTCTCATGTCTAGAATGTACAACTTCGTATTAATATTTTGGGTGACGCGATATTGATTTTAAAAAATTACATATAATATGTTTTTCATTTTTTAAAATTAAAGCTTCAAAATTTTAATTTTCATATTAATTAAGTTATTCTAAGAAATTATTCTAATCTTTAATTCTTATATTAATTAAATAGGTTAAGAAAAATGTTGTTGGAAGGATTTGCTTTTCGAATAGACTACAATATTATTATTTTTTATATGGTTTTAATTGTAATGGTTTTTTTTGGAAATATTTAAATTAAAGTAAAAGTTGTAAGCTAAGCCCTGAGGGTTGGGTGCAATGCTAGGAATTTGGGGCCTACTATTAAATTGTCCTAAGTTCAAGTCATAAAGGTTGACTCCTTGATAGTGGCCTTGCCCAAATAAAATTAAAAAAAAAAAGAAAAAGAAAAAATGTTCATGCATTTACCTTTTATTGGAGCTCATTGATATATCTATGAATAGAATAAAAATATAATATATAGATGGTTAAAACAAAAAGGTGATCTATAGGTATTCACAACATGATCTCCATAAATAGTTCAAAATAATAAAATTGTCAAATACACATGGTAACCTAGAAACAACATCAAAGTATCAGAAGATAAGAAAGCCACACACAAGCCATATCACTAGAAGGTGGTGGAAGTGGATCATCCTTTAGTGGTTGAGTAACCCAAAAAGAGGGTTCAATCAAAGGAGGATTTGGTGTCCTTTATCCATCTTGAATGGTCTTAAAAAGAGCCAAAGATACCATGATTCCCTAAGCATGTGGTGGTGGCACATAAGACCCCATTAGATCACCACTCTACACAGGAGAATTCCACCGAGATGGGACAAAAAAGGAATTTCCATATGGTGGTATACTCCATCCTCAACACAAGGTAGGATAAGTAATTATGGGAATAACTCTACCAATGTTTGGTTTAGATTTATTTAGTTCTCAGGAGTGATATAAAGATATTGATTAGGATACGATAGAGTAAAATAGTGCATAACAACAAGACAAAGATGTAGAAAAAAACCTCGTGATGAATGGAGATAGTTGTTCAAAGTGTCCACTATTTAAAGTGTCAAGTTTCACCCTAGATTAAAAAATAAGGCATGTAAAATCTGATTCAATGATTGTATTTGCCGAGTTCAGACTTCTAAAAACTTTGCTTAGATTTTTGCACCTTCATTCAGATTATTGGGAAAATGGACTTCTAATCCCTACCTAGATTGGGCAGCCTATCTAAAACTTTAAGTGAAACAACATATGTTTTAGAACTTTTGTTATACTAGTTGAGCTATCTTGATATTTGTCAAGACACTCAATGATATACAATATCAACAATAACACACTAATAATTATAGTAATTCATTAGCTAGGCAAGCCAATGTTGTGCAATGTGACTCTAACATGAACTTCTATGCTTTGAATAGTGCTCTAATGATTGCTTGATTTTTATTAAATGCAAATGTGTAATAGACTCTCGTGAACAATAAATGAATTATCTTTCATTTGATTTTTCTCAAATGCCTTAGATGCTTAAATGAACTAGGGTGCTTGCATATTTATAGATGATATGAATTTAAATTAGAACCCTATTTGTGCATAAGAAAATATCTAATTTTTGATAAAGTGAAAAACATAGGATAAGGGTCGCATGTAGCTATGGGTTGAAGGGGCCACATAATACTGCAAGAACCATACACTCACACTCCATACATGTTTGAAGCATTAGTGCACACTTTATAAAAAGAGGGAAAACTATAATGAAATTAAAAGATGAATAAAATTACAACTAGAGGTTGTTGAGATAAGGTGTAAATACATTTGAAAGTCAATAAGTGCACCAATAATATCTAATTTAAAATAATAATTAACAAGTATAAAAACATCCTAAAAATATGTAATTTAACAATTAATAAATACCTAGAATCCATTATAAGTTTCTACATTTTACCCCATTTTGATGTGTGTGTGTTTACATGTGCGTCTATGTGTGCATGCACACACACACACACACAATCAATTTTGTGTCCCTAAAGCTCCTAAATCAAACCCCAATGTACCTGTGAATCATGAAAGAACATTCTTTCTTTTCTGTAAATGCATGGGTGAGTGTTAGTAATAATACTTTTTTGAAATCTAGAAAAGTGAAAAAATATATACCTTACTCTACTATAAGGTGGGTATGATTCCAATGTGAAACCAAGTGCCTCTGAACCTGTGCTCAATTCTACATACATTTTTGAGTAGAAATTTTGGTGAAGAAAATTAAGCTAAACCAAAATTTTGAGTAGTTTATAAAACAATGATAAATAATAACATAAATATATTCCTATGTAGAAATAGGTGGTGCATAATGAGTATATATATCCCCTTATAAGATGTAGTGAAATTTAAATGCCCCCTTATATGAGTGAATGTGTTTTGGGTGACTCTCCTTATAGGAGTGATTCGAGTTTGGATAAATATGATGAGTAGAATGTTTTCCCCTCATTTTGAGTTTTGAAATGAACCTGAAAACCACACATCATAAAATAAATGAATTAAATGTATCATGTGTATGATAAAATATAAAATAATCGATGTGTAACATAGAAATATATAATCTTGGAAGCATGTACGCCATGAATAAGTTTCCCCATGTGGGACTATGTTTTAATAAATATAAGATCAATGAGATGCCGTAAATGAGCATATGATATAATCAATTTAAGATCAATGAGATGCCACATGAGTCCTAAATGAAGGAAAATGTCTTACGTACCAAGGGTTTTAACTTACTAGCTAAACATGTAATGAGAAAATAGGTTGGGGAGTCTATGGTATATGGTATCTATAAATAAGGTGTGACTTTAAGGCCCATTGTATATACCTAAATCTCCCCAACCTATTGGCATGATTCATACTTGGCCAATAAGTTAAAGTCCTTTGTGGTTAAGGCATCTTACTTCATTTAGGACTACATTGATTTTTTTGAATTCAAAGATAAAAATTAAGAGATGAATTATTTGATGGTAATATTTGACATTGTTGGACCCAAAAATTTGGCTAAGTATGGACACACACACTTTTAAAAGTATCATGGTGAAAATTATATTCACATATGAAGACAATAAGACTAGCAGGACATGCAAATACATACAATAGGTGAGGATGGGGTAATGTAGATGTACCTAAAACCCTTGGTTGATCAACAAAATATTGAACAAGTCATGGAATACCATATAGCAGTGCCTCAGTTGACTTCAAACAAAGAGTGCCATGATCAAGGAGGAGGTTGAAAAATTTGCGGAGTGCAAGAAAATAAATTACGGGCCAACCTAGTAGAGCAAGTCCATCATAGGATAGTATCAAGAGACAATAATTTTGGAGTGAATCTAGTACAATGGCTTAGATATAAGATTTTTTTAGTATTAAGACATTCATTTTAAGTAATTATTATTGTTAAATATATAAATTTGTTACATGCTTCCCAAGTTCCCATTTATATAATGTAACTATAAGGTGGCCCTTAAGTTTTATAAAATCCCCCTTACAATATTATTAATAAGAGATAATAGTTTTGTTAGTGTTATGATGGCATAATTATAAACTATTATTACTTGGTGAAACTAGATGAGCTTATTACCTATTTTATAACTTGAATGAAGGAATGTAAAAGTTTTATCCAATGTTTATGTACTTTGATTATATTTTTATGTTATGTTTCTTTTACAAGTCTAGGAATGTGTTATGAATATTTGTATGTTTGAAATAAATATGGTATAATCTTTTGAATTATTTATATTATATAAAATCACTATGATTCAACCTAGGAGTCTATGCTCATGTTGTTTTCAATAAATAACATTATGTGAATAGCATCTCCATGTAACTTAGCCAACTATGACTCGATGTCTATCTTTGTGCCTAAGGTAAGAATGTTATTCCTTAGTGTGATATGTCAATGCAGTGAAAGTATCTAATTTTAAGGTAAGTGTTAGTGGCTCACAACTCATGTAGTGCACAAAAACTACCCAACATTTTGGTTCTATTGTTGGGATGCAAATGAATGAGTTGATGATATTGTGAACAATGATGATCTATAGAATATCATTTGATAATATTAAATGATGGTTAGAAGACCTAGAGTGTGACTTTATGTTTCATCATCCTAGTCTTGGCAATTATTATTACAAGGAGAATGTGGAGGATAACTTACATAATCCTCTTTATGAAGTCATATTTTATGAATTACCATGACATCTGCATGCATGGTTAGCTTCATATGTAATTGGAAAGAGTTAAAACTACCACTGTAAAAAAAACTTAGATAGATGATCCTATTAAGTAGTCTCAATAATCTGACACCATATGGATGAGAGCAGTTGATGTATGGTGGCAAGGCATATTAAATAATTGGACTTTGAAGTATCTACTTATTCCTATCTTGAAGAAGATTAATATCAATTTTTGTTTGAACCAAAGGATTCATACATAGGTCAATTTTTATTAGAAATCAACAAATTAATGATAAACTATGGAATCAAGAACTTTCATATGTCCAGGTAAGTGTTTTCCATGCATGGGATACATGGAGGGTAGAAGGCAAGAGTGGGATTGTTTCACATGTATTGGTAAGGAAGGAGCTAAAAAATTTAGAATGGATAACCTAGATGACCGTGAACTTAGATTGTGAAAGTATGATGAGGCTCGACAAAAATATTTTACCACAAGGGACCCTTAAGAGAGAGAATAGATGAGTTTAAGAGATGCTCTAAGGACTCATTTAGAGAAAAGTGTCATGTGGATAGATCTTGTGCTAAGGAGACATGATCTGTTGAAAGTAAAACATGTGTCAATGAGTAAGAAGTCATTTTAGAAAAAAAATAAGATCAAATGCACCAGTTGTCAAGTATCTATATCAATATATCCTTCATATATTATCTATGAGATATATTTGAGACTTTTAGAATATAGAGGAGTAGATAATGTTGTGGAACACATGAACAAATGTGCACTCATCTAAAAATTTAAGGGGTTACTATACCATACAAGATAGTGAACTAGTTTACTACAACACTATTAGATCGTACACATAATTGATACCATAAGTATGACCAAAATTAGGCCATCATAGACTATGACCAATTGAAAGAATCACTTTTGAAGGAATTCAATATTCCAAAATTTGAATAGTATAGCATGTTTACCCTAAAGGAGATTATGCAAGAACTAATTGAGAATGTTTGTACCTATGATGCAAGATTCAATACATTCATATCAAAGATCTCTTTTGAGATTCATTATGTACAACATTCACAATGATTTGTGGGAGGATTACTATTATCATTCAGGCATGTATTATCAATGAAGAGTTTTTCATATTTTTAAGAAGCGTTGGGGTAGTATTGAGGGTTATTTCTCCCAAAATTTACAAGATCAATTTTTTCTCAAAATTGTGGTATCAAGTAGGGGTTTGAGTTAGGTCAAAGAAATTGAGTTCATTTGAAAAAGTCAAAATTGAAATGTTTTAGGTTAAAATTTAAAAAAAAATAGTGCACACCCATGCCACACATGATAAGGAGGTCATGATTACTTGAATTCTTAAGCATGTCGGACATAAATATGCATAATGATGCCATGACCCATGATTTCATGCCTATGTGGCCCCATTAAAGATATAGACTCAAAGCTATATCTATGGTGAAACACATACATGACTTCACATTTATCATGCTCATGGGGCTCAGTGGATCCTATCATTTGGGTGCGTATGCATGAGTGCACATGGTGAAGGTTGGTGCCAAAGCACATAAAATATTCCCCAAACTTATTTAAAAGAAAAAATTTGTACTCATTTACATTATAATTTACTTCTCAACTCAATACCAACACACCACTAAAAATTTGGCCTTCCACCACTCTCCCATGAAGATGAAATTCTATAAGATAATAGTTAAATTCTTCATGCTTCCAAGTAATCCACATTGGTGTGTTTATAATATAATAAAATTACAAAATATAGAGTGAAAATCATGAGAAGTGTATGATGTATATCTACCTATTTAATGTATTTCATTTTGTATGTATTTAACCTATGTAGGTATTCCAAAAGTCTTTGGAATGTGAAAAGATTCGTTCACACTTGAATCAAAAAGATGGATTGTGAAGTGATAAATTATTGTAAAATTTTGTAAATAGTGATCAGTTGTAATGGAAAGGAGTTCCAAAAAGATAGATATTAATATAGCTATCTGATAATGGTTTTCTTGAATGTCTTTTATACTTGGTCTATGCATAATGTACGTTATGTTCTATTATAATATGCTTCATCATTTATTAATAATAAATGTTCTATACAATTTAGCACGCATTTTTTGGATATATCCTAATCCAAATCAACTAAAGACTTGATATGTTCTATGACTTTGCCTGCATTTTGACCATGTTTTATACTTCGCACATAAAACACAAATTAGCATGTTCTAATGGGTTTTCTAAGAACCTCTCCTAACAATGGTGTGATCAGATTGGAAGGTCAAAACATGTTGAGATGGCTACCTGGATAAAGAAACTTGAAACAATGGCTCAATGAAAGAATTCACAATTTCATAAAATAAGAAACAAAAAGAATAGGAAGATCTGTGCAATAATTTATTCATGTACATATATATGGTGAAATATATGAAATATTTAATTATAAATTACTTGGACTACTAGATGCATCGTTATCAAGACTTGAATCCTACTATTTTCAGTTGAGAGAAACATAATTTCTAGTTTGGACATAGGAGAGACTAGAAAACTTGTGAAAGTTAGATACTAATTGGACTTGTGCAATAGATCATTGGGTAAAAACTACCATCAATAAATACATCACTAACTTTTATGTACAATGTTACATTTCATTCGAAGCTACACATGATCTATTTGTGAGAGGCATTAGAGGCAAGTTTCTGTAGTGACTACCTACTCTTATTAGAATATTTGTTTTAGAAAAGGCCTTGGTGCCTATACCTACCAACATGGAGTAGTCACTTCAGGCATAGGGGGATGTGTGTGATAATGAAGTGAATGATGAGGAATTAAGAAGGGAAGCTTGAACTTGTATACAAAAGATGGATAATGTAGAGAAGCTAAGTGAAAAGTGAATTTTGGGACTAGATCAAGACCTACAATAATAAATAATATGGAATAAATAGAATAATCCTAATATAGCTATGAGTAGGAGTAGAGTGGATAATGTATAAGATAGAGAAGGATTGGGAGCTCATGGGAGAACAAGATAATTTTAAAAGGATGATGATAAGGAAATGAGAGGGGTTGAGAGAAGAGAAGGTGAAAATGAGAGCATAAAGATAGATAAAAATGTCAAAGATATGGGAAAAAGTAGAAAATGAGAAGAGGAACAAGTAGATTAGTTAGAAGGTAGTTTTAGATCATAACTAGAAGGGTGGATATTGTTTGGAGAAGAAAATGAACATTCTTTGCAATAAGTTATGTTAAGTCACAAGACAAAATAATTTTCAAGTTACAATATAGAATAAGTAACAAATATGGATCATCATTTCAAGGGTACACATCCCCTATGCCTATTTTTCAACAAAAAAGAAAAAGCGCATAAATTAGTAAAGATAGTACATGGTTTGATTATTTTACACATAAATTTGGGAATTATAGTGCATACACTAAGAAAGTGTTAGATAGGAAAAAATGGACTAAGGCATGATTTCAAGTAGTATTAAATATGAAGACATTACCCAAGTCTAATCCACCACTGCCACTGGATTCAAGTGTTGTCATAAGAAGCATGACTCTCAATCCAAGAGTTTTTGTCATGTTGACACCATCTGGTAGTCTACTAATCCTGAGCAGTATCTTCTAAATTTTGAAATTAAATGGCAAATTAAAAATGTAACTATAGATGATGCAAATAAGTTTGAGATCATAGGAGATTTAAAAATAATAGATTTTGAGTTTATCTACAAAAGAGCCATTGCCAAACTAAGTTTTTCAGTTGTTAAAGACTAGTTCATAGGATAATTCAAAGTAAATGATTGTGTGAATCAAACAATCCAAGACCTTAAAGAAATATCAAAAAAATGAGTCAGTACGGGATTATGATCATTTATTTTAGGATGTAATGAATATATTATACATTCTATTTCAAGACACATATAAGGTCGCATGGTTTGTGGAAGGCATGTGACCTAGGATTAGATTTGGCATTGTTCAAATAAAGTTCAAAAATAGGGTAGATTCTTGGGTATGTGCGCTCTATGTAAAGAAAATAGAGGATTATGAAGATAGCCCACAACCTATTGTGAAAATTGATGCAAAGATAGATGTGTTGTGTAATATGGATGAGCTCCATGAAAATAAATAGCCAAGGTTATGCCTTTATTGTATGGAGTATCTAAAGGAGGGGCACCACATAAATGAGTGTTCAAAATTTAAGATATAATTCTAGTAAATATGTTGTGTAGTAGGCCATTCATTTACAAAATGTCATTTATTAAAAAATTACACTCAATAACCTTAGACTTTATATTAACTTGTCCAAGTTGCACAATAATGATGACAAGAATTACTATTCCCTAAAATAATTAAAAGAATACATCACTAAGAATGTCCTCATAGTAGTAGTACAACAAATTCCATTTGTGAATCCAGGCATTCTAGGCCTAGATGTAGACATGACATATGTGATGCATACTATTCTTGGATGAGTGCCAACCTTACCTCAGTACCAACCACAAGTTCTCACAAATTAGACACCATAGCCTCCTTTGTACTAGTTAGGATGGACTCCCCCATCTAATCAGTATCAACAACCTTGGAATGTTACATCACCACAATAATAACAATCAAGATGGGCTCCATATTCTACCCAAGGAATGTATGGGGGATATGGTAGACAATAATAATAGGGTTAGGGTTATCCTCAAAGGTAAGGAGGATATGAGGGTCATCATAAGTTATTTTTGGGGTTTCAACAAAGACAAGATGAATACAAAAGAGGCTACTGAGGTGGATACCTAGGTGGCAATCACAAACAAGATGAATGATAGGGGCATCAATCAATTATGTATTGTAACATGTGTGGGAGTATAACCAATTCACACAAAATTACCCAACTAATACTCATATGAAAATGTGTGCATTTATTTTATAAATTCGAAACAACACCACACTCAAGATTGTGCAACATTAGAAAAAAAAAGAAAAGAGAAGTCTGTTGAAAATGTGAACCTAATAAATTTGCACCCCAAAGGTATTGCATTCTTTCAAGTAATTACACAACATAAACATGCAAAGAAGGGATTGCCTCCCTTAGAAATTCCACAAGATCTAAAAATTATAAATATCCTAACCCTGCAATAAAAAAAGGTTTAATGTATCAAGCAACTCAAGTTATACATAAAATTCAACAACAGTCTGCATTAGAGGGTGATGCCACAACCATTGATATGTAGATGTATGGATAAATTATGTTCATAATGATTCAATAGGGAGTATATACTACTTTTACTGATCTTCTAAAACTCTTAAGTACCCTAATAAATGAAGACATGTCACAAAATATTACAAATATTCTACAGAACCTATTGGGCACAGAGAGGTCAACCACACAATGATAAAGCAGTGTGTTATGTGAAGACTAAGAAGCCTTAGATGTTGAATCTAGTATGGATATTGAACTATCAATATATGAATTACCAAACATTGTGTTTAATTTTGGAAACACAACCAATATGATCTATCGATCCAGGTGGTAAGCTATTTTGATGACTAGCTCTCAATTATAGTTCAATAACATTGAGTCTCACAGACTATGGTAGGTAAAACCTATTGGTCAATTGGAGGATGTGGAAATAAAAGTTATTGACCTAATATTTTAAGGATATTTTGAAGTAATTGACATGAATACTGATGAAGCACACCATCTTAGGTTGATGGTAAGAAGTGGGCCTATGATAGTCAAATGACCATTAATATAGTGCATAATCAGTTGGAGGCACACTAAAGGGATAAAGTTTCATTATACCCCTAAATAAAACTAAGATCATGCCATACATCATACCCAAAGATTCAAATTCACCCTTTGCCTGTGGAGATAATAATTGATTCAATATGGGCATAGATTCTAAACATAACACACTGTGAACTACAAAGTATCAATTTTTCCATCCAAAAATGGGGCCTCAACAACTATTAAAAAATTGAACAACTTTTTTCCATACCTATGATAACAAAGGCACAAGTTTCATAGTTCCAAATCCAAGAATGTAAGAATGTAATAAATTAAGTAAATGTGACTGACCAAAATCATTTTGAGATAAATATCATTCATTTTCTATCGGTGGTATAAAAGACGGTTCCCTTGGACCTCTCTTTTGTCCTCTATGCATTTGTGTTTTGCATCAAAACAAATCATAAAATAGTGTTGCAGTGCAGACCAAATGAAATTGTTATTGATATGTTTTCTCAACTTGCTTGCACATTGCCAACAAATTTGTAGTGAAGACCATGTGTAAATTTTGTCATTCCCTATTGATTTGCATTCTCCTCAGGATTTCATCCTGTTCACTCTGCCCATATATATATATATATATATATATATGCATTTTAAAACTTTGTAGGTTCAGTAAAATCATGATTTCTCTTCCAGTTCTCAATGAAAATCATAATTTCAAAGTGTTTTAAAAATTTGAAAAAGAGAAGAACAAAACCCAAAAACTTGTTTGAAGAATTGTACAAATTCAGAGAGTTGTTCAACATTAAAAATGAGGAATGTGAAGGTTTTCAAGAATAAAAATATTTTCTTAATATATTTCAGATTTGTAAAAAATTAACAGATTTGAAAAAGAAATATTAAATAGTATTCACATTGCATTCTATTAGATATATATCAAATGCATTGGAGTATTTGTTTGAATCCATCTCAGTTGTGGATATGACATCCTCCATTTGTACATTTGTTTGCATTGAACTTGAGAGAGAAGAATGATCGGTTTTCTCAAATATGATAGCTCTGAGAAGGTCCACGACCGTGTCTATTACACCATGCTTAGTGATAACATCTTCATCGTCTCTCTCACCTATCCATTTGATTATGCCCATTTTCTTGTAATAATTTATGTTTTTTGTTTTGGTTTTAGGTTTTTTATTAGGTTTAGAATTTATTTTATTATTATAAGTCTATCGTTTTTTAATATTTTGTTGTTTTTTTTTTAAAAGTTTAAGTTTTTATGTTTTAAAAATTTATTTAAATCTTGTTCTATATTTTAGGTAATCATGGTATTTTTATATATTTTTTAGTTTTTTTATATTTGTTTACTTTTAATGTCTTTTAAAGATTTTAGAAAATTGATTATTCATGGTTAAGTTATGTTATTTTGTGTTTGTTTTAGGTTATACGTTTCAATATTATTATTTTTTAAATATAATTTTTTTTTAGTAGTTTTTATATTGTTGTATTGGTTTTATTCAAATATAAATTTTAAAGTTTATTTTTAGTTTTATTGTCAATTATTAAAAAGAAAAAGATAATTATGTCAAAAAAATGTCAATAATATTAAAAAAAAAGTTGTGAATCATTTTTTAGTTTTATCGAGTCTAGTGTCTATTGTCTTGTGTCAAAAAACATCAAATAAGCATATGAAGGTAGTTATACCTTAGTAAAACATGTATGATCCTCTATAATGTAATAATCTCCTATTCAATTCAATGTAAGGGACACATTTTCAGGCAAACCCGATGTCCATCTTGTGAGGGGCAATATATAGTTATTTAGGCCATGAGGTTCCTCTCCCCATGTTCACACTAAGAGGGAGAATGTTAGAAAAATCATGTTAGTTCTCAGATTACAAATAAAATTCAATTATTTAGTTTGTGATATAAATAATATTATATCACATGAGTGACAAAATAAATAGTTTATGTAATTGTGTGGGAATAATGAGTTGTACGTGAGCTAAAACAAATCACTATTAGGGAGGCTTGTGGGAGGATATGTAAGACACATGATAGAGAGAATAAAGGATAAATGTAAGGGATATAATGAGGTTTTTGGGGATAAGAGATTAATTTTAACTCCTTGTTTATAGGAGATATTCACACTATATATGTAATACTTTCCATTGAATAAATTAAGTAATTGTGATGAACCAAAATCCTTTTGAGAGAAATCTCATTCATTTTCTATCATGAAGTAGAATTCTTGTACAAAGTAGGTGTGATGGACATGGAATATATAGATCCAACCAAGGAAGGCATTTTTACTTGAGAAATTGTGTCTTCAATCAGTGGTGATTCAGATACCCATATGATGAATTAGGTAAGAAGATATCATGAGATGCATCTAATGTGAATGGTTTTTTTCACTGAACACCAACTATCATAATATTTTACAACTGACAATTTGGATCAATTTATCTTCAGACTAAAACATCATGTGCCTAATATAGACTATAGTGTGAGTGCACTAAACTATGCACTAAATGCATTTGTTGTGACTTGGTGGGTAGTATATAGGACAAACCAATTGCAATGGGATGAGGATTAAAAAGTGTTGTGAGATCGATTCCAAGTATCACCTACCATCAGGGAAATATGGTTTTTTATAGGAAAGGCAATACCCAAAGATGCACATCCATAGGTGTGTAGATGTATGGTTTATGCAAGGTGTAGAACCCAAGTATTGGGTACATGTATTATTGTATACAATGGCAATGCTTCCAGCATCATGGTACATGCATAAAGAGCATATAAGGGATACTAAGAATTTTCCATAGGTCTAATAAGATTTTATTCAAACATTTGTCTTTGAAGACGAGAACCTTGTGGTGCACCAAGCTCTATGGAAATTGAATATATTCTTATGCCATGGCGAGCACAGTATCTCAATACTACATAAGACTCTGCTTTGTAGGAGGAATCAACTAAGGACTTAAATACAACTTTGAAAAGCTATAAGGAGAATAAACAATGAGAACAATTTTTTATAAAACCATGCAATTGAATCATCGATAAGGAGTAACAAGATGAGTCCACTAACAATGATGAATACTTGTATTTGAAGGGATTCTTTGAGCCAAGTGAGAAGTGAAGGAGCCTAAAGCCAAAATTGTAGACCAAATTAAAGATTTCTAGCTATGAAAAATGAATATTGAGGAACAAGATGGACATATAATATTGTAGGATTCAAATCCAAGGGGTTATAAAAAAATCAAGATCCTTTAAATAAATTGGTAAAGAACATTATGACAAAAATTGTGCCAAAGCTTACGACTTAGGTGACTATTAGATGTAGAATGAAATTTTAGAGGGACTAAAAATGTTGCAAAATTACCATGATGTATTTTCAATAAATTTCACAGAAGTGAATGGCTTAGACTCTTCCCTAAAGGAGATGCACATAGAGCTAAATGAGTGTGCACAACCTATGAAAAAGTACCCATAAAGGTTGAATCCCAACATGAAGTTAAATGTAAATGTTAAAGTGGATCAGATGCAAGAAGTAGGCATTATATATTTGGTGGAAAATGTAAATTGGTTAGCCCAATGGTGGTATAGCCTAAAAAGTTCTAACAAATTAGAGTTTGTAGGGATTATTGTGCACTAAATGATTCATATATCAATGATCCATTCCCAATTCCATCCAAAGATGAAGTCTTAGAGTCAGTCACAAGACATGAAGTGTATTCTTTTATAGATGGGTGCAGTGGCTACCATTAGATACCAATGGCAAAAGATCAAGATAAAACCACATTTGCAACATAATGGGGATATTTTGCGTGCAAGGTAATGTTATTTGGTTTTAAAATTACTCTATTGTGTTCTTTAGGGCTATGATCATTGCATTTAAATACTTCATCCATGATTTTTTAGAAGTCTATTTAGAATATTGGGATATTTTTTATTTATTCAAAGAGCATCTATCTAAGTTGTATTTGATGTTGTAATGGTTTTAAACTCTATGTATTGTGCTAAACATGAATAAGTGCTTATTATTCACATATTTTGGTGTCTTGTTGGGTCACATAGTATGAAACAATGGGATTTTAGCTGACCAACTCAAAATTATAGTTACTGCAGGCATATCACCTCCTACAAGCTCTACCGAAGTGCGATCATTCTTGGGGCATACATGATACTATAATAAATTCATAACGAGATATAGAACTATATAGTCCCCCATGGAAAAGCTAGTGTGAAAATATACCAAATTTAAATGGACTAATGAGTGTCAAACATGATTTGTGGATATAAAGTAGAGGCTGGTAACAACTCCCATTTTGTTTTTTCTCGAATGGAGCAAACCTTTTCATGTTCATGTAGATTATTTAAGTATTATGGTAGGGTTTTTTATATCACAACTAGGATATGGAGGATTAGACCATTCCATTCACTTCACAAGTCATAAACTCTCAGCTACAAAGAAAAATAATACAAATACAGGATGGGAAGCTTTGAAAATGGTGTTTGCACTCTAGAAGTTTAGAGACTACCTTATAGAAATGTTATTTAATTTTTTTATTGATCAACATGCTCTATGATAACTTATAAATAAAGATTATATTAGGAGGGAATATATCTTTATGGTTGATGCTATTTCAAAATTTTCAATTTAGCATCAATGTGAAACCTAGGAGAGACAATGTGGGACCAAACTACTTGAGTTGAATATGCAATAGAGAGGAACATGAAGAACTTTAAGATGAATCACTGGATGCCCATTTATTTTAAGTCTCTATGATTACAGAAACATGGAAGATGTAGATAATTTCCTACAATAATGATTTTTACTAGACACTATGTGGAAAGAGACAAGAACCAGTTTATTACAAGAGCCATTCCATTCAATATCATCAATGACTTCCTATATAAAAATGACAAATATGATGTATTGTGGAAAGTATCTTTCAAACATGAGTGACCAAAACTTTAGAAAGAGACACATCAAGGAATTACATGTGGACATTTCACATGAGAATCCACTATAAGGAAGATATTACAAAGTGGCCTATAGAATCCTACTTTATTTCAAGATGCACATTGAGTAGTAAAAAACTATGGCATTTGCCAATAGATGGGAAGGCCTAATCAAAGAGATGAAATGCAATTGAATCCAATGTTAGTTGAGCAACCTTTTTAATAGTGGGGAATTGAATTTTTAGGACCAATTAATCCACCTAGTAAATGTAATCATGAAAGATACATAATTGATATGACATACAACTTCACTAAATGGGTAGAAGTTATTGTCTCACCAAGTTGTAGTGTTAAGGATGCAACCAAATTTATGTATGAGAATATTATAACTAGATTTGGACATCCTTTAAAGTTAGTTAGCAATAAAAGAACACATTTCTTGAATATCACTATCAAGACTCTGATAGAGAATTTTATGATATCACACTATAAAAACAAAACATATCGTCTACATGTTAATGGATAGTTAGAGGCATCAAACAAATTCATTAATATAATGCTAAAAATATATGCAATGTGAAAAGGGATGATTGAGAGGATTGAATTCCTATGATCTTATGGTCATATATAAAAAACTACAAGTGTGCAATAGGTTTCACTCTATTTTCGCTAGAGTACAGACTAGATACAACGATGCTAATGGACTACATAGTTCCTAGTCTATGAATTGCAATGATCATATGATTAGGAGATTGGGACACTCTATAGGCATGATTGATGGATTTAAAAAGAATAGAATAAATGATGGAAACATCACAATGGATGTAAGAATTTATCAAAGTTAGAAAGTGTGGCATGATCATAATCTGTGATCCAAAGTTTTTTTTTCCAAAATAACTAGTATTACTATATGATAGTAGATTTTAGGCATTTTCAGGAAAGTTGCACATATAATGGAAAGGACCTTGCATCATTCATGATGTCTCACACCAAAGAATTATTGTGATAAAATATCTTTGAGGAACCATTTTACCAAGACGTGTAAATAGATACAGGCTTAAGCCTTACCATCAATAATCTCTATTAGATCTCACATAAAAATTGAATAGGGTGGTGAGTAGCACCATGGAGTTTAGGATTTTTGTTTAATGTATTATATTCTTGTTTTAGTTTTTGGTTTGTATTAGTTTTTTACAATGGAATCTCTATATCACAGGACATCAAAACTAATTTGGAAATTCAAAGTCATAGAGTGTGATCTGATAAGCAATCTAACACGAAAAGAGCACTATAGTGCAAAGTCAACATGGGGATTACTAATTAAGTTTTGGAACAAGGCACTGACAAAAAGAGTATGTAGGAAGGAAAATCAATTATCATTCAAATATTTGTTAATGGCAACATACTTAGAAGATTTCATCTTTCCTAAAAATGGAGTGCATGTCAAATTAGGGAAGGTTTAATAAAATAAATTAGATGAGATAAAATGTGATATATCATATCAACAAATTCCACCAGCTAAACCGATGCTTTGATCCATCGAATTTTTAATGTTAAATCATCAATAATCGATTACAATGGATTCAACAAGTAGAAAAACATACAACCATATTAACACATTCAAAATAATGTGTCAGATAGATTCAAGCAGGAAAAGCTATATAAACAAGGATGCAAATAAAAATTAAATTACACACTATTTTGAACAAGTACCCTCTATGATTTATGCCCAAATCATTCAATTACATGTAGATTGTTCACCATCACCAGTTCAGCTAAAGATATTGTTTGAATGTGACTACAACATCAACCATGGATCACTCACAGATTTTGATTCCTCTAAAAAATGCATATAAATAATAAATAGGCATTTATCTTGTGCTTAGATAAAAAAGATACCATCATCTAAACTTGTTTGACTTCATTGACACAATAAAGGCCATTTTTTTTCCCAAATCAACTAACCATAACATAAATAAAATCCCTATCTCTCCAACACTCCCTACAAGGATATGATGTAGATAAACTCATCAAGCTTCCTACATTTGGGTAATTGGATGAAGTGATAATGGAACTTCTTAGCCACTAAAATGAAGGTATTATTCTTATTTCCTAGGTTGTCATAACATTCATCAATATAATGACCATGACATAAACAACATGACTTTTAACTTGAGGTAAATCTCTTCTATAATATAAATCCAAGGATCCTCTCAGCCAATTAAACATTAATGAGAAATAAATTAGGGAATCTCAGGGACCATATAAACTCTATAGAGGATATTAAAGTACATATTCTCTCTCAATATATCATAAAATGCTTCTAGCAGACCACCAAAAGTGTGAGGTAAGCTACCAAAGGGGTCATCGATATTGCATATCAAATGATTTGGATAAACGAGGATTTAAATTGGCTAGAATTTTTGGTCTCTAAGCTCATTGCCAACATTGAGAAAGTCTTTATTAGAAGGACTAGGTCAACGTAGTGACCAAATTAAAGATAGAAGCAGAGTGTAAAATCGAAGAAGAAGTCATTGTGAAGCAAAAAATAGAGTATGCTAAGAAGGTAGTGATACCTAAGGTGCAGTAACCATATTACACATCAAAATACTTGAGGTCCACTCAAGGAGGTGTGTAAGAGGAGTTATCCCAACACAAACCACAATTCTCTAACCAATAGTTTTGGGATGTCCCTACACCCTCAACATGATACACAACTTTATCTCTTCCGATGATGTAAATCAAGAAGGCCCTTGAGACTTTTGAAACTTATAGTTTGGATCTTGTCACAATGGTATAGGAATAATAATTTAATGTTTCCTAGTTATCCTTGTCAAAAAAATTGAGGGAGTAATTACATTCTATGAGTCTATCATTCAAAAGGCTTCTACACTAGAAAAATATGCATCATAACTGAGGGAGGAAAACACAGACTTAAACCAGCAAAGGTTAGAAATTGATTGATGACACATGTCATGACTTATTCACTCAAGTCTTGGGTGACCAAGTCATGTCCAAGGAAAATTAGTTCATATCCCTTCTATCCTAGCTAAAAAAAGACTAGCTCACTGCATAGAAGCTATAACAACTTCACACACAAGGTCAGAATCTCAAGGTAGAAATAAAGGTTATTTTTGAACTCCTCAAAAAATATGAGAAATTATTGGATATTTTTGTATTCTTAGCTCAACACATAGCTAAAGGCATGCTCAACTAGAAATAATAGTTGAACACCACATGGAGTGAGGCCAAACTAGAGTTTACCAAGATAGAAAAATCTAAAGTAGTAATAGGGGAACAATCTACTACCTATGATGCATTCGATGTCATACTAAATTAGTTTCTTGAATCAAGAAAAAATGTCATGCACAAGATGAAAACATGGAAAAATGAGATGTTTCATAATACCTTTGTCAACATTCAAACACAAACGCATGCAGATAGATTGGAGTATCTAGCACATGAAGTCTAGCATAAGGTATCACATGCTAAGGCTATATCACCATCACATAAGATGATGATATTCAAAATATTATAGGGTGACAAGTCTCACTATGCACTATGATCACTATGGTGTTAGAATTTCTCATTGATTGGATAATGTTCAAAAAGGACTTGTCCCATTTGGATAGATCCATCATAGAGATCATCTAAGATCCATAATTCATCCCACCAAACTAACTCCAATAGGAGCTCCAGCAAAAAATTCCACCACATCTACAAAGTCAGCCATATAAACACAACCAACACCACCATCTTAAAAACCTATAGATGTGATTTTTTTGGCAACAACTCTAGCAACATCATGTTCATAATCTCAATTAGCTCTAATAATGTAGCCTATGCCTCTACCTTCTCTATAGGTACTACACACATTCCACTTTTCAAAATTTGAAGAGTTTTTCTAGTTAGGAAGGCCTTAAGCATTAGGATTTGGATCAAGTTGGTTGAAATCCCATAAAGGGTGGCCACCTAGTAATGTTAATATTTTGAAAACTCAAAAGGGAAATAGATTAGTACACTACTTAGTTGGAAACCCACAAGGGTGGATAAGTAGTGCGTAAGAGGTGAAAATTGGTAAATGACACCTTAAGAGATTACCACAAGTAATGTTTTTGGACCAAATCCTTAGCAGAGACAATTTTCTTAGATTCAACACAAAGCACACTTCCTGTGAATTTATCTCAGGATGAGACAATTGATTAATTCTGGGAAAGTGTTGATAGTAGAATATAATTAAAAAATCACAAAGTCTAGATGCATGATAAGTGTGTGATGGATATCTGCTTATATAATGTATTTAATTTTATATGTATTCAACCTATGTATGTATTCCAAAAGTGTATGGAATGCGAAAATAATGATTTATTCTTGAATCAAAAGGATGGAATGTGAAGCAAAAAATTATTGTAAAAATATATAAATATTGATCATTTGTACTATAAAGGAGTTTTGAAAAGATAAACATTAATATATAGATATGATAATGGTGTTCCCAAATGTATTTAATACTTGTTCAATGCACATTCTAAGTTCCATTATTTTCTAATCTAATTAATAATTTAATAATAATAATGAAAATGGTTTGTACAATTAATCCTATGTTTTCTAGATAACTACCTAATCCTGAACCAACTAAAAACTTGATTTATTTTGTGACTATGACTAAATTTTGGTCATGTTTTCTACTTTGCACATGAAACACAAATTAACATGTTTTGATGTGTTTTCCAAGGAACCTCTTATAACATGGTGTGACTTACAAATGTTGTGGTGAGAATTTGTGATAATTTTTTTTCTTAGGAAAGTTCTCAATACCTTGTGTACTTCAAAATTATGGTATCTACTACAATCATTTGGTAAATAGTCCATAATAATGGATGACATTTTATACCTCATGATTCATGCAAGAATTCACAAGATCTCACCAAAGTATCCTTCTGAATCACTAGGTCATGAAAGATGAATTTAAAGTACATGGGTTATGAACCTATGTTGGTGCTAGAGAGTGATATTCCTAAGATAAATGATTCTCAAATTGGACATGTGCATTTAGAATAATTCTAAAAAATAATGAATGCAGAAGCTCGAAATTCTATAACTACTTTTCTATATGTAAGTGGTTTGCCTAAAGCACTTGATTTTCTCATCTATGTGCGATGTTCAAACTTTGTGTTTGCATGTGCTTAGAATTATAAACATGACACCAAAAAGATAAAATCAAAAGGGGAATCATTAATGGCTAAACTAGACAACACTACGATGGCCATGACTATGTGGATTCTTGTGGAAACATACATATGGATGAGCATAAAAGGTTGACAGAGTTTTTTGGATAAAAACCAAGAGAAGTACCTCCACACCATAACAATGGAGAGTTGAAACATAAAATAAGGGGTCTCTCAAATCTCTAAAATAATTTATTCATATCAAACTCCAAGGAGAAGCTATCAAATATGATCACCCTTCTCAACAAGGTGGTAGGTAATAGGACCACCATGCAGTTTTATTCATGGATGTTCATGGATGTGAGCATGTTCTAGGATGATCAAAAGATCTGAACAAGATGTGCTCACACAAGTTCAGTTGAAGGATCAAGTCTAATAGTTGACTAGGTATGTCAACTATATTTTGAATCAAGTCAAGGGTCTAGTAATTCCCCAAATGGATACTTTTCATATATGTTACATTATTTAATAATTACATCTTATTACGCATGTTAGAGTTAACTCTTATTTTATGATGAGTGACTTTGAGGATCAATTATGTCACCTCAAAAGGGGGGTATTTAAGTTGGGTTTTCATACATGAGATAAGCCTTTTCAAGAGCAAAAATCAATTTTGGTATAGAATACAGTTTAAAAAAATTGTAAAATGGTTCAAACTTCAGTCATTGACACATATTATGGGGGCATATGACATGCATACACACTCACATTTCAAGATAAAATTTCAAATTTATACATACACAAGTTTTAAACTGAATTTATAAATTGCATATAATTACAAATCTGACATTCTACAATGGGGGCATGAAAAATTCATGACATGCTCTTTTAATACTATTTGATATCTATGAACATGGTAGGAGAATGGATGTTCTCCATTCTCTTTTGATCATGCATTTTGGAACAAAATTTTAATTAAATCTACAATGGTTGATTTAGTTAAGTGCATAATGCTTAACTTATAGGTTCAATTTCCTCTAGCATTATGTATGTGAATCCATTTTGGATTCCAACCAGTTTCACGTCTCAGGGTTACAAAGACCATTTTAGTTAAATTCAAGTTTTTGCGTCCCTCAATGGGTGTTATTAATATTTTGCAAGCAAAAATTAAATTTGGTGCTTGATCACCCTCAAATTATCCAATGGTTCATTTAAGGAACCATTTTATCCAAGTGATTCATGGAAAGCACCAATTTACCATGCTTCAGGGAAGCATCATCTCTAAACAAAGTTACAAGAAGAAAAACTTCAGTTTCACACACATAGGTGTATTCCTCCTTTACTCTTATTACCAATTTCAAGTTCTTAAAGTTCAAGCAAATTTCAAATTTCAATGCCAAAATAGAAAGAGAGATTATAAAAATATTTTTAACGTTAATGGTGCCATGGTGGACATTGTAATCATGAATTGCTAAGTAATTGGATTGGTTATTACCATTGGTGGCATTGTTGTTATTTTTTATATAGCCGTGAAATACTACTAGAATGTTTTAGACTAATGTTGTTATCAATGAAGTTGTTAGTATATTTGATAGTATCTTTGTATGTGATAGGATACTTGTGTAGAGTAGCATGCTACTGTTATAACTTAATATATGTTCAATAATTACTCTATATGAATAATATAGTATAGAATATTATAAAGTATGTTCATGCACAAAAGGGCATGCATGAGATTATGATTGGCTACACCATTGCCATTAAACTCCGATCCATCATGATATCTCTATTTGCGCTTTAGGTGAGTGCATAAATAAAACTTAAGTGATATTATGACACAGTTGGGTTGTGTTGAGGAATGCACGTGGCATAAAACTAATGTGTGCATGACCAAATTTGAGCTCAATAGTTTCCCTTGTGATAATTGTAGAGAGAATTGTTAAATGAAGCAAGAAATGGAAAGGCTCGCTCATGTCATAATTTAAAAAATGACTAAATAAATGAAATACTCTTAATGTTGATTAACATGAAGATCCAATAATAGAAACAAACATTTCCTAAATCTTAATAAAAACTAGTTAACAAACTAAAACCCCACCTATAATCCTTGATTTGATTAGCTATTACAGCCTATAAATTGGTATTTATAGATTTATATACCAACACACAACAATTATCCTCTACTTCTATGTTGTCATTCCATACTCTAATTCTTTTCTTTTCTTTTTTTAAATGGGTATATAAATCCCCCTATTTTGAAATTATCCATAATTCCATTTCCATTATTCTAGTACAATATAACAAGACCCACAAAAACATATAAATGCTTAGATTTAATGTGAAATTAATTTATACTTTTTAAAAATTGTGAATTGAAAATAAGGAAATTAGTACTCACCATGAAAACATAACACAACAACATCCAAATCACATTTTTGAGCAAAGATAAATTGGAAAGCAAATCCAAATGATAGAGAGTTGTAGGAAGGCCCTTGCTATTATAGTTATCATTCCCCATGTCAAGCTCAATGTTTGAAAAATGGAGAGGGACACTGTAACTACTATTATTGCCAAAGTCATCATTCCCAATATCCATTGAATTCAAAATTATTGCATAAGAAAAAGCTTAGATATAAAAGGAGAATCATAAAATGCAATTAAAAAATGATGACTTGAATCTAAACATTTTATTTTTGTATTATCTTTAGTTATTTAGTAAGTGGTTTCGACGTGGTTGTCAAGGTGTTTCAAGTCATATCCCTTCTTGTTCTCTTAGGTCATGTCCCTTCTTATTTTCCTTCCATTCATTTCTTGCTTTTGTCTTTCTTATTATCAATTTATTTTTTATATCTAGCTCACCTTTTGACAAATATAAAATAAATATTTTTACCTCCTCCACACACACACACACACACAATTTTTTATTATTTTATAATTTTATAATTTAGTTAAGTTTGTTAACAATAACAAATTAAAATTGTTTAGTTTTATTACCTTATTAACAAATAATTAATGAATTTACTCCTTTTTAAGATATAACTCTTCTAATTCGACGTTAAATTACTAACATTTTTAATTGAAAATTTAAGTCTACAAATTAATCATATCATCCTTGTAAAGTGATCTGAAATGTTAATTTTACATAAAATACATAAATTTTAACCATAAATCTTTAGCAATACTTCATGAGCTTTGGAAATACAATCTCTTTAAAATAAGTAGCCAATTAAATATATGACATAACAATAAATATATAAATTTAAAATTAAAAAAAAATGAATGAAAAATATTTTTTAACCCCCATATTTACTTGAGTAGATAATTGATTTGATGTTCATTAAAATTCAAAATAGAATTACTAAAAAATTATTGGTTGTTTTATATTATTATTTAGTGAGTATATTAGAAGAAAATGAGTTTCATGCTTTATTTCATTTATTTTTTGTTAAAATATTCTAGAGTGTTTATCTATGCACTTTATATAAATTAACAAATATCCAATTTGAAATTAATGACATCATTATGATAAATTCAATTTCTTTGATTTTTGATATTTATTATTTATAATAAAAAAATTTAAATTTAAAATTTCAGATTATCATTATACAAAGCCAACGAAATGTGGGTGAATTGGTTAAAGTAATTTGATTATATCCAGTCTTATGCATGTTCAAATTTAGTTGTGAAATCTATAATAACTGATAAAAATGTTTGTAAGACTTATATCTCAAACTAATTCATAACTGTAATAAAAAATATTCTGATTCATAACTTTAAATTCTAAAAAACATTTACCAATTAAAAAAATAATAAATTATACATATTAAACATTATTACTAATTTATAATTTCATATTTTAACATTATTACTAATTTATAATTTCATATTTTATATATATAATATGTCTTTAACTTTTTCCTTATACTTTATGCAATTTTTTACAAATATTTGTGGTAGCATGGAAAAGAACAAATTTCCAAATCCTACCCTACCAAATTGCCGAAGTTCTCCCTTAAATAATTTAACATTTATACATCAAACAAAACAATAATTGTTGTCCTTTGCAATCGCCCTCACTTAGGCACGCTAACGACCTACATATTTTGTTTTATTCTTTGTATAATTTATTGAAGTAATTTTATTTATTATTATTATTTTTTAAAAGTAAAATAGAATATAATAATGAAATGAAAAAGTTATTCAATTAAGACCCACAAAATGATAAGGGTTAGAATTGGTAGTTGGTTGATTTTGGCAATCATTCATGCTTCTAATATGTCTTGTTGAATTTTACGATGTGCCATGACAATCAAGTAGCATTTGCAATATTCGAAAAAAATTATTGAAAACAACTTACCAATGACAATTTCAAACTTACATCAATACCTTAAAGATTTTTCGAAGGCAAAAATTATAAAGCAACTCACACGTTTTAGCTCCAACCTCAAAAATACAAAATTGTTCTAGTTTAAATATCAAAATGAATAAATAAATATAATCACATAATTAAGTTTCCCAAAATCATATATCACATTAAGTGCAAAAAATAATAAATAACCAAATTTACTCAAAATTATACCAAATGAACCTCTAACAATTTCATCCAAAATACACTAATGGATAAATCAAAGCCTAATTATAAACCCACACGTTACATCTTCATACATGGATAAAAGTTTATAATATTTCGTGAAGAAATCTTGGGAAAGCATCTCCAAAGCAAAGACTTTTGGTACATGCAAAAGTAATTAAACTATCTTTCATTACTCTTAGTAAATATTTAATTTCCTTAAATATGATATTTTTGATTTACTTTTCTTAAACCATGTACAAACGGTAACATAGATGCTCCACCCATGTCCATGGATTTATATTAATATAAAATACTGCTAACATGGATACATTGCTAACATGGATACATTGGACATAGAAGAACTTTCTTTTAAGTAAATATTTCTTTGATCACAATGTAATATCTCATAATCCAAGAGGTACTGATAAAAGCAATTACATGATACATTGCTTCAATCTTCACAATGCATGTTTAATAACCAATCACAAAGTAAGTATTTATATCTAATGCTCTAAAAAATTATGAAGAACTTATAAATTATGTTTAATGTCACATTAAATTTTATGAATTTACATGTTTAACGAGAAAGGACACTACTTTCAAATGTAGATAAAAAGTTTCTTGAGCATTATAAAATATGTCGACCATGTTCATTGATGACAAAGGCCATAAAACTTACATACCAACCCAAAATTATGATAAAGTAAACATCCACAACTTAAACATACATTCAATATGACTAAATTACCTTGAGGAAATCAACAATGGTAGAATTGATGAAGTTTGTATAAATGCAATACCAACCTCGGTGTTGTGTGGGGAGGAATGGGAGTCCCAGGTTGCACAATACAAAATCTAGGACTACAACCACAGAGGGAAACTAATGAGACATAATTGAGGAATGATTACTTACTAGAAACTAGCACTAAAACTGCTGATGATGTTGTGTTCTTTGATATAATGGTCATGCAAACATGTGAAAAGGTGGGAGTGCTCTAATTATTTGATATCCCATATTTTGGAAAACCATATAGCTTAGTATACTTCCTATTTTCACAGGTTCATAAGAACTAATTCTATTTTACTAGACAAAGGATCACGATCTTGAGTTTATGAATTAACAAGTTTATTGGACTTCCTTGCTTGGGAAAGGATATTAAATGAGTGCTTGCCAAATTGTCTAAAGTGGAGAGGACCGATCAACTACTAAACTACAAGGAGGAAAAGCTCACTTTTCATATAGAAAAAATTGTTGATCGTGCAACAACAAGAAGCACATGAATTGTAAGCTCAAATCTAATAGTAGTCGATAGACGAAACAAGATCAACAAGAAATTTATCTACATTGTGCACCAGATGGATCAAGGCACCCTCTTCAACATCTCAAAATTTATTGTGGAATCCATTATTGATGGCTCAAAAAAATCACACTGAATAATTGAGGCCTTCAAATGGCACACCATTTTAATATTGCTTGTGCTAGATGAGATTGGAATCCTAGTTGGCTATGGTGACTATATCTTGTCTTTACCCTTGGAGGACAAGTTGGCCAACCAAAAGATACCATATGCACCTATGTATTGGTGTTTAAAACAAGCAGTACAAGACCAAAATAGAAAAATTGTTTGAGAACATGGTTATGGATTTTGGGGATGAATGGAACTTTCTGAACCATTTTCCAAATCCATGCATAGAGTGGGAAGAATTTATAGTGATGCAACATTATAGTCTTGTCAAGATCCAACTTGTAGATATGGACATATCTATGTGGCTAAAGGCACCCTTTTACTTCACTACCATTTACTTTGTAAACTCAGTTGTAATGATATCAAATGCATATCATGTATTTATAGATGTGGTAGGAATATATAATGACTCTAATGCACTAAGGATGACACTGGCCTATCTTAGCAAGGTTGCGTAGAAGGATGATTAGGATTATAATGAAGATAACACCATTGACCCTAAATAAGAGGTGATGATAAAGGATAAGTTGCATAAGTTATATTATGTGTTGAAAGCAAGGCAAAGAGATAGGAGTTCCATAGCACCGAAACTAAAAGTTTTAGTCATGCCAACCACCTCTAAGAAAAAGGAGCCCAAGAAAAAGAGGTATAAAGTAATAGAAGTTATTCCTAAGGGATCTGAATGAGTTGAGTCTTAGAGGATTACATCCCCATAATAAAGTGGCAGGCTTGACCAATCATTCCTACTATACTGGTAGAATAAACCCCACTCAAGGATGTGCAAGTGCCAATATCAAATGAAAGATAAAGGGATGGGAGTAATGTGCAAGAGTAACTGCATATGAGGCAAAAGATAGTGTGTAAGGGAAAAATGGAGAGGAAGATATTCTGAGCACGCATGATGTTTAGATGGATGTATAAATAGGAGATGAGACTACATTAAAGACCCAGGAAAAATGGAAACAAGTTTTGGTGGACAGAGTGACGTTAAGGCCAAAAGAGAGAACACTGGTGCACCTAATGAGTTTAGGGTAGAATAACCTATAGGGGGAGCTAGCGTGCATAATGGTTCCAAGGCTGAATAAATGCCACTCAATACCCACAATGGCTCAAATAAAGAGGGAGCAGGTGAAGTTAACACCATTGATAAATAGGGTGAGGAGATCGATAGCCCTGGGACTGAGGTTATTGAAATTGAAACATCAGAAGAGGCACAATCAAATAATGGAAAAGGAAAACTTGTTGAGGACAATCCTGAGGAATCTGATAATGGAATGAGCCACCAAAATCACAGGACACCAACAAGATGAGTGTTAAGGAAAGAGTTCAATAGGAGATCATGGATGGGGACTTATGCATGTGAGATTCCATGAACCCAAAGGTGCATTAATACAGATGCTAAGGCAGATTTGTTTTACCTTCGATGCATACATTGATGAATTAGTGTCTGAAGTAACCATTAATTCCTTTGAAGACCATTAACTTGACATGATCTTAGATGTGCACCAACTCATCTATGTCAACCCAACTAATTGTAATGAGGTTAAGGCTGTGAGCACATTGATCAAACTGGTGACATAAGTAAGCCACCAAAAAATTATGAAACATGCCACTATCACTAACTAGGAGGCACATTTGGATAAATTAAATCAATAATGTGCTTAGGCAAAAAACAATCTTGGGGCCATTGAATTAAAATTGTTAAAGTTATGTCGATGCACTATGGGGGAGCCTAGCCTCTTAGATGGGGTAGACTTAAAATGGGTTCAATCAGTGAATAAATTGAGTATATTGGTATATCTCCAAAGGGCACAAGGGATGGAAACCAAGAACCATGAGAGCAAGCCTAGATCGAGTTTATAGGGAAACTTAAGGGGTGTAAGGATATCCTAAATAAACTTAGTGAGAAAGTTGTCATGGCTGAGTGGATTTTTTTGAAGTTTTCCTAGCAAAGTTCAATGATCATGACATGATTGTGTGAGGAGAAGTAGAAACAAGATACCCTAGTCGCACAAGTATATTTAAATAAGGACAAGGTTAGGAAGGCACAACTTATATAACAAGTGGAAATGCCATCCATAAAAATGATGTCATCTGATAAAATATTGAGGAAATATATAAGAATATGCAGTGAGAGATGGTTGATGAGGAGAGCGCACTAGAGGACACCCTCAAGGAAATGTTTAGTAGGGTCAATGTTATAAAGAGGTAGGTTGAATGAAATCATGATCAACCTCATAAGTTTTAGTGCTTAATTATATGCATCTCCATCATTATTGAAGAAGGTAAGGCTACACTTGTACATTGGACCAATTTTGAGGTTGGGTTGAGAAAAGAGGTGTCTAAATTCTTTGTTGATCTCTAGATCATTGGTAGGTTGTGTAAGGGCATCCAATTAATTTAGTGTGGGGTGATGTTGACCCTAGGTTTTGACAAGTTTTGACAACCTGTCTAATCTAGCATGGTGCTAAAATACCTCAAATCCAACAACATGACATTGAAATAATAAGTTAAGTCCATGTGTGCATATAAAAAAATAACCATAACAAGGTGAATGGGATCAAATAAATCTAGTGACTACTACAAAATCCATAGAGGTGAATAGTGGAATTTGTTACTTGCATCTAACTTTTAATAAGCAGGTAAGTAATGAAAATAAATGGTGGAGTATCTAGCATAGAATGGGATGTCACATTAACTACCAAGGGATGGAAATTGAGATAGCAAGTGACATGTATAGCCTTTGGAAGCTATAAAATATGGTAAGTAGTTTTTTGAGAGAGAGTTGATTACCCATAGGTAAAACACTATTAAATTATTGATAGAGAATTCCTGGTTAAAGGTGAAACACTACGAGAGAGAGAGAGAGAGAGAGAGAGAGAGAGAGAGAGAGAGAGAGAGAGAGAGAGAGAGAGAGAGAGAGAGAGAGAGAGAGAGAGAGAGAGAGAGAGATTGTAAAATTATTTTTAACACTATTAGTGCCATGGTGTACCTTGTAACCATGAATTACTAAGTAATCGGAATGGTTATTACTATTGGTGGCATTGTTATTATTTTTTTGTATGGCCATGAAATACCACTAGTATGTTTTAGACTAATGTTGTTATCAATGAAAAGTTGGTAGTATATTTAATAGTATCTTGTATGTTATAGGATAATTACTTGTGTAGAGTAACATGGTATTGTTATCATTCATTATATGTTCAGTCATTACTCTATATGAATTATATACTATAGAATATTTCAAAGTATGCTCATGCGTAAAAGGGTGTACGTGAGATAATGACTAGCTACATGATTACCAACTAAACCTGACCCATCTCGATATCTCTCTTTGCACCTCAGGTGAGCACATAAAGATAACCTAAGTGATATGTTGACGTGCTTAGGTTGTGTTTGGGAATGCAAGTGTGGTGCAAAACTAATGTGTGTGTGACCAAATTTGAGTTCAACAGTTTCCCTTATGATAATTGTAGAGGTAAATGTTAAGTGATTCAAGAAATAAAAAGCCTCACTCATGTCATAATTAAAAAAATGACTAAATAAATGAAATACTCCTAATTTTGATTAACATGAGGATTCGGTAATGGAAACAAACATTTCTTGAATCTTAATAAAATCTAGTTAACAAACTGAAACTCCCAACTATAGTCCTTGATTTGATTACTTATTATAGCCCACAAATTGATATCTTTATATTTCTATAACAATGCACACAACAATTATGATTTGCTTCTATACTATCATCCATACTCTAACTCATTTTTAAAAAAAAATGGGTATAGAAATCCCTCCATTTTGAAGTGATCCATGATTTCATTGCCACTATTCTTGTACAATTTAAAAAGACCCACAAAAACATATAAACACACATTTTTAATGTGAAATTAATTTATACTTTTTACAAATTGTGAATTGAAAATAAAGAAATTAATACTCACCATGAAAACATAACACAATACCCAAACCACATTTTTTTGAGCAAAGATGAATTTGGAAAACAAATCCAATGATAGAGAGTTACAAGAAGGCCATTGCTATTGTAATTATCATTTCCCATGTCAAACTCAACTTTTGAAAAATGTAGAGGGACATTGCCACTAATATTATTTCCAAAGCAGTCATAGGCTTCAACATCGGTTTAAAAAATTCACTTGCAATTGAAAAAATGATGACTTGGATTTGAGCAATTTCTTTTTATATTCTCCTCAGTTATCTAGTAAGTGGTTTTGATGTGGTTATCAAGGTGTTTCAGATCATGTCCCTTCTTGTTTCCTTTAAGTCATGTCCCTTCTTGTTTCCCTTCTATTCGTTTCTTTCTCTTTTAAGTCATGTCCCTTCTTGTTTCCCTTTTATTCGTTTCTTGCTCTTGACTTTCTTATTATCAATTTTTTTATACTTAACTCTCACCTTACTTTTATTCAATCTTTTTTTTAATAGTTTAATTTATTCTTAACAGTTAATTTAATTGCTCTATTTCATTATAAATTAAATATTGTTACCCCTCCTCTCCCTCCCACACATATATACAATTTTTAATTTTTAATTATCTTTGTAGAATTTAGTTAATTTTTATTACATTCATTGTTGGATACAATTTATTCAAGTTTCTTATCTTATTAATAAATAATTAATGAATTTAATATTTTTAGGATTTAACTCTCCCAATTCCCTGACATCACAACATTTTATTGCTAACATTTTTAAATATAAACTTAAGTCTACAAACTAATCATGTTATTCTCTCCCCTGATAATGGTTCACAAAGCACAATCTGATATGCTGATTTTTTTTTAAAATGCATAGTTTTACCCATAAATCTTCAATAATTCTTCATATACTGAGGAAATAATATCTCTTTGAAATTAGTAACAAATTAGATATATGAAAAAATAATAAATATTTAAATTTAAAATGATAAAAAAATTGAAATAAAAACAAATTTTAACATATTAATTAATAACAGGGAGCCATCATATTTACTTGTGTAGGAAGTTGATTCGATGGTCTTTTTTTTAGATATGGGTAATCGCTTTTACCCTTGAGCTTTCAATTAGTCTGTGCCAAAGGAGGGAGGTCCAAATCTCCCTTACAACTACCACCAATGGTTACTACTGGCCTCATCAACATCACCAGATGGGACGCTATCACCAACATCACCAATATCGCTAGTGGCTCTAACCATCCAAACATCTCCAATGACCACCACCGATCCAACATGTTGTTTAAGATTTGACCTTGAGTAGGTTTGGACACAACCAAACCTCTTAACCACTCCACCCAAATATTATTAACTTGATTCAATGGTCATTAAAATTCAAAATAAAATTACTAAACTTTTATCGATTATCTTATATCATTATTTAATGAACATATTAAAAGAAAATGAACTTCATAATTTATTTCATTTATTTTTTGTTAAAATATTCTCTAGATTATCCATATAAAAGTTTGGTTGTGCACACTTCATATGAATTAAAAAAATTCAATTTAAAATTAATGGTATAACTATACTTAAACTTAAAATACCATATTATACATGTTGGAGATTGCCACTAGTTTGTGTATGCAATCAGAAATGCATCATGTCTATAAATCAATCCTAGCTTAGAGAAGATAGAGCATACCTACACTTATGATTGGAAATACATCTATTAAGTGGGAGCATGACCAATATAGGGATTTGCTAGACCTGATTAGGGGATCACTTGTCACAATACACCATGTGAGGTAGGGTTCCAAAGCCTATAGTCTAACACAATCATGTAACAGCCCTAAAGAGTCCTAAGATTGATATTTCACCTATGCTAATAAACAATAAAGTAAATCTAATCTAGTGCACACAAAAGCTTTTGGTACAATAAAAGAGGTTAGTAAAGCAATCAAAACATGTATAAGAGAATCTCAATTAAGCTAATTATGAGTAAGACCCTAATACATGACATACGAAGATTATTGTTTGAGTCAACACTTATGCTAATTAGATCTACTAAAGAGAGGAAAACAAAGTTAGAATATACTTACTTAAATGTGAACCCGTCGAGACTCAATCTCTCCCTTGGCTAAAGGGGCTTTGCAAGAGGTTATTGTGGTTTGTAAGGATAAATAAGAAAGGTTAAAGTATCCAAGACTTATCCACAAGACTATATTCTCCAAGTAAAAACCCTAAGTTAAGATTCCTTAAGTAGAATGGTGTAAGCACAGATTGTGAAGAAGCGTGAGCAAATAATAACTCTTGATTGCATATTGGAATAATGATGAAATGATCTTGTATTTATAGGTGGATCTTGCCCTAAATCCTTCTATAAATATCAACTATATAAGGTCGACCTATATGTTTTCAAGGATAATTCACTAGGTCTGAGCTAGGTAAGCCAAAAGGCTAACAAACCTAAAAAGTGAAAAATACTCTTAAACTATACAGGGTCAGCCATGGTTGACCTAGTACAACTGATAGTCCAAAAGGGAATTAAGGCAAAAAAGGGAGGATGGAAAGAGGAAAAAGATTGGAGGAGTATGCAAGGGAGGAGTAATAACTTAGGGAATGATTTTAAGAGTTGGTTGGACTGGTAATAATGTGGCAATAAAAGACAACAATCCTATGAAGCACCAAAGGTCTACCCACCCCTTTCTCGATGCACCCTTTAGGGTATGCACTCAAAGAGATTGAGTCTTGATGGTTTCATGTAAGATGTAAAGCATTAGTATTTAATAAAAGTTGAAAAATATTATGTGTATACATATGCCCCACTCAAATCTCATCACATGTCACTAAGGTGTAATAGGGGATGGTTCTTAGAGAAAGAACATAGTAACACACAATGTTGATGCTAAAAAAAAATTGTAGTATTTAAAAAGAATAACTGAAAGTAAATGACTAAAAAGTAAATAACTAAAAAGTAAATACAATGCGTACCTTGAATTACCTTTATTGTGGGACGGTTGTCTATTGTGTTATTAGTTTTGATTGTGTAGGGCATAGAGACTATTTTTGATAAACCCAAGAATACAAAACTAAAGAGAAAAAATCAATAAATGCAAGAAAAGCCAAGATAACTGGTGCTATGAGGACAAAACATACTTGTGAAAATTTTCAAGCTAGGGTGACAGGTGCTATGTTAGACCAAATGACCAAGTCAAACAATAAGAGTAAATCAGGTAATAAAAAATCCAAGGCTACTAAAGATCAAAAAACTCAAACAAGCTATCCTCAAGTAAGAAAAACAAACTCACCTAGTCAAACCAAGGATACATGTCAAACATGAGATGGTAAAACAAAACAAATCAAATGGTAAAAGAAGAAATAAAATGGTAAAATAACATTGGTGAGTGAGTAGTAATAATCCACATCTTAATCATCAATGGAAAAAGATGCATAAAAAAGAGAAAACAACATTGTCGAGTGAGAAGTAACAAGCCAACCTCACTTAACAATGGAAAAAAGTACAAAGTTAGGTGTCTGTAATAGTAGGATAGTAAAATAATGAAAAATGATAAAATGAAAGTAAAGTAACTGTATAAATGTAAAATCATGGTGAAAATAAAGAAGAAATCCATAGTTGTTCAAACATGTTGTTTCGCTCTAAAGATAGATAAACATGAAAAAAAGTAGTGCTAGCATGATTTTAAGAGGTAAACAATAAAGAATTAAAGAAGAAGGGAAAGCATATTTGGAATCATAATTTGTCTATCAAGGGGGGAAATGAAATGGGTGGAGGGGAGATTGAATGAAAAACCAAGGTAGAGTAACTCTTTATCGAAGTCAAGACACTCAAATTAGGTTTGTCAAAACAAGATGAATTTTGACCTTAAAGAATATAAATAAATTCTCTTAGCCACACAAGTCTTAGGTCAACAAATGAAGTATATAGATCATCCCATGAAGGATATATACATGAAAATTAAAATGGTCCTACCTCCTCACAACGTGTTCCCATTCCTTAGGACCCCTTATAGAGTTGTCTGTCTACTGAAAAAATTGGGCACATGTATGAGAAAGTAAGTAGTACCATAGAGTTTTTTTGAATTAACCTATTCTAATCTACTGTCCTATTGCACCCCAAAGGACCTTGGCTCTATGTGAGGCCAACTGTGGAGTTTGAGCTTCGATAAGAGATAGGATATGTGCTTGTAATCACATCTTTTGGTGTGAATTTAACTTTTGAGATTTATACATTGCTTTTTAGATATCATTGCCTTTGATTTCAAATGATTTGGCTTTTAACTTTCTAGATGGCTTTTTCTATTCCTCCTCCATACGAATTTGGAAAACCAAACATGGGTGCTAAATATGACTTTCATTTGAATACTTGGGACTAGGTTGGTAAGAGAGAGAACTTCAAAGAGCATGGGGTATAAGAGTCTCATAAATCTAGGTGAAATAAAAGTGTTATCTTGACTTTAACCTTATTTTATCCAAAGAGGAGTGAAAGAAAGGGAAAATCAAGAGGAATGATACATGGAACAATTTGAATTGCTTCAAATCACAAAAAATGTGATAAAGGGCAAAAAGGGATACAATGACAACAAAGGTGTGATTCCTTATCATAAGAATGAGGGAAATGGAGGAAAACATGATAACATAGACTATTGTGCAAATTTCATCTAACAAAAGAAGCAAAAGTTAAAGTTGAGAATAAGGATAAAAAATGTGGTAATTTTATGAGGAGAGTTGGGTTCTATCGATGGTCTTACACTACAAATACATAAAATAAGGAAAAGATAAAGCAAATAGATGGTAGTTTTACGAGGGACACCGAGTCCTATCCATGGTCTTATAAAGAAACTCACAAAAGAAAAACCCAAGGGATGCCAAAATAAAATTGGCAAGTAAAAAGTGTGTGAGAAAAATAAGTACAAGATGGTGGTTTTGTGAGGAATGCCAGGTCCTATTTGTGGTCTTATACTACAACTCACAAAATAAAAACCTAAGGGGTGAAAAAAATACAAGAAGATAAATAAGACTATGGTACATCAAGAAACCAAAAGACCAAAAAGGAAGACTAAAGGTTTTTAAGAAGAAGGAACTTATTGTAGAGGGAGATACCCATGTAAAAAACCTAAAAAAGTGTTAAATAGATGACATATAGAAATCATGAAAAGAAGGAAAGGATCCTACATTAACAGTTATATCAAGGATGAACACATGAGAGACAACACAAGATTCCCTAAAGTTTGAAATCATATGTGAGTGGGCATTGCAAGATGCCCCAAAGGCTAGAATAATGTGTGGATGGGCATCGCAAGATGCCCCTTAAGCTATAAATAGGAAAAAAAGATAGGAAAATATAAGAAACAAAGTGAAACCCATATAATGTCTAAATGGATCCAAGTTATCCAAGAAGATTTTGATAGGGGACATGATGTTTGATATAAATGAACAAAATGTTAACAAGGAAAGATAGTGAACTGGATCAATAAACAAGGCAAAAAATAGTATAGGGTCTACTAGGTTGACCAAGCACTAAAAATAGGACCTAAAAACTATATAGAGTTGACTGGGTCAACCCAATATAGTGAACAGAGGTTGGAAAAAGAGTAAATAGGGCTTGAAAATAGTATAGGGTTAACTAGGTCAATCTAATATAGTGGATAGGGGCTAAAAAAGGTACAAGGTCAATCAGGTTGACCTAGTACAATAGATAGGAAAAAAGAAAAGATTGATAACAAGTTATGAGCTAAAACAAGACAATTTTTTTATAGATAATATAGGAAGTAAGAACTAAAATGAAACAAACAATCAATTAGATCAACCCTGGCCAATCCAATTGAGGCACACAATACAAAACCTTGCACTAATGATGGCTACTTCAAGTTTTTGCACACACAATTGAGCAAAGAGCAAGCAATCAACTTGGAAATTAAAGAGCTAACTAATTGTTTAACCTAAATGTTTTATTAGATTATTAATAAATGATTTTAAATGTGATGGGAAGTTAGCTATAGAGCAAGGAACTAGATAACAATCTAAGGATGGTTTCAAGTAGTTTGGGTTGAAAGGGATTGTAGTGGCAATGATACAAGCTTGGTATTGGGGCCTACCCCCTCACTTCACACACCGCAACAATAAGGGTGTCGGATGCTTAGCCAGAATATACCATTAACCATGCTTTATACTTGACCAGAGTATCAAGTCAACTTTCTCTTTGGTGATGAAATTTAAGTAGGTTGGCCTTGGGTAGACAAATATTAAAATGCTTGTTTAGATTATGTAATTTGGCCATGTGTGCATAACATAGAAATAGTGAAACTAAACGGTTAATAAAAAGCACCATAATTAGACTATGTGAACTATTCTAAGCATGCAAACAACAAGAAAAGAATGTGTGAACTAATTATTAACATATAGAGATGAATTCTAACTTGAAACAAGGTATAGTGTTGACACTATATGCATAAATTATAGAATATAGTCAACAGGGTCAAACCTGTACTATGGAAGCAAGGTCTAAAAATGTATAGGTTCAGCCAAGGTTGACCTCGTTATTTCAAATAACATATAGAACATAGAACTAGGTCAATAGGGTGGATCCAGTTGACTGTGTAGTGGTAGTTTTGAAGACTACAAACTGTGAAAAGAAAGATAGTAAAAGAAAGAGATAGAGAGATAGAAATTAACTTTGATGAATCAAAGATGCTGAGAATGAAGATTACTAGTCAAGAACCTTGGAATATGATTGAAAACTCTACTAACTGGTCAATTGGGTTGATCAAGCTTTGCAGAATCCTATTTTTGAGTGCCTAAAATGTACAAGGTCGACCTAGTATGCTAAACATGATGCCTAAAAATGTACAAGGTCTATTGAGTCAACCTAGTAGTCTGAACTAGAAGTCTAGAAGCTTGTATTGGGTTGTTTGAGTCGATCCAGTTGCTTATTCCTGAAAACCTATGCATAGAGATTAGAATTGGGTCGATAGAATCGATATATTATGATAGATATATGATAAAAATAATGCTAAAAAGAAGGAAAAAAGTGAAATAAATCTTGCAAGGGCTAATTTCATGTCAGGTTTACCAGAATGTATGCAATCAACAATGCATCATATCTATACATCAATCCTGACTTGGATAAGATAGATCATACCTACACTTCCTATTTGGAATACATTTGTTAAGCGGGAGCATGACCAACATGGGATTTTGTTAGATCCAATTAGGGGATCATTTATCATAATACACCATGTGAAGTAGGGTTACAAAGCCTACAGTCTAACATAATCATGCAACAACCCTAAAAGAGTCCTAAGGTTTGATATTTCACCTATGCTAATAAACAAGAAAGTAAATCTAATCTAGTGCACACAAAATCTTGTGGCACAATAAAAGGGGTTAGTAAAGCAATCAAAACATGTATAAGAAAATCTCAATTAAGCTAAGTATGAGTAAGACCCTAATACATGGAATAGAAAGAGTAATATTATTTGATCCAACACTTATGTTACTTCTATCTACTAAAGAGAGGAGAACAAAGTTAGAATATACTTACCTGAATATGAACCCATTAAGACTTAATTTCTCTCTTGACCAAAAGGGCTTTGCAAGAGGTTGTTGTGGTTTGGGAGGATAACTAATAAAGGTCAAAGCGTCCAAGACTTATCCACAATACTAAATTATCCAAGTAAAAACCCTAAGCTAAGAATCCTCAAGTAGAATGGTGGAAGAGAAGATTGTGAAGAAGTACGAGTGAATAATAAATCTTGATTGCATATTGGAATAATAATGAAATGATCTTGTATTTATAAGTAGATCTTGCCTTAAATCCTTTCAAAAATGTCAGTTGTACACAATCAGCTATGGTTGACCCTATATGTTTTTGGGGACAATTCACTAGGTTTGAGTTAGGTTGACCGAAAGGCTAATAAACCCAAAAAGTGAAAAATACCCCTAAACTATACAGGGTCGGCAATGGTTGACCTAGTATAACCAATAGTCTCAAAGGGAATTAAGGCAAAAAAAGGTTGATGGAAAGAGGAAAAAGACTGGAAGAGTGTGCAAGGGAGGAGTAATAGTTTAGGGAATGGTTTTAAGAGATGGTTGGATTAGTAATAATGTGGCAATAAGGGACAACAATCATATGAAGCACCAAAGGTCTACCCACCCCTTTCCCTATGCACTCCTTAGGCCGTGCACTTAGAGATATTGAGTCTCGATGGGTTCCTATAAGATGTAAACTGTCAGTATTTGATAAAAGTTGAAAATATTTTGTGTATATAGTTTATAGTTTCATATTATATATAACCATCCATAAAAATGATGTCATCTGACAAAAGATCAAGGAAACATACAAGAATATGTAGTGAGAGATGGTTGATGAGTAGAGCACCTTAGATGCTACCCTCAAGGAAATGAATAGGAGGTTTAATGTTATAAAGAGGTAGGTTAAATGAAATAATGATCAACCTCCTATGCTTTAGGGTTTAATTTACTACATCTCTGACATCACTGAAGAAGGTAAGGCTACACTTGTATGCTAGACCAATTTTGAGGTTGGGGTGAAAAAGAGGTGCTGAAATTCCTTGTTGATCTCTAGATCATTGGTAGGTTGTCTAAGGGTAGCCAATCAATTTAGTGTGGGGTAATGTTGACCCCATATTTTGATGAGTTTTGACAATCTAGCCAGTCCAATATGGTGCCAAAATACCTCAAGTCCAATAATGTGGCACTAAAATAGTAAGCTAAATCCACATGTACATATAACAAAACAACCATAACAAGGTGAATGGGATCATGTAAATCTAATGACAACTACAAAATTCACAGAGGTGAATGGTATAAATTGTTACTTGTAGTTAGCTTCTAACAAACAATTGAGGAATGACAAAAAATGGTGGAGTATCTAGCATAGAATGGGATGTCACATTAACTGTCAAGGGATGGCAATTGAGCTACCTGGTGACACGTAAAGCCTTTGTAAGGCTATAAAATATGGGTAAGTATTTTTTTGAAAGAGATTTGGTTGGCCATAGGTAAAACACTATTGAATTATTGAGAGATAATTCCTAGTTAAAGGTGAAACACTACCAAATAGAGAGAGATTGTAAAATTATTTTTAACATTATTGGTACCATGGTGCACCTTGTAACCATGAATTTCTAAGTAATTGGAATGGTTATTACTGTTTGTGGCATTGTTGTTATTATTTTATATGGCCATGAAATACTACTAGTATGTTTTAGACTAATGTTGTTATCAATGAAAGTTGTTAGTATATTTGATAGTGTCTTATATGTAATAAGATACTTACTTGTGTAGAGTAGCATGGTAATTTTATCATTCCTTATATGTTCAGTCATTACTCTATCCGAATAATATAGTATAAAATATTTCAAAGTATGCTCATGCACAAAAGGGCACATGTGATACAATGACTAGCTACACCATTGCCAACTAATATTGACCCATCCCAATATGTCTCTTTACACATTAGGGGAGTGCATAAAGACAACTTAAGTGATATGGTGATGCATTTAGGTTGTGTTGGGGAATGTGCATATGTGTACATGACCAAATTTGAGCTCAATAGTTTCCCTTGTGAAAATTGTAGAGGTAAATGTTATTAAAACAAGAAATGAAAAAGCTCGCTCATGTCATAATTTAAAAAATGACTAAATAAATGAAATACTCCTAATGTTGATTAACATGAACATCTGATAATGGAAACAAACATTTCTTGAATCTTAATAAAATCTAATTAACAGATCGAAATTCCCAAATGTAGTCCTTGATTTGATTAACTATTATAGCCCATAGATTGGTATTTATAGATTTATATACCAACACACACAACAATTATGCTATGCTTCTATACTATCATTCCATACTCTAATTCAACTTTTTTAAAAATGGGTATAGAAATCCCTCCATTTTGAAGTCATCCATGATCTCATTGCCACTTTATAGAACAATATAACAAGACCCATAAAAACATATATACATACATTTTTAATGTGAAATTAATTTATACCTTTTATAAAATTTGAATTGAAAATAAGGAAATTAGTACTCACCATGAAAACATAACACAACACCCAAACCACATTTTTCTGATCAAAGATGAACCTAAAAAGCAAATCCCTTGCTATTGCAATTGTCATTTCCCATGTCAAGCTTAGTTTTTGAAAAATGGGGAGGGACACTGCCACTGATATTATTTCCAAAGCAGTCACAGGGTTCAACCTCCCTTTAAAAAAATCATTCCATGCTGATTGAAACAACTTACTTCCAGTATCCATTGAATTCAAGATTATTGCATAAGAAAAAGCTTAGATATAATGGGAGAATCAGAAAATACAATTGAAAAAATGATGACTTGAATCTAAACAATTTCTTTTTCTATTCTCCTCAATTATCTATTAAGTGGTTTCAATGTAGTTGTCAAGATGTTTTAGATCATGTCCCTTCTTATTTCCTTTAAGTCATGTTCCATCTTGTTTCCTTTAAGTCATGTTCCTTCTTGTTTCCCTTATATTCGTTTCTAGCTCGTCTTTCTTATTATCAAATTTTTTAATACTTAGCTTTCACCTTACTTTTATTCAATTTATTTTTTAATATTCTAATTTCTTCTTAAAAATTAATTTAATTGTTTTATTTTATTATAAAATAAATATTTTTACCTCCTCTATATTTTTAATTTTTAATTATCCTTTTAAAATTTAGTTAGTTTTTATTACATTCATTCTCAGGGGGGCAATTCATTCAAGTTTATTTTATTAACAAATAATTAATGAATTTAGCTTTTTTAGAATTTAACTCTCCCAATTCCCTAACATCACAATGTTTTATTGTTAACGTTTTTTAATAGAAACCCAAGTCTAGAAGCTACTCATGTTATTCTCTTCTCTGACAATGGTTTACGAAACACGATTTGAAATGTTGATTTTTTTTTAAAAATGCACAATTCTACCAATAAATCTTCAACAATTATTCATAGAGTGTGGAAATACGGTCTCTTTGAAATAAGTAAAAAAATAGATATATGATAAAATAATAAATATTTAAATTTAAAACAAGAAAAAAAATTGAAATAAAAATAATTTTAAACATATTAATTGATAATAGGGAACCATCATATTTACTTGTGTAGAAAGTTGATTCGATGGTCATTTTTTTCTAGATACAGTTAATCGCTTTTACGTTGGAGCTTTGAACCAGTCTGAGGCACAAGAGGGAGGCCTAGATCTCCCTTACAACTATCACCAATGGTTACTACTAGCCTCATCAACATCACCAAACGAGACGCTATCGTCAACATCACCAATGACTCTAACCATCCGAACATCTCCAACGACTACCACCAGCGTAGTATATTATTTAAAATTTAACCTTAGATAGAGTTGGACACAAACAAACCTCTTAACCACTCCACCCACATCTCATTAATTTGACTCAATGATCTAATATATTATTTAAGATTTAACTTTGGAGATTGCTACTAATTTATAGTTTTATATTATATATGACCATTAAAGATTATAGTTTCATATTCAGAATATAAGTCTTAACTTTTTCCTTATACTTTTATGCAACGTTTTTCCATATATTTGTGGCAGCATGGAAAAGAACAAATTCCCAAATCCCACCCTACCAAATTGCCACCTCCACGAGTTAAGAATTCCCCCGAGAAAGAATGTTCAATAATTTAACGTTTATGCGATTCTCATCGATCAGATAAAACTATAATATTTTGTTTTATTCCTCGGTTTTTTAATAATTTATTGAAGTAACTTTTTATTTTTTTATTTAATAAAATGGAGTATTATAGTGAAACGAAAAAGTTCTCTTCCTAGGTCCCAATCAGGGCCTACAAAAGGATAAGGGTTAGAATAGGTAATTGGTCGATTCTGATTCAGAGGAAAGAAAGGTTTAAATAGAAGTTGGGTTGAATAGAGAATAGGTGATTGAGATTTCGATATTGATAATTGATAGATTTGAGGTGTTTTTGAAAAAATTTGGATGGATAAATGTAGATAAGAGAGTAATGTGAGTTATAGGTGTTCGGAATAATTAAATAAAAAAAAATAGATCAATTATAGTAAATCATAACAAAGATATTTTGGAAAAGGGTTTTTTTATTGAAACTAAGTGTTTGCACTCACCCACCAATGAATGCACCAAATATATTTATTTTTAATGGCATTTCTGTCTTTGTTTCCAACAAGGGTTTCCATGTACAAGCAACCCCACATTAGGCAACATTAAATGCATGAATATTGTTTGCACTTGTTACAATCCCAGAGGAATAGGTTCGGCAACCATCCATGCTTCCAGTACATCTTGTTGAACCTTACGATGTGCCATGAAAGCCAAGTAACATTTACAATATTTGAAAACAACTTACCAATAACAATTTTAGACTTGTGACAACACCTTAGAGACTTTATGAAGGCATACATTGCAAGTAACTCGTGCTTTGGCTCCAATCTCAGAGATACAAGACCGTTCTGGTCCAAGTGTCGAAATGAGCAAACATATATGATCACATAGTTAGGTTTCCCAAAATCAAATATCACATTAAGTGCATAAGACACTAAATGGCCAAATTTGCTCAAAATTATGCCAAATAAACCTCTAACAATTTCATCCAAAAGACACCATTGTATAAATCAAAGCCTAATTGCAAACCCACACGTTACATCTTCATACATGGATAAAAGTTTGCAATATTTCGTGAATAAATCTTGGGAAAGCATCTCCAAAGGAAAGACTTTTGGTACATGCAAAAGTAATAAAGCTATCTTTAATTACTCTTAGTACATATGTAATTTCCTTAAATGTAATAATTATGATTTAATTTTCTTAAACTATATATGAATGGTAACATAGATGCTCCACCCATGTCCATGGAGTTATATTGCTAAAAAATACTCCTAACATGGACACATTGGACTTGAAGAGCCCTCTTCCATTAAATCTTTCTTCAATCACAATGCAATACCCTGGAACCCAAGAGGTACTGATAAAAGCAATTGCATGATATATTGTTCCAATCTTGATAATGCATGCTTAATAACCAACCACAAAGGAAGTATTTACATATAATGCTATAAAATATTATGAAGAACTTATAAACTATGTTCAACGTGACAACAAATGCTGTAAATCTACATGTTTAAGGAGAAAGGGCACTACTCTAAAATGCAGATAAAAAGTTTCTTGAGCATTACAAAACATGTCGACCATCTTCATTGATGATGAAGGCCATAAAACTCACATGCCAACCCAAAATGATGATAGAGTAAACATCTACAATTTAAATATACTTTCAATATGACGTAAAAATATTTACTCCAAAGTTGTCTCACCAATATGAGAATTAATACTTACCGCCTTTTTAAAAGGAACATTCCATATTTCCATGAATTATCTTTTACTTGATTCTTCTTGAATGCCTTAGATGCCTAAATGAAGTAGGGTACTTACATATTAATAGATGATGTGAATTCAAATTAGAACCCTATCTGTGTGTAAAGAACCATCTAATAGTCAACAAAGTGAAAAGGGTAGGATAAGAGTCACATGGAGCAAGGGGTGGTAGGTCCCAAATAATAATGCAAGAACTATACACTCACATTCCATACATGTTTGGAGCATCAGTGCATGTTGTCACTTGGATTTGCACCCTTTGAGGCGATGCCTAGCTCTCCTCATCCAAGTGGCACAATGGAAACATCTCTCTTGTTGTGGGTAATAATTTGTTGAGATGAATCTCTAGAAGGGCTAGCTCCCTTGACACATTCTTTGAAGTACTTTCTTGCCTATCAATTTTGGATGAAAAGGGTTAAGAAAACAACTAAGAAGTCTAAACAGGGTGATGCACCAATATTATATTTCCTCCTATGAATTGAGCTTATACTACTTAGAGATAAATAAGGCTTCTTTCACACAAAACTCATAATTCAAGTTGCATTATCACATCAGTGTTTCATAAGCTAGGTTCAAGAAGGTTTATGATACTTAGGAGGGTAATGAATGATTCCTTGAGAGAATACAGTCATGGATCACTTATAAGGCACTCATACACTTGAAAAGAACACTAACAAAGACCTGTAACAATCACTCTTCTGTACACTTGATGAGCAATCAAGGATAACATGCTAGAAAAGATCAACTTCTACTAGTCAAGACCAACAAGACTGTAATAACACCCAATTATACATGTAAGTAGGAAAAATCACTTCTTTATTTCTTCAAGAGTCATTCAAGTACAAATTTGGCCAGGGTTTCACCATCAACCAATGAAAGCTGCTCAAAAAAGTTAAAAGAGTCAATATTTATAGCTTTTGAGACAAGAGCAAGACAAGGGAAGTCCAAAGGTCACTTGGACACTTGTCAATCTAAGAAAAGAGGTTATAATTGCATGAAAAAGGGATATGGGATGAACCAAGCAATGTCAAGAGGCACAAATGTCCATACAAGTCATGAAACTTATGAAAAATGGCATGAAACTCCCAGTCTTGGTTCAAAAAATTTCCTTCATAATTTGAACCTGTTTGAACGCCCCACCATTGACTAGGGACATGTTTGATGATTGGGTTAAGAGGGAAGGTTCAATGTTGAAAACACCTTAGCCATCAGAAAGTTCAATGTTGCTCTCTCAAAGTAACAAAAGGCCATTTGCTCTTACAAGCCTGTAGACTTCAATGTAGTATTTCAGTGTGTTTTGGAACATGTTTGAGGCCTTCAAAAACCTATCTCCCTTTACTCTTTGACCTTCATTCTTGGCATGTACCTAGTTTTTATTAGGGGCAGTCAAGTAAAATAGTTCAAATTCTTTGTGATGTCTTTGAGACCTATTGGAAAAAGGTTATGAAAACCCCTTAGACCTCTGTTTTGGCCTTTTGCAGATAATTTCCAAAACATAGTCATTTATTTCCTCAAGTTGGTTTAACATCTCCTTTGCTCTCTAGGCACTTTACATGGATTTGTTAAAGCTTGATCTTATTACCACAACTTTAAATGGTGTCAAGTGATTCCATATTTTCCTTGAGAGCATCTTTTGAACCCTGCTCAACCACATATAGGTGGATGTCTTGATGCACCATAGTGGGCTACAAGTGAACAACATGGAACTCCCTATGCATATGAACCTTATATGTTTTTATCCAACACCTTAATACATCTATAGTAGTTCTAAGAATTTGGAACACATGTCAAGCTTTTTACCCCCAAGGATAACATCAACAATGGCTGTAGGTGGATGTTTTGACTGTGTGTAGATAGTGAGGATATGAAGTGTGGCAAAACATGGTGGAAAATGGCTTCAAAACAACTCAAAAGCATTTTTCAACCTTCAAGTGAGTGATATCCATCAAGGACACTTTGAAACCATCTTTGATACACCCTTTCCAACATGAAAATCACTTGCATATACATGAGATGGAGCAATCAAGAACATCAAATGGCAGTTTGAGCATGGTGAATATGCTTGGGACCACATTTGCACCTTTTATAAACATCTCAATGGGTTATCTCAAAATTATAATGACTTAGACAACTAGAATACCCTGATTATCACTCCATGAACAAGTTAAGCAAGTTTATACAGGTGATTGCAAGTGAAGCTAAGTATGAAGTTGGCAATGGAGGAAGATAAGCTTGAAAACTACTCAAAAGATGACACGATGGAACTAAAACATGGAAGGAGGTGAAAATATGAATTTTATTCATGTGGGACGTCCTTTTCCATTCATACAAAACCTTTGTAAAATACCAATTTTCTAGAACAAGGTAGAAATGACTGTAACTTCACTCCTTCACTCCTCTTTTTACTTTGAGCTAGTTGGTTCATCAAATCAAATCCAAAAGTGAAAAAAATAATGGATGACATGAGGGAAGGGATTGAAAATCCTCTAGAACCAATATTAGTAAGTGAATTGTATGAAATTTCATAAACAAGAGCAAAACTTGTAGGGTCCACAGATTAGTAAGTAGATTTGAAAGGTCAACTTCTTAGGAATGCTTCATAAAGCTCATACCAACATTATTATACAACCAAACATCAAATTCAATATGAATTATTTTATAATACACCCCCAAGAGCATTTTTCCTAAAACCCCTTGTGCTAACCGTACCAAGTACAAATCTATAGATCACTTTTGCTTGCCAAGAAAGGTGAAAAGGAGTAGAATGATTTTGGCATTAAAATAACACTTAAAAATCATTTAAAACATGTATATGATCATGGGGAAGCTTAATAGTCACATTTTAACTTTTTCCAAGTGGCACACTCCCCAAAAAGTCATACAAGTGCCATTTTCTTCTCGAAAACTACCTTTTCTTTTGCATAACCTACCATATTTTAGTTTTATCAGTTAATTAAGACTTATAGGGACACATGAGGCATGAAATAATATTTTCTAACCTTCACATTTCCCAAAAAACCTATACAAAGCATTAAATGTACCTTTTTTACCCCTAAAATGACTCAAAAGGACATGTTGGCTAATGAAATTCATGACCAAGGGTAATATATCATTGAATGACATTAAATGACCTATGAAAAAACTCATGAAAAGATATTATGCTCCATAAAACATCTATAAAACTAAGTTTTTACCTAGGGGTGCCCCAATTTGACCTAAAAGTCAAATTTGGTCAATAATGCACACTTGGAAAATGAGGGGAAATTAGAATAAAATTTTAGGATAAAGAAATTGGCAACTGAAGGGTGTTAGGAGGAGAAGGTGCATAGACATTTTAAATTCATTAAATGTGCCAATAACACCTAATTTAATCTAATAATCAATAAGTACAAAAATATCCTAGAAATATATAATTTAACAACTATTAGAATCCTAGGATCCATTATAAATGTCCACATTTTATCCCAATTTGATGTGTGCATGTGTGAATTCATACACATATATATGAAAGTTAAAAAAGATATGGCATAGATATAAAATTTTGTGTCCTTGAAGCTCTTGGAATAGACTCCTATGAATTTGCGACTCATGAAAGAACCTTCTTTCTTTCTATGCATATGCATTGGTGAGTGCTAGTAATAATACTCTATTGAAATCTAGAAAATTGAAAAATATATACCCTATTTATTATAAGGTGGGTATGATTCCCATGTGAAACCAAGTACCTATGAACCTATGCTCAATCCTACATATAATGATGAGTACATGTTTTAGTGATAAATATTAATCCAAACCAAAAATTTGAGTAGTATATAAAACAATGCTAAATTATATGTGTGTGTGTGTGTGTGTGTGTGTGTGTGTGTGTGTGTGTGTGTGTGTGTGTGTGTGTGTGTGCGTGTGTGTGTGTGTGTGTGTGTGTGTGTGTGTGTGTGTGTGTGTGTGTGTGTGTGTGTGTGTGTGTGTGTGTGTGTGTGTGTCTACACAAACGCACACGCACATGCACACGCACCCACACACACACACACACACACACACACACAATTTATCATTATTTTATATGCTACTCAATTTTGGTTTGGATTAATATTTATCATGAAAACATGTACTCATCACTGTATGTAGGATTGAGCATAGGTTTAGAGGTACTTGGTTTCACATGGGAATCATACCCACCTTATAATATAATAGGTTATATATTTTTCACTTTTTTAGATTTCAATAGAGTATTATTACTAGCACTCACCCATGCATATGCATAGAAAGAAAGAATGTTCTTTCATGATTCCTGGGTACATAAGAATATGTGATGCATTAAGAGTATATCCACTTATAAGATGCAATGAAATATAAATTCCCCCTTATATGAGTGAATGTGTTTTGGGTGACTCTTCTTATAGGAGTAACTAAAATCTGAATGAATATGATGATTATAATGTATGCCCCTCATTTTGAGTTTTGGGGATGATCTTGTGAAACACACATCATAAAAGAAAGGAATTAAGCACATCATGTGTATGATAAAATATAAAATAATCAATGTGTAACATATAAAGATATAATATTGGAAGAATGTATGCTATGAATAAGTTTTCCCATGTAATCCAATGTTGTAATAAATATAAGATCAATGAGATGACCTAAAATGAGAATATGATATAATCATTTTAAGATTAATGAGATACCCCATGAGTCCAAAATGAAGGAAGATGTCTTACCTACCAAGGGTTTTTATCTTACTTGCTAAGAAAAAAAGTTGAGGAGTCTATGGTATCTACAAAGAATGTGTACCTTTAATCCCTATTATAGATGGGTAAATGCACGGAGTTGGAGGACAATTATGTGGACATTTTACATAACATGATTGCATTGTTAAATAGTGTGATTGCTTTACTAAATAACATGATTGCATTGTTAAATAATGCGATTGCATTAATTAATTAATTAATGTGATTGTATTATTTTAATTATGGCCCAATAATTACTAATCCATAATGTAATTACATTAATAACATGATCACGTTCCTTGTGTAACCAAAATAAATAAAAACATAACCCAAATGCAAAATTCCTCATTTTGCATTCGATCTTTCTTTCTTTCCTATGTATTTACATTCTACGATCATGTTTTAGGTCAGTGAGGCTAAACCTTACCAGAATTCATCCCAAGAAGTTGCTAATTGATGATGCCACCATGTAGAAGAGGTAAGTGTTAAAAATCTACACTTGTTAACCCTAAATTTTCTTATTTTCATTGTGTAATTGCTAATTTATTTGTTTGAAATAGTCCATCCTACTAACACTCCTGTTCTTATACCTAACCCTCCTAAGCCTCCACAAAAACCTCTTGTTCCTCCTCCTAACCCTCTTATTCTCAGTATAACCCTCCACCTAACCTTCCTATAGTTACATAAAATCCCCCAAGCAATCAAGAGAGTCTAGTTGACCACATTGTGGAAAATAAAATTGAAATTAAATAATTAATTAGGAAAATGAGGGATATCACTTCCACCAACACCCACTGCACCTATCTAGCCAATTCATTAGAGACATTATTAGGTCAAATTAACTCTATAATGAGTCAAATTGATAGATAAGATTCATATCAGGATAGTTGTAGGGCTTATTATGTTGACAAATTGTTAGCACTTGAAGTTAAAAATAAAGACATATCAAAATCTTCCATTTGTACCTTATTCATTGACCCAATCACCAATGCATCATTTTTGATAATTGCTAAAGTTTTTTCAATCCTTCACTGCCAAGATAATTTAATCACAACCAATTTTTAGGTCTGATGGTGGGTGGTGTTTGATTATCCACCATGTAAAAACCATGAGGTCTTATTGTATTTTTTGAGAAAATTCTATTGTGAGTTTATTCTCAATGAGACTACAAACTATTTTGATTATAGTGAGTTTCAGAGCTGAGGAAAAGGCTCTGCACAGGATTGATCAGGTGCACATCATGCACCTAATCGACCTATAAGGATATGTATCCAAAAGCCACTTGAGCCTAATATCCCTTATGTAGTTCAACAAGTCATGGATATTGACACTCTGAATGTACTTAGTTTGCTCGCTGATGCACACATTTAACATATAATTAGGATCTCATAGACCAATGTTAGAGATACTCCACCTACTGTGCATACCTAAATCCACCCTTACAATTCTTATGAAACTATATGCACTGGACCTTTTGATGACTATGACACTGGTGGCTCAGAGGGCTTAGATAATATTATTATGAGTGATGAGTTTTTGGCACACATATTTGGTGTGCAGACATCAATCACTACACATATATAGGTATATTTTCTATAAATGTCATGTTAAATTTAAGTTCTATTTGCAAATTTATTTTAGTTAACAATTAATTTATATAGAAATTAAATAATATATATGTTATTTTTTATGTCTCAGGAGGTGATAGTGACTTCATCATCATAATTGACATTTGTGGCTTTTGATTTGACGCAGTTATTGTTTACATTTTTAGATCCAGCTGCTGGCCCATCCACTACTACATCTATCTCTATTAGGATGACACATTTTACTTATACAGAGGTAAAATTTTGAGTTAATCTTATGCTCTATGTACATTTAGTCTATGTATATTTGCCTTGTAAGTTTATTTTAAATTTATCTATCAAGGATCTCAAAATTCAAGCACAATACTTTTAAATACACTCTTGGTTTAATAAAGGAGAAAAAATTGCCATATATATCTTGATACTTTATAGAAAAGTAAGTGAGACATTGTTTACATTCAATTAATGTCTCAATTAGACACTCCTCCATCAATATGAGCCAAGATAGATATAGGCATTGCTGCTACAATGTCATTTGCACAAGCACTGATATAGGTATTTATTAACTTATAATTTTGAGTTGTAAAAATATACTTATTTTAATAATTTTACTACATGGGTAAAATATAACTTATGTGAATGTAATATGTATATAGGGTTGTCCTATGACATCTGATAGTCCCAATAAGATGATTAGTAGGGTAACTTCTCATGTTTCTTTCCTATTTCAGATGCTTATTCGAACAACTAAGCCTGTCACTAACTTGTTTGAGAATTAAAAATAGATTGAGCAGGACTGCAAGCTTGCAGTAAGTGCATGTTTAAATTATTTTTTCTTGTAGTTTAAAACTAATTTTTTAACAATTGGTTAAATTTATTTTATGTTAATTTTATAATAATACTTGTATTTGAATAGGTTCAATTGTAAATGAGCTATGAGCATAGGACCCGCAGTCAGAACTTGGAGTAATCAAAGGCATTAGAGGGATCTTCATATACCAATAGGGCATCACAGGGAGAGTCTTATTTGAGGAAGGCAAAGAGAGGGAGCCTATTTGATGATTAGGATGTCTTACATGAGATGTGCTTTTTTGTATGCCTATATGGCAATTTATGCATTTTTGGCATTATATATGCATATATGACATTCACCCAACATTAGATACTATGTTGGTAGATGTAATTTTTTGTATGCCTATCATGCAAATCTATGTATTATTGACATTGTACACATGTGCCTATATGATTTTTTTAGAGTTTTCATCTAAATTATGTTAATCTATCTAATTTATATTCAATTTTAATTTTAAAAAAATATTGTATAGTGTTGTTTTGATCTTCCAAACTATTATCTATCCGATCTCATATTTAATATTGTACATAAATGAGGATTAAAAATTATTCTTTTTAATGCTATAAATCTTGGATCTCCCATATTTTTTTTAAATTAAAGTTTTTATTTGATTGTGTGTAGTGGAAATGCCTAATGACACTCTTATCTATTTTGCATTTTAACATAATTTGATTTCTCTTAAATCCCATAACCAATCATGTTCAAAATTGTATAATGCAAAGACATAAAATAATTCATAAAACCCTACAACTTTCTCGCTCAGATACCTATATCTGTAAGTTACGTGATCTTTCACCTTCACTTGGCTCCAATGCCTTTTTGACTAACTTTTCTTAAAACTATACTTACTACTTATATGACGTCTATGATCCTTTTTCATTTATATTTTCCATCACCTCTCGAGTAATCTGTATCAATAACTCTTCTACACTCAACTCCTTTTGGTGACCATGTACATGGTCTACTTCTTTGTCTTTGTAGTTTTATCTTTGCTAAACTTGAAAGATGAACTTCTACCTGACCTTGACTGTAATGTATTTATTTTGATAAAAGGTAACCTTACTGACTTAAAACATAATAGTCAGTCATGAGACAATGATCCATCTTTGGCCAAAACCCTTTGTCATTCCCTAATACCACCTAATACACTGTTTACTCTTATATGTATAAGAAGGATATGAAAGTCCTATTCATATGCTCTAAGATCATGAATAATTCCAACCTCACTTATCCACTCTTGTTCTCAACTTGATTCAAAATCCACTCTCAAACAATCTTGTTTTAATCTAGTCAATTACACATTAGGTATGCTCTTAAATAGTCACCAATCTCTCAGATCTTCTCTCCTTATTTTGAATAATATTATTTAATACACTTTGGATATGTCTTAGGAAAACTCAAGGATTTATGTATGTGTCAAAACTTACAAGAAATCAACCAACTATAGGTCTCTAAGAGATTGAGCTATCATTCTCAAATTCTATCTTTTTAAGTTTCTAGGTCTCTAGACCTAGTTATTGTTCCAGTAAGTCAATTTCTCAAAATAGAGTTTGTAGCTATTAAAAATTATATTTATAGTATTATTTTAATAATTGTAACATGTTCAAACCCTTACCCAAGTTTATAGAACTCAAATCAACCAAAAACTCATCTTACCTTATGCACAACTTTCTCAAAAATGGTCTTCTACAGGTGTACATAAAAACAATCCTCTGTATCTATAATTTAAAACCTATTTTTAACCCAATGATACTTGGAATAAGTTATAAGATCCATTTCCCAACTGCTCACAAAGTTTCAGACCTTATTATTTAATTATTTGAGGTTTAGAGGTGTTTTAATCATGAAACCCTTACTTTGGATTTACTTAGAATTTTTACAGGTCAAGAGCTTAGCTAAGACTATTGTCAACATAAATTATACATGTATTTATTTTCTAAGACTAGTTTTTGACCCTTCAAGATCTCACTCATTCAATACCTTCAACACTTCACTCCTGACATTCTATTGCTTTCTAGGCCCATCCCTTAAGGGTGTTAGGCCTCCAGAAACTGATCTTTGACAACTAATATTTGAAAATATCAAAAACATATTCTAGCCTCCAAATCACCTTGAATACTCAAAATACACTTCCATGCAAAAGTGGGTGAGAAAAGGGAGAGAGGAGCACAAAAACACTAACAATAAATGTTGTGAAAATTTAATTTGTGGTTACAAAACTATTGTTCTAATGCTTCTTGGCTAAAACCTAAACTATCAACACATATAGGGGATTGGATAACATCTAAGACTAGGTTTGTGTCCTCCCATTAGGCTTTATCAACAAACTCACCACCAATTTAGACCTCAAGAACGCCCTTCCCAATACAAGAAAAATGCAATTTTTAAGTCTAAGTTCAAACACTTGTAAAATGAAACCTATAAGTCATTTATATAAACTATCAGATCCTTTCCTTGACTATTTAATCCCTCTAATTACACTTTAAAGCACTCAGGTTGAACCTTCGATAGCATTCCATTGGACAAGTTGCAATGATGGGTCCAAAAATGCAACTTTTTGGCAATTAAATAGGCAACTTCTTGAGCTCCAACTACCATTTCTATCTTTGGGATATCCACATGAGAATATATCACTTCAATAATGACTATATAGGCAAATTACACATTATCACACTACCAAAGTGTTCAAGTCCACCTGGAAGTGCATTTTCACTATCATTTAAGAACGCATAAACACTTACAACAAATGTTGTCAAAGTTTAAGTTATGGTTGAATAACAATGGTTATGATGCTTCTTGACCAAAAAATAACACTGCCAACACATTCAAAGGGTTAGATAATGTATAGGACTAAGTTCTTGGCCTCCCATCAAGCCCGATCAATAAACCTACCACCATTTTATTCTCAAGAACACCCTTCCCAATATTAAAAAAATGCAATTTTTAGCCTAAGTTCAAACATGCATAAAATAAAACCTATAAGTCATTTATGTGAACCATTAGATCCCTCCATTTCATATTTAATCCCTATAATTTCAACTTAGATCACTCAGGTGGAACCTTCAAGAGTAATCCATTGGACAAGTTTAGTGACGGGTCCAAAAATTCAACTTTTTGGCATTGAACAAGTAGCTTCTTGAGATTCAACTACCATTTTTGCCTTTGGGACTTACACCTAAGAATATATCACTTTGATCAAATATAGATAGGTATATTACATGCTATCACACTTTCATACGCTCAAATATACTTAGAAGTGCATTTTTACTAATGTTTAGGAGTGCAGAAACATTGACAACAAATGTTGTTAAAGTTTAAGTTGTAGTTATTGAACTATGGTTCTGATGCTTCCTGATCAAAAAATGACATTGAAAACATGTATAGGAGTGAATAATGTCTAATACCAAGTTTTTTCCCTCCCATTAGGCCTGATCAACAAACTCACCACCCATTCTGGCATCAAGAACACCCTTCCCAATACAAAATAATACAATTTTTAGCCTAAGTTCAAATATGCATAAAATGAAACCTCTGAGTCATTTATGTAAACTATAATATCTCTATCCTATCTCATTAATTCATATAATCACACCTTAGATCACTCAGGGGAAAACTTTGATAGAAATCTATTGAATAAGTTGTAACGATGGGTAAAAAAATGCAACTTTTTGGCATTAAACAAACAACTTGAGCTCTAACTGCCATTTATGCCTCTGGGACTTCCACATAAGAATATATCAATTCAATCACACACACACACACACACACACACATACACACACACACACACACACACACACACACACACATGTGAATTACATGTTATAACATCACCATGATGTTCAAATCCACCTGAAAGTGCATTTTCACTACTGTTTAAGACCACAAAAACACTAATAATAAATGTTGTCAAAGTTTAAGTTATGGTTGCAGAACTATGGTTTTGATGCTTTTAGACTAAAAAATGACACTTTAAACACATATAAGGTTAAATAACATATATGACTATGTTTTTTCCTGCTATCATGCTCGATCAATAAACCCATGACTCATTATGGCCTTAAGAACGCCCTTCCCAATACAAGAAAAATGTTATTTTTTAGCTTATGTTTAAACATGCATAAAATGAAACCTGTAAGTCATTTATATGAAACATAATATCTTTCCCCTACTTATTTAATCCATATAATTTCACCCTATATCACTTAGGTGGAACCTTTGAGAGCAATCCATTTGACAAGTTTAGTGACGGGTCCAAAAATGCAACTTTTTGGCATTGAATAAGCAACTTCTTGAGCTCCAACTACCATTTCTTCCTCTAGGACTTCCACCTAAGAATATATCACTTAAATAAAATATAGATAGGCAAATTACATGTTATCACACCTCCATGATGTTCAAATACACTCAAAAGTGCATTTTCACTACCGTTAATGAGCACATAAACACTGACAACAAATATTGTCAGAATTTAAGCTATGGTTGTAGAATTATGGTTCTAATGTTTCTTGATAAAAAACTAACATTTTTAACACATCCTAGGGGTCAATAATGTCTAGGAATAGGTTATTTGCCTCCCATTAGTCTCGATTGACAAACCCACCATCTAGTTTGACCTAAAAAATGCCCTTCCCAATATAAGAAAAATGTAATTTTTAGCCTAAGTTCAAGCATGCATAAAATGATACTTGTAAGTCATTTATGTGAACATTCAGATCCCTCCCCTAAATCTTTAATCCCTCTAATCACACCCCAGATCACTTAGGTGGAACTTTTGAGAGAAATCTATTAGATAAGTTACAGTGACATGTCTAAAAATGTAACTTTTTGGCAATGAACAAGTAACTGCTTGAGCTCCAACTACCATTTCTGTCTCTAAGACCACCACTTGAGAATATATCACTTTAATCACATCTAGAAAGAAAAATCACATGTTATCACAGTGCCAAAACATTAAAATACTCTCGAAAGTGCATTTTCACTACTGTTCAGGGGTTTATCTTAGCTTGAAGAATATAGAATTTTCTATTGACAGTGCTAACCATGTGAAGGTGAAAACTTATTTGGCACCTTTAACCTACAAAAAAAATCTAGTAAATAATTAAAAATGAAATTCATATGTACTACCTATAAAATAAAAAATATTTGGTAAAATTGATTACATTTACATTTTAAAAGTCAACATACCTATGTATTTCAATCCAACAAACCACTAGGATCTACTCTAACCTTGATAATATCAAGAATATCTTCATGGTCTGACTCCTGAACTTTCCATAGTTTCCAGTTTAATGGCCTCCCATGATATTTTTGTAATTTAATATTTGTTTCAAGGATCAAAGTTGAATAATGTAATATCTTCCTGTGCATTTCAAACTCTTCAAACAACCATTGATTTGATTTTTTTATAGGATATCATTGAAACCAAGTTCAAGTGACTACCACTGACCTAGTGGGATAGTCAATGTTTTCTCTATATATAACTAGGGAAATCAATTTTTTATTTCTCTCTACACACCAACATAAGTAGTAATCAGTGTCGTCTTCATCATCCTCATCCATAATAACTATAAAAACATGCCCTATATAAAAAAAAAAAACTATTTTTAGTGAAAATATGAAGATATATTTGAGAATAAATTATATATAATTAAAAATATTCTATCTAGCTACACTAGATCAGATACATGGTCAAAGTCATCTGATGATGTTATATTTATAAGTTACAATGCTGTTGGAACTTGATATGTGTTGATTTGAATTAAGAGGTTTGGAACTTTAGTCATCCACCCACTCTTGTGACTCACACTCACTCCAAATAGAGTCCATACATGTAGAATAGAAACATGCCAAGTGTCTCATATGAACAGTCCAAAAACTTGCATTTAAGCTACAAAATGAGTGGAGGTTACTTGAACCCATTAGAGTCATACAATCCTCATACTTCACTAAGTGTTCTTCTTCTATTATCCAAAAATATCTATGAATAGTAGAATTTGGTTGAACACTATGACACATGTTCTCATTACACCATTCAACCGTAATTTTTGCATTTGTCAAATGAACACCCTCTTCAAATTTTAACTCCTCCCTTGCAATAGTTATTTTTACACATGCTACATCAACATCATGCTCCCATTTTCCATGGCCATCCTTGGTGAAACTTCAAATGTGTTCTACACCATTGATAATTTGCATCCTACTCAATTAATAAAACATCCATGCATTAATTGTTATGTGTCATTGTTTGACCAAATGTAATGTTGATTGAAAATAATGTTTCTCTGACTTAACTGTTCATAGAACTTCTGAAAACAACATTGCATATACTTTAAACAATGTGATCGGTAATCACTAATATAGAAATGGTACTCCCTTAATATTTTCTTTGTTGCTTTATACTATCAAGTGCATGCATGAATGCTATATGCATGAATATGGCAATTTGTGAAGAGTTGTAATACTATGATTGAACCTCCATTTGGGGTTTGAATGTGTAATTTTTAGAAAAGTAAAATACTAAAAAAATAAAAAAAATGAGAATGTATCCTTGATTATCTTGAAATGTTTATCCAACCATCTATCCCTCTATGTGTGCCTTGCATACTCATAAATAATTTTCTCCCTAAATTTGATAAAAAATTCAAAAATAGGTATATTTTTTGTAACAAACTCACATCTTTTAGATTATTTTCCATATTTTACTTGATAAGTCACTAATTTATATTTGATTAAACCAACTAATTCCTATCCATTTACACTTGTAATCTCCTCATGAATACATTTTTTAATTTTTGGCAATCCATCAAAAATGCTGCTTTTTCTTTTTAAACATGATTTGTTATAAAATAATTATCCATCCAGTCTTTTGCAAAAGATAGTTGGAATAAATTACCTGATTGAGTTTGGTGTAAATTCAATGCCACATTCCTAAAAAATGTTGTTAGCATGAAAAGTATAATGAATATGGCGAAAAACATCATAGTGCATTAAAAATTCAACGTGCTTCCTAAAACAAGTGGTGCATATGTGATTTATTTTTACATAAAAAGGTTTGGCCATCTCAAAATATCTTTGAAAAATAGAAATTTGTGAATGTTTTTATAAAAACTTAGAGTTTAATAGTGTTTTAGTCATATCCAATAAATATTTTAGATATAGTTCACAGTTATGAGAACCAACTCTTCTTTTCACTACATTTCTTGCATTAGGTGAAAATCTTGTATTGTCTTTCCAAAATTAAGCAATTAACTCTTTGAGAGTATCAGATACAACCTTTTCCTTTCATGAAAGTCTATCAGAGAATGTCTAGAGCTCATTGGTATTAGGTTCATTAAGTCTTTCATGTCTTTCAATTCCTTTCATTAATGTTTTTATGTTTAAATTATGTTTGGATTGTTTTTGAAACCATTCATTTTTTCCTTGTTTGGTCACTGACTACACAAGTTGTAAGTATATGCTAGACAACATTACAATCTTGGATGCATGATTTTGGGCCTATGATATGATATGCATCATGTAGATTTTCAACAATTTCATTATTTTCATCATCCAAGTTATATGTTATTAGTCCTAATATGTACATTATAGGTCTCATCTTAATCAATTTTATCAATGAAACAAATAATTGACATCTTTGACTATCATAATCCAAATTATAAAAGAAACTATCTCAAATTTATTGAGCTAGTCTTCTTGAATGTTGATTAGACATTTTGTTATGTATTGGTTCTAAAATATTTTCATTGACTTCAATTAAGTACTTGTCTTTTATATGCATAATTTTTGGAGGTGTTGTTAATGGTGGAATTTGTTGAAAGGGTGTTTCAACATTATTATTAATTTTATTATTTAGAGGTGGGATGATATTTTCTTCATTGTTTATTTCTTCATTATATATTTCCATGAAATTTTATTTTTTGTTAATTTCATCATTATTTGTTTTCATCAAATTTTCTTCATTCACGGGATGTGAAGCATCATACATAGATTCATCATCAACAAAATCATAAACTTGAAACTTTGAATGTAAACTTCCAACATTATCTAATTCATTATTGTTAATTTCATTATTATTCATTTCATTATGGTCAATTTCATCATTATTTAACTCATTATGGTCAATTTCATCATTATTTAATTCATTATTTTCATTTGACTCATTATCTATGGTATTTGGTTCATTAGGATTAGGGTTTTTACCTTGTCTACCATGAATTTTTTACATTCATATCTTGTGTTTCTCTCTCAAATCTTCTAATTCATTCATTTTTTTGTTCCTCAACATCTTCCTCTTTCTCAAACATGATCCATCACCTATCAAGGACAATTTACAACTATTTTTCAAAGGTGGGGTCAAAAGTACACAGATCTTGTAGGTCCCATAAGGAATGTTTGTGGGGATAGAATTCTTGATTTGGGTTAAAAATAGACATTAAAAAATGAGATTAGTATATATTAATAATAACATGATCACATTGTCCAATAAAGTGATCATGTTATGAATTAACACTATCATGTTGTTTTTAATACTAGGCTATGCTTGAAAATAGACATTGAAAAGTGATTTTTATCTATATTAAGAATAACATGATCATGTTATTAAATAATGTGATCAAATTATTCTTAATACTCAGTTGGGGTTAAACATAGACATTGAGAAGTGAGTTTTATTTATATTAAGAATAACATGATCACATTATACTTAATATAGATTAAGGATTAAGGCATTAGTGCATAACATTTAGGGATTAGGAATTAGGGCATTAGGGCATAGGGTTACAATTTATGTTTTAGGGTTTAGGGATTAGGGCATGTAGGGTTTAGGTTTAAGGGTGTATATAAGGTCTAATCACTTTATGCCATGTGAACCTAATTATTACTACAAAGGATGTTAATTGGGACTAAATCGATTAGTAAATAGGGAAAGTTTATGGTTTACAATTTAGGGTATAATGTTTAGGGTCAATCAAAAAGATAATTATTAGTCTAAATGATGTTAATTTGGGTTAAAATGATTGGTTTAGGGTTTAAAAAGTTTAATTTATGGTTTAAATTTTAGGGATTATGAACTTTAAGGATTAGGGATTAGGGTATAGGTTTTAAGGTGTATAAGGTACAATCATGAAGGAAATTGGGGTAAATTTGAGCTCCTTAAACCTAGATCTATGAGTAAAGAATGTGATTTTGGGCTCAATTAGCCCCCACATCATCATAGATTGAGCTAATTAATAGAATTGTGGTTTAATAAGTGATGTGATTTTGACCAAGTTCATCCTTGTGAACCTAATTCTTACTATATGTAAAGGATGTTAATTGGGGCTAAATTTATTGGTTTAGGGTTTACAATTTAAATTGTTTGGGGTTTAGGGCTTATGGCTTAGGGTTTAAGGTAAATGGTATCATGTTTAGGGTTTAAATTAAATGGTATAGGGTTTAAGATATCAGATATAGGGTCCAATAAATAAGGTAGTTGAAGAACATTTGAGTTGATTATTCACCTATTTATGACAATTACCTTCATGTTTGCATTTCTAATAAAAGTAGGGCTAGTTAAGCCATCCATGTTGTATACATTATATAATCAATTGAGCCATAAATTTGGTATAAGGGCTCAATTTTGCTGAAATCATGCCCCCAATTGCATAATTTGACTAATTGTATCAACTCAATCAAAGTTTTAATTTTTACCCAAATCATATCTTGCTCTTGAAGGGGCTCAAATTGGCCTCAAATGCCTCCTTGATTAAATGACTCAACTCTTTGGTTAATTATATATGACATGTAATTAGAGTTAATTTCACTCCAAATCACATTGAATATATAATTTAAAATACATTCATGTGGCTCATTTTGACCCTAATTACTTCCACAATTGAACCAATTGACATTTGCATTCATTAGCTAATGACTTCAAGTTTATTGAGCTCAAAACCACATTCTATACATGTATAACTTGCATATAAATAAATAATGTTTCTTTGCTTCAACTCAGCTAATGAAATTAGAGCAGATCAACCTCTAAATCACATTTTATATTCATGTAATTAGGTTGAAGGGGCTCAAAATATCCCTAATTTACTTCAGATGCATAGTTAGATTGGTACTCTAAATGCTAAGTTTTGGCCATAAGTTTAAAAAATGCATTTTATGACATATTGTGATAAAATAAGTTATACCATAAAATGTATAATGAGTTACACCTTAAAACCAAGTAATTATAAGTAGTCAAGTCAACATATTAAAATGCCCATAAAATTATGAAGTCTAATGTGATAGCACGACACCTTAATTCACTATCCAAGGTTAGGCACATTTTCTGTATCACATGAAATAACACCACTATTATAAAGATCAAGAACATATAAGATCATATAGAAATTGAGTTAAAAATCAAATTTGGGTTTTGGGTGTTATAAATATATAACACAATTACATTATTAATGTGATCACATTATTAACTAATGCAATCGTGTTACTAACATGGTTAATAGTGAGATCACATTAATAACATGATCACATTATTAATATGATCATGCTATTTGAATTTAATTTAAAAACCATAACTTTTGGCTTGGAAATGGATTGAATTCTTGAGTCAAAATCTTGGACCTATCAATCTAAATCTGAGTTCAATAATTTTGATTAAAAAACAACAAAATTAAACTTCAATCATCAAATACACTATGAATTTAAATGGTAAAATTCAAAAACTTAATACCATCACAATGATCATGCTCTCCTCTTTCTAAAAGTATGATTTTTATAAATTTTTGACTAATTTAAGGTTTTAAACTACGTTGATTTCTAACTATACATTTTTTATGCCACTGCATATCATAAATATACATGCCTATACATGTTTATGTAATTTTTTTCATTGATACAAGTGCAAAAAAAATTATATGGTCACAAACTAGGCCTAATGCTACACACATTAAAAAAAATTGATTTTCATTTTTTTGAGGTAATTAGGCACACCACACATATGATTATCCATATTTTTGTTAGTTTTACAAATCTATTTACTTGAAAATTTCATAGAAGAAAAAAGTATTCATGGAAAAATATAAAAAATTATAATTCACAAACTATAATATCTTATCTATATTTTACCCAAAGGGTTTCAAAGAATATTAAACACTGATAAAAAAATGGTACACTGCATGACCATCTATCTACTTTATTTTCTTAAAAAAAATAGGAGTTTCTCTTTAAATTTTAGATGTTTGACCTAGTTATACTTGACTATTTTAAAAAAAAAATTAGTGTTTTGAAAACTAGACTCGAAATTTTACATTTCATGTTCTTACACCATCTTCAAATTTTGACTGTAGATATCTCAAATTATCTACAAAAATTCAAATTTCTAAAATTTTAGTAAAATCATATCTATAGATAGGCCACTTTTTGTCCCCCAACTTTATGCACTTACCTAGATACCAAAATATTCACAACTTATTGGCTTGTTGTATACTTGGACATTAAGTTAAAACCTTTGGTGGGTAAGACATCTTTCTTCATTCAAGACTCCATCGATTTTTTTGAATTCAAGGACAAAAATTTGGAGGCAAATGATTTCTTGGTAATCTTTGACATTGTTAGACCTCAAATTTTTATTAAGTATGGATAGTGGCACTTTCCAAGGTAGAATGATGCAAAGTATGTGTGCATTGTGAAGATATTAGATTTGTTGCCTAGGTCAAAATAACATTGAGATAAATAAATAAATAAATATGAAAAAATAACATCACCTTGATAGAAACAAGTCATACAACTGATAAAAAGGTGACAAGTGGGGAAATCATCAAATGGTGAAAAACCCCACACTAGTATTGAAAATTTTTAACAAGAATCTCTAATTAAAATATCATAAAAAAGTTAGGAGAAAAATGGCTTAAGGCCAAGAGAGCAAAAATAATATAATAATAAAACTAGATTAATAAGAGTTTTATAGTTTAGCAAGTTTTAAAAAAAGAGAGAAGAGTTATTTATATAGAGCTAAGAAATAAAAAGAGTTACAAAGGCAAGTTTTAGCATGTATGTCATGTGTCTCTAATCTTATTACAAGTGGAGAATATATGTGTACCATATAGGGGGAGAGGAGTTACATGCAAGTAACTTAAAATTCAACAAGTGGACTACAACCGTGAGTGACATATCAAAAGACTTAAAATAAAATGTATTTAGGAATATAATAAATGCACATACACATAAGACTTATGATAATTCTAGAAACTTACAGGAAGGACCCAAATAAGTTTAATTATTTAACACTCCTCTTTAGACTTAATTTGGGGTTACAAAAGTGCAGAAGACTTTTACAAACAAACAATACAATTGAAATTATATAGTATTCCCTCTTAATAGAAATTTATTTCAAGAAAAATTATAAAAATTGAGAGAAAAAAAAGAGGTGTTATCAAAAGTCACAAAGCAGAAAGTGTGATTATCAATAATCTCCAAGAATCTTTTTTAGATAATGTGGTCGATCCATAATAGAATAAAAACCAACAAAATGAGAAGTGATCCATGAAACCTTGTAAAACAAATAGATTAATACCAATATTTCAAGTTAAGTAACCAATATGCCATCAAATATGATCTACAAATATAAAGTAATAAATGTAGATATACAACTAGGCAAATTTATGCTAAAGATAACTTCCATCATAAAGTATGAAAACCTACAACCCTGCACAAAAATAAGTTAATCAAAATAATCAAAGCATATTACCTTTGCAATAAAAAGTATAAAATGCAAAAAATAGAGTTGATTTTAATCAAAATGGAGGCAAAGAAGATACGCCCCTTACAAAAGATATTTTGCTTTAAACATTATAAAAAATTATCGCAAGAAGACAAATCAAAGTCTTTAGAAGATTTTTTTTTAGGAATCCAAACAATGTTAACCTTAATGGTATGAGATTTAGTCATTTTTCAACAATATAAAGTGTTGTGACTAGATTTACCATAAAATTTAGATGGATGCAATTTTTAACATTTGGATATATAATGCCTGTGTTTTTCACAATACACATAAGTTTTAATAATTTTAACCATAGCATGAACATTACAAGTAATATAATCAAAATAAATTGTATTATAAGTCTTTTGATGAAGAAGACAATACAAATTCAAATTTTCATTAGAAAAATTTATATCATTAAAACTAAGACCTTTAGAATTTACATTTAATTTAGGTAAAATAAATTTAAAAATACCATTTTTGCACTTACGAAGTCCATCGTCAGAATAATCCATAGTGTTCATGATTTTTAAGTTGGAGTTGGTAGGAGTGTGCACATATGAGTTTGTGTTTGTTTATAAGTACACCGAGTTTGATCAATAGTAGAATGAGTACTATATGTAAAATACACAAATTTAACATTAAACAAATTAATAGAAGATTGTATTTTCTGTATGTGTACATTAATTTTTTTTTGTAGAGCAAGAATTTGAACATTTTAACAATGAATTTCATATTTAAAAGTAATTATCTTTTCATTTTTTAAGAGAAAGTTGATAAGAAATATTTTTAAAGGTTAAAAAAATGACTAACTTGAATATCATTATGCAAGATATAAACTTTAAAAAAGTCAATATTACTAAAAATGAAAACTTACTTATAATGTCTAAATTATAAATAACCAATAATACTTAAAAGATGAGTTGTATAAAAAAAATCAACCTTAAATTTAACTTAAAAATTTAAATCCACACCAAAACACCAAACCAAAACTATTAAATAATATAAACTTATAACATCAATAGTACCTTATATCACTAATTAAATTCTTATTAATCAATAAATATTTAAAGACAATTCCTTAAAAGACATATAAAAAAAGATTTAATAAACCCCAAAAAAACAAAATGATTTGATGATGAAAAGAGTTTTTTTTTTATACTAGTAACTTCTCTCATTAGAAAAGACTATTTGAGAATTGAAATAAACCATCCACCTTTTAAGGATTAAAGTGACTAAAAGAATTAAGTAAAATGCTTTAATTGAGTTTTGATAGAAATAGTTTGTGATTTAGATGAAGCGTTCGGATATAAAGATACACTTTGGTGTTAAAATAATTATTAAAATAAATTAAATTCTTTTTCAAGTCAAACAAAGCATATTAATAAAAAAGTTTTCATGTAAAAGATAAAAGCATATATACCTACTATTAAAATTTACTATTGATTAAAAAAAGAATGCATTACACAATAACTAAGTTGTTTTGATATTTTAGTTAGAATAAACATAAAGGTACAAAGGCATTACAATAATTTGAAAGGATAGAGTTTGAAAAGTGCACATAAACCAAAAGACTATGTATAGACTAAAAGAAGTGAAAAATGACAAAGACTATACAAAAATCCAAGGATACTGCTAGTATAAGGCATTATGAGAATTGTAAGTGAAATAAAGGGAGCCAACTACTGAATTGTCCTAGCTACAAGCTTAACATAGGAAAGCAAGCCAAATAAATGACACAACAGGGTTGATGGAGATGCTTAGAGAGAATAAATAATAAAATAAAAATGCATATAGTCAAACCCAAAAGGTAAAAGTAAAGAACATTTTTTATAAACAATATATTAAGAAACACTACAGTAGAAAGGGTTTTTTAAAGATGAAAGGAGCAGATGGTAAAAAAAGATTTTTTCCCCAAAAAATCAGAAACAAACACAAAGAAAAAGAAATTTACAAAGTGTTAAGTTTAAATGAGATTAAATATTGAAATCCTAACATATATGCCAAAAAACTACAAGAATAAAATGGTGAAAATGTAGATATGAGAAATATAAATTCATAGAATAAATGCAAAAGGAAATTAATATGCTAGTGATGGATTTTTAAGCTAGAAACTAAATGAGAAAACAAGAAGACTTACTTGGATGAGGAGAGATCTTTAAATGTTATAAAATCTCTTTAGGAACACCCTGCACTTCTAATTAGAGGGTAGAAAATTAAAAACAATCACGTTAAAAAATGGAGATGGATATGATTTTTTTTTAAGATTCAAGCATGCACAACACTCACCAACAATGTTAAAGTAATCAATGCTCTGAGAACATATTAGATTTTTTGCTAGGTCAAAATAACGTTGAGATAAATGAGTAAATAAATATGAAAATATATCACCTTGATAAAAATAAGCCACAAAGTTGAGACAAAGGTGACAAGTAGGAAAACCATCGAATAGTGAAAACCCCATACTAGTATTGAAAACTTGCAACAAAAATCTCTAATTAGAATAACATTAAAAAGTTATGAGAAGAATGGTCTTAGACCAAGAGAGAAAAAAGAATGCAAGAGTAATACTAGATCAATAAGAGTGTTTTAGTTTAGTAAGTATTGAAAAAAGAAGAGGAAAACTCTTTATATAGAGTTAAGAGAAACAAAGAATTACAAAGACAAGCTCCCACATGTGTGCCACATGTACGTAATCCTATTACAAGTGGGGATGATATGTGTGCCATGTAGGAGAAAAAGAGTTAGATGCAAATAACTTCAAATCCAACAAGTGGACTAGAGAGGTGAGTGACACCTCAAAAGGGTATAGTAAGTGCATTTATAAATACAATAAATACAACATATATAAAAATTAAGATAATCCTATAAACCTTATAAAAGAGTCAAATAAGTTTAATTCTTCAACACTCCCCCTTAAATTTAATTTAGAGTTACAAAAGTGGAAAAAACCTTTACAAACAAAGAAGAGAGTTGAAATGACATAATATTCTTCTTTAATAAAATTTATTTTAAGAAAAATTATAAAAGTTGAGAGAATAAATAAGAAAAAAAGATGTTGCCAAAAGTCACAAGGAAGAAAGTGTGATCATCAATAATCTCCAAGAATCCTCTTTGAATAATGTAGTCACTCTACAATAGAACAAAAATCAACAAAAAGAGAAGTGATCTATGAAACCTTGTAAAATAAATAAGCTAACATCAATCTTTTAATTTAAGTAACCAATATACCATCAAAATACAATCTACATACATAAAGTAATAAAAGTAGATGTACAACTAGGCCAATTTGAGATAAAGACAACTTTCATCATAAAATACGAAAACTTGTATGAAAATAAGTTCATCAAAACAATCAAAACATATTACCTTTCCAACAAAAAATAAGAAATGGAAAAAAAAGAGTTTGAGTTTAATCAAAATAGAGACAAATAAGATGTGTCACTTATGAAAGATATTCTACATGAAGCATTAGAAGAATTATTGTAAGAAGGCTGATCAAAATCTATAGAAGATCCATTTTATTTAAGAATTCAAATAATGTTAACCTTATAGATAGGATATTTAATCATTTTTCAACAATATAAAATGTCATGAGTTGATTTACCACAAGATTTACATAAATGTAATTTCTAACATTTGGATATATGATGCCCATGTTTTTTATAATGCACTTAAGGTTTAATAATTTTAACCATAGCATAAACATTACAAGCAATATAATAAAAATAATTACATTATAAGTCTTTTAATGAGGACAATATAATTCTAAATTTTTATTAGAGGTATTTGAGTCATTAAAACCAAGACCTTTAGAATTTGTATTTGATTTAGGTAAAATAGGTTCAAGATTACTATTTTCACACTTATCAAGTTCACCACCTGAGTAGTCCATAGTGTTAATGATTTTTAAGCTGGAGTTGGTAGAAAGTGTGCACATGAATTTTTGTTTGTTTACAAGTACAATATATTTCATCAATATTAGAATGAGTTCCATGTGTAAAAGACATAAATTTAACATTTAATATGTTAATATAAGATTACATTTTCTTCATGTGTATTAAAAGATTTTTGAAAAGTAAGAATTGTAATATTTTGACAATGAATTTCATGTTTAAGAGAAACTATATCTTGATTTTTAATAGAAAGTTGATGATAAGAACTTTTAAAGGCTATAAAATTGTTAACTTGAACACCATTATGCAAGATATAAACTTTTAAAAAATCAATAATGCTAAAAATGAGAACTAAGGAAGCAGTAGTGAAGTCATTCAATTAGTTATGCAAAAGAGGTAGAAAAAGCCATTGTAGTTAAGAAGCTCTTATATACTCCACTTCTAAACCATGATGTAATATTGAAAAGAGATAAAGAGTTCCTTAGGGCATTAATTATCAATTTAGGTCAAGTGGAAAAATAATTTGTAGAAGTGGTAGCTACTATACGAATTCAACATGCAATCCCAACTGTAACTTCTAATCCATGTACCTTAATAGTTCCCACAATTACTCAAGCACAAATTCAACCACAATTATCTATAATTCTATTTATGTTGTAAATAGTCTAATTATAAGTGAAGTGGTAGTTTAATTTTAGTTTTAGGGTTATTGATTCATTACATATAATCTATTATTATCATGGCAATGCCATCATAAACCTATAGTATACTTTGTAATTAAGCTCCCAAAGGAAGGAAGATTTGGTTAATACTAATACAAGCTTCATAACTTGTAGTAAAGTCCTTCAAGCTTTTATTTTTCATTTTTTTCTCATGTTTTATGAATGCATGAATGATTTCAATTAAGTTGATTAAGTTGTGAGATTTATGTATGATTTTAATTTTCAAAAGTTAGATTGAGTGAATAGATATTATGAACAATTTTTTATACATGGATCTTGATTTATTTTTGATTTGTGTTTGAATGTAAAAGATAACAATTTATTTTAAACTAGATATCTTTCCAGGTAGATGTTATAATATTTATCTACAAATAATTTCCATTAGAATCTTTAATATGTGTATTTTTCTATGATTTTGTCACTAAAGCATGGCAAGAATTAGTTTCACTGAATGTTTAATCTCACTAAATGATTTGTTTACAAGATTTAATTCTTGTTGACATAAGATACCCTTGTTTTCTACCCTACCTAACCCTCTATTTTTTCATTTTTTGATCATATCCAAATCACCATAGCATACTATCATGTGTGAATAAGTCCTTCCTAGGTTTAAAAGTGCTTAGTTATCCATAGAATAGAGTGACCTCTTAGAAATTTCTAAGGTAAAAGTTAACCATTTTTCTCAATTACTATTACATCATGTGATTATATATGAAAATGAATACCCACAACTCATGCCTTGGAGTGGAAAATTATTGATCCTAATATGAGAAAGATTCATCCTATTAAATTTTTTGGAGTGGGTAATAAACCAGCATTAACAAACTAGAAACTACAAAACAAACATAAATTAAGTTAAAATTGCTAAGAGGAAAATAATATTAAAGTAACTTGACAAGCATAAATAAATAAAATCAAAAGTGAATGTTTATGCATTATCATTAATTATATTTACAACAAGTTGAAATAAATCTATCACTCCACATGATTACCCATACTAAATAATTACCCCATATTTTTGCCATCAAACTCTGCCCTTAACGACATTGTACAAAATAACTTCAAAAAAAAATAAAAAGAATCAACCCTTTTCATAAATACCTTTGCTAATTTCCTGCCACTTCCCCCTTCCCCCACCCAACCCAAAAAAAACATGTAAATATCCACCTAAATCATTATAAGGATCCATAACAATCATCAAGAGTAATCACACAAAATAATTATTTATCCCAAATATAACATTTGTAATTCATCATTATAAAAAATCACCACCACTTTCATGTTGCATCTATATTAAACCACACAAATAAGGGTAAGAGTAAGAAGAATAAAACCCCAAGGACCAAGATTATCCCAAGGGATATAATAAATACACTTTCCTAATTCACACCACGTCTTAACCAAAAATCCTTAAAATAAAATGGATCCTAAACCCAAATAAAAGAAAAAAATCATCTAAAATAGAGAAGTATCCCATATATACCATCCATGGGGAACTATATCTAAAATAGAGAAGTATCCCATATATACCATCCATGGGGAACTACCCCACACTCCTTCAAAATTTAAATTTAATAATTAGAGGAATATTTTACACATACTCCTATTAAACATTTCCTTCACCATTTTCTAAGATCTTAAATTAAATACTCCTAAGGAAGATTCAAGAATATTTTCCAACCTTATTTTTCTAACCCTCTTTTTTTCTTAGGATAAGAAAGCTTTAGAGGAACATAATTTATTTTAAATGTTATGTACATTGAATTATCTTCATAACCCATCTTCTGGTTACTTAAAATATTTTTCTCCTAAAAATAACTCACCATTAAATCAGACACTATCTCTACTCTCTTATCAACTGACCCAACATACAAATTCCACACCCACCTTACTCAAACCTTTAACAAAAGTGGAAGTATCTTATTGAGTAGATATGGATTCACTTCTCATTATTCCATGATCTTCATCTAATCTAACATGATCATTCTTTCTAAGATCAAGAACAATCTTCTCAATCTTGTGATAAAAAAGGTTGCCATCTTCCAGATTAGATATCAATCCTTCATGCTCAACACTGAATCTATTTTATGAAAACCCCTTGTTGTAACTTTCTTAGTTCTAGATAAAACCTTGTCTATAGTTAGATATAAACCTTCCTATGAAGAAAGGACTAATTGAGATGTAAAATTCATATTCATTTCCCCTATCTAATAAAAATAATATTGCAAAACACCCTTCTTCACCTTACTATGATGATGATGATCATCATTTTTAATTCTCCAAACATTTATAAATTTATGAAACCTAAAACCCTTAGTTTCTCCTGGGATCATGTTCTCTTTTTGAAGACCCTTATCAAGTTGAGAATTCACAAGACACATATTCCCAATTTTAGAGCGATATTTAACACTATTCCCTACCATCAAATAGATAAAAGATCATTTCCTTTGATATTAAAATTCAACCATATAGATAATCTCTTTACCTTCCACATTAATTTGTAAATACTTGATATTTAAACAAGTCTAGTATAATTCCATTTTAATCTTATAAAAAATAGTGTCTTTAGCCATTGATATAGGATCCAAATCATAAAAATTATTAAGCTAATTTACAATTATATAAAACACATCTAAATTACAAAATTCCAAATGTAAGGCATATAATCTAACCCATACCACTTTGAATATAAGATATGTCTTAGACTTGAGAAAGTTATTTTACCAAGGAAAAACTACCAACCTATAACCCTTAACCTCCAAATAATGGTTTTGTAGGATCATGTATTTACCCTCCATAGATTTAAATTTAAGCAACAACCAACATTTCAAGAGATAAAAAAGATTACTTACCTCAAAATATAATAAAGTCTTAACAATCTAGTCTTCCAAAATCTCCCCTTTCCAATGCCTACTAAGTAATCTCCCCATAATTTATTTTAAACTCTAAATCTCACATTCCTCAATCAAATCCTTTGAAATGTCAACCCTCTTGAGTGATTGAGCCCCAAAAGAAGGTAATTATAAATGTAGAACATTGGGAAGATAGAGCAAAGAATCTATTTCTAACCCAAGATGCATGGGTTATACATCTATATTATTCATAGATCCCACCATATCCTTCATAGGGGAGGACTTATCTTCCACTAAAACCCCATAATATTCAACCCTAGATATTTTATTTAATGCTATCTTTTGACTTTTTTAGTCACCATTGTTTTTGTCATTGAGTATGTTAAGTTCATAAGGTTTTTCATCATAATTATCATTCTTTCATTAGTGCCAATATGCTTAGTGAAGTTACATTGAGGTCATATTGAGATTTTCCCTTACTCTAGGAGACTAATTACACAAATTAAGTATTTATTGTGCCCTTTTAGTATGTTTTAAGACTCTTTTGTAAAATTTAAGGTATTTTTGACAAAATTAAGATTAAATTTGTTTTAATATTTTCATAGATGTATGCCATAGAGAGTCTTAGTTAAGTTTTGGTCTTCATAACCACTTCTTAGTTGATTGTCTGAAACTTTTAAAGCAAGCTGAGGCATGGGTGAAAGAAATTAAATGCAAAATTACAAGAAAATGAAGGGTGGCACATATGTTCAGGCAAGGAATAAGTTTCAATCCTTAAATCAAGGATTTGAATATGTCATGCATACATATAAAGTAGTTGTGAAGATATTTTAGTGTTCTAACTCATACAAAGATGTATGGACAGTTTTCATGCATTTCCAAAGGTAAACATTAGAGTTTTTATTATTTTATAGGTGGGTAAAGGATTACGTGAGGATTTATAAATTTCATGGATGTTTATCAAATATTTTCTAGTGGATAGGAACTCAAACTATGATTGAATTATGCTAAGATAACTCAAATCTCTCTCAAAATTGATTTTTAAGCTTAGAATTGCCCCAAAACCAATGTGAGATGTTGGAACCCAAATTTTGACTAAGTATTTTTTAATTATGGTACAGAACCAATGAGGTGCAAATGGACAAGGGCATGGAAGCACTAACACAAAAATAGCTAGTCAAAGATGACATATAACTACGAGGAACCCGAGAACATATGACTCAAAACAAAAAAGAAATACTTGGAGAGCACATGGGAAGTGGGAGAAAATTGAGGAATGATTATAAAGGGCCATCCAAACCTTATCCATCATGAGTTTTACACTGTCCCATAAATAGGTAGTCACATGGAAGAAACGACCTAGTATAGAACAAGTATATATGGGCGTAAAGGTATAGGTTCTTAAGAGAAAATAATTGATAGACTACCATGACTCTCAATCCATAGAGAGTTCATTGGCTAATCACTCATGTAATTTATTAATGTAACTACTTGGTCAGGTTAAAATAAGTATAAATACCCTTGTATAAGATTTTGTAAGGTGACTGAGACTAGATATCATTTTACTAAAATATAATATAGAGTTATAGACATTACAATTAGTTTTGATGTTCGTGTTTCAATTAATTGATAGTTATACATCTATTGGTATGTTTGAATTGAGTAACTTTTATTTATAACTCATTATGAGATTAATACAACTTTAAAACTTAGAACACACGTAACTATCTTTTAACTCTATGGCATTTATCTGCATAATTATGATTGTTGAACTTAAAGAGATAAAGACCAAAGTAGTGTATCTCTTTTTATATGTAACTTATAAATAGATATAAGTTAAAACTCAAGTATATGACTAATATGTCACTGTGAAAAACCCACAGGAATTGGTCTCTTACTACATGTTTTGAGTGAGTATACAAGACCACAGTCTTATGTGCAAGACCATAGTCTTGTGTGAAGGGCCAACATGCGAGCTCATTGGGCTACACTTTTACTCTTGACAATGTTATTAAAGTTTAAACACCCAAAATTTTGGTTCCATATCTAGGACTCATAGTGCTTGCTACATAATAATGGAATATGCTTGAACGCATCACCCTTGAAATTATTGAACAATGGATTACTGGGGTTGAGGATAATATTGCAGTTCCTTATCTTGAACCAGGTGTTTACGCATATCAGTGGGTGGAGAAAAATATCTATAGTGTACTATATGAAACTTTATTTATTTAAATCCCTATTCATTTGCATGCTTGGCTATTTTCTTATGCTCAAGGTCGATCACAAAATTTTGGGTGAGGACAATCTTAGATGTTATAACATCAAAGGGTTTTATCATGACTAGGAACACTTTGGACACAAACTATTAATATATGTTAGAAAGGAGTGTTAAATAGATACATTATAGAGTATGTTGTAACCACTTACTCTTGTCTTAAAGAAGCTAAGTTATAGTTCCTTATAGAACCACATGGTTGGTATATTAGATATTTTCCACTAGAAGTCAAGAAGTTGTTCATTGACTATGGGCTTTAGACTTTGCCAATGAAAAACTACTTCCATCCTTACATGAGCCACACAATTGGAAGGGGAATAGAGAAGTGTTGGTAAAGGATTTTAGGTTTAGAATGGTACCTAGTCAGCTAGCATTATGAAAGTGAAAATATCATGAAGATTGATAGAGGATCATAGGAGGGAGTAATGCAAGAAGGGACCAAGAGAACTCAAGAAGTGCTGTTAGGATCCACAAAGAAGTAGAAACACACAAATAGGACTCCATCAATTTTGAACTGTGCCCCATGCCACTTTTATCATATGAAAGAGAAACTAGCTAGATAATAGAAACTAAAGAACCAAGTTTGAACCAACCAAGATCCAAAACTATAGTGTGTGTTCATGATTTTAAATCAAATGAATTACATATACATAATTAGGATGCAAATAGTATGGAATCATAAATTGATCCTATAAGGGAAATTATAGCTAAGCTAATTGTAACTCATATGAAATTAACTCTTTTTTTCCTCTTCAAGGGAATTTCATGGATCAACTTGGGATGCATGATGGACTGGTATTCATAGTGGACAAAATATAGATCAATATTATTAATCAACCAACTACCATGCCCCATGACATGATCATTGCTATTGGAAGTGCTGGGGGTAGACTAGGAGGTGGCATGGGATGAAGTGGTGGACTTATCCCTAAAAAAATAGGATCTGGTGTTTCTTAACAGCCACTAGGATAAACCCCTCAGTTGCTAATGGTATATTATGAAATGATGCTTCACCTACATAAATATCGAGGCATAGAGAATGTTATAGAACATGTCCATAAGTGTGAACTTATTGGGAAGGTACAAGGCATCACTTATTTTGAGTGAAAGGACACATAATTCATTACTAAACTTTTGAAGACAATGCACAAGTGTTATAGGAAGTTTGACCATCAACAAATGATAATTGACTATGATCATCTCAAAATGGCATTCCTTCAATAATTTGATAATCCCAAGTTTGAGAAACAAAGTATTGTCACACTGAAAGATATAAAGTAGGAGCTCACTGAAAGCATATGATAATATGATGGTGTACGATAATATGATGTATGGTTAAAGACACTTATGTCAAATTTATCATTTTAAATAAATGTTTATTTTAATTCACAATTTTTTATGAGAGGATTATGCTTCCCTTCTGACAAACACTATCCTAGAAAACCTTCACTAGCCTGTGTGAAGCTCTGAAAGCCACCCTCTGTACTAAAACTATTGGTAGTGTTTACACTAGGATTAGTCCCTTCATGGAAGCCTAAATATTTTCAATAGTATCACAACTTGAAAAACTAAATAAAAATAATGCATATGATACTCGTAATGGTCTTTGGTGTACCGACTATGAGTCTGAAGGTCATAGCCAAAGAAATTGCCCATGTAAAAACATTTACACTATATTGAAGTAGTTGTGTGAAATTTTCCATGAAGAACACAATGTATGCTCCTGTCCTCTCTTGCAATGAGATACACATTTGAATGTGTTTGAATATTGTAAACATGTGATGCCTACACCCATGACACAAATGATTATCAGCTCATTAGTGATATCCATGAAGCATGTGCATGTGGTATGCACCAAATCTCTGTATCTAAAAATCAAGATAATAGTGGCTATCATGGTCAAGGAAGAGGGAAAGGATGAGGAGGTTGTCATTTCCCACCTATAACATGTTATAAGTGTGGATCCCTAGACCACTATCAAAGGGATTATCCAGTTTATCCAATATGTGTTTTTTATAAAAAAGAGCATCAATTGGAAGAATGCCCTGACCTATACATGACCATAACTAAGGAGATAAATTAAAAAGGTGTAGGTATTATTTGTATTGAGAAACCACACTAGAACCTATGTTCAAGCACCCTAATATCTCAATGGGTAAATATCACTATACATAATAGTGGATAATTTTAGTCTACATCTACTCCTATTGAGAAGGTACAACATGAATAGCCTCGAGCAAGGAAGTATCCTGATCCCAAAAATAGAAGGATGTACTCCAAGATACTATGATGCTTGTAGAAGAACTACAAGGAGCAATGTAATGTGCTGATATACAAAAGGAAATAAAGCCTCAAAATGTGGTTGAAGATGATTTTTAATAGATTTTCAAGTGTATGTTAGACAAAGACATTATCCCATAACTGAGTATTTGGCTTAAGAATTAGGTATAAGCACCACTTGATGCTCAACCTCAGTTGAATTGACAAACTAAGGATCATTGATTAAATCATGCTTGATGATAAGATACCCTTGTTTCTCTTAACCCTTAAGAGGACAAAAAAATACTATTGAATGCTACCATCAATGGCTGGGTGATTCAGGACATCTTAGTTGATAATGACACTAAGGTTAACATCCTCATCAAGGATGCATGTGACAAAATGTCTAGTCCAACATTACAATTATCTCTACACATCTTATTTATGGCTAATAAGAATCATGCTCTACCAATTGGCATCCTTAAGAATGAAATAATGGATACCCTTAGATTGCCTTTCAAAGCTAAATTTGAAGTTCTCAAGTTAGCAAAGGATGATGAATTTCCATCTCTATTTGGGTAACCTTGGTGTTATGAAAATAATGCAGACTTAAGTTTTAAAAAGTACTACATTAGTTTTGAGAATACTGATCAACACATTGTGAATCCATTAGATCAAACACATGGGCCTCCATATGCAAAACCTATTAATGTGGAAGAAGATATTAACCACATTTATAATGTCATAGCCAAAGATGGTGAGTAACATGATCCTACTCTCGATGGCATCATTCAATGGATGGATACTCATTCCCTTTCTAATAATACAAACAATACTTGTAATTATTGGGGTCATGGTGACTATGACCTCACTACGAGAGTGTGCAATGTAATTGATAGTCATAAGAATGTTCCATGCAATTATCATAAACTCTACAGGTTTGTTCGCCTTCTTATTAACCAAGTCATGAGGGGACCAATTATGGATGCACCATTAGAAAGACTTGTTGAAGCTCCTTGGTTTCATGGATAAATGGAATTCAATGACTTTATCCAACACCTTAAAGACTTTTATAACTCCAAAAATGATCATATATAATATTTGGTTCACCTTTTTGATGGTACCACTGCAAGGTGGTGGCAAACTCATAATGATCAACTTATCCATTGGGATCAAGTACACTCTAATTTACATCATCAGTTTCATCATGACAACCAATTCAGGGGAACAGTCAACTATAATAGAGTACAAACACTTGAACCCCATATAAAAGCTCATGAATCCATGTGGAGAGCTGAAGAGTCTTTCTTACTAGAGTACCTCTAGGTACATGATTTTTATGGAACTTTATGAAAATGAGTGAGAGCATGGTATGTTCATGAAGTGCAACATATGGGTACTCATTTTAAAAATATATTGAAGGAAAATATGAACTCGACATTATCTTACTCATCTTTGAGAATGGACTTGTGCCTTATTCTCTAAGATATGCACATAGTTGTTGTTAGTGACCCTAGTCTTATTGAAGATCACTTGAAATATATCCATGATGTTCCAAAAGAAGGGATAGTCCTCTTTACTGATCCATCTACAGAACCCATTCCTACACCAGACCCTACCTATGATCAGGAATGTAGTGAAAAAATACACCTTGGGAAGCAAAAACTAGTATTTTAGGTAGTTGAAGGTGAAGGGTCTAACCCACCTGACCCAATGGAAAATCATTTAGAGGTCTCTATAGATTATGGTTCATGAACTATTTGTGATATTGGTCTTAATGCAGACAACCCTTACTCTGAACCAATTCAAATGATCCAACACAACATCAGTACAGAGGAAGAGCCAAAAATAAATATTATAGGTAATTATTAGATCAACATATAAGTTTCAAAGATATTAAAGTTATTAAAATAATACCAAGATGTATTCCCAAGAAACTATAGTGATATGAAAGGTTTTCATCCATCTCTAGGCAAAATGCATACCAAACTGGTTGACAGTGCTTGACTAGTCAGGAAAAGGCCGTATAAGATGAATCCAAATCTACGAGCACACATAAAGGAAGAACTTAATAGTATATTATGCACCAGAGTGATCAACCTAATTGATTAATCTAATTGGGTTAGTCCCATGGTGATAAGTATAAAAAAAGATGGATGCATTAGAATTTATGTTGATTAATGGATACTTAATGCATATTGCATTAGTGATCCCTTACCAACACCATTCATATAAGAAATAATTGAAGGCATCACTGGGTGTAAAATTTATACTTTCACAAATGGATTCTCTGGGTACCATCAGGTCCAAATCACCGATGAGGATCAACCTAAGACTACATTCACCATTGAATGGGGATCCTTCACATTTATTGTCATGATCTTTGGGTTGAAGAACACACCAACTATGTTTTCAAGTATAGTTATTGAGGCTTATAAAGATTTCATCCATAAATTTATTCAAGTCTACTTGGATGATTGGATAGTCTATGGCTTGGTCAAGGACCATTGCTCTAATCTACGACTCATGCTTGAGCATTGCTGAGTCCTAAAAATATTTTGAATATAGAGAAGTGTCTTTTTGATACACCTTTCAGTGTTCTTCTAGGACATATTATTTGCAATGATGGACTTTTGGCAGACCTATAAAAAGTATTTATCATTCTCCATCTCCCACCACTAAAGTCTCAATGTGAAGTTCATGCCTTTATAGGACATACAAGTTATTATAGGAAATTCATTCATGGATACGCAAAGATTGTCGTACCTCTAGAGGAACTCTTAAAACATAATAAACACTTCATCTGGACTTGCTCCTGCCAAGAAGCCTTTGAGGCCTTAAAGGATAAGCTAGTTATCGCTCCAATCCTATAGTTCCCTAATTGGACAAAACCATTTCATGTCCATGTTGATGCTTCTAGAATGGTAGTTGGGGCAATCCTTGTATAACCAGGTGAAGGTCACCTTGATCACCTGATCTATTTTGCTAATAGAAAAATTACTCTGGCTAAGGGGAATTACACCACCATAGAGTGTGAAGCCTTATCAATGGTTTATGCTCTATATAAATTTTGACAATACTTATTGGCAACTCCTTTTATATTCTATACATATCATGAAGCTTTAAAGTATCTAGTAAAAAAATTTGTACTACATGGATCTATTTACTGTCGGATAGTGTTGTTTCAAGAATTTCAATTCTCTGTCATGGTCAAACCTAGAAAAACTAATTTTGGCCCTAATCATCTCTCTTAAATTGATTTCAGAGAAACATCATGTGCTATTGAAGATGATTTACCTAATTATCAACTATTTCAGGTTTCTCATGTACCTAAAGAGTTATAAGATATTTTAGCTTTTCTAACTACTAGCTCAGTACCTGACTGTTTGACTCCTCAAGCTAAGAAATAACTTGTGGTTCGTACTACCCCTTTTTCATCTTATCAGAGGGGACCTCTAAAAGCTTGGCTGAGATGAAATTCTTTGATACTGTGTCATGAAACATGAGCACTATAAAGTTCTCCAATAAGTTCATGAGGGCATTGTAGGTGGACACTATGTTGGAGAGGCTACTACACACAAGGTTCTGTTGGCTAGATTATGGTGGCCTAACTTTTTTCAAAATTCCAAGATATATGTTAAGAAGTGTGATATTTATTAGTGTGTATGAAAAACAAATCACTAGGATGGCATGAATTTACATCCAATTTTGTCTCATGAACCATTTGAAAAGCGGGCCATTGATTTTGTCAGCTCCATCAATCCATCTGGATGATAAATAGGTTATCATTATATCATTACATCAACTGATTATCTTGTACACTGGGATAAAGCTACATCAACAAGGGATTGTACTATTGTTACTGATGTGTGCTTTATTTGAGAACATATCATAACCCATTTTAGATGCTCACTAAGTTTTAGTAGTGATTGTGGTACCCATTTACTAAATGAAACTATTCACATCTTACTTGCTGAGTTCATGATTGATCATCATAAAACAACATCATATGACCCCCAAACTAATGGAACTGTCAAGGCATTCAATAAAATTTTAGGCACAACACTTACAATTTTTTTTAATATTGGCTAAACTGATTGGGATGCTAGAGTATCTAAGGTACTTTTGGCTTACCAAACAACCTATGAATGCCTAAAGAAGAACACACTGTTCAATTTTACATATGGTAAAAAGGTAGTTTACCAGTTGAATTCTTGGTACCATCTGTTTGTATTGCACATGTTGGATAATTGGATGGAGAATCATCCTTGAAAGCATGTTTGGATACTTTGTTGAAGCTAGATGAAGCCCATTTCCTTGCTCATTAGATTTAAGATGTGGATAAATGCAAACAAAAAGCATGGCATAATCAACACATCAAGCATAAAAAATTTACCCCTGGGATGAAAGTCTTGCTCTACGACTTCAAGTTCATGCATAATTTTGGAAAACTTTGAATTCATTGGGATGATCCTTTTGTAATTCATAGCATTTGACCTACTAGTGCTTGTCGATTATAAAGGTTGGATGACCAATTTCTTCTTGAGCATTACAATGGAAGTTGGCTAGGACTATATTTCAATTTTAAATAGTTTAAATTTTGTAACAATAAGGCTTATGCCATTAGTCTAGGATTTTTTGTTTTCAATAAAATCACTACCGTTATTGTGTGTAACATTTATTTTATATAGAGTGTTTTAAAATTTTGTACCTATACTTTCATGGAGGACCATAACATTGTTTTAGTCTGTGGTAAAATGTATTTGTATTCATATTTAAGGATGTGCATGTAAGTTACTTAAGGCATGCAAGTTACTTAAGGTGTACAAGATAAATAGCCCTAGGATATGATATTCCCACCAAATAGTTTGAAAATTCAAAATAAATAGAATAATTATCTTCCACTCCAAAGAAAAGTATGGGATGAGATGTGTCATTAATGTGAAATAAATAGTGGTTGTGATAAATTTGCCAACATCATGACAAGACAATATTGTTAAATGCATTTATGATGAGAAGTGATGTTGGAAGAATGGTGGCCATTACAAGTGCATTAATAATGAGAAGTTATGGATGAAAGGAAAGGGGGTAATAAATGTGGGTTACCCCCTCAAGCCTATAGAAGGGCAAGGAAGCTCATTTTTACTTTTTATCTTTGCTTCCACTTGAGTTTATAGAGACAAAGAATGAATTAAGCTAGAGTGATTCTATAGTAATTAAATAGAATCACAATTTTGTAAATAGATATTGAGATGAGCATCAAGCTAAGTAATCAAACATAGGGCTAACTTCAAAACATGACCACAACATAAATAACTAGTAGCTGCAGGTTGCAGAGGTAGACATCCATCATTAGAGGGTAGTGAAGCAAGAAAACATAAATCCATCTACACAACAATCATGTATTCCTTTGGGAATGTTGGATGGTTGTGCCTCAACCTTTAGCTCCTCAGAGGGTGATGCAGCCTAAGAAAAGGCTTTAAGAATCAATCCATTGCCAACTATACTAGAGAAAGAAGAAGTACTTGGGGGAAGTAGTATTAATTAGGGAAGAGACACCTAAAAAATAGGCACAACACATGAAAATTGAAGAGGTTAAGATGGCACACCAAATGAATAAGGCAAAATCATCTCCACACCCAACATTGATGATAGAGGAAATATAGTACCCAAAGATGGTGTTATGCATGGAAAATTAGGTCTCAAAAGTACCCTCTTGCACCATTTTTGACTAAAATCACCATCAACCTAATAATGAGGTTAAGTTACAAAATTATTATCAATTTGAGTGCTAGAACACCAAAAAAAAAATGGTGTATGACCCAATATTTTCAGTGCTTTGGACACTATGGTTTTGTTTCAATTATTCAACCTTACATACTTTAGAAAACCCATGGAAGCAATTAAGTTTCTACTCTCATGCATCCATGAGGACTATCTTTACTTTATCAGGCACAACATTAAAATTACATTTGAGAGGATAAGTAAGGTGTCATGGATGCAGTGCTCTAGAATGGATGTAGGTTTTGACTTGAAATGCTTAGACGAGATTGGAAAAATGGTAATAATGTTCATGTACCAAAATAAAGGCCACGCCATGCACATCAAGAACCTATAAGATCCTATCCTCTAGGTGGTAGGGTGTATCATAATGACCAAGATCAGTGACATCGATCATTGGAAAGAGGTGGATATGGCCCACCTCTATATTTACCACCAAGTAACTGAGGGTTTGAAGTATAATTGGGCATATGTATTTTGCCCACAAAATCATCAAGGATGATAAAAATACTCATCAAATACTTAGCCATAGGTTCCCATGGGGGTATCTTTGTTATTAATCGTGTTTGACTAAATCAGTGTACCTAACTACACCTTAGGAGTGCTAAAGTGGGCATAGCCACCCAAACATAAGTCCCCTACTGAGCACTGTAAGATGTTCACATGCCCCAAGAACATCACCCCCATCTAAAAAAAAAGATGAAATAATGGTTCAATGGAATGAAATAAGCCTTTGGGAATGAATGGTGCATTCCTAAAGACTTACTTACCTAGGTTGGAGAACAAGCTCAATTTGCTATAAAGTAACACTTCTCTCTGGCACACATCAATATGGTCGTGTCTAGAGAACTCTCTACATTGTTCAAGCTACCCTATGCATTTTTGGCATGGTACTTAGTTAACTTAGAAAACCACATTTTTATGCAAAACCTCTTACCTTAGAAGCATATCAGATTGACTTGGAGATTCACACCATTTGAAAGATGTACATCTATCCTAGTAAGAAGGCCTACTGAGAGAAGTGGGAGACTGACTAGATCGATATCAAGGTCAAACATATATTAGTGGGAGAATAGGTGTATAATCTATTTTATATGCTACAACCCAAGAAGAATACTTCAAAGGGCATGAACACACTCAAGTGAAACTTCCATGAGCACCACAACTAGTAAAGAAGAAGCAAGCTGGGTACAATGTCAAAACAAGTTCATAGTAGGATCCTCCAAAATAGCACAGGGTTACCCATGTGCCACCTTCTAGACACTCACCACCATGGGCCTCCCCACCTAGACCTTCTCCACATAGAGATTCACCCTCGTAGGTCCCTCCACCCTTGCCTTCACCTTCATAGGTTCCTCCACCCATGGATTCACCTCCACCACCTATAAGAAATTCATAGGCATCACCACCAAGGTTTGCACCATTAGGGGTTATTCCATAAAGAACATCAAAGAAAGAACTAGTGTAGGAGGAACCTAACATAGGGTTACCCAGGTGCCACCTTATAGGCCCTCACCACCATGAGCCTCCCCACCTAGATCTTCTCCACCTAGACCTTCTCCACCAAGACCTTCTCCACCCAGAGCTTCACCCCCGTAGGTCCCTCCACCCTTGCCTTTACCTTCATAGGTTCCTCCACCCATGGATTCACATCCACCACCTATAATAAATTCATTGACATCACCACCAAGGGTTTCACCATTAGGGATTGTTCCATAAAGAAAACCAAAGAAAGAACTAGTGTAGGAAGAACCTGCAAGCCATAAGGAAGAGGTAGTGGACTCTAATTCTAAGAAGACACCCTCCTTAGCATGAGAGGAGGAGAACATCTTTGAATAATTTTCATTAGACATTAGGGGTACATTTGGTGAAGAGGGGGATGGTGATGATACTCAAAAAATAAGAGGAATGGCTATCAGTAGCAATTCTTTAGCTATCGACATAGAAGTCAAGATTTTAGAGCATGACTTGAACAAATGAAACGATCGTATTAGTTTTAAGGGAGAACCAACTTTGATAGATGCATCTACCAATATGTGATCTCAGTAATAAACTAACATTCCAAATAATATTTTCTATATTTGGTCGCACTTCCTTCTCCAAGATGCAAATATTGACACAAGGTGGTAAATGTCCTTCCTTTTGGACATGTATAATAAAGAGCCCCATTTTGATCTCCCTCTAGATAGAATCCTCTTATATTCTCAAGATATAGTGATTCCAACCCCACTATGGGTTAATACCCAAAATATCACCCCTTTGTAAGCTAACACTACATTTTTGAAAATGGTTTTTGAAGTCATGCACAAAAATATACTTTCAAACTTGACACATGTGACATAGAGAATAAACATGGTCAGGTAGTGGATATGTATGAAAAAAAGGTTGCCTCCTGAAAGGCACTCATAGAAGAAGTGGATATATTAAAACAAAAAATAAAGGAGGTCATAGAGGCCAAGGTAAAAACTTTGAAATCTATGTAAATCAATTTTGGGCCAAGAGCCAACATTATTGAATGGAGTGCCTCTAGATGGGGATGTGAATAAATTGGAGACCCTGGTGAATCTAATATTAAATAACTAAAAAGAACAACCTACATTAGGGAATGAGGTATTAGGGTTAGTAGAGTAATTTACTAAGGCTATAGAGGTGTGTAAGTGCACCCTTGAAAGAGTTGGGGAAGTAATCCCCATATTGGATGACATTTTTGAGAGATTAACATGACCTAATAAAATATTGGAGGCTCGACTCCATGCAGAAGAATCCTAGAGGTAGAAATTAGTAGATGTTACCCTCTTAATAAAGGATCATGCTAAGCATACAAATCTATTTAAGGGTGTCGAATTTATGGAAGAGAAAATAAACACACATCGACAATAACTGAATGTCAATTTTACAACTCTCTAAGGATAGGTTATCAGTGAGGTCTCAAATTAGAACAAGTTTAGAAGCCAACCATCAAATGAATTGGTCAAGAAATCTAAATATAATTCTAAATAACTTTAGGAGATGAAGAAATCAAAGGCAACCATTAAATAAATAACATCAAAGTTGCTCGACACATTGTCATATTGGGACACTGTCAAGAAGTAGATTGAACAAATAGGGCCTAAATTTTTGGTTGAGGATAAAATTGAGACTTAATCCAAGATGGAATAAGAGCATAGTGGGTGTGATTTTGGACCCCAAATTTTGACTAAGTATTTTGGAATTATGTCATAGAACCAACAAGGAATGAAAGGATAAGGGCACGAAAGCACTAGTGTGAGAAGACCTAGTCAAAGATGACATATAACTATGAGGAATCTGAGAGCATAGGACTTATAATAATAGTGAAAGACTTGGGGAGTGTATTGGAAGTGGAAGACAGTTTATGATTGATTCCCAAGGGCCATCCATACCTTATCCATCATGAGTTTTTCACTAGCCCATAAAGAGGTAGGAACATGGAAACAAGGATCTAACATAGAACAAGTATATAGGGGGCGCAAAGGCCCAGGTCTGTAGGAGAAAATAATTGATAGACTACCATGACTCTCAGTCCATGGAGAGTTTTTTGGCCAAACACTCATGTAATTTATTAATGTATCTAATTGGTTAGGGAAAAAAAATTATAAATATCCCTGTATAATATCTTTTTAAGCTAAGATTGGATATCATTTTACTAAAATATAATATAGAGTTATAGATATTACAATTAGTTTTGATGTTCATGTTCCAATTAATTGATAGTTATACATCTATTGGTAGGTTTGATTTGATTAAATTGTAGTTATAACTCATTATTAGATTTATACAACTCTTAAACTTAGAACATGCATAACTATCTTTTAACTACATGGCATTTATCTTTAAACCATTTTTTATTGTATGATTGTTGAACTTAATGAGATAAAGACCAAAGTAGTGTATCTCTTTTTCTATGTAACTTCTAATTAAATATAAGTTTGAAATCAAGTATATGACTAATATGTTACTATGAAACATAAAACATATGAACTAGTCTCTTGTTATGAACTTCATGTGAGCACGTAAGACCATAATATTTCATGAAGGGCCAGTGTCCTAGCTCGTTGGGGCTACACTTCAGTGCTTGAAAATGTTATTAAAGATTAAACACCCAATATGATATCTTGGTAGAGATGTTGCATGGATAAAAATGGTTTATTTAATGGTATAAGATAGTGGTGTACTCCCATAGCATGGTGTTTAGTATCATCAAGATGGTTGTAGCTTTATGAACAATTGTTAATAAACAAGATTGCTCCAAAACCCTTCAATACCCTATCTAGAGAACATGAACTTTAAAAATTTGATCTTTTGAAGTGTTTTTAAGATTTATAAAGCATGATGAATTATTTTTATGAGATATCCATGATTTTAAATTTTTTTAATACCAAGTTACAATTATTAACATTTTTTTTATAGCTTGAAATGGGCCTAGATGACAAGCACACATGAGAAATGGGTACTTACAAGCCTACAAACCTAAAAGTGCATTTGTGGAGTGTTTTTTAAATTGGGCATGAAATTTAAATTATTTTAAAATGTATAAGGGGTAAATATAATAATTTTAAAAAAATTATGAGCTCTTGAGACCATGTATAGCTCAAAATATAAAAAAATTACCAAACTGACATGCTTGTTGCCCTAAGAGAATCTAGAAACATAAAAATCAGCATAATTTGAGTTCTAATCATCCAAAACCTATGAAATTTTAAATGAAGGTGGAAGGAAATGTTTAATAAATTTTTTATGGTATAATTTCTTTATTTTACCTTGGTAGAGATAAAAATTCAAAATTACATGCATGTGCATGTAAAAATGTTGAAAACTAGTCCTCAAGAAGCCCAAAAGTGCAAGAACTCAAGTTATATTGATCCAAATGCATTGAAATTTTTTATGTAGGTGTTTAAAGGTTATATTAATGAAATAAATTTGTTTTCAACCTTTTTAATCCTTTAATGAAGGAATTGAATAAGAGTGATCTCTCTCTCAAGAGCTTCTCAAGCACTAATGGAGCTCACACCTATAAGTTTGAACTCGGTCATCATCAAGAGCTAGGAAGGACATTATGAGATGCCTCAAAATAATTTGAGTTTGAATTTCACTTTCATAAAAAATGTACTATATGGTGTTAAGTGAAGATAGGAGTAGATATATAGAAACCTACTATTTCATGCTGGTCAACTTAATTTTATAGTTAGGAATAAAAAAATTGGATAGAGAACTAAGACAATTTGGTTGACTTAGATGTGAGGGAAAGGAAATACATAAGTTTTAAAAACTTACTTAGTTGAGCTAGTTGACTTAGTTATGCAGGCAAGAAATACATAAGTCTTGAAAAACCACCGAAATCAAGCTAGTTGACTTATTTAACAACTAGGAAAACATAAAATTTTCTAAAATCCTACTAAATCAAGGTGCCCAACTTAGTTGTACAGGTAATAAATAAATAATTTTCTAAAATCCTACTAATTTGAGATGGTTGACTTATTTTGATAGATAGGAAAATATAGAATGGTCTAAAAGCCTACTAAGTTGAGCTAGTTGACTTAGTTTGACTACCATAAGAATAAAAAATTATACAAAAGCCTACTAGGTCGAGTTAGTTGACTTAATTTGACAAGAAAAAAATAGAATTCTCTAAAAGCCTACTAAGTTAAGCTGGTCAACTTAGTTTAAAAGGCAAAAAATATAGGATTATCTGAAAGACTACTAAGTCAAGTTGGTCAACTTAGTTTGACAAGCCAAAAAAAAAAAGATTATACTAAGTTGTGCTAGTCAATTTAGTTGATTTTGGAAAAAAATAACACCAATTTGAACTATGTAATTTTTAAAGTAGCATTAAAGTAGGGAAAATACTAAAATTTCTACCACATAGCAAAGAATTGTATTAATGTTGGTCAATACAATTTATAATACAAAAAAAAAAAGAATTATCAAGCAAAAACTATAATTTTGTAACAATTAATGCTAACTAATTATCCAAAAAAGAAGATCAAGAAGCTATACTAAAAGGTTTTGATTGATTTATAGCCGCACGTAATGACAGATCAGGGCCGTGTTATTAAGAGCTTGTGGTAAAGATGGGTTTCGTTCTAATGCCTGGAAATAATATTCCAAAGCCTTAGTATGTTCCCCATTACTCGTGTGGATAAGACCTATATTTTATAGTATATAACTTCGATAATAAGGGTCAATTTCCAGGTGCATGGCTTCATAATAATTTTGTAAAGCTTCTGCATATTCCCCTTCGGATTGAGATGACATTCATCACAGTCGTTCATTCAATTGAAATGATCTCTGTTACAAAACCATACATGAGATTTTCACCTCATACGGCTCCTCATTTTATTTTACATAATAAGGGAAGTAATCCGTTGAATTTTAAAGAGAGTCTTATCCCCATTATTAAGAATTAACATGAGCTAGTGTATTTCTGATGAATCTCTATCCATCCTTCTTGCAAAGATTCTTTTTTTTGAATAACAAGGATTTTAGCTTATCACTAAAAATAGAACCTTCAACAATTTCTTTGTCCTTAATGCACCATATTTTAATGGAATTATTCATTAAACAATCTCTAATGCTTCCAAAGATACTTTCTTGTCTATTGGATAATGATGGCCCAATATTTTAGATCTCTAACTATAGAGGAAGTGTCATTCCATATCCCATTAAACCTAGTTTCAAGGGTAATATGAAAGTAACTTATTAGTTCTAACCAATAACCGATGCACCACAAGATCAAATAAATGGTTAGATTCGTAATATTCAATTCAAAGGGAAATCCTAGGTGTTTCTAAAATACAATGAGGTATATGGAAACTAAATACCATGTTTAGCTCTATATTATGGATATGAGTATTCGATCAATACCCTCATGTCATGATATTTGTAAATGATAGATAAGGACTATAAACATAGTATCACATAACCCTTCAAGATAGTAGCTAAGTAGTTTTAAAACTATCAATACTTTGTTTTTAGTGAAATCAAGATAGATTGAAAACAAAGGAAAAAAGCAAATGTCAAAAACCAATTTGTAATTTTTAAAAATTAAATAAATAGGTAGATAATATTTTTCAAATAAAATATGAGATTAGTTACTAAGAAATAAAAATGAATTACCTTGCTTATACTAAAAATAAAGGAGGCAAAACAAAATTGGCTAGATTGATCTAGTTTTTAATCAGCATAGAGTAGAGTCAGACATGCTGATATAGTCTGTTGTGAAAATAGGTGGAAAAAAAACACAATTAACCAGGTTGATTTAGTTTGTTCATGAAAATAGATAGGCATAAAACTAAGTCATCCAAGTCGACTTAGTTGTTTGTCTGGTATGGTTTGGTACAACTGAAAATTAGTAAAGATAGACTAAAAATTTAAAAGATGAATAATTTGACTGAAAATTAAAAATGACAAATTGAAGTAATTAACAAAAATGAAAATATGAAGCTTTTTTAGAATGAAACTAGAAAATATAACTAGGCCAACCATGCCAACTAAGTTGGTTGACTGAAAATGCTAAAAATATGATTGCTAACTATATTGTTCAGTCCTGATTGAGTCTTGTGTTGTTCCCAAAATCTGTCACTCATTTTTGGGACAACATATGAACTATTTTGAACCTGTAGGCCAAAATTCCCTCTTCCCTTCTCAAATTTTTTTTTCGGCATTCAAATTCTCCATTTTTCAAGCTTTTTCAGCTAATAGACTTTGCAGGAAGAAATCTACGGACTCTCCAGGCTTAAATCTACAGACTCTGGAGGCTTAAATCTATGGACTCTGCAAGAAGAAATATATAGACTCATTTCTACAGACTCTGCAGGCAAGAATATATGAAATCATTTCTATAGACTCTGCAGGCAGGAATCTATGGACTCATTTCTATAGACTCTGCCAGTTCATTTCTACGGACTCTACAGGAAAGAAACAAGCTCTCAACACTTAGGCAATTTCAAAGTTGGTTGAACGCCAAGGTTCAATGCCAAGGTTCATCAAAAAACTTCAAACAAAGGATTGAACTATTGAACCATTGAACCTTGAACTAAAATGGTTCAAAGGTTCAAAGGTTCAACGAGTTCAAGGGTTCAATGACATCAGCAAGCTTAAAGAGTTAAGCGCTTCAGCAAAAGTTCAAAGTTCAATTACTTCAGCAAGTTTAATGGCTTCAAACGGATTCTAAATGTTAGGTTGTGGAGCTAAAAGCTTCAACCTTTGCAAACTGAGGAATAATGGTTGCTGAGTTCTACAGGAACCGGCGTCGGCAGCATGACCGATGTCAGCAGGATCCAGTGCAGAAGGCAACCGGCGACGGCAGGAAATCGGCCGACGTCGGCAGAACCAGACCAGCAGGGACCGACGTCGGTCGCCTGTGTGTTCCCGAAGTGTTCGTTTCACGGACAGTTAGTTAAGTGAACTATGAGTTTGCATGTCAAGACCAGCCAGAGTCTTGGGCTGCGAGGACAATTGTCTAAATTAAGAGTCTTAGTTAATGTTTGAGTTAGGGATCTATTTATAGACCCATTGGCATGTATTGTATAAGGCATGAGATAGAAAGGAAGAGTTCCTTCTAGTTGTAAGATCTATGAGTTGCAGGTTGTTGCAAGCTCATTGTGTGATCTACATGTAAGCTTGGTCTTTGAATTGCAGGTTGCAGGTTCATGAGAGATCAGCTTGAAGTGCTCTAGAGTGCTTGATGTACCGGCAGGGTTATTACTGACTGGTTGGTGAGGTGAACACCAATTCTGTGTGTGAGTTGGTTGTTGGGACCATTTTTTGTGTAGGAGAGTGTGTGTGAGAAGAATTACTGTACACTTGAGGTGTGGCGAATCTCTGTAAGGTGAAAGAGTGTGGCGGCTCTTTGATGTATTCTTTTCTGTTAGTGTTAATACAAGATAGTGTATTGTCTCTCATATTCTGTGCTATTGGTGAATTCTAGTTACTTGTGTTTCTGGTTATTTCCGCATATTCAATTGCTTATATATTTGGTAATCATACTGTGCTCTATCTGAGGAGCAAGATCCTAACCAGTGGAGTCAGAGCATGTTTGTTGTTCCCTGATTTCCTGACAAGTGGTATCAGAGCCTTGGTTGTAGGTTCTTGAGCTTGATACCAACAATTGGTATCAGAGCTTTTGGTTGGGATACTAACAGATTGGTGTAGATCTGGGTAGTGTGTTTTGATTACAGGTTACTCACAGGGTTTCTGTTTGAGTGGGAGTTGAGCAATGTCAGAAAGCAGTCAACTACAAATGGACAAGTTCAATGGCAAGAACTACCAATTATGGAGGATGTAGATTGAAGACTATCTGTATCAGAAAGATTTGTACTTACCGTTGGGTGGGGTTGCTAGCAAACCCTTGGATATGAAAGATGAAGAATGGGAGGTTCTTGATCGGAAGGCTCTGGGATCTGTTAGATTGAGTCTTGATTCATCTGTGATTTCCAGCTTATCACAGTGTAAGACAACGGTGGAGTTGATGAAATCTTTGGCAAATTTATATGAAAAACCCTCGGCTTCAAACAAGGTATTTCTTATGAAGCGTTTATTTAATTTGCAAATGTTGGAAGGTGGATCTATTCATAGCCATCTTAGTGATTTCCATGGTTTAGTAAACCAGTTAAGTTCAGTGAATATTGTATTTGATGATGAACTTAGAGCTCTCTTAATCTTGTGTTCATTACCTGAAAGTTGGGAAGGTTTGGTAATGGCAGTTTCTAATACTGTGTCTCCTTCAAAAGTCTTAAAAGTGGATGATGTTGTGAGTGTAATCTTGAATGAAGAGATACGCAGGAAAAGCACAGGTGAATTATCCGGAAATGCTTTGAGTGTTGAAGGAAGAGGAAGGCCAAGAGAAAGGACAGAGCGTGGGAGATCAAGGTCGAAGACAGGCAAGAGATCCAAGTCCAGGTATGGCAGAATAACCTGCTGGAAATGTGGAAAGCAAGGGCACTTAAAGAGAGATTGCAGATCAGGTGAAGATCATCATGAAGAACATGAAGAAGAAGCAGATGTTGCAGGCTACGTTGCACAGGATGCTCTGGTATGTTCTTTGGATAAAGTAGAATCTTGGGTATTAGATTCTGGTGCCTCTTTTCATGCATCTCCACATAGAGAATTTTTTCATGAGTATGTCCAGGGAGACTTTGGAGAAATTTGTGTAGGGGATGGTAAGCCTTGTCAGGTTGTTGGCAAAGGCAAAGTGAAGCTGAAATTACAGACAGGTGACACATGGGTGTTAAAGGAGGTCATGCATGTCCCAGTTCTGAAGCGGAATCTGATTTCGGTTAGAAGCTTGGGTGAAGAGGGTTGCACAGTAACTCTCTCAGCGGACTCTTGGAAGGTTACCAAGGGTACACTTGTTATAGCTAGAGGTAAGAAAGTAGGTACGCTTTATCTATCTACTTGTTTTACTGATTCTCTTTCTGGGTTATCTACTTCAGCTGTAGATTCAGAGATGTGGCTTGATAGGCTTGGTCACATAGATAAGAAGGAGATGCTGGTTCTTGAGTCAAAGAATATGCTTTCAGATTTGGAAGGCATGGATCGTGGTTTCTGTATGCAGAAGAAGAAAGTAAGGTTTCTTGAGGAATCCGATGTTAGAGACAAGAACGGAAAAGCCTTGGTTTTCAAGGAGAAAGTGACAGACAGAGTTCAGCATAAGGTGCAGAGGAATTCTGAGCAGAGCAAAGGTGATTTGGACAAGGTTTTGATCCAAAAAGAGCTCGCGGGAAAAAGTCAGGTCTCACAAGAAAAACACAGAGACCGACGTCGGCAGGAAAACCGGCGTCGGCGTCCAGACAGGGACCGACGTCGGCTATGTGCAGCCCGACGTCGGTGACTCGGGGCAGACAGAGACCGGCGTCGGCCAGGGGAAAACAACGTCGGCAGAGAGGCAGTCGCAGGGAACCGACATCGGTCGGCTGTAGACTAAGATGTGACCGGCATCGGTTACTGAGACGAATTTTGGGTGGACAGCTAGTTGTCATGGAGTCTCAAGCGCCCATTTGGAGGACTGAAGGTGTAAGTAAGTTCTTAAATTTGTCATTTCCCTTCTTTACACTACTTGTTGCTCACTTATGGCATAGGACCAGGAAGTTATTGAAGAAGCAGAACAGGTAGATCCAGGAAACAGTGGGAGCTAGGCATGGATGAGGATGTGATTCCTTGGAGGAGAACCAAATAGGGGTTTTGGGTAGTGTTGCCAGCTGGAAGTAAGCACTGAGAGACGAATGGATGTTGAGGATGAAGAAGAGCGGAAATGGTTACATGAGATGGTAGATCAGGGTATATGATCTTGTATTAGCTGCAGGGCAATGGAGGTTTGATCATTGTGTTTCTCTTTACCAGGTTGGATAGTATTAGCTACACTATTCTATTTTCTGTATGATGTGCTTGTTTTAGGGTTACATATACAGGTATTTCTGAACTAAAGGTAAAGCTAGTTCAGGTGTTTGTCATGGAGAATCTGGGAGCAGCAAGATTCTTTGGCATGAGTGTGTTCTAGAGACATGGAGGTCTTTTTGACTTTGTTTCAGGATGATTGTGTGAAGCCGGTTAGCACGCCGATGGTAAGACAGTTCATAGAACAGGGGTCTTGATTCACATAATGAGGTTGAGTGCATGGTATGTACTAAACCTGAGTTTTCCCAAGCAGTGGGAGTTGTCACAAGTTTGGAGTCAATCCGGGAGAGTAATACTGAAGGGCAGTTCAGTTGGACCAGCAGCAGGTGCACATGCTATGTAGGGTCAAGTTCTTTTTCTACATGGTTGTAGATGCGGATGTGGCAGGTAATTTGGATGACAGATTTTGCATCACGGATTTTGTGGTGGTTGGTCTTCAAGAGTGATCTTGAGGAGGGATACAAAGCCAAGGAAACAAACTAGACGGTGTACAGGTACAGGTACAGGTTGCAGCTGTTTATCTCCAAGTGGGAGATTGTTAGGTTATGGAGCTAAAAGCTTCAACCTTTGCAAACTGAGGAATAATGGTTGCTGAGTTCTACAGGAACCGGCGTCGGCAGCATGACCGACGTCGGCAGGATCCAGTGCAGAAGGCAACCGGCGACGGTAGGAAATCGGCCGACGTCGGCAGAACCAGACCAGCAGGGACCGACGTCGGTCGCCTGTGTGTTCCCGAAGTGTTCGTTTCACGGACAGTTAGTTAAGTGAACTATGAGTTTGCATGTCAAGACCAGCCAGAGTCTTGGGCTGCGAGGACAATTGTCTAAATTAAGAGTCTTAGTTAATGTTTGAGTTAGGGATCTATTTATAGACCCATTGGCATGTATTGTATAAGGCATGAGATAGAAAGGAAGAGTTCCTTCTAGTTGTAAGATCTATGAGTTGCAGGTTGTTGCAAGCTCATTGTGTGATCTACATGTAAGCTTGGTCTTTGAATTGCAGGTTGCAGGTTCATGAGAGATCAGCTTGAAGTGCTATAGAGTGCTTGATGTACCGGCAGGGTTATTACTGACTGGTTGGTGAGGTGAACACCAATTCTGTGTGTGAGTTGGTTGTTGGGACCGTTTTTTGTGTAGGAGAGTGTGTGTGAGAAGAATTACTGTACACTTGAGGTGTGGCGAATCTCTGTAAGGTGAAAGAGTGTGGCGGCTCTTTGATGTATTCTTTTCTGTTAGTGTTAATACAAGATAGTGTATTGTCTCTCATATTCTGTGCTATTGGTGAATTCTAGTTACTTGTGTTTCTGGTTATTTCCGCATATTCAATTGCTTATATATTTGGTAATCATACTGTGCTCTATCTGAGGAGCAAGATCCTAACCAGTGGAGTCAGAGCATGTTTGTTGTTCCCTGATTTCCTGACACTAAAGACTTAGCGAAAAGAAGAAGGCTTAAACCATTGAATCATTAAACCTTGAACCAAAATGGTTCAAAGGTTCAACAGGTTCAAAAGTTCAAAGGTTCAACGCAGTTGGTTCAAAGCTGTTGGTTCAACATGGTTAGTTCAAGCGGTCAAGTGAATGAGCGGAACACAAAAAAGTGCTTGAACCATTGAATCATTGAACCGTTGAACCTTGAACAAAAATGGTTCAAATGTTCAATCAGTTAGTTCAAGTGATACATTTAAAGGAGTTTCCCAAAGCCCACAGGCCAAAGTACCCTTGTGGAGGGTAGGTGATGAGCAAAATAGACCTTTCTCCAAGCCCAAAGAATGAGCTAATGAACTGATTGAACCTTGGACCAAAATGGTTCAATAGTTCAAAGGTTCACAGGTTCAATGGTTCAAAGAAAGCTATAGACAAAGAGCAAGAAAGCCATTAAACCGTTGAACCGTTGAACCTTGAACCGAAATGGTTTAACGGTTCAAAGGTTGAAAGGTTCAACATGGATGGTTCAAAGGAGTGCCCCAAAGTTGAAAGAACAAGTGCCCTTATGGAGGGCAGTGAACTAAGGGTAGGTGCCCTTGTGAAGGGTAGAGAACATTGGTTCAAAGATCAAAGGAAGCATCGAACAAATGGATAGTTCAATCAAAGACCAAGAAAGCGATTGAACTGAGAAAGTGATTGAACTGAGAAAGCGATTGAATCAAGAAAGTGATTGAATTAAGAAAGTGATTGAACCAGGGAAACGATTGAACCATTAACATCCCCACAGATGTCAAATTTAAGATAATGAAATATCCATCAATTTTAAAATATGGCATAGACCCTATGAACAAATTTAGTGACCAGCCAAAGAGATAGCCTGAGAGCTCAGATCACATAGATAAGGACAAAAATATAGTGGAAGTCACCACATGTCCCTTGTAAAACTTAGTGGAAGGTGCCAAGTGTCAACGTCTGCCATTTCTTCCTTTTGTTTCATTATTGAGTAAGGACTGTGGTGGGCCCTAGGTGAGTTGCTAAGGTAAGCAGAGCGCGCTAAGTGTCATCATCCGTGTGAATCCAAATGAGTCCCACATGTTTCTATAGTGTTTCTAAAATCTCAACGGAAGCTTTCATATGTCATCTTCTGCAGAACTCTCAAAAGATATCTTAAGCTTCTATAAGTTAAACATATGCTACCAAGTGTCCTCACCTATTTCACAATGGAAAATGCCATGTGTCACTCATTAAGATCAGTGGAAAGTGCCACCTATCCCTGTTCCCCTTTTGAAGCTGCTCAGGTAAAAAGTGTTATGGGTCACATTTTTTGTAAGTTGGTAAAGTTTCAAAGTAGTGGATTGTGACAGATGTCAAAGACAAAGCACTCCCAATACAAAGACACAATAGAAAAGATAGATCAAGAGCTCAAAATACAACTAGGGGAAATGATGGAGAAAGACCAAAAATATCCATGCATGGGATATATTTATAGAAGGTAAAATAGCCCACTAGGTGTACATCAGAGAGCACAAACATTCAATGGTGTGGCCTATTTTTTTGCATTGAGTAAAGTGAACAACTATGCACACATCAGGTGGCCCATATTAAAAATTGACGCTCGATTCCAACATAGCCCATGGATAGAATTTAAAATTAATTGAAGGCATTAAATGCATCGTAGGCCATTTTTATGAAACAAAGTGCCCAAGTCTTTCTTGGAGCACTATATATTAGACTCTATCTTATTGTTTTAGAGAGATCTCTCTGAGTTACCAGAAGCAAAAACTTTGCCCTAATTGAAAGGATTACTGAGACTTTGAGCTCAGATTGTTCATCATATTTCTTTGCATGAATCGAAAAGCAAGTTACTTTCAGACTTTGTACTATTATAGCTTGTATCATTCTAGGAGATTGTTCTTATGTCTATTTCCTAAATGTATTCTTGTTTATGCAATTTAACAAGCAGAGCTAGTGAAAGTGACAAGGAAGGTGTCCTGAAGCCAGTTACTTTCAGACTTTGTGCTGTCATAGTTGTCTTCAGTGTGTGTTTGTTTTTTGTTCCTGTGTAAAGGATCTTGGGATGACTTTGTGCCCTTATTATCCTTTGTATTTCACTCTTTAGCAGTTGAGGTGGAGACTTTGTGCTACATTTCATCCTGCTATGTTACTGCACCCTGTTACAGTTATTTGTCACCACCAGAAAGGTTCCTTTTATCTCTCGAACAACACTTCTAAAAAAAGAGGAGTGCCTTCTATCATTTCATCAGGATTCTTCCTTTGATTTGTAAATATCATCTCTAAAAAATGAGAGATGGATGGTGTTATCCTACCCCTGAGTGTTATTTTTAGCTTATTTATAGTAGATTAGCATATATATATATATATATATAGTACCTTATACTTATAGGGAACCTCCCCTTGATGAGAGGAGAGATTAGTCCCCTTTTGATGTGGTAAACCTACACATTTGGCTGACTAATCTTCTTGCTGTGGTTGATCAGACCTATTTTGCTCATCAGTACACTGATTGACAAAATATTCACCCAACAATTTTTGGTGACTCCGCTGTGGACCGACGAGCATTTCTAGTCCTTTTCCAGTCTATTCAAATCGAAGCATTTCATATCACTGGGGAACAATGTGAAGTAGGAAAGAACACTGCCAGTTTCATGCCAATAGTTTTTGGCAACTCCTCTGGGGATTTGAATAAGCAGTTTCTATCCTTATCCATTATATTCTCTAGTGACTCTCATCTGGGTCTTACCCATTATCATTATAGCCTTATCCATTTATCCCACTGGGGAAGAATGCATAGTTTGAAGCCTTAAGCTTCAAGCTGAAGTAGTACCAGTTCTTTTCCATTTTTATTTTTACACTCTGGCAGATCCACGGTATACACAAAGCCAAAGGGCTAAAGGTATTGTTGACCTTGTATTCAATTTGGTAAAATAAAGTAATTTTGATCTATTTCCTTCACCATCTCACCTATAATGAACTAGGAGCTTTCCTCCTACTAAAGTCAAGTCTCCATTACTGGGCAAAGCATCCATTTCTACTATTAATAAGGCTGTCAATACTTACCCCTCTGAGATTTGTTATTCCACCTTTCCATAGTCATACAATGGAAATTCGAGGCCCCTGGGGTAAATCTTTTGGCCCACTTAATCTAACTCCACCCCTACATGAGATCCCACGTAGTTCAAGGAAGAATTTCCCTAAATTCTTTGGTGATGGGAGAGTTCACCCCGATGAACACATTGCAGCCTTTAGCATATCCTGTGGTGTGATAGGCATGAAATTTGAGGACGTGGTAGTCAAAATATTTGTGGAAACATTGCAAGGTGCTACTGTAGACTGGTTTTACCACCTACTGGCTCAGTCAGTAACTGACTGGAACACACTCAAAGCCAAGTTCGAAGCAAGGTTCAAGCCTGTAAAAGATACACATGCCCTGCTAGCCCAGCTCACACAGATGAAGAAAGAACCTCATGAACCTATGAGGGACTTCATTTCTAAGTTTGACAAGTTGAGGAATTAGATTCCTATCATTGCTCAACCTACACCTGAGAACCTTAAATGTTTCTTCATCAACTCACAGCTGCTTGAAGTGAGTTTTCTGTTGAGACAGGCTGGCCACATAGACCTTGCTACTGCTCAGGATTTGGACATTGAGGTGGAAGATGATCTCATCTTGGCAGGGAAGATATGAAGAGATCCTAACAGAGATAAATCTTCTTCATCTTTCAAGAATTCATCTACAGGCACCACTAATCAAATGGTGCAAAATATGGTAAATGAACTGTTAGCCTTGAAAAGACAAGTGGCCCAAGGTATGTTTGCTCCTCCTTATCGAGATATACCAAGGAAGACATTTCAGAACCAGTCATATCAAGGCAATGCTACCAAAAGTCAAGGACAACCAAATCATCTACCTCCCCCATAGGGGAAACTTGCCATTGAAGTAACACCAGCCAACTCAACAGTTGGATATCTAGAAATAGAACATGATTTCTCTTTCCAACCTAAGTTTGATCAAAAAAATGATGCTAATATTCTTTTAGAAGTCCAAGAAGAATTAGCTGGTGACTCCAACATTGGTTTCCTAAATTACCAAGATGAACCCAGAGATAAAGGTGAAACAATTGATGGATCATATGTTATATTCACCCAGTCCCAAAACCATTCAGCCCAGCAAGCTGATAAAGTAAGAGCAGAGGAATGAACTTAGCCTACAATTTCAATTGGTAAGTGGGGAACCACTCTGCCCTTCCAGCCAAAGGACCTAGTGACTGCTAAAAAGGTGAGGACCTAAATTACACCTTCACCCCCAACTTCAAATTCTTAGATCAATCCTCCCCCTTCTAAAAACCAAAAGGATGAACTACCTTCCCTTATTCCTAATTCATTTCAGACATTTGACATAATCGACCATGTCAAGAAAACCAAAATTCAAATGTCTAAATTTGAATTCCTGCAATCCAACCCTAAGCAGTTGGATAGGTTAGTGGAATGTGTGAAGAATAAAACCATCCCTGTAGGACCAGCTATTCTAAAGGTGAATCCCATGTCCACCTAAAATAACCTTGTCATTACTCCTCTTGCTGCTCCCAGAAGGATGAAACCATTCTATGTCTCCCTGCTGATAAATGGACATCAGCTAAAAAATTGCATCATTGATTTCGATGCATCAGACAATGTCATGCCTACCAAAGTGGTAGAATCTCTTGGTCTCACACTGACCAAGACATTTGGGAGATGTTTTTCCATGGATAAAAAACAAGTGCCACTATTGGGACAAATCAAGGATGCCCAATTTGCATTTTCAGCATTCCCAGATAAGAGAATCAAGATGACAGTCCTCGTGGCCGACGTCCCAGCCTCATACAACATCCTTCTTGGATGAAATTTATGCAAGGATGCTGGTGGAGAATTGAGCATGGACCTATTTGAGGCAAATATCCCTATCAAAGGCATCATGTAGAGGTTGCTCCCTGAAAAGGAGGCAAAATATGTGGTCACTCAAATATTGGCCCTTGAAGCTCAAATTCTGTTTGAATCTTCAAGAATGGGTAACTTTTTCTTGACCACAGAGGATGTTCATATTTCAACAGATGATATTCCTATAGGCGGTGATCCAGGAATTGGTTTAGATAAAATTGTAGAAGGAATGAGAGACCACAGTGCAAGCCCAAATGAACTCTCCTCTCCAAATGAAGAAAAATCTGAGAAAGGAGCAGTTTATGATGATGTATGGATACTAGAATTTGATGGTAGCTTCTCTTCTACTGGTGCTGAAGCTAGGAATGTGTTGATATCTCCTCAAGGAGATATCTTTCCTTCTTCATATAATTTTTAGTTCATCAACACCAACAATGCTATTGAGTATGAGTCTCTGTTACTCGGGTTGAAGGCTGCTCAAGACAAAGGTGTCAAACTCCTTCACGCCAAAGGAGATGCTGAGATGATAGTTTGTCAAGCATTTGATGGGGATAATCAAATCATGTGCTGGACTGAACCAAAAGAGCAACAAGCTATGGTAGTGGACCATACTGCTTCATGCCAAAGTTAGGAAAAGGAACTCTTTGCTAAGAGAGCAAAGATTTATGGTTTTCAGATTGGAGACCATGCCTTGCCATGGGGAAAGAAGAGAGAACCAAAAGGAGTGCACATAAAATGTGATTTCTGGTGGAAAGTTACATTCACCCATCACCAATTTTGGGGAAAAAATAGTTTCTTACTAGTTTATCAGGATGGAATGCCATTTTCACTATCTCACAGTGGGCGGCATCTCAAGCGCTTCAAATCTTGAGGCATCAGATAAGATTACCTGTACATATGTATATTTGTATAGTCTTTAGTTTTATTTTTGTGCTTTTATTTTTATTTTTGTTGCCTTTATTTTTGGGTATCATGACTCCATATCCCAATGGAATACTTTAAGGCACTGGAGATTATGGTTTCTACTTCCCTCAGCTGTTCCAAGTCTTCAACTGAAAGAAGTTCCCTAACTGGAGCCAGCTATTGTTCCCAAAATCTATCACTCATTTTTGGGACAACATATGAACTATTTTGGTCTTGCAGGCCAAAATTATCCCTTCCCTTCTCAAAATTTTTTTGGGCATTCAAATTCTCCAATTTTCAAGCTTTTTCAGCTAACAGACTTCACAGGAAGAAATCTACAGACTCTGCAGGCTTAAATCTATGGACTCTGGAGGCTTAAATCTATGGACTATGCAAGAAGGAATCTATAGACTCATTTCTATAGACTCTATAGGAAGGAATCTATAGACTCATTTCTACAGACTCTGCATGTAGGAATCTACAGACTCATTTCTACGGACTCTGCTAGTTCATTTCTATGGACTCTGCAGGAAAGAAACAAGCTCTCAACACTTAGGCAATTTCAAAGTTGGTTCAACGCCAAGGTTCAAACAAAAGGTTCATCGACAAAATTTAAACAAAGGATTTAACCATTGAACCATTGAACCTTGAACTAAAATGGTTGAAAGGCTCAAAGGTTCAATGAGTTCAAGGGTTCAATGACATCAGCAAGCTTTTAGAGTTAAGCGCTTTAGCAAGTTCAATGGCTTCAAACAACTTCTAAAGACTTAGCAAAAAGAAGAAGGCTTAAACCGTTAAACTATTGAACCTTGAACCAAAATGGTTCAAAGGTTCAATAGGTTCAAAAGTTCAAAGGTTCAATGTAGTTGGTTCAAAGTGGTTGGTTCAACGTGGTTGGTTCAAGTGGTCAAGTGAATGAGCAGAATACAAGAAAGTGTTTGAACCATTGAACCGTTGAACCTTGAACCAAAATGGTTAAAAGGTTCAATCGGTCGGTTCAAGCGGTCAATTTAAAGGAGTGTCCCAAAGCCCATAGGCTAAAGTACCCTTGTGAAGGGCAGGTGATGAGTAAAATGGACCTTTCTCCAAGCTCGAAGGATGAGCCAATGAACCGATTGAACCTTGAACCAAAATGGTTGAACAGTTCAAAGTTTCACAAGTTCAATGGTTCAAAAGAAGCTCCAGACAAAGAGCAAGAAATCCATTGAACCGTTGAACCTTGAACCAAAATGGTTCAACAGTTCAAAGGTTCAACATGGATGGTTCAAAGGAGTGCCCCAAAGCTGAAAGAACAAGTGCCCTTGTGGAGGGCAGTGAACTAAGGGTAGGTGCCCTTGCGAAGGGCAGAGAACATTGGTTCAAAGATCAAAGGAAGTGCCAGACAAATGGATAGTTCAATCAAAGACCAAGAAAGTGATTGAACTGAGAAAGCGATTGAATTGAGAAAGTGATTGAATTGAGAAAGTGATTGAACTAAGAAAGTGATTAAACTAGGGAAATGATTGAACCATTGACGTCCCTGTGGATGTCAAATTTAAGATAATGAAATTTCTATCAATTTTCAAATATGGCACAGACCCTATGAACAAATTTAGTGATGAGCCAAAGAGATAGCCCAAGAGCTCAAATCACACAAATAAGGACAAAATATAGTGGAAGTCACCACATCTCCCTTATAAAACTCGATGAAAAGTGCCAAGTGTCAATGTCTACCATTTCTTCCTTTTGTTTCATTATTGAGTAAGGACTGTGGTGGGTCCCGAGTGACTTGCTAAGGTAAGCAGAGTGTGCCAAGTGTCATCATTTATGTGAATCCAAATGAGTCCCACATGTTTCTATAGTGTTTCTAAAAGCTCAGCGAAAGCTACCATGTGTCATCTTCTACAAAACTCTCAAAAGATATCTTAAGCTTCTATAAGTTAAATGAATTCTGCCAAGTGTCCTCACCTATTTTACAGTGGAAAATGCCATGTGTCACTCATTAAGATCAGTGGAAAGTGCCACCTATCCCTATTCCTCTTTTAAAGCTGCTTAGGCAAGAAGTGTTATGGGTCTCATTTTTTGTAAGTTGGTAAAGTTTCAAAGCAACGGACTGTGACAGATGTCAAAGATAGAGCACTCCTAATACAAAGACACAATAGAAAAGATAGCTCAAGAGCTCAAAATACAATAAGGGGAAACGATGGAGAAAGATCAAAAATATCCATGCACGGGATATGTTTTTAGAAGGTAAAATAGCCCACTAGGTGTACATCCGAGAGCGTGAACATTCAATGGCACGACCTATTTTTCTACATTGAGTAAAGTGAATAGTTGTGCACACATCAGGAAACACATCAAGTGGCTCATATTAAAAACCGACGCTCAATTCCAGCATAGCCCATGGACAAAATTTAAAATGCATTGAAGGCATTGAATGCATCATAGGCCATTTTTGTGAAACAAAGCACCCAAATCTTTCTTGGAGCACTATATATTGGAATCTCTCTTATTGTTTTAGAGAGATCTCTTTGAGTTACTAGAAGCAAAAACTCTACCCAAATTGAGAGGCATTACTAAGACTTTGAGCTTAGATTGTTCATCATATTTCTTTGTATGAATTAGAAAGCAAGTTACTTACAGACTTTGTACTGTTATAGCTTATATCATTCTAGGAGATTGTTCTTATGTCTATTTCCTAAATGTATTCTTGTTTATGTAATTTAACAAGTAGAGCTAGTGAAAGTGATAAGGAAGGTGTCTTGAAGCCAGTTACTTTCAGACTTTGTGCTATCATAGTTGTCTTCAGTGTGTGTTTGTTTTTTGTTCCTATGTAAAGGATCTTGGGATGAATTTGTGCCCTCATTATCCTTTGTATTTCACTCTTTAGCAGTTGGGGTGGAGATTTTGTGTTACATTTCATCTTGCCATGTTACTGCACCATGTTACAATTATTTGTCACCACCAAAAAGGTTCATTTTATCTATCGAACAACACTTTTGAAAGAAGAGGAGTGCCTTCTATCATTTCATCAGGATTCCTCCTTTGATTCGTAAACATCATCTCTAAAAAATGAGAGATGGATGGTGTTATCCTACCCCTGAGTGTTATTTTCAGCTTATTTATAGTAGATTAACATATATATACAATACCTTATAATTATAAGGAACCTCACCTTGATGAGAGGAGATATTAGTCCCCTTTTTATGTGGTAAAATTGCACATTTGGCTGACCAATCTTCTTGCTATGGTTGATCAGACCTATTTTGCTCATCAGTACGCTGATTGACAAAATATTCACCCAACATCTTGTAGAGGAAAAACATTGAAAAAAATACATAGATTAAATGAGATTTACCATGTTGATTTAGTTTTTTATAAATTTAAGAACTGAAAATGGTGAAATGAAACTACATTGACCAACCCCCTTTTTGTTTGTTAAAAGCTAGAAAGTAAAAAAAATAAGACTAGACTAGATCGATTAGCCCAATATAATTGACTATAAGTGAGAAATCTAGAAAAGATAAAAGAAAACTAAGTCAGCTACTATGAGTCAATTTATAAATGAAACCTTACAAGCCAAAGGAAAAAGCTAAATCATCCAACATGATCTAGTTGATTGTAAACCCTAGACCTATAAATAAAAAAGACTAAATTAGGTAGTTTGATCTAGTTCATTGTTGAAAGAAAAGTTGAAAATATAAGAAAAATACTAGATCAACCAACGTGATCTAGTTGGATGGAAAAGGAAAACCTAAAAATAGGAAGAAAGTAGATCGACCAACATGATCTAATTGACTATAGAAGGAAAAATTGTAAATAGAGGATCAAATGGGATCAACCAACGTAATGTAGTTGACTATGGATCCTAAATTTGTAGATGGAGGTTACGACTAGATCGACCAACCTAATCTAGTTGATTGTAAATGAAAAATTAAAAAGATGTAAGGGTTAGATTCACATCAAGTTCACTAGAATGTATGCAATAAATTAAGATAGATCTACAACTTATTTGACTTAGTAAGTCCAATATTAGGTAATAAACTAAATTCTATTGTAATACATGTTTATATCAAGAACATGATCAAATTGGATCTATTAAACCTAACTAAGGGATATCTTACTACACAAAACCAAAAGAGAGGGTTCCAAATCCTCTAGGAAAATGACACTATGCAATAATCCTAGCTAAGTCTAAGTACATAAAATAAAACTAATCTAGTGCTCACCAAATCTTGTGGAACAAAGAGGGTTGGTTAAACATAAATAAGCAATCAAGGGATCATCGTAGGAAACAGGGGGCCTAGATCACCTAAAATGAAATATGGAAAGTAAAGAAAACCTTATATCTGCACTAAGTTTTAGCATAGAGGTAATCTAAGAAAGGAGTTATACATTTATAACACATATTAATTATATAACATCTATCTATCAAATGAAATATAACGAGTTAGGAATACTTACCTTGGACAAACTTGTTGAGTCTTAATCTCTCCCATGGCTAGTGGTGCTTTGCAAAAGGTTGTTGTGTCTTTGTAAGGATCACACTATAGAAATGAAATCTAGGATAAAATAGTCTTACATTGCATCGAAGACTTTATAAAAGACAAGTAATCTTATCTCCAAGGAAAACCTTGAATAATGGCTCCTTCAAATATAGATTTAGTAAAATTATGAACTATAATGATGTAAAAATGAATGTTACTCTCTATTGGATTGAAACTAGCCTTGTATTTATATCAATGGATAAGAATTAACCCTTCCATAATTTTAACTAACAAGATCAGACAACTTGATCCCATTAGTTAGAGAAAGGTACTATTAGGTCTCGAACTAAGTCAACTGAAATGAATTAGTTCTATAACATCCACTTAATCCTTTTTAACAAGATCAGCTTGGCTAACTTAGTAGGGAAAAGGGTACTTGCTTAGTTAGAGGCTATTTGAAAGGATAAATGCTTAGGGAAATGTGTAAATGAGGTTTAGAGTGCTTGGGGAGTTAGATAAGCATGGTTTGTAATGGGTTTAGGTAATGATAGAGTTAATGAAAAATCTTGTGAAACACCAATGGTCTACCCACCCTTTTCCCAATGCACCCTTTAAGGAATGCACTCAGAGAGATCAGAGCTTGATAGGTTCTTGCAAGATATAAATTATCATTAAATGATATAATTTAAAAAGATTGTGTGAATACTAGGCCCTCACAGGATTTTTGATAGCTATCTAATAGAACATCACACACTTATTAGGCTTTTAAAACTCATAGCTAATCACCAACTAGGTAAATAACCATTATTAAACTAAGGATGAAAATTTTGTGCCATATAAGACTATGGTGGATAGCCTAAAATAGTATTTTATATACATTCAATTTGAGAAGGTAGCATATGCAAATAACAGGTCAACAGATGCAATGGAAACCATTGGGTAAATCCTTAAAATGTCCTTAGTTGTTTAATGATATCAATTCTTAACCAAACAACTTATCATCCCAACATATGATTGTCCAGAGTCTGAGATGGTATGTGAGATTTTTAGTCCCATATCACCTTGGGATTATGATATTTACACCTACCTCCATGATCATATCCTAAATTCCAAATTATCAAGTCTTCAATGTAAATCATTTATCCATAACACATCTTATTATACCTTGGTGGAAAACTTTATCTAGGGGCTATGACGAGATGTTGCTTCATTGTTTAAATTTGGAAGAGTCTGATTTGGACATCAAATAAATTCACAATGGGATATTTGGGGCACACACTAGTGGAATGTTCCTTGCTAATAAAGTTCTTTTCACATTATACTAACCATGAAATTAGATGCATACAAATATGTTAGGAAATGTATTTATTTTTAGAAGCATAGTGATCTCATTCATGCTCCATCTCAAGCATTGTAGTTGATAACAAATCCTCAACCTTTCTCTATGTGGGGGCTTGATCTCATAGGGAAGATAAATCCCACCTCATCTGATGGTCACAAGCATATCCTCATTGCTACCAAATACATAACTTAGTGGGTTGAAGTTATTATTGACTTTTTAAGTCACCCCAACCTGTGTAAATCTCACAAAGATCCTATAGAAGATCTATGCACTTGTAAAGTATTGAGTTATTAATAATAAACTATGCACATATGCCTCCCATCCATGCCCATGCCTAAAAAATAGTTAGCACAAATTTATGCATCAACTAAGTGATGATTTTCACCCAATAGGCATTCCTGATGTGCACCCCATGTAGGATCCTTCATCGCATAACCTGAGTGGCATGTAAGATCAAGGATACAAATCCCCAACCTTTATATAGTGCAGATAAATATACACAAGAATAAATTTAAAATTGTAAGAAGTACTCAAAATATCTTCCATCTTCATGTGTATTGTCATCCTAAAGGGTCCCTTTATCTTCAGGATGAAGTTTCACACCAAAGTGCAAAGTTTCACTTGTGCAATCTCATACATCATAGACTATGATCTGTACTACACACATACTACTACACATCATAACATGGATCCCAAGTATAAAGTAATAATGTGGAAGTTTATGGGAGGCCCATGTATTTATTGATAAGTCATCAACTTGGTCAACTCTTTAATCCATCCATTAGGCACCCTTACTCTCCTTCACCTCTCAAATCTCTCATACACACTCACATATCATGTCTTTCAAGCCTATAAATCATCATCTTTGATTTCACCATTTATAGAGACTTCATGATTATTATCTTATTAGTCTACCGTTATACTTTCCTTAACCCTTAATTCATCTTACATATCTCAATACTATCCTCATAGGTTAGCCATAGTACCTATGGGTCACACTTAAGCAGCTACACCTTTCAATTAGGCTTTAGTAGCCCTCATAGGTTTCATGCAGAACTATTCACCCATTTATCACTTCAACAAGAAAATTAGAAACATAGGAACACTTTAAAAATCATAGGTCCACTCCACATGACCTCTTATACATCCTCAAATGATCATATTAATCACACCACTCCTATGTTAAAGCCAAATAGATCAATCTTTGACTTTATACACAAACCACCATGAACAAATAAATAGTTATCTTCGAAGCATTTGTTCATACTAAAGATGGATTGATAAAACTTAAAAAATACATATAGATTATCCTTAGAGAGTTTACAACACTCTCTAATAGCTAAGTCCTCTTGAAACATCAAAATACCATTTAAACAACTCAAAATATCCTTCTCGGGTCACTTACAAAACATGGTTAAACACATAGTCAACTTTAGAGCTCAATAACCTTGATTATACAATCATTCAGACCTTATAACTAGGTTTAATAGATGCATCTTGAAGTCCTCTACAAATTTTCTTTTTAATACATCTTCAAATTCATCCTAGATCAAAAGTTATGGCTCAAAAACTAAACATTGGTTTTTCCTTTGTTAATTTGAAAAATCAAACTCCAATGGTCACAGGTAAACATCAAACACTTTGACATCATCTCATGTCCTTACATCTATTGAACTAATACACATCATTGATATCCATCAAAAGTAGCTTGATCTTTAACTATGCTAAATAATTGTCAATTTGACATCATCTCGTGCTTCTTGCCAACTTTAAACAAATACACACCATCAATCTTCTTAGAAATAGCTCGATCTTTACCTCTACTTACTATTAAACATTGAGCACTTGTCATCATCTCATTGCTTCCTAAAAAATTAGAACAAATTCACTCCATTTATCTCTTCAAATGTAACCTAAACTTTAACCTGCTTAAACATCAAACACTTTGAGCTCTTTAACTCAATACACATCATTGATCTGCATCTGTACAATCACCCGCTCATTGTTAGATCCTTATCTGGTCTTAGTCTTTAACTTCATGAAAATTTGAATAATTATGGGAACCACTACAATCTACCTATAATATCAACTTTGAACCTTAATACAAATTTTTGTGTTCAATCATATGTCTTGAAATTTTAACCATATGATCTCCTCACATAGGGGAATCCATCCATGTACCAAATTTCTCCTAGAACATTTATGCATGTGAAATATAACACCATAAAATTAATTACTTGGATCTTATTGAACTTAGAAATTAATCTTAGATTCATTTCATGCCATCATTTGTGATGAAATTAAACATGCACCATTAAATCTCCATTCAAATTTGGCTAAGTATGGGAAAACATTGTAAACTATCTAGAAATCCAACTTTACACAATTATATATTTTGTTCTACTCACCTACATGACCTAAAACTTGGAAAATAGTAACTTAGGAATAACATGATCACACCCATATGACCAAATCCCCCTGACTCATCCATATGTGTCAATGGTGACATTATAAAACTACCTACTCAGATTCATTTGTTACAAAACCAACTATACCTAGATGAACATAATGAAGAGCCAAATGAACACCATGCATTACCATAAGAATTTTAAGCACTCTTGACACCCTATAGGACCTATTAAACATTATATTATCATCCATAAAATTTGTCAACTTATTATCCAAGCATATACTAAAGATCCATGCTTACATACTAGACTACCAAGCTTATGTCAACACACTGTTAATATGCTTGTCTTCTCTTATTGAATTTAAAACATACCAAAATGCTAGATAAAATATGATAAGCCTAAAAAAATACTTACCTTAGTAATATGCATCCAAATCTTGTCTTGTAAAACTTTAGGCTCAAACTCATCATCATCATGGCATCACCACTTTGTCATTACCTTTGACATCAATGCACACATGACATCAATGACAATACTTTCCAACAATATCCCCATTTTTGATTGATGTAAACCTCTTATTTTCCTTCTCCCCCCTTTCCATTAATGACAAAGTGGACTAGACAACCACCAAGCACTCTTAACATCATGAATGTATTCAAGTATACTTATAAGTGCTTAGGATACTTACATACCTCATATGAAACAATTGCTTCCCCTTTGACATGCATCAATCTAAACTTGGACATCTTTGATATTTGAACCTAAAAAATTGCTCACAAAGATTATAAATCTCACCCTAACATCATGATTCATCTCATGTCATATTTTATTTGACATACATCAATCTGAACTTGGGCTATTTTGATCCTTGGACCTATTTACCTACAAAACTCACAAGCTCCTTTTAATTATGTATGAAGATTTAAAAAAATTCACAATTATGACTAGGTTTGATCAAGTCATTATATCAACCTTATTAAAATCTCATTTGTAGCAGATATCACCACATCTTCAATATGACTGAAGCATCTCACATATGCTTCCCCTCACATCATGCAAAACTTCCCAAGCCATCTGAGTTAGCTCCCCCTAACTCCATGCTCCTCCTTATGCCAACTTGAAAGAAACCCCCATGATATTTATAACCAAATCTCACCTATAAAACTTATGATAAAACCTTCATGGCCTTAACAACAAGAAATATCAAACTCATAACACTAAACTATTTTGGGTTTTCAAACAACACCATTCTGCTTTCATACTCTCACTTGCAATCCACCTCCAAGAATACCAAAAGATATTCAAGCCAAACACTAAATAGGAAAAATGTTCTAAATTAACCATATAACTTACATTAAAAAACTCATGCCTTGATATTTTGGAGAAACTAATAAAAAACATCAAATCTTCACACTAGGCCTATCTAGACTCCTTGTAGCCCTACATGGAAGTTACAGAGACCATAATTATCAATAGACACACTTTAAGGACATAAAAATTCATATATAAAGCACTCTCATATGACCCTTTGATCACACCAATTTTTATCACCTAGATCATCATCTTTAATAGACTTACTTCACAAACCTACTAGCTAATTAGGCCTCCATCTTGACAAAAACTTGAATAATTTGAAAAAAAACAAACCTTCAAATATATGTGAAGCTTGATTTGATAACCCATTTAGCCCATTCAATTTGTTAAAAATCCTAAGACCTCAACTCATAAGGTAAACCACTTTTCTAGCATAGCCCAAAACTCTAGAATCTCAAAACAAACAAGGTCAACAAACCTCCTTTTGGTCAATGCCCATCTCTAAAATGTCTTGCACACTTGGAGATAAACATCAAATACTTATATAATAATATTTTATCCTTCAAACCTTTGGAAACCTTAACATCCTATAACCCATTTTAGGCCTACTTGCCCTTAAACCAAAATTGAGAAAATTGAAAGCCCTCAAAAATTTCTAATTTGACTTCAACATATCTCCAGACCACAAAAACACCTGGAGCATGATATAATAAGGTCAATAGACCTTATTCAATAATATCATATTGAAAACTCACATATCCTCCTTTACCACTTGAAAATATTTAATTGGACCCTGCAGACTGCTCCAACTCAGAACACCCAACTCTTGCCTTCTTAGTCCTTGAGAACATCAAATTTGCACTTCAAGCTCCTTTTAGGTAGAGACTACTGATGAAAATGGTCAACTTAGACAATTGGATATAAAACACTTTCTTTGACCAAACAAACATCTAAAACCACTTTGTGTGAACTTGAAATCATTTTTCTTATACACCATATCATTCTAGTCTTCATTCTCTATCTTTTGACCTTCTAATCCATCCATCAAAAATTGAAAAGAACTCACCTTTAGAAACAAGTTCCTAAAAACTCTTAGAACACACAATTTACCACAACATCTAAAGCAAGCTTATGAATTTGTTGCTCCACCTTAACCAAACACATCTTCTCTTGACATTTTTTATCCTACAACATCAACCAAAGCTCAATTGGAATCCATCATGCTTCCTCTTGCTTGTCAAGTGTCTCCTTGAAGCCTAGATAGAGACACCCTTAACTCACAATGTCTAAGAACAATGTGAAACTAGGATTTGCCCACAACTCCTCATACTCCTTCTCTTCTTGGTTATTTGATATTGATAGTTCTTACTCTTCTTCTTCTTCTTAGGCATAAGAGAAGAAACATGCTCATCCAATATAATATTATCCTGGAGCTTGGTATCTTCATTCACAACATAAGCAGACAATGAGAGCCCTTAGCACTCTCCAACTTCTATAACATTCTCCGCCATATAAAATAGATTGATTGGACTTTTAGACTCACCTAAATCACTCCTAGAATACTTATCATCTATTTGTTTACCATCCTTCTTATTCTCTATAGTCATTTTACTTTCTTAACCTTTGAGCTTAAACTGTTCTACAACACATTCTTCTAATGCAACTTTCTTATTAGCCTCTTGACTAGTGTGATTAACATTGATAATCTTTGGTCTCCATAACCAATAATGACCTTTCTTATGCACAATGGAAGTTTCATGTCCTTTGAGATACCTTGAGGACCTATTCACTCCACTAGGGTAGAAACTTGCAATATGACCACTCTTATGACAACTAAAACAAATAACATCATTCACACCTTTTGACAAAATTGAATTGTGATTAATCTTTGGCCAAAAAAACCTTTTATCAAAGCTCCATAAATGTCCATACTTGACTGACTTCCTTTTATAGTCCTTAGATTTATGACCATACTTATTACATGTATAATAATGATCATGGAATAAACTAGCATACTTTGAAGTATTTGGTTGTCTAATAGACCTTCTTGCATTGCTTTAAAAGCTTACATTATTCTTAGCTTACTCAAGCTTTACATGTTCCTTTTACATCTTGTCCAACTTGTCTATGAGTTGTTCATGCTCTACTCTCAGGGAATCAAGATTAGTCATCAACTCATCATGCTCACCTTACTTTGAACTCACCTTGGTATTGTCTTCTTCTAATTGAGTCTTGAGATATCTACACTCTTCTTATCTTGATTTTAGGCTACCATTTGAAACCTCTAATTGAATTATAAGATCTTTTATGACCTCCTTATCCTCCTTAGCTTCATTAGTCATGTCATCCTTCAATCTACATGTTTTCTCTTCAAGAAACTTGATCTACTCTTGATACTTCTTATCATCTCTCTTGGTCTTTCCTAACAAACTTCCCTCAAGAGAACCGACTTGTGCTTCAAGACCTTTGATCACATACCTCATCTTGTGATTCCTCTTTATGAGATCAACTCTTACATCTGCTTCTTCTTCCTTGCTTTCATATAACACTTATTATTCTCCACTGTCATGGAAAACTTCTTCATCATACATGATGTCCTTTTCTTTCGAACAACTTTCCTCTTTTGAACTCAAACTTGCCTTGGCATCTTCTAATTGAACCTTGAGATCATTGATAACATTCTCATCCTTTTTGGCATCTTTATTTAAATTAAATATATATTCTTGAAGTGCCTTAATCATAGCCTTCCATTGTTGATTCTCTTTCTTCAACTGATTGTCCATCTAATGCTACTTTGGATCTCCTTCAATTTGTTAAGATTCTTCCAAAGGACCAAATCTGATACTAATTATTGGAAGTATAATCACTGAGAGTGGGTGGTGTGAATAAGTGATATAAGCAAATCAACTTCAATTCTATTTATTCAAACTCTTAACTATTCAAAAAAATTATTCATGAAGCATATCAACCATTCATTGTAATGAACAAAGAAAATAATGCAAGATCAGAGCACATAACACATGAATTATGTGGGAAACCCTCATGGGGATGAAAACCCATTTGAAACAAGCTTTGAAATACTATCCTATAAAGATACTGCTTCAATTTATATCAACATGAATTGATCAATCCGAAGCCACCCTCAATTTAGTCAAGCATCCACTTGACCTTTAACTAGCACTAACTAGCAAGGAGGCTACAACCCCTAGATGATCAAGCACTAACTCCATCAACTCCAAATTGATCTCCAATTTTGATCTAATGTATTATACACTTGATAATGGTCTTATCTCTTTCTAACACCTATAGACCACCCTCTCTATCTCATACAAGCCTCTCACATAGGCATGCCATAATTTATCTTCCTTCAATTATGATCAATCTTCAAACCTGTAAGAGCACTATTTCTAACATAAAAAATATGACATATAGGTCATACATACAACCATCAACTTGATCTTCTCTATAATATATCCACTGGGCACACACCCTTTCTTCTTTCCTTCACTCCATAACTCTCACACATGCCTCTCTTTCACAAGTCTTCAAACCTACATGAGAATTGTTTTTAACATCATAAATATGGCCTACAAGTCATACACATAGTCATCAACCTATTCAGCTCTTCAATCTATCCACTAGGTACCCTTACTCTCTTTCACATCTCAACCCTCATACACACTCACATATCATGTCTCTCAAGTCTATAAACCATCATCTTTGAATTCACCATTTATTGAGCCTTCATGATTATTATCTTCTTAGTCAGCCTTTAGACATGACTTAACCCATAAGACATCTTACATAGCTTAATAATATCCTCACAGGTTGGCCATGGAAACTATGGGTCACATTTAAGAAGCTACACCTTTCAATTAGGCCTTAGTATCCCCTATAGGTCTCATGCAGACCTATTCACCCCTTTAACACTTTAATGAGAAAATTGGAAACATAAGACCACTTTCAAAAGCATAGGTCCACTCCACATGACCTCTTAGACATCCTCAAATGATCACAATCATCACAACACTACTTTGATAAAGCCAAATAGATCAATATTTTATTTTATACACAAAAACACCATGAATAAACAAACACTCATATTTTAAGCATCTATTCATATTGAATTTGGGTTGATCAGACTTCCAAAATCCATACAAATCATCCTCAGAGAGTCTAAAACACTCTCCAATACCTAAGTCCTCTTGAAACATCAAAATACCATGAGAACATCTCAAAATATTCTTCTTGGGTCACTTAAAGAACATGGTCAAACACACATTCAAATTTGGAGCTCAATAAATTTGATTGTATAATCATTCAAAAAATCTAACTAGGTTCACCGAATACATCTTGAATTCATCTACAACTTTTTTTTACTACATATTTGAATTTGTGCTAGATTAAAAGTTATGGCTCAAAAATTAATCACTAGTTTTTCCTTCATTAATTTGAAAAATCAAATTCCAACAATCACTGTTAAACATCAAACACTTTGCCATCATCTTGTGTCCTTGCATCACTTTAACTAATATGCATCATCGATCTCCCTCAAAATTAGCTCGATCTTTAACTATGCTAAACAAATATCACTTTGACCTCATCTCATGGTTCCTAGCAACTTTGACCAAATACGCACTGTTGATCTTCTTAGAAGTAGCTTGATATTTACCTCTGCTTACTATTAAACATCAAGCACTTGTCATCATCTCACTACTTGATAAATTGGAAAAAATGTGCTCCATTTATCTCTTATTAATTAGCTTGAACTTTAACCTACTTAAACATCAAATTATTTGATCTCTTTGACTCAATACACACCATTGATCTGCATTTGTATGATCACTTACTCACCCTTAGATCCTCATCTAATCCTGGTCTTTAACTTTATGAAAATTATACTAAGTATGGGAACCAATGTAATTTTCTTGGAAGATAAACTTTGAACCTTAATAAATTTGCTTAACTCAATCACTTGTCCTAAAATTTGAACCATATGGTCTTGTCATATAGGAGAATCCATCCATATAACAAACTACTCCTAGAACCTTTACGGGTGTGAAATATAAAGCCATAAAAATACTTACTCAGATCTTATTAAACTTAGACATTATGCTTAGATTAATTTCACACCATCGATCTATGATGTGATTAAATTAACATCATTAGATCTCCCTTGAAAATTTGGCTAAGTACGGGAAAACATTCAAAACTTCTTGGGAAGTCAACTTTGCACAATTATATATTTTGATCCGCTCACTTGCATTACCTAAAACTAGGAAAATAGTAACTTGGGATTAATGCAATCACACCTATATGACCAAATTACCTTGAATCATCCATATATGGTAATGGTGACATTAGTAAACTACTTACTCAAATTTTGTGTTACTGAACCAACTATGCGTAGATGAACATAATGAAGAACCAAATGAACACCATCCATTCCCATAAACATTTTAAGCAATATTGACACCCTATAGGACCTATGTAATATGATATCATTATCCATAACAACAACTTCTTATCCAAACATATACTGAAGATCCATGCTTACATATACTAGGCTACTAAGCCTATGCCAACACACTGTTCACATACTTGTCTTCTCTTCTTGACTTGAAACCATACCAACATGCTAGATATAATATGATAAGAATTAGACAATAATTAATTTAGCTCATATGCATCCAAATCTTTCCTTGCACAACTTTAGGGTCAAATTCATCATCATCATGACATCACCACTTTTCCATTACCTTTGACATCATTGCACACATGACATCAATCTTTGACATCAATGACAATACTTTCCAATAGTATCACTTTTTTATTTCCAAGCACTCTCTTACCTTCTCCCTCCATTTTCCCTTAATAATCTTATGTTTTTATTAGTGGTAGATTTACCCTTTTGATTTTTAGGTCTGCATACTCATCCTAAATTAGGTGCACTTAGAATCAAAGGAATTTGGCCTACTCCAAAAGCTAATCTCAAGGAGAAAAATGTTCCCACACCCTGGGTATGTTTCCATCATTAAAAAGAGATAATCAACTCTTTTTACACATAAGTGAGTGATAACACTTCCATGCCCAACACCGAACACTTTTTCACCTTGTACAAGGTATTTGTGCTCTATGCCCTACCATAAAACATTCTTGCATAAAAGATCATCCATGAGGACATGTGTTAAATGAAAAAAATTATTCCTCTCACTTACTAAATGGGAAGTAAATATCTAAATTCATCCAAAATGATCTCATTTTCTATTATGGAATCCCATCCACCATCATTATCTATAATAGTACATCCTTTAAAAATAAGGATGTCAAGGACCTTTGAACTCAATTCCACATCCACCATAGATGGTCTATTCCTTATTATCCCTAAGGAAATGACCTATCAAATCCATCTAACAAAACCATTATCAAAATCCTTAAAAATATTGTCAATGACACTAGCCATGACTAACACTCGCATCTTTATCCTACCTTATGGGCTTACCACACCAACATATGCACACCCATATATACTACTCCATATTACCTAGTCTTTGGTTTATAAGCCATCCTTCCTATTGAAATTGAGTTATCTTCCTTACATATTTCATTTAAATATATCATTGATGATGAGGAGTATCGAGTCACATGGCTATAGGAGTTAGAACTTATAGATGAGAAATGGCTAGCCTCCCTCGATCATCTTAAAACCTATCATAATCATTTTTTAAGCAACTCTGAAAAGTGCATTAGATCCCAAGAGTTTGAAGTTGGTAGCCTAATGATAAAATAAAATAAAATAAATATCAAATATATACCAAGATAATAAGTGCAAATTTGATCCTACTTGGTTGGGTCCATACGTCATTATTACTAATTATGGCTCAAACACCTATAGGTTAAATACAAAACATTGGTAAGAACTTGATGAACCCATGAATATTATTCATCTCAAGCATTTTTATGCTTGAAAATCAAACATTATTTATCATTGCCCCTATTATTGGGGTAGATCCACTTCCACCCATCCATCTCATTGTTCATAATTCCCTTCCTTGTTTTGACATTAGTAATGACCTATAGACACTACATGAAATAAAATGATGGATACGATTATAATCATTCTAATATAAAATTAGAACACCATAGGGATAAATGGTTATTATATCTTCATATTCATTAAATATCTCCTATTAAATCCATCAATCCATTCACTCATCTACCATTACACATCACTTTCCTTCATCATTGCTAGAGTTAGTTTTCCCTTTGCTAGTAGCCGTTGTATATACATATTCCAAAAATCCATAAAAATGAAAAAAATATTAAAAAAACCTAAAATTAAGAAAATATAAAAAAATACTGAAAAATTAAAAAATCTATAAAAACTAAATAAATTGGAGTCTGCACAAATGGTAAATCCTAGATGTTACCTGGACATTACAATCAGAGAGGAGTTAGAGGGGAGGATCATGGTTGAGATTTATAGTGATGTGATGCCTAAAATTATTTAGAATTTTAGGGTGCCTTATAATGGAGAGAAGGGAATTATCCCTCACATTGGCCTCCCTTTGCATTTGAAGAGGCTCACAAACCATAAGCATCACAACTATCACACCAAGGCAAACCAAACCAGAATCATCAAAACCCTTGGTAGTAAGCTAACTTATCAAAATACCAAGAAGAGAGTTAGTGGATCTAAATGTACCATTAATTATAAAATAATTCAAGACATTCCCCATCTAAGGCCTACTAAAAATAGGGTTATCAGGTTTAAAAGGAGTAGGAGAATCATTTATAGACCATATGGAGGAGTTCTATCTGGTGTGGCTATGCAATAAAGAGTGGCATGATTGGGGCTTGATCTGAGGATGAAGGTCAATGAGGAAGAGGAGCATAAGGTTTTGAGGGAGGCTAGAGCCATGGATGAAGATCTTAATAATAGATATGGAACATAGAATGGAAGAAAATGCACTAAGGATTTGTTTGGGCAGACTCATTCAGTTGTGGCCAATGAGATTTTTTAGTGTAAGAAGTGTGAGAGGTTGATTATTTTTGGGAGAATCACATATCACCTAGAAAAATGCATGGGTAATAATGAAGACCAAGTGTTTTACAAAATTCCATAGTGAATAACTACACCAAATCATGCATTTTTCATATATAAGGCACTTAAAGATGGTACTATTATAAGTGGGGGAGCATTCAAATATTAGCAAGATGTAAAGGAGGAAAATCTAAGGTTTCAAATATTATTCAAATCTCTTTTAGGTAAAACAATTTGTTGCTGGGTAAAAGGGATATATTTGATGAAAGATTTTAAACTGAGTCTAGCATCCCTTTTAGGTGTCTCAGATGAGTTCCAATGTCTGGTGCAGCAGGGCAAAGAACTACAAGATCCTCTAACATTATCATACTATCAATTGGGAAAATATTCACTCATTTTCATCGCCTCAAGACTGAAGGGAGGTGGGGAAGGATTTAATCAAGCTTCCTTTTATAAACCTACAAATTTAAAATAAGCCATCAGAAATGTCACATCTAAGCCAAATTCTATGAAATACCCTTCTCTACCTCAAGCCTTTGTTTTAGAACCAACAAAGGAGGTACCTTATAAGGAGATTTCAAACAAGGGAGTGGATGAGTATTATCATACCTTGATTAAAGATGCATACAAATTTAATGGACTGTGGCCTTCTTTGACAACCTTATATCAATGGGTATATGCAACTTCGTCAACCCATTGTGAGATTTATTTATGCTCTACAGGTTTTTTTATTATCCATTTTAGTGAGGATAAGGATTATTATAAATGCCTCTCAAAAGGCCCCTAGTTTTAGGGTAATGTAGGTTTGTTTATCACTCCTCAATTTTTGGAGTTTGATCCAAACACACTCTCAATAATGAAGATGTTAGTGTGGGTTTGACTCCCTAACCTTCCTTTACATTTTTTGCATGCTTATAAGAAAATAGGTAATGTTTTGAAGTATTTTTTAAAGAATGATCATAAGAGGGCTACTACAAGCCTATGTACATTTTCCAAAATTTGTGTAGAGATTAATCTAAGTAAAGGAGTTCTAGAGAAAATTATAATGAAATTTGGTGAAGTTATTCAAGTTCAAACTTTAGATTATGATAATACAACATTTAGATGTCATAAATTCAAATTACCTAGTCATATTCATGCTTCTTTGTCCCATTTAGCATCCTACAATAGGGAAGGAAATGGGGGAGAAGTCAACCTTGAGCAAATGGAGTGCTCCAGATCTGGTAGTAGTTATTGAAGAGTGTTTCCAAGAGCCATAAATTTAGGTAAATACAAAATTTGGAGAAAGAGAGAAAGATCTAGTGGTAGTGGCTAAAGACTGCTATGAAGAATCAAAAATGTAGGAAAATGTGGAATTGCAAGAAAATAAGAAAGGAGAACAAGTTGCTTCTGCTAAATAAGTAGAGTCTAAAGTGGAGGCAAGAGATGAAGGCCAAAATTTTCCCTTGAAACTTTTAGGAGGGTGAGTGAAGAGAGGACATGAATATGAAATTTTAGATTCAAATAAAGAATTGTTTGAAAATTTGAATTTGGATAGTCAAAATTTAGATAAGCAAATTATGGTAGTAAATCCTGATCAAGGGAAGTGGCAAGAGGTAAAAATTAAAAAAGGGAAATATGGGTAACCTCATAAAATATTATCTAATTAAATGAAGGTTTTTCATCTAAAGTTGGGCTTCGGTTGGGAGTTTCTCTTATTTATTTTGTTTGTGGTTGTTTGGTATTTTGGTATTCCTTAGGCCATGATGGTTTAAGCCTAGTTGTTTCATGTAATCTTGTTGTAAAACTTTGAATTTTTAATATAGGGCAAGGGACCCATATAACCCTTGTATTTATGTAAAAAATAAAAACTATAAAAAATTTATATCATAAAATCTAAAAAATCCATAAAAATAGAAAATTCTAGAAAATCCCAAAATGAGATATCAAGCCAAAACACTGAAAACAATGCATACTATTACAATTGGTAGTCAAGGTTGAAGTTGGGCTTCAATCCTTGATATTTTATAATCAAATCAATGTTGTTTCATCTGTGTCCTTCCTCCATACATTCCCTCTTAAAGAGACATCATTAATCCAATTCATCCATTAACTATCCCACCATTAGGGGCATTCCTATGGCATCCTAATCAAAATTTCTATTTGCATCCTCATGATCTTCCCTAAAGGGATAACTACATTAGCACAAGGCCCTTTTGATTATGTAGGAGACACTTAGTCAATAAGGATTTTTATACAGATAGTTCGACCATTCCCGCTTCCCACATTTTTTCTACCTTATTCATTCCTTAAAAAATCATTATACTACCATCATCATATATATTTGTATCAACCTATCCAATCCAAGATGTCCATCAACATGATTACACATCATTAATCCATGCTATCAGTTAAATCCTTGATCTATGCTTGCAATTCCATCAATTAATCAAACCATCCACCTAATCCAAGATTTTAGCTTCTAATCCCTTGTATATATCTTTGCTTGGGGTGGGGAATAAATCATGTAGCTTTTCAACAATATAAATCATTCCCAATCTTAGTCTAAAGTTTTTTTGGGATAAATGACAAGATGCTTTATATTGCTTTTTATTTTCAAGATTTGTGTGTTTTTTATGCTTTCTTGTTTTCTCTTTTTTTCTTGTTTATTTTTGAGATTCAGTCCTTATGCACATTAAATCTAGGCCATCATGATGTTTTGGTAAGTCTTCATTTAGAATCTATTTCTATTTTATAGAAGAACTATTTTATGGAAGAATCTCTCTATCATGTTTCACTTCAAGTTTATGAAGTAAGGAAATTCTTTTGAAAACTTCACTTGAGATTTTATCACAAAATAGGAAGAGGGAAAGGAAGAGGAAGAGGAAGAATCATAAATGAACTATTTACAAAATATCTTCTTAAAACAAATCTAATGTTTATTATCAAAGTTCCTATCAATGTTTCTCTTACTTCAATTAATAAAAAGACCATCTGTTCTCATCCAAAATGACTTTTATCCTTTGTGAATAAAAGGACTCAAACCTTTTGGAAACTTCACAGGAATATTATCAAAGATACAAATTTTGCTAATTCACTAAATACACTAGTATCCCCTGTAGTGGCACAAAAAATGATGAGTGTCATCAATCCTCTTCATTTAAACACACTTTTCAAAATGTACAACAATATGAAATAGGGTTAGTGTCTGAAGGCTATATGAAATAGGAACAATAATATTTTTAGGTAATAGTTATTTCTAACATCACACTTACATGAATAAAATCACACTTGGAGAAATTTAAATTGTATAAATCAAACACACTTTTCAAAATGGAAAACACACATTGCATAAATGGAAATACACTTGAATTAAATGAGTCTAAATAATTGTTGGTCTATGGATCCAATTAGTTTGTAGGATATATGATATTCCAAAAATAAAATAAATATTCATAAACGAAAATAAAACATAAATAAATTTAATATATAAATACTCGTATAATGTCCTTCCTCAAGTTGAATGGGCCCTTTCTCTTCCTTTAGAATAGGAATACAAATAATAAAATTTATAAAATACTCAAATGACTTATTCAATCCAACTCTTACAATCTTCAATACTCAATCTGGTCTTCAAATTCTTAAGTCATCAAGTTATAAATTATAAATGAGAAGGTTGTATTTATAATACAACTTCTTTAACAACTTTATAACAACTTACAAATCAATATACAATTTATTCTTACTGTAGGATAAAAATATAAATCACATTCATACATTTCTTTGAGAATAATATTAATCCCCATTATTTAAGGAGAAAATAGTGAGAAGTGCTAGAATCACAAATCCACTATCTTCTAGTTTATTGGAGAGAATCTAGTGTGATCAACTTTGGTTTTCTATTATGCCAGAGAGAATTAATAAAAATATTGACATTTTTTTTATTTTCCTTTTTCCACTAATATCTCAAATAGTAAAATACTAAGATATTCTTAGCTTTTTATGAATGCTATAAATATCTTGTTATTTTGACAAATATATATATTTAGAAATACTATAAATAGATTTCATAGAAATGTTTTTCCAAGAATAGATAATAATCATCTCTAGAGATATTTGCTTTCATCTTTCAAGAGTTGTAGATCTTTGGAGCTAGAGTGGTGACCTCCATATCCAAACTAGTGACCTCCAAATCTAGACTAGTGACCTCCAGAGCTAGGTAGGTGACCTTCAAAGCTATCCTGGTGACCTTCAGAGTTAGGTTAGTGGCCTTTAGATCTAGGTTGGTGACATCAAGAGCTACTGAGGAACTCAGGATTTAACTCAAATGAGACTTCTATATCTCTATAAGACTTCCAAGATTCTCCAAAAAAATTCTTGACTTGACATTTTGGGTGCTCAAAACCTTATGTCTGCATTCATGGACTATTATGGCCTATACATACAAGATTTGTGCACATTTTATATATAATAATAATTAACAAAGTAGATACATTTTTTTCCAAATAATAGACAAGATAAATATCCTCTATTTCCCCTTACATAAACTATAATAAAGACTACATTTAAATCCACTTTAGAGGTAACTTATGGAAGGAAAAACAATGATATAATGAGGCATATTATGGCCTCATCAATTACATACAAATCAAATGAGAAAATAAAACATCAATAGGATCATTTTTACTTGTTGGTAAGTGAATGAATTACTTTTGAAGCCCCTATTTTCTCAATCAGAGGTATACATTTCAAGTTTGTTTAGTATTGAATTATGCATTTGTTTGGTTTCTACCATTTGTATTTTGATAAAAACTTGTATTCATACAAAAATAAGTGAATGTTTAAATATTTTTTGTATCATTTTAAAATTAAATTATAAATTTGATTGCATGTCTATTATGTAAATTTTATAACAATATTTTTACTTGAATGGGTTCAGATACAGGTTAGCTAGGAGCGTAAAAGGACTCATAGTCAGATCTTGGAGGAATCTAAGGTATTGAGTTATCTCCATATACGAGCAAGACATATGAGGGAGAGTATTATACTATAAAGGAAAAGAGAGTTTTGAGGATTATTTATGAGTAAGATATGTCTTACATGATTTACTTTTTTGTATGCCTATATGGAAATGTATGCCTTTTTGGCATTATATGCCTATATGACATTGACCCGATATTCTATTATGTTCACATATTTTATGCCTTTATGGTTTATATGTGTGTGTGTGTGTGTGTGTGTGTGTGTGTGTGTGTGTGTGTGTGTGTGTGTGTGTGTGTGTGTGTGTGTGTGTGTGTGTGTGTGTGTGTGTGTGTGTGTGTGTGTGTGTGTGTGTGTGCGCGCGCGCGCGTGCGTGTGCGTGTGTGTTTAAATATTTTAGTGATAATCTATTTGTGTATAATTTGGCCCACATTATTATTTCAAAACTAAATTTTATGGTTATATGTCCATATATAATTATGATCATCTTTAATATTTACTTCTTGTATAATGTTGAAAAAATTATTATGATCCAAAAATAATTCTATAAATTCAGTGTACTAAATAAAATCCTAAATAAAAATTAATCATGCAAAGAGTGAATGCAATTTAATTTAATACATTACCAAATATCAATCTTGCATTTGTTGAATGTTATCATATTTTATTACATTAACTAGCTATTTAAGTACCATCCATAGAGCTAGCAATACTTTCAATTAGTATCAAAACCAAATAAGTTTACATTTTCTCATATTTTTAGTAGATTATAATTTTACTTCAAAACATAGGTTGGATTTTGCACTTTATAATTGATCAATTTTCAAAACATAGGTTGGGTTTTGATCTTTATAGTTGATCATAGCTCTATTAGAAATAATTGATCTGCCTAAAGTGAGGTAAAAGTAGTCCACTAAGGTAGGTTTACACCAAAAATAAAGTGTATCCCATTTTTTTTAATATTGGTCCCATTACAAAAAACACAACTTATTAACATCATTATACATCAACTTGCATTTAAAATTGATGTGTTAACCATTAAAAATCTTGATAGTGGATTTCTTACATTTTCGTATTACTAACATTAATAAGGAATGTCCCAATTATTTCATTAACTCTAATTGGTGTAAAAAATACATTATTTCTCAAATTTATATGGGTACAAACTTTTCATGTTTCACTACATTGCCAAAGGTATAAAATGCTTGAGATCTACATTTGTAGAAATGGTCAAATTCTCATATTTGTGTTCAAGCCAATGTTAGATATCTTCACCTTTATGATTTTTGGATAAATCTTGGAATATCCACTATACATTTAATCACTCAAATATTAAGCCATCAATTAAAGTCTAAATCCACTAAAACTAAATGTAATGAGTGAATATACAATTAAAAAAAATATTTAAATCTTAAATCATAAATGATTTAAACCATGATCAAACAGATTTAAAATAAGAAGATTGGGATTAGAATTACCTTGACTCACATTTGACATAGTGATGGCATGATTGTTGCTTGATGATAGGATAATTAGACATGAAGGCTATAGGATTTTGCTAGTTGATCTTGGTAGATTCAAGGATGATTGGAAATAGATTTGGCATGAAGAGTATAGTTGGTTTGGACATGGCCCAAACATGTCTTTTTATATAATAACGGTGAAAATTTTAGGAGAATTTTAAAACTATTTTGAAGTCTCTAGTTTAGAGACTTCTAGAGTCTTAGAGGAGCTTCTCTAGTTCTAAAGGCTTCTCAATTAGTTTAGGGGATAATGGGAGGGATTCAATAGGATTTAATGATGTTTAGGATTCATATGGATGTAGGAAAGGCTAGGGTGTAGGCTAGTAGGTGGGGTCATGGGAATTTAAAATTATCAAATAATAGGTAAGTGTGATTAGATTAGTATAATACGGATTAAGAAGATTTAATGGAGTGGGATGACTAATGTTAATAGATGAAGGACAATAAAGGAGGGGGATATTAGATAAATGGCTAGTATTAGGATAAATTAGTAGGATAAAGGAGGATATTAGAATGGGATGAATTAGAATAAATGGGATTAGAAAAATTAATGTTGACTAATAGTACTATTGGTGACGTTAATAAGGTGTGAAAATTTAGGTACATACATAAACCATGTTAGGGGTAGTTAATAACATCTAGGACCAATTTATTGGCCTCTTATCATGCCTTGTTAATATATGGGGTACCTATTATGACCTCAAGAACATCCTTCCAAATACAAGAAAATTGTAGTTTTTAAGGCCAACTTTAGATGCACATAAAATGAAAAATGTAAGTATTTTGCACAAAATTAAAGAACCCTCACGTGCATGTTGAATATCTCTAATTTCACCTTATATCAATGTGATCTAACATATGATATAATATGTGGCATACAATATACTAATCAATGCCAAAATGCATTTTTTATGCAGTCAAGAGACAAGTTCTTGTCTTTCAACTGACATTTTTGATTTTGAGATCTCCCCTTGAAATCCATCACTTCCAAGACATTTGGATATAAAAATCACATGTGTTACCATAACCACAACCTCTAAATCCACCTAGTTAGGAGATAGAGTACCGTTCTAGTCTCAAGAGAATATGGAATTCTATAATAACAGTACCACCCTTCTCTTGAGCTTTTATTAAGTGTCTCTTAGATTCAAAAATGTGAAATTATTTACTAACAATGCTAACCACGTGAAGGTGGAAGCTTATTTGTCACCACTAACCTACAAACAATATGTTAGTAAGTAATTAAAATTAAATTTTTACGTACTATTTATAAAATAAATAAAATTTGATAAAATTAAATACATTTACATCTAAGAACTCAACATACCTTGAAATTTTAATTTAATGAACCAATAGGATCTATTATACTCTTGATAGTATCAGTAATTGCTTCATGGTCATACTCATGAACCTTACATAGATTCTTGTTTAATGGCCTTTCTTAATATTTAAGCAATTGAAAATTTGTTGTAAGAACCAAATTTGAATAGTACAATATCTTCTTATATATTTCATAGTATTTGAAAAACCATACATGTAAAATTTTGATAGGATATAATTAAATCCAAGTTATAGTAACTACCACAAACCTAATGGGATAGTCAATGTTTTCCCCATCTATGGTTGATTAAATCAATTTCATTTTTTCCTTTACACACTGACATAAGTAGTAATTTGTTCCCTCTTTATTGTCATCATCCACAATAGCTACAAAAACATGCCCAATATCACAATTGTTTTTAAAATTGTGATGTTGATGGGTAGTGATAATTTAGTACATAAAGGTTAATTTTGTATCTATTTATACTAAATCAGATGCATGGTCAACATCATGTGATGATGTCATATATGTAAGTTATTATCCTAGTAAAACTTGATATGTATTGATTGGACTTAGAGGTCTATAACTCTATTCATCCACCCACTCTTGTGAATCAAAATCATTCTAAAAAAATTCGATGCATTTAAAATAAAAACATGTCACGTGTCTCATATGAACCATATAATAACTTGTGTTTTAGTTACGAAATGAGTGGAGCTCACTTGATCATGTTATGGTCATACAATCCTCATACCTTACCAATTGTTCTTCCTCTATCAATTATAAATATCTATGAATACTAGGGTTTTATTGAGCACCATGGGAATTTTTCACATTATGCCATCCAACAATGGTTTTTACATCAATTAAATTAGCACCATCTTCAAACTTCAATGCCTCTCTTACTGATTAGTGCCAAATGAGCTACATGTCACATCCTATATAGTGATAATTAAGTTCTAAAGGGGCTCAATTTGGATTAAATAACATAATTGAGTGTACCAATTGACTATATGACTCAATATTTGATAGAATTAGAGCTAACTGATCCCCCAATTCTATAGTCATAACTAGGTCGAAGGGACTCAAATTGGCCTAATTACCTTTATGATTAAGGTAGTGAACTATTTGGTTCATTATGTGATGTAATTGGGGTTTATTGATGCCAAAATCACCCTATACAGTTGAAATTAGGTTCACATGGCTCAATTTGGGACAAATCACATCCTATAGTCATAATGAGGTTCAATGGATTCATATTGGCTCCAATTGCCTCTGTGATTGCATTTGTGATAAAATTATGGTTGATTAAGACACAAACTACATATTATACAATCTATTGAGACATAAATTAGGTTCATGAGGCTCAATTTGGACCAAATCACATTTCTAATTATACCAATTGACTAATTAGATCATTTCATGATGGAATCATAGCTAATTTAGCCCCTAATCATGCCCTACTCTTGAAGTTAGGTTGAAGGGGATCAAATTGACCTCAATTATGACCCTAATTAAATGAAATGAATATTTGGTTCATTATGTGATGAAATTGGGGTCAATTGAGATCCAAATCACATCATATATAATTTCAATTAGGTTCACATGGTTCATTTTTTCCTAAATCACATCCCTATTCCCACCAATTGACTAAAAGAATTGATATATGATGAAATTAGAGCTTATTTAGATATAAATCATATTGTATAGTTATAATTAGGTTCAAGGTGCTCAAACTAAACCTAATTACCTCCATGATTAAACCAATCGATAAGTTCATTCATTATGTGATGACATTATAGTGATTGAGGCCCAAATCATAACTTATATTTGAGCAATTAAACATTTGTTGCAAAAACTAAATTCAAATAGTGTAGTATCTTGCTATGTATTTCATAGTCTTTAAACAATAGTACATATAAATTTTTGATAGGATATCATCAAATCCAAGTTCTAGTAACTAACACAAACCTAGTGGGATAGTAAATGTTTTCCCCATTTATGGTTGAGGAAGTCACTTTATTTTTTTCATCTACACACCAACATAAATACTAATTTGTTTGATATTTATTGTTCCCATCCCCAATAACTATAACAACATGCCCTACATCACAAAATAAAACAATTTTTAATAATGATGTTGATAGATAATGTAAATTTACTACATAAATATTAATATTGTACTTGTTTACACTAGATCAAATACATGATCAAAGTCATGTGATGATGTCATATCTATAAGTTGTAATCTTGTTGGAACCTGATATGTGTCGATTGGACTAAGAGGTCTAAATATACACTCATCCATATATTTTTGTGACTCATACTCATTCAAAAACAATTCCATGCATGCATACCAATAACATGCCATGTCCCTTAATGAACCATCCAACAACATATATTTAATCTACAAAATTAGTGGAGATCACTAGATATTGTTACAATCATACAATCCTCATACCTTGCCAAATTTTCTTCCTCCATTAACCAAAAATATCTATGAATAAAAGGGTTTACTTGAGCACCATGGGAATGTTTTTCACTACACCATTCAATAATATTTTTTTGCATTAGTCAAATTAGTGCCATCTTCAAAATTTAACTCCTCTCTTATTGATTGGTGTCAATTGAGCCCCATATCACATACTATATAATCATAATTAGGTTTAAAAGGGGTTTAAGCTGGCATAAATCACATAATTGATTTCACCAATTAACTATTTATCTCAATCTATGATAAAATTAGGGATAATTGATCCCCCAATAAAATCCTATAGTTGTAGTTAGGTTGAAGGGACTCAAATTGGCCCCAATTGCCTCCATGACTAAATTAATAAACTATTTTTTTATTATGTGATGTAGTTGGGGTTGATTGATGCCCAAATCACATCCTATATAGTTGAAATTAGGTTCACATGGTTTAATTTGGCCTAAATCACATCCTATTGTCATAATTAGGTTTAAGGGGTTCAAATTGGCCCCAATTGTCTCTATGATTGCATTTGTGATAAAATAGGTTCGATTAAGCCAAAAATTACATCTTATACAATTGATTGAGCCATAAAATAGGTTAACATGGGTCAATTTGGCCTAAATCATGTCTCTAATTACACCAATTAGCTAATTGGATTAATTCATGATAGAATCAGATTTAATTTATCCCCCAATCATGTCCTACTCTTGCAATTAGGTTGAAGTGGCTTAAATTAGACTCAATTACCTCCAAGATTTAACAAATCAACTATTTTGTTCATTATATGATGACATTGGAGCTGATTGAGGCCCAGATCACATCCTATATAGTCAAAATTGTGTTCATAATTGAACCAAATGATTCCTTGGTTCATTCTTTGATGATATTAGGTATGACTGAGCTGTAAATCACATTTTATAGTTCCAATTAGGTTGAAGGGGATCAAATTGGCTCTAATTTCCTTTGTGATTGAGCCAATCAACTAGTTTTTATATTTTGTTACATGAAATTAAGGTTGATTAAGCCCTAAATACATCCTATATAGTCAAAATTAGGTTCACAGGGCTCATTTTCCCCAAATTATGTCATTGATTACACCAATTGACTAAATGGCTCAATATGTCTTGAAATTAGAGCTAATTTATCCATAAATCTCATTGTATAGTCACAATTATGTTCAAGGGGTTGAAATTAGCCCTATTTGGCTCCATCATTGAAACATGACTCTTTGGGTCATTTTATGATGATTGGATCTGGTTGAACCCCAAATCACATCTTATATAGACAAAATTATGCTCATGAGCTTAGATTGACCCAAATTACATCATTATATTGATTATGTCCTCCATATGGCATTGCATATATTGACACACACCAATTTTATAATAAAAATAAAAAAATTAAAAAATTAAAATACAATGACAGGTCTACTTTAGGTCTACATCCCTTGTGGTGTATGATTTAGCTTTATGAACAATAGGTAGTTAGATATATGGACTGTGAATACATTGTGTTCATCTTTGTGTATGTTTTTAGTGATTAAAAATCATATAAAATAAATACATTGTATGTTTATAACTTGATGAAAAATGAGAATAGAGAGATACATATAGATAAATACATATAGATCCATATATATGAATGTATATGCACTTTTGCTATGTGTAGTTTCAAATACATGCCTATAGGATAAAAAATGGTTTGGATTCTCGGTCCTAAGGCTTAGACCTAAAAATACATAGTTGAATATATATTTTTCACTAAAAATAAAAAAATCCAACTTCCACCATAATAAAACTATGAATTTCATCGAAACATTTCCTAACACTATTACTGTGACATTAAGCAATCTTTCCTCTTTCCAATATATGATCTTTTTAATTTTTTTTTTACTATTCTAAGGTTTCCATCTATATTAATTTTTAAGAATGTAAATTTTATGCTAGTTTATGCCATAACTATACATGTCTATATTTGTTTATGTGTATTTTATTTTTCATCAAAATGCAAAAAATATATATGGTTACAAACTAGGCCTAATTCTATACACATTGGGGAAAAAATATATTTTTAAGGTAGTTAGGGGGGCACACGATTGGCTATTCATTTTTTTTAGTTTTAAAGGTCTATTTCCTTTTAAAATTAATAAAAAAATATTCATTAAATTTTTTAATGTAGGTTAAAAACTAGATGATCTTGTATATATTTGTACTTAAGGATTCCAAACAATAATAAATGAATCTCAAAAAATGAAGGGGCACACTGCCAACTATCTTCTTTAAAAAAAAGGAGTGCCTCTTCGAATTTTAGATGTTTGATCTACTTGACCATTTTTAGAAAAAAATAGTAGTTTATACTAGACTCTAAATGCTACAATTCATGTTCTTATATCATCTTCAAATTTTGAGTGTATCCATCTCAAATAATCTATAGAAGTTATGATTTATTTGTTTTTTTAAGAAAATCCACTTTAAACCCATTTTTGGTCCATCAACTCTCTACACTTACCCTATATGGATTCTTTACATGTATAAGATCCTAAACTTTCTCTTTCCTAACATTATTTTAGTGATAAGAGTTTTTAAATCTAATATGGCCTTAGAGTTATGTTGTTCTAGTATTAGATCTAGGTTGATCCAATAAAGTATCAAATCCATGGTATTATAGTTGAGGGATAAGATCCATTCTTCATAGAGAACCATTATGGATTTACATAATCTTAAGAAAACTCAAAATTACTACACAACTTCTCTAGCCTCTTTGTAGTTTTTTGTGCCAACCCTTTAAAGGTTTTCAAACTGTCCCACAAGGTACTTTTTCATGACAGAGCATTTTTTTTCCCAAACCTTTTGTGGTTTTCAAAATCATTTTTGTTTCAATATTTATAATTGAGCCGACCCTCATGGGGTATTTAAAATTACACCAGATATGTTTTTTAGATGATAGAACATTTTTGTGCCAACCCTTTTGATTTTTTCAAAATCATTATTTATTTTTTTGATGCCAGATCTGCATCTTTGATTCAACCCTTCTTGGGATTTTAAACCTTACATTGCATATTTTTTGTTCGATGCCATTTCTAAAATTTTAAGGTCAAAAACATGGATGAAATTTTGATACTATGAGAATTTATTCGCATGTATCATCTATTATTTGATCAGATCCAGTTCATTAATTCATTTGATTTCATGTGCTAGTTGTAGATCTATATATGGATGAGTTTTTTTGAAGATATTTCTACCATTTTTCATTTTCTAGTATTTTTTGTGAGAACTAGACATTCCCATTGAATTCAAAGTACCAGAAAAAGTTAATTTTAAATATTGTTTCACCCGAATCTGACACCCTAAGATTCTAAAGTCATATAAATTATGTTTTGTGTAGATCTATATAATTCATAGGGGTAATAATGACCCAAACTAAGAGCCAACATAAGAAGGAAATCAATGTTTTCAGCTCATCTGACATGTTTTCCAGACTATATTTTGCATTTTTAATAACTCGCAATGAGTTATTAGCTTTTATAAGTGGATACAATTGGATCTAGGTCTATTTAGAGGTATATTTTTTCACCTTTGCTTATTTTTTAAATATCTACACAATGATTATTTTTCCATTTTTAAACTTAATTTTCCAGAATTTGTAATTATTTGCCAATTTTATTGACCAACATGTGTATTTTGGTCAAGGCCATAACTTTTGACTAGTAACTTAGATTTGCATGTTGTTTTTTAATAATGCATGTATATTTCACTCTTCATAGCTATAACATCTATTAATTATAGTATCAACTTAGATTTAAAGTTTTTCATCTTAATGGCCTATTTTTTAAACTATGAATCATATTGCTTAACACTAAGTATAGGTGCCACTTTATTTTTAGATGACATCACTCTTCAGTGTTTTGAATAGCTTCTAGGTGAGTTTTTCATGTGTATTGTACTTACACAAATTTATAATGTATCATGGAGGCTTTTTATATTTTAGCCTTGTCTACCTTTATGTGATTGTGCCTTGTTTCATGCACCATTTTTTCATTTTATTTGTATAATACTTTCATATGGATTATTGGGAACTCTCACTTGAGTATTTTTTGATGTGTGTGATTCATAGCCTTAGATTCATTCTCAATCCTTATTGTTGTGTTACACACATACCATATTGATATACAAATTTAGATATTAAATCTTGATAGGTGCTTTGTATTCATTCCCTAGTCAACATTATGGGGGATGATGTGTATTGTTATTGCTTCCTTGGTTGATCATTTAGCAATCTATTACTTGGACCATGCTCTACCTTGATCATGTTTTCATAAATTCACTATTATAATGTTTAGTGTTAAATTGGTCACTCATTTGATTGAAAATGTTGAATTAAGGAGTAACAAGCTTTTATTTTAGTTTCATACATTTTTTCTCTAATTTAAATGAGGGCTGGTCTTTGTATTATGACATCATAGTTTCTGGTGGCCACAATTGATGTCACTTTTAATTTTTACTTCGTTCCTCAACATCTGATTCATTTTTTGGATGTTTTATTAGTTTCAACAATCATCTGCAACATCTTCATTATTATTTTTCTCTTTCATTGTACATAGGTACCTCATCAAGCCTAGTTTCTAATACCCATACTTATGATCTTAAAACATATTTTCTTTTACTGTATCACCTCATATGGTCTTCAGAGGGTATTGGAGTATGTAATATTCAAACTTGATGTGAAATATACCATATATATATATATTTGTTACCAAGGTGTGATGTGTTAAATATGCATTTAATGTCATATTTATCCTCATATATGTGATAAGGGTTAGGCATACCTTTGATAATGATTATAACTTTCAATCCACCACTAAACATTTCCCATTCACCTTTTATTTCTCCTATATAAATAACCTATGTGTCCTTATTGAAATAATAATGATATATAGAGCACTAGTCTTAGAGCCTTGCATCTAATGATATGGTATAGATGTAGTCATTAGGAGAACCAAAGATCACTCCTTAATCCTTGGTATTATTGTGCAACATTGTGTTTACACACATCTTCTTTTTATATCCATTTATTTGGATTAATACATTTATCTCTTTTATTGGTGAATCTCTTTCTTGTGTTTCATTATATTGGTGCTGATGGAGTGTTTACATTCAAAAGATATTGGGATTTTTATTTCCAAGCATCATTTTAGTAATAAGAGTTTTTCTGTAATAATAATACCTAAGCAAGGGAGGAAGTGATTTTATTATATTTCCATTTTCAACTAAATGTCATTTTATTATGCATTTAGGTGTTTTAAGAATTCTATAAAGATTCCTTACCATGTATCCAATCCACATGAGTGTCATCCACGAAGAAAATTTAGGTCACTTATGCTGTATTGAGGAAAATTCTAAAAATTTCCATAAATAAGTTTTCCAAAAGTGTTGATGGATGAGAGCCCATGGATAATCCTTTTGTTTGTTCATAACTCTTACCCCAAAACTTAAAATGTGTATATCTTAAGAAAAATTTCACTAACCTATTAGTCTCCTCATCAAGTTGACCTTTTTAATCACACTCTATAACTTTAATTGCTTCATCTAACGAGATATTTAAAAAAAAGTGAAATCACATCAAAGCTTACCAATAATTTAGTGTTATCAAGTTTATGCTTTGTAAGGGTGTTAATAAATGTTGTATATTTTTTATTATCAAAGGAATTGATGTTCCCCACTAATGGTTCCATTATTTTCATAAGGTATCTTGTTAGGGTATATATAGGCAAATGAACTATATCCACAATAGGTATCAAAACAACTTATGGATTGTGTATTTTGGGTGCTCTAAAAATCCTAGGTGTAATAGGGTCTTTTGAATTATTTTACATTTCATTTCCATAATAATCGAGGATTTATTTATTAGTTGTGTAACCTCTCATGTAACTTTCTTTAATAGGTCCTTGTTGAGACATCTATAACTATGTTAGTAGTGGTCCTCATAAATCCTTGTTAGGACATGCCAATGTTGTAGTCTATTATGTTTAATCTATTATTTGTATGATAATATGTAGCCAAACTACATATTTGCAATAACTAGAGCCCAAACCAAGTAATTAACATGAATAAATAAAATTCATCATTCAATGTGATATGATATTAAAAAAAGACATATATAACTATTCTAAAGATAATAAATATAATTGGAATTGTGACTTTACTCATATGTTTCAAAACAAAGTATATAGGGTATGGAAAATCTCTCATATAAAATACAACAATAACTAATAATAATAAAAACCACCTATCCTCATACATTACTTCTGATATTTATAGATTCTTCATGACTCTTCATCCTCTTATCCATTCATTTCCTATTCCTTTAATTCTTAAGAACCATTTTACATTTATTTTGTCTTGTTTACTTTAAAAATATTTTATAAAATATGTTTATTGTATAATGAATATTACAAAATATTTTCAAGGCAATAGTTGCAATATCATACCAACACTTTTACAAACATAAATAGTTGTCTTGTCTCGATAAAAATATGATGTCACAACTGGAACTGGTGTGTTCATACTTTATCATTTATTATTTATCTCTTTCAATATCTTTATCTTTGGTATTGATTAAATTTTTGGTAGAAATTTTGTATCGAGTGTCATTTATAGGTTTTCACTTCCCATGCACTACTCAGCTACCCTTACAGGTTTGAAACTAAGCAACATACTATCCTATAACCCTGTTGTCTTTTCAATAGTTTGGAATAACTAGGTATCTACCATTTACAAGTTTTCAACCTCTGTATCCTGACTCACAAATACTTCAACCAAGATTTTATTAACTGGATCTAGAAATCCTTCCTCCTAACAATATCGTAATCACTAGATATACTATCTCTTGGTGATATTTGAATAAATTAAAATTGAGTAGCCAATAGAAATGACATAAATTTTGAAGTATTAATACCGTAACCATATCTTCCTATTTTTTCATGAAATAATTTTCTTCTACAAAAGATAACTTGTGACTTTGTAAATGAATCAAATGGTCTAAATATCCTTCACCTAGATGTGCAATAACTATGCCAATCTTAGTCATTGGTGTGTCAACATGAACATGGAAAATCTTCCTCCAATTTGGAAAGACTAAAATATGGGCACCATAACAAATATTTGTTTCAAATTGATGAACATAGCTTGACACTATGGACTCTAATCTCAAACTTATTATCTTTATATAACAATTTTTCCATGGTTGTTGTGATGTTTAGGTAACTATGGATTAATTTTAGATAATATCCCATATGGCCCAAAAAATATTGAACTTCTGTATAAATTTTTAGTGGTTTGAATCTAATTATGACTAACATTTTGTCCTTATCCACTAATTTTCCATAACTAGAAACAACATGTCCCAGAATCACTCCAAATAGTGTAAATAACAAGCACTTATTTAGATTCAATATAATTCACAAGGATATACACCATTCTAGCATTAATCACAACTTGTACAAGTTTTCCTTGATGAGATAAAACATGATTCAACCATATAGATATACTAACAAGAAATCATAAATGAAATATTTGAAAGTTATTACTACTACTGTACCAAACACTGTTTGGAATATATGTTAATAAGAGTCCCTAAAAATCATTGTTAGGACATTCTAAAGTCATATTCTATTTCATTTAATCCATTACTTGTAATAAAATATGTAAATAAGCTGCATAATCACAAGGATCAGAGCCCAAACCAAGTAATTAACATTAAGAAAGCATATTCATCATTTATTATGATATGAGATTATATAAAGACACAAGAAAGATAAATATACTTGGTTTAAAGATAATACATGAACTTGGAATTATGACTATATTCATATATTTCAAAGCAAAGTATACAAGCTATGGAAAATCTCTCATAAGAACTACATCAAAAACTAATAATAATAACAACAATCTATATTCATGTGGACATTCCAATATTTATAAAGTATCCATGAGTCTTCTTCTTTTTATCCATTTATTTCTTAGGAACAGTTATATCTTTATTTTGTCTCATCTACTTACAATAAATTTTTGTAAAATATGTTTATTGTAGAAAGAATATTACCAAATATTTTCAAGGTAACATTCATAATATCCTACCAAAAAGCAACCACTCTTATTCAGGTGGTCTTTCAATTTTTCCATGTACTCCTAGATGAATTTAGAATTACGGTCATGTTGCTATTATCATATTTGATTATAATTTCTTCCTTGTTATAAAAAAAGAGAGATCTTTATGAAAATTTTAAAATGGGTTATAGAGAATTCTTGTTTATCATTGAGTTGCTTAAGTTTATATAATTCTTATTTATAAATGTTACTTCTAGGTGGCTTATCTTTGTGCAATGCTACAAAATAATCTTTCTTGGTATTTTCATCCATGTGGTCAGGTAATCCCTCTATTTCCCCATCAATGTTTGTCACTAGTTTTTCAAATGGAATATCCCCTGATCATTAGTAAAATTGAAACAAGTATAAGTGAATGAAGATATCACATAAGGATAGGATGAATAAAACAAAATTAAACTATATTGGAAAATAGTATGACATTGAGGTGAAATTAGTAAACAAGAATGTTATAACACACATGTGATACTATAAATAATCTTTGAATTTATCACTAAATGAAAAAAAATAAAAACATCATATAAACAAAGAGATCATGTAAACTTAGTAAAAAATATTAATCGGGTATTCAAAACATCTAAGTAATAGAAACTAAGTAAGAAGAATATTAAGACAATGTATATAGAAGAATATATTTTACGGGCACCTAAGATTTTTGTGGTAATAATTCATTCGATAAAAGGTGATCCCCTAAGAGGTATTAATAATCTATGTTGTTCCATGTATACATATCACTTTCAAGTTCCATTAATTATTTGGTGCCTACTCAATTTTATTTTGAGACCATTGTGTTCCTTATTTGTAATGTATTTGCAAACAAGGATAAGATTTACCTACAATAACAACATGTTGTTAGGTTTGCCAAAATTTCCTATCTGGTTGTGAGGCCAAAGAATGGTTAATAGTCATGGAGTGATGGTAATTGATAAATAACATAGGGTGTGGTAGAGATAGACACTCTGTAATAAGTGTCAATTTATGTAGCAACTTTGAATCCAAACATAATATGTTTTGTCGAAGCTTCAATGGTGAAGGAAGAACCTCACTAGTGTTGAGTATGATGTCAATATAGGCACTTGATTATTAAGGTTAAATTTATTTTATTTGTTATTTTGTTAGTTTAGGAAGGTTATTTATGTCCTACATTAAATTTTTATTCAATTTTGAATACTTTCTGAGAACTTCCTAAAAATAATTAAAAGTATCAATTAGAGTGCAGTTCACTAAATGTGTGCTTAATCGAGATCAAACACTTATTCATTCATCCCCACGAAATGGGTCTCAATTTTTAGAGTTTATTTAACTAAAATTAAATTCATTTTAGTTAATTTCCTACTTTATAGGTATTTTGGGGCCTTAGTTTGTCTAGTGTGCATGTGTTGCTTACTTACTAAGAAAGGCATCTTTCATAATGACCATATTTTATCAATAAGTCAAACTTATTCTATTAAGTTTTTTTAGTTATCTTAGAGTATTATTTAGAATTATTTTTTTTATTAACTTATTTTTTAAGTAAGGATTAATTTAACATTCACTTGTCATACAAGTTTTATTGTAATTGGCTAATTTTAGCCCTATTTGTTAATAAAAAATGGTGCAAGAGTGTGGCACCATAGTTATCAGTGGAAAATATTTTTTCATATTGTTATCCTTGATTTTTTATTGTAGGTATTCACAAAGTAAAACCATTAAGTTTTATAATCTTAAATTAAAGTTATTCACTACATATTTTATCATCAAACACACTTACAACTCTACTAGATTAACAACTAGTAATTATAAGATAGATTGGACGATATATATCTTCATTTTAAAATTAAATAAGAATTTATTTTCACTCCCTCCACACATTAAAAAATTTTAATTGGAATATTTTTAAGGTGTAGGGTCCAAATGGGAGATAACAAGGGATGTTAGATCTTTATCGGGAGTGGATGTTGAGAGAAAATGCATGTGGTTTTTGACAAGGAATATAAACTATAGGGTTGTGCAGGTGGTAGTGGAGCACATGGCTGGTATAAGGATGTAATTAAATTACTTAGATGTTTTCAAAATAGAATATTAAATCATAAAAACAAGAGAACAATATATAGATCCATAACAATAATTGATAAAAGATAAAAAAACTTGATAACTATAATTGAGCCACTTCAAGGGGGAAACCTCTAAAACAATGCAATGAAATCAGAATTTATAATATGATGATCAAACACTAACCAATACCTCCTATATATATTGTAATTATCCATGTTTATTTTATAGGCTAACCTTACTAAGAACATAGATAAATGTGACAAGATACTATAAGAGATATGTAAGTCATAATTTGGCCACACATATCCTTATACATGTTGTAGGTTAAGGGTGTAGTATGCCCATCCCCTTCAGAACAACATTGTCCTCAATGTTGAATCAATCATAGATGTTTTCATAGAAATTCTTCATCCTCCCATGTTGCATCTTCATAATGTAGATTCTTCCATTTATCAAATACTCCTTAGTCACCATGGTCTGTAGTTGCTTAGTGTGTGTTTGAAATATCTCTTTAGGATCTCAAATAATCCTAACTCCCTCATCTAATTCTGGTAACTAAATTTGAGTATAAATTCTATATCTAATTACCTTCTTCAGGCAAGATACATGGAATACTAGATGCATGCAAGTGGAATAGGGAATTCTAGCTTATATGCCACACTACCAATTTTTTCTAATATCTGAAAAGGGATATAATAGTTAGGAGACAACTTGTTATACTTTTTTTATTGCTTCAAGTACATATTATTATATGGATGTAATCATATAAATACCCAATAAACTATGTCAAAATTCCACTCACTATGGTGTTGATCCGCTTGTTACTTCATTTGATTCTATGTTATGGATAAATTTTCTCACAAAATAGCAAGTACCTCCTATTGATGGTGAATGTGTTCCTTAAAAACTCAAACCTAGGGATGGACCTTAAAATTAGAAGTGATGGATGGGGGGTGATATCCATACAAGGCCACAAAGGGAGACATTTTGGATAAACTATGAACAAAAATATTATACCACCATTCAACAAGTAGCAACCAATGAACCCATATATCTTATTTGTCAAAATCAAAACAATGGAGATACCCTTTTAGAAATTTTTTGACTAACTTTTTTTCATTATATTGAGAATGATAGGATGAGATATGATCCAACTGGGTGCCTAAAAATGCAAATAATTTAGTCCAAACATTACTAGTAAATATGGGATCTCGATCACTTACAATGATCTTTGAAGTACCATGCAATTTTTGAACTGTATTAAGAAAATTAGAAGCTACTATACTAGAAATAAATGGCTTTGATAAGGAAAAAAATGATCATACTTGGTGATCCAATCCATAGTTACTATGATAACATTTTTTCCTTCAGATGCGGTATCCTAGCAATGAAATCCATGGAAACTTCCTCCCAATGATGGCTAGGGATGGATAAACAATGCAAAATACTTAGGGTATTAATGGTTTCACCTTTATTCTATTGACATACCATGTATCCAACCACATATTTTTAGACATCCCCCTTTAGTCCTGCCCAAAATAAATATTACTTGATTCTATGATATGTTTTCAAATTTTTTGAGTGACCTACTCTTGGAGATGCATGAATTTATTAAAAGATTTTATGTCTAAGGAGGGAATTATTATAGATATATAATCTATCTTTATACCATAATGCATTTCTCTTCCATGTAATTTTTTTAGATCCCCCATAACCTTGTTGAATATTTTGAATCAAATCATGGGTAGCCCTATCATTCTCCCATTTTGATCTTACTTTCTCTAGCCAATCTTCTTGCTAAATGATCATTACATATCCTTTTGGGATAGTAAATCTACCACCACATTATCTTTTCCTTTATTATAAAATATTTAAAAATCATAGCCTAACATTTTAGTTACCTATTTTTTTTGTTATTTCACATACAATCATTGTTTTATAAAATATTTGAGGCTATCATGATCAATCTATACCAGACAGTGATGACCCATAAGATAAGGTCTTCATTGCTTGACTACATACAAAATAACCATCATGTATTTCTCATAGATTGGATTGATCCTATTTTTTCCCCTTAATTTATGAATCTCAAATGCAATATGTATACTTTATTACATGAGTACAATTTCCTTGTCATATCTTGATGCATCACATTCCAAAAAAAAAGTTTTAAAAAAATTAGTAGTCAAAATTGGAGTGGTGCACCTAGCCATTTTCAACTATTCAAATGCCTTGGTGGTTGTATCAGTCCACTACAAAGAGTCTTTCTTCAATAAATATGTGAGTAGGTCTGTGATGCTACCATAATTTTTGACAAACTTGTGATAGTAACTATTTATCCCTAGAAATCCCCAAAGATTCTTGAGGGTCTTCAGAATCTACCCCTACATCATGAATTGGATATTTTTAGGAAAAAAATTCACTCCATGTGAAATAATATGACATAATTACTCCACCTCTATGATGCAAAAATCACATTTGGAAGGTTTGGCATAAAGTTGATGTTGTTCCAAAACTGAGAGTACTTGTTTCACATGATTCAAATGGTCTTCCCAATTTTTACTATTAATGAGAATGCCATTAAAAAACACAAACATAAACTTTCTTAGAAATGGATTGAAACTAGTATTCACCAAGCTCTAAAATGTAGATGGTGCATTTTTTAGGCCAAAGACATGACCTTAATCAGATTTGAAAGTTGTTTTAGGTATGTTTGCTTCGTGGATTTGAATCTGATGATATCTAAAGTGAATATCTAACTTGGTATAATAAATAGTATAATGAAATTCATCTATCAAATCATCAATTTTTAGAATAAGAAACTTATCTTTGATGGTGTACTTATTGAGTTATCTATAGTCTAGGCACATCCTCCAAGTTTCATCCTTATTTCACAACATGACCACTAGGGAGGAATATTCACTTTGATTGTGTTAGATGATTATTACCTCCAACGTATCCTATATCATGTTTTCAATTTCACTCTGATGGGAATTGGGATACCTGTAGGGTCTAATGTTGGGTGGTGTACTTCTAGGAAGTAGTCTAATGGCATGATCATGTGATTATCTTAGTGGAAGTCCTTTTAGCATGTCACCAAAAATAATATATGGTCATCTAGCACCTTTGTAAATCATGATGGGTAGCCTCAGTTGGTTGAACCTCTATGGAAAATAAAGTGCCACAAATCCTTTAACACCATTTCTAAAAATCTTTATCATCTGATGGGAATTAATTAGTTGTTAATATTTAACTCATAATCCACATAGTTTAAATGTCCTACCTTTTGAATATAAGTGAATGAATAATTCATAGAAATTCATCTCAATAGTGCCCAAAGTGGTGAGCCATTACACTCCCAGAACAATGTTATCCCCTTCTATGGGAATATCAAACATAAGATCATCTAATAGGTAGTCTCCCATAGTAAGATTAATACTATGGCATTTTATTGAATAGTTAATGGTACTACCATCTACAATCATGACCTAAAATTTTAGAGCTAGGTAAATGAAATAGTTCAAATGGGTAGCCAACTTACTTTTGATGAATCTGTGTGTACTTATATAGTCAATGAATATAGTGACCTTTTGTTTATTGAGAAAACCACCACCTTAAGAGTTTGAGGAGTATTAATACCTAAAATTTCATGATAGGAAATAATAGGTTGAGAATATTTAGATTCATCCTTGAGTTCATCAAAAAATGCATTTGAGGCCTCATATTCATTATCCTCATTAACATATTCAATGTAAATAAACTTATTTTCAACATAATGTACATTAGTCCATTTGTTATCATAGCCCAAACATAAACCTTTTGCATGCTTCTCTCCAATTTACTAAGGGGTCAATCTGGTAGGCTGAGAAAGGGATGGTGCTAGGAATGTGCATTCATGAACATTAGTGAAAGGAATTCATTTGATTAGATATTTTCCCTCTACCATGTGTGACCTTAGGATGGCTTTAGATAATGAAATAGGACTGAACATGTGAACCTTTAATTAGATGCTATCTTTGAAGCCACCTAAAAACAAGTTCAGTAGATTTTCCTCAGTGATGTCTATCACATACAAGGAGATATTCTAAAACTGATGAATGTAATCCTTTGAAGTCCCTATTTGGTGTAGTTTGGCTAGATGGATGAGTCTTTTTAAGAGATATTGTTATGATAGTGGAGATGTAGCTCCTCAAAAAATATAACCAGGAAACTGGGATTCCTTTATTTTTTCTTTTTAGCACACAACCATTGATACCAAATGAATTGCTCATATTTTAGATACATAGTAGCCATGACCACCTTTTGAAAACATGGAGTCTAATGTAGATCAAATGAATTCTTAATTTGAGTGATCCATGTGAGTGCATCATTACCATCAAACTTGCACAAGTCCAATTTTGGCAACATCAACTTCAAACCTAGATTGGTGGTATGATTGTTTGAAGGAGGAGAACCAAACTGGAGTGGTTGAGGGTTATTTTTCAAGGACTAATATGTAAATTTGGATAATTTCCTAGTTAATTATTATAAATGATCTCAAAAATCCATTCAGGTCCCCTCTCATCCTCATGATGTCCCATTTAACCATGCATCGAGGTCATATTTCCACACCATACCATGTAACTTTGACTGAAGTTATTGAAAAACCTCCAACATACATGGATAAAACACTCCATGTCATCTATGGATCAAATTTTTCTCACAAACTAATAAGTACCTCCTATTGATGGTGAATGTGTTCTTCAATAGCTCAAACATTGGGATGAACATTAAAGGTTCAAGTGATAGATGGGGGTGATATCTATGCAAGGCCATAAAGGTAGACATTTTGGATGAAATATGAACAAAAGTACTATACCACCATTTAGTAAGTGCCAACCAATGAACCTATTTATCTAGTTTATCAAAAGTAAAATAATGTAGATACCCTTCTATACATTTGTTGAATTTATCTATTTTTCCATTAGATTGAGGATGATATAATGATCTATGAGCCAATTGGGTGCCCAAAAATATAAATCATTTAGTCTAAAAATTACTAGTAAATATGGGATCCTGATCACTTAGAATGATCTTTGAAGTACCATGCAATTTTTGAACTGTATTATGAAAAGAAGAAGCTACTATACTAGCAACAAATGGTTGTGATATGAAACAAAAATTAGCATAATTAGTGAGTCGATTACAACTACCATGATAAAATTTTTACCTTCATACTATGGTAAAATTAAATCCATGGAAACCTCCTCCTAATGTTATTTAGGGATGGATAAAGACTAAAAAATACTTGGGGTCTTAATGGTTTCACCTTTGTTTTATTGACATACCATGCATTCAACTACATATTTCTAGACATCCCCCTTGAGTCATTCCCAAAATAAATCTTGTTAATTCTATGATATGTTTTAAAAAATCTAGAGTGACCTCCTATTGGAGATGCATGAAGTACCTAAATGATTTTATGTTTGAAGAGAGAATTATTACATAGGTATAATCTATCCTTCTACCATAATGTGTTCCCCTTCCATGTAAAATTTTCAAATCCCCCAAAACCCTACTAAATATTTTGAATCAAGTCATGGGTAGCCATATCATTCTCCCATTATGATCTTTATTCCTCTAGCCAATCTTCCTTCCAAATGGTCATTGCACATAACATGCCTCAATTGATTCATCTCACTAGTGCCCAAAGTGGTGAACCATTATACTTTAAGAACAATATTAGCCCCTCATATGGGAATACAAACATAGGAGTGTCTAATAGGTAGTCTCCCATAGCAATCTTAATACTATGGAATTTTATTGAATAGTTTATGATACCACCATCTACAATCATGACCCAAAATTATAGAGCTGGATAAATAAAAAAGTTCAAATGAGTAACCAACTTACTATTGATGAAGTTGTGTGTACTCCCAGAGTTAATCAATACAATCATCTTTTGTTGCTTGAGGAAACCCACCACCTTAAGATTTTAAGGATTACTAATACCTAAAAGTGCATGAAAAATAATAGTAGGTTGAGAATCTTCAGATTCATCCAAATTTTCACTTGAGTCCTAATCATCGTCATCATCCTCATTGGTGCCTTCAATGTAAAATAACTTATTTTTCAACACAATGATTCCTTTTGCTCCATTTTATATCACAACCAAAACATAAACCTTTTGCATGCATCTCCTTAATTTGCTGAGGGTCAATTTGGTAGGATAAGGGAGGGATGGTGATAGGAAAGTGCATTCATAAACATTAATGAAAGTTTTTCCAAATGGGATACCACATGGGATGTTATATCTTTATCAGAAGTGAATGTTGAGATAAAATGCATGTGTTTTTCAACAAGGTTTGTAAACTATAGGTCATGTAGGTACTAATGGAGGCCATGGATGGTACAATGATTAAAAAGTGATAGGGGCCACAAGGGGTTTGTTGACCAAAGGACCAAATTTTTTTAATGTAATATTTTTTTATAAATTTAATAAAATTATTTTAAGTTTTATTTTTTTATAAAAATCAAATAATATCTAAATTAACCCTAAAAAATTAACAACCGACACAAGGAATGAGCTTACAAACTTAAATTTTCCATATCTCGGATAGTGGTTTCCATTTTTTTATGAAATGAAAGGAAACTCCCATTGAATCAAATGCTTCAAACACACCATTGGAATCATAATTTTACTAAGAGGTTTATAAATTCAAATCATTGAATGAACGTCTTTATGGATGAATCTAATATAGATCAGATAATGTACTTAAATCTAGATTGAAATAGTGATAAGGGTTAACATGAAGATTAATGAGCCATGACGGCTAACTACAACTCCAAGTAGAGAATACCCAATATTTTAATAGCTCTTAAAATAGAACTTTAAATAGGTTTTAAGAGATAACAACAAATCCTACATATTATAAAATATCACTTATCTCTTAGTTGGAAAATCAAATATGAGATAAAGATATGGAATAATACATCCCAAATGAATAAGGAAACTCCATGAAAAGCTCTCCCTAAAGTAATATATAACTAACCAATTAATGACTAGGCATAAAAGTAGTTTGAATAATTTTTACAATTGATAACATACATAGGGTGAATTAAAAACTACTAGACATAAGCCTAATATAAGCACCCTAAAAATTTATATTAATAGTAAACTAATCTCAATAATACCATTGGTTCTTACACTAAAACACTCAGTATATACATCAAAGGGTATGTCATCAATATAAGGAATATTTTCATTTGAAAAAAAAATATTTTACAAATGCACATCATTCACATTCAAATCATTTTTTTAAGGAAGATTTGGTTTTAGAAATAATATACATATTTTTGGAATCCATTTAGAAAGATTAGACATAATTTTGGATTTTATTTTTTTTTGGGCTAGCTTAGTGATCTATTAAGAGATTTTTAAAAATATGATTTTCTTTTTACTATTTCTAAATTTTAAGTGGGTTTTCATATCTATTTGATTTTGGTGGTAAAAAATGGAATCAAACATGAAACTAGCCATGCCAAATGAATCCTAACATATAGAGTTTTTAAAAATATTCAAAAAATGAAAATGACCTAAGGTTACAGATCAAAAATAATAATCAAACCTAAAAGAGTTTTAAAAACTCTCACCTAGGGTCAAATTTACAAATTATTACCACAATAAAAACCATTGATGTATTGCTAAAAAAATATCTCAGTATATTATACATAAATAGATCATACAATGAGAAATCTTCTATATATCCAAAGCTTCCATGCAAATATAATGAATGAGCCTTGCATATATAGGTAAGGAAGATCAATCCTAACTAAAAGATCATGTTAAGTGATCAATCATAACTAAGAGATCAAGCTAGAGATCAAACTTAAGACTAAGAGATAACTATCTCTAAAGGATAGAAACAAGTACAAATTATCCCTATAATGTCTAAGAGAAATATTTAATATTTTAGAATATCTAAAATAAGATAAATTAAATATCCATACATAAGTGTGTGAAAATAATAAAGTACCTAGGTGAACATGAGTTAAAGTAAAGAACCTACTCTAACACCCCCCTCAAGTGAATTTAGGGGCTAAAAATAAAGTTACATATCCATAATATGAGTCTCTACAACAAGCCCTAATCAAGTACTCATGTACAATATATCCACAAAATAATCTCTCATAAAGTGAAGAAAATGAGAAACATTAGAGGAAAATAAAAATCCCCCCGCCCCCTCCCCCCCCAAATAAAAAAGGAAGAAAATGGGTTCTAGTAATAAGGCCTGATGAGGTACCCATACAAAAAAAAAAGATACAATGTGAAGGCAAGTGTTCTTATGGACACCAATCTATGTTACTGAAATACATGGATGTTGAGTCTAGTCTAGTCTTTATAATTGTCAAGTCAAAGTAATAATAGTGTTAAATATGAGGATCACTAAACATGAACATTACACTTTTGAATATTGAGTAAAATGATGAATTTGAGGAATCATTGTCTGAACACCCTCACTCAATGTTACACTAAGAGAAGATAAAAATGAAAGTCTCTAAATAAATGGACTAAAAATGGTGAGAAGTGAGCACAAAAACTAGTGAGGATGCCACACTAGTGTCATTACACAAAAAGTCACCAAAAATGCCACTGAGACAAAAAAATCTTCATATAGGTTATGAAAAACAAAGTTTTTGAATAAGATACCCATGTACAAAGGATAAATCTAAAAAATATAGATAAAATCTCTCAAGAAAATAGTCTTAGTGATTATGGGAGAGACTAGAAATTAAAATAGTAAAGGGTGTAAAAACTAAGGTACACACACATGAAGGTAGACTAAGATATAAAAGAAAACCCCCCATGGCACTTTATAATTTAGTGAAATTACAATAAATCCCATATACAAAAATATTAAATGAAAATAAATAAGACAAGGTATACACTAGAATAGCTCCAAACAAGGAGACTATTGACTTATCAAAGAAGTCATCATAAATCATGAGAATTATTCTAAAAATAAGGGAGAAATCTAAAAAACACAAGTGATACAAAAAACATACTCAAACAATATAAGACATCGGGTTTTGCCAAAAATGCACTTGCAAGTGTATAAATAAATGAGTATGAGTACAATAAAGTGTTTTTGTGAAGGGATCTAAAAAATGGATAAACCATGTTGGTAAAATCATCTCAAAAAATTATGGTACCACCACAAGTGATTTGAAATCCATCCCAAATTAAATAAGAATGGCGGATGAAGATGCTTGCATAAGAGTGGATAAAAAAAATACATAATAGTAAAATGCGAGGTAAATTGTAAAAGAACACTAGGCTCAGTTGAAAATGCATCTATTATTACAATCAACATGCTGAAATTATTGAAGGAGAAATTTTATTTGCTTGTTAAGGGGTTTGGCCACCTGCCAAATCAGGCTCACCCTCTGATCTTCGATAAACAAGATTAAAAAAAAGATATGTGGCCAAACAATAAATAAATAAAATATCTCCTTATGTCATCAAAATAAAAAATATTGTTTTTAATTAAAAAAAAGTCAAAAAATCATCCAAAGGTATTGTTTTATAAAAAACAATAAAAAATCCCTTTAAAAAAAAATCTCCCTACAAAGAGATTTTTTGTGAATAGTGTAGAGTAAAAAGTTTACTCTACGTTGCATTCCAATTTTCAGTTGCGCACTGCAGATTTTGTCCCCGCATACCTTGGTCATGATGGTATAATTTTGAAATAGAGCGCGGATTGGTTCATTTGATTCATTTTCCGTCTAAGTGTTGAAGAGCAGTGGAAGATGCCAAGTGGCGTCATCTGAACACGGGTTCTTTTTCCCATTTTTGTTTCTTTTGTATCATTTTTGCCCAAGTGTTGAATTTGAGCGAAAGCTGCCAAGTGTCACTTTCTGAGATACGGGACCAGCCAAGTGGCATCATTCGAGGCACCTTTCATAACTTTTAAGAGGGCTGCAGAATGTGCCATGTATCCAATAACAACTCAGCGGAATGCACCATGTGTCAGCATCCGTGTTCCTTTTCGGCAGTCGCATTTCACCTATTTTTTGGCAAAAGGTTTCAACAAGCTACGTATCAAGATCAGGTGGAAAGTGCCAAGTGGCAATTACAGAAGGCTCTGGACTGCTTTTCCAGAAGAATGCAGAAGTCACCACATGTCAGCATCTGAGAGACAGTCGGTTCAATGCCTTGGTTCAATAGGGCGGTTTGATGCCTCGGTCCAATATTTTGGTTCGAGATCTTGGGTTATGTGTAAACGGCACACAATGTTAAACCGTTGAACCCTTAAACCAATTTTGGTTCAACAGGCGGTTCAAAGGAATGTCCCAAAAACCAAAGGGGTCAAACACCTTTTTGAAAGACAGTAAGGCATTGTTTAATTTTTGTTTAAGTGCCAAAGACAAGTGGAGGCTGCCAAGTGTCACTTTTTGAGCCCCTTTCTACTCCATTCCTAGGAAAAGTGGAAGCCACCACATACCCTTAGCGAGAGCAGCAGAAAATGCCACATATCTTCCTAGAATCCATGAAATCCTCCACATGTCGACATCTGAGAGATCATCTTCAAGTTTCATTACTGAATAAAGATTGTGGTGGGTCTCGGGTTTTATTTCAAAGGTCTAAGGAAGCTGCCAAGTGTCACCATCCGTCAGAGCCTAACATGCATCTCGAATATTTCTACAAGCATAGCTAAAGAGCAAGCAAAGATTCCCACATACACCCTTCCCCCTTTTAGAAGTTGCTCGAGCAAAGAATGCGGTGAGTCTTATTTTGTTGATATTGCTAAGTATCAAAGAAGCGGATTGTGATAGGTGTCAATGGTGGAACATTCCTGAGTAGCATATAGGGAAAGTGGAAAGTGCCGCATGTCTTTGATAAATCAGGTGGAAAACACCAAGTGTCATCCTCCGATATCTCCTAAGAAATAAGAAGATCTTCAGGGAATTGACTAAGTGTCCTCTTCCATTTCAACAGAATAGAGGGTCATGTATAGACAAATCCAGCTTAGTTAGTAATTGGTTTGGGCCGTAAATTTGGGAATGCATGATCAATTTGGAGGGAAACTCAGCTAGAGTTAATTCTAGTAGATGGAGCAGTTCACTAGGTAGATTTTTGGGGCTAACAAACATTGAAAGCGCCGTCTGTTTGTCCCCTATGAGTTAAGGGGCAGAGTAGAATTAAGTGAGAAAGGTGGTGATGGAATGAGACATCCGAGGCTATAAAGAGGATGAGCAGGATCAGAAGAAGATATACTCAGAGAGAGAATTTTTTGAAGAAACTATTTTCAAGAGTTTTAGACTTTCTAGAGCAGTGATCAGGAATATCATTTGCCTTTATTCTATTTTCTCGAGTTGTAAAGTTGATGTAACTGTGCATGTTTCTGTGCCTTTTATGTGACTGAAGAATTAAGAAGAAGACATAATTTTGTGCCCTTGTTGGTGTTTCTTGTATCATTATGAAGGTAGTCTAAAATGGTGAGCCTCTATTTCTATTGTTTCTATCTATTACATTAATCATGCCATAGTCTGCTCTTTGATGTAATTGAATCTACATATAGTTTCACTGTGCTTAGGATTAAGGATCAAAATTACACTCAAGTGCATCACCATAGTTAGATTTCATTTCTTGTATTTGCGTTTCTATTTAATTTCCTATCCTTTTTCCCCCCACACTTGATATAAAGAAGAGACCAGCTTCTCTAAAATTTGGAGGTTGTTTCAAGATGCAAGTCCCACATCTTGAAACTTCCCATTGTTGTTGATTAGAATCAAGTGTAATTTTAAAAATCAACAGTTTTTGGCATGCCCAGTGGGACCAGTCTTGAAGTTTATTTCAAGACCATATGAACCAGAGAGCTATGAGGAGTCAGAGCTGTGGACTAGTCACTAGATCATAATCTACTACAAATCTAGGTATTCTTTTGCCACCTTTGGTAACAAGTCCAAGAAGAAGAGCTAACCAATTTGTACCAATACCAAATATGGGAGCCCCATACCCCCAAAAAATTATGCAAGATGGAACACTGGTAGTCCCTTGATCCTCCCAATACCACTAGCCATTTGGGATCCTAACCCAGTGAATGCTTTAAAAGCTCTACCCAAGTTCAGTGGGAAAGACTCTAAAACACCTACAGAACATCTTCAAGATGTATCAGATGTCTGTGCTATACATGTTGTCACACAACAAAATGTGGCCATAAGATTATTAGCAACTTATTTTAAAGGGAAGGCTTTAGAATGGTATCGGTCTTTGACCCCAAATACCATATCTACATGGGATCAGCTCAGAGATCTATTCTTTGAAATATTTGCAGAGAAGTGAGATAAGTCTTCCTTGTTACAATAGTTAATCACCATTCAGAGGGGACCACAGGAAGACATGACTAACTTCAATATCAGATTTTAAAAAACTTGGGATAGAATCCCTGCTACAGATAGACCATTACCAGGTATGGCCATAGTTTTTTTATCTCAAGGCTTTGAATTCAGATATATCTATTATGATTTAGTCACTTGGAGGACACACTTTGCCAGAGGCTTATGAATATGCGGTCAGAGCTGAGAATCATTTAATAAATGCCAGAAAGTAACCTCAAAGACCTCCCATGCCCATGTTCCCAAAAATTTCCTTGCCATTACCTCAAGAAGTTCCTAAATCTGTAAGCCCACCTGTGTCTATGTACACTTAACCTCAACCATCTGTGAAAGAACCTGTCCCTACTCAGTCATCTGAGATGGATGATATCAAGAATATCCTAAGGACATTTTCCAATGAGCTGATTAATATAAAGAGACAATAGAATCCTTACTCTAAGCCTCCATATCAAGGCTATCAAGGAAATAGATTTTCATCACAGCCTAATCAATATCAAGGTCTTCCAAAATAAACTAACCATCAACCAACAAATCGATTAGTTGTAGTTCCCACACCCTCACAAACCATTCCTCCCAACTCAAATAGGGAGATGGTTCTAGGGCATAATAATTATGTGGATGATATTAATGCCCGGTGTTTCCCTTGCCATAATGCTCATGCACTTAGAGATTGTCCTAGGGGTAATCTACAACAAAGGGTGGCAGAGCAGAGAAGAATGAATGGTCAATTTGCTAGTACCAATGACAATCAAGCCTACCAGTCTCTTGGTATGTAGAATTCAGTCCTAGTGGCTCAGATGCAAGGAATGTCCTTGCAACAAGAGGAAGAAATAGCCCCAGAACATGCTTTGTTCTCATGGGTTGAAGATGAAGAATCAGTTTTCTTGAACGAAGCATTTACCTCCCAAAGACCAGTGGTGCAAACTGATTATTACACCAGGTCAAAGAGGAGAATGGTGGAGCAGTTGGAGATTGTAAATGGTCAAGTCATGAATAATCCTCCATCTCAAGGGCAAAGAAATGTTACTGTTAGACCAGAAGTGCCTCAGTCGGTGCAAGATCAAGGGATTCCTGCCCAAACTTAGGAAAAAATGAGATATCCTTATGTCCAAAAAACTCAATCTTTGGGACCGATAAATGTAGTGGATCAATTAAATAAGACTCCAGCCCAAGTATCAATATGGGATATATTGGCTATTCCTGAATAGAAGACATTGCTACAAGAAGCTCTGCAAGGCCAAGCAGTGCCCAAAGGTACTGTTACCAAAGAAGGACCTATTGAAAAGGAAAAACTCAAAGATACAGTTCCTCATCAGACAACAGCCTTTGTGAATGATGCAACACAAGTAAGTAAATCCAAACCAGAGCCTTTCTATATGACTCTGATAGTTGGAAAGAAACTCTTGTATAATGCATTGATAGATTCAAGAGCTAGTACTATAGTGATGCCAAAGCAAATAGCTGATGCTTTGAAAATAAAATATGAACCCCTTACAAAAGGAGTTATGCAGCTAGATGGCAAAACAGTACAAACCATAGGGAGAATTAAACAACTCCCATTGCAGCTATATACTTGTCCCAATTTAATTGTCAACCAAGATGTAGTTATCATAGATATACCTCCTATTTTTGCTTTATGTTTATCCAGAGACTTTACAGCAAAAATAGGAGGATATATGTCTCTTGATTGGTCTCATCTCATCCTGAGAACCAGATACGATTTGAAGATGAAAATTCTATCCAAACCACTGTCAAAAGACCATATCACCAACGAACCAACAACAAGATTAGAGGTAGATCATGCTATGTTAAATAAGAAAGAAAGGATTTTTATTGAAGAGCTAGGCGACTGGACTGAGCATGATCAAGAAGAAGAAAACAACCAGTTGTTGGCTATGATGCATAGCGACCCATACAGGAACTATGACTCTACTAGTTTGGGCACATATGTCATTTTTGATGAAGACCAGGCAATCCCAAATGTTATAAGGGCAGAGGCACCCTTTGCTCAAGATTCAGAGATCTAGACCTTGAATTTTGATGGGGCTAGAAGTAAACATGGTGCTAGAGCAGGAATTTGTCTTACTGCTCCAAATGGTGATAAAATTTTAAGGGCTATCCGATTCCAATTTGCTTGCACTAATAATGATGTTGAGTATGAATCTTTAGTACACAAGCTCCTTTTAGCCAAGAAAAAGGAGATAAAGAATCTAAAAGTGAAAAGAGATTTAGAATTAGTAGTAAAGCAAATTAGAGAAAAGGCATCAGCCAAAAATGTGAGAATGAGATCCTACAGACATAGGATTTGGGATTTGATAGAAGATTTTGAAGCTTTCAATATTGAGATAGTCCCTAAAAGTCAAAACTTTGAAGCTAATAAAATGGCCCAGATTGGCTCACAATTTAACCCATCAACTAGCATATTAATTAACAATGAATCAGTAAAAGTTATAGTGAGGCCAACCATTCCAGACAATGATGAGAATTAGCAAGTGTTTGAAAATGATTCTCAGGTACTCTCATTCTTACAACAACTAGATGAGTTTGCTAATCAATTGCAAACCAAAATTGAAGAGGCATATGGTGATCAAGTTATACAATTAAGGACTAATAAGCTCCCCAAGGGATTGATCACCTTAGAAAACTTGTTTGACCCAAAGGATGTAAGCCTGGAAAAGAAAAAGTTCAAGGTAGACAAAGCAGACTACTCTGAAATAGAGGTGAGTGACGGGAAAAGGTTAAAAGTTGAAAATTCTGCAACTCAACAAGAGAAGGAAAGACTAATTCAATTGTGCTAGAGATATGACAGAGTCATAGCTTGGAGCTATGAAGACCTTCATAGATACAATATAAACATTATTCAGCACACGATCGAACTGACTGAAGGGTCTAAGCCCATCAGACAGAAACAGAGGCCAGTAAATCCAAGGATTGAGCCTCTAATGGTAGATGAGTTGCAGAAACTTTTAGATTCCAAAATAATATTTCCAATCAAGCACTCAATCTGGGTATCAAATCTAGTACCAGTTAGGAAAAAGAATGGAGATGTAAGACTATGTGTAGATTTCAAAGATCTAAATAGAGCATCTCTGAAAGACCACTATCCCTTGCCCTCCATGGAACAAATTCTACAAACTGTGGCTGGATCAGAGAGGTTTTCTTTACTAGATGGTTTCTTTGGATACAATCAGATTTGGTTGGCTGATGAAGATTAGTACAAAACTACTTTTACTACCAAATGGGGAACATTTGCATATGCTAAGATGCCTTTTGGTCTGTCAAATGTAGGAGCCACCTTTCAAAGAGCTATGGATGTAGTCTTTGGTGAACTTATAAATAGGATCATCCTGGTCTATTTGGATGACCTCACTATTTTTTCAAAAAATGTTGATGATCATTTTGATCTTTTAGAATCTGTCTTCAAGAAATGTCAGGATTTTGGGATATCACTAAATCCCAAGAAATGCATCTTTGCCGTACCTTAGGGCAAATTGTTAGGACATATAGTATCTAAAGAAGGACTTTCCATAGATCCTGAGAGAATTGTAGCTATAATGAACCTACCTCTTCCAGTGAATGAAAAGGCAGTTCAGTCCTTTTTAGGGAAGATTAATTTTGTTAGCACGTTCATATCTGATTTTGCAGGCTTGGTAAGACCAGTGACACTCTTACTAAAGAAAGACCTAATTTTTAAATGAACTACAGAAGGAGGGAAAGCCTTTGAAGAGGTCAAGAAGGCTATCTCAATAGCCCCAGTGCTTAAAAACCCATATTTTTCTAAACCTATTGTAATGTATGTCTATGGAGGGGAGTTAAGTATTGCTACTGTCTTGACACAAAAGGATGATAGGCTGGAAGGAGAACACCCAATAGCCTTTTTCTCAAGAAATCTCAGGGATTATGAAACCAGGTACAAATTTTTAGAGAGACAAGCATATGCCATAGTAAAAGCCCTCAAGAAATTCAGGTATATGGTATCAGGGAGCAAAATATTGATACTTGTAGCTCACCCAAGTGTCAGAGAATACATCATGGAGGGATAAATCATTGAAAAAAGAGCCAACTAGATCACTAGGATCTTTGAATATGATATAGAGGTCAGACCCACCAAGTTTGTTAGAGGCAGGGGTTTGTGCCAATACATGACCTAAGAGCTTGAAAAGATGTTACCTGAGGAGGCAGATTCAGATAGAGAGATGGAGATGGTGTTAAAGATACAAGAGGTTGATCAAGATCCTAGGTCACAAGCAGGATTTAGTTTATGAAAAATGGGATTTATCTAAGAGAAATCCCTTGAAATAAGAGGAGATATTATAGGATGCAGGGAGTTCATTTTGTTTTAATTGAACAAGTCCTTTTCAGAAGAAATTCTGATGGAAAATTGTTAAGATGTGTAGAACAGACTGAGGCTAAGAGAATACTACATGAGATGCATCATGGAATATCGGGGGGCATTTTTTTGTAAGGACCACAGCCATAAAGACAAGTGAGGTAGGATATTCTTGGCCTACTTTATTTGTAGATTGTCATCAGCTGGTTAAGAAATGTCAATCCTGCCAATATTATATGGGGATGAGGAGGAATGCAGCCATGCCCCTTAGTCCTATAATTGTGGATGAACCTTTTGCTCAATGGGGTCTTGACTTCATTGGAATGATAAATCCAGTGTCTAGTATGGGTCAAAAATGGATATTAACTGCCACAGACTATTTTACCAGATGGACTGAGGTAGTCCCACTTAAGGAAGCAACAGAACATGCGATCCTAGATTTTCTAGGGAGTATCACTACCCACTTTGGGGCTGCTCACACCATAATTTTAGATAATGCTAAAGAATTCTTGGGGTCTAAAGTATTCGACTTTGCCTTGAAACATGGAATATATCTGAAAACTTCATCTAACTATTACCCTCAAGGTAATGGTCTGGCAGAATCAACAAGAACCTGATAAGGCTCATCAAAAGAGTAGGGGCTGATCATCACAAAGAGTGGCATAAAGTACTTAATCTAGCACTATGGGCTGATAGAATCATGCCTAAGTAGGTGATCAAGATGTCCCCATATGAGTTGGTATATGGAAAGTCAACTGTAATTCCCCTAAGTTTGGAGTCAAACAAATTGAAATTGAAGAAAATGGCCCCATGCAGGTTAGGCTTGTAGAGCTTTTAGAAGTTCAGGAGAAGAGGGATACAACTCATGATTTATTAATCAAGCATCAAGGAATGGTTAAGAATTGTTTTGATAAAAGGACTTCAAATCCTCATTTTGAGGTAGGCTCAATTATTTTGAAATGCGATGCGAGAGCCGCTAAGCCAAGTCAGCATACTAAATTTGAACCATTATGGACTGGCCAGTATAAAATTCGTGCGTGCAAGCAGAAGAATTCATTTGAGCTAGAATCAATGGAAGGAGAGCCTGAAGAGATTCTCTTAAATGGAATCTATTTTAAGAATTTCAATTAGCTTGGGTTTTTAATGTATTATAGTTAGATAAGATTCCCCTTCTCATATTGTTTTCCCATTGTTGTTTTCCCACTTTTCGTTTAAATAAGTGTTTTAAACATAGAGTCGGTGACTCAGAAAGTTTTCAAAAATCTTTGAGTTCTCAAAGCATTGAATGCTTCCCAAATATTTCAAAATCTCTAAGGTGCCTTGCGTTGCCACTTGCATAATGTGTCTACCCCGCTGTCCCAGGAAGATTGAGTAGGATTCGCTAATCGTTGTCCAAATTTAATGCCTTTCGAGACTTGATAGGTCCATAAATACCATTAGCAAGAGTTAAAGTTTACAAACTCTCAAGCATTCCTACATTTTGTGAGAAAATATCCTGTTACTTGTGAAATTTTTTAGTGCCTAGTATAGTTGCTTCAGCGAGAGTGTTTTTGATTGCAAGGGGTTCATACCAGTCATCACAGAAAAGACATAGACATGGAAGGAGGATCATCTTCACAATAGGGAGCTGGGATTTACAAATCCCTTGATGGGTTTCTAGCCAGTAAGTCATATGCTTTAGCTATCATGCCACTGTTGAAAGCCTATCCAAGGACCAGAATCCTAGAGGTTGGTCAGGCCAGTGACCAAGCAAAAATAAAGGATTATGCAGATGGAATCATGGACCCAATCTTGCAAAGAGCCAGTAGAAAAAACCTTAGGGAAGGGGCACATCAAAGGTGCCTTCAGAGAGCTAGAGCAGGGTAATATGAGACGTTTAGCATGAGGATGTGGACCTCAAAACTGACACAGTTCCTTGTCCCAACTATGCATCCATGCTCTGACTTGGTTGAATTATGTGCAGATTGGCTCCATGCACCCTCATTCACCATTCAGCAGGGTCCTTTCATGGTGCAAATCACACTGTAGGCCATCAGAGACATGTTAGCCCTACACCATGATAGTACAACAATGTTTCCCATTGTTGCTAAGATGTAAAGGACATGGGCTAACATCAATACTCAATTAAGGTTCTTAAGAACTGAATTGCAAATGGGCGATGACAACACTACTATGCCCACACTCCCTACAACAAGGGGCCAATTCACACAAGTTAGCCAAGATGCACTGTCCATGATGGCTATCATCTTCAACATGAATGATGATATGGTAGTTTACGTAGAGAAAATGGCCATCCTCTTTAGGTTGAAGACCGTCGATAAGACCTAGGAATATCGGCTTGACTTTTCAGAGCTGATTGCTTTTACAATGGTGGAACAACTGGCCCAGTTCAGATCAAAAGGAGTGTTCAGGTACTCCTCTTATTTGTTTCACCTCATTCTATACCAGAACACTGACCTCTTCACCCAACATATGCATCTGGACATGTATGACCCTAGTTTTGATACCCAAAGGACCATTCTTGTGTCTGCATGGACACATGCTTTGTCAAGAACCAGTGACCCATATGATTTCTGGGAACTATTTGTTACTCCTGCTCTGTGCCACCTCAACCCCGAACCAATCATGAATAGATTATTCCCCAATGTCTCAAACCTCCTGGCTAGTTGCCTAGTTCTGTGTGACTTCTACTTTGGAGCCCACCATACGATTCTAAGAGTTCATGGTTTTTGTGGGGAGTCAATGTTGCTACTGAAGGTTCTAACTCTTAAGTTAGTATTTTTAGAAGTCACCAGGCAAGTGTCAGTGGTAGACAATGATTATGGTTCTGGGAAATGGAAGAGGAAGATGTTTGACTTCCCATGGATGGTAGGCAACTTAATTTTAGAATCCAGGGATGTCGAAGTCTTGCTGCTTCAAAAGATAGCCTTCCTGGGGTTCCTGTTAGTTGAAGACAAGTGGGTATATGACCCGACTGGTTACATAGATTCTTGGATAAGCACTAACAAGGTTGCAACTAGGATTGCACACGAGGGCCACCCTTTTTGAGAGACCCAGAGAAACCCTGCAGAAGACGCTCCTAATTTTTATGTTGAATTATCAGATTTTCCCCCTCTACAAAATACATCATGGGAGACTTTCTACGTTAAGCAGAGGGATTATGATCCCAAAGTCAGAATGACTTCTGGCTTGAGAAGAGCATTGAAGAATAAATATTGGGAAGTAGATAAGATAGAAGCCTATTGGAAATATAGGTAGGATATTTCTCAAACCACCCATTCTTTCAGGAACATATGCACATATGAGAGGTGGGAAGAACTATGAGATGAGTGCCATCTCTCCCCTGCATCTAGCCCAGAGATGACTGATTTGACAACACAGGGCATAGAGCAAGAAGCTGGGCTAAGCCAAGAGCCGTAAGCCTCAGAACAAACTACAGCTATAGCAACTGTGTCTGATCAGCCTCAACCTCTCAGCATCTTAGAGAAATAAAAGAGTGTGGTTCATTTACCACCTAAAGCTTCCCCATCATCAGAAGTCATTGAAGTTCCCAGTTGTCCACAAGCATCATCGATGATAGTAGCTGATGTGGAAGGTCAGAGAGCATAACCAAAAGAGGAGACACCTAAAAAATGGAGGAGGGTGCAATTTCAATTAGATATGGAAGAGGGGATGGACACCCAACAACGTCAATTACAGAGTGCTATAATTGCCCCTCAGGTAATTATCATCCCTCCTCCTTCTCAGTTTATGTCTCCTCCCATAACATCCCCCACCACTTCTGCTATCCCATTTCTCACTTTGCCCCATCTGTGCCTCCCTAATTTTTAATGTTACCCCATTTCTCCCCTCTATTCCCAAAAAAATTTCTCCTCAGATTGCCCATAGCCAACAGTTGGCTATTCAATACGGTCTGCCACAGGGACATCCTTTTGCAGGTGGGCACATTGCCTCTCCTTCTACCTTCCTGACCCAAGCAGATGCTGCACAGATGGCAAGGGAAGCTCGAAGACAAAGGAAAATAAGGCACTGGCTACACCTCATTTGTGGTCACAATTTGATCTAATTCAGCAACAATTGACGGTGACCCATTTGTCACCCAATGTTATCAAGCCAGCTAAGTAGATGCAACCTGAGGATTACTCAATGGATGCAGTGGCCATCAATATGTCCCTTTTTAGGCCCCAAGACAGAGTTGAGTTGTTAACTGAATCCACTTTTGTAGTCACAGAAGACTACTTGAAAACGTCAAGAAAGCTACAAAAGATGGAGGTCGATTTGGCCAAGGAAAAGGCAAATTGTAACAGTTTGACTAAAGAAATCAACAAGAAAGATAATGAAATAGCAAGTCTGAATAAACAGTTACAAAATACTATTTCCCTTCAGATTCACTGGGCAGTCCAGGCCCAGAATGATTCCTTAAAGGCAGAGCTAATACATGCAAAATATTCAGTGATGACCCTTAGGCAGGAGAAATCAGCATTGCAAGGAAAATACAAAGAACATCAGCTACAAGTTACTCAATTACAGTAGAAGCTACTAGGTGAACAAAACAACACTGTGGCTTTTCAAGCCCAATTCCAAGTGGAGCAACAGAGAGCGATAGAACTGACCATAGAGCTGGCTAATAGGCTAATGGGTGTCAGGGTGATGAAACTGGTGAAGGAGCTCTATGAATCTATGTGGAAAAGAATCTCCTTGGAGATTATCCAGCTCAGGCCTTCTCTCACCTTCCTACTCAATGCATATAAATTATGTGAGAAGGTGGAAGATTCAGTGAAGAACACTCTGGCTACAGTCTCTGATAGAGTAACAGACTCTCAAACATTGTTGTAGAAGCTCTATGATGCAACGGATGTGACATTGATAGCCACAAGAATCACCGATAGAATGGTCATAACAAAGAGAGTCAATGAGGTCCTCAGTTGCAATTATGTAGCCAACAGTTACAGAGAGCTCCTCAACATCATGAAGGAAGGCATCAGTGAGATGAAGCAACATATCAAAGATCTAGTCAGTTTGGGTCTTCCTTCTCCATTTCTTGATGATAACACGGTGCTAATGGTTGATCAAATTAAACCCTTGCTACTGGCCAAACAGAGCGATCAAACAGTTTTTTAGAATTTATGAGATGATTCTTCAGTCCTAAAAGTGGAAGCTGTTATGGTTCCTATTTCCCAGCTCAAATTCAAGCTGAAGGTTATAGTTCAAATTTTGCAAATTTTTTTGCATAAGGATATTATTCACCTTGGTTTAGCCTTCACCGACTTGCAAAACAAGCAAGGGTTATCTGACCATGAATGGTCCACCTACCAAATATCACTTTTGAAGCTGTGAATTTTTCAATTTTGACAGAGCAGGAGTTGTGTTTCTTTTTGAGCAAGCTCAAAAGTCCTGGGGGTCACCAGTAACTATAGAATAAAAATTTTACTCTACGTTGCATTCTAATTTTTGATTACGCACTATAGATTTTGTCCCTGCATACCTTGGTCGTGATGGTATAATTTTGAAACAGAGCGTGGATTGATTCATTTGATTCATTTTCTGTCTAAGTGTCGAAGAGTAATGAAAGCTGCCAAGTGGCATTATTCGAACACGGGTTCTTTTTACCCTTTTTATTTCTTTTGCATCATTTTTGCCCAAGTGTTGAATTCGAGCGAAAGCTGCCAAGTGTCACTTTTCGAGATACGGGACTGACCAAGTGGCATCATCTAAGGCACCTTTCATAACTTTCAAGAGGGCTGTGAAATGTGCCATGTATCTAATAACAACTCAGCAGAACACACCACGTGTCGGCATCCACGTTCCTTTTTGGCACCCACATTTCACCTATTTTTTAGCAAAAGGTTTCAATAAGCTAAGTATCAAGATCAAGCAGAAAGTGCCAAGTGGCAATCGCAAAAGGCTCTGGACTGCTTTTCTAGAAGAATGCGGAAGTCACCACATGTCGACATTCAAGAGACAGTCGGTTCAATGCCTTGGTTCAATAGGGTGGTTCGATGCCTCGATCCAATATTTTGGTTCAAGATCTCGGGTTATGTGTAAATGACGTGCAGTGTTGAACCATTAAACCATTGAAACCTTAAACCAATTTTGGTTCAACGGGCAGTTCAAAGGAATGTCCCAAAAACCAAAGGGGTCAAACACCCTTTCGAAAGGTAGTAAGGCATTGTTTCATTTTTATTTAAGTGCCAAAGACAAGCGGAGGCTATCAAGTGTCACTTTTTGAGCCCCTTTCTACTCCATTCCCAAGAAAAGTGAAAGCTGCCACATACCCTTAGCGAGAGCAGCGAAAAATGCCATGTATCTTCTCAAAAGCTACGGAAGCCTCCGTGTGTTGACATCTGAGAGATCATCTTCGAGTTTCATTACTAGGTAAAGATTATGGTGGGTCTTGGGTTTTATTTCAAAGGTCTGAGGAAGCCACCAAGTGTCACTATCTGTCGGAGCCTAACATGCGTCCTGAATATTTCTACAAGCATAGTTAAAGAGCAAGCAGAGATTGCCACATACACCCTTCCCCCTTTTAGAAGTTGCTCGAGAAAAGAATGTGGTGAGTCTTATTTTGTTGATATTGCTAAGTATCAAAGAAGTGAATTGCGATAGGTGTCAATGGTAGAGCGTTCCTAAGCAGGATATAGGGAAAGTGGAAAGTGTCGCGTGTCTTCAATAAATCAGGCAGAAAGTGCCAAGTGTCATCCTCTGGTATCTCCTAAGAAATAAGAAGATCTTCAGGGAATTGACTAAGTGTCCTCTTCCGTTTCAATAAAATAGAGGGTCCTATATAGACAACTCCAGCTCAGTTAGTAATTGGTTTGGGCCATAAATTTGGGAATGCATGATCAATTTAGAGGGAAACCCAGCTAGAGTTAATTCCAGTAGATGGAGCAGTTCATCGGGTAGATTTTTGGGGCCGGCAAACATTGAAAGCACCGTTTGTTTGTCCCCTGTGAGTTAAGGGGTAGAGTAGAATTGCGTGGGAAAGGTGGTGATGGAATGAGACATCTGAGGCTATAAAGAGGATAAGTAGGATCAGAAGAAGATATACTCAGAGAGAGAATTTTTTGAAGAAATTATTATCAAGAGTTTTAGACATTCTAGAGCAGTGATCAGGAATATCATTTGCCTTTATTCTATTTTCTTGAGTTGTAAAGTTGATGTAACTGTGCATGTTTCTGTGCCTTTTACGTGACTAAAGAATTAAGAAAAAGACAAAATTATGTGCCCTTGTTGGTGTTTCTTGTATCATTGTGAAGGTAGTCTAAAACAACGAGCCTCTATTTCTATTGTTTTTGTCTATTACATTAATCATGCCACAGTCTGCTCTTTGATGTAATTGAATCTACATATAATTTCACTATGCTTAGGATTAAGGATCAAAATTACACTCAGGCACATCTCCATAGTTAGATTTCATTTCTTGTATTTGCATTTCTATTTAATTTCCTATCCTTTTTCCCCCCACACTTGATATAAAGAAGAGACCAGCTTCTCTAAAATATGGAGGTTGTTTCCAGATGCAAGTCCCACATCTTGAAACTTCCCATTGTTGTTGATTAGAATCAAGCGCAATTTTAAACATCAACAAATAGTACTTTGTAGTAAAATTATGATAACTTTTTCAATTATTATTAAAATTAAAAATTTCAACATATTCTAAAAACTTGAAAATAAAATGCACAAAATATAGAAATATTTTTGAGTGATCATTTACAGTTTTCTCATAATTAAATAAAAATAAACTGTATATTTTTTAGAATCATATTACTCAGTAAAACTATGATAAATTGTGCAATTCTTAATGAAATTAATTTTTTTAAATGTTATGAAAAGTAGAAAATAAGATTCATAAAACCCAAATTTTTTTAATGAGAGATCGCCTACATGTTTTTCACAATATGAAAAATAATATTTATTTTAAATAAAAAATAGATTTGTAAAAACTTGTAGATATTGCCTTAGATATCCAATTAGGATGAAACTGGAGGTTATTATGTCTTTATCAGATAATATGGATGAATTGGTAAGATTTAATTTACTCCTTCAATCTCCAAACTTTATCTGTAATAAGAAATACAAAAAAAGAGGAAGTCCCCCCCCCCCCCCCCCCCAAAAAAAAAAAAAAAATTTTGCACACCTTTCTGATTTTCAAAACCATCAAAAGAGGATGCAAGAAAAGAGCATACTTAATAAACAAAGAGAATACTAGATACTGAGCAAAGAGAAGCTAAGAATCTGAGTAATGGCTGTTGGAGATTACTCTACTACCATAAATGAGCCTTGTATATATAGGCAAGGAAGATTAATTCTAACTAAGAGATCAATCTAAATGATCAATCATAACTAAGAGATCAAGCTAGAGATCAATCATAATTAAGAGATCAAACTATAGATAAAACTTAAGACTAAGAGATTACTATCTTTAAAGAATATAAACAACTAGAAATTATACCCATAATATCTAAGAAATAAATATATAATATCTCATAATATCTAAAATAAGATAAATAAAATATCCATACATAAGTGAGTGGGAATAATAAAGTAACTAGGTGAACATGAGTTAAGGTAAATAACTTACTCTAACAAAACCAAACTAAAAATTAGATCTATAAACATCTACAATAATGAATGCTAGGAAGCATGAAACAATGAAAATTAAGAGAATATTTCAATAATTTATCAAGCTTCTAGAATTGTGACAATGATGTGAACAACTTACAATCTTAAAAAATTATATAAAATTAATATTTATTATATATCTTACAATAACGTGAACACTTTTAAATGTGCAATTCTAATAGACTATTAAAAAATAGACATTACTAAATCCTCATTCAAAAATTAGATATTAAAATTGTATTTAAATCTATAATTAAATAAATTTTGAAATCTAAAATAACATGTTAAACACTTAATGTGATAATCTTGTTCTATTAAATTTTAATATTTTGATTGACTTATACATTTTTCAAGTTTTTATAATAAAACACCTTAACATAATAAGACATTTTTTATTCTATTAAAATCCATAAAGTAGTATGTATGGTTAACATTTTAATATTGTTTTTTAGGTATTACTAGATTTTATAATAACTATTTGATAACTATGATTATTAATAAATACCCTAAAATTGCTCTTGAGAATAGTATTTATTTGTGATGATTTAAAAAACAATTTCAGAATATTTTCATATGAAATTCTACCCATGACAATCTCATTATATCAAAAATCCTTTTATTATATGTTGTTGATGTTTTTTTTAGGAAGATGTTTTGGCTTTTTATTATTAAAATATTTTATGATAATTTTTTTATATAAAATAATAAAATATAAAAAGTTACATAGCAAAACAGTTAGTTGGTAAATATAGCTCATATTCTTTTATAAGAAAACATAATATACAAGTTCAAAATATGGAAAAAAAAAAGGAAAAAATAAATAAATTAAATTGATCTCAACATTTTCAACTAAAGTGAAGATAGAATTTTGTTCTTTTTATTATGTTACTAAATTATAAATGATAATAGAAATAGAAGCTGGTTTGCCTAATATGACCTTTAGATTCATATCAATTCTCTTGAATAATAACTTTAAGATGACCTCTCTAAAATTGAAACAAGTATAAGTTTAGGTAATCCCTCTATTTCCCCATCAATGCTTCTCATTAGTTTTTTAAATGGAACATGAATTTCATGAGTAAAATTGAAACACGTACATGTGAATGAAGTTATCACATAAAGATAGGACGAATAAAACAAAATTAAACCATATTGGAAAATAGTGTGACATTGAGGTGAAATTGGAAAACAATAAAGTTATAACACATATTTAATATTTAATGAATATTAAAAATAAGCACTAAATAAAATAATTTTGGAAACACTATACAAAGAAAGAGATAGAAAGAGATATTGTAAGCTCAAGGAAAAATTCTAACCATGTATTTGAAATATCTAAGTAATACGAAATAAGAAAGAAGAATATTAAAACAATGTAAATAGAAGAATAAATTTTTGGGCCACTTAAGATTTTGGTGATAGTAATTCATTCCATAAAAGGTGATCCCTTAATTGGTCTTCATCATCTATATTGTTCCATGTAGACATCATTTTCATGTCCCATTTATTTTTTGGTGCCTACCAATTTTGCTTTTGAAACCATTTGTTCTTTATTTGCATTAGATTTGTAAATAAGGATAAGATATTTTGCTTACAGTAGTAACATGTTGTGAGGCTTGCTAAAATTTATTATCTAGTTGCGGGATCAAGGAATGGTTGATATTTGTAGAATGATGGCAATTGACAAATGACACTATGTAGGAAGTGTCACTTTATGTAGCATACCAAATCTAAACATAAGATGGTTGGTTGATGCTTAGGCAGTGAAGACCCTCATTGGTAGATTTGTAGGATGCATGGTCTAAATGGGAGACCACATGGGATGTTGGATCTTTATTGGGCACAGATGTTGAGAGAAAATGCACTTGGTTTTCAATGAGGACTATAAACTATAGGGTTGTGCAGGTGGTAGTGAAGTCTACAATTAGTACAAGGATTAAAAAGTGACAAGGGCCATAATGGGTTTATTGACTAAAGGACTGAATATTTTTAACACAATATTTTTTTAATAAATTTAATAAACTTATTTTAAATTTAATAAAATTTATAAATTTCAAATTAACTAAATTAACCTTATAACAAAACTAACAACCTATGTAAAGAATGAGCTTGAAAACTTCAATTTTCCATATCTTGGATAGTAGGTGCCCATTTTTGATGAAATGAAAGGCAACCCCCATTGAATTAAATTCTTCAATAATTTTACTTAAAGGTTTCTAAAATCAAAATAATGAATGAACCTATTTAGGGTTGAATCCAATACAAATTGGATAATGTACCCAAATTTAGATTGAATTAGTGACAAGGGTTAACAAGAAGTTCAACATGTCATGACAATTAATTGACTCCTAAATAGAAAGTACCCAATATTTTAATATCTTTTGGAATAAAACTACTCTAATATCAATTATGAGGATCAAGAAATCAAATGAGTGATCGATCCTCTGAGGAAAAAACTACATGAAAGTCAAGGATCTATATTAAATGTGTGACTAAGAATCCCTACCAAATTAAATTGCAATCTTGTATCCATAATATAATTTTTAAATTTACAACTAATTATATTCACAAAGTAGATGCCTTTAAATAAATTTTAAGAGATAACAACTAATCCTACATATTAAAAAGTCTCACTTATTTCTTAGTTAACAAATCAAATGTGAGAAAAAGAAATTGGAACAATACATCCTAAATTAATAAGGAAACTGCATGAAAAACTCCCTTAAACTAATATGTACAACGAACTATCTAATGACTAGGTGTAGAATTAGTTTTTACAATGAATAATATACATAAGATGAATTATAAACTATTAAATATAAATCTATCATAAACACCCTAAACATCCATATCAATGGTAAACTAATCTCAATAATATCATTGGCTTTTGAACTAAAACATTCAATATATACATCAAAGGGTATCTTATGTTAGGTTGTGGAGCTAAAAGCTTCACTGATGCGGACATGGAGGAGGTTGCAGGAGAGTTGCGGAGTGTCACAGGCACCGGCGTCGGTTAGGCCAACCGATGTCGGCAGGGTTAGACAAGGAAGGCAACCGATGTTGGTCAGTAGTCGGCCGACGTCGGCACCCCCAGGTAGACAGGGACCGACGTCGGTCACCTGTGTGGTTCGACTGCGAGTTTATTACGGGTAGTTGGTTGACGAACCAAGTGTTTGCATGATGAGAGCTAATTATAGGCTGAGAGCTGTGGATCTAATTATTGTAATTAGATGTCTAATTATTGTTTGGATGAGATATATATAATAGACTCATGGTTGTATTGGAAACTCGTGCTAAGGAGTAAGAGAGCAAACAACTCCTTCAGAGAGAGGTAGAGCAATGGTGCATTCCTCCTAGTGCCACAGTACCAGGTGTGTGGGTGCTGGATTGGAGAGTCAGCTGGATTCTTCAGGTATGTATGATCTTGGTCATCAGGTGAGCATGGCCCCTATAGGAGATCTACATGGTAAGTAAGATCGTTGATTTGCAGGTGTGTGTGTGTGTGCAAGGTCAAGGTTCACAGGTGTGCAGAACCATGTATTGATTTGTAGGTTGGAGATCAGATAGGACAGTAACACAACAAGGAGCAGGATCAGGCAGGATCTACTTGGAGTACGGTGTGTACTCACTGCGATGTACGTGGAGTACATGGAGAGCTAAGAGGAAGGCAAGACAGTTCCTTCCATAAGTATGGTCTGTTAAGGTGCAGGTTGTTGCAGGTTCATGGGAGATCTACTTGAAGTACGTTGAGTACTTGTGGAGTGCGTGGAGCACTTGTGGTGTGCGTGGAGCACTGAAGGTGAACACCAACTCTGTGTTTGAGTTGGGTGTTGGGACCTGAGAGAGAGAGCTTTGAGGAGAGAATTACTGTTCACTTGAGGTGTGGGAAACCTCTGAAGAGGTGGTGGAGAAGAGGTGACATCTTCTTTATTGTATTATTTTCTGTAAGAGTTATTAATACAAGTTGTGTATTGTCTCTCATATCATGTGTTATTCTGAATTCTAGTTACTTGTGATTCTGGTTATTTCTGCATATTAAGTTGCTTGGTTTGGTAATCATATTGTGCTCTTTCTGAGGAACAAGATCTTAACAAGAGGAATCAGAACAGGTGTGTTTGTTCTTGGATTTCCCCTACAATTGGTATCAGAGCTTTTGGTTGGGATTCTAACAGATTGGTTTAGATCTGGGTAGTGTGTTTTGATTACAGGTCACTCTCAGGGGTTTCTGATTGAGTGGGAGTAGAGCAATGGCAGATGAAAGTAAGCTAAGAATGGAGGAGTTGAAAAGCACAGATGGTCACTTATGGTCCCATGGAAAGAAAGAGTAGGTAAAAGAATATTGTTGGTTGGTAGCAGATCAGCATGAAGAAATCAAAGAAGCAGATGTTGTAGGTGTTGTTGCATAGGATGCTCTGGGAGGTTTCTTGGATAAAGTTGAATCTTGGATAATAGATTCGGTTGCCTCTTTCCATGCAGCCCCAGGTAGAGGAGCTGGTGAGCCTTGCCAAAGAATTGGCAAAGGCGAAGTGAAGCTGAAATTGCAGGCGGCCAACACACGGGTGTTGATGAAGGTCATGCAGGTCCCAAGTTTGGAGATATGGCTAATTTCTTTAGAAAGATTGGGTGATGAGAGATGCACAAGAACTCTCATAGCGGGTGCACTTGAATTAGCTGGTGGTAAGAAAATAGGTACTCTTTATCTACTTGTTTATATTACTGATTCTTCTTCTGTTGCAGAGATGTGGCTTCGTAGGCTTGGTCACATGAGCAGGAAGGAGATGCATGTTCTTAAGCGAAAGATAGATATATTTGATAGGCTTAAGAACTGGAAAGCCTTGGTGTTTATGGAGGAGATGGCGGATAGAAACCAGTGGATGGTGCTGGGTACTTCTGAGCAGGGCAGTTTGGACATGGAGATTGATTCAAAGGAGCTCGCGGGTAAAAAGTCATCACTCACAGGCGAACACAGATACCAGCGTCGGTCAGGAGGAACCGGCGTCGAACAGACAGGTGCCGATGTCGGTCATGTGCAGACCGAAGCCGGCAGTGTCGGGCAGGATAAGACTGACGTCGGTCAGGAGGACCGACGTCGGCAGTAAGTAAAACCGACGTCAGTCAGGAGGACTGACATCGGTAGCAGGGACACCAACGTCGGCAGTGTCGGTAGTCAGGGACAGACGCATGGGAACTGACATCGGTCGGATGCAGACTGTGGAGTGATCGAGGTCGGTCACTGTAACAGATTTTGGGTGGACAACATGCTGTCAAGGAGTCTCAAACACCCATACAGAGGACTGAAGATGTAAGTAGGCCCTCAAATTTGTTGTTCCTCTTCTTTATACTCGTTGCTGGTTGTAGAGCAGGAAGGATCCAGGATATAGGTGGGAGCATGGTAGGGATATGATGCAGAACCAAACGAGAGTTTTGGTAGGGTTACCAGTCGGTGTGAAAGCACAGAGACGAATGGATTCCTTAGTTGAAGAATAGAGTGAACGGACATGTGAGACAGAAGACCAGGTCTTAAGGTCTTGAGGAAGCTGCAGGACAGTGGTACCGGGTTTGACAGGTGGAGGACGAAGCATGGCTTCAGTTAATGTCAGGGTAACTATTGTGGTTTGTCTTACCAGGGGGATGATGAGTCGCAACATCATTCTGTTGCTGTATGTGGATGGTATGCTAGCTAGTAGGTTTGTACATATAGGGTTTTGCTGAGCTAAGGGTAAGATTAGTTTCAGTGGCAATGTCATGAGGAGTTTGGAGCAGTAGAATTCTTTGGCATGGGAGACATGGAGATCACAGGTAGATTTTATCTCCAGTGGGAGCTGATGTGAATCAGGTGTTGGCGAGGTTTCGGATGCAGAGCCGGAGCACACTAAGGGCTGGACAGGTACAGTGTCCGAAATCACATGAGGTCTGGTATAGACCTAAGTATTCCCATGCAGTGGGAGCTGTCAGAGAGTTAGGAGCCAATTTGGGGAAGTGGGTTCTCAGGTATTTGAGAGGGACCAGTAGTAGAGATTCATGCTATGCAGGGTCAGGACTTCACTATGGGTTTGTAGGTTCGGATGTGGCAGGGTACTCGGATGACAGGAGGTACACCACGGGATGTGTGGTGGGTTGTCTTCAGGATTGAGCTTGAAGAGGGATACAAACTAGAAAATAGATTAGACAGAGTACAGGTATAGGTACAGTGCAGCTGTTTATCTCCAAGTGAGAGATTGTTAGGTTGTGGAGCTAAAAGCTTCACTGATGTAGACATGGAGGAGGTTACAGGAGAGTTGCGAAGTGTCACAGGCGCCGGCGTCGGTTAGGCCAACCGACGTCGACAGGGTTAGACAAGGAAGGCAACCGACGTCGGTCAGTAGTCGATCGACGTCGACACCCCCCAGGTAGACAGGGACCAACGTCGGTCACCTGTGTGGTTCGACTGCGAGTTTATTACGGGCAGTTGGTTGACGAACCAAGTGTTTGCATGATGAGAGCTAATTATAAGCTGAGAGCTGCGGATCTAATTATTGTAATTAGATGTCTAATTATTGTTTGGATGATATCTATATAGTAGACTCATGGTTGTATTAGAAACTCGTGCTAGGGAGTAAGAGAGCAAACAGCTCCTTCAGAGAGAGGTAGAGCAATGGTGCATTCCTCCTAGTGCCACAGTACCAGGTGTGTGGGTGCTGGATTGGAGAGTCAGTTGGATTCTTCAGGTATGTATGATCTTGGTCATCAGGTGAGCATGGCCCCTATAGGAGATCTACATGGTAAGTAAGATCGTTGATCTGCAGGTGTGTGTGTGTGTGTGTGCAAGGTCAAGGTTCACAGGTGTGCAGAACCATGTATTGATCTGTAGGTTGGAGATCAGATAGGACAGCAACACAATAGGGAGCAGGATCAGGCAGGATCTACTTGGAGTACGGTGTGTACTCACTGCGATGTACGTGGAGTACATGGAGAGCTAAGAGGAAGGCAAGGCAGTTCCTTCCATAAGTATGGTCTGTTGAGGTGCAGGTTGTTGCAGGTTCATGGGAGATCTACTTGAAGTACGTTGAGTACTTGTGGAGTGTGTGGAGCACTTGTGGTGTGCGTGGAGCACTAGAGGTGAACACCAACTCTGTGTTTGAGTTGGGTGTTGGGACCTGAGAGAGAGAGCTTTGAGGAGAGAATTACTGTTCACTTGAGGTGTGGGAAACCTCTGAAGAGGTGGTGGAGAAGAGGTGGCATCTTCTTTATTGTATTCTTTTCTGTAAGAGTTATTAATACAAGTTGTGTATTGTCTCTCATATCATGTGTTATTCTGAATTCTAGTTACTTGTGATTCTGGTTATTTCCGCATATTAAGTTGCTTGGTTTGGTAATCATATTGTGCTCTTTCTGAGGAACAAGATCCTAACAAGAGGAATCAGAACAGGTGTGTTTGTTCTTGGATTTCCCTACATCTTATCAATATAAGAAATATTTTCTTTTGAAGACATTATTTTAAAAATTCACATTATTCACATTCAAATATTTTTTAATGAAAATTTATTTAAAAGGAATTTATTTAAAAAGATTAGATTGAATTTTGAAATTGATTTTATTTTTAGGCTAGCTTGAAGATCTAATAATTTTTTTTTGATAATATAATTTTTTTTACTATTCCTAACACTTCTTTTAATAGTAGGTTTCCATAAATATTCAATTTCGATGGTATAAATTCGAATCAAACATGAGATTAATCATACCACATGAATCCAAACATATTACGGTTTTAAAAATATTCAAAAAATGAAAATGATGTAAAGTTATAGAGCCAAGACGTAATAATCAATCCAAACTAAGAGTTAGACTTATGAGTATCCACAACAATCCAACACTAGAAGGTATGAAATAATGAGAATCAATAGAATATTTCACTAATTGATCAAGTCTGAAGAATTGTAACCATGATGTGAACAATATGCAATTTTAGAAAATGATAAGTTCTCTCATAGCCACCATTTTTAAAATTAATATTAATTATGTATCTTCCAATAATTTGACACACTTTTAAATTCATAATTCTAATAAACTATTAAACAATAGACATTACTAAGTCTTCATTTAAAAAGTAAATATTAAAATTTTATTCAAATTTATAATTAAATAAATTTTGAAATCTAAAATAATATGTCAAATATTCAGTGTGATAATCTTATTCTATTAAATTCTAATAATTTGATTGATTTATATTTTCCAAATTTTTATAATAAAATATTTTAATATGATGATTTAAAAAAAAAAAAAAAACTCATAAAGTAATATGTATAGTTAAAATTATTGAGGGTAGTGGAAGTGGAAGCTGGTTTGCCGAATATGACCTTTACAATCGTATCGATTCTGTTGAATAATAACTTTAGGGTGACCTTTAATTTTGTCATTTATGATTCGCTCATTGTCGCCTCACAATGCATTATTCTCTGCTTTTGCAAATTTATTCGTTGCTTGCCTTATTTCTAACGCAATGTTTGCTTCAGTTTTTTTTATAAATTCACAGGCTGTAAGCTGGGTTTAGTGCTACGCTTGACAGTGAATACTCGGCTGGTGATTCAGAGAGAAAGGTATGTCTGAATTTATATTTTTTCTTCCTTTCCGAGGTTGTGGGAGGGTAAAATTAAAGGAAATTGATGAGTTTAATGTGATCGATTGGCAGTTGATTGAGTGAAATAAAGAATGGAAGGCATAAATCTGGTACTGATGGGGCGCACAGGCAATGGCAAGAGCGCCACCGCTAATTCGATCGTCGGAAGCAATGCGTTTACGTCGCGTTGGAGTATGAGATCTGTTACAAAAGAGTGCAAGGCGGCGCAACGTAAATGGAAGGATGGCCGGACAATAAATGTCATCGACACCCCTGGTAGGGTCTCTACACAACTTCTTGTTTTCTATTGAATGGCAATTAGTAATTATAATTGAACAGTAGGTTATGTGATTATCTGTGTCCCATACCTCTTTAAAAATAATAAATCATAAAAACACATTATTATATATTATCGGATTACATATTGTCTACTAGTACCTATTGGTGAGCATTTTTGCTATTACTCTTACGAAATAACTAAGGATCCTTAACACAAAATATTATTATAAAAAAACATAATATTTAAACCTTCCATATAACCAAGTAATTTAACACAAAGGAAGATTTAACAACCATTTAGCTAACCACCACTTATCACTATAATTTTAATGATCAAATTCTTTATTTCAATACAGTGCCATTCTTTTCCAAACGATGGGTTAGGATTGTAGAAGAAGAGCCAAGCTTGATAAAGGAAATTTACAATACCTTGATAGGGGACAACATAAAAACCTAGTTTCATCTTATTTTATAGTAGTAGACATTTATTGGATATTGAAGAGAGGGATCCATGATTCGAGCTCAAACTTTAACCACCATCGTTTTCCTTAAATTTGTATGCTTTTCTAGATCAATCAAAGGTGCACATTTGGTATCACTTCTATTAATTATAAGATACATCTTTTCACAACCAAAAAAGAACAACCTAAAACAACAGTTAACAATATTTGAATTAGGGTAACCCTTTAGACCACGACTCTTTAAGCTAGGTGTTGCCCTTTTTTGTAATGGAGGATCCATTTGTAAATATAATGTAACTATCCATGGTATCACGACCCCTTTTAACCATCTTGCAGTTTATGATGAGGGTTTCAACTCATCCAAAGTAAAACCAAACATGGTGTTTTCTGACAATCCATTTCATTCTATAAAACATAAGGCTCTTGAGTTTGAGCTACCAAATAAAATCCTTGATGTTATTATTGATTGTAGGAAAATAATTGTTATTATTATTTTCCTTTATGGTGTGCCTTTTGAAAAAGAATGTTATAAATGGGCTACAATGAATTGTAAAAATAAAGGGTTGGTTTTAGAATCAATTGGGGGGAGGGATAGATAGGGGAGTTGGGAAAATTATACGTCTCATGCATGCTCAGATTCCCTAAAAAGGCACAAGCTATTTTACTTTATGGAACTTGGGTAATTTGTGGACAGATATGTTACGTAGACATATGGAATTTTGACTTCCATCCAAAAGGACCCTCTCAATCTAGATATCTTATGTGGGTTGAGCTCCCTTTCCTCAACCTTGCCTTTCAACCCTTCCTAAAGGAATAGCTAGTCAATTAGGTAGAGTCATTTTCTATAAAGAAAATGCTAACATATTTTGAAGTCCTAAAGTTCAGCCCCATGCATGCATATATATGAACCTTACACAACCTCTTCTTGATTATATTAAGAGCTACTCATCCCTAATTTAAAAGTCTCGTAGCTTGTGGTGTTTATTAATAAATCTAATGCTTTTAATTATTGTAGAGAAGGGCATCTCATCTAATATTTTCCTTTCTAAAAAATAAAACCTAATCTATTTCATGGAAGCATGAGGAATCTGAAAGCCAACATAAAACCACTAATAGTGTTTCTCACGCTAATAGGATTAATGTTACCCAATAAGATCTTCCAATCAAATTAGCTCACACCAACAACCCTCTATCTTTCTCAAAGAATGCCATGGTTCCCCCTCTGGCTGATTGTCCTATCAGCCCTGATAGTATTCCTACCAACTAAGTCATGCCTTTAAACCTCCTCATCCCACTTAATCAACTTCAACACCTTGCCATTGTCCAAATTGATCATTTTAAAACTACTCGGTTAACTACTGCATACAAAGCATGTTGTTGTCGAGGGTGGTTGGCATATGATTAAAAAAAGGAAGGATAATAGTAAATATACTAATAATTGTAACACAAAACACCATCTAGGGGCCCCATTCTTTATTAGGATCATGAATCGCTGGAAGATCCTCTGCTAACTACTAACTATTAATCTCATTTTCAATCAGTGTTTGGGTTTTCACCAATAATTGAGATAGTGATCAACTAGTTTCACTCAACAATTAGTTCTTAGCCTTGGTTGTAGAGTCAAAAGAATGTTTTCAGCTTTCCCAATGAAGTGAAGTATTTTTCCTTACAATGTGAGGGGTTTTTCAATATTTGCATGTAATTTTTAGATCACAAAAAACAACCAAATTCTATTTTTACTAAAGTGAAGTTTGGAGGAGTAATATTAGAATTTCCCTCAAAAAAATATGTAAAGATGAGACCTTTTTATAATCCTCTCATTTTGATGGTGGTGGCGGAGTGGTGCTCGGTGTTGCCCCTTAGATTAACAACATCATTGTTCAACAAGGGGAAGATCCTTCCCACCATTATATTTGGATCACTATCCTTGTCAAAAAAAAACATCAGTTTTTTCTCAGTGTATGCTACCAATGCTCCAAATGATCACCATGAATGGACCCAACTTTAGTAATGGATGACAGATAAACTTCACTCTACTAATTGGGTTGTTAGAGGAGACTTTGACATGACTGAAGACAAGATAGAATGAATCTAGTATAGTTGCTATAAAGTATATTCATTTAAATTCATGGCTTGGATCTACTACATGAATAATTTAGGATTTTTTGACCCCATACATGAGAAATATGATGCTCATAAGGAACATTGGTTTACATGGTCAAATTGTAAAATTGATCTTGGCATAAAATTTAGCCTTATGGATATATTTTATTTATCCCAAAATCTTCAAATCACGCCATTTTCTCAAGGGAAAATAGTGTATCTAGATCTTGTTTCCACCATATTTGATCATCTTCCTAATAATATCCAACGTTAGATTAATATTATTGAGCATATTTCTTGTAATTTTCCATACAAACTCAATGTGCTACGTCTAAACAACAATGGCTATATGGTTGTGCTCGATGCTCTTTGTAATTCAATTATCAAACCCAAATAAGGGGATAGTTGGATACTTTGGTGGCAAGAATAACTTGACAGATGCACCTATTTTATTAAATATCATGGTAAAAAAATTTTTTGAGTCAAGAAGATAAAGGAACAATCTCTGAGGAAGCTTGATGAAGAATGTAAACTCCTCCTCTCTATTCCCTTGGTTTCAAACTTTCAAAAAGGAGTAATTGTTGTATAAAATTAGATAAGATAATTAAGGTGTATCATGATTAAGGGTATTTAATATGCATCCATCTTAATTGTATTAAAGAGGGGAATAAAGGCTCCAAGTTATTCTTTCGGTACTTAAATCACAAACATAAAAAAGATAGTATAATGTCCATGATAGACCAAAACAAGAACTGTTGTTCCTCTCCTATTAAAATTGAGAATGTTCATGATGCTTCCTAGATTGAAATTAGAAAAATGGTGAGCCAAATCATCCCCTCCAATATCATACATGACCTTCATGACCATATTGATCGGTTGCTGACCTTGGACAAATTGGAACATGCTCAATTCTCTATGATAGATGAAATAAAACCCAGCTTGGATGGCTTATTGATTGAGTTATTCAAGGCCATGTAACCTAAAATTAAAGGATATTTTTACCAAGTATATCTTGAGGCTGAAGAAACTAGATACTTTAGCACCTATATCAATCAAGGGATCATAAATTGCTTCCTAAATGTAACAACAATAGAAATAATATATCTAGTTAGAGACCCATAAATCCCCTTAATACCACTTACAATATCATTGAAAAAACTATTACCCAACAAATTAAAATTGTGGTTTAATAAAATATTAGAATTGAGAAAATGGGATTTAATATGGGGAGATACATTTTGGAAATCCTAGTTTTGGCCTAGGAATCTATAGAATGGGCCAAAAAACATTCCAAAATTCACTTATCATTATGCTTGACTTTGAAAAATCCTATAACATAATCATGTGGTCCTTTATTCTCAATATGCTAAGCTAGTTTGGATTTGGGAAAAAAATGATTCATTGTATCAAAATTTTGTTTAATGATGCCAAGTATCTAGACTTTAAATGAATGGTTCTCTCACGGGGCCCTTTTCTCTTCAGTGATCTTTCTACCAAGGTTGTCCTCTTGCTCCTTATTTTTATGTTTTGGCCAAGATTCTCTTGGACACCTATTGTAAAGAGCACATGACAAGAATATTATTAAATTAATTACTCTTCCAAGTGATATTTGTGACATTAACCCTCATTTTTTTGATGATAGTATGATTTTTCTTTGCAACAATGAAGAGGAAAAAAATCATTTCATAGATATAAATGAGTTATTTTGTGTTGTTTTAGGATCTAAAATTTCAATGGATAAGACATAATTTATCTTCAATTCAAGCTGACCACACTACCCATTGAATTCCTCTTGAATGACATTGAATTCAACATGGAGAAATCATAAGATACTTGGGTATTACACTTAGTCTTGGAGTGCCTCTTCGTGACATGTGGAGTTGATTTTTGAATAAATATATAAAACAATATTGACTACTAGGTATCCAAATTCCTATTTTTTTCTAATATAATCAAAGTTGTTAACACGATATTTTTTGTAACTCATGTTTACTATTCCTCATTTTGGTTCCCATCTAAACATGCTACAACAAACTCACCAAACTTATCTAAAAAATTCTATACTAACTGGGATGGCAGCAAGGGTATGCAAGGTATCTCATGTAATCAATGCATTCAACCAAAAGGAAAAGGTGGCCTTGGCATCATGGATCCTTGAATGCATGGTAAATTTGATTTTTAAATCGACCATACATTATCTACATGGTTCTGAACCATGTAAATCTCTTATTCATCATAGGGTATATATTATTACTTTTAAATGCTAATGGAAAGAAGTGCATATGCATGACAAGTTGTTTCTTTATAAAGACTTCAAAATCTCAATCTTTGCCCTAATTAATGGTATGTGGAATGTATGGCAAGAAATTATAAGCTATTTGAGTGGAAATAAAACTCCTATCGACATAGTCATAACTTTCCTACTTCCTCAATTTGGTGGAATAGGCATGTGTAAATTAACAAGTTGGGCCTTACTCTTCACTCTAGGTTAGATGAAAATACCTTTTTTAAAAAGGTATACATAAATTTGGATATCTTTGAAACTTATCATTCTTCCAATGGAAATAATGACCTCTTTTAAAGGATATTTTTCACTTACAAGTCATTGGCAAGACTTTTGTACCTGGATTTTGTAATGAACTAGTGTAGAGTTCATTACTTGGTAAGATGCCCAATTGTTTTCAATTAAACTTCATGAAGGAATAGAGGTGGCCTAAAATTAGTAGGTTAGATGATTGCTTGATCATATTTGTTTATTGTAAACTCAATCTGATGTTGTATTTAGAACAAAGGATTGATTCGATGTGGAAAATAAAACTCACTGAAGCTAAATGGAAACACCTTCGTACTGCCATTTGGAATTCCAAATCTAATTCCATGTCTCAAACCATTTCTTGGAAGTTTATCTTCCATAAGTTGCCTATTTGTGACAACATATGATTTATTTCTACCAATCCTCTTAAGTGTCAAATCTACAATCTTCTTGATTTTGTCATGCATATCTTTTAGAGATGTAGGTTTGCTAAAAATATATGGGGTGTTACACACAATGATCTTTTTGATAACTTTAGAAAAATATTATTCTTAGAAACAAGTTACTCTAGGCCTTACTATCTATCATAATATTATTGTTGAATATTTTACCCAATTGAATATTATCCACTTGTGGAAGAATAGATGCATTATTGTTTTCAATTTAACTCTTGTATTTCATTTGAACTTTGAATTTTTCATTCAAAATCGTTACTCTAATTATATTCTATAGACATAATATTTTTAGGTTGTTCCAAAAATATCTTTCTCATAAAAAAGAAATTAACTTAGTAAATGGGGAATATTGATAAGCACATTCCAAATATCGAAAATGATCAAGTGAGCCTTTCTAGAAATTTGAAATTGTAATTGTAAGATTTTTCTTGTTGATTTTTTAACTTCTTTATTTTTGCAACTCAAGTTGCTATTATAAATTTCAAAATTTTCAATAAATAAATACCTTGATAAGAATGTACGAGATAGTTGAGAGGAATTATATTAGTTGCTTGTCCCTTTCTGAATATTCATCATGAAAGAGGTAATATTCACGCCTATACTAGATTTTGAACCCACAAAACTAATCCAACCATGCCTCTAGAAATATTAGAGTATTTTTTAGGTGTTATTTAAATATATTATTTTAGTTTTAATGGAGTTATAAATGCGTTTCATTTTTTAGATATACGAGAAGATGGGCTCTATGTGATAACGTAATGGATAAAAATGTAATATGATAAAACATTATGAAGATGAAACATAGTGAGAAAAAATGTAACGGTATTGGTAATATCATAAAAATGTTGTGAAGAGCATAATTGGGACATTTTAATGATTATCACATTGTTTATTTGTTGTCTAGTTCATTTTGGTGATAGTAGTTAAAATTTCATGGTGGAAAAGTAATGCACCAAATTTACAAGCAAATAACAGAAGAAAATATGATTTCATGAAGTTGAAATTTTTGTTGTCTTCTTTGTGAATGCATCTTTTACTATGTCGTATTCTTGCGATGGTTTGTCCTCACTACATTTTTTCCTTGATACATTTTATCTTTGCTACATTTTTAACTATTACATTTTTTGTCCGCTACTTTTTCGATGAATTCCAGAAAATAGGCTTGATAGGTTTGATAGCGATCCAATTATTTATGAAATGCTGCTAGAGTTAAAATTAGATTCTTATGTGGAGAAGTTGTTAACATGTGTCTCCTTGGCTTGCAATAGAAATTAACTCCATTAGATACAGCCAATCACTTTGCCATTTTTATCTCTTCGGTAAGGGGCTTTTCTAAACATATCACTTTCATGGAAATAAACATCGTACGTGGGATCCACGATAGCTATAAATCTCAGCTTGATTTGGACGTCAATAAACTTGTTGATTTTCCGAGTGTAATGTAAGGGAGTACGGATTACATCAGACAAGAAAAAGACTTCTGGAAGTTTCAACAAAAATAATTAAACGCATTTAAATTCAAAATAAATCATTGTTGTCAACTAACATCCTCTCCACTTTCATCATCAAAAATAACTGTTCATAAGGGTGCTCCAGATATATTTCACTTCATCCCCTAGGCACTCGGCGAGCTGGCTCCTCTCATGTGACTACAGGTTATAAATTCATATTACTAACAGAGGATATCCAAAAGGAAAAATGAAACAAAAATAATCTCATGTATGTTGGAATAGGCCTTTTCTTAAATGCAAATTTAGGAATAACTCCTCTGTCATCTAATTTCTCCTTTTTTATATTCTAGCATATGTGCACCCAAACACTCTCAAATGTGATATATTATGTTTTTTTTTAATTTTTTAGTAGAATATTATTTAAATAGATACACAAATCATGCTACTACTTCAATTAAAAACTCATTTGATAAATCTTTTATTTCAACGTGTTTCATTAATTCATTTTTTATTTAAAAAAAAATCATTTTTTGTGGTGTATATCTTATAGTAAATTGTTTCTTAATTCTATTTTCCTTTAAAAAAATTAAAATTCATCGACAACACACTCACCTCCTCTATCATTTCTTAATACTTTCACATAAATCTTACTTGGTTTCTCTGCCAATGCTTTGAACTGCTTGAAAATGTCAAGATCTTTTGATTTTTACTTCAATAAATAAACCCAAGTTTTCTTCCTATAATCAATAAAATTATTCAAATACCTGCTATTTTCAATTGAAAGTGTTTGTGTTGGCTCACGTAAGTCTGAATGCACAGTTTTAAGAGGATCTCTTGCTCCCCATGATTTACCAACATGAAATTATTCCCTATATATTTTTTCTAAGAATACAACTTTCATAAATTTTATTAGGCTGCTCTATCATAGATAATCCTTTCACCATCTACTTCTTGTTAAAAAAAATTATAGCCCACTAAAGTTCAAATGACCAAATATAATAAAAGCATCAACTCATTTTGAATTTTTAAAGGAAACATATGGTTCTTTATCATCTGCACTCTTGCAATCTACTTATTTTTTTCATTCTTATCATGAATTACACATGCATGTTTCTCAAAGTAAACTCTATATCCTTTTTCTACAAAATGCCCATTACTAATTAAATTTGTTTTAAGCAAAGAACATAGCAAACATTAAGGATTTTTTTTTTTCTCACTTTATTTGATTCAGATTTAATTGTTGTCTTTTCCTATCACTGCCACTTTGCTATTGTTTTCAATATTTAATTTTGATTGAATTAAATAATCAATTTTTGAAAACATGTCTTTGTTTCCACTCATGTGGTTACTACATCCCCTATCCAAATATCAAACCTATTTGGTATTTTCCTTAGAAACATTGCATGTGATAAACATAAATCCATTATTTTCATCTTCAACTTTATTTTCCTTAAAAAAAATTGCATTTTGATTGGTTATATCAAAATGTAATCTTCTACAATCACTGACATAATGACTTAATTTATTACAATAATGACATTGTTTATTATATTTATCATACATTTGACTCCATATAAATGGTTATGTTTTTTTCCCTTACCTCTTCCACCTGCTTCATGGAAGTTTTAACTAGTTCTTCCTCCATTAAAAATTGTTTAATTTTCTATTTCTTAAAAAACCTCTTGATCTACCTCAGTTGATTTATTTTGATGAATCTCCATGATGATATTATGTTCTTTTTCCTTTTTCTTTGAAGTGCAAATGTGATTTAAATGGATGTTGAATAGAGAGACTGATTGTTTTATTTAGTCTTTGCTCACATGTTTGTAAAGAACCAATAAGCTCTCTAATGGTCTATGTTAATAAATATTTAGACTCCTTAATAACTAGGACCATGGGATTAAATCTTGTTGGTAAAATTTTCAAGATATTTTCAACAATTTTTTATTCCTTCATATTATCTCCACAAGACTTTTCTTGGTTCACCACATCCAATATATGGGTAAAAATATCATTTATATTTTATGGTTCTTTCAGCTAAAAGTTCTCAAATTCCCTTATAATAATATGTCATCTCATCATCTTCTATTTATATGCTCCTTGATAATCATTTTGGAAGCTTTTCCAAGCTTATTTGGATTTAGTAGTTGTTGCTTCCCTTGGAAAGATGGACTCCTCATTTGCTTTTTTGGATGAAGAACAAAGCCTTTGCATCATTATTTTTATTTATTTTTAATATATTCTTTTGTTCTTGACTCATAACATTAAGAACATTCTAATCATATCATTTTGCATACCTGTTCTCCACAAAATCTCACATTTAAATCGAAAGCAAATGAGTATTTTCATTTTATTACTCTAACATTCATAAAATTTATTATTGAATTGGAAATCTAAATATATGAGACATTACTATTCAAATTTTCCATTAAAACTTGCTCCAAAAAAAAAATTGCTCAAAATTTATAAAACATCACAAACTTAGCCCAACCTAGATCTAATACCAATTTGAAAGCTACATGTGTGAGAAACTAAACAATACAATATAAAATTATAAACAAATTAAATCTTAGACTATAAAAATGAACTACAATTCATAAATCAATTTTAGATGCACATAAAAAATAAAAGTAAAAAATTTAATAATTTTTTTCTTACAAAACATTATTTGTTGCCGCAAGCTTTTCTTAACTCTTAATGCCAAAATCTGTACTAAAAACTTACGTATTAAAAATATATATATGAGATGCATATATATGCATTAACCCTTTTTTTCAAATCTCTAGAAAATTAAGAATTTTAAAAGACTTTAAATCTTACAACAATTTTTTTTTAATAAATAAATCTATTTTACTATGATTTATTTTTTAATATAAACTATATGTTTTTCCCTTTTTAAAATCTATTTTTCAAGATAGGAAAATTTGAATTTCCAACAACTTTTAATGCTATAATTGACTCGTTTTTAGTAGCTTTTAATGTTCAAATAAAGATATAAATAACAAATGTTAGAATATACTGCTACTAAATGTGGAAAATATGTATGTTCTTTTTCCATCTGGTTGCAGTTTCATAACATATAATTTCCATTATTTGTTAAAGTAAATGTCTATAAAGTTGATGTTTCTTCACGAATTTCACATTCTTCTATATCATTTTAGTTATTGTTGATACTTTATAAATAAACGATGTTTCAAGACTCGCCTTTTTATCCCTGAACTCCAAAATACAAGCATTAATGCTTAAGATGCATATGAATTCTTTGTTAGGACAAGTTTTATGTTGAGACAAGCATGGTTCTATGATATTTTTTTGGCAGCAACAGTTTTTATCAATACAATCATAAGATCAAGCAAAGTGAAATAAGAAAACAATTTTTAATGCAGGTCTCTTTGATACAAGTGCAACTAAAGAATTTATCGATAAAGAAATTGTCAAGTGTATTAACCTTGCAAAGGATGGATTGCATGGAGTTCTTTTGGTTCTTTCTGTTAAAGGCCGATTTACTGAAGAAGAAGCAAATGTTTTAGATAACTTACAAATGTTATTTGGACCAAGAATCATAAACTACATGATGGTTGTCTTCACTGGTGGCGATGAGTTGGCGAATAACGGTGTTACATTGGAAGAGTTCTTGGAAGATTGCCCACAAAATCTCAAGGTTAGACTGTTTTCTTCATAGACTTTCCTATTTTCATGCTTCTTACTATGTAATAATTTTAATCTGAAATATGCCTATATCCATTAAATGTTAGGTGATTCTGATAATTTACAATGAGTTTTTTTTGGCTATATTTAAAATATTCACTTCTTGTGTTTCATTAATTTTAAAATATTAGAGAAATCATTAGACTAATATTCATAACACATTAATAAATTATATAGAATTAAATAAGGTATAAAATTAACAATTATAAATATTTGGCCGATAAATTGTAGATATGTTAATTAAGTAAATTGTTAATATCTCATGTTTCAAAAAATCAATTAAAAAATATATATCTATTTATTAATAATATTATCTTAATAAAAACATTACTCAATCATTTATAAAGAATATCACTTTATTTTTAAAAAATATTTAATTAAAATTAATTAAAGACATCATTTGATCTTAATTATTACTTTATCATTATTTAATCATAATAATAATCAATAACCATACTTCTTTGAAAAAGAAAATTAACTTCCACATAGAAAAATAACTTTCACACTAATTTCTTATCGAATGACTATCTTCATATAAAAGGCTTACCAAATGTTATTTTCTAACTCAATTTCAACCTAGAAAGTAGAAGAAATATGTGATACAAACATAATTAGTAAAAAGAAATTATAAAGACTCAAACTAGTCTCATGTCCAAACACATTAATCAAAGTTATCTATTTGGATGAGTGCATGGGAGAGGATAATGTCAAATCGTTTTTATGATGTCCATGAGAAAAAATTTCCAATCAAACGGATTATTATTTTTTAATCTTTCTTATTAAAAATATATAAATTATTTATTGATCTTAATATTTGATAATTTTTTTTTAAATTTTATAAATATACATTACTTGTGAACAAATCCAAAAATTATCTCATTCAAATTCAAAAAAAAAATATTATTCAGCTAAAATGTTAACTTAAAAAAAAATATATTCAATAATAATGGAATATGCATTATCTCTTTAAAACTTTAGCTCAAATTATAAATACACAAAAGTCATTGATTCATTTAAACCAAATCACCCATCTAAAACTTGAACAAATGTAAGACATATTTATTAAATAACATAATAGATTTACATAAAACAACATAATATCAATAAAAAAAGGTAAAAAACATTGTTAAATCATAATTTAATATGTTAGAAATATATTTTCGTAGTATTGTATGTTAGCACACAAATGAAATTTATTTAAAACTTGGAATCTATTTTTAACTTACTTATAAGATGATGAAGTTGTGCATTGTTAAAAGAACCCTCATAAACTCTACTACCAAAACAAACCATTTAATCTTTAAATTTTTCTTAATATTAAAAGCAAAAAATAAGAAAATAGTCAGGATAAAAATAAAATGAGCATAAATGTATTAGAAATTAGTCAGAATGAAGGTACAGTCTAAGTTAGTAGAAAAAATTATAAATTTTAATTTTTTTTTGAATTAAAGGATAATTTTTGTTGCTTTAAATAAAACAAAGGTTACGTAGTGGCTAGTCCTTACCTTTGTAATTGTTTGTGATTGAATTTCCATTTGCATTCTGTAATATAAGCAGGTTTAGATGATTTAAACTCAAAAATAGAATATTAATATTATATCTAGGAACTCTAGGGATCGATGATAGCTCAATAGTAATAAATCCTTAAAGCCTCGAGATCATGCCATGTGGCATGATCTAGGAACCCAGTAGATTGATGATAAATCAATAGTTGTAAGCCATTGAAGCCCTGATATCATGCCATGTGGCATGCCCTAGGGAACTCAGGGGATGGACGATTGATGAATAGACTAAAGCCATTGGAGCCTCGAGTTTGTGTCATGTGGCATGATCTAGGAACCCAGAGATGGACCATACTTGAGTAGCCTAGAGAACTCAGAGCCCTGAGATTGTGCCATGCGTCACAATCTAGGAACCCAAAGGATGGACCATACCAATCAAATATTCTATAAGAGCTAGGAATTGAGTGTCAAATGGTGCAATGTTGTGAAGCAATGAAGCCTTCAACAAATATTCAATTGTTTAAGTATGTTTTCTGAGCTTTGCTATATAAATTTCTATTATTTTTTATTTTTTATCTGTGTTGATGCATTAAGTAGTGTTGTTAATGAGTCAGACCATCTATTTGTATTAATTCTATTTGTAAATAATATGTTGTATTTGTCATTTTTATAATCTTCATCTTAAATAACAAGTCGGCATAGGAGCTTAATGGATAACATGAAGTACTTTGTGTGTGATATGTACCAACTTAATGAACCTAGCGAGTATCACATAAATCATAGTGCTTGGTGACAATAATAAGGGCATAACACATTATATTCTAAACCAATAATTTAGTAAAATATGATGCCACGTGGTAAGAAACTAAAGGTCCATGACATACTTTATCCCAAAAGCCTTGATGAACTGCCAAATGTCCATGAAAAACAATGAATTTCATTCCCTTTACAAGTCGTAAAGTAAAAAAGCATCATATATTACCACATGGGCAAAAGGCCAAAATAATTGAAATGTTTTTATCCTTGGGAAACCCACGTATCTTGGGATTTTTAATTGGTAATGTTTAAAACTTTAAAAAGGACATTTTTTTAATGGAACATGTTACTTATAGGACGCTTGAATTAGTGCCAAGTGCTTGTAAGTGGAGCAAAATGCATTTCTCCCTCAATGTAGATGAAATAAAAAATTGAGAATTGGTAAGTGTGGAGTATGCTTAGTGGATGGTAAAGGGGGCTTGAACTGAGCAAAAACTAATTTTTTTAACCCAAAGTACATATTGGTATGATTGCACATATGTCTACAACATAGACATATTAATTCTAAGTAAATGTTGTGTCAATTATATATACATATGTCATTTTAGATTTTTTTTTAAAAAATAAATAAATTATGGATTATAATAATATTAAAAAAAGGTTTTGAAGTACTTTTTAATTAAAAAAATTGTTATGAAAATACCTTGTTATTAATAACATGTATAATTATGTCAAAACCAAAGAATATTCCCAAATAATTTTCCTAAAAAATATTCTCAATTTATATATAAAAAATTTAAGAAAAAATTACAATTATTAAAATCATATATATTTTGGAAAAAAGATTCACTAAAACAAAAGTAACCAATTAAAAAATAAAACCAATAATTCTTACCCTAACAAGAATTAATAATATTTATATTTAATTCTATTCAATTAAAACCCTACCAAGATTATATTTAATTTTATTTAAGGTTTTGTATTCACCATCAATTTTTGGAATGGATTGTACTAACAAGATTCAGAATTGTCGAATTTAACCTGAAAAGTTGAAAACCTTTTCATCCTTCCAAACTTCAAGGTTCGTTGCACATCAAATAAAATATCATGTTCAGCATTATTAAAAAATAAAAAATAAAAAATAAAAAATAAAAAATAAATAAAAAATAAAAAAATAAAAAATAAAAAATAAAACTTTTTTTTTAAAAAATTATTAAAAAAATTATATATATTTTATTTTAAATCTATAATATAATTTATATAAATTTAATATGTGTTACTTGAGAAGTTAATCGCATTAGAACTTAAGATTTAGGGATTGGCATTGAATCACTTTAATAGATTTTAGCACTTTTAAATTTAGGTGAAATAAATATATGTTAGTTATATTAATTCAATAAAAAATTATTACAATAATTAAAGTTATTATATGCTAATTAAATATTAGGTATAGTAATTTCTAACAAAACATAATTTTAAAATATTGACATTTTCTAATTTTTCAATCAATTTTTAAATTGGTTTTTAATTTTTTTAAAATTGGATATTGGTCATTGTTATTTTTATTAGATATTAAGGTTAAGGTTTTCTAATATTTAAATAGGTTTTGTAAAATTAAATGTTTTTAATTTTTAATTTAAAAATATTAATTTAAATTTAAGAAGTTGAAAAATTTAAATTGATTTTTAATCAATATTTTCTTTGCCTTTTCATTTCAAAATATGAGATATAAATGACAATAATAAGAATGTTTATGAATTAAACTCGCTAATTTATTATAATAATAGAATGTTAAACAAAGATAAACTTACATATAAAATCATATAAATACCCAAAGATGTAATTGAGAGTCAAATATTAAGACTTTTTACATATAAAATTATATATATCTCTAAAAACATGATTGAAAGCCAAATATTGAGACTTTTTACATATAAAATCATATAAATCTCCAATGATCAATATTAAGTAAAGATGAGAAATAAGTGATGAAGACAGTCTCAAAATGTAAAGCTTGACCCCAAATTCAACTTGGACAATACATTGTTGGATAATATGGTTATGACAAATTAAATGCTAGAGCATAATATTGTTTTCAAATGGGCTTTTTAAATCAAATAATTTACCGTAGAATATCATGATCAAATGACGATACTAAAGAGTTTAATTTTATTTTAATCTTGGAGTGAAAGCACAAAGTTTTGGCATGCTTTAGGACAAATGTGCCACATTTTATATAGATACAATCATACTATGGTTATGACAAATTAAATGCTAGAGCATAATATTTTTTCCAAATGGGCTTTTTAAATCAAATAATTTACCGTAGAATATCATGATCAAATGACGATACTAAAGAGTTTAATTTTATTTTAATCATGGAGTGAAAGCACAAAGTTTTGGCATGCTTTAGGACACATGTGCCACAGCTTATAAAGATACAATCATACTACTTTGGATAAAACTACATGATTTATAGTTTGTTTTATCAGAATTTAGAATTAATTGATGTATTAACTCTAATTAAGTTGTAATGAATTGAAGGAAAATATTTTAAATGACTTGTAACTTATATGATAAAATTAAATAACTAAAATGAACAAAGATGGAATGAATAAAAGAATTTAATTATGAAAATCACAAGAAAACTTAGTTAATTTATGTATGTTAGGTTAACTATGTATGATTTAAAAATAGTTAAAAATGATCAATTTCGATTTGAATATGTGTGTGCAATTGAAAAAAATGGAGTGGACCGCACTTGATGATCATACTAGATAGGATCAAATTAATGAAGGTGAATCTATATGAAGTAATGAAATAATGAACACATGAGAGGGAAAAAATCACAATGTTTAAAAACATTCAAATGTAATAACATTCCTAGTTGGTTAGCCAAAAGTACATAAGAAAGGTACATATATAGGTGGTAGATAGACATATCCTCACATCCTCATGAATGTATGTCTATCTTCCCTAATGACCTTTATTAAACACCTAAGTGACACTTAAGAAAACTAACTAGACCATGTAGGTAAAACCATATAGTGGGGAAAAGCCTACACCAACACCTCCTTAAGCATAGTTTAGGTGGATAGTATAATTGGGTCCCAACACAAAGGCCTAATGAGGTACCCATGTAAATAGTAAATAGAGAGCTAAGAATTCTCCATAGAAGGTGTTGAAGTTGTCTACAGTAGAGCTCAAAAAATGATCAAGGCCAATGATAATATCTTTTGCCTGAAGACTGAAGAAGTTTTATCTGCATTGAACTATATTTATTCCTTTTGATAAAGGAAGAACATGATGTGTGTACTAATATTTTTCCCATTACACAATGGAAAATGAAGGCAACCATATGAAGATCTCTGAATATGGTCCAAATATGACGTGTGGCATAGGTATGGCAAGATCGTGTACAAGAACTGAATGTAATGCCACTAAAATAGACCTTTCAAAAGAATGGCATGGAACATTCATTGAAAGAATGTCCATGTGAAGATTATAACATGGATTAACAACCCTTGAAATTGAAGACTAGACTCTAGATGAAGCACACAGATCTATAGAATGAATATCCATAGGAAGAGATGGGTCATCGATGATCTCAATAAGTGTACTCTCATCGAAAACAAAAGACCTCTGAAATGCCAATAAGATATGGCTTTGGAAGAGAAACATCATGTATAAGAACAAATGTAGAATATACAATAGGATAACTAAGGTTTGGTAGAATATCACCTTGTAGTGGTGGATCAACAAAAGGAAGTGCACTATCTATCTGTAATGACTCATCACATGAAATAGAACTAGGAGAGAGTACAATAGTTTCTGAAGAGATAATAGAAAGATGAGGAGTGATAAAAATCTCATCATGATCTCTGAAAAGAGTCAAAAGAATGCTCCAAATAGATTAAGGACATAATGTATGATTCACATGGAAATGAATATCCATGGAAACATGCAAGAGTAAAGCGACCAAGAACCTTGTCACAAATGTTAGCCCACTTATTATACTAATCCAAGTTAGTATGGGAAGGAATATGTCCATATAAGAATGAAGTGCGATTCTTTTTTGTGATCAAGTGTTCCATATACACACACCAAGAACCATAGTTGGTCTTTTTAAGAGGAACCACTGATGTAGAATCAACTTCCTCATCTGGTATCACCTAAGTTGAGATAGGTGAGTCGACATAACCACATGTAACCATGAACGCTCAATGTGATAGATGTCAGACTTGTCAAAAATCCATCCAAATGAATAATATGTGTAATAGTCACCAAATTCCCCTGATATTGCATAGGCTGGTAATTTATAATTGAGTGTATATGCAATCATCCCATTTAAGTGTGTATACAATCAACACATATATAAAAAAACAACACAAGTATGAAAATGAAAAGAAGAAATGCATCCCCTATGGAACTATATATGATCAATTTTATAAGGCTCTAGAATAGCATAAATACGTATAGTTCATAAAAACTCATACTTTAAAAAAAAATTATACCTAGAGAGTAGCTACAGACTAAAAATCATGTGAGTTTGAAATTATTTAAAAAAAACCCACCTTGCATAATGAAAATTTAGGGTTTACAAAAAACTTGACTCAACTTTTCATTGAAAAGTTAAGCCCCCTTCAGCTGGTTATGACTAAGGGCTTAATTTTCATGTGACCAGCCTAGGCTAAGGGTGAGGATGAGTGACCCCTTTGATTGATTTGATTAATGGGTAAGTAACATCACCCAAAAAATGACTCAATTTGCCCAATGAATAGTGTCATGCCTTATTGGTTTAATTTTGAAGTGCTCCAATAAGTCATATAGTAAAACCAATATCTAGCTTATGCGATGTCATCAGTATAGTCTATATCACTCACTGATGTAGTACATGCAATATATGCATATAAAGTAGATTATTATTGAGTGTTGCAAGTGCAGTCACATGTTATAGGTATAATTAAACACATGTAAAATCATTGGCTAAACACAGGTTGTTGGTCACAATGAGAAGGTCATGCTTTTAAACCAATAGGTCATGGTGAAACTAATAACCACAATCTAATGCACAAAAAATACCAATTTTACACACTAAAAACTTAGATCTGAAAAAAGGGTACAACGTCCCCCAAAATCAATAATAAAAACCTCATATCTACAAATAACAGTGCAAATTATTTCAAATACAACAAAAACCCACTAGGTTTTTAGAAAAGCCCAGTAAAACCCATAAAAATTCTCCTTCTTTTAGAGTAGATGGTATGGATATGTGTGAAATCCAAAAAATACCTTCAAACCCTCCAAAATGGTAAAAAATGGCATGTCATGAAACTAGGTCATGTTTATAACCAATCCTAGGGTTTTAACATCTTATGAATCTAATAAAACTATCCATTTTTAGTTTGAATACTTCAGATTATATATTTACATAGATTTTTTAGAAATCCCACCAAACCCTTTAAAATAACTGAGATCACAAAAAACACCAAGAAGAAGCTAGAATGCAAGCAAGATTACAATAGAATTGATGGTATTCATCTATGTCAGAGTGGGTAAAAATTGAGGATTATACTAGATAGCATCAAATGCATGAAATTGAATCTATATGGAGTAGTTAAATCGTGAACACTTAATTATAGAGAGAAGACTCGATGGTCTTTACAACCCTATCACTTACATCAAATAGGCACAAGCTAGGACTATTGATGTCCAATATCATTCTCGTGTCCTCTTATACTACCACACTATGAATATTAACTCTCATACAAAAAGGGTATCAAATAGTTTGTACACTTCTAAGTAAATCCAAATCATAATATTGTCTTCTTAGGTATAATATCTACATATAGGTGGGTTACATATCCATAGAGTAAGTATGCTTTGGTTCTTGATTCGAGAGTCCATACATAACCATACCAACTAGGTATACATATCAGAGGACTTTAACATCACTCATGCAATATCAAATATCAATAAATATTGTTTGATATGGTACTACACCTATGTGCTATAAGATTATATTACATAATGTGTATGATAAAGAAAAATACATTTGAACTATGATATCGCACAATATGCAAATCATAAATATGAATTGACAATGTTAATCTAACATTACTTTGGCCCAAGTTTTTAAATAACATTGGTCATCTAGATTAGTCAAATTCATAACACATCATTTAATCAGGTTATCCATACCCATCGAAGCTTGAGAAACTATCTCACTACTTGGCTGTATCATTAATGCAGCCCCATATTATACATCTCAGATAAATAATCCAAAGCGTAAGCTCATCATTTGGGCAAACTAATCTAAGGATCATGATCACATAACATACACATATAGATAGATTCACATAAATAAATAAATGTGCTAGGGAACTCCTTATGGTCTCTAGCATATATGTAGGTTTGTCTCAATCCCAATTTCAATCATGCTTCTAATGTACCAATTATAACATTAGATTTTAAAAAAAAACATATCCATTAAACATCATAAGTTGTTTATAAACTTAAGATAATAATAATATAGCCTTATTAGGCTCTAGAGTCAAAAGGATTTTTCACATGTTTTATAAATCTAACTGAGTTAATTTCCTAGGTAACATATTTCATAATACCATTTTTCATCTCTTAGAGTTAACAATAACTAAGACATTATTTGCTTAGAAGATATTTCTAATTAAGGACATAACTTGTCATATGTTTCTTTTCATACTTTAAGAGTAATTATTCTCAATCCAAGAGAGTTAAAATCAATGAGATTTCTCACTCTAGAAAATAATGTTAAAGCTAGAATATTCATATTTAATTAATATGCTACCCATCCTCAATGGGGTCTTGCTTCTCTGACTCTAATTATCTTGATGATTTGTCAAGTTCATAATAAATACTATCAAAATTATAACCATGCTTCTCTGACTCTGATTATCTTGATGATTTGTCAAGTTTATAATAAAGACTATAAAAATTATAACCATCACTTAAGGTTAACGATTTTCATTCAAATTACCATTTCATGTGACTTTGGACCAAGTATTTCCTTATACTCTTGAAAGATTCAATCAAGTCATAATTTTCTATTATTTCAATTCTAGAAATGAATATATGGATGATACTATTCATATCATCATTCTTAATAACATCTATTTATTTGCTTGCGATCCTTATTTAGGTAACTTTGGAATAATTAGTCAATTGTCTATGATGCTTAAAAACCTTAGAGGAATTAGAGTGCCATGAAGATTCAATAAATATTAAATTAAAGAGGACACATATTAAATCTATGTAGAAACTCATATGGTGTTGTGGAAGGGATTTTACAGTTATGGACCCAAATTAAATAACCTCCAAACTTGTCATCTATTTAAGAGTAGAATTTAATTGTATATCTAAGAGAGGTCATTGGAAAAAGGATAGATTACTTCTCCAAGAGAAATATAGAAAACATTCATGACTCTATATAGTTATCTCTTCAGCTGGGCATTCAAGGAAACCATTCCACTCTGATATATTACTTCCATCCGCATAGATATCATAACCTCATAGTATCTCATTTGCAATGCTAAACATACAAGAGCAAGATCAGGTATATCTTTTATTAGACTTAGTTAGATCAATTAATGGTCACACACATCGATAATTACTCAACTTTATATATAAAATTTACATATCTATATCTACCTAAATAGATAGTTATAGAGGTAAACATATATATATATATATATATATATATATATATATATATATATATATATATATAGTTGTAGTCAGAAAACTGAGGCAGATGTATAAAGTTTATAGATTCATTTAAATATATTGTTGTAGCCAAAAAACTTAGGTAGATGTCTACAGTTTATATATTCACTTAATTATAAATAGATAACATTGCATTCATGGTTTAGGTTAAGGAACTCACTTTACAGATATAGAATCAGCTTATCTAGCTCAAAAAGGGGTGTAGCAGTCATAATCAAGAATAAAAGAAATTTTCACCATTTCATCCAATCAAGCACGAGTTTATACAAATGTACAAGGGAAAGAGATTAAATTTGTTTCCTAGTTTTCCAGACTCTAATATAGCACAGTAAATTATATTTAACTTCTTGTGAGCAAAATAAAGAAGGAAATTATTCAACAGCTTTATTTCCACAACAAAATATCCCAGTTGAAGTAAAAGAATAGAACTTACTCGCAATAGAACTTACTTGCCATAGATCACAGTTCTTGCTCCCTTTCCTCTCTAATCGACACTTCTTCTCAGTTTGCTACTCTAGCTAGCTCTTCCTTCTACCATCCCCATTATCCCTCAATGCCCAGTTCACCTCTTCTTTTGTCCTTAACTAGCTTGGTCTCTCTCTCCCAACCATTGATCTCTCCCATCAATTCACAATAACATAAAATCAAAAATGCGTGGCCAACATAATGAAACTCATGATGAAAATGGATATATGGTTATGCTTGAGTTGAAATAGATGGGATAAAAGAAAGGGTGGTGACATTTCTCTTGGAATCCATTAAAGAAAGAAAAGAATAGAACTTGATCTGGTAGGAATGTTAATGCTACTGGTTGAAAAAGGTTGTTGCCCTCTCTAACCATGGACATGATGATAACAAGTATTGTGTGAAGGTAATCAATCTGGTAAGATCCATGCCATCCCGCAAATTGCATGCTGATTAATCTTCAATTAATTATTTTTGACTACAAGCTTAGCTTGAGTTTGCATGTTATTCTCCTTGGAGTAACCCATTTTTCTCAATCTCATGCAGAACCATATTTCCATTTTTGTCATGAGTTTCATTACGTTGGCCACGTATTTTTGATTTCATGTTATTGTGAATTGATGGGAGAGCTTGATGGTTGGGAGAGAGAGACCAAGTTGGTTAAGGATGAAAGAAGAGGTGAACTAGGCAATGAGGGAGAATGGGGATGGTAGAAGGAAGAGCTAGCCAGAGTAGTAAACTAAGAAGAAGTGGCGATTAGAGAGGAAAGGGAGAAAGAACTACGATCTATGGTGAGTTAGTTCTATTCTTTTACTTTAATTGGGATATTTTGTTTTGGAAATAACATTATTGAATAATTTCCTTCTTTATTTTTCTCACAAGAAGTTAAATATAATTTGTTGCACTATATTAGAGTCTGGAAAACTAGGAAACAAATTTAATCCCTTTCCCTTGTACGTTAGTATAAACTCATGCTTGATTGGAAGAAATGGTGAAACTTTCTCTTATTATTTATTATGACTGTTGCACCCATTTTTGAGCTGGATAAACTGAGTCTATATCTGTAAAGTGAATGCCTAAACATAAACCATGAATGTAATTTTATCTGTTTATAATTAAATGAATATATAAACTTTAGATGTCTACCTCAGTTTTCTGGCTAAAACAATGTATTTAAATGAATATATAAACTTTAGACATCTACCTCAATTTTTTGGATACAACAATATATTTAAATTAATATATAAATAGATTGATATGTATAGGTTTACCTCTATAAGTATCTATTTAGGTAGATATAGATATGTAAATTTTATATATAAAGCTGAGTAAATATGTTCTGATATACTTGTGTGTGGCCATTAACTGATCTAATTAAGTCTGATAAAATATATACCTGATCTTGCTCTTTTATGTTTTGCATTGCAAATGAGATACTATGAGGTTATGATATCTATGCATATGAAAGTAATATATTAGATTGGAATGGTTTCCTTGCATGACAGGCTGAAGAGAGAATTATATACAGTCATGAATGTTTTCTATATTTCTCTTGGAGAAGTAATCTATCCTTTTTCCATTGACCTCTTTTAGATATACAACAAAATGCTACTCTTAAATAGATGACAAGTTAGGAGGCTATTTACTTTGGGTCCATAACCGTAAAATCCCTTCCACAACACTGTATGCAATTTTTGCACATATTTAAATGGTGTCCTCTTTAATTTGATATTTATTGAATCTTCGTGGCACTCTAATTCCTTTGAGGTTTTTAAACATCATAGACGGATTTTTAGACAATTGGGTAATTATTCTGAAACTACCTAAATAAGGATTGCAAGCAAATAAATAGATGTTATTAAGAATGATGATAAGTATAGTATCATCCATATATTCATTTCTAGAATTAAAAGAATAGAAAATTATGACATGAATGACTCTTTTGAGAGTATAAAGAAAGACTTTGGTTCAAAGTCACATGAAATGGTAATTTGAATGCGGATCATTAACCTTAAGTGATGGTTATAAGTTTGATAGTCTTTATTATGAACTTGACAAATCGTCAAGATAATCAGAGTCAAAGAAGAAAGACCCCATTGAGGATGGGTAGCATATTAATTAAATATGAATATTCTAGCTTTAACCTTATTTTATAGAATGAGAAATCTCATTGATTATAACTCTCTTGGATTGAGAATAATCACTATTAAAGTATGAAAAGAAACATATGACAAGGTATGTCCTTATTTAGAAATCTCTTCTAAGCAAATAATGCCTTAGTTATTGTTAACTCTAAAAGATGAAAAATGGTGTTGTGAAATATGTCACCTAAGAAATTAACTCAGTTGGATATATAAATCATGGGAAAAATACTTTTGACTCTAGAGCATAATAAGGCTATTCTTATCTTAAGTTTATAACTGACTTATGATGTTTAATGGATATGTAGTTTTTAAAAATCTAATGTTATAATTGGTACATTAGAAGCATTATTGAAATTTGGACTGAGACAAACTTGCATATAAGTTAGAGACCATAAGGAGTTCCCTAGTACATTTATTAATTTATTCATAAAATCAAATATCTAGTTTCTTGATATGCATATCAAGATTAAATCTTCACAAAAATGTAAACACATGTACCATAGCCAACATGTCACAATGACACATATGCTAAAGAGATAATAGTTCATCAAACTAAAATTTGGTAGAGGAAAATGGGATGTAACAGTGGGCCATACCACCCACTGTGGGTCATGCCAAGTCATCACCTAGCCACATCACTAACCATTCACATCACCACCAAGCCACATCACTATGCATTCACATCACCATCAGGCCACATCACCATGAATAGTGGTTGTGAATAGTGATTCATGAATAGTGACTTCACATCCTAACAGTTTTTGGCAGAATAATGGAAAGCTTCTTGTCTTGTTATTATTTCTTTTGTGTTTTTTGTTTAAGATTTTTCTTCTTTGCAAACACTCTTTTGTCTTGGATAGCCAATGTCTCATTATTTTGTGATATTACTCTGCATTGAAAAAATTTGGTTGCTCCCCTACTACATTTTTTACCTCAAGAGTTTGAGGTGGTGTTATATTGGGTGTGATATTCAAAATTTATGGATACAAGTATGAATATCTCTCAGAAGGTCCCACAATGTCACCAAAGTAGGGCACAACATATCCAACCATCATCAATCCAATTGGTTTTGGTATCATAAAGTCCATTTTCCTGTAAAAGTTTATACTATTCACCCTATTAAAAATGAGGGCAACCTAATATTCACTATGGTTGACTATTATGACCCTTCTTGCAATAGATTAAAACTATAATGCAAATACCATAAATAATATGGCAATGAATAAAAAAAGACTATGTTGCATAGGAAAAGGATCTTAATGGCAATAAAATATTGCTCACCTCTTTAAAGGGGAAACCTCCTTTGAGCAAGATCAATATAATATAATTTTTGGATACCTTTCCACTAGTCTAAGCTCTTATATATACTAACTTTATCCTAGCTAACTACTGATTCCCATGTATGTAGAATTATTACAATTAGATCAAGGGTTGACTTATAAAATATATGCATTTGTAAATTTTATTAAATATAATAATTATAAAGAAAGAATTATGATGAATGGGTCCTAACATGCCCTTCCCATTTAAAATATTTTCCCTCAAAGTTGAAGATGAAGAAATTATTGTTAGAGTTTAGGGAGGGGTTCCCATATCACATATTTTGGTTGTCTTATGTGTCATTAGACTAGAATCTAGGTTATGTTCTAATTGTGAAGCTAATAGGATCTCCTCTCTATAATAGCTTCAAGTTCAAGGAGGAAAAATTTATTTGCATCAATATCAAGAAGTATTTCCTGAGTTGTGACATTATGGTCCAGATCTCTCTTCAAACATGAGACATGAAAAACTAGATAGACATGCGAAGAGGGTAGAAATACCATCTTGTGTACAACATGACTAATCTGTTGAAGAACCTTATAAGGTTAAGATAAACTGGGAACAATATTCTAACATCCCTTTAACTTGAAATAGGATTGCTTATAAAGTTGTAGTTGGAGGAAAACCATATCTCCAAATTGGAAGGTGTGTTTGAAATGATGTTGATTTGCCTACTACTTCATGTGATTTTGTGTCATGTGGAAACATTCTTTGAGAAGGAAAATGATATTGTCTTGAGTGCTGAGGGTAGTGTCTACTACTTGCACATGAAAGTTGTCTAGAAGATAATCAAGAAGAGATGGTGGCTTCTAACCACAGATAGCTTCATAAGAAGTCATCCTAGTGGTTGTGTGATAGGAGGTGTTGTACCACCATTTTGTAAGTGGTAACCATTTTATCCATTGATGTTACTGATCAGAGGAAAATAAAAAAAGACATGATTCTGAGCATTTGTTGACAATTTTAGTCTTTTCTATCTATCTTTGGGTGGTAATCTAAGCTCATTTTTAGTTGGGTACCTATGATTATGAAGATTTTTTGCTAGAAGTGACTTGTGAACGTTGAATTGTGATCAAATACAATAGAAGTTAGGATTTCATGAAGGCAAAAAAATGATCAAGTAATGTTTGGGTGATAGTAGAAGCAGTGTAAGGATGATTCAGGGCACAAAAATGAACATATTTAGAGAGTTGATCTACCACCATCAAAATGATTGACTTTACACCATATTTTGGTAAGCCCTTATATAAGGTCTATGGAGATATTTATCCAAATGCATTATGAAATGGGCAAGGCTCGGATTAACTACCATTGTTTCTCCCTTATGACATTGAAGTTTCTTCAATAAAGTTCTTGATATTGGTCTTGATCCTTGGCCAAAATAAACTACGATGAATGCATTCATATGATATTAAAAAAATTGAATGACATGTGAAAGGTGTGTCATGTAACTCATGGAAATTTTTGTTTCAGAATTTGGATCCAAAAATCAAGACATGTAGCTTATTTAGAGTAAGGATAGGTCCTCCCAAGCATAGTTGGGTTTGGAACTTAGGTATATAGATAATTATCAGATGATTTATTGTATGTGACTATCTTACTTACACTCTTACTACATGTCATGTACCCATTTTGAAATAGGGATGGATAAGGTAAACATATGTCCCTATTCTTCATATTTTTGAGACAGTGCATCAAGGACCATATTTTACTTGCCCTTCTTATAAGTGATATCTCAATCATACCCCATTAAGTTATAAACCCACTTTTTTGAACTAGGGAAGAGACTCATTAATCTAAGAAGTATTTGAAGTTTTGATGATCAATTTTTATGCAAAAAGGTTAACTTGCCAAGTATGGTTGACACTTACTGACATCATAGAGGATAACTATCATTTCTTTTTCACATGTTGACTATGCCAAATTATGCCTACTGAGGAATTTTATAGTGAAGGCAATGGGATGACCCTCTTGCATGAGGAAAACACAAAAACCATTTTTGCATGCATCGCTTTCAATGACAAATGTCTTCAAGAAATTTGACATGGCCAAAATAGGTGTAGTGCACATAACTTGCTTGAGTATTCCAAAAGCTTGTTCAATTTTGGTGGACCCTAACAATGAGCTTTTTTAGCATGGAATTCAATGGGGCAAAAATCTTTCCATAATATATGACAACTTTTTTTAGTACAAAGTAAGGCCAAGAAATCCACAAAGGATTTTAAGTGTCCTAGGTTTAGGCCAATTTATCATGGCCTCAAAATTTATCTAGTTGACCAGAACACCAACTGCTGAGATAATATAGCTTAGGTACTCTACCTCCTATTGACCAAAGGAACATTTGGACCCTTTTCCACATAGTTGGTGGTATTTAATAAGTTTTAAGGTAATGTTGAGGTCCTGGAGATGTTCTTCCAATTTTTTTTTGTAAATTAGGATATCATTAAATAAAACCATGATGAATTTCCATAAGAAGGGGTGAAATATTTTTTTCATCAAACATTGGAAGGTGGAAGGTGCATTGGTAAGCCCAAAGGGCATGAATAAGAATTCATAGTGGCCATCATGTGTGCAAAAAACAATTTTTGGAATATCTTCATCCTAGAGGTGGATCTGATGATAGCCAAACTATAGATCTAATTTGGAGAAGAGGTGGGCATCATGAAGTTCATCAAGAAGTTCATATATCATTGGGATAAGAGATTTAAATGTGGCCTAGTTATGTGCACCCTCATGCAGCCTTCTGTGACATTCACTGGTAGGTTACCATTTCTTTTTCCTCTATTTAAAAGATTGACAAAATAAAATGTTACAATTTTTAGAACTCTTATCTTGCATATTGTTGCCAGATGTCCAAATTTTTAAACATCATATCCATAGCGACTGTAGGATGCATCCTAAAACTATGAGTTCATGCTTGATATATCCTCAAGCCACTAAAAAAAATCAACTTGACAGACTACAGCCTTTCTTTCATATAAACATTGACATCTATTCTTTACCTAACACAACTTAACATGGTCTGATACCAAGTTAAAACTTAAATATGGTCTGCAGGTAAACATAAACATAAACATTGGCATCTATTCTTTGTCTAACACAACTTAACATTGCTCATTTACATCTATATTTTAGTGCCTACACCACATGACCCCATCAAGAAAACAAGGGGCTCAAAATAATAGAAAGTGAAAGCAACTAATTAATAGTAAGTGAATGTTCTTAGAAATAAAGTAAGACCCCCTCTAGAACATGAGAACCTTCAATAAGGCTCCGCATACAGCAGCTATATAAGCTCATCTAAATCTCCATGTGGTGTCATCTCTATAACTCCTCATAACAACCTCCAAGAATGATTGAATCAACCCATAGAATTTCATCAAATCATTTGTGATGGGGAGAGACATCCATTACTATTTAGATCATAAAACATCCTCTACTAGATCCCCTGTCAAAACAACTCGTGACTGAATGAAAATTTCTCGTACTCAAACTCACCAATTCGATCATGCCCATAACATACCAATAGTTCTCCATCTTATGAGTAACAAGTCTCAAGGTGTATACAATATTTATCATGGAAACACCATGTGCATGCCCAAGGGCATCCATCAAAGACCAACATGATAATCATCATGGTAAGAGCTGAGATGCCTCACTATTGATGATATGCACATGAGTGATCTCCTCAATATGACAGAGAGAGCTCCATGCTCTATCATCAATGCATCCACAATCAATCCATGTAACAGGTTCCAAATGAGAGTCATCTCATCCATGTCTCATCTTTGTCTCCTGGAACACTAAAACATGTATCTAAGGCTTAGAATTCCTCCTCTCTCCAAAATTTAGTTTAGAGTTCCTTCTCTCATGAGAATGTGCTCTAGGTGGTGGTCTCATATGACTCCTCTCTCCAAATGCACTCTAGGTGATTGCCTCCTATATATCCTGTCTCTAAAATGAGGATGTGTATGTGGCATAGATGTAGATGAACCATTATTTTCTGACTGCTTCTTCTCTCCTATGGATATATCATGCTCTAATCCCTTCTCACAAGGAGTCAAAACTTGTGAAAGATCTCAAGGAGGAATAAACATTCTAGTACAGTTATCAGAATGTGTATAACATGCCTCTAGTATCTCTGGGTATCCAAGTCCTCTCTCAAGAGAAAGAGTGGGTTCAGTTACATCAACAATCTCTTGGCCATGCTTGCCAAGTTCTCCTATATAGTATATTTTCTGTGTCAACTGTAAAACAATTCCTCTGGTATGCCTCTCAAACTTAAAAAATGGAGGGTGGAACTTGAGGTCAACAAAACAATTATTTATTTGACAGAGATTGTTTGCTTGGCCTTTTTTCCTACTTTTTCAAACCACATAGCATCACGAGCACGAGCAAAATTAATGCATGATACTTTAAGGGAACCTACTCTTAAAATACTCACTATACTTATGAAACTTGAGAAGTTTATGAATTTGGGCATATCTTCATGCATTATGTATAAGCTATGACGATTACTTTTTTTTTTTTTTTTAAAATGCTTAAACGGTATCTTCAAGATTCATGCAGGGACTTGTAAGGCGGTGCAATTCAAGAATGGTCCTTTTCAATAATAAAGCTACACCGGAAATAAAGGAACGTTATGTAGCTAAACTACTGGAGCAAGTAGACAGCATAATTGCTGAAAATGAAAGTCAGCCTTATTCCAATGAGCTGTTTGCCAAAGCTCAGGTGTGTTGATTTTTTTAAATTGAAGGATAAACATCCTGATCTTTTGGAGTCTTTCAGCACCTGTTTGTATAATTGACCTTACTAGACGTGAAAATTGAACATGCAAAAACATTACTAAATGTGAATATTAATATATAAAGTTGTGTTTAGGCATTGAACTCATTTGTTTATTTCCTCAGGCAATGGCATCACAGTTGTTTTACATACGAGACAAAGAAAGATCTTATGAAGAACAGGCCAAACGATTAAATGAGCTGGTAATCTGATTTACTCTAAGCCTTGGAATGATCTGCTAGAAAGGTGTTCAACAGGTCATAGAATTTATGGTAAACAGTATATGCCTTTGGTTTGGTTTCTCCAAACAAAGTCCCTTCTTGCAACCTAAAAACAAAGCCTTCTATGGCTGTTTGCAAACTTGCATAAGTAAAAATACAATTTCTCATATTACAATGAAATTAGTAAGAATTTGCAAATGCTTGTTCCAAAGGAATAAGCGAACACATATAAATCAGTATAATTGATTATTTTCATAGAATACATCAATTGCCATGCAAAGTACATGCTGCTGGACACTTAATTTTATTTATTTATTTAAGTCTAGCTTATATTATTCTAGAGAACACTCACTCATATACATATTGCTGTCACTATTACTACCGAGCTACTCATGGTAGGGTTTCAACCAACCGCCATTCACAAACCCAGGCATCATCTTACCATCCAACACCATCAACTTGATTGCAACAAGATTAGTGGTTAAACGAATCACATAAAGCCACTTCCATTGAATGCAAATTTTTCCAAGTCATCATCATCGAATCGGTTGGTCTGCTAGCACAATGCACATGCTTGGAACTTTGCACTTCATTGGAATGAGAGACTCCAACTCAAAAAATGAGTTGAAAGGGTGTCTGTCCCGTACTCTTTTGGGTATGCAATCCTCCCAATTGTCTAGTTTAACATTTTTTTTTTAAAAACCTTATCCAAAACTTTGTTAAATGCTTTATCTTGACCATTTGCTTGTAAGTGATACAGTGCTTTTATTGCGAACAATCTTGAATTCATTCATCAAAACTGTAATGGTGTTCTTTTTATGAAATAAATTTTTCATAAGATGACATTTTCCAAAGATTTTCTAGATGGCAAAGAGTCTACCATAATCGCTCATGATGCTTTTTGGACATTCAAATATAAAGACAATATTCTCATACGTGAATTTGGCTGCATCATGCACAGTGCAGTTCAGAACTGCGAAAACATCTGCCCTCTTGGTGAAATAAGTGATAATAAACCTTCTTTTAAGCTTCTGGAAGAAGATTTTATAAATTTATTGGACCAACAAATCAATTCACATTTTCCAAATGGTTGTTGTGCAATGAATGGAGTTAGTGGCATCTCATATATGAGTTGGTTTACCAGCTCTTTGACAAACATTGCATACCTTCAGAAAAATAGTGTGTATCTTCTAACAATATCAACCCTGATAGTCCAACACGCAAAAAAATTGGGGCAGTTTGCTCCCCTGTGATACGTCCAACCATAATCCCATTATGTGCCTATTGAAGAATAGCTTGGCGCTCATGCTCAAGAACTATTCATTGCAGAACATCGCCATTACCATACTTACAGAAGAAAACCTTTATTAGCAGGTATAACAATGATCAAGATTGATTTTGTTTAACTACTTACTCAAGAAATGTGCAAGAATCTCTCCGATTTCCAAATATTACATATTTTTTCCAAATGTGCAATGAATGGAGTTAGTGGCATTTCATCTATGAGTTGGTTTACCAACTCTTTGACAAACATTGCATACCTTCAGAAAAATGGTGCACATCTTCTAACAATATCAACCATGATAGTCCAACATGAAAAAGTTTTGGGGCAGTTTGCTCCCCTGTGATATGTCCAACTGTAATTGTATTACGTGCCTCCTGAAGAACGGCTTGGCGCTCATGCTCAAGAACTATTCATCGCATAAAATCGCCATTACCATACTTATAGAAGACACCCTTTATTAGAAGCCTGAACTTATGACAATGATCAAGCATGATTTTGTTTTTACCACTTTAGTGATGTGGAAGAATATCTCCTATTTCCAAATATTGCACATTTTTTCCAAATGTTCTGAAGCTGCTGAAAATTTTTGCATGAAGAAAATCTTATTCGATTTCTCTTAGTTCTCTTGACTGTAATCATCTCAAATTGTGTAGTTCCACATGTTCTTTTCCAAGCTTGACTCTGACTTTGAAATGGAATCCTTGGAATAGCATGCGCAATTGAGATATTCTTCCTCCAAGAAGCGTTCATTAACCAAATATCTCTATGCATGCTGATTGGTATAGATTTCAGATCGTGTTGCCAATAGATAAGATTTGTGCTTTGAAGTGTATATACCATAGGTAGACCTTCACACTCGGTCGTAGTATTCCTGCCTAAACCATAGGCTTTCTCTCGCATTCTGAAATTTCTGTTAGATGAATTAATATTCTTTTGCCACATTCATCATATTTGTTACCATAGGAACTATTAGATTTATTCCAGTTTCTCTTACCATCACGAGGAAACCTATTACCCTTCTAAATAACTTCAAATTATTTTGAGGGATATCCAGCCTTTGTTGTATAAGAATGCTCCTTCTTAATGTGACCATCTTTAATTAATTGGGCTTCCTCATCCAATACAAATTTCGGAAACTGTTCAAGGGTTTGTTTGGGGACTCTAGGATTAAGCTGTATGACTGTCTTAGTAGACTCTTTGAAAGTCTTATATGTAGAGGGGAGCTTATTTTCAATCATAGCAATAAGTAGAAAATCCTTCTTTTTTGTTTTCAATGAAAATCCTTTTTTTTTCCCATTCCCAATCTTGTTTAACTCAGTATTTGGGTAAGCAACCTCACTGAAATATTCACTCATTTGTTCAAAATCAGGAGGATCTAGATTCATCATTTTATCTTCTCTATTATACACATTTGAAATATTTCTTGTAATCCTTCTCTAATAGTTCCCAAAACCTCAATTGGGTTATCTTGCCCAGCAAATCTTCGATTCAAATTGACTTAAAGCCTTACCAATTATTCCTCTTGCTTTCTCAACCATTCCCTTCCACAGCGCATTTCGGGGTGGTTTAGTAACATCTTTCTTGATGATCCTCCATAGGTTTTTCTCTCCGAGTGCATTTATCACAGCAATCTTCCAATCTGCAAACCCACTTCCAAAAAAACTGGCAAATTTTTATTTTGAGAGCCCATATGGACATAAAAAAATAATAAACCCAAATTTTGGTGTGGTTTTAGAAACAACACAAGTTTTAAACCATATATATATATATATATATATATATATGTCAGTGTTGCAGGGAGACGCATCTCCCTACCCCTAGGACGTGTGGTGGAACCGTGGCAGTAAAACCTCCGAATTGCAATCACTTGCAATACGGTTATTCTCACAAGTAGTTAGTTCATCATCTTGTGAGAGGAATTGGAGTACTCACGGTTTCATTCATTAATTGAAGAGGAACCAACTAAGGTCAAAGAAGGCAAAAACCCTGGTGTACATTCATAGCACACTTTGTCTTCTTTCACGTGTAGACCCAAGGTACAAGAAAGGTCCTTCAGCAAAATGGGATCACATTCCCCCTGATGGAGCAGCAGAAGTATCTTGAGGCAAATGGCCTCAATGATTTGCCCCCTATTATATCCCTGCAGATGAGCCAGAGCTTGAGAGCAATGTCTATTTAGATAGCATCTTGGTGGAGGACTTAGAGGATATAATTGATGTGACAGTTCATCATGTTGTATCGGATCAGATATCATCCAAGTTTGTGTGTTTTTTTTTTTGGCATGCCTATTGTTGGCAATTCATTGTATATGATGACTCTTATGTTTAATATGATGAGATGTTCTTTTGCTTATTGCTAATATTGGCATTGCAATAGTATACATTTCTTTAAATTTTTCATAGTAGATATTATATATATAATTTATAAATTATATGTGTGTGTGTGTGTGTCCGTCCATCTCCCTATACCCCCATCTCCTATTTTCAAAAAAGGTGTACCCGTACCCGTACCTGTACCCATACACCTGTACCTGCCTCCTGGCAACTATGATAAATATAATTGAAAAAATACAACATCAAAATAAATATGATGTCAGATCTGGAATATCTCCAAAGATAAATAGAAGTAGTACTCTGGCCAACTAAATCTAGAAAGAACAAGCATCTAAACTATTAAAACCAACCATTGCACCTGGACAAGATGCCAATATTCCACAACTAAAAAGAACAATCCTCTAACAAGAGTTATTAAAGAACATATCGTTCCAGATTTTGACTTAGAGAGTGAGGCTTTAGGGCTCTGATACCATGAAAACCTTACTGGCCTTGTGCTTCAATTGACCTGTCAGCCTCACCATTCATTTCTCCAGTAAAACAGGGCATAAATCTGCACTAAAACAGAGCACATATGTGCAAAAAAAATAGACCACAAATGCTTGTAATAAATCATTATCTAGCTATGGAGGAGAGAAAACTAGAACAGAAATCTTCTATTAGTCAAAGTATCTCATGTTTACAGTGCTCAACACATGCTTGCTCCTGATTTTCTTGAGTCTATTGAAGGTTGTTTAATATTGCTAATTTATTGTTGAAGTGCTGCTACAACATGTAAGATTCCTAATAACTCCTAATCTTTCCTTATTTGATTTTTAAGTTTTTATCTACACAACACATTAATCTTTATCAGTTGTTCTTGACAACTGAGATGACATCATGCGGATGATAAACGCTGAAATCGTATATTTTGAAGGGCTTTTTTGACATTAATCCTCTGGATGAAATATTAATAAGTTTATACATTGGAATTTTTCTTCTTATCATATTTTCATTGCATACTTTGTGGTTTCAGATGGAACAGAACGTTCGTGCTACTGAACAGAAAGTACAGGAAATATCAAAAATATTAGGAGAGCAGTTGGCTTCTGCTGAGTCTGCACGGGTACATGCTGAAAACGAAGCTCAGTTAGCGAAGCAAAAATCAGAGGAAGAAGTTCTCAGGCTTCAGGAGGAATTAACAAATGCCAAGAAAATTCTTGATTGTTATGAAAAGAAGCAGCGGCCTGGAAAGGGAAAACCATGCTCTATTTTATGAGGAATACCAACAATAAAGAGTGTAAAACAGTACTGTTGGGAGGGAAGATGAACTTTGTGATTATGTGATATCTACCTATAATCTTATAACCCATATTATTACTTTTAAAAAAGAACAAGGACACAATCGAGTTTGTTTTTGTTTGTTTGTTTATATATATATATTCTTATTGTTAACGAATAAATGTCATAATTTGAGTTGAATGTTTAGTGATGGAAGTCATAGTATTGGAAAATGTATATATGTGAGGGATAAATTTATTTTTTAAAATTAGTTGGTTAGGCAATACATAAGAGTAAAAGAAATATGAATGTGAAATATATATGTTGGCTTTGAAATCAAGATATAAATCTATATTCTTGAAATCATTTTTTTATATATATGATTATATAAAATAAATAAATAAATTGTTTGAAAAATAATAATAAAAAAAGTATAAAATAATGTTTTATTGATGTGTGAAGAAATCATTTTTTTTCATCTGTGGCATGTTTGGTGAATCGAATTGAAATTATGATTTGATGTGGTTTTAAGGCAGTTGATCGACTACAAGATTTTGATGGCGGTGTGATGGGGCTTTTGATTTAACCAAGTGGCCTTGAATAATTGTTATGCTCGTGCAATCGATATTTAGTGACAAATGCCTCATTGTGCATAGAATTTGGCATTGCCAAAAATGGATTTCACAGTTTGTACTCACGCACTGGTTTCACCGATTATATCTATGTCCCCTAAAAAAAGGGAAATGGCATTTCGCGATCATGTTGTGTAGATATGTCTTTGCCATATTTTATGGTTTACATTGACAAAAATTCAAGAAGCAATTCGAGAGATACTTGGAGATGTTTTTTTATATTTGTTTGGACATTTGAAATCCAATGCTGAAGTAGACTTCATATTCGCCAGTAATTTTCTGCAGCTGGTTTGAGATTCGACTGCAGTGTTAAAAGTGGTATAGGGGTTTGGTTTGGCCAAGGCTAGTCAACAGTCTAGCAGGGTGGTTGGACAGTTTCACAACAGTTTTGGGGCCAATTTTGACCTTTTCTGGTGAACAGTGCCTGGGTTTGATTCCTCTTTGTGTTTTTTATGAGCTTGAAGAGCGGTATGTTGTTATGCTAGAGACTCTTCATTTATATGCTTATTTGGATCTCATGATTATGATGCCAATGTTTTCTCTTGATCATTGGCTTGCTCCCATTATTTTGCTAGACCAACTATTTGGCCGTTTTATGTCCCCAAGAGTAGTGGAAGCCACTGTAATGCTTGTAAATTTATGTTCAAGGCTTGGGGCAAAATCAAAGATGAAATTTGGACACAATGTCTTTATGGGTAGAGGCCAGAGAATTCTTAGATGGGCGGTGACAAGAGCAATGCAAGGGCAAATACAATCAACAATGTGTTGTTCCAGGTCTAGGGGTTTCTGGGTGCCGAAAGAGGAAGATGAATATGAAGCTCTGACATGCAAAGGGACTAAAGTCAAAGGTTTCTATTAGCTTTAGTCAATTTTTTTTTTGGGTGAATTGATACCATGTTCTTTATGACAATCGTAATTGTTTTTGTTGTGTCTATTTTTTTGGCAACATTGGCTAAAGACAATTATTTTGCAGTATATGTAATTAAAAAATACATACATACATACATATGTAATTTGAAGACAAAAATAGTGCATCATCATCATCATCATCATCATCATCATCATCATCATCATCATCATCATTATTATTATTATTATTATTATTAGTTTGGAATGAAATATTAATCATGTGTTTTTATCGTGCAAATACAAAATAATAAATTGTATTTTTTGTTTTTTATTGTTTGAATATTTTGTTATTAAACTATGACCTTTGACAATAAATTATGTGCCATTTAATGTACTTTCTTGTTACTAAAGTTAGTAAGGTGTGGTGCTTGCCATGTATGCCAAGGTCTGCTATGAAATTGGTGTTTTTTATGTTTTGACACATAATTATAATAAAAAAGTTGTTTTCATATGAAAGAAGACTTGTTTTTAAGAAAAGTATCAAGGGTTTTGTATGAAAGAGGCCTTTCAAATATATATAGTTTGTTAGCCTATGAAAGAATAAAATTATAGGTAGTCAACTATGTCACACTTCTTCAAGTTTTAACTTTTTTTTAATGGCAAATAGAAATATATGATGGTGAAGTGGTTGATATAATAGTATTGGTTGTTGCGGTGTAAATAAATTGGGTTTTTATTGGTAGCTATTCAAGTTATGATATTTTTTAGTGCTTAGTTTGATTTAGGGTAATATAGTGCATTTTATTCATTATATTTTATCACAAGACAAGAGTTATGGCATTAAGACAAAAATAAATTGTACTGTAGTATGCAGAATATTTGAATGTGTCAAGACTTTTCTAAGTAGTTGTTTAAGCTACAATATTTTACACCATTTAATTTGATATAAAGTGATATAATGCATTTTATTTGTTATATCTTATCATAAGACAAGAGTTATGACATTAAGATACAAAGAAATTGTATTGTAGAATGCACAATATTTGAATCTTTCAAAACATTATTTTGCTAGATATTTTTTTCTGTCAATTTAATTGGGACATGATCCCAACATTATTACTTGTAGATTAAATCTCTGCATTGTGTATTTGTTATGGTATGAGCAAGGAAAATCTTTCTTTTTGTTTTTTAATAAAAAAATGTTGTTTATTTGTTTTGATAAATATTGTAAGTCCATCGAATTTGAATCTTAGCATTCAAAATGTTGTAGTTAATAACATTAATTGATTATTATTGTTTTTTAAATATGTAAAAAAAATGGATATTGCATATTATTTTTTATTTAAAAAAATGTTTTAAAAAGTTTATATGATTGTTCTATTTCTGAGCATATAACAATTAATGCAAATAGAGTGCAAAGAAAAGCAAGCAAGATGCAATTTATGGATACTTTGGTTTTTCTTGTATTAACCAAGTTTAAGTGAAAATAAAGATGGTGCCCATACATGTAAGCATATTCAGTTGGTAATAATCATTTTTTTGTTAAATTTCAAGTGTAAAAATAATAGAATAATTAACTACTTTTGTTCTTCGTAGTCAATACCATCAATTATAATGTTGCTAAGAATTCAAATAAATAAATAAATAAAAATGGAAAAACCAATGTTGCACCATGCTCTATTGCTATAGCCTTTGAACAAAAGTAAGTTTAATGGACATAGATCTGTTGTTGTTGTTGTTGTTAAACATTTTAATTTTGTTTTTCAGCATATTAGGTATAGAATTCAATGGTTGTCCCCAAACGAACAAGTACCAAAACTGTAAGTTTTTTAAAAATTTAAGACTATGATAAAATCATAGAATCAAATTAGAAAGCCATGTAAATTGTTTTGGCTAATTTTTTATATAGTGAATTAGTCAATTCTTTGCAAAAACTTAAAAAAAACTAAGAAGCATTGAAATAAATAACATCTTCTACTAAGATAGTAAGACTGATTGCTAATTTATTATATTTTACTATTGAAAGAAGAAGAATAAATGTGTAGCTCTATCTGTTCAAGAACAACATAAATTTATATGCATTGATTCACGTGTTTTCTTGTAGATATTTATTTCTTACATTTGTTTCTAAATAATTTTTGATTGCTTTAAAATAATTAATCGGTCCCTAAAGTAGTTCTTATGGCTATTTTTTTTAATAGAAGTATTAATTTGTTTTCTAGGAATATAACAGATCAAAATGCGTATTATATAGATTTGTCTTAAGCCACCAACTTATTTACTTTACAACCTGAACATAGATTTCAAATAGAATAAATTAAATTATATGTTAATAAAATATAATCATCCATAAGATTTTATTCTAGATTTGGAATTTTATATTTAAAGCTTGAAGCAATAAGTTATTTCTTAATTCCTAAATTGTTCATTTTACATAGTTGAAAACACACAAAAACACACACACACACACACACACACACACACACACACACACACACACACACACACACACACACACACACACACACACACACCTACACACATCTTTTGTTGGAACATAATATGTGCACATTGTGATAGGAATCAAATACATTATTTATATAGGATGAAAGTATATGTGTGTGTAGATATAGTTGTATATATAGATAGATAGATAAGTTTTTATGGCAAGAAGGATGTTGAATACAAATTAAATATATTAATTTTCATGTTTTGAGAAAAGTTTAATGGAAATTAATGCTTGCTCTTAGAACTTAAAAAGAGTATAGAATGATTTCTTTATAAGAGTAAATGGATGGCTTATATCTGAAAGAAATAGATTCAATACTGTTATGGAGACATCATCTACATAATAAATAAACCTTTTTTAAGAATAGAGACATGTTTAAAAGCATTTAAATAAAAATTATATATATCTAGTTGAGAAATATATTTTGATATAAAAATAGGAAAAATACAGTGTAGAGGATTAATTATAATTGTTGATGTATGATTAATGCATTGGATTATAAATAATCCATGAATAGCTTATTAAAATATAGTTTAAAAAATATTTGACTATATTTTTTATGTATTAAAAAAAAAAAAAAAAAAACATGAAATAGAGTTCAATTAACTGCCTACCTAAATTATTTTATTATTATTTATTTGAATAATTGGAAAAGTTAATAACAATGTTTTTTTACTTGTTCCTATTAATGCTTGACCTATACTGAGAATAAGAGTAGCATGCACTAACCCCATAGTTTGGTGTTTTTTTTTTGATACATATCATAACTATATTGGCATGACGTAAATTGAAACTTAGTCTTGAATATTTTATTTATGCTTGGGATTAACAATGGCCATTACAAAAAAAAAAGTTGATAAGGGTAAATTTTACAAACCATTGGATCCTATTTATAGATTTAAATAATAATAATAATATGCCATTAAAACAAATATAAAAGCAATATTGAAAACATAGAATATGAAATGACGTAGAAAACCAATCGATAATTACAAAAAAAGTTTATTATTTAAACTTTTACATTAAGCTCTATATGCAATGAGAAGAGTATGAAAACATAATACATAATATTCAATCAAACAAAAAATGTGTGCTGAAGCAATGAAACTTTTTTCAAGACAAATACCCTGAAAGTTTTTTTTATGCAAGCAAGAGTAAAAGGTAAATTTTAATGTCAAAATAGACTTATGAATACAAAAAAATAAACACATATGGACTATGAATTGATTCTAAGGTTTCTTCAAAGTCTGAAATCCCAAGCAAACGTTTGGAAGCACTAGAGGCCTAAGACATCGAAGTATTAAAGATAGCCTAAAAAACAAAGAAATCAATGTAAAGTCAGAATCAATATGCAATCAATATATTGAAAAGCAAAAAAGAATTTTTTTGACGTGTGCAATTATTACATTATTGGTATGTGGCACATACTATTATTACTTTGTAGAATATCTTTTTCCCTGTGAAAGCATACTATTATATTTGTCTTAGATGAAGTTGTTTCATTTACAACATTTGCAAGTGAATATTTTTATCAAATCAAAAGTAATGTCAATGAATTGTTAATGAATATATGGCCTAATTTGGCATTAAAAAATAAAAAATAAAATTATAAAAATAAATAAAACAATCAAGTATTGGTTGTAAGCGTAAGCATTGTTTTATTGTTACAAAATACAAACCACATGAAGTGTAACAACTAGTTTATATATTTTTTCTCCATAGAACAAGAAAAAAGTGAAAAGAAAACCTGCCAATGATCATAGAAGCATTGCAATAGTTTTAAATCATATTAAATAATTTTATTATATCTTGAAGATAGTTTTCTGAACTAGGGGACTAGTGTATTCATAAAAAGAAAATAGTTAAATAAATAACTAATTTTTTTTAAAGCAAAAACAAGCTAATAAATCTGAGTTGATGACTTAATTATACAAAAAATTAGAATATTTGGTGTGATATGAAAATGTGTTTGTTATTTGTTTTGAGTCCTAGTTCCTATAAAATAATGCTCAATTTTTTTAGGTGTATTTAGTAATTAAATAAGTGAGATAAAAAAACATAGGTACGAATTTAAAATTAGACTTACATATAAAAGGATATGGTGTGCACTACATAACAAGTGGTAGTGTACATGAATTTCTTCTTGTATACAAGTAATTTTACTTTGTAACACAATCCATGTTAAAGAGATTTGGTCTTGAGGCTATACTGAAAATACATCTCCATGCATTTTTTATT